>CM046951.1:45399376-46821453 GCA_025698515.1 Gossypium sturtianum
TCTTTAAAATTTTAAGAAACTTACTAAAGCTGTTCCTCCGTGTTGTCCTTCTTCATTACTTTGGGATATGGTACACGAGGATGGTACTATGTAATTGCCAATTTTGGTATTTCATGGCTCACCTCAACCTTACCTTCACTTACCACAGGATTTTGCCTTGGGTCGAATCCACTAATCTTTCAACATTGTCATGAGTTGTTCTGACTTGAATTTGCTCTTTTGGGTTAGTTTCAGTGTTGCTTGGCAAGCTTTCTTGTGGTTGTTCTAAGATCAGCTTAACAGGCTGACCTAAATGATCCTCGATCCCTTGAATCGATGTTTCTTGTTTTGTTTCTATATTTTGGAGACGTGCTTCTGTGTTTGCTATGAATTTTGCCAGCGTCTCTTCAAGGTTCGACTCATCTTCCTGTTGGTGAGGTGGTTGTTGAAAATTTGGAGGAGGTTCCTCTCTTTGGCTGCCTTGATCGTCCCACGAGAAATTGGGATGGTACCTCCAATCTGTATTATAAGTGTCACTATAAAAATTATTTTGAGGTCTAGAATAGTTACCCATATAGTGGACTTGTTCGTTCTTCATGCCATATCTGTAGGGTGGGTACTCAGGATTCGCCACGCCTCCTAGATTCGAGTCATATTGCATAACTGGATGTACTTGCGAGAGACTACACAAACCATCAATCTTTTTATTCATCATCTCTAACTGGTTTGATAGCCTAGTTATTGCGTCGAGGTTGAAGACACTGGCGGCTTCTGTTGGTGTTGTCATCATAACTCGCCACTGATAGTTATTTAGTGCCATCTTCTCTATAAACTAAAATTATCTGACAAAAACAAATAAAAGAAAAATTAGCAAAGTAAAAATTTAAACTAAAAATAAAAGTAAATTGCAAAAAATAAAAAGAATGGCTAAAGTAATAAAAATAGAGCTTTCTTAATATTTTAGCTCCCCGGCAACGGCGCCAAAAACTTGATCGCTGAAAATCAGAGTTTTAAAATTTATAAAAGAATAATCGAACCTGGAAACTAACTCTGACAACGATTGAGGCAAGTGCACCTATCGAACAGTAGTATAGCTTAGGCAAGACCGGATTATCGAACCCAAAGGAACTAAAAGTACTAATACTAACTTTCTTTTTATTATTTAGCCTAAAATAAATGAAGTTTGTTTATTAATCTAAATTAATTAACCACTAAACTAAAGACTCTAAGACAAAGAAGAATGAATTTGGAAAATAACTTGGGAAAAACTCAGTTGATTTAGACGATACCCTAGGAAGAATCCACCTAGACTTCACTTGTTATCTAACACTAAACCATATGATTTTATTTACTTAGTTTGATCCGTAAGACTCCCTAACGTATATTAAACCCTCTCTCGAGGCGAATAACGTCTAACCCTAGGTTAATTAGTGGAACTCTCGTTCCCTTATAATAACCCCCTAGAATAGCAGTAAATTAATCTGTGGACTCCCATATTAGGTTTCACCCTAATCCGGCAAAATCTCATCACCCTATCTCTAGGCGTGCGATCAACTCCGCTTAATTATGTTGGATCTACTCTTAGGCAGGGTCTATTCCTCCTCCACCTAAGCTCATTAAATTTGGATTAAGCTCACATAATTAAGAACAAACTAAGTATTTATCATATAATTCAAATAATCAAATAACAAGATTCATCATAGGTTTCATCCCCTCGGGTATTATTGAAGGGTTTAGTTCATAACAATAAAGGAAAACATCTCAAGAGAAAAGATAAAACAAAACATAAGAAATCCCTAAAACCCCCTGAAGGAATTGAAGAGGAGATCCTCCGTCTTGAGTATAATTCTGGCTTCTTGAGATGGATCAACTGGCTATCCCTGAGTGAATCCCCACAAATCTGCCTTCTCTGGCCTAGCACGATGCCCTTAGACGAAAGCCCTAGCAGAGGCTTCTGCCGAACTCCCCTCGATAGAGGGTTTCTGTCAAACTCCCCGAATAAGTTGCCCCCTAGGGTGTTTATATAGGCTTTGAGATGTTTTACTTGGCCTCCAAGTATCCTAATTTGAGTGCAATTCCTAATTGGGGGTTTAATTAGACTTTGGAGTGTGTTTCTTTGCCTCCAAGCATCCAAATCCGAGTGAAATTGCTCTTTCCAGCGACAGGGACACGGCCATGACACACGTCCATGTGGATCGTGGCCAGGCCGTGCTCAGACTTCTTTAATGAGGCACGGCCGTGTAAATCGTGGTCCAAGCCGTGTTCGAGATCTTTAAGGAGGCACGGCCGTGCGATCTTTGGTCCAGGCCGTGTCGATTTCATGCTTTGGCCCATTTGTCCCGTTTTAAGCCAGTTTTGCGTTCTTTTCATCCCCTAGTGCTTTCTTGAGTATATAACGTGAAAAGAAAGGATTAAGAGCACCAAATTACATAAAATAAGGGATAATTCATCAAAAAGCATACTAAATGTGGGCCTAAAATGTGTTACTATTTCGGTTTATCAGGGGTCAAAATGTGAATTAAATGAAATGTATGAGCTTGTAATAAGATTATGAATATTCAGCCCTAAAGAAGTCTGGTCAAATTTTGTGTAATTTGTGTTTTGTGCAAAAAGGACTAAATTGTAAAAAGAGTCAAATATCAAGGGCAAAATGGTAATTAGCCCATTTATGTGTATTTGGACTAAATTCAATGGAATTATATTTGATTTAGTTAAATTTGAAATTTATTAGATCAAGAACAAAAAGGATCGGGATTGGATCGGGGGAAGGCAAAGTTAGTTGAATAGTCGAGAAATACGATCCGTCGATATTCGAGGTAAGTTTTTAAGCAATTGAGTTGAATTGAATTTATTTATAATGTTGTACGTGAGTTTAATGGAAGTATATATATATGTATTTACTATTGCCGAATGTGATAATGATTTATGAGATGAATGAGTTGATTTGAAAATGTATATATATATGATTGAAGTTAAGTTTATGTGTTTATGTATGAATGAGGAGCAAGTTTGAGAGATGCACTAATGTGCAAATTTAACACCGAGCACTAAGTGTGCGAAATCTGTTAATGAGCACTAAGTGTGCGAATTGAACTTTCAAGCACTAAGTGTGCGAAATTGGTTAATGAGCACTAAGTGTGCGAATTTAACTTCCGAGCACTAAGTGTGCGAAATTGGTTAATGAGCACTAAGTGTGCGAGTAAATTTTAAAGCTCAAAGATTGAATTTGGTAAGTTATGAAACTATGAGATGTCATTATTTGAAATCAAGTGTAGGTGATTAATTGTTGATTGAATGGAATATTTCTTTTAAATGTATAGTTCGGATGATATAAGTTGATATGGGAGAAGTTTACAAAGAAATCATGTTGATTGTTATATGAATTACAAAATGTAATTCGGCCATGTGAAATTCGTATAAGGTGTTCTTTTGAATAGTTTGGACTTGAAAATGTGGATAAGACTTGAGAATGTAAACTAGGTTTGGTTTTGATGATTCGGCTATATTAATTATAAGAGATGTGATATATAAAATGGTTGGATGTATTTGGCAATTGGTATGTCTTAGATTCGGTTAAGCAAGGTTTAGGTAGATAAATGTCTCATAGTTCTTATTTGGTTGTTATGTTTGGCTAATAGGAGTTGTGGAAATGATTATGATGATTACTCATGATTAAAGTTATTTTGGGAATTTTAAATGGATAAATGTGAGTGTGATGCATTTTTGAGCATGGTGTATTGATATTTATATGTTTTAAGGTATTAGGTATATTTCAAGTTATTAAAAATTGAGGATATGTATCTTTGACTTTGGTAATTTGATAACTTGTTTTAGTAAAGTGATTATAAGCATGTGCATATTCGGCTAATGTAAATTTCAATGACTAAATGAGTAGTAACTTTTACTATTTGATGAATAATGCTTATATGAGAATTTGGCTAAATAGTTTTAAGATATGTGCGTAAATGCTTAAGCGTACTATGAAGGTAACTCATTATTCATAATGCTTTCGGTTATGACAATATGAATAGTAAATATTTGCTATGATCCTTGCTATGTATGGTAATGCCTTGTAACCCTAATCTGGCGACGGGTATGGGTTAAGGGTGTTACATTTTATTGGTATCAGAGCTATGGTTTAGTCGGTTCTCGGACTAATGTAGCGCGTATGAGTCTAGCTATACATGCCATAACTTTTTTACTATGATTATGTGATGACTCCTGACAATGCAATATGTTTTCTCTCTTTCGTAATAGTAAATGGATCCTGATCCTGAACGAGCAGTGGCTGATGATGTCGAGAGTGTGGCGCCTGCTCCCACGCAAGGGACCGCGCCGGGTGAATCTCGATCAGTTATGAGTAACCAAGATGAGGGGGCTAAGCAAGCCTTCTTTAGTATAATGAATGATTGGTTTAATCAGTATATTCAGACAAATCCGACTGTTCAACAACCCCCAAACCCTAATAATCCACCTGTAGTACCTGTGGTACCTTCGATCATTAATCCTGAGAGATTAAATAAGCCTCCTGTTGACAGAATCAGAAAATACGGAGCTCAAGAGTTTAGAGCCGTAGCGGATGATGATGCTGAGCGAGCTGAATTTTGGCTCGATAATACAATTCGTGTTTTCGATGAACTATCTTGTACGCCTGATGAGTGCCTGAAATGTGCTATATCTTTATTGCGGGATTCTACCTACTATTGGTGGAATACTCTAGTCTCGGTTGTTCTAAAGGAATGGGTCACTTGGGACTTCTTTCAGGAAGAGTTTCGCAAAAAGTATATTAGCCAGCGATTCATCGATCAAAAACGCAAAGAATTTCTTGAGGCTTAAACAAGGTCATATGACCGTATCTGAGTATGAACGTGAGTTTGTGACACTCAGCCGATATGCCCGTGAGTGTGTTTCAACTGTGGCTGCTATGTGTATAAGATTTGAAGAAGGGTTGAATGAAGACATAAAATTGCTCGTTGGTATACTTGAAATAAATGAATTCGTGGTGCTCGTTGAACGAGCTTGCAAAGCCGAAGAGCTAGGAAAAGAGAAACGAAAAGCTGAGTTCAAAGCTAGAGATTTTCGTAAGAGATCAGCGGGTAAAACTTCTCAATCGCCCTCAAAGAAGTTCAGAAATGACAGTAGCCGATCTAAGACTAATGTCGGGTTTTCTATACGAGAGCGACCACCAGTGAGTTCATGAGCCACCTCGTTAGCTAGTGTTGGCAATACTCGACCGAATAAACTCGAGTGTCAGCAGTATGGTAGGCGACATTTTGGTGAATGTTAAGGAAAGTTCAACAACCGAGTTTGCTACAAGTGTGGTTCACAAGATCATTTCATCCGGGACTGCCCGGAATTAGCTGAGAAGGATAATGCTTAGAGTGTAAGATCAAGCGGTGCTGCAGCTAGAGGTAGACCACCCCGAAATGCAGGAGGTAGAAGTGGTACTCAGAGAGGGACTTCGGATATAGCTGTTCGATCTGAGGCTCGTGCGCCTGCCAGAGCTTATGCCATCCGTGCCCGAGAGGAGGCTTCATCTCCAGATGTTATCATTGGTATATTTACTCTATTTAATACTAGTGTAATTGCTTTGATTGATCCCAGTTCAACACATTCCTATGTGTGTGAAACATTAGTATCCAGTAAGACTTTACCTGTTGAGTCTACTGAGTTTGTGATTCGGGTTTCGAATCCCCTGGGCCGGTATGTGCTAGTTGATAAATTGTGCAAGAATTGCCCTTTGATGATTCGGGATTCATGTTTTTCGGTTGATTTGATGTTGCTACCATTTGATGAGTTTGATATCATCCTCGGTATGGATTGGTTAACCGTGCACGATGCTGTAGTGAATTGTAGACGAAAGACTATTGATTTGCAGTGCCAAAATAATGAGATAATTTGAATTGAATCTACTGATTTAAATGGGTTACCAACAGTAATATCTTCGATGTTGGCTCTGAAGCTTATGAGAAAGGGTTGCAAAGCTTACTTTGCTTATGTAATTGATAGTAAAGTGACCGAAAAGAAGATTGAATCTGTACCAGTTGTTTGTAAGTATCTGGATGTGTTTCGGGAAGAATTGCCGCGTTTTCCACCTGTTCGAGAGGTAGAGTTTGGTATTGAGTTAGTGCCAGGGACGACTCCGATCTCGATAGCTCCGTATAGAATGGCACCGACTGAATTAAAAGAGTTGAAAGCTCAGTTGCAAGAGTTGACAAATAGAGGTTTTGCTCGACCGAGTTTCTCTCCCTAGTACGCCAGTGTTATTCGTGAAAAAGAAAGATGGAACTTTGAGAATGTGCATCGACTACCGATAGCTCAATAAAGTGACCATAAAGAATAAATACCCATTGCTGCACATTGATGACTTATTCGATCAACTAAAGGGGGCCTCAATATTTTCGAAGATCGATTTAAGATCAGGTTATTATCAGTTGCGAGTCAGAGACTCTGATGTGCCTAAGACTACTTTCTGAATGAGATACGGCCATTACGAGTTTTTAGTGATGCCGTTCGGACTCACTAATGCCCCTGCTGTTTTCATGGATTTAATGAACCGGGTATTCAGACTGTATCTGGATCGATTTGTGGTTGTGTTTATAAATGACATTTTGATCTATTCGCGCGACGAAACCGAGCATGCCGAACACTTGAGACTTGTGTTACAAATTTTGCGTGATAAGCAGTTGTACGCAAAATTCAGTAAATGTGAGTTTTGGTTACGTGAAGTTAGCTTCCTGGGGCATGTTATTTCAGCATCAGGTATTCGGGTTGATCCGAGTAAGATTTCGGCTATACTTGATTAGAAACCCCCGCAGAATATTTCTAAAGTTCAGAGTTTTCTTGGACTTGCCGGTTATTATAGACGCTTCGTGAAAGGTTTCTCAATGATTGCAACTCCGATGACAAAGCTACTTCAGAAAGATGTTAGATTCGAGTGGACGGAAAGGTGCCAGAATAGTTTCGATCAATTGAAAACTTTATTGACTGAAGCTCCAGTGCTTGTTCAGCCAGAGTCAGGTAAAGAGTTCGTTATCTTCAGTGATGCATCCTTGAATGGTTTGGGTTGTGTTTTGATGCAGGAGGGTAAGGTTGTAGCCTACGCCTCGAGACAGTTAAAGCCGCATGAAAAGAACTATCTGATGCACGATCTCGAATTAGCCACTATAGTTTTTGCTCTGAAGATATGGCGCCACTATCTATTCGGTGAAAAATGCCATGTCTATTCCGATCGTAAAAGCCTAAAGTAGTTAATGACTTAGAAGGGTCTGAATCTGAGACAATGAAGATGGTTGGAATTATTAAAACACTACGAGCTTGTGATTGATTATCACCCGGGAAAGGCTAATATGGTTGCCGATGCCCTAAGCCGAAAATCACTGTTTGCTTTACGTGCAATGAACGCAGATATGGCTATGGCTGACGATGGTACGATTATAGCAGAATTGAAAGCGAGACCGTTATTTGTTCAGCAGATTTGCGAAGCTCAGAAGGTTGATGATAACTTGAATGCAAAAAGGAATCACTGTAATTTGAATGCTGACTCGGAATTTCAGGTTGATGCTGAGGGATGTTTGCGGTTTAAAAACCGAATATGTGTACCAAAGGATCCCGAGTTGATTTGAATGCTTTTAATGAAGCTCATAATAGTATCTTTGTCTATTCACCGGGTATACGAAAATGTACAATGATTTGAGACAAAGCATTCGGTGTACACAAGATGAAACGAGATATTTCGATTTCTTGTCGAAATGTTTGATATGTCGGCAAGTAAAAGCCGAGCATCGGTGCCATCCGGATTACTTGACCAATTATGATACCCGAATGGAAATGGGATCGAGTCACGATGGATTTCGTATCGGTTTACCGTTGACGAGCAAGAAAGATGCAATCGGGTTATTATTGATAGATTGTGAAGTCGACTCACTTTATTCGGTCCGTACTGATTACTCGCTCGAAAAGCTAGCTGAATTGTACATTTCTCAGTTATGCGATTACGGAGTACCTATTTCTATTGTTTCGGATAGAGATCCGAGGTTTACATCACAATTTTGGAAGAAACTGCAAGATGCATTAGGTACTAAATTGCATTTTAGTACCGCTTTTCACCCTCAGACGGATGGTCAATCCGAGAGAATTATTCAAATACTTGAGGATATGTTGAGATGTTGTGTTCTCGAGTTCGAGGGTACGTGGGAATGATACTTGCCTTTTATTGAATTTGCGTACAATAATAGCTTTCAATCGAGTATCAAAATGGCACCTTATGAAGCTTTGTACGGTCAAAAATGTCGTACACCTTTATATTGGAATGAGCTCAGTGAAAACAGGATATACGGTGTTGATTTGGTTAAAGAAACCGAACAGAAAGTAAAAGTGATCTGTGAAAGTTTGAAAGGAGGGCCAGATCGTCAGAAATCATATGCGGACTTAAAACGTAAAGATATAGAGTTTCAGATTGGTGATCGAGTGTTTTTGAAAGTCTCGCCGTGGAAAAAAATACCCAGATTTGGTCGCAAAGGCAAATTGAGTCCAAGATTTATTGGACCATATGAGGTTTTGGAGCGGATTGGGCCGGTTGCGTATAGATTATTATTTCCACCCGAACTAGAAAAGATCCACAATGTTTTTCATGTGTCGATGCTCCGACGGTATAGATCTGACCCTTCTCATGTGGTTAGTCCATCAGAGGTTAATATACAGTTTGATTTAACTTATGAGGAAGAACCGATCCGTATTCTGGCTCGTGAAGTGAAAGAGTTGCGAAACAAGAAAATATCGTTGGTAAAAGTGCTTTGGCTTAAGCACGGAATCAAGGAAACAACTTGGGAGCTTGAGGATTCAATGAAAGAACGTTATCCAAACCTATTCACCGGTAAGATTTTCGGGGATAAAAATCTCTAAGGGGGAGAGTTGTAATAGTTCGATTTTGACCCTAATCAGAATGGTGGTTTCGGGACCATGAATCCGAGTCAGAAAAAATATTTAAATAGTAGTTTCTGTGTTCTGAATGTGTGAATTTGTTGGTGTGAAAAATTCGTTTTAAAATTTGATTGTTTTGATGCTTAATTGTAAAAAGGGGACTTAATTGCATAAAAAGAAAAATTTTGTAGATAAAGGTGTAAGTACCGAATTGATGATGGTTTTATAAATTGAAGAGTTGATAGGGTAATTTAGCCATAAATGAACATAAGTGGCCGGCCAAAATGCATGTAATAGTAACATGAATTGTTTATTATATTTTTTTATGATATTTTGTTATAATTTAATATATGTTAATATATTATAATTGAATAAAAATAAAAATGAAAGAGAAAGTGTTCATCTTTCTCAAGTGACCGAAACTAAGAGAGAAAAAGAGAGAAAAGAAGCTTGGAAACATTCGGCCCTTGCAAGCTAAAATAGGTAAGTGATTTGAGTCTAGTTTTTGATAATTTTTACGTTTTTGAGATCGTTGCTTTGAATACTAGCTAGCCCAAGTTGGAATTTTCGAATTTGATGATGTATTCATGAAATGCCATTGTTGATAGCTTGATGAAATTTGTGTTTAGTGATGGAAAATAAATATAGGTTGTTAGATTGTTAAGTTTAATTAAGGCATTTTTGGTAGAAATGCCTAAATAGGATTAAATTGTGAAATTTATAAATTGAGGGGTCAAAGTGTGAAATAAATGAAATGTATGAGCTTGTAATAAGATTATGAATATTCGGCCCTAAAGAAGTGTGATCAAATTTTGTGTAATTTGTGTTTTGTTCGAAAAGGACTAAATTGTAAAAAGAGTAAAATATCAGAGGCAAAATGGTAATTAGCCCATTTATGTGTATTTGAACTAAATTCAATGGAATTATATTTGATTTAGTTAAATTTGAAATTTATTAGATCAAGAACAAAAAGGATCGGGATTGGATAGGGGGAAGGCAAAGTTAGTTGAATAGTCGAGAAATACGATCCGTCAATATTCGAGGTAAGTTTTTAAGCAATTGAGATGAATTGAATTTATTTATAATGTTGTACGTGAGTTTAATGGAAGTATATATATATATATGTATTTGCTATTGCCGAATGTGATAATGATTTATGAGATGAATGAGTTGATTTGAAAATGTATATATATATATATATATGATTGAAGTTAAGTTTATGTGTTTATGTATGAATGAGGAGCAAGTTTGAGAGATGCACTAATGTGCAAATTTAACACCGAGCACTAAGTGTGCGAAATCGGTTAACGAGCACTAAGTGTGCGAATTGAACTTTCGAGCACTAAGTGTGCGAAATCGGTTAATGAGCACTAAGTGTGCGAATTGAACTTCCGAGCACTAAGTGTGTGAAATCGGTTAATGAGCACTAAGTGTGCAAGTAAATTTTAAAGCTCAAAGATTGAATTTGGTAAGTTATGAAACTATGAGATGTCATTATTTTAAATCAAGTGTTGGTGATTAATTGTGGATTGAATGGAATATTTCTTTTAAATGTATAGTTCGGATGATATAAGTTGATATGGGAGAAGTTTACAAAGAAATCATGTTGATTGTTATATGAATTACAAAATGTAATTCGGCCATGTGAAATTCGTATAAGGTGTTCTTTTGAATAGTTTGGACTTGAAAATGTGGATAAGACTTGAGAATGTAAAATAGGTTTGGTTTTGATGATTCAGCTATATTAATTATAGGAGATGTGAACTGTAACATCCTTAAATCGGGGTCTCTGCATCTTGCATGTGTCTGCATATGATGATATGCCTACTGTGCTATTTTAGCATGTTTTGGGGTCCAGGTATGACCTCGGGTTAGGCCTGGGTCATGGCCAAAATTTTTTGTTTTAGTGCTTAGGAAGAGGAAGCTAAGAGAGTTAGGGGTTAAAAGAATTTATTGGAGGGTTGTGACACAAAGAACAAGTGGCAAAGTGGCGAAGGAGGCGCCACTAAGGTGCCAGGAGAGTGACGCCACATGCAGGGAAGGAGTGCTTGGGTTCGAGCTGCAGAAATCCCTTTTCTGCTTATTTTTTCACGCGCTGAAGCGAGGAAGAGGTGTGCTCGGTGGGACTCTCTTAAATGGATGAGGATTGAGTCAACAGGTTTGAAATGGATGGAGAGGAGAAAAATGTGGAGTTTGACTCATTCAAACCGATTTGAATGAGTGGATGGGAGAGTCTTGAGGTGTTGGCCGAATTATGGACTTTGGGGGAGGAGGTGTAATCGGTTTTGGAAGCTAGGGGTGCCGAATCTCAATAGCCAAGTAAGGGTGCATGTTCGGCTAGCTTTGGAAGTCTTTCTTTTTCGTTTAGTGTCAAAGCCAAAACCTCAATTGTTTTTTCTTTCTTTCGACAACTTTGGTACTTGGCCGAACCAAACCTTGTTCCTTTTGAAGTGCCGAAACTTGATAGCCATTCTCTCCTCTTCTTTTCATGTGCATTCATTGTTGACCGAAACTTCCTCTTTGCGAATCCACCTTTGTTCACTTCTCTTCTTCCTATTTTGTTCAAATGAAACCAACACCCATTCTTGATCGATATCTTTCTTCCCTCTTTCAAATCTCCTTGTGTCGAAACTTCTTCCATTCTCCTTTGCCGAATCCCTTCAATACCATTCATTTTTCTTCTTTATCTCTTTTATCTTCAAAAAGCCGAAAGTCTTGTTGTTCTCTTTCGTTTCCATCAAGTACTTTGGCCGAATACTTTGCTCATAAGCCCTTCTCTTCTTGCGTTTTCTCTTCATCATATTAAGTGCCGAATCTATCTCTAGTTCTTTCTTTGAGTTATAGCCGAATCTTCTAGCAAGTGACTTCTTCTTCTCTTCTCGATCGATTTGGGTAATGCCGAAACCCCACTTCTCTTCTATCTTCCCTTTTATTATAGATCTATATATGTTAAACTTCATTCTTGTTCTATGTTGGTAGCCGAAACCCTTAACATCAATAGGGTGTGCCGATCTTTGGTGGTTGGTGGCCGAATCAGTCATTAAGGTAAGGGGGCGATAAACTCTTTTGGTTTCGGGATTCATGCTATGGCCGAATGGCTTTTAGATTCCTAATGATGTGTTAAAGCCGATTGTAGGGGGGAGTGTAGCGAATCTGATGAGATCTTTGGATTTGGCTAAGCGATCTAGGTAAGGGTTCTAACGTTTTAGGATCTGTTTCATATTCTTTCAAAGCGAAGGCTAATCGTGTTTGAATGCTAGGGCTTGGCGATTGCAAGGAGGTTCATCACATAGTTTGGGATTTGGTTGGAAACCAAATCGACATTAAGAAAGGGGAAGTCAAGCGTTTGGGATATCGTTAGTTTCGCGTAGTTTTAGGATTTCGCTTAGATCTATGAATAGTCGGTGTGTAACGCTTACACGCCGTTAGTATGATATGTTTATTATGTTACTATTAATAGCCATTAAAACCGGTAGTTATGCTTTGTGGCATGGCGTGGACTCGGGTAAGTCCCACGATTATGGATCTCGATATATGCTATCATGTCATTGTTTCTTTGCTATGCCATGTGTTATTTGCATCATCATACGTTATTATGCTACGATTGATATGGACATGATGGTGGGATTGTTGAGAGGAGGGGAGAATTATTTGGACTGTCACACGGTGGTTTTGACCACACGACCAGGTTGGCCCCGTCTTGATACTATTATTTGTGACTAAGTCCCGGTGGTTTTGACCACGGTGGTTTTGACCACATATATGATATTGTGACTACGGTCACCGGTGGTTTTGACTACATATGGATATTGTGACTCGTCCCGGTGGTTTGGTACCACGTGGGTTGGCCCCACATGATTGATTACGGGATTATCATCGGTGGTTTTGACCACACGATAGGTTGGCCCCATCACTTGATTTGTGACTACGGTCACGGTGGTTTTGACCACACTTATATATTTGTGACTTCGGTCACGATGGTTTTGACAACCGGTGGTTTTGACCACCACGGGGTAGATAAAGGAGATCGGATGGTTAGGTTATGGGGTTGCATGATTTGCATGTTTTATTAATGACTTGTGTAAGTGCTATTCTATCGGGTTGGGGATTTATACTTTGAGTCTCGGTGACTCACCCCTTCCCTATATTTTGCGGATGAGGCTTAGATCGCGGATTTGGGCCAGGGGAGGACTTGAGGTGGCCATGCTACTTATTTTCGGATTTTGACTTTAAATTAAAATTCCGGTTTTTATTTATTTACTCTAAATTTGGTTTTGGTTTTGTAATAAGGCCGCTAAGTATTATTTTGGGTTTTTTTTAATTACTTGCTTTTATTTGATTTATATTATGCATGTGCTTAATAATTTGATTTGCTTAAATAACCGGTAAAAAGCAACATTTTCAAATTTAATTTCTTAAACAACTCCAAACACAAATGGTTCTTAACTCGACTATGCTTAACTCACTTGGTTTTTAACAAGTATCAAAAGGTATTCCAAAACTATAAACAACAAATGGATTTCCAACAAAAGAGGGTTTTTCCGGGTTTTAAAGCAACACTAAAACAATTTCAACATCACTTTATACGGGGTTTTCTAAACCTTAAAACGATAAAGGAGTTTTACGATAGAAATTAATCAGGAAACTTGTTTTATTCAAAATGTTTTCACTCTGTAACATGCCAGATTCGGTCGTGGTGTGTTGACCGGGTTTGGGGTGTTACATGATATATAAAATGGTTGGATGTATTTGGCAATTGGTATGTCTTAGATTCGGTTAAGCAAGGTTTAGGCAGATAAATGTATCATAGTTCTTATTTGGTTGTTATGTTCGGCTAATAGGAGTTGTGGAAATGATTATGATGATTACTCATGATTAAAGTTATTTTGGGAATTTTAAACGGATAAATGTGAGTGTGATGCATTTTTGAGCATGGTGTATTGATATTTATATGTTTTAAGGTATTAGGTATATTTCAAGTTATTAGAAATTGAGGATATGTATCTTTGACTTTGGTAATTTGATAACTTGTTTTAGTAAAGTGATTATAAGCATGTGCATATTCGGCTAATGTGACTTTCAATGACTAAATGAGTAGTAACTTTTGCTATTTGATGAATAATGCTTATTGGAAACACATAAATTTATATACTTTTTCATGCCCTTTTTATCCCAAATTCATGCAGTTTCGATTAAATTCTTGTCAGAAAATAATTAAATATTATAAATAATTAAGTTGTGCTAAAAATATGAACATAATTAATTTTAATTAATTTTATAGTTAATTTTGATTTATTTTGACTATTTTCGACAGATTCGCAAAAAGGGCGAAAATTGGCTCGGCAGACACTGCTCGAAGAATAAACCCGAGAAGCAATTTGAAGTATCAAGGCGAAGTTATTTCCAGCCCAAGACGGTCCAATTATGAATATTTAAACATAATATAATTAATTTTAATTTATTCCCAATTTAATTTGGGCTAAATAAATTAATCTTAATTAATTATGAAAAAGGCCCAGTTGAACCGCATCAGTTGAACCGAACCGATTGAACCGAACCAAGCAAAGAGTTGGGCAGCCCAAACCGTCCATATTGCTGGCCCAAATCAGCTTATTAGCTGATTAATTAAGTTGCAAAGAAGCCCTTGAAGACTTTTCAAAGTTGCATTCAAACCCCTCCAAATATGGTGGCTTTATAGATTTGCCCCATGCCATATTTAGCAAAGTTGAAACCATCAACTTTGCCACATAGATGGCCGGCCAAGGGAGGTCTCTTTTGCTGCTACTATTTTCTATTTTTATCAGCCATGATCAGCTATAAATACCACCCCTTGCTGATCATTCAAATCATCCCTCAAGCCTCCAACATTCTCCTCTCTCACTTTCTCTCAACTCCCATTTTCCATTTTCCCTTTTTGTGTTCTTGTGCCGATTTCTCCTCTTGGAAAAGAGGTGTTTTCCCAGCCATTTGGAGCAGCAATTGGAGTGTTCATAAGCCACCTTGATAGCCGAGGACAACGGAGAACAAAGAACGGAGCAGTCAGACAAGCCACGGAGAAACACCGGATTTGTTCTCTTGTTCCCTGTCTCTTTAAATTTCGTTGTTGTTTTGACAAACATGTTTATGAATATTTATGCTATTGGAATGGTTAATATAATCAGCTTAGCTTGAATTTAATTTGTGTTGGGTTGATTGCATTTCGTCCTCTTAAATTATTAAAATTGTGTTTATACTGTTAAAAGGCCTCTGTAAAATGCTTGATTAAGTAAAATCATGTTTAAGTTATCTGGCATTATAATTGTTTAGATAGCTAATGAATTAATTATTTAAACGCATTGAAATTGTAATTAATGGACACAATACTTAATCTGTTCATGTTTAATTCTTCTAAGGTAGCTGAAGATTAAATTAGCATTGTATTTGGCGATACATATGCCTTGCATAACTTGCAAGATTTTTTGTGATTAAATTGTTTCAAGGTAAAAATACTTTGTTACCTCACATGATCTTTTATATGTTTATTAGGCTGAATTAATTGGTTGAATCACATAGGGATATGTGAGAGATTGTTTAATTTAATATGTATGTATGTGCAATAACATGTTTACTCTTAGAAGTCTGTTCAATCGATCGAATTTGCATAGAAATATGTACAAGAGATGAATGGATTTTTATTTGTAAATATGTTCATAAGTTAGCAAATTACCGAGTTGCCATGTTTTAACAGGTATAAACACAAGTTTAATAATTCTAAGGTAAGAAATGTGATTAATCCAACACAATTATGTCATCTTGATTAAAATCAGCTTTTGAAATCGTGCATTAGAACTTTGTTTTATTTTATTTTACTTTGCTTTTCCTTTAGTTTTTAAATATTTCTTAAATCCAAAAATTTTTCTTTTACCAAAGTGTTGAAAACATTTTCATAAATAGTTCTTTTACAGTCCCCGTGGGTACGATAACTCGACATTTACTTGTCACTTTATTACTTGTTACGATTGTGTACACTTGCACATTTCCACCGTTCCAAGTTTTTGGCACCGTTGCCAGGGATTGTTTTTCAAAGTCATTATTTGTAAATCTATTTTACATTTTGGTTTATTTATTTTCGTATTGAAATTTTTACTTACTTAATTTCTTCTGTGATTATTTCAGGTGTTTATGAGTATTGACCAGATTATTGACTTACTCCCTGTAGACCCTGAAATAGAACCAACCTTTCGACAATGAAGAAGACAAGCAAACCAGAGAAGGACCGAAGAAATGAACTTCGAGAATATGAACCAAGGAAACGGAGCAAACCCTGCTCAGAATCCTATCCTTATTGCTGATGATAGGGATAGAGCCTTAAGACAATATGCCGTGCCAGTATTTAATGATCTTAATCTGGGTATTAGGAGACCCGGAATCGAGGCACAACAATTCGAGCTGAAGCCAGTCATGTTCCAGATGCTTCAGACAGTGGGCCAATTCAATGGGATGCCTACTGAAGATCCTCATCTTCACTTAAGACTATTTATGGAAGTGAGCGATTCTTTCAAGTTAGCCGAAGTTTCTGAAGATGCCTTATGATTGAAGTTGTTCCCATATTCGTTAAGGGACAGAGCTCGTGCCTGGTTGAATTCATTGCCACCGAACTCCATTTCTACATGGCAAGAGTTAGCCGAGAGATTCCTCATGAAGTATTTTCCGCCAAGCAAGAATGCTAGGTCGAGAGCGAGATCACTGCTTTCCACCAAATGGATGATGAGTCCTTGTATGAGGCATGGGAAAGATTTAAAGAGTTATTACGAAAATGCCCTCATCATGGAATTCTACATTGCATTCAACTTGAGACATTCTATAATGGTCTCAACGCTCATACAAGGATGGTAGTGGACGCCTCTGCTAATGGTGCTCTCCTTTCTAAGTCTTATAATAAGGCTTATGAAATTATTGAGAGGATTTCCAGCAATAATTATCAATGGCCAACCAGTCGAGCAGCGTTAAGAAGACGAGTCGCTGGAATTCATGAATTAGACGCTCTTACGTCACTCGCATCTCAGGTATCATCAATATCCTCAATGTTTAAAAATCTTACTACTAATGGGTCTAATAGTTTTGCAGCACAACCGCCGAATCAATTTGAGGATGTAGCCTGTGTCTATTGTGGGGAGGGACATTTATTTGAAGAATGTCCGTCGAACCCAGAATCTGTATACTACATGGGTAATCAAAACCAAAACTGAGGAAGGCAAGGGCTGCAATTGAAATTCTATAACCCATCGTGGAGAAACCACCCGAATTTTTCCTGGAGTAACCAAGGGGCTGGAACCAGTACCACTTACACCCAACCCAGACCAACCCAGCTACCTAGTTTCCCTCAACAAGTTCAGAAACCAGTTCAAGCTGAAGCATCCAATAGCTTGGAAAGTTTGCTTAAGACATACATAGCAAAGAATGATGGCTTGATCCAGAGCCAAGCAGCTACATTGAAGAATTTGGAAAATCAAGTGGGCCAGCTTGCTACTGAACTCAGGAACCGACCACAAGGTGCTCTACCTAGTGACACGGAGAATTCGAGAAATCCGGGGAAGGAACATTGTAAAGCGTTGGCATTGAGGAGTGGAAGGATAGTAGAGCCCAACACCATTGAAGCTAGAACGGAGCAAGCTGATGCTCAAGACTCAGAAGAAGTTCAACCAAGTGTTGAAACCCCAGTTTCACCAGAACCGAAATCTGCAAAACCATGCAAAGTAACCTCAGGACCAGTTAATTCTGATCACCCAACAACTTCGTTAGATACAGAATTACTGCCAAAGGCGAATCAACCAAAATCAGTTCCAGTGATGAAACCACCACCACCTTACCCTCAAAGACTTTAGAAGCCGAAGCAGGAGATTCAAGTCAAGAAATTCCTTGACGTACTCAAGCAACTTCACATTAACATTCTATTGGTTCAAGCACTTGAGCAAATGCCGAACTATGTCAAGTTCATGAAAGATATCTTGTCTAAGAAACGAAGACTTGGAGAATTTGAGACGGTAGCTCTGACAAAGGAATGCAGTGCATATCTTCAGGACAAACTACCCCCAAAATTGAAGGATCCTGGATGTTTCACCATACCATGCAACATTGGATCAACATATTATGGTAAAGCATTATGTGACTTAGGTGCAAGTATCAACTTGATGCCTATGTCAATATTTAAGAAGTTGGGGATAGGAGTAGTTAGACCAACTACGGTTACACTTCAACTAGCAGATCGATCCTTAGCACATCCAAAAGGAAAAATCGAGGACGTATTGGTATGTGTAGATAAATTTATCTTTCCTGCTGACTTTGTGATTCTAGACTTTGAAGCAGACAAAGAAGTGCCAATTATCCTAGGAAGACCATTCTTAGCAACTGGAAGGACCCTTATTGATGTGCAAAAGGGCGAGCTGACTATGCGTGTTCAGGATGATCAGGTAACATTTAATGTTTTTAAGTCAATGCGATTTCCTGACACAATGGATGATTGTTCTGCAGTAGCCAATTTAAAGGAATTAATAGTAGAGAAGGAACTTAACTGTGTTGAGGACCCACTGGAAAGAATTTTGACATCGGATCCCCCAAATGATGAAGAGGAGGATGAATACTTAGCTTGTGCTAGAAGCTAATAAAAAAGGATTTAATATGCAATCCCATTTTGAATCTTTGGAATTAGAGAAAAGAGATTACAGCCAGCCAAGAGCATCAATCGAGGAGCCACCTAATTTAGAACTCAAGGTATTACCTTCACACTTAAAATATGTTTATTTAGGTAACGGCTCTACTTTGCCTGTGATTGTTTCAGCAGAATTAACTACTGAACAAGAAGAGAAACTTATCTTTGTTTTGAAACAATTCAAGAAGGCTATCGGATGGACCATAGCCGATATTCGCGGTATTAGCCCATCTGTATGCATGCATAAGATCATATTAGAAGATGGCGAGAGAGGAACGATTGATGGACAACGGAGACTGAACCCCATCATGAAAGATGTAGTGATTATCAAGTGGTCGGATGCGGGTATAATTTACCCCATCTTAGACAGTTCATGGGTGAGTCCAGTCCAGTACATGCCGAAGAAAGGAGGTATCACGGTCGTGGAGAATGAGAACAACGAGTTGATACCAACGAGAACAGTTACGGGATGGAGAATCTGCATCGATTACCAGAAGCTAAACAAGGCGAATAGGAAAGATCACCTCCCTCTTCCGTTCTTGGACCAGATGCTGGATAGACTCGTAGGACGAGATTACTATTGTTTTCTCGACGGATACTCAGGGTATAATCAGATTATAGTAGCACCGAAAGATCAACACAAAACGACATTCACCTGTCCGTACAGTACATTTGCATTTAGACGCATGCCATTTGGTTTATGTAATGCACCAGCTACATTTCAAAGATGTATGATGTCTATTTTTACTGACATGGTTGAGAAGTACTTGGAAGTTTTCATGGATGATTTCTCAGTATTCGGAGATACTTACGATGATTGCTTAGCCAATCTAGCTAAGGTACTGAGGCGATGCGAAGAAATGAATCTCGTGCTCAACTGGGAAAAGTGTCATTTTATGGTACAAGAAGGAATTGTTCTAGGGCATCGGATAACGAGACATGGGATCGAGGTGGACAAAGCAAAAGTAGACGTTATTGAGAAACTCCCACCTCCAACATCTGTAAAAGGTGTTAGGAGCTTTTTGGGTCACGCCGGGTTTTACCGAAGAAATATCAAGGACTTCTCCAAAGTTGCTAAACCCTTATGCAAATTATTGGAGAAGGACTCAATATTCAAGTTTGATGAGGAATGCTTGAAAGCCTTCAACAATTTGAAGAGTCGATTAGTCATGGCACCCATAATCGCCACACCAGACTGGGAGTTGCCATTCATATTGATGTGTGACGCAAGTGACTTCGCAATTGGAGCTGTCTTGGGCCAGCGAAGGAACAAAGTTTTTCATCCCATCTACTATGCAAGTAGAACTCTAACCGGAGCTCAACTGAACTATACGGTAACAGAAAAAGAGTTATTGGCTATTGTGTTTGCTTTCAACAAGTTTCGATCTTATCTTGTAGGTGCCAAAGTGATTGTCTATACGGGCCACTCCACAATTAAATACTTATTGGCCAAGAAAGATGCTAAGCCGAGATTGATCCGATGGGTGCTTCTACTTCAAGAGTTCGATCTAGAAATTCAAGATCGAAGGGGAGTAGAAAACCAAGTAGCAGATCACTTATCCAGATTAGAGCCGCAAGAGGGAAATTCTCCACTGTTACCTATCCAAGAGACATTTCTAGATGAACACATACTGAAGGTAAATCATGTCCATAATATTCCTTAGTTTGCTAATTTTGCTAACTATTTAGCTTGTGGTTTGATGCCGATTGATAAAACGTATTAGCAAAGAAAAAAGTCTCTTCACGATGTGAAGTACTATTTTTTGGAAGAGCCATATTTGTATAAAAAGTGTGCAGATCAGATGATTAGGAGATGTGTGACAGAAGATGAAATACCGAAGATTTTATACCACTGTCATTCAGCTCCAAGTGGAGGATACTTTGGAGGTACTCGTACAGCAGCCAAAGTATTGTAAGCCGGATTCTTTTGGCCAACACTATTCAAGGATGCATACGCTTACGTAAAGAGTTGTGATCGATGTCAGAGAGTTGGAAACCTCACCAACAGAAATGAGATGCCTCGAACGAATATCATTAAGGTAGAATTGTTTGATGTTTGGGGTATTGACTTTCTTGGTCCTTTTCCTCCGTCTTTTGGTCACAAATACATACTGGTAGCAGTAGATTATGTGTCCAAGTGGGTTGAGGCTGAAGCTTATCCAACGAACGATGCTAAAGTTGTGATGAAGTTCTTGCAAAAACATGTGTTCACAAGGTTCGGAACCCCAAGAGCTATTATCAGTGATGAAGGGACCCATTTTGTGAATAAGTGGTTAAAATGGTTGTTAGATAAACAGGGAGTGAAACATAAGGTTACTACAGCTTACCATCCGCAGACAAATGGGCAAGCTGAGCTAGCAAATAAGGAGATCAAGGGCATACTTGAGAAGGTAGTTTGCCCGAACCGACGAGATTGGTCCAAGAGACTAGATGATGCTTTATGGGCTTACAGAACAACATACAAGACACCCTTAGGAATGTCACCCTATAGGTTGGTCTTTGGGAAAGCCTGTCATCTACCTCTGGAGTTAGAACACAGAGCTTACTGGGCTTTTCGACAACTCAATTTGGATCTCAAGCTTGCTAAAGAGAAACGAATGCTCCAACTCAACGAGCTAGAGGAATTTCGAATGTTCTCATATGAAAATGCCAAATTACTCAAAGAAAGACTCAAGAAATGGCATGACAAGCATATTCGAGTTCGAGAGTTTGAAGCAGGTCAGCAAGTTTTGTTATTTAATTCCAGATTGAAGTTCTTTCCAGGTAAGTTAAAATCACGTTGGCCTGGTCCATTTACGATTCATCGCGTCTATCCATATGGAGTTGTTGAACTCCAAGGTAAGGGAGGTAATTTTCAAGTCAACGCTCAGCGTTTGAAACATTACTACGGAGAAAAACCTGAACGGGATAAAATCTTGTTTAGTTTATCTGATCTTTAGATTTTCTTGCTTTCAATAAATTATTTAGGGTATATTTTCGGGTTTATTATGTTTAAATAAATTCTATCTAGGAGATTGGAACTTAAGCGGGACCGTTTGTGACCCCTCCGATCTTTCCTGGGAATTGATTTTTGCATATTTTTCCAAGAAATTAGTCCCTAAATGTCAAAATAAATTTTTGGTTTTCCAAATAAAAAGGTCAATTTTGACCCAAGTCTTAAAATTGCAACTCAATTTCAAATTTTCATTAGGTCTAGGGACTTAATTGATATATTTTTAAAATTTGATTGCTATTTTCGTAATTAATAAAAACTAGGTGCCTCTTTTTGTAAATATTCTTTTAAAGCATCTAGAATAAATATTTTTTTTAATATCAGCCTTTTTATTATTATTTGATAAACTTTAATATATAATTATATCCATTATAATTTATATATTAATTTTTATCAACTTAGCTTAGGATTAGAATTAATTCTATTTTATATTTATCTTAGTAATTTAATAGCAATTGAAAATTTTATATGTGTATATTTAATTATTAATTGTTGTTAACCTTGAGTAAAATTAGAATTGGACTCTTATTTTTAATTCTTTAATTGTTCTAAGAGTTCTACTCTAATTCCTACTCTCCCTCTATAAATTGCACCCTTGTTCCTCCCCATTCATTCATCACTCAAAACCCCAATCACCAACCCCTCAAAGTGACGCAAGCCCCTAGCCACAACAAGCATTCGGCCAACAACTCCAGCACTCGTCGCACGCCAGCTCCAGCAGCTGCTCAGGTCGGGGCCTCACGCCTGCTACCTCCAGCCCGTGTGCTTGCTGCACACCATCGCCTCGCACACCAGACCAGCCCGTGGCCTACCTACCGCAAGGCCTTGCGTGCCACCTGCTCGCAGCCCCCTCGCAAGTTGCTACTCAGCCGTGCGCCTTGCTTCCTTGTGTGCCTATGCGCACACTCCTCCTTCACCCAACCTAAGCCAAAAGCCTTTTAAATTTCCATCTTTCGTTCATTAGTATATTTTATTTTCAGAGTTCTTAATTTTTACGAGGAAGGTGGTAAGAAAAATATTTCTCCCTTAAATTTAATTTTTATTCAATTATGTAATTTTTCAATTTATTGAAATATTAGTAATTGTTATTAAATTTTCAAGAAACTAATTTTTTTATTTTTCTTTCCATCGATGTTGAGTTAATCATGACTCATAAAAAAGAACTCGTGCCTCGCCCAAATCGACAAAACACAAAGCAAATTTCACTTTGTGAAGAAGCCAAAGTAAGATACGAAAGTATCTTAAAAATCAACAGATGCATCCAGAGAAAGGCTTCACATTGAAGGAAAGCAACTACTGAGAGACTTTATGGCACGTATTCGTCAAGTTGCTGAAGCCCTCAATTGGGAATTGTTTTGTGAAAAGAGACCAAGTGTGGATGAGGAACTAGTTCGTGAATTCTACGCAAACTTAACCTCAAGCGAATTGACTGAAATTCTAGTCCGCGGAATCAAGGTACCAATAAATTCAAATGCAATTAATGAATTCTTTGAATTACCTGATTTCAACAACGATGAATATTCTTCTCTGTTGAGCAACATTAAGCCTTAAAATTTGCAAGAAATTCTCGAGGAGCTTACAGTTCCAGGTTCTAAGTGGACTGTGTCAAAGCAAGGAATCCACATGTGTCAAAGAGAGTATTTGACACCACTTGCGAAGGTATGGTTCTATTTCATTCGTTTCAGCCTTATGCCTAGTTCACATGGGACTACAATCTCATTAGAGCGAATGGTCCTATTATACTCGATTCTAACTAGAAAGACCATTGATGTGGGCAAAATCATCCTGAGAGAAATGCGAAATTGTGCCGTTAGACGTTCTGGCCCGGCCTATTTCCCTTTTATAATAACAATTTTATGCTTAAAAGCAAAACTCCTTGCAGACGTGAAAGGGACAGAGTATAGTCAAGGCACAATCACCGATTGGGACCTCTACCAGGTAGCTGGAGATTCGGTTCTACAGCAACGAGTTGAAGAGAGCGAGGATCCCGAAGAAGAGGAAGATGATCCCACAGAAACCCTGCCAGAGCAATCAACTGAAGTCCCTAATGAGGCAGAATCAGTGGAACCAGAAGCTGAACCTGATATCGAAACCTTAATGTTTGGAGTTCCACTGCCTAGCCCAGATCTTCTGATGAGCTGTTAAAGCTGATGGACTTAATGCAACACATGTAATTGCAACAACAAGACTACTAGAGATACTTAAAAATAAGAGATGACTCGATGAGGAGTGCTCTCAAGAAAATTTATAATGATCCATTTATTTTTGTGCCTGAGTTTCCAGATTTCATATTTGAACCATGGATTTCACCGTCAAAGAAGGAGCAAGGCGATTCATACAAAGGCAATACTAATGGAGTAAAAGATGAGTCGAATTTGGAAGGATCGGCAAACAAATAAAAAAGGGAGGACTTCAACTTTAGTTTATTTTTATTCTTAAGTTATTTTAGGATTAGGTTAATTAGGAATTTTCATTTTTGCATAATAAAATAAGAGATAGGAATCATGAATAAAATCTGAACAAGTCACAAAGGCTAAAGTGTGGCAATAGATATATACATGTCTAGGATTGGATTTTAGAGAGAGCTTGGTACTTAAGTAGTCAATTTGACTCACCTCCTCTTTTCTAAATATCCTACCTGGTGTATAGTATCTATTCACTTTAAACAATGAGGACATTGTTCACTTTAAGTAGGGGGACCGAAAATTTGAATTTGAATTACTTTCACTCAGAATAAAATTTTTCTTTTAATTATGATTAGGATATATTTTGTTCAATAATTTGAAATCTTGTATAAAGTTCTATTATTTCAATAAGTTATTATGTTAGCTTAATAATGATATGAATGTGTTTTTAATAAAGCATGCAAATTCGTACCATAAATCTTTTAGTTCCCTACGACAAAATTAGGCATGCATGAAAGTTTAAGTCTTTAGAATTGACTTAGTAATTTCTTGAGGCGAAATCCTAGGAAGCATGGAATATTGAAAATGATCTAGGAAACTATTGTTTGGACCGTTTGAGCCTTTCAAGCTGACCCTGATAAAATTATCCGTTGAAACCCAACTTTGAGACTATATGGCCTAATTTTATTCGGACCTATGCAATATTTAGTCATCAATTTTCTCTTCATTACTTTTAAAATAGTCCCAAACACTAGACTCAGTACTATTCAGAATATCGTTTGGAAATAAGTTTGGGGGAGTTAAAAAGAAGTATCAATTGCTCGAAAAATTGTAGTACATGAAGCAAGTGCTCGAATTTGAGCTTGAAAAAAAAAACATATGTACTCGAAAATGGTCGAAAGAGCAAAAGTTGGTGTATCAAGGGTGAGAATTTTGAAGGTTCGATTTTAAGCTGAGTCTAGGGTTTTTTACCAAAAATTTGTCTATCTTTTACCTACCCCTAAGCCCAGCCACGTTACAACCTTATTAAAGACCTCTTGATTCAAAATTCCAATGTTACCTACATTAGTGGAGAGAAATTGCTCTGTTCAACATATGAAGACATTAGTTAAGCTTAATGATTGCAGTTTACTTTTTGAATAAGGAATTAAAATCAAATTGGTAGTGAGGAACATGTCTTTATTAAAAACCATTTAGTCTAATTTTGCTAGTATAATAATTGTTGGAGGTAATTTGAACGATATGTATACTTAAGTAGCATAATTATCAAATTTCTTATTTTTGAGCATAAGTATATTAAATTCATAATTTTGAGAAGAAAGTTGTTCTGAAGGAGTTTTTCAAAGGTGTTTCCAAGAAAATTCTTTTCAAATTTGTGCATTACTCGGGACGAGCAATGAATTAAGTTTGGGGGTGTGGAAACGCATAAATTTATATATTTTTTCATGCCATTTTTATCCCAAATTCATGCAGTTTCGATTAAATTCTTGTCGGAAAATAATTAAGTATTATAAAATAATTAAATTGTGCTAAAAATATGAACATAATGAATTTTAATTAATTTTATATTTAATTTTGATTTATTTTGACTATTTTCGACAGATTCGCACAAAGGGCGAAAATTGGCTCGGCAGACACTGCTCGAAGAATAAACCCGAGAAGCAATTTGAAGTATCAAGGCAAAGTTATTTCCAGCCCAAGACGGTCCAATTATGAATATTTAATCATAATATAATTAATTTTAATTTATTCCCAATTTAATTTGGGCTAAATAAATTAATCTTAATTAATTATGAAAAAGGCCCAGTTGAACCGCATCAGTTGAACCGAACCGATTGAACCGAACTAAGAAAAGAGTTGGGCAGCCCAAACCGTCCATATTTCTGGCCCAAATCAGCTTATTAGATGATTAATTAAGTTGCAAAGAAGCCCTTGAAGACTTTTCAAAGTTGCATTCAAACCCCTCCAAATATGGTGGCTTTGTAGATTTGACCCATGCCATATTTAGCAAAGTTGAAACCATCAACTTTGCCACATAGATGGCCGACCAAGGGAGCTCTCTTTTGCTGCTACTATTTTCTATTTTTAGCAGCCATGATCAGCTATAAATACCACCCCTTGCTGATCATTCAAATCATCCCTCAAGCCTCCAACATTCTCCTCTCTCACTTTCTCTCAACTCCCATTTTCCATTTTCCCTTTTTGTGTTCTTGTGCCGATTTCTCCTCTTGGAAAAGAGGTGTTTTCCCAGCCATTTGGAACAGAAATTGGAGTGTTCATAAGCCACCTTGATAGCCGAGGACAACGGAGAACAAAGAACGGAGCAGTCAGACAAGCTACGGAGAAACACCGGATTTGTTCTCTTGTTCCCTGTCTCTTTAAATTTCGTTGTTGTTTTGAAAAACATGTTTATGAATATTTATGCTATTGGAATGGTTAATCTAATCAGCTTAGCTTGAATTTAATTCGTGTTGGGTTGATTGCATTTCGTCCTCTTAAATTATTAAAATTGTGTTATACTGTTAAAAGGCCTCGGTAAAATGCTTGATTAAGTAAAATCATGTTTAAGTTATCTGGCATTATAATTGTTTAGATAGCTAATGAATTAATTATTTAAACGCATTGAAATTGTAATTAATGGACACAATACTTAATCTGTGCATGTTTAATTCTTCTAAGGTAGCTGAAGATTAAATTAGCATTGTATTTGGCGATACATATGCCTTGCATAACTTGCAAGATTTTTTGTGATTAAATTGTTTCAAGGTAAAAATACTTTGTTACCTCACATGATCTTTTATATGTTTATGAGGTTGAATTAATCGGTTGAATCACATAGGGATATGCGAGAGATTGTTTAATTTAATAAGTATGTATGTGCAATAACATGTTTACTCTTAGAAGTCTGTTCAATCTATCGAATTTGCATAGAAATATGTACAAGAGATGAATGGATTTTTATTTGTAAATATGTTCATAAGTTAGCAAATTACCGAGTTGCCATGTTTTAACAAGTATAAACACAAGTTTAATAATTCTAAGGTGAGAAATGTGATTAATCCAACACAATTATGTCATCTTGATTAAAATCAGCTTTTGAAATCGTGCATTAGAACTTTGTTTTATTTTATTTTACTTTGCTTTTCCTTTAGTTTTTAAATATTTCTTAAATCCAAATATTTTTCCTTTACCAAAGTGTTGAAACCATTTTCATAAATAGTTCTTTTACAGTCACTGTGGGTACGATAACTCAACATTTACTTGTCACATTATTACTTGTTACGATTGTGTACACTTGTACATTTCCACCGTTCCACTTATATGAGAATTTGGCTAAATAGTTTTAAGATATGTGCGTAAATGCTTTAGCGTACTATGAAGGTACATCATTATTCATAATGCATTCAGTTATGGCCATATGAATAGTAAATATTTGCTATGATCTTTGCTATGTCTGGTAATGCCTTGTAACCCTAATCTGGTGACGGGTATGGGTTAAGGGTGTTACATTTTATTGGTATCAGAGCTATGGTTTAGTCGGTTCTCGGACTAATGTAGCGCGTATGAGTCTAGCTATACATGCCATAACTTTTTTACTATGATAGTGTGATGACTCCTGACAATGCAATATGTTTTCTCTCTTTCGTAATAGTAAATAGATCCTGATCCCGAACGAGCAGTGGCTGATGATGTCGAGAGTGTGGCACCTGCTCCCACACAAGGGACCGCGCCGGGTGAATATCGATCAGTTACGAGTAACCAAGATGAGGGGGCTAAGCAAGCCTTCTTTAGTATAATGAATGATTGGTTTAATCAGTATATCCGGACAAATCCAGCTGTTCAACAACCCCCGAACCCTAATAATCCACCTGTAGTACCTGTGGTACCTCCGATCATTAATCCTGAGAGATTAAATAAGCCTCCTGTTGACAGAATCAGAAAATATGGAGCTCAAGAGTTTAGAGCCGTAGCGGATGATGATGCTGAGCGAGCTGAATTTTGGCTCGATAATACAATTCGTGTTTTCGATGAACTATCTTGTACGCCTGATGAGTGCCTGAACTGTGCTATATCTTTACTACAGGATTCTGCCTACTATTGGTGGAATAATCTAGTCTCGGTTGTTCCGAAGGAACAGGTCACTTGGGACTTCTTTCAGGCAGAGTTTCACAAAAAGTATATTAGCCAGCGATTCATCGATAAAAAATGCAAAGAATTTCTTAAGCTTAAACAAGGTCGTATGACCATATCTGAGTATGAACGTGAGTTTGTGAGACTCAGCCGATATCCCTGTGAGTGTGTTTCAACTGAGGCTACTATGTGTAAAAGATTTGAAGAAGGGTTGTGTAACATCCTAAAATTCGGGATTTTATAATTTACTTCACATCATGCGATAGGCTAGTCAATAGTGTTAATTGTGTATGTTTAGGGGTTCTAAGAAGGCTCGGGGTTGAGTTGGGCCTTAGCAAAATTTTTGTGTTTAAGCACTTTAAGGAGAGAAGGTAAGTGGCATCAAGACTTAAGGAAATAAGTGTGCATTTTGCTAGCACAAGGAGTCTATTGGTAAAAGTGGAAAGTGGCGTGTGGAGTGTACTAATGGTCTGAGGTTCGAATCCCATCTATTGCAAAATTTTGGATTTATTTTTATGTTTCTATTCCAAGTGTCGGCCATGGTTCTAATTATGGTATGGGAGACTTTTTATTTTTGGAAAGATGGCTAAGAAATAAGGGAATGAGGAAAACAAGGGAAAAGGAAGGAAAGAATTAAAGGAAAGGAGCAAGAAGGGGGATATGTTGGCCGAATGTTTGGAAGCTGCTTGGGATAGAATTTTGGTCAACATTCATCCTTTTGGCTAATGTGATACACGGTTTTGGGAGGGGGTTTTGGTAGCCGAATTTTGCATTAGTCATTTGGCAAATTTTGGTACTTGTAAGGCTTGTTTTCTCTTAGCATTTTTTGGTACTCTTTTCCAACCTTCCTCCTTTGTTGCCGAAACACCCAACTCTTTGTGTCCAATTCACTTTGCTCATTTTTTCCTTGGATAGCCGAAACCATCTAGTACTCTCCTCCATCTCTTCTTTTCTTTTTGCCATTTCTTCAACTTTCTCTCTTTCACTCAAAACAACATTACCTTGTGGCCGAATCTTCTTCCTCATTTCTCTCCTTAACCGAACTTCTTAACCTTTCATTTCTTCTTCATTTTCTTGTTCGTGTTAGCACTCAATTCTTTGATCGAATAGGTAAGTGGTCTTATTCTTCTTCTTTTTTTCATTTTCTTTTCTCCCTAGCCGAATGTGTGTCTATTAACATTTGGATGTTTCACTTTTGTTCAAAACTGAAATATCATTCTCTCATAATCCTTCATATCATGATCATCTTCTAATGTAGTGTTATAATGGAAAACCGAATATCATACCCTTGTCTCATCCGTAGCCATAAGTCAATCGGTGGAAATCAGATTCATCATCGTTAAGGTAAGGGGGTTTCTTCTTGCATTTTTTTCGTTATATCTCTATTCGGTTATGTTGCTATCAGATCGAAGTTTCGACTTATCGATTATTTTTTTTGGGATGAAATCACTCGATATTGTCTACTTGTTAATCCTTCAGAAATAGTGGTAAAATGAATCCTATCCCTAAACAACCTCTTGCACTCATCATAGTATCTTTCTAACCGAGACTTTTTCAATGGAGGCAAGTGGTAGCGATTTGAAAGGAAAAGCGTTAGGAGAACACAAAAAGAGTGGATTTGCAATTCCTACTCCTAAGTTCAAACGAAGAGCGGTATCGGCAGTTCGGGATTTTCCACCGGGTTGTAGACCATCATTCGGTGAAAATAGACAAATCGTGGTCGTTCACGATATTAAGGATAAGCGTTTCATTAGATCGTCTGATTTAGATATTAGATTAATAAAATCTCGTTTATTGGTTAATCGAGTGTAATGGTGATTAAGGTGCCGACAATCAAGAAGGTTTAATCCTTACCGTAATCAGGTGTGTAATCTCACACCGAAATCCCGTAGATTGTGATTCGATGTCATGTTGGAAAATAGATCGTTATTATTTACAAGGCTAGAAATTGTAATATGGCATAGATCGAGTAACTTGCTTAAATTACATTATTTCTAAAATCTGTTAAAATCGGTATAAAATTTGTAAAATTACCAAAAGGCCCCTATGGGCCGATTTACCAAAATGCCCCTATGGGCCGATTTACCCAAATGCCTCTATGGGCTGAATTGCTAGAATGCCTTAGTGGGCCGAATTATTATTGCTTTAATGGGCCGATTCTCTGTAATAAATTACTAGATTAATGGTTGTTATTTATATGTGAACAATTTATTATATATGTTGCATTTCCATATCTTGCATGGGATGGGAAAAAAATGTATGCAGAGCAGTGTAGCCTGGTGGCATTGCCACAAAATGTCCATTATTATGCTTACATATGATTTCGGTGGCGTGGTCACAATAAAAATATATGATAGCAGCTTGACTGCAAATTTTGGTGTGAGCGGCGGGGTGGGTTGACTTGATCCCCTCAGGTGTGATTGGCTGGTCAGGGGTGTGATGGATGGATGGGTTGGGCTGCATACATGTCATTTTAAATACTATTATCTAAATGGGCTTAGGCCCAAGTTATTGCTATATGGATTCAGGCCCAGTGGATGGCGGTAAAGGGATTATGCACTGAGTTCTAGTAACTCACCCCTTTTTTTTCCTTAACCCTTGCAGGTAATGCTCAGTGATGTGGACTTGGGCCATGGATGACTCGATGGAGGCCATACTTTAGAAATGGTGTTTTTGAACTTAGTAAATTCCTTTTTCGTTTATTTTCGTTACTTTTACTATATTGGGTTAAAGTTGTAATAAGGCCTCTGGGATTTTAAATTTGGATTTTATGTTTGACTATTTACTTTCTATCATGGTTTGATTTAAACGGGGATTTTTCTGAAAATCATAAACAACGGTTTTTCATAAAATTTATCAACAAACGGATTTCATAATAAATATGTTTGAATAATTTAACTTGGACTTTCCTTCGAAATATCAATATTATTTTCAAAAATTATGGATTTAAAAGATCAATAATTCATTTATCGACTCTTCAATTAACCTTTCAAGAATTGTAGTATTTCTATCAAATATTTCCGATCAAACTTTGTTTTCTTAAACTAAATTCTAATCTTTAGTAAGAAGCACAAGTTCTTTACTCGTTTTCTTTATGTGACATGTCAGATCTGGTCATACCGCATAGGCTGGGTTTAGGGTGTTACATTTTATGGTATCAGAGCCCGGTTACAAAACTCAGCTGTGGTTTGGGTTCAAAAGCATTTTCCAAAGCTGTTTAAAATTTTAAATTATAAATGCATGATCTAAAGGAAGTATGGCACCACGGGTATCCGACACCAAGTCAAGTAAGTTTATGTTTTCATTTTATGATTATTGTGGTATGACTGTAGAAATACTCTAGAACTTTTAGCTTTAGGAGCTGAAACTATAGAGATTGAGACCTTAGGATACGTTTTGCAAAAACAACTTTACTTCCTATACTTCATAAAACATTGTTTAATAAACATTGAATAATATACTGATTCATAAGACTTGTAATCAGATTAAATCGATTTAGTAAACATGAGCGCTAGAGGATGTGGACGCGGTAGACGTGGCCATGGTAGAGGCTGAGGTGCTAGAGTTGTATCTGAGGTCTCGGGACATATACCGAAAATGGACGCCCCTACATCACCAGTGACTGAAGCTGGGTCACATGATCGAATGAGAGATGATGACGCTTTGTCACAAGCGATGTTGTGAGTCCTAGAAAGGGTTGCTGGGGCGAGAACTGGGTCGACAGCTTGTGGGTCGATATCGGAATGACTCAAATCGAATGGGGCTAAAGTTTTGATGGGTATTTCGGGTGTAGCCCCAAGTGTAGCGGAGTACTGGCTTGAGGCGGTGGAGCGGATTATGGACGACTTGGATTGCACCGCTGAGCAGAAACTGAAGGGGGTTATGTCATTACTGAGAGACGAGGCGTATCAGTGGTGGCTCACTGTTCGGAAAGGCACTCAGGCTGATCGTATTACATGGGAATTCTTTAAGACAGCATTCCAAGGAAAGTATGTCGGGGCTAGCTATGTGGATGCCCAAAGGAAGGAATTTCTGAATCTAGTCTAAGGAAGTAAATCTAAGGCAGCTTACGAGGTAGAATTTTTGTGTCTGAGTCGGTATGCCTGAGGAATAATGCCGACTGATTATAAACACTGTGTGCATTTTGAGGACAGGTTGCGTGATGAGTTACGGGTACTGATAGCCCCACAGAAGGAGAGAAATTTTTCCACACTTGTGGAAAAAGCTAAGATAGCTGGGGAGGTTAAACACTCGGAGCGGCAAAACCGAGACAAGGATAGGGGTAGGAACAAGAGAGACTCTGGGTACTCAGGTCCTGCTAGAGGGTTTAAGAAAAGGCCCAGCAATGAGGAGCCAGCTCGAGTGAGAGTTCAAGCTACTACTAATCAGTTACAACCTTGCGTGGATTGTGGGAAACTTCACTCGGGTGAATGCTGGAAGAGAACTGGTGGTTGTTTCAGATGTGGATCCAAGGACCATCAGTTTAGGGATTGCCCTCGAAGCCGGATCAAACTCAGGCAGTTCATAACAGATTTGCGCAGTCGGCTGGAGGCGCTCAGCAGCCGCCGAGAGGCTGTGGGCCAGGTCGAGGTGGTAATGGTGTAAGACGAGGTCAAGGTACACCGGGTAGAGGTACCGGTAATAGGGGTAACACAGAGGTGAGACAGCCAGGGTTGGTCTATGCGGTCAGGCGTCGAGAGGATGGCGATGCACCGGACATCATAACCGGTACGTTCTTCATATCTGATGTACCTATTACCGCTTTGATAGACATTGGATCCACCCATTCGTATGTTGCATGTCTTTGTATGTGGAACGAACGAATATTAAATCTAAGATTACTGCTAGAGAAACAACTGTAATTAGCCCTTTAGGACAGTCGGTGGTAGTAAATAAGTTGTTTAGGGATGTGCCCTTAGAGGTTCAAGGGGAAGTATTTCTGGCGGATTTGATGGAACTATCGTTCGGGGAGTTCGATCTTATATTGGGCATGGACTGGCTGGTTAAGCATCGTGCAAACTTGGACTGTGCTGCAAAGCAGATGGTACTAAGAACTTCAGAGGATAAGGAAGTGATGATGATAGGTGAAAGAAGAGATTATCTGTCTAATGTGGTATCTGCTTTAAAGGCAGAAAAGTTGGTGCGAAAGGGGTGTGGAGCGTTCTTAGCCTTTATCAGTGCTTTGGATGTCAAAGAGTCGTCGGTAGAGAATGTTAGAACGGTGAAAGAGTTTTCAGACGTCTTTCCCGAGGAGCTTCCAGGATTGCCTCCAGGTCGGGAGGTAGAATTTGGTATTGAGCTGTTGCCAGGAACGGCTCCGGTGTCCATTGCACCTTACCGAATGGCACTGAATGGGCTTGTGGAACTTAAAGCTCAGATCCAGGAGTTGTTGGATCGTGGATTTATTCGACCAAGTGTGTCACCATGGGGAGCGTCGGTTTTGTTCGTTAAGAAAAAGGATGGGTCAATGCGTATGTGCATCGATTATAGACAATTGAATAAGTTGACGATCAAGAACAAGTATCCGTTACCAAGGATCGATGATCTGTTCGATCAGCTGCGTGGAGCTTCAGTTTTCTCGAAGATAGATTTGAGATCGGGATATCACCAGTTAAAGGTCAAGGAGGCTTATATTCATAAGATTACGTTCCGAACTCGTTATGGACATTACGAGTTCTTAGTGATGCCGTTCGGGTTGACAAATGCACCAGCTGCATTTATGGACATGATGAACCGAGTCTTCCAACCTTACCTAGACAGATTTGTGGTTGTGTTCATAGATGACATCCTGGTGTACTCAAAGACTGAAGAAGAGCATGATTCACATCTACGGGTAGTATTGCAAATTTTGAGGGAGAAGTAGCTGTATGCCAAATTCAGTAAGTGTGAATTTTGGTTGAAGGAGGTGACCTTTTTGGGGCATGTTGTGTCTGCCGAAGGAATTAGAGTTGATCCCCGGAAGGTCAAGGCTGTGATGGATTGGAAGCCACCGAAGTCAGTGGCAGAAATTTGGAGTTTTCTAGGTTTGGCTGGGTATTACAGGTGATTCGTTGAGGGGTTTTCATTGATTGCTGCACCCCTAACTAAACTGTTGCGTAAGGGAGTATCGTTTTTGTGGTCAGATAAGCAGCAAGAGAGCTTTGAGAAATTGAAGAAGATTCTGACAGAAGCGCCAGTATTGATTCAACCTGAGGTTGGTAAGGAGTTTATCGTTTATTGTGATGCGTCACACACGGGCTTGGGTTGTGTGCTGATGCAAGGGGGAAAAGTGGTGGCTTATGCATCTCGTCAATTAAGGCCGCATGAGATAAATTATTCCACTCATGATTTGGAGTTAGCTGCAGTGGTGTTTGCTCTGAAGATTTAGAGACACTATCTGTACGGGGAGAAGTCGATTATCTATACGGATCATAAGAGTCTAAAGTACCTCCTTACCTAGAAGGAGTTGAACTTAAGACAGCGAAGGTGGATAGAACTGTTGAAAGATTGTGACTTCTCAATCGAGTATCACCCAGGTAAAGCTAACGTAGTGGCTGATGCGTTGAGTTGTAAGGTGATATCGGATTTGAGAGCAATGTTTGCTCATCTCAGCCTTTATGAAGATGGTAGCTTGCTAGCCGAACTTCAGGTGAAGCCGGCATGGGTAAGTCAGATTAAGCAAAAGCAATTGTTAGATGAAAGGTTGGGTTCTCGGCTTCAACAAGTGGAAGGTTGTGAGATAGGGGATTTTGGGTTGAATAGTGATGGAGTATTGTGTTTCCGCGGAAGAGTTTGTATTCCCAGGAATTCAGAATTGAGGCAAATGATTCTGCGTGAGGAGCATAGTAGCCCATATGCTATGCACCCCGGGGGAAATAAGATGTACCGAGATCTCCGTGAGCAGTATTGGTGGCCAAGGTAGAAATGGGAGGTTACTGACTTCGTGAGCAAGTGCTTGATGTAACACCCCTAATCCGTATCCGTTGCCAGACTAGGGTTAAAGGCATTACCGAACAGATCAAAAAACATATACAGAAATTACATACATTCATTCATTATTCTCAAACATAATGTCCCTTAAAAAGGTCATCGAGACCTAAGGCATGCTTATAAATCGAGTCGGGACTCAATCCAATCACATACAAATTTCAAGGAAAATTTAAAACTTTTCTAAAATACAGGGGAGACACGCCCGTGGGTGAAGACCGTGTGCCCTCCACGTCTTTTAGACACCCTCGTGTGTCAATCCGTGTCTATATACTGACTATATCAACACGGTCACTAGGCACGATCGTGTGCCATGACTGTGTGCTATTAGGCCATATACTGACTTTCTCACACGGTCACTAGGCACACCCGTGTGTCATGGCCGTGTGTTCTTAGACTGGCTACTAACTTAGCCCCACGGTCTCTAGGCACGCCCGTGTGCCACGACCGTGTGACATTATAGGCCATTTACATGGTCAAAATGCCACCCATAAGGATCAAACCTACAAGCAAAAATATATCATCTCATTTCATTCACATATGATCACAAAAATATACCTAATAGACATCCAAGTCATGCATATTTGTCAACTAAGATGATCACAGAAATACATTCAATCTTAACATTCAAAACCAATTTTACACATACCAACTTGCATGACCAAATCTTAAATTTGCTCAAGTATTAATCATCTATATAGTTAACATCTCATAACCATTTTATATATCAACTAATCATACCAAAACGACTTCACATATCATATTCCTTTAAGCATAAAACCAAAACATGACTAGTCATATCACATGGCTAAGTTCACTTTACATCTCATATCAAGAACTAGCCTATACATGCCATATCTTGCCATATACATATTCATAGTGTACCAAAATGATTTTAGTAGTGTGATGACGATCTGTGACGGTCCCGAGCCTTCAGTAGCTTTGACGACCTATAAAACAGAGAAAACGCACACAGAGTAAGCTTTCCAAAAGCTTAGTAAGTCAATATACAAACAAACTCAATATGGAAGACATATATGTAACTTGATATATATTTGCACAACTCATTCATTTGTCAATCTATCACGTATATGCTTTGATTCATACTTGTAGCCACATTTATCAATTCGAGGTTCACAATCTCACATTTAAACTTTCATTTGCTCACATTCATAATATATAAGTACTTACCTTTTATCCACACTTAATATACATTCAACATACCTGAAACGGATACTCATTTACTTATTAGCTCATAGCTCGGATTTAGAATTCGTATCACAGACTTGCCCGTTGAATCATTAAGAATCTGGTAGGATACTCAGAAAACTCAGAATGGTCGTACAATGCCAACGTCCCAAACGAGGTCTTACATGCACTCAGGTATCGATGCCACTGTCCCAGACAGGGTCTTACACGTAATCAGACATCGATGCCACTGTCCCAGACAGGGTCTTACACGTAATCAGATATCGATGCCACTGTCCCGGACAGGGTCTTACACGTAATCGGACATCGATGCCTTTGTCCCGCATGTGGTCATACTCGTATTCGAGATATTGATGCCATCGTCCCGCATGCGGTCTTACTCGTATTTAGATATTGATGCCTTTCGCCCCAGATAGGGTCTTACTCGTATTCAGATATTGATGCCACCGTCCCAGATAGGGTCTTACTCGTATTCAGATATTGATGCCACTTTCCCAGATAGGGTCTTACTCGTATTCAGATATTGATGCCACTGTCCCAGACAGGGTCTTATAAGATAAAACAGAACAGATACCTATTCCTAGGTTCATACGAAACTTCTCGGACTTAGCCACAATATCAAACTTATCTCGAAATTCATATTCGTAAACCCTCATAGTCATCCATTATCAACATTAATCATATGAACATTTACAAATGCATACATATACATTTATTTGCATTCCTCGGATTCGGTTTATCGGAATGAAAAACGGCTACTCGTTAACTTTCCCTTTCCCGCGATCTAAATCCGTTTTCCTCGGTTCTTGATCTAAACATATTCAAAATTAACCCTTTTAATCACTAACTCATTCAATTCAATCCATACACACATATTTTGGGCTATTTACAATTTAACCCTCACATTTGCACATTTTATCAATCTAGTCCATTTTTCACAAAACATTAAATTCACAAAATCCACACATATACATGCTTGGCCGAATACATATACATCACATACAAGCCCACATTTTTCATCAAATTCACAAATTAGTCCCTCAATTTACCATTTTCTCAATTTAGCCCTATTTAGCTAAATTCATCAAAAATTAAAGAACAAAGTATGTTCATCTAGCACATAACTTTCATTTAATACCAAAAATCATCAAAAAGCTTGACATATCATCAATGGCATCTCACACAAACATCATCATTTCTCAAAATTGAAACATGGGTTTTGTAGTTCTCAAAGCAACGATTACAAAAACATAGAAATTATCGAAAATCGATCAAAGACTAACCTTGAATTAAAGCTTGTAAGTGCCGAAAATCAAAAGAATTAAACCCTTTCTTCTTTCTCAAATATTCAGCCAAAAGATGAACTAGAAATGGTCATTTTTCATGCTTTTATCAAATATATCATACATAATAATCTATTTACTAATTTAGCCTTGAAATATAAAATATTTATAACATAACTATTAAGGTCATTTTTGACCAAAACCATCCACTAACTAAGTTTATTTTATTATAATATAATTATTACTTAATGAATAAGTAATAATATATTTATAACATATAATATAAACTAATAATCATATATATAAAAAACAAATATGCATGTGCCACATTTATTACCGTCCACTATCATAGATTTGGCTTATTTGCTACGTAAGTCCTCACATTTATAAAGCCACAACACATAGGTGCTTTAGCAAATAGTAAGCAACTTTCACATTTCATGCAATTTAATCCTTTTGCCAAATTAACCACACATACAATCAAATTAACTTACGGAAATTTAACACATGCTAAACCACATATCAACAGTACAGAATAAATATTAAAATATTATACGGACTCTGATTTGTGGCCTCGAAACCACTGTTCCGTCTAGGGTATAAACCGGACTGTTACAATTCTCCCCCTTAGGGATTTTCGTCCCCAAAAATCTTACCGTTAAACAGATTCGAATATTGTTGTCTCATCGAATCTTTAGGCTCCCACGTAGCCTCTTCAATTCCATGCCGATTCCATAATACTTTCACTAACGGAATTATTTTGTTTCTCAACCCTTTCACTTCACGAGCTAGGATACGTATCGGTTCCTCTTCATATGTCATATCAGATCAGATTTCGATTTCAGATGGGGCAATCACATGTGACGGATCGGATCGATATCTACGGAGCATTGAAACATGAAATACATTGTGTATCTTTTCTAACTCAGACGGCAATTTTAATTTATATGCAACTGGCCCGACACGTTCAATGATCTCATATGGTCCGATGAACCTCGGGCTCAATTTGCTTTTACGTCCGAATCGAAGCACTTTCTTCCACGGAGACACTTTCAAAAATACTTTGTCACCGATTTCAAATTCTATATCTTTTCGTTTCAAGTCTGCATAAGACTTCTGACAATCAGATGCTGCTTTCAAGCAATCTCAAATCAGTTTCACTTTCTATTCTGAATCTTTTATCAAATCAACTCCGTGTAACTTATTTTCACTGAGCTCGGTCCAATACAAAGGTGTACGACATTTACGTCCGTACAAAGCTTCATAAGGTGCCATTTTGATGCTTGACTGAAAACTATTATTATATGCAAATTCAATCAATGGCAGATACTGTTCCCACGAACCATTAAACTCTAGTATACAGCCTCTCAACATGTCTTCAAGAATCTGAATGGTTCGTTCAGACTGACCATCTGTCTGCGGATGAAAAGCTATACTGAAGTGTAATTTCGTGCCCAATGCTTCTTGCAGTTTCTTCCAGAATCTCGACGTAAACCTCGGATCTCTATCTGACACAATAGATAACGGCACGCCGTGCAATTTCACAATCTCAGAAATATAAAGCTCGGCTAATCTATCAGGTGAAAAATTAGGTCTCACCGGAATAAAATGGGCTGATTTAGTTAATCGGTCAACTACGACCCATATTGCGTCTTTCTTTCTCTATGTCAGGGGTAAACCAGAAACAAAGTCCATTGTTACTCTATCCCATTTCCACTCCGAAATCAGAATCGGCTGAAGCAATCCAAACGGAACTTGATGTTCGGCTTTCACCTGCTGACAGACTAAACCTTTTGAAACAAAGTCAGAAATGTCCTGTTTCATACCAGACCACCAGTATTGTCGTTTCAAATCATGTATATCTTTGTACTTCCCAGATGAACAGATAGACGACTGTTATGTGCTTCGCTTAAAATCAGCTGAATCAACTCTGGATCTCTAAGAGCAGAGATACGACCTCGGAAACTCATGCAATCATCAACAACCCGAAGTTTAGATTCAGAATTTGAATCACACATAACTCATTTTGCTATTATTACAATATCAACTTTCTGACATCACAAATCAAGTGTATACTTTAATAGAACTTTTCAACGTACACACTCTATTTCGAAATAACAATTAAACATCGATATCACATCTGTGACTCCAAATTAGAAATCAATTTACGTTAAACTTCTTTTAACCTATAGTTTGCTGTCTCACTTTTGAATTTCACGAATTCACTAAATAACCATTTATTTCACTTCTAAATCAACTAATAATTGTTCATTACCTGATAAAATTAATCACTTATTCATTACCACAACAAAATATTCCAAACTATAATCTTTTTCCTCATATAAGAATCACTTATAGACTCAAAAGTTTTTCGACAATTGAAGCTAACCTTGTTGTACCAAGTTCAGATCTTTCATTCATTAACACAAGGATAAAGATTGTAATTTCTTTATTAACTTTAGACTAAACCAAAAGTGATATTTCGGTCGAAATTATTTCCACGTAGAAGAAAACTTCAACAATCAAACTAACTTTGATATATCATAACATTTCCCAGATAGAATCGTTCCTATAAATATAATTAAGTATCAAGTCTTCAAGATAATGAATTCTTCTTCCAGACCATTCCTTAATTCACAAATGTATATTCACAATTTGTTTCCAAACAGATGGATAGGTTCAGTCACATCTAACCATTCAAATCATTTAACTCAATCCGAACTATTTCATCATTTGACATCTCAAATCAATAGTCTTTCTTTTACAATTTACTACAGCAGCATGTAGTATCCACCAGTCCATACCCAAACTTATGTCAAACTCATCATGTGGTAATAGCATCAGATTAGCAGGAAAACAGATATCTCGAAACATTAACGGACAGTTCTTGCATACTTTGTCAACAAGAACACTTTTACCTAAGGGGTTTGATACCTTTATAGCAAACTCAGTAGACTCTACAGGCAAGGTCTTACTGAATACTAAATTCATGCATATATATATATATATATGAATGCATAGAACCAGAGTCTATCAATGTAATCACAGAAGTGTCATAAAGAGTAAACGTACCCGTAATAATATCTGAAGATGAAGCTTCCTCATAAGCTCGAATAGCATACGCTCTAGTTGGCTCTCTAAATTCAGATTTTGCAGCAGTATCCCTCGTAGACCTCTGACTATTACTGACATTTCTTGTATTTCGAGAAGGTCTATTTCTCTCTAGGGCATTATCTAATCTCGTATCCTGAGTAGTCTCTTGTTCAACAGACTCTGGACAGTCTCGAATAAAATGATCTAATGATCCACATCTGAAGCAAGCTTGATTATTCAATCTACAATTCCCCGGATGTCTTTTACCACAACGCTTAGACTTAAGTCGTTCGGATCTGACATTTCCAACACTCGCCACCTTTGGGTAATCTCGAATGAAGTGATTTCGTGATCCACAGTTATAACAAACTCTATTGTTATACTTGCCCCAACATTTTCCCACATGTCGTCTTCCACACTGTCTGCACTTAGGTTTATTGCTTTTAGTACTTCCATCATTTGATCAATTGGAGCTTGAGTTCTCAGGCCAACATTTGGTCTCACACAATCTCTACTAGCATGTTCAAATGAAACATTTAATCTATTGTTTGCATCACTATATTTCTTCGTTAAAGGTTGAGAAAAATCACTCATCGATCTTTTTCTTTCATTACAAGCTTCAGAATTGACTTTCTCGGTATTATCATCATTAGTAGCCCCAAACTCTTCGACCTCATACCTACGAATTTTGTCAACCGGAGGCATGTTCATCAGATTCAGATTCATAGTCGAAATCATAGCAGATGTTTGAGGGAGATTAACCGGGGGCGGAGGTTGCAAAATAGTCTGGTTATTTCTCACAAATTAAGTGAACCACTCACTCATCATCTGGAAGAAAGCTTGTTTAGCTTCTCCCTCTTGACCGCTCGTAATCGATCTCAGATCTAAAGGCGCTGTCCCTTGCGCGGGAGCAGGCGCATTACTTTCTACGTCGTCAAATACGGCTCTTTCGGGATCCATACTATACGAAAAATCACATTTTACACGTCAGGATTCATCACACTATTACAATTCAGATATATGGCATGTATAGCTAGACTCTGACACACTACGTTAGTCCGAAGATCGACTAAACTGTGGCTCTGATACCAATCAAATGTAACACCCATAACCCGTATCCGTTGCCAGACAAGGGTTAAAGGCATTACCGGATAGATCAAAAAACATATACAGAAATTTCATACATTCATTCATTATTCTCAAACATAATGTCCCTTAAAAAGGTCATCGAGACCCAAGGAATGCTTATAAATTGAGTCGGGACTCAATTGAATCACATACAAATTTCAAGGAAAATTTAAAACTTTTCTAAAGTACAGGGGAGACACGCCCGTGGGTGAAGACCGTGTGCCCTCCACGGCTTTTAGACACCCCGGTGTGTCCATCCGTGTCTATATACTGACTATATCAACACGGTCACTAGGCATGCCCGTGTGCCATGACTGTGTGCTATTAGGCCATATACTGACTTTCTCACACGGTCACCAAGCACACCCATGTGTCATGGCCATGTGTTCTTAGACTTGCTACTGACTTAGCCCCACGGTCTCTAGGCACGCCCGTATGCCACGACCGTGTGACATTATAGGCCATTTATAAGGTCAAAATGCCACCCATAAGGGTCAAACCTACAAGCAAAAATATATCATCTCATTTCATTCACATATGATCACAAAAATATACCTAATAGACATCCAAGTCATGCATATTTGTCAACTAAGATGATCACAGAAATACATTCAATCTTAACATTCAAAACCAATTTTACACATACCAACTTGCATGACCAAATCTCAAATTTGCTCAAGTATTAATCATCTATATAGTTAACATCTCATAACCATTTTATATATCAACTAATCACACCAAAACAACTTCACATATCATATTCCTTTAAGCATAAAACCAAAACATGACTAGCCATATCACATGGCTAAGTTCACTTTACATCTCATATCAAGAACTAGCCTATACATGCCATATCTTGCCATATACATATTCATAGTGTACCAAAATGATTTTAGTAGTGTGATGACGATCCGTGACGATCCCGAGCCTTCAGTAGCTTTGACGACCTATAAAACAGAGAAAACGCACACAGAGTAAGCTTTCCAAAAGCTTAGTAAGTCAATATACAAACAAACTCAATATGGAAGACATATATGTAACTTGATATATATTTGCACAACTCATTCATTTGTCAATCTATCACGTATATGCTTTGATTCATACTTGTAGCCACATTTATCAATTCGAGGTTCACAATCTCACATTTAAACTTTCATTTGCTCACATTCATAATATATAAGTACTTACCTTTTATCCACACTTAATATACATTCAACATACCTGAAACAGATACTCATTTACTTATTAGCTCATAGCTCAGATTTACAATTCGTATCACAGACTTGCCCGTTGAATCATTAAGAATTTGGTAGGATACTCAGAAAACTCAGAATGGTCGTACAATGCCAACATCCCAAAGCGAGGTCTTACATGCACTCGGTATCGATGCCACTGTCCCGCATGCGGTCTTACACGTAATCGACATCGATGCCACTCGCCCGCATGTGGTCTTACACGTAATTAGATATCGATGCCACTATCCCGCACGGTCTTACACGTAATCGACATCGATGCCTTTGCCCCGAATAGGGTCTTACTCGTATTCGAGATATTGATGCCACTCGTCCCCGCATGTGGTCTTACTCGTATTCGAGATATTGATGCCACTATCCCGCATGCGGTCTTACTCGTATTCAAATATTGATGCCACCGCCTCGATGCAGGTCTTACTCGTATTCGAGATATTGATGCCACCGTCCCGCATGTGGTCTTACTCGTATTCGATATTGATGCCACTTTCCCGAACGGTCTTACTCGTATTCGAGATATTGATGCCACCATCCCGAGCGTGGTCTTACTCGTATTCAATATTGATGCCACCATCCGCATGTGGTCTTACTCGTATTCGAGATATTGATGCCACTTGTCCCGATGTGGTCTTACTCGTATTCGAGATATTGATGCCTTTGTCCCGAGACGGTCTTACTCGTATTCGAGATATTGATGCCTTTGTCCCGCATGTGGTCTTATAAGATAAAGCGAAGCAGATACCTATTCCTAGGTTCATACGGAACTTCTCGGACTTAGCCATAATATCAAACTTATCTCGGAATTCATATTCGTAAACCCTCATAATCATCCATTTTCAACATTAATCATATAAACATTTACAAATGCATACATATACATTTATTTGCATAGTGACTTACCTCGGATTCAGTTTATCGGAATGAAAAATGGCTACTCGTTAACTTTCGCTTTCCCGCGATCTAAATCCATTTTCCTCGGTTCTTGATCTAAACATATTCAAAATTAACCCTTTTAATCACTAACTCATTCAATTCAATCCATACACACATATTTTGGGCTATTTACAATTTAACCCTCACATTTGCACATTTTATCAATCTAGTCCATTTTTCACAAAACATTAAATTCACAAAATCCACACATATACATGCTTGGCCGAATACATATACATCACATACAAGCCCACATTTTTCATCAAATTCACAAATTAGTCCATCAATTTACCATTTTCTCAATTTAGCCCTATTTAGCAAAATTCATCAAAAATTCAAGAACAAAGTATGTTCATCTAGCACATAACTTTCATTTAATACCAAAAATCATCAAAAAGCTTGACATATCATCAATGGCATCTCACACAAACATCATCATTTCTCAAAATTGAAACATGGGTTTTGTAGTTCTCAAAGCAACGATTACAAAAACATAGAAATTATCGAAAATCGATCAAAGAATAACCTTGAATTAAAGCTTGTAAGTTCCGAAATTCAAAAGAATTAAACCCTTTCTTCTTACTCAAATATTCGGCCAAAAGATGAACTAGAAATGGCCATTTTTCATGCTTTTATCAAATATATCATACATAATAATCTATTTACTAATATAGCCTTAAAATATAAAATATTTATAACATAACTATTAAGGTCATTTTTGACCAAAACCATCCACTAACTAAGTTTCTTTTATTATAATATAATTATTACTTAATGAATAAGTAATAATATATTTATAACATATAATATAAACTAATACTCATATATATAAAAAAAAATGCATGTGCCACATTTATTACCGTCCACTATCATAGATTTGGCTTTTTTGCTATATAAGTCCTCACATTTATAAAGCCACAACACATAGGTGCTTTAGCAAATAGTAAGCAACTTTCACATTTCATGCAATTTAATCCTTTTGCCAAATTAACCACACATACAATCAAATTAACTTACAGAAATTTAACACATGCTAAACCACATATCAACAGTACATAATATAATGTTAAAATATTATACGGACTCGGATTTGTGGCCTCGAAACCACTATTTCGTCTAGGGTATAAATCGGACTATTGCACTTGACATGTCAGCAGGTGAAGGCGGAACATCAACTGCCGTCAGGGTTGCTGCAATCGGTGAAAATTCCATTATGGAAATGGGAAAGGATAACGATGGACTTTGTTAGTGGGTTACCCTTAACGCCTACTAAAAAAGATTCCGTATGGGTGATAGTGGATCGGTTAATGAAGACTGCTCATTTCCTACCTGTTCGTATGGATTATTCATTGCAGAAGTTGGCCAAGTTGTATGTAGCAGAGATCGTGAGGTTACATGGGGTACCAGTGTCTATCATATCAGACAGGGATCCTAGGTTTACATCACGATTTTGGAAGGCTTTGCATGAAGCTTTGGGAACAAGACTAAATTTCAGCACAGCATTTCACCCGCAGACTGATGGCCAGTCAAAAAGAGTAATCCAGATTCTAGAAGACATGCTAAGAGGCTATGTGATCGATTTTAGGGGTAGTTGGGAAGATTTTCTACCATTGGCAGAGTTTGCATACAACAACAGCTATCAATCCAGTATCCAGATGTCACCCTACGAGGCGTTGTATGGTCGTAGGTGTCGTACTCCTACTTGTTAGACTGAGCTGGGGGAGCGACAGTTATTGGGTCCTGAGTTGATCTCGGTGACGGAAGAAAAGGTTAAGGTAATTCGGGCCCGGTTAAAAGAAGCTTCGGACAGATAGAAATCATACGCGGACCTGAAGCGTAAGGAGATAGAGTTTTCAGTGGGAGATCAGGTCTTTTTGAAGGTCTCACCTTGGAAAAAGATCTTAAGATTTGGACGGAAGGGCAAGTTAAGCCCTAGGTTCATCGAACCATACCGTGTATTGAAGCGTGTTGGGCTAGTGGCTTATCAGCTGGAGTTACCTTCGGAGTTAAGTCAGATACATAGTGTATTCCATGTCTCGATATTAAGGCGTTATCGCTCGGATCCATCTCATATTGTACCAGTGGAGGAAGTTGAGATAAGACCTGACTTATCTTTTGAAGAGGAGCCAGTACAGATTTTAGATCAGGATATTAAGGTGCTAAGAAGGAAGTCGGTTCCATTAGTCAAAGTTTTATGGCGTAATCACGGGTCAGAGGAAGCTACATGGGAGCCAGAGGACATTATCCGGCAGCAATATCCTTATCTCTTTTAATCAGGTAAATTTCGAGGCCTAAATATCTTTAAGGGGGTAGAATTGTAACATCCTGAAATTTGGGATTTTATAATTTACTTCACATCATGCGATAGGCTAGTCAATAGTGTTAATTGTGTATGTTTAGGGGTTCTAAGAAGGCTCGAAGTTGAGTTGGGCCTTAGCAAAATTTTTGTGTTTAAGCACTTTAAGGAGAGAAGGTAAGTGGCATCAAGACTTAAGGAAATAAGTGTGCATTTTGCTAGCACAAGGAGTCTATTGGTAAAGTGTACTAATGGTCTGAGGTTCGAATCCCATCTATTGCAAAATTTTGGATTTATTTTTGTGTTCCTATTCCAAGTGTCGGCCATGGTTCTAATTATGGTATGGGAGACTTTTTATTTTTGGAAAGATGGCTAAGAAATAAGGGAAGGAGGAAAACAAGGGAAAAGGAAGGAAAGAATTAAAGGAAAGGAGCAAGAAGGGGGATATGTTGGCCGAATGTTTGGAAGCTGCTTGGGATAGAATTTTGGTCAACATTCATCCTTTTGGCTAATGTGATACACAGTTTTGGGAGGGGGTTTTGGTAGCCGAATTTTGCATTAGTCATTTGGCAAATTTTGGTACTTGTAAGGCTTGTTTTCTCTTAGCATTTTTTTGGTACTCTTTTCCAACCTTCCTCCTTTGTTGCCGAAACACCCAACTCTTTGTGTCCAATTCACTTTACTCATTTTTTCCTTGGATAGCCGAAACCATTTAGTACTCTCCTCCATCTCTTCTTTTCTTTTTGCCATTTCTTCAACTTTCTCTCTTTCACTCAAAACAACATTACCTTGTGGCCGAATCTTCTTGCTCATTTCTCTCCTTAGCTGAACTTCTTAACCTTTCATTTCTTCTTCATTATTTCTTTCTCATTCGTGTTAGCACTCAATTCTTTGATCGAATAGGTAAGTGGTCTTATTCTTCTTTTTATTTTCATTTTCTTTTCTCCCTAGCCGAATGTGTGTCTATTAACATTCGGATGTTTCACTTTTGTTCAAAACTGAAATATCATTCTCTCATAATTTTTCATATCGTGATCATCTTCTAATGTAGTGTTATAGTGGAAAGCCAAATCTCATACCCTTGTCTCATCCGTAGCCATAAGTCAATCGGTGGAAATCGGATTCATCATCGTTAAGGTAAGGGGGTTTCTTCTTGGATTTTTTTCGTTATATCTCTATTCGGTTATGTTGCTATCGTATCGAAGTTTCGACTTATCGATTATTTTTTTGGGATGAAATCACTCGATATTCTCTACTTGTTAATCCTTCGAAAATAGTGGTAAGAGAAATCCTATCCCTAAACAACTACTTGCACTCATCATAGTATCTTTCTAACCGAGACTTTTTCAATGGAGGCAAGTGGTATCGATTTGAAAGGAAAAGCGTTAGGAGAACACAAAAGGAGTGTATTTGCAATTCCTACTCCTAAGTTCAAACGAAGAGCGGTATCGATAGTTCGGGATTTTCCACCGGGTTGTGGACCATTTTCCAGCGGTATCGATGGAGGCCATACTTTAGAAATGGTGTTTTTGAACTTAGTAAATTCCTTTTTCGTTTATTTTCGTTACTTTTACTATATTGGGTTAAAGTTGTAATAAGGCCTCTGGGATTTTAAATTTGGATTTTATGTTTGACTATTTACTTTCTATCATGGTTTGATTTAAACGGGGATTTTTCTGAAAATCATAAACAACGGTTTTTCATAAAATTTATCAACAAACAGATTTCATAACAAATATGTTCGAATAATTTAACTTGGACTTTCCTTCAAAATATCAATATTATTTTCAAAAATTACGGATTTAAAAGATCACTAATTCAATTATCGACTCTTCAATTAACCTTTCAAGAATTGTAGTATTTCTATCAAATATTTTCGATCAAAATTTGTTTTCTTAAACTAAATTCTAATCTTTAGTAAGAAGCACAAGTTCTTTACTCGTTTTCTTCATGTGAAATGTCAGATCCGGTCATACCGCATAGGCTAGGTTTGGGGTGTTACAGGTTGAATGAAGACATAAAATTGCTCGTTGGTATACTTGAAATAAATGAATTCGTGGTGCTCGTTGAGCGAGCTTTCAAAGTCGAAGAGCTAGGAAAAGAGAAACGAAAAGCTGAGTTTGAAGCTAGAGATTTCCGTAAGAGATCAGCGGGTAAAACTTCTCAATCGGCCTCAAAGAAGTTCAGAAATGAAAATAGACGATCTAAGACTAATGTCGGGTTTTCTATACGAGATCGACCACCAGTGACTTCACGAGCCACCTCGTTAGCTAGTGTTGGCAATACTCGACCGAATAAACCCGAGTGTTAGCAGTGTGGTAGGTGACATATTGGTGAATGTTAAGGAAAGTTCAACAACCGAGTTTGCTACAAGTGTGGTTCGCAAGATCATTTCATTCGGGACTGCCCGGAATTAGCTGAGAAGGATAATGCTCAGAGTGTAAGATCGAGCGGTGCTACAGCTAGAGGTAGACCACCCCGAATGCAGGAGGTAGAAGTGGTACTCAGAGAGGGACTTCAGATATAGCTGTTCGATCTGAGGCTCGTGCGCCTGCCAGAGCTTATACCATCCGTGCCCAAGAGGAGGCTTTATCTCCAGATGTTATCACTGGTATATCTACTCTATTTAATACTAGTGTAATTGTTTTGATTGATCCCAGTTCAACACATTCCTATGTGTGTGAAACATTAGTATCCAGTAAGACTTTACCTATTGAGTCTACTGAGTTTGTGATTCGGGTTTTGAATCCCCTGGGCCGGTATGTGCTAGTTGATAAAGTGTGTAAGAATTGCCCTTTGATGATTTGGGATTCATGTTTTCCGGTTGATTTGATGTTGCTACCATTTGATGAGTTTGATATCATCCTTGGTATGGATTGGTTAACCGTGCACGATGCTGTAGTGAATTGTAGACGAAAGACTATTGATTTGCAGTGCCAGAATAATGAGATAATTCGAATTGAATCTACTGATTTAAATGGGTTACCAGCAGTAATATCTTCGATGTTGGCTCAGAAGCTTATGAGAAAGGGTTGCGAAGCTTACTTTGCTTATGTAATTAATAGTAAAGTGATCGAAAAGAAGATTGAATCTGTACCAATTGTTTGTTAGTATCCGGATGTGTTTCGGGAAGAATTGCCAGGTTTGCCACCTATTCGGGAGGTAGAGTTTGGTATTGAGTTAGTGCCAGGGACGACTCTGATCTCGATAGCTCCGTATAGAATGGCACCGACTGAATTAAAAGAGTTGAAAGCTCAGTTGCAAGAGTTGACAGATAGAGGTTTTGCTCGACCGAGTTTCTCTCCCTGGGGTACGCCAGTGTTATTCGTGAAAAAGAAAGATGGAACTTTGAGAATGTGCATCGACTACCGACAGCTCAATAAAGTGACCATAAAGAATAAATACCCATTGTCGCGCATTGATGACTTATTCGATCAACTAAAAGGGGCCTCAGTATTTTCGAAGATCGATTTAAGATCAGGTTATTATCAGTTGCGAGTCAGAGACTCTGATGTGCCTAAGACTACTTTCTAAATGAGATACGACCATTACGAGTTTTTAGTGATGCCGTTCGGACTCACTAATTCCCCTGCTGTTTTCATGGATTTGATGAATCGGGTATTCAGACCGTATCTGGATCGGTTTGTGGTTGTGTTTATAAATGACATTTTGATCTATTCACGCGACAAAACCGAGCATGCCGAACACTTGAGACTTGTGTTACAAATTTTGCGTGATAAGCAGTTGTACGCGAAATTCAGTAAATGTGAGTTTTGGTTACGTGAAGTTAGCTTCCTGGGGCATGTTATTTCAGCATCAGGTATTCGGGTTAATTCGAGTAAGATTTCGTCTATACTTGATTGGAAACCCCCGCGGAATATTTCTATAGTTTGGATTTTTCTTGGACTTGCCGGTTATTATAGACGCTTCGTGAAAGGTTTCTCAATGATTGCAACTCCGATGACAAAGCTACTTCAGAAATATGTTAGATTCGAGTGGACGGAAAGGTGCCAGAAGAGTTTCGATCAATTGAAAACTTTATTGACTGAAGTTCCAGTGCTTGTTCAGCCAGAGTCGGGTAAAGAGTTCGTTATCTTCAGTGATGCATCCTTGAATGGTTTGGGCTGTGTTTTGATGCAGGAGGGTAAGGTTGTAGCCTACGCCTCGAGACAGTTAAAGCCACACGAAAAGAACTATCCGACGCACGATCTCGAATTAGCCGCTATAGTTTTTGCTCTGAAGATATGGCACCACTATCTATTCGGTGAAAAATGGCATGTCTATTCCGATCATAAAAGCCTAAAGTACTTAATGACTCAGAAGGATCTGAATCTGAGACAATGACGATGGTTGGAATTATTAAAAGACTACGAGCTTGTAATTGATTATCACCCGGGAAAGGCTAATGTGGTTGCCGATGCCCTAAGCTGAAAATCACTGTTTGCTTTACGTGCAATGAACGCGGATATGGCTATGGCTGACGATGGTACGATTATAGCAGAATTGAAAGTGAGACCGTTATTTGTTCAGCAGATTTGTGAAGCTCAGAAGGTTGATGATAACTTGATTGCAAAAAGGAATCACTGTAATTTGAATGCTGACTCGGAATTTCAGGTTGATGCTGAGGAATTTTTGCGGTTTAAAAACCGAATATGTGTACCAAAGGATCCTGAGTTGATTTGAATGCTTTGTAATGAAGCTCATAATAGTAAACTGTCTATTCACCCGGGTAGCACGAAAATGTACAATGATTTGAGACAGCATTACTGGTGGCACGGTATGAAACGAGATATTTCTGATTTCGTGTCGAAATGTTTGATATGTCAGCAAGTAAAAGCCGAGCATCAGGTGCCATCTGGATTACTTTAGCCGATTATGATACCCGAATGGAAATGGGATCGAGTCACGATGGATTTCGTATCTGGTTTACCGTTGACACCGAGCAAGAAAGATGCAATCTGGGTTATTGTTGATAGATTGACGAAGTCGACTCACTTTATTCCAGTCCGTACAGATTACTCGCTCGAAAAGCTAGCTGAATTGTACATTTCTCAGATTGTACGATTACACGGAGTACCTATTTCTATTGTTTCGGATAGAGATCCGAGGTTTACATCACGGTTTTGGAAGAAACTGCAAGATGCATTAGGTACTAAATTGCATTTTAGCACCGCTTTTCACCCTCAGACGGATGGTCAATCCGAGAGAATTATTCAAATACTTAAGGATATGTTGAGATGTTGTGTTCTTGAGTTCGAGGGTACGTGGAAATGATACTTGCCTTTTATTGAATTTTCATACAATAATAGCTTTCAATCGAGTATCAAAATGGCACCTTATGAAGCTTTGTACGGTCGAAAATGTCGTACACCTTTATATTGGACTGAGCTCAGTGAAAACAGGATATACGGTGTTGATTTGGTTAAAGAAATCGAAAAGAAAGTAAAAGTGATCTGTGAAAGTTTCAAAGCAGCGTCAGATCGTCAGAAATCATATGCGGACTTAAAATATAAAGATATAGAGTTTCAGATTGGTGATCAAGTGTTGTTGAAAGTCTCGCCGTGGAAGAAAATACTCAGATTTGGTCGCAAAGGCAAATTGAGTCCAAGATTTATTAGACCATATGAGGTTTTGGAGCGGATTGGGCCGGTTGCGTATAGATTATTATTGCCACCCGAACTAGAAAAGATCCACAATATTTTTCATGTGTCGATGCTCCAACGGTATAGATCTGACCCTTCTCATGCGATTAGTCCATCAGAGGTTAATATACAGTCTGATTTAACTTATGAGGAAGAACCGATCCGTATTCTGGCTCGTGAAGTGAAAGAGTTGCGAAGTAAGAAAATATCGTTGGTAAAAGTGCTTTGGCTTAAGCACGGAATCGAGGAAGCAACTTGGGAGCTTGAGGATTCAATGAAAGAACGTTATCCAAACCTATTCACCGGTAAGATTTTTGGGGATGAAAATCTCTAAGGGGGGAGAGTTGTAACAATTCGATTTTGACCCTAATCAGAATGGTGGTTTTGGGACCATGAATCTGAATTAGAAAAATATTTAAATAGTAGTTTCTGTGTTCTGAATGTGTGAATTTGTTGGTGTGAAAATTTCATTTTAAAATTTGATTGTTTTGATGCTTAATAGTAAAAAGGGGACTTAATTGCATAAAAAGAAAAATTTGGTGGATAAAGGTGTAAGTACCGAATTGATGATGGTTTTATAAATTGAAGAGTTGATAGGGTAATTTAGCCATAAATGAACATAAGTGGCCGGCCAAAATGCATGTAATAGTAACATGAATTGTTTATAATATTTTTTTATGATTTTTTGTTATAATTTAATATATGTTAATATATTATAATTGAATAAAAATAAAAATGAAAGAGAAAGTGTTCATATTTCTCAAGTGACCGAAACTAAGAGAGAAAAAGAGAGAAAAGAAGCTTGGAAACATTCGGCCCTTGCAAGCTCAAATAGGTAAGTGATTTGAGTCCGGTTTTTGATAATTTTTACTTTTTTGAGATCGTTGCTTTGAATACTAGCTAGCCCAAGTTGGAATTTTCGAATTTGATGATGTATTCATGAAGTGCCATTGTTGATAGCTTGATGAAATTTGTGTTTAGTGATGGAAAATAAATATAGGTTGTTAGATTGTTAAGTTTAATTAAGGCATTTTTGGTAGAAATGCCTAAATAGGATTAAATTGTGAAATTTATAAATTGATGGGTCAAAATGTGAAATAAATGAAATGTATGAGCTTGTAATAAGATTATGAATATTCGGCCCTAAAGAAGTGTGGTCAAATTTTGTGTAATTTGTGTTTTGTGCAAAAAGGACTAAATTCTAATAAGAGTAAAATATCAGGGGCAAAATGGTAATTAGCCCATTTATGTGTATTTGGACTAAATTCAATGGAATTATATTTGATTTAGTTAAATTTGAAATTTATTTGATCAAGAACAAAAAGGATCGGGATTGGATCGGGGGAAGGCAAAGTTAGTTGAATAGTCGAGAAATATGATCCGTCGATATTCGAGGTAAGTTTTTAAGCAATTGAGTTGAATTGAATTTATTTATAATGTTGTACGTGAGTTTAATGGAAGTATATATATATGTATTTGCTATTGCCGAATGTGATAATGATTTATGAGATGAATGAGTTGATTTTAAAATGTATATATATATATATGATTGAAGTTAAGTTTATGTGTTTATGTATGAATGAGGAGCAAGTTTGAGAGATGCACTAATGTGCAAATTTAACACCGAGCACTAAGTGTGCAAAATCAGTTAATGGGCACTAAGTGTGCGAATTGAACTTTCGAGCACTAAGTGTGCGAAATCAGTTAGTGAGCACTAAGTGTGCGAATTGAACTTCCGAGCACTAAGTGTGCGAAATCGGTTAATGAGCACTAAGTGTGCGAGTAAATTTTAAAGCTCAAAGATTGAATTTGGTAAGTTATGAAACTATGAGATGTCATTATTTGAAATCAAGTGTAGGTGATTAATTGTGGATTAAATGGAATATTTCTTTTAAATGTATAGTTCGGATGATATAAGTTGATATGGGAGAAGTTTACAAAGAAATCATGTTGATTGTTATATGAATTACAAAATGTAATTCGGCCATGTGAAATTCGTATAAGGTGTTATTTTGAATAGTTTGGACTTGAAAATGTGGATAAGACTTGAGAATGTAAAATAGGTTTGGTTTTGATGATTCGGCTATATTAATTATAAGAGATGTGATATATAAAATGGTTGGATGTATTTTGCAATTGGTATGTCTTAGATTCGGTTAAGCAAGGTTTAGGTAGATAAATGTCTCATAGTTCTTATTTGGTTGTTATGTTTGGCTAATAGGAGTTGTGGAAATGATTATGATGATTACTCATGATTAAAGTTATTTTGGGAATTTTAAACGGATAAATGTGAGTGTGATGCATTTTTGAGCATGGTGTATTGATATTTATATGTTTTAAGGTATTAGGTATATTTCAAGTTATTAGAAATTGAGGATATGTATCTTTGACTTTGGTAATTTGATAACTTGTTTTAGTAAAGTGATTATAAGCATGTGTATATTCGGCTAATGTAAATTTCAATGACTAAATGAGTAGTAACTTTTGCTATTTGATGAATAATGCTTATATGAGAATTTGGCTAAATAGTTTTAAGATATGTGCGTAAATGCTTAAGCATACTATGGAGGTACATCATTATTCATAATGCATTCGGTTATGACCATATGAATAGTAAATATTTGCTATGATCTTTGCTATGTCTGGTAATGCCTTTTAACCCTAATTCGGCGACGGGTATGGGTTAAGGGTGTTACAATATATATCATTTAAAAGATCAAAACATGTTTATTTATCTATTACAAATTTGCACATATGATTATATCATTTTAGCCATATCCAAAAATTTATACAATTCATATCATTTTACAAATATAAAATTGAATAGTAATACCACTTGCATGAGCAAATCGTACGTTTATTAAATACTCCACGTTCCTAGTTTATTTCATAACAAATTGGCAACCCAAAAATAACTTCATAATTTGTACAAGACTTAGCCATTAAATCATATGCCAAAGTAGGCCATTTCCAAATCAAACCATATCGATTCACATAACATCATACATATCACTTCACATTTGTCTAAACCTAAATTCATACATCAAATTTTAGCATAAAACACACTTCAAAAACATAACTAGTTTAAGACCGAATTTATACATGATTTTCACTCCCTTATAATCGAACATACATATGTAAATTACTAGTTCCTTTCATAACAATTTGTAAATGTTAACACACTCTTACAAACCTAATTTAACTACCATTTCACCTAAGTTATACTTAGCATTTCACCTATAAGCCATAACCGAATTCACTTAATACCATATCACTTAACAACACTTTAACAAAGCATATCAAACAAGATTTACATATATTTACTTATAATTAACCCATAGCCGAATCACCAAGACCAAAACCAAACATGTCAAACATACTATATACATATATATATAACATATAACCAAGATTAACTAAGCTTGAATATTATATCTAGCCATTTTCGCGTGGCTTTAATAATTACAAATTCAAAACCAACCAAACTAATACTAGACTATACATGCCATAGATTCAAAATTCAAACTTAGTAAATACCGAAAGAAACAGTCGATAGTGTGATAGACTTTGCTAACGATCCCCAAGCTCGTAACGTGACTCCAAAATCTATAAAATAGAGGTAAACAAAACACATACACACAGTAAGCTATTTAAGCTTAGTAAGTCATAAGCAAAAACATATATATTAACACTTGCATAAGAACATTAGGTTAATAAGGCCGAATACCCAAAATATCAAGCCCAATTTATCATTTAGTACTAAGATCACATTTTACTTTCACACATAAATATCATATAGCCGAATACACATATTAACTTCACAAGGCCGAATATGTAATGATCACATAATCTATCACATAATTCACATTAATAAGTATTATTATCTCAATAATTCAATTATTTAGTTTACATTACCTTCATACTTAGTATATGTACATACCTAAACCTTTTTATTCGATTTCACATTCGGTCTTCACCTAACATTGTCCGTTGAACTGTTCAGAATTAAAAGGATACACGGATAGTCAGAAGGCTCGTACAATGCCAACGTCCCAGACGTGGTTTTACATGTAGTCACATATCGATGCCACTGTCCCAGACAGGGTCTTACACAAATCAAATACGATGCCAATGTCCATGACATGGTCTTACATGTAAACACAAGTCGATGCCAACGTCCCAGACGTGGTCTTACACGAAAATACATATCGGAAATCCTATGTCATGACATATGTATCCTAACTATTCCTAGGGTTCGTACGGGGCTTTTGGACATTGAATCTCGATCGAATCAAACTCGAAACATTAATCCCTATCTCAAAATCACATTCAGCCAAGGCTTATATATATTCATACAATTCAATTTATCACATAACATTTATATATATATTCGTGAATTTAACAACATTTAAACGCTTATAGACTTACCTCGGATATCGACGGACGGAATCGACTACTCGACTACTTTCGACTTCCCCCGATCTAATTCCATTTTCTTTCGTTCTTGATCTAAATAAATTAAAATTTAACTAATTTAATCACACATTCATTCAATTTAATCCAAAAACACATAAATGGGCAAATTATCATTTTGCCCCTGACATTTCACTCTTTTTGCAATTTAGTCCCTAATGTATAAAACACAAAATATACAAAATTTGCATATACCATGCTAGGGCCGAATATTCACAAGCTCCATACAAGTCCATATATTTCATTTTTTTTCACGTTTTAGTCCCTCGAAATATTTTTTTCATAATTTAGTCCAAATTACTGAAATTCATCAAAAATCCAAAGACAAAACATGGTAATTTAACAGATATCTTTAATATTTCATCATCAAACAAAAAAAATCACAAGCTATCATCAATGGAAAAACACAAAATCATCATCAAATTCAAAAATTAAGATATGGGCTTTGAAGATAACTTAGCAACGATCTCAAAAACGTAAAAAATATCAAAAACCGAGCTAGATACTTACCTTAATCAAACTCAACAATGGCCAAATGCCCTAGCTCTCTCTATTTCTTTTTCTTTTCCTTAGTTTCGGTCAAAGAAGATAAGAACATGGCTTTTAAATTTTGTGATATATATATTATAACATTATATTATGTTATTATTTTAACTTTTATAATTAATATATAAAAACCATATATTAATCAATATGCCGTCTACTACCTTTTATTATTGTCTAAATTAAAACATAAAACCTCCATATTAAAAGAACAACCATTATTCAGCGCTTTTGAATTTAACCACTAAATTTTCATTTTACGCAATTTAAGCCCTTTTATTTAATCGGGCACTCAAACGACGAAATTAAAACACGAAAATTTCACACAAGCAAATTCACACATAATAAACAAAGAATATAATTTTAAAATATTTTTCGGACTCGGATTCGTGGTCCTGAAACCACTGTTTCGATTAGGGTCAAAATCGGACTGTTACAACTCTCCCCCTTAGGGATTTTCGTCCCCGAAAATCTTACCGGTGAATAGGTTCGGATAACGCTCTTTCATTGTATCCTCTGACTCCCAAGTTGCTTCCTCAACTCTGTGCTTATGCCACAGTACCTTAACTAACAGAATTTTCTTAATTCGTAATTCTTTAATCTCGCGAGCCAGAATACGAATTGGTTCTTCTTCATATGTCATATCGGACTTAATCTCAACCTCTGTCGAACTAATCACATGTGAGGGATCCGATCGATATCGACGGACCATCGAAACATGAAATACATTGTGAATCTTTTCTAACTCAGGTGGCAACAACAGTCTATAAGCAACCAGCCCGATACGCTCTATAATCTCATACGGCCCAATAAATCTCGGACTCAATTTGCCTTTACGACCGAATCTGAGTATTTTCTTCCACGGTGAGACTTTCAAAAACACTTTATCTCCGATCTAAAACTCTATATCTTTTCATTTCAAGTCTGCATATGATTTTTGATGATCCGATGCTGTTTTTAGACTATCGCAAATCACTTTCACTTTCTGTTCAGTCTCTTTGATCAAATCGACCCCGTGTATCTTATTTTCACTAAGCTCAGTCCAATATAATGGTGTACGACATTTACGACCGTTCAAAGCCTCGTAAGGTGCCATTTTGATACTAGATTGAAAACTATTATCATAAGCAAATTCAATCAAAGGTAAGTATCGTTCCCACGTACCTTCAAACTCGAGAATGCAACATCTCAACATATCCTCAAGTATCTGAATGAATCGTTCGGACTGACCATCTATTTGCGGGTGGAAAGCTGTGCTGAAATGTAATTTCGTACCTAGTGCGTCTTGCAATTTCTTCCAAAACCGCGATGTAAATCTCGGATCTCTATCCGAGACAATAGAAATAGGCACACAGTGTAATCTCACAATCTGAGATACATATAATTCAGCCAGCTTATCAAGTGAATAATCTGTACGAACCGGTATAAAGTGAGCCGATTTAGTCAATCTATCCACAATAACCCAGATTGCATCTTTCTTGCTCGGTGTCAACGGTAAACCAGATACAAAATCCATCGTGACTCTGTCCCACTTCCACTCGGGTATCATAATCGGCTGAAGTAACCCAGAAGGTACTTGAAGCTCGGCTTTTACTTGTTGACAGACTAAACATTTCGAACAAAGTCAGATATGTCTCGTTTCATACCAGGCCACCAATAAAGCTCTTTCAAATCATTATACATTTTCATACTACCCGGGTGAACAGATAACCGACTGCTATGAGCTTCGTTCAAAATCATCTGAATCAATTCTAAATTTCTGGGAACACATATTCGATTTCTGAACCTCAAACAACCATTTATATCAACTCGAAACTCAGATTCAACATTCGATTCACATTGAGCTCGCTTTGTTATCAAATCATTATCAACTTTCAAAGCATCACAAATTTGTTGAACAAACAACGGTCTTGCTTTTAATTCAGCTATTATCAAACCATCATCAGATATAACCATATGCATATTCATTACACGCAAAGCAAATAATGATTTTCGACTTAAAGCATTTGCAACAACATTAGGTTTTCCCGGATGATAGTCAATCACAAGCTCGTAGTCTTTTAACAACTCTAACCAACGACGTTGTCTCAAATTCAAATCTTTCTGAGTCATCAAATACTTCAGGCTTTTGTGATTAGAATAAACATGACATTTATTACCAAACAGATAGTGGTGCCAAATCTTCAATGCAAACACAATAGCTGCCAATTCCAGATCGTGTCTCGGATAGTTCTTTTCATGCGGCTTTAACTGCCTCGAGGCATAAGCTATGACTTTGCCTTCCTGCATTAAAACACAACCCAGACCATTCAAAGACGCATCACTATAAATGACAAATTCTTTACCCGATTCTGGCTGAACTAACACTGGAGCTTCGGTCAAAAGAGCTTTCAACTGATCGAAACTTTTCTGGCACTTTTCTAACCACTCGAACTTAACATCTTTCTGAAACAACTTCGTCATTGGTGTTGCAATCATAGAGAAACCTTTCACAAATCGTCTATTGTAACACCCCTAACCCGTATCTATCGCCGAATTAGGGTTACGAGGCATTACCTATACATATACAACCAAAATCAGGCATTCATTCCTTTACAAGTTTCCTTTATTAGCCACGTCAATACACTTATCCTGTTCAACTTCCAAATCTCAGCTTTTCTTCATTCATATTAAAGAATAAAGATTTCATAAGTTAACAATAAGCATACACGATCAATCAATGCGCATACCGTACCAAATAACACATATTAAAACATCCATGTAACATACATTTGACCTACCAATAAGTCCATTATCACACCTATCATCCAAGTTAAATTTTTAGACATTTCATAAATGCAAAATACCTCAAATGTACATCATCCGTATATACCTAAATATAGCACACTCTATTTGAATGTTCATATAATTTATTATCCATCAATCTTAAAAGTTAAAATACCAAGTCATAGCAAAACCACACTTATCAAATGAAAAGAAATTTAACGTTTATATATAAATTAAGCTTCTTATTACATACATTACTATCAATTTATAAACATCCACTAAATCTCATTCATCAACCTAACCAAAAACCATTTGAATCGATTTATATCCCCCTCTATTCACAATTCATACCAACTTTCAAGACTATTTCATCGTGCATATACTAAACACATCACTCATATATATATATAATTACCATGAAATGAAATTCCATATTAAGTTTATATCAAGGCCGAACATACATAAATGTTAACAACATGATCAAACATACCCAAATCAAACCCAAGCATAGAATTATAGCCATTTTCGCATGGCATTTGTATATACATTCACAAAATAACATTTGAGTCTATTCTAGGAAAGTTAGCCTATACATGCCATAGTATTAAGTTCATTTACAAAAAAAAAAAAATACCAAAGTAGTTGATAGTGTGCTTGACTTCGACAAGGATCCCCGAGCTTGAGCTTCGACCTTAAAGATCTATAAAACAATGTAACAACTACACCATGTAAGCTTAAATAGCTTAGTAAGTTATAAACAATAAAGTAAAACATATAACCAAGCATTTCACCAATTTCTTAAAATTATACTCAACCGAACTATTGAATAAGTCATATTATTGAAACACATGTTAGGTTAATATTCATCAATAATTTGCCTATTCAATCTCAAACATACGAACCAAGTATTCATAGGCTCCATACCCATATCGAAATGTTTTACCTAATCTTTATTTCACCGAGCTAATGAACTATTATTCAATAGATACTTACCTGACACTTTCATCTACCTTTATTAGATATTTCGGTCCTTGAGGAAATGAAAACGATAACTCGCATACACAGTGCAATATTCGTAACGTGCCGCACACTTAGTGCCGTTACTTAAATAAATTTGCACACACAATGCCATTGAGCCGATCTCGCACACACAATGCTCGGTGAATGAATCTACACACACAGTGCCATTCTACCGATCTCGCACACACAGTGCTCGGTGAATGAATCTGCACACACAGTGCCATTCTACCGATCTCGCACACACAGTGCTCGGTGAATGAGTCCACACACACAGTGCCATTCGACCGGTCTCGCACACACAGTGCTCGGTGAATGAATCCGCACACATAGTGCCCTTAGCCGATCTTTTCCTCAATCACATAAATATATATATTCACTATCAATATTATCTATGCCCCATTAAAACATCTATTAATAGTAATTCATGCTTCCATCTTAACCCATCATATTCGGCAACCATCAATACACATACAAACATATATCAAAGATAACTCTTGTTCATTATTAATTTCCAACACATTCGGCTAACTTATAATATAAAAGCCTAATCACCAAATTCAATACAACCATGATTCCCCTCTATTTATTTCCACATATACAATCACCCAATATAATTATATATATATAAATACCCATACTTTTATCCATCCTAAAATAAATTAAACTTACATATTCGTATATATATATCATTAGCTCATTCGGCCAACAAATTTTAACCAACATTTTCTCTTATTCGACTTATAATTAATAATATAGATCAAAACTAAATTTCTCCAATTGCTTATAACTTACCTCGGAAGTCGATGAATTTGAGTGTCCCGGCTATTCGTTTAATTTAGCTTTTCCTTTGTCCACCCCCTTTTCCTTTGAACCTTGATCTAAATAATTTCAATTAAACTCATTTAAAACATTTCCATCCAATTTGATCCCTAAACACATACTTTAGCAAATTTACAAATTTACCTCTAACTTTTATACTATCTACAGTTTAGTCCCTAATGCAATATTCATGAATTATTCGGAATTAGTCCAACCTTCTTTAGGGCCGAATCTTTCTAAGGTTCTTATACATCTATACAAACTAATTATTTAGAAATAAAATCCTTCAACTACTCATTTTGTGAAATTTAAGCCTTCACACTCCATTTTATATAAATTTTCATACTTTGCACATGTTGATTTCAAGCATATATCTCTATTATTCCATCAAACATAACAAATCACCCACATTCATCAAGGGCCGAATCTAAGGCATGCTTCAAACTAAAAATTTCCACATGGGTTTGTAAATACTCAAGGTGACTAACTCAAAACTATAAGAAAATTACAAAGATCATGTTTAAATTCTAACCTTAAGGGACATGCAATGGCCGAAAGTTGAGAGTTCCCCTTTTTTTTCTTTCTTCAAATTTCGGTGATGAAGGAAAGGAAGATGATGATACTTTCTTTCTTTTCTTATTTCTTTATTTTACTCAAATTATAATATAAATAAAATACCACTAACTAAAACCAATTGAATTTAATATATATGTTGATCATTATACCGTCCACTGCCATAATAAATGGGTTATTTGACATGCAAGTCCTCACATGCAAGAACAATTCAATTAAACCCTCCAATTAATAAATGCTACTTTTACTACTTTGACAATTCAATCCTTTCACTTAAATTGATCACCCAAATACACAATTTAAGAAATATTATTTTAACACATGCTTAACCACATAACATAGACATCAAATTAATAATAAAAATATTTTTCTAATTCGAATTCGTTGTCCCGGAACCACCGTTCCGATTTGAGTCGTAATTGGGCTGTTACAGCTCTCCCCCCTAAAAAAATTTTCGTCCCCGAAAATCTTACTGACAAATAAGTGTGGATAGCGCTCTTTCATTGATTCCTCGGTTTCCCAAGTTGCTTCCTCAACCCCGTGCTTATGCCACATAACTTTAACTAACGAGATTTTCTTGTTTCTCAACTCTTTCACTTCACGAGTTAAGATGTGAATCGGTTCTTCCTCATAAGTCATATCGGGCTGAATTTCCACCTCAGATGGACTGATCACATGAGAAGGATTGGATCTATATCGTTGGAGCATTGACACGTGGAAAACATTATGAATCTTGTCTAACTCGTGCGGCAATTTCAATCGGTACGCAACTGGTCCGATACGCTCGATAACCTCATAAGGGCCAATAAACCTTGGACTCAATTTTCCCTTACGACCAAATCTGAGTATCTTTTTCCACGACGAAACTTTCAAAAATACTCGATCGCCCACCTGAAACTCTATATCCTTTCGTTTCAAATCTGCGTACGATTTCTATCGATCTGATGCGGCTTTCAATCTTTCACGAATGACTTTAACTTTCTGCTCCGTCTCCCTGATCAAATCAACCCCGTGTATCTTGCCTTCACTTAGCTCGGTCCAATATAGAGGTGTACGACATTTACGACCGTACAAAGCTTCATAGGGTGCCATTTTGATGCTTGATTGAAAGCTGTTGTTATAAGTTTAATTCAATCGTGACAAATATCGTTCCCACGTACCCTCGAACTCAAGGATGCAACATCTCAACATATCCTCCAGTATTTGAATAACACGCTCGAATTGACCATCCGACTGAGGGTGAAAAGCCGTACTAAAATGCAACTTAGTACCTAAAGCATCCTGCAGTTTCTTCGAAAACCGCGATGTGAACCTCGGATCCCTATCCGAAACAATAGAAACAGGTACCTCGTGCAATCGTACGATTTGCGATACATACAACTCAGCTAACTTATCAAGTGAGAAATCAGTACGTACCGGGATAAAATGGGCCGACTTCGTCAATCTATCAACAATAACCCAGATTGAATCTTTCTTACTTGGCGTCAAAGGCAACCCGGATATGAAGTCCATAGTAACTCGATCCCACTTCCATTCGGGTATCATAATCGGCTGAAGAAGTCCCGATGGCACTTGATGCTCAGCTTTTACTTGTTGGCACACTAAACACTTTGACACATAGTCAGAGATGTCTCGCTTCATACCGTGCCACCAATAATGCTGTTTCAGATCATTATACATTTTCGTACTACCCGGATGAATTGAGTATCTACTATTATGAGCTTCATTGCAAATCATTTGAATCAAATCAGGGTTCTTTGGCACACATATTCTATCCTTGAACCGTAAACATCCTTCAGCATCTATCTGAAAGTCTGAATTCGTACACGGGTCACAATGGCTTTTCTTTGTTTTTAAATCATCATTAACTTCTTGGGCTTCTCGAATCTGCTGCTCAAACAATGGTCTCACGTTCAACTTAGCAATAATCGCACCATCCTCATTCATAGCGATATTCGTATTCATTGCACGAAGATCAAATAGCGACTTTCGACTAAGTGCATCAGCAACCACATTAGCCTTTCCCAGGTGATAATCAATCACGAGCTCATAATCTTTCAACAATTCCAACCATCGTCGCTGTCTCAAATTCAAATCCTTTTGAGTCATTAAGTACTTTAGACTTTTGTGATCCGAATAGACGTGGCATTTCTCACCGAAAAGATAGTGACGCCATATCTTCAAAGCAAAGACTATAGCGGCCAACTCGAGGTCGTGCGTCAGATAATTCCTCTCGTGCGGTTTCAACTATCTCGAAGCATAGGCTACAACTTTACCCTCCTGCATCAACACACAACCCAGCCCATTTAAGGATGCATCACTGAAAATAACAAATTCTTTACCCGATTCTGGCTGAATAAGTACCGGAGCTTCAGTTAATGTGGTCTTGATTGATCAAAACTCTTCGACACCTTTTCGACCACTCAAATTTCACATCTTTCAGTAGTAGCATTGTCGCCGGGGATGCTATCATGGAAAACCCCTTCACGGGCGTCTATAATATCCGACGAGCCCCAAAAAGCTACGAACCTCAGAAACATTCCACGGAGGTTTCCAATCAAGTATTGCTGAAACTTTACTCAGGTCAACCCGAATACCCGATGCTGAAACAACATGCCCTAGGAAGCTAACTTCACTCAGCCAAAACTCGCACTTGCTAAATTTCGCGTACAATTGCTTATCATGCAAAATCTGCAACACCAACCTCAAATGTTCGGCATGCTCGATCTCATCTCGCGAATAGATCAGTATGTCATCTATAAAAACAACCATAAACTGATCTAGATACTGCCTTAATACCCGATTCATCAAATCCATGAACACCGCAGGGGCATTAGTGAGCCCAAACGGCATCACCAAAAACTCATAATGACCGTATCTTGTCTGAAAAGTAGTCTTCGGTATGTTCGATTCCCTAACTCGCAACTGATAATATCCTGACCTCAAATCAATTTTCGAGAACACCGAGGCTCCCTTAAGCTGATCGAATAAATCGTCGATGCGTGGCAACGGGTATTTGTTCTTTATGGTCACCTTATTGAGCTGCCGATAGTCAATGCACATTCTCAAAGTTTCGTCTTTCTTCTTTACAAATAGGACGGGCGCACCCCAGGGAGAGAAGCTCGGTCTAGCGAACCCTCTATCTGTCAAATCTTGCAACTGAGCCTTCAATTCTTTCAATTCCGTCGGTGCCATCCTATACGAAGCTATTGAAATCGGGGTGGTCCCTGGTACTAGCTCAATCTCAAACTCTACCTCACGGACAGGCGGCAATCCCGGTAATTCCTCCGGAAACATATCTGAATACTCTCTAACAACCGGTATTGATTCGATCTTCTTTTTAGTTACCTTGTCGTCAATCACGTATGCAAGGTAGGCTTCGCAACCCTTCTTCAAATACCGCCGAGCCAACATCGAAGATATCACAGCCGGTAACCCATTCAAATCCGCAAATTCAATTCAGATTATCTCGTTATTTTGGCATCTCAACTCAATAGTCTTTCGTCTGCAATTAACTATCGCATCTTGAATTGTCAACCAATCCATACCGAGAAAGATGTTGAACTCATCGAAAGGTAATAGCATCAGATCCGCTGGAAAACACTTGTCTCAGATTATTAACAGGCGCTTTCGCACACTTTATCCACTAATACACATCGACCCAGTGGACTTGAAACCTGAATCATAAACTCAGTAGACTCAACAGGTAGAGTCTTACTGGATACTAATGTTTCACACACATACGAATGAGTTGAGCCGGGATCAATCAAAGTAGTTACATTAGTATTGAAAAGAGTAAAAATACTGGTAATAACGTCTGGAGATGAAGCCTCCTCTCTAGTACGGATGGCATAAGCTCTAGCCGGTACACGGGTATCTGATCGGATAATCGCATCTGTAATTCCCCTCTGTGTACCACTCCTACCTCCCCCACTACGAGATGATCGCGCTCTAGTTTGTAGTGCGCTTTCGGTCCTCGCTCTGAGTAGTAACCTTTTCAATAGTTTTCGGACAATCCCGAACGAAGTGATTTTACGAACCACACTGATAACAAGTGCGATTAAAAGATTTACCCCAGCACTCTCCAAAATGTCGTCTGTCGCACTGCTGACACTCAGGTTTGTTCGATCGAGCATTGCCGACACTAGCCACGGATGTAGCCCGAGAACTCACTGGTGGCCGTTCTCGAATAGAAATCCCAATATTGGGTTTAGATCGACTTCTATCGTTATTGAACTTCTTCATTGCCATTTGTGAAAATCTACCCGCGGATCTCTTCTGGAAATCTTTAGGTTCAACTTCAGCTTTCTGTTTTTCTTTCCCCAGTTCTTCCGCTTTACAAGATCTTTCAACTAGCACGACGAACTCGTTAATTTCAAGAATACCAACCAGAAGCTTTATGTCTTCGTTTAAACCATCTTCAAATCTCCGGCACATAACTGCCTCTGACCAAACACACTCGCGAGCGTAGCGACTAAGTCGCACGAACTTGCGTTCGTATTCGGATACGGTCATACGACCCTGTTTGAGCTCAAGAAATTCTTTACGCTTAGAGTCAATAAAGCGCTGGCTTATGTATTTCTTACGAAATTCTGTCTGGAAGAAGTCCCAAGTAACCCTTTCTTTCGGAATAATGATATGGCACACTTTAAACACTCATCTGGTGTGCAGGACAGTTTGTCAAAAACACGAATAGTATTATCAAGCCAAAATTCATCTCTCTCTGCATCATCGTCATCCTCAGCTCTAAATTCTCGAGCTCCGTGCTTCATAATGCGATCAACAGGAGGTTTAATTACTTTTTCAAGGTTGGCAACTAGAGGTACCACCGGTACTACAGGAGGTACATTTGGATTTTGGGGTGGTTGAACAGCCGGATTGGTTCGTATGTAATGACTGAACCAATCGTTCATCATACTATAGAATGCATGTCTAGCCCCCTCCTCAGGATTACTCGTAGCCGGTCGAGATTCCTCTGGCGCGGTCCCTTGCGCAGGAAAGGGCGCCACACTCTCGACGTCATCAGCTACGGCTCCCTCAGAACCAGGATCCATTACTATAAGAGAGAAATAAACACAATTCACTGTCAGAAGTCATCACTCTATCACATTATAAAATATGGCATGTATAGCTAGACTCACACGCGCTACGTCAGTCCGAGAATCGACTAAACCGTAGCTCTAATACCAATTAAATGTAACACCCCTAACCCGTATCTATCGCCGAATTAGGGTTAATGGCATTATCTATACATATACAACCAAAATCAGGCATTCATTCCTTTACAAGTTTCCTTTATTAGCCACGTCAATACACTTATCCTGTTCAACTTCCAAATCTCAGCTTTTCTTCATTCATATTAAAGAATAAAGATTTCATAAGTTAACAATAAGCATACACGATCAATCAATGAACATACTGCACCAGATAACACATATTAAAACATCCATGTAACATACATTTGACCTACCAATAAGTCCATTATCACACCTATCATCCAAGTTAAATTTTTAGACATTTCATAAATACAAAATACCTCAAATGTACATCATCCGTATATACCTAAATATAGCACACTCTATTTGAATGTTCATATAATTTATTATCCATCAATCTTAAAAGTTAAAATACCAAGTCATAGCAAAACCACACTTATCAAATGAAAAGAAATTTAACGTTTATATATAAACTAAGCTTCTTATTACATACATTACTATCAATTTATAAACATCCACTAAAGCTCATTCATCAACCTAACCAAAAACCATTTGAATCGATTTATATCCCCTCTATTCACACTTCATACCAACTTTCAAGACTATTTCATCGTGCATATACTAAACACATCACTCATATATATATAATTACCATGAAATGAAATTCCATATTAAGTTTATATCAAGGCCGAACATACATAAATGTTAACAACATGATCAAACATACCCAAATCAAACCCAAGCATAGAATTATAGCCATTTTCGCATGGCATTTGTATATACATTCAAAAAATAACATTTGAGTCTATTCTAGGAAAGTTAGCCTATACATGCCATAGTATTAAGTTCATTTACAAAAAAAAATAACAAAGTAGTTGATAGTGTGCTTGACTTCAACAAGGATCCCCGAGCTTGAGCTTCGACCTTAAAGATCTATAAAACAATGTACCAACTACACAATGTAAGCTTAAATAGCTTAGTAAGTTATAAACAATAAAGTAAAACATATAACCAAGCATTTCACCAATTTCTTAAAATTATACTCAACCGAACTATTGAATAAGTCATATTATTGAAACACATGTTAGGTTAATATTCATCAATAATTTTCCTATTCAATCTCAAACATACGAACCAAGTATTCATAGGCTCCATACCCATATCGAAATGTTTTACCTAATCTTTATTTCACCGAGCTAATGAACTATTATTCAATAGATACTTACTCGACACTTTCATTTACCTTTATTAGATATTTCGGTCCTTGAGGAAATGAAAACAATAACTCACATACACAAAGTGCAATATTAAGAACGCGTGCGCATTACACTTAGTGCCGTTATTTAAATAAATTTGCACACACAAAGGCTGCCATTCGGCCGATCTCGCACACACAAGGTTGCTCGGTGAATGAATCCGCACACACAAATGCCATTCTACCGATCTACGCACACGATTGCTCGGTGAATGAATCCGCGACGCACAAAGTGCCATTCTACCGATCTCGCACACACACGGTGCTCGGTGAATGAGCCCGCACACACACAAGTGCCATTCAACAAATCTCGCACACACAATTGCTCGGTGAATGAATCCGCACACACGCGTGCCCTTAGCCGATCTTTTCCTCAATCACATAAATATATATATTCACTATCAATATTATCTATGCCCCATTAAAACATCTATTAATAGTAATTCATGCTCCCATCTTAACCCATCATATTCGGCAACCATCAATACACATACAAATATATATCAAAGATAACTCTTGTTCATTATTAATTTCCAACACATTCGGCTAACATATAATATAAAAGCCTAATCACCAAATTCAATACAACCACGATTCCCCTCTATTTATTTCCACATATACAATCACCCAATATAATTATATATATATAAATACCCATACTTTTATCCATCCTAAAATAAATTAAACTTACATATTCGTATATATATATCATTAGCTCATTCGGCCAACAAATTTTAACCAACATTTTCTCTTATTCGACTTATAATTAATAATATAGATCAAAACTAAATTTCTCCAATTGCTTATAACTTACCTCAGAAGTCGATGAATTTGAGTGTCCCGGCTATTTGTTTAATTTAGCTTTTCCTTTGTCAACCCATTTTTCCTTTGAACCTTGATCTAAACAATTTCAATTAAACTCATTTAAAACATTTCCATCCAATTTGATCCCTAAACACATACTTTAGCAAATTTACAAATTTACCTCTAACTTTTATACTATCTACAATTTAGTCCCTAATGCAATATTCATGAATTATTCGAAATTAGCCCAACCTTCTTTAGGGCCGAATCTTTCTAAGGTTCTTATACATCTATACAAACTAATTATTTAGAAATAAAATCCTTCAACTACTCATTTTGCGAAATTTAAGCCTTCACACTCCATTTCATATAAATTTTCATACTTTGCACATGTTGATTTCAAGCATATATCTCTATTCTTCCATCAAACATAACCAATCACCCACATTCATCAAGGGCCGAATCTAAGGCATGCTTCAAACTAAAAATTTCCACATGGGTTTGTAAATACTCAAGGTGACTAACTCGAAACTATAAGAAAATTACAAAGATCATGTTTAAATTCTAACCTTAAGGGACATGCAATGGCCGAAAGTTGAGAGTTCCCCTTTTTTTTCTTTCTTCAAATTTCGGTGATGAAGGAATGGAAGATGATGATACTTTCTTTCTTTTCTTATTTCTTTATTTTACTCAAATTATAATATAAATAAAATACCACTAACTAAAAACAATTGAATTTAATATATATGTTGATCATTATGCCGTCCACTACTGTAATAAATGGGTTATTTAACATGCAAGTCCTCACATGCAAGAACAATTCAATTAAACCCTCCAATTAATAAAGGCTACTTTTACTACTTTGATAATTCAATCCTTTCACTTAAATTAATCACCCAAATACACAATTTAAGAAATAATATTTTAACACATGCTTAACCACATAACATAGACATCAAATTAATAATAAAAATGTTTTTCTAATTCGAATTCGTGGTCCCAAAACCACAGTTCCGATTTGAGTCGTAATTGGGCTGTTACATCTATAGTAACCAGCAAGTCCCAGAAAACTCCGAACTTCAGAAACATTTTTTGGAGGTTTCCAATCAAGTATAGCTGAAATTTTACTCGGATCAACCCGAATACCCGATGCTGATATAACATGGCCCAAAAAACTGACTTCGCGTAACCAGAACTCACATTTACTGAACTTTGCATACAACTGTTTATCTCACAAAGTCTGTAACACAAGTCTCAGATGTTCGACATGCTCGGTTTCATTACGGGAATAGATCAAAATGTCATCTATGAATACTACCACAAATCGATCCAGATACTGTCTGAAGATCCGATTCATCAAATCCATGAAAATAGCAAGTGCATTATTAAGTCCAAAAGGCATAACCAGAAACTCATAGTGTCCGTACCTCATTCGAAAAGCAGTCTTTGGCACATCAGAGTCTTTAACTCGCAACTGATAGTAGCCTGATCTCAAATCTATTTTTGAAAATACTGTAGCCCCTTTCAACTGATCGAACAGATCGTCAATCCACGACAACGGATACTTATTCTTTATAGTCACTTTATTGAGCTGTCTGTAGTCGATACACATTCTCATAGTTCCGTCTTTCTTTTTCACAAATAAAACTAGGGCGCCCCAGGGAGAGAAACTCGGTCGCGCAAAACCTCTATCTGTCAACTCTTGCAACTGAGCTTTCAATTCTTTTAATTTCGTAGGTGCCATTCTGTACAGAGCTATCGATATCGGAGTCGTCCCCGGCACTAATTCAATACCAATTTCAACTTCTCGAATAGGTGGCAAACCAGATAATTCTTCAGGAAACACATCCGGATACTCGCACACAACTTAGTCTCGATTCAATCTTCCTTTCGGTTACTTTACTATCAAGCACATATGCAAAGTAAACGCGCAACCTTTTCTTACGTATTTTTGAGCTAACATCGAAGATATCATCCGCTTTGGTAAACCATTGAGATCATTAGATTCAATCCGAATAATCTCATCATTCGATAATCAGTAAATCAATAGTCTTCCGTTTGCAGTTCACAATAGCATCATGCAGAGTTAACCAATCCATACCCAGAATTATATCAAACTCGTCGAATGGAAACAACATCAAATCAGCCGAAAAACATGAATCTCAAATCATCAACGAACAATTCTTACACACTTTATCAACTAAAACACACTGACCTAAGGGGTTTGATACTTTAATCACAAACTTAGTAGACTCTACAGGCAAAGTCTTACTGGATACTAAAGTCTCACACACATAAGAATGAGTCGAACAAGGATCAATCAATGCAACAACACTAGTATCATAGAGAGTGAAAATACCAGTAATAACATCCGGGGATGAGGCCTCCTCGCGTGCGCGAATAGCATAGGCTCTGGCAGGTGCACGAGCCACGGATCTAACTGTTGTATCTTTAGTCCCTCTCTGACCGCTACTCACATTACTTGGGTTCCTGGGTGGTCTACCTCGTGCTGCAGTGTTACCCGATCTCGTATTCTGTACCAGATTTTGCTCCGCTAACTCTGGGCATTCACGAATATAATGATCCATCGATCCACATTTAAAGCAAGCTCGATCATGCAATCTACAACTGCCAAGATGTCGTTTACCACAATGTTTACACTCGGGTTGATTTTGTAACACCCCAAACCCGATCAATACGCCATGACCGAATCTGGCATGCCACGAAGGAAAACGTTTTGAAGAAAAACAAGTTAACGATTAAATTTTAGTGAAAAACTTTTTGTTGTTCTAAATTCGTAGAAAATTAAGTTGAAAACTGATATTTTATTTTAAAATTCCGTAAATAGATTTTTTTAAAACTTAGTCCCAGCTTAGATTCGTAAACCATTTATAAATTAAAGAGAAACTAAAGTAATTAGGTTGAAAATCGTATCTAATAAAAATTTGGAATCTTAAGTTTTTGGAAAATAGTATGAATTATCAAAAATACTTAAGTTGTTAAAAATTATCAATTTATTTAGGTTACCCGATGGTAACGTTTTAAAAACCATCGCGCTTTGTATTTTAGAAAACTTTGTTCACATATCATTAAATCAATCATGTAATTTGCAAGTTATTCTTAAAACAAATCCAAAGCATATAAATAATCCAAAAAAAAAAACATAATTAAAGAGGCCTTATTACAAACCCATAAAAATGAAAACCAAAATAAAATAAAGTACCCAAACGGAAGTTCATGTAAAACCAAATCTCATTGCATGGCCTCCTCGAGTTCATCCGGCTCCTCATCCGCGAATTTACGAATTACCTGAAAAAGTAAGGGAGAAGGTGAGTCACCAAGACTCAGTGCATATTCCCTCTTCCGGGTAAATACCACATACTTACACAAATTATAACCAAGCAATGTATATATATATGATGCACCCAACCTAGCCATCCATAACCCCTTTTCTACCCCATGTGGTACCAAACCACTGGTGGTGCCAAACCACTGGTGACCAAAGTCACGATATTCAATATTGTGATACCAAATCACTGGTGACCCAAAGTCACAAATAATCAAGTTGTAGGGCCAACCCACTTGTGATACCAAATCACTGGCGGCAATCCCATATCTTAAAAGTGGGGCCAACCCACGGTGGTGTTAATCCACAGGGACGAGTCGCTATGAGGTGCCAAACCTCCGGTGTCCCAAAGACACAAATGTGATACCAAATCACCTGGAGGTGCCAAACCTCCGTGTCGAAGACACGAATATCAATCTTCCCCCTCCTCTCATATTGCCCATACCAATGCAACATTTGTACAAATCATGTCAACATACTTTATTATGAAACACATAACAAATATATCATAAATCGTAGATCATGATTTCAATCCACATGTATTAACAACATATAGAAACGGACTTACCCGAATCCTCATTCATACCATCATAGTATCATATCAAGATCTCTTCGTTTTCCACTTTGATAATATGATTAGTAAATTGAAATTATATATACATATACATATACATAACCGAGTTATAAAGTGTGTAAGGTACACACCTGACACTACCGCAAGTACTAAAATCCGAAGACCTGATATACCGCACTAGATCACCTTGTCCTACAATCGGCCAATATTTAAATTATAAACAAAGGCCATTCGGCCATACCACTAAATCCCAATGAGTTATCACTTGAAATACCAAGTCTTACCTAAAGCTTACCCAAAATGATTTGACAAAGAAACGAGGCTTAGATTGATTGCTTCCAACGTCCCGAGGAGCCTAAAAGAAATCGGTTTCTAAGAATGATTAGAACCTTGCAACAATTGTCCAAAATTCGGCCTTTGTCCACAAGAGGAACAACATAGAAACAATAAAAGACTAAGGAAAACGGCCATAACACTTACCTATCTTCCAAAACCGTTTGAAGAAAACCAAATGAAGTCCTACCCTTGAAGAAATTCGGCCAAGACAAATCAAATAGGATATGAGAGTTTTGGCTATGATTTTGAAAGAAAACAATTGATATTCGGCTCAAAAGAGATGAAGAATTAGTATGGCAAAGAAGAAAAGAAAAAAAAATGAAAAGGGAAGAAGGATGATTCGGCTTTAGCAACTAATGAAAGAAAAATCAAGGGGAAAGGGGAAGAAAGAGATTCAGCCAAGAAGAAAGTAAAAGAAATGTTGTGATTTTGAACAATATTCAAAAGAAAGAAAAGAGAGAAAATAGGATGAAGAGATTCGGCCAACACCTATTTTACCAAAGAAGAAAAGTGCACAAAAATGCACAAAGTTCAAATGTAGTTTCGGTTTCAAAAGGAAAAATGAGAGAAAGAGAATGGTATTTGGTTTAACACAAAAATGAGAGCTAAAATCCAAAGCAAATTTGCACAAAAATACCTAGGTACATTCGGCCAAAGAAGAAGTTTTTGGAGAGAAAAGAAACAAATGCCAAAAGGTGCACAAATGCTAAAGTTGGCCAACTATCCTTCCCCAAACCTCCTATCAATATTCGGCCACCCCCTAGCCATACATGCCGTCCACATACATGCACTAAAGGCCTTGGAATAGTTTCCAAAACATCTCCCTTAAGCCAAGCCTTGAAATCCTCTACATTCCCAAAGTTGAAGAAATTTTATCCCTAAAATCTAGCAATTCTATCCCTTATTTCATGCTTACCATAACCTTAAGTCTTCTTGCCATAAAAAGAAAATTGTCCATCTTATCCATATATAGTTGACCGACACTTAATGCTAGGATGTACAAAAATAAAATCCTCAATATGCTTTCCATGCTACTCGAACCACTTCCCTCAAGCAACCTTTCAAGCTCCTTATCCACTATGCCACTAACTCCTCAAGTGCTTTAATTTAACACTTAAATTAACTTAAGTGTCAAGCTCACTTAATCCACTTTACTAAATTTTCCACACTAAAATTATTCTAGCTTAGCTAATATTTCCAAGCCTTCACACAAATATACTAAGCACACAATAACAATCATATCCGAGCTAATACAGATAACAAGATGATACTCTAATATTTTTAGGATGTTACAATTCTACCCCCTTAAGAAAATTTCGTCCTCGAAATTACCTGCTCAAAAGAGTTGAGGGTACTGCTGCCTCATCGCATCCTCCGGTTCCCACGTAGCTTCTTCCACGCCATGATTCCGCCATAAAACCTTCACTAAAGGAACGGACTTCCTACGCAAAACTTTCACATCTCGATCTAGAATGCGCATGTGTTCTTCTTCTATCGTCAAACTGGACTCACCTCTATTTCCTCATCGCCACGACATGCGATGTATCGAACGATAGCGTCTAAGCATGGAGACATGGAACACATCGTGAATCGACTCTCATCTCTAATGGCAACTCGAGTGATAGGCTACTGGTCCCACTCGTCTCAACACCTTATACTGATCCAATAAACCTTGGACTTAACTTGCCTTTTTCCCAAATCTTAACACTTTCTTCCATGGCGAGACCTTCGAAAAAACCTTGTCACCTACGGCAAACTCTATATCCTCCGCTTGAGATCGGCATATGACTTCGCCTATCCGAAGCTTCTCGCAGACGAGCCTGAATCATCTTAACCTTATCCTCGCCTCTCTGTAACCAACTCGGTCCTAACATCCGACGCTCACCCAACTCTCATCCGGCATGTAGGTGTGCGACACCTCCTACCATACAACGCCTCATATGGTGCCATCTTAATGCTTGCTTGATAACTATTGTTGTATGTGAATTCAGCTAATGGCAAAAACTCTTCCCAGCTGCCTCTGAAGTCCAAAACACATCCTCTCAACATATCCTCCAAAATCTGAATAACTCTTTCCGAATGCCCGTCAGACTGTGGATGAAATGCCGTACTAAAATCCAACCGCGTACCCAAAGCTTGATGTAACGCTCTCCAAAACCTCAACGTAAATCTAGGATCTCTGCTCGAGATGATCGACATCGTACACCGTGCAACCTCACTATTTCCGCCACATACAACTTAGCTAACTCTCAGGCGAATAATCCACCCTTACCGGAATAAAATGAGCTGACTAAGTCAGAAGATCCACAATCACCCAAACTGAGTCCTTCTTACTTGGCGTAAGGGGTAATCCACTGACAAAGTCCATGGTGATCCTTTCCCACTTCCATGTGGAATCTTCACCATTGAAAGTAACCTGCACGGCAATCGATGTTCCGCCTTGACTGCTTTGGCACGTCGACATTTACCCACAAACTCGATTACCTCCCGCCTGGACTGCCACCAAAACTGCTCTCTTAAATCTCGATACATCTTGCTACCTCTAGGATGCATAGCGTATGGGCTGTTATGTGCATCCCAAAGAATCCTTTGTCTCAACTCAACATCCTTTGGCATACAAGCTCTCCCTTTAAAACATAATACTCCATCACTGGACAAACTATAATCCTCTAAACCTCCGCTCAACCCGCAACCTCCGATCATTTAAACCATCATCCTCTAATCGCTTCTCCTTGATTTGCTCTAACCAAGTCGGCTTGACTTGCAATTCAGCCAAAAGACTCCCATCATCATATAAGCTAAGACGAGCAAACATTGATCTTAAGTCAGTCACAACCTTACGGCTCAACGCGTCTGCCACCACAATAGCCTTGCTCGGATGATACTCAATCGAACGATCGTAGTCCTTTAACAACTCAATCCATCTACGCCGCCTCAAGTTCAAATCCTTCCGAGTCAAAAGATACTTAAGACTCTTGTGATCCGTGTAGACTATCGACTTCTCTCCATACAAATAGTGTCTCCAAATCTTCAAAGCAAAACCACGCAGACTAATTCCAAGTCATGCGTCGGATAGTTAACTTCATGTGGTCTCAAGCTGTCGAGATGCATAAGCCACTACCTTCCCTTCTGCATCAAAGACACATCCCAAACAAGTATGTGATGCATCACAAGAAATCGTGAATTCCTTGCCCGCCTCAAAGTTGAATCAAAATCGGAGCTCGGTTAGAATCTTCTTCAACTTGTCGAAACTTCCTTGTCGCTTCTCGGTCCACACAAATGGAACTCCTTTCCTCAATAACTTAGTCATAGGTGCTGCTATCAAAGAAAATCCTCTACAAATCTTGGTAATACCCCGCTGGACCTAGAAAACTCGAATCTCACCCACCGACTTAGGCGGCTTCCAATCCAACATCGCCTCAATCTTTCGAGGATCCACTCTAATCCCCTCGGTGATACTTGACCAACCAGTCCATCCCAAGAATCGGATCAAACTCCCCAAATGGCGCTCCATCGGATCGCCTACAAACACTACCCCTTGGAGTTCTAGGGTACATCCCTATATGACTTATTTACTTCTATAGAGTGACCTAGAGGGCTGGCATCTTTGTCATCTTCCTAGAAGTAGTCTCGAGTCTAGATTCATAGTCTCTCGCTATGCTACTAGCAACATACGAATGTGTCGAACCCACATCTATCAAAGCCGTATATGGTACACCAAAGATTAAGAACGCTTCGGTTATAACGTCCGGCAAGGCCGCCTCCTCTCGACGTCTTCTTTGCATACACCAAACCAGTTTGTCTTGCCTCGTCGGTCGCTGTACCTTTGCCCGAAGCTCCGCGGCCTCGACCAGAACCATTACCTCCTCTACCATTACCACAACCTCTCTCGTGGTGACGGTCCCTCATTTCGAATCGAGCATGACCTTGACCCTCGGGATCGATTCTCGGCTAGCTTACGTGGACAATCCTCACACGATGATCCAAATGAGCCACACTCAAAACATCCTTTCCTCCGGTCCAACATTCGCCCCAATGAGATTTCCCACGCCGGTTACATTGTCTTTGGTCCCCGATTAGCGATGAATGAGCCTCCCAAATTGGTTTGGCCCATTCGCCTAACCTCTTCTAAGAATTATCGGCTGACCTGAATGATCTAAAACCTCTCTTATGTTTATTCTTGTCGTGCCTCGCCTTACCGATTCCTTTATCCCTTCACTATCTTAGTCTTTTCAACTAGCGCAAAGCAAACTCTTGCTCCTGATGTGGAGCAATCAGCAATCTCACTCGTCCCTCCAATCCATCTTCGAACCAGGACACATCGCTCGTGCTCTCAAGCCACGATACCTCCAAAGATACCTGGCTCAATCTTAAAAATTCTCCTCATATTACGATACGGACTTACTTCCCTCGAACCAAACTCGAAATGCCTTACGCCGCGCATCAATGTAACTAGACCCAACATATTTCTTCCGATACACGCCTTAAAATAATCCCAAGTGAGATCCTCCACTGCAAAGACTATTCCGCATCGTGAGCCACCACCGATATGACTCATCCCGAAGAAGCGACACTATCCCTTTCTGGCCTTTTCCTCAAGACTCGGATCCAAGTCATCCATGATTCATTCGTCGCCTCTAACCAATACTCACAGCATCGGGAGCCACACCGAAACACCTCGAAATACCCCACTCCATTGGCTCAAGTCGCCAGATACGAATTTTCGAATTCCTACACCTCCACCTATTCCGGCTACCCTCTCAAGAACTCGCAAAGATCGCCTCGAGACACTACGTCATCCCCGCTTGATCCCGATGCTCAACTCCAAACGGCCGGTGGTGGGGTGGTGGTACCTTATTCTCGGATCCTTGACTGGACCTCACCGGCCGCACACGACCATCCTACCCCGACCACGCCCACGAGTAATACGACCCGACCTCGTGAGTACTCATGTCTAAAGTCTCGACTTATCCGATTTAAAAGCGTTATACATTAGTTATTATTCCACTTTCTTTAAAACACAGTTTTATGAACAATTTTAATAAGAAGTTGTTTCATGAAAGTACATTCAACCTATAGTTTGGGTCTCTAGAGTAGTTTCTACTACTAACCGGGATCATGCCATCATCATTATAATCATATCATCAAAAGCAACGATTTGAGATACTTACAGGCGGATCGGTCTGCAGGAGACTCGGTGCCATGCCTTTCCAACCATATAATTTTAAACAAAACATTTTAAGACCATACTTTAAATCATTTTGGGCCTCGGGCCCATAGCCGAGCTTTTGAACTTGGCTCTGATACCAATTTGTAACACCCCAAACCCGGTCAATACGCCATGACCGAATCTGGCATGCCACAAAGGAAAACGTTTTGAAGAAAAACAAGTTAACGATTAAATTTTAGTGAAAAACTTTTTGTTGTTCTAAATTCGTAGAAAATTAAGTTGAAAACTGATATTTTATTTTAAAATTCCATAAATAGATTTTTTTAAAACTTAGTCGCAGCTTAGATTCGTAAACCATATATAAATTAAAGAGAAACTAAAGCAATTAGGTTGAAAATCGTATCTAATAAAAATTTGGAATCTTAAGTTTTTGGAAAATAGTATGAATTATCGAAAATACTTAAGTTGTTAAAAACTATCAATTTATTTAGGTTACCCGATGGTAACGTTTTAAAAACCATCGCGCTTTGTATTTTAGAAAACTTTGTTCACATATCATTAAATCAATCATGTAATTTGCAAGTTATTTTTAAAACAAATCCAAAGCATATAAATAATCCAAAAAAAAACATAATTAAAGAGGCCTTATTACAAACCCATAAAAATGAAAACCAAATTAAAATAAAGTACCCAAACGGAAGTTCATGTAAAACCAAATCTCATTGAATGGCCTCCTCGAGTTCATCAGGCTCCTCATCCATGAATTTACGAATTACTGAAAAAGTAAGGGAGAAGGTGAGTCACCAAGACTCAAGTGCATATTCCCTCTCCTGTAAATACCACATACTTACACAAATTATAACCAAGCAATGTATATATATATGATGCACCCAACCTAGCCATCCATAACCCCTTTTCTACCCGTGTGGTACCAAACCACCGGTGGTGCTAAACCACCGTGACCAAAGTCACGATATTCAATATTGTGATACCAAATCTTTGGTGACCCAAAGTCACAAATAATCAAGTTGTGGGGCCAACCCACTTGTGATACCAAATCATTGGCGACAATCCCATATCTTAAAAGTGGGGCCAACCCACGGTGGTGTTAATCCACAAGGACGAGTCGCTATGAGGTGCCAAACCTCACGGTGTCCCAAAGACACAAATGTGATACCAAATCTCTGGAGGTGCCAAACCTCTGGTGTCCGAAGACACGAATATCAATCTTCCCCCTCCTCTCATATTGCTCATACCAACGCAAAATTTGTACAAATCATGTCAACATACTTTATTATGAAACACATAACAAATATATCATAAATCGTAGATCATGATTTCAATCCACATGTATTAACAACATATAGAAACGGACTTACCCGAATCCTCATTCATACCATCATAGTATCGTATCAAGATCTCTTCGTTTTCCACTTTGATAATATGATTAGTAAATTGAAATTATATATACATATACATAACCGAAGTTATAAAGTGTGTAAGGTACACACCGACACTACCGCAAGTACTAAAATCCAAGACCGATCTACCGCACTAGATCACCTTGTCCTACAATCGCCAATATTTAAATTATAAACAAAGGCCATTCGCCATACCACTAAATCCCAATGAGTTATCACTTGAAATACCAAGTCTTACCTAAAGCTTACCCAAAACGATTTGACAAAGAAACGAGGCTTAGATTGATTGCTTCCAACGTCCCGACAAGCCTAAAAGAAATCGGTTTCTAAGAATGATTAGAACCTTGCAACAATTGTCCAAAATTCGGCCTTTGTCCACAAGAGGAACAACATAGAAACAATAAAAAGACTAAGGAAAAACGGCCATAACACTTACCTATCTTCCAAAACCGTTTGAAGAAAACCAAATGAAGTCCTACCCTTGAAGAAATTCGGCCAAGACAAATCAAATAGGATATGAGAGTTTCGGCTATGATTTTGAAAGAAAACAATTGATATTCGGCTCAAAAGAGATGAAGAATTAGTATGGCAAAGAAGAAAAGAAAAAAAAATGAAAAGGGAAGAAGGATGATTCGGCTTTAGCAACTAATGAAAGAAAATCAAGGGAAAGGGGAAGAAAGAGATTCGGCCAAGAAGAAAGTAAAAGAAATGTTGTGATTTTGAACAATATTCAAAAGAAAGAAAAGAGAGAAAATGGGATTAAGAGATTCGCCAACACCTATTTTACTAAAGAAGAAAAGTGCACAAAAATGCACAAAGTTCAAATGTAGTTTCGGTTTCAAAAGGAAATGAGAGAGAAAGAGAATGGTATTTGGTTCAACACAAAAATGAGAGCTAAAATCCAAAGCAAATTTGCACAAAAATGCCTAGGTACATTCGGCCAAAGAAGGAGTTTTTGGAGAGAAAAGAAACAAATGCCAAAAGGTGCACAAATGCTAAAGTTGGCCAACTATCCTTCCCCAAACCTCCTATCAATATTCGGCCACCCCCTAGCCATACATGTCGTCCACATACATGCACTAAAGGCCTTGGAATAGTTTCCAAAACATCTCCCTTAAGCCAAGCCTTGAAATCCTCTACATTCCCAAAGTTGAAGAAATTTTATCCCCAAAATCTAGCAATTCTATCCCTTATTTCATGCTTACCATAACCTTAAGTCTACTTGCCATAAAAAGAAAATTGTCCATCTTATCCATATATAGTTGACCGACACTTAGTGCTAGGATGTACAAAAATAAAATCCTCAATATGCTTTCCATGCTACTCGAACCACTTCCCTCAAGCAACCTTTCAAGCTCCTTATCCACTATGCCACTAACTCCTCATGTGCTTTAATTTAACACTTAAATTAACTTAAGTGTCAAGCTCACTTAATCCACTTCACTAAATTTTCCACACTAAAAATTATTCTAGCTTAGCTAATATTTCCAAGCCTTCACACAAATATACTAAGCACACAATAACAATCATATCCGAGCTAATACAGATAACAAGATGATACTCTAATATTTTTAGGATGTTACAGATTTGATCTAACATTACCCACACTAGCTACTAAGGTAGCTCTCGAGCTCACAGGTGGTCTATCCCGATCTCGTTCGGAATACCCCGCAGTAGCCTTTGAACGACTAGCATCGTCTCGAAACTTCTTTTGTAATATCCCGGGTTGGGGGGCTATTTTGTTGTTGCATGATATTGCATGTGTTGGTGTGCTATGTTGCTATTTCTATGTTTTAGGGGCTTAATTGTAGGCTAGGAGTGTGCCTGAGTAGGTAGGAAAATTTTTATTTTTAGGCTTTATAGGAGGGGAGCTGATGGAGCTGAGGGATATGTATTTTATTTGGTGTTTTGTTGCACAAATGAGGAGCTGGCAAAGTGGCAAGGCATGTGCCACTTGGAGCTTGAGGGTGGCGTCATCTACAAGGGGGAGAGATCCTGTGTTCAAGTCGCCGAGTCCCCATTTTGGTTCCCATTTTGGACGGCATGGAGGGAGAGGTAGAAGGCAATTAGAATTCTACTTTGGACTTGGTCTTCCCATTCAAATGGAGGGTGATGAGGGATTTTAGGAGGAAGACTTGGTCAAACATGTTTGAAGGAGTGGTGGTGAGGAATGGAGGGATATTGGCTGAATTTTTGGGTGTTTGGAGTGGGGAGTGGACGGCTTAGTGTGGAAGAGGGATGTGCCGAAATGCACTTTCTACCTTGTGCATTTTTCGGCCAAAAGTAATTGGTAAGCAAAAGTTCTCTCATTTTGTCAAACAAGCCGCTTTTTCTCAAAGAGTTTTCTCTCATTCTTTTTGCTTTTGAAAACCGAAATACCACACTCCTAAACCGGCGAAATATCTTTGATCTTTGGTGTTCATTTGGTAGCCGAGTATCCTCCTCTTCATCTCCTTTTTTTTCCTTGGTTCATTTGTGAAGCCGAATTCTCCATTCATCTTCCCATTTCTTTGTGCGAAACTATTTCTTCTTTTGTTCAATTGTGCAAGCCAAGCTCTCTCTTCTCAAACATTCTTTTTCTTCTTGAAACTTTGTAGTCGAATCTTATCTTCCAAAACACTTTCTTCACCTATTTGCTTTCAAACTGAAAGTCCCCACTCTCTACTTATTTTTTTATTCTTGTCTTTTGTTCAAAGCTCAAGCCGTTTGTCTCCATTTGTTCCTTCTATTCCTCTTGGCCGAAACTCTCCTCTCTCTTAGTAGTTCCTTGGTGGCCGAATATTAGAAGGGTGGTAATCGTGTTGGGTTCTTGTTTTCTTTCGATTGGAAGGGGGTAAGTGTTTGGCCAAATGGCCATGTCCATCTTCTCTAGTTCTATGTTGAATTCGGTTGGATTAAAAGCTCATGATTGGTTGTGGTTGAAAGGGTATTAACCTTTTGTTAATCATCTTGTGATAGGGTCTTTGGATATTGAAAAGTAACCAAGAAGAGTTTTCACTCTTTTAACCGATTGGTAGCATGGTTGTGGTAAGTGATTGGTATTATCATTAATCGTTCAATCTTTTGGTTTCGATTAAGTCAAGATCATTAAAGTTTAACTGTTCTCTTTTAGGGGTTGGCTGATTGTCAAGGGGAATCACTGCTTGATTTGAGATTTGGTGGGAAACCAAATCAAGTTAAAGGTGAGGGTTTGATATGGATTCTTTTGGGGTTAGATGGTCTTGGCCGAATGTGATAAGTTGTCTAATGCTCTTATTTGGCCGATTATAGGAGCAAGATAATCAAGGGGGCTTAGATCCTGCTTCGAGGGGTTTAAGGTCGTTGTTTTCAGTGTGTAACTAACACACCCATACTTAGTAATATTATTAATAACTCGATTGCTTTGTAAAACCAAAACAAGATGATGGATTAATTGGTACCCAAGTGGGGTATATGTACGGATCCGGGTAAGTTCGTAGCATTACGAGTTCTACTGATGTATACTCAATATTATGATCTATGTTATGTATGCTATGAGATATAATGCTTGGCATGTTGGCATGATATGCATGACTTGTATGAGATGCATGATCACATGAGTATGGCATGATGATGGGTGATATGAGTGGAGGGAGGATGATGATATCCGTGTCTTTGGGACACCAGAGGTTTGGCACCTCCAAAGTGGTTTGGTACCACAGCTTGATTTTGTGACTTGGCCACCAAAGTGATTTGGTATCACATTTGTGTCTTTGGGACACCAGAGGTTTGGCACCTCATTGCGACTCGTCCCCTGTGGTTAACACCACCGTGGGTTGGCCCCACTTTGAGATATGGGATCGAAATCTCGCTAGTGATTTGGTATCACACGATGGGTTGGCCCCATCATCGGATTTGTGATCGCGGTCACCGGTGATTTGGTATCACACCGTGTCTTTGGGACACCAGAGGTTTGGCACCTCATTGCGACTCGCCCCCGTGGTTAACACCACCGTAGGTTGGCCCCACTTTGAGATATGGGATCGCTCGCTAGTGATTTGGTATTACACGATGGGTTGGCCCCATCATCGGATTTGTGGATCGCGGTCACAAAGTGATTTGGTATCACACTGCGTGTCTTTGGGACACCGTGAGGTTTGGCACCTCATTGCGACTCGCCCCCGTGGTTAACACCACCGTGGGTTGGCCCCACTTTGAGATATGGGATCGCCTCGCTAGTGATTTGGTATCACACACGATGGGTTGGCCCCATCATTGGATTATTCGTGACTTTGGGTCACCAAAGTGGTTGGGCACCACACTTATGGATATCGTGACTTTGGGTCACTAGTGGTTTGGCACCACCCGTGGTTTGGTACCACACGGGGTAGAAAAGGCGATATGGATGGTTAGGACCGGTTACATTAATCATGTTGCTATGTATGATGTGTGTTAGCATGTTGTTTTATCGGGAGCTGGATTTATGCATCGAGTCATTCGACTCACCCTCTCCTTTGACATTTCAGTGACACTTAGACGCGGACATGGAGCCGGATGGACTCGGGTGCTCATGCCACGCTTAATAAAGTTTTACTCTTGACTTTATAATTTGGGTACTTTAGCTTGCTTTTTATTATTTGGGTTTTGTTTTGGATTGTAAAAGGCCTTTAAATTATGCTTTATGATGTTTATGCTTTAAATAGACTTTAACATGCCTTAACAAAATAAGTGGGTTGAAATTTTACTAAAATTTGGAAAGACAATGATTTAAAAACTATAACGCAAAGTGTTTTAACTATACCATCGGGTATCTCACCATGACTTGCATTAGAAACTCAAACGATTTCCAAATCAAAACTCGATTTTCTACCAAGTTAAAATGTCTTAAGTAACACTAAGAAACTATTTGAATAATAAAATGGAATAAAATCGTTTTAACTACATCTTTTGGTCAAGCTTTCAAATTTTTTTTGGGTTTTCTGAATACACCACCTTATTTCAAACAAGCCTACTCAAATTTTCTTCAAATACACTAGATAGTGAAGTGTTTACATCCTGCTTTTAAACGAAAAAAAACCTAAACCTCTCAAGTACGTTTTCCCCGTAACATACCCGCATTCTGGTCGTGGTGTATTGACCTGGTTTGGGGTGTTACAATTGTGGTATCGTGAGCCAAGTTCAAAGGTTTCTACTGTGGGCCGAGGCCCAAAATGCTTTCAAAAGTCTGCATTTTAAGTTTTTTGTTTGAAATAAATGGTTTGAAGGGCATGACACCGAGTCTCCCGCACTGGGCCGCTTGTGTAAGTACCCTTACTATTGCTTGTGATTTATTGATGTGATCGGATGATTGCAATAGTGGATTACTTTAGAAATCAAATCGATAGGATTCGTGAACTCGCGAAAACAAAGCTTCTTTACTATTCATAAGACTTTGCTTTAAAACAGTTGGAATAAATATCGATGCATAAAACTCCTAAATCGGAGCACGTAGAGAATTTAGTCATGAGCGCTAGAGGTGGACGTGGTCGTGGACGAGGTCGTGGTAGGATGATCGCTTTCGAACCCGTAGGGTCCGGTCGTGGGTCGTAAAATGAGATACCGGCATCGCCACCACCGGAGGTGGTGAGTTTCAAGATCGATCGATGACGCAGAGTGTCACGAGCGGCGCCGCGAGTGTTGGAAAGGGTAGTTGGTGTAGGTGGTGGTGCGGGAGTTAGGAAATTGTTCTGAGACGACCGCAAACGGGCCGAATTCTTTCGAGGTGTTTCGGTGTTGCTCCCAAAGATCGCCGAGTATTGGCTGGAGGCAACGGAGCGGATCATGGATGACTCGACTTGATCGCCAAGAGAAGTCGAAGGGCATAGTATCGCTTCTCCGGATGAGTCATATCGGTGGTGGCTCACGGTTCGACAGTGTGGCAAACAGAGGATCCGACATGGGATTATTTCAGGTCGCGTATCAAAAGAAGTACATTGGGGCTAGTTATATTGACTCCCAACGAAAGGCATTTCGAGGCTTGTCCAAGGGAGTAAGTCCGTTTCCGAGTATGAGGTCGAAGTTCTTGAAGCCGAGCCGGTATGCTAGGGGTATTGTGGCTACCGAACACGCAGAGGTGTGTTCGTTTCGAGGATGGTCCGAGAGACGAGTTGAGGTCGCTGATTGCTCCCCGCCAGGAGCGTGAGTTTGCTGTCCTGGTTGAGAAGGCTAAGGTAGCCGAGGGTGTTAAGGAGTCCGTGAGGCAGGGTATGGACAGAACAGGCATAAGAGGAGCTTTGGGTCTTCCGGATCGTCGGGTAATCCTCCAAAAAAGGCTAGACAGGAGTGGGCCGAATCAGCCTGGTAGGGTTGTTGCTGCTAGTCAGGGACCGCCGCGGTGTAACCATTGTGGGAGATATCATTGGGGAGGCTGCTGGACCGGTGGAAAAGGTTGTTTTGAGTGTGGTTCTCTGGATCATCGCGTGAGGGACCCGCGCGTAAGTTGGCCAGATTCGGCCCGAGAGTCGTGGCCGTATCGATTCTCAGGAGAGTGGACCGCCACCGCAGAGGGGCCGTGGTAATGGCAGAGGTAGTAATGGATCCGTCGGGGCCGTGGAGCACCGCGGGTGGTGGTAGTTCGATGCCGCATACCGGGTTAGTGTATGCGCAAGGCGCCGAGAGGAGGGCGACGCACCGGACGCCATAACCGTGACGTTCTTGATCTTTGGTTCTCCTTTACCGCTTTGATTGATGTGGGTTCGACGATTCTTACATGGCCGTGAGTATAGTAGAGACCATGGACTTAGACTCGAGATATCTTCTAGGCGGATGACCTGTAATTAGCCCTTTAGGTCACTCGTGGTAGTAGATAAGCTGCTTTAGAGACGCACTTCTAGAACTCCAAGGGGTAGTGTTTCTTGGCCGATCCGATGGAACCGCCGCTTGGGGAGTTCGATTTGATTCTTGGGATGGACCGTTGGTTAAGTACCAGCGGTTGGATTGCGCGCTAAGCGCATGGTTCTAAGGGCGACGATCGAGGTGATGAAGTGGCTATGATAGGTAATAGGAGAGATTGCTTATCTAATGTGGTATCCGCTCAAGGCAGAAGATGGTCGTGAAGGAAGGGTGTGAGGCGATGTGGTTCATGTGTATGCCTTGGAGGCTAAAGAGTCTCAGAGAGAAGGTCCGCATCGTTAAGGAATTTGGCTCGATGTGTTTCCGAGGAGCTTTCGGGTTTGCCGCGATCGTGAGGTAGAGTTCGGGATAGATCTGTTGCAGGAATCGCGCCGGTGTCTATTGCTCCGTATAGGATGGCGCCAAAGGAATTGGTGGAGCTTAAGGCTCGATTCAGGAGTTATTGGATTGAGGTTTTATCGGGCCAAGTGTTTCGCCGTGGGGTGCGCCGGTACTCTTTGTTAAGAAGAAAGATGGTACGATGCGGATGTGCATAGACTACGCTTGATTGAATAAGTCGACGATTAAAAACAAGTATCCGCTGCCACGGATAGATGACTTGTTTGATCACCGGGCGGTGCAGCGGTATTTTCTAAGATTGACTCGAGGTCCAGGTATCACCGATTAAAGGTGAAAGAAGCGGATATTCACAAGACAGCGTTTTGGACTCGGTGATGGGCACTACGATTTCTGTAATGCCGTCGGGTTGACTAACGCACCGCAAAGATTTATGGATATGATGAATAGAGTGTTTCAGCGAAGATCCGGATCATTCGTCGTGGTTTTCATAGACGACATCTTGGTATATTCAAGAACAGAGGAAGAGCATGATGCGATTTGAGAGTTGTGCCGCAGATTTTGAGGAAAAGCAACTCTATGCTAAGTTCGATAAGTGCGAGTTCGCTTAGAGAAGTGACTTTCTTGGGTCATGTAGTGTCATTTGAGGATTCGAGTAGATCCTCGTAAGATTGAGGCGCTTTTTGGATTGGAAGCCGCCTAGGTCGGTGGGTCGAGATTCTGAGTTTTCTGGTTTGGCGGATACTCACCGAAGGTTTGTTGAGGTTTCTCGTTGATAGCAAAGCGCCAATGACCAAGTTGTTAAGGAAAGAGGTTCCGTTTGTTTGACCGAGAAGCGCAGGAGAGTTTCGACAAGCTTAAGAAGATTCTAACGTAAGCTCGGTTTTAATTCAACCCGAGGTCGGGTAAGGAATTCACGGTCTCATCGCGATGCATCACATACTGGGTTGGGTTGTGTGTCTTTGATGCAGAAGGTAAGGTTGTGGCTTACGATCTCGGCGGTGAGGCCACATGAGGTCAACTATCCGACGCACGATCCGGAGTTAGCGCCGTAGTCTTTGCGTTGAAGATTTGGAGGCACTACTTGTAACGGAGAGAGATCAATAGTCTACACCGATCATAAGAGTCCAAGTACCTCTTGACTCGGAAGGATTTGAATTTGAGGCAGCGCGAGATGGGTTGAGTTGCTTAAAGATTACGATCGCTCGATTGAGTATCATCCGGCAAGGCTAACGTGGTGGCGCACGCGTTGAGCCGTAAGGTTGTTCGGACTTAAGAGCGATGTTTGCCCACTTGAGTTTGTATGACGACGGAGTATTCGCAGAGTTGCGAGTTAAGCCACTTAGGTTGGAGTGCATCGTAGAGAAACAGCTTAGAGGATGAGGTGCCGAGTGCGCGGAGGTTGCGTGTACTGAGTGGTGGTGTGGAAGGTTACAACTTGTCTAGTGATGGGGTGCCTTTGGTTTCCAAGGTAAAGCTTGTATGCCCAAGGATGTTGAGTCGAGGCAGAGGATTCTTCAGACGCACATAGTAGCCCTTATGCTATGCATCCCGGAGGTAGTAAGATGTATAGGGATCTCAGAGCGATTTTGGTGGCACGGTCTCAAGAAAGAAGTGACAGAGTTTGTTGGGAAGTGCCCGACTTGTCGCCAGGTCAAGGCCGAACATCGATTGCCGTCGAGTTTGCTTCACCGTGAAGATTCATCGCTGGAAGTGGGAAAGGATAACCATGGATTTTGTCAATGGGTTACGCTACGCCAAGCAAGAAGGATTCGATTTGGGTAGTGGTGGATCGTCTCGACTAAATCAGCTCACTTTATTCGGTGAGGGTTGACTACTCACTTCGTGGTTGGCGAGTCTGTATGTTTCGAGAGATAGTAAGGTTGCACGTGTGCCGGTTTCAATAATCTCGGATAGGGATCCCATATTTACGCCAAGGTTCGAAAGCGTTGCATCGGGCTCTGGTACGCTGTTGGATTTCAAAGACGCTTTTCACCCGCGATCGGACGCGATCAATAAAGAGTTATTCAGATCTTAGAGGATATGCCGAGAGGTTGTGTCTTGGATTTTAGAGGTAGTTGGGAAGAGTTTCTACCATTAGTGAGTTTGCCTACAACAACGAGCTACAAGCGAGCATCAAGATGGCACCATATGAGGCGTTGTATGGTAGGAAGTGTCGATCACCTACGTGTTGACTGAGTTAGGTGAACGCCAGCTTGTTAGGACCCGAGTTGGTTTGTCGAGACCGAAAACAAGGTTAAGTTGATTCGTGCTCGGTTGAAGGAAGCTTCGACCGGAAGAAGTCTTATGCCGATCTTAAGCGGAGAGACATAGAGTTTTCTCGTGGGGATCAAGTGTTTCAAGGTCTCGCCATGGAAGAAGGTTTTGAGGTTGGAAAGAAAGGCAAGCTAAGTCCGAGGTTTATTGGGCGTATAAGGTTTTGAGACGAGTGGGACCAAATGGCGTATCAACCGGAGTTGCCAGCAGAGCTTAGTCGATTCACGACGTATTTCACGTTTCGATGCTTCGACGTTATCGCTCGAGATCCGCCGCATGTGGTAGCAAATGGAAGAGATCGAGGTAAATCCAGATTTGACTTTGGAAGAAGAACTCGTGCGATTCTAGATCGGGATGTGAAGGTTCTGCGTAAGAAGTCCGTGCCTTTGGTTAAGGTCTTGTGGCGGAATCATGGCGTGGAAGAAGCCACGTGGGAACCCGAGGATATGATGAAACAAAGAAGCATTCGCAACTCTTTTGATCGTAATTTGAGGCCAAAATTATTTTAAGGGGTAGAACCGTAATATCACGGGTTGGGGGCTATTTTGTTGTTGCATGATATTGCATGTGTTGGTGTGCTATGTTGCTATTTCTATGTTTTAGGGGCTTAATTGTAGGCTAGGAGTGTGTGCTTGAGTAGGTAGGAAAATTTTTATTTTTAGGCTTTATAGGAGGGGAGCTGATGGAGCCGAGGATATGTATTTTATTTGGTGTTTTGTTGCACAAATGAGGAGCTGGCAAAGTGGCAAGGCATGTGCCACTTGGAGCTTGAGGGTGGCGTCATCTACAAGGGGAGAGATCCCGTGTTCAAGTCGCAGAGTCCCCATTTTGGTTCCCATTTTGGACGGCATGGAGGAGAGGTAGAAGGCAATTAGAATTCTACTTTGACTTGGTCTTCCCATTCAAATGGAGGGTGATGAGGGATTTTAGGAGGAAGACTTGGTCAAACATGTTTGAAGGAGTGGTGGTGAGTGAATGGAGGGATATTGGCCGAATTTTTGGGTGTTTGGAGTGGGGAGTGGACGGCTTAGTGTGGAAGAGGGATGTGCCGAAATGCACTTTCTACCTTGTGCATTTTCGGCCAAAAGTAATTGGTAAGCAAAAGTTCTCTCATTTTGTCAAACAAGCCGCTTTTTCTCAAAGAGTTTTTCTCATTCTTTTTGCTTTTGAAAACCGAAATACCACACTCCTAAAATCGGCCGAAATATCTTTGATCTTTGGTGTTCATTTGCAGCCGAGTATCCTCCTCTTCATCTCCTTTTTTTCCTTGGTTCATTTGTGTAGCCGAATTCTCCATTCATCTTCCCATTTCTTTGTGCCGAAACTATTTCTTCTTTTGTTCAATTGTGCAAGCCAAGCTCTCTCTTCTCAAACATTCTTTTCTCTTCTTGAAACTTTGGTAGCCGAATCTTATCTTCCAAAACACTTTCTTCACCTATTTGCTTTCAAACTGAAAGTCCCCACTCTCTACTTATTTTTTTATTCTTGTCTTTTGTTCAAAGCTCAAGCCGTTTGTCTCCATTTGTTCCTTCTATTCCTCTTGGCCAAACTCTCCTCTCTCTTAGTAGTTCCTTGGTGGCCGAATATTAGAAGGGTGGTAATCGTGTTGGGTTCTTGTTTTCTTTCGATTGGAAGGGGGTAAGTGTTTGGCCAAATGGCCATGTCCATCTTCTCTAGTTCTATGTTGAATTCGGTTGGATTAAAAGCTCATGATTGGTTGTGGTTGAAAGGGTATTAACCTTTTGTTAATCATCTTGTGATAGGGTCTTTGGATATTGTAAAGTAACCAAGAAGAGTTTTCGACTCTTTTAACCGATTGGTAAGCAGTGGTTGTGGTAAGTGATTGGTATTATCATTAATCGTTCAATCTTTTGGTTTCGATTAAGTCAAGATCATTAAAGTTTAACTGTTCTCTTTTAGGGGTTGGCTGATTGTCAAGGGGAATCACTGCTTGATTCGAGATTTGGTGGGAAACCAAATCAAGTTAAAGGTGAGGGTTTGATATGGATTCTTTTGGGGTTAGATGGTCTTGGCCGAATGTGATAAGTTGTCTAATGCTCTTATTTGGCCGATTATAGGAGCAAGATAATCAAGGGGGCTTAGATCTGTTCGAGGGGTTTAAGGCTGTTGTTTTCTAGGTGTGTAACTAACACACCCATACTTAGTAATATTATTAATAACTCTGATTGCTTTGTAAAACCAAAACAGTATGATGGATTAATTGGTACCCAAGTGGGGTATATGTACGGATCAGGGTAAGTCCGTAGCATTACGAGTTCTCACGATGTATACTCAATATTATGATCTATGTTATGTATGCTATGAGATATAATGCTTGGCATGTTGGCATGATATGCATGACTTGTATGAGATGCATGATCACATGAGTATGGCATGATGATGGGTGATATGAGTGGAGGGAGGATGATGATATCCGTGTCTTTGGGACATCGCTGTGTCTTTGGGACACCGTGAGGTTTGGCACCTCCAAAGTGGTTTGGTACCACAGCTTGATTTTGTGACTTTGGTCACCGGTGATTTGGTATCACATTTGTGTCTTTGGGACACCGAGGTTTGGCACCTCATTGCGACTCGTCCCCGTGGTTAACACCACCATGGGTTGGCCCCACTTTGAGATATGGGATCGTCGCTAGTGATTTGGTATCACACGATGGGTTGGCCCCATCATCGGATTTGTGGATCGCGGTCACCAAAGTGATTTGGTATCACACCGTGTCTTTGGGACACCGAGAGGTTTGGCACCTCATTGCGACTCGCCCTCGTGGTTAACACCACCGTGGGTTGGCCCCACTTTGAGATATGGGATCGTGCGCTAGTGATTTGGTATCACACGATGGGTTGGCCCCATCATCGGATTTGTGATCGCGGTCACCGGTGATTTGGTATCACCTGTGTCTTTGGGACACCAGAGGTTTGGCACCTCATTGCGACTCGCCCTCGTGAGTTAACACCACCGTGGGTTGGCCCCACTTTGAGATATGGGATCGTCTCGCTAGTGATTTGGTATCACACGATGGGTTGGCCCCATCATTGGATTATTCGTGACTTTGGGTCACCAAAGTGGTTTGGCACCACACTTATGGATATCGTGACTTTGGGTCACCGGTGGTTTGGCACCACCCGTGGTTTGGTACACACGGTGTAGAAAAGGCGATATGGATGGTTAGGACGGGTTGCATTAATCATGTTGCTATGTATGATGTGTGTTAGCATGTTGTTTTATCGGGAGCGGATTTATGCATCGAGTCATTCGGCTCACCCTCTCCTTTGACATTTCGGGTGACACTTAGACGCGGACATGGAGTGGGATGGACTCGGGTGCTCATGCCACGCTTAATAAAGTTTTACTCGGACTTTATAATTTGGGTACTTTAGCTTGCTTTTTATTATTTGGGTTTTGTTTTGGATTGTAAAAGGCCTTTAAATTATGCTTTATGATGTTTATGCTTTAAATAGACTTTAACATGCCTTAACAAAATAAGTGGGATGAAATTTTACTAAAATTTGGAAAGACAATGATTTAAAAACTATAACGCAAAGTGTTTTAACTATACCATCGGGTATCTCACCATGACTTGCATTAGAAACTCAAACGATTTCCAAATCAAAACTCGATTTTCTACCAAGTTAAAATGTCTTAAGTAACACTAAGAAACTATTTGAATAATAAAATGGAATAAACTCGTTTTAACTACATCTTTTGGTCAAGCTTTCAAAATTTTTTTGGGTTTTCTGAATACACCACCTGATTTCAAACAAGCCTACTCAAATTTTCTTCAAATACACTAGATAGTGAAGTGTTTACATCCTGCTTTTAAACGAAAAAAAACCTAAACCTCTCAAGTACGTTTTCCCCGTAACATACCAGATTCGGTCGTGGTGTATTGACCGGGTTTGGGGTGTTACATCTTTGATGCCGACTGGAATGACTTACTGAATGATCTCTTACGTGTATCTCTAGCTTCAGAGTCAGCTTTTCTTTTCTCTTTCCTGAGCTCTTCGGCTTTGCAAGCTCGCTCACTAAGTACCACGAACTCTTTTATCTCAAGTATGCCAACTAACAGTTTAATGTCTTCGTTCAGCCCATCTTCAAATCTTTTACACATTATAGCTTCGGTTGAAACACACTCTCGGGCATATCAACTGAGTCTCACGAATTTCCACTCATACTCTGTCACAGTCATCCGACCTTGTTTCAATTCAAGAAATTCTTTGCATTTCTGGTCGATAAATCTCCGGGTCGATGTATTTTTACTTACGAACTCGGCTTTGAAAGAATTCCTGTGTCACTCGCTTCTTTCTGAACCACCGATACTAGTGTATTCCACCAGTGATATGCAGTGTCTCGTAGAAAAGGTATGGCACATTTTAAGCACTCATCAGGGGTGCAAGATAACTCATCAAACACTCGTATAGTATTATCGAGCTAATTCCATTCGCCAAAGCATCATCATCATCAGTGTGGCTCTAACTCTTCGGCCCTGTGTTTTCTGATTTTATCCACAGGAGGCTTAAGCAATCTCAACGGATCACTCACTTGAGGTATAACAGGTATCGAAGATGGATTAGTCGGGGGTGGAGGTTGTTGTGCAGCCGGATTAGTCCAAATATATTGAGTAAACCAGTCGTTCATCATTTGGTAAAAGGCTTGTCTAGCCTCTCCCTCCTAGTTACTCAAAGTCGATCGAGATTCAACCGGCGCTGTCCCTTGCGCGGGAGCAGGCGCTATACCCTCGACATCATCAGCTACGACTCGATCGGGATCCATTACTATACGAAAATACATTTTCATATGTCAAAAGTCATCACACTATAGCAGTATAAAATATGGTATGTATAGCTAGACTCACATGCACTACGTTAGTCCTAGAATCGACTAAACCGTAGCTCTGATACTAATCAAATGTAACGCCCCTAACCCGTATCCATCACCGGAATGGGTTAAGAGGCATTACCGGACATAACACAATTTTAAACTTTCACATAATCATACAAGTCAAATTCGTATATAAATACAGAATAAAGCTAATTAAAAATCAAATAGGCTCAATTAATAATATCTCATAAACAAACTATGCTTCAAAATTCAATCATATCAGTATCATTTATTTATTCACATATTCGTACTAACAACATATATCAAATCATATTACAAATGATTTATAAAATTGAATAGCCGAACCATAAGACTTATAATCATGGTATTCGAATAATCAAATCATAAAAATACAGCCTAATATTCCTTCACATATAAAATATTAATTAACTAAACAACACAACCAAATATGCTTTTTATGCTATTATAACTTACACATATCACTACAAAGAAAAAGCCATTTCTAAACACAATTACCAAACCGTAACAAAACCAATATACCTTTTATCAAATCACAAGTACATGCGCATATCACCATACCAATTGGATCATTTTGAATACAAATTCTAGCCAAGAATTCAACTAATTCACATGCTATTCATTAAACCCAAAATATACTTGTACATAACCACTCATTTATTCGCATACACATATTCGGTCAACCATTTAAAACTATAAAAGCTAAACCTAAAATTTTCATTACTCACTTAACTATCATTACCCAAATTTGTATGTACTTAATTTATAAATTTTAAACCTATTTAAAAGACATTTATATATATATCATTTAAAAGATCAAAACATGTATATTTATCTATTAAAATTTGCACATATGATTATATCATTTTAGCCATATCCAAAAATTCATACAATTCATATCATTTTACAAATATAAAATCGAATATTAATACCACTTGCATGAGCAAATCGTACGTTTATTAAATACTCCACATTCTTAGTTTATTTCATAACAAATCGGCAACCCAAAAATAACTTCATAATTTGTACAAGACTTAGCCATTAAATCATAAGCCAAAGTATGCCATTTCCAAATCAAACCATATCAATTCACATAACAACATCATACATATCACTTCACATTTGTCTAAACCTAAATCCATACATCAAATTTTAGCATAAAACACACTTCCAAAACATAACTAGTTTAAGACCAAATTTATACATGATTTTCACTCCCTTATAATCGAACATACATATGCAAATTACTAGTTCCTTTCATAACAATTTGTAAATGTTAACACACTCTTACAAACCTAATTTAACTACCATTTCACCTAAGTTATACTTAGCATTTCACCTAAGTTATACTTAGCGTTTCACCTATATGCCATAACTGAATTCACTTAATACCAAATCACTTAACAACACTTTAACAAAGCATATCAAACAAGATTTACATATATTTACTTATAATTAACCCATAGCCGAATCACCAAGACCAAAACCAAACATGTCACACATACTATATACACATATATATATAACACATAACCAAGATTAACTAAGCGTGAATATTATTTCTAGCCATTTTCGCATAGCTTTAATAATTACAAATTCAAAACCAACCAAACAAATACTAGACTATACATGCCATAGATTCAAAATTCAAACTTACTAAATACCGAAAGAAACAGTTGATAGTGTGATAGACTTTGCTAACGATCCCCGAGCTCGTAACGTGACTCCAAAATTTATAAAACAGAGGTAAACAAAACATATACACACAGTAAGCTATTTAAGCTTAGTAAGTCATAAGCAAAAACATATATATTAACACTTGCATAATAACATTAGGTTAATAAGGCCGAATACCCAAAATATCAAGCACAATTTATCATTTAGTACTAAGATCACATTTTACTTTCACACATAAATATCATATAGCCGAATACACATATTAACTTCACAAGGCCGAATATGTAATGACCACTTAATCTATCACATAATTCACATTAATAAGTATTATTATCTCAATAATTCAATTATTCAGTTTACATTACCTTAATACTTAGTATATGTACATACTTGAACCTTTTTATTCGATTTCACATTCGGTCTTCACTTAACATTGCCCGTTGAACCGTTCAGAATTAAAAGGATACGCGGATAGTTGGAAGGCTCGTACAATGCCAACCTCCCAGACGTGGTCTTACATGTAATCACATATCAATGCCACTATCCCAGACATGGTCTTACACGTAAACACAAGTCGATGCCAACGTCCCAGACGTGGTCTTACACGAAAACACATATCAAAAATCCTATGTCATGACATATGTATCCTAACTATTCCTAGGGTTCGTGCGGTGCTTTTGGACATTAAATCTCGATCGAATCAAACTCGAAACATAGTTCCCTATCTCAAAATCACATTCAGCCAAGGCTTATATATATTCATAAAATTCAATTTATCACATAACATTTATATATATATTCGTGAATTTAACAACATTTAAATGCTTATAGACTTACCTCGGATGTCGACAGACGAAATCGACTACTCGACTACTTTCGACTTCCCCCGATCTAATTCCGTTTTCTTTCGTTCTTGATCTAAATAAATTCAAATTTAACTAATTTAATCACACATTCATTCAATTTAACCCAAAAACACATAAATGGGCAAATTACCATTTTGCCCCTGACATTTCACACTTTTTGCAATAAAGTCCCTAATGCATAAAACACAAAATATACAAAATTTGCATATACCATTCTAGGTCCGAATATTCACAAGCTCCATACAAGTCCATATATTTCATTTTTTTCACATTTTAGTCCCTTGAAATATTTTTTTCACAATTTAGTCCAAATTACTGAAATTCATCAAAAATCCAAAGACAAAACATGATAATTTAACACATATCTTTAATATTTCATCATCAAACAACAAAAATCACAAGCTATCATCAATGGAAAAACACAAAATCATCGTCAAATTCAAAAATTAAGATATGGGCTTTGAAGTTAACTTAGCAACGATCTCAAAAACGTAAAAATTATCAAAAATTGAGCTAGATACTTACCTTAATCAAACTCAACAATGGCCGAATGCCCTAGCTCTCTTTATTTATTTTTCTTTTCCTTAGTTTCGGTCAAAGAAGATGAGAACATGGCTTTTAAATTTCGTGATATATATATTATAACATTATATTATGTTATTATTATTTTAACTTTTATAATTAATATATAAAAACCATATATTAATCAATATGTCGTCCACTACCTTTTATTATTGGATAAATTACAACATAAAACCTTCATATTAAAAGAACAACCATTATTCAGCCCTTTTGAATTTAACCACTGAATTTTCAAAACATAAATCGGCCACTCAAACGACGAAATTAAAACACGAAAATTTCACACAAGCAAATTCACACATAATAAACAAAGAATATAATTTTAAAATATTTTTTGGACTCGAATTCGTGGTCCCGAAACCACTGTTCCGATTAGGGTCAAAATCGGACTGTTACATACTTTCAAAAATACTCTGTCGCCGATTTGAAATGCAATGTCTTTACGTTTCAAATCCGCATACGATTTCTGTCAATCTGAAGCTGCTTTCAAACTGTCGCGAATTACTTTCACTTTATATTTGGTCTCTCTAACCAAATCAACCCCGTGAATCTTTTTCTCACTAAGCTCAGTCCAGTACAATGGAGTTTGGAATTTGCGACCATACAATGCTTCATACGGTGTCATCTTTATGCTCGATTGAAAGCTATTTTTATACGCGAATTCAACCAACGGTAAATATTTCTCCGAGTTGCCTTCAAACTCTAAAACACAGCAATGAAGCATATCTTTGAGAATCTAAATTACTCTCTCAGACTGACCGTCGGTTTGCAGATGAAATTCAGTACTAAAGTGTAACCGTGTACCCAAAGCTTCTTGCAATTTCTTCCAAAATCGCGACGTAAACCTTGGATCTCTATCCGAAATGTAACAGCCCGATTTTGACCCTAATCAGAATAGTGGTTTCGGGACCACAAATTCGAGTTAGTAAAATATTTTAATATTATATTCGATGCCTATAATATATGATTGTGCATGTTTTAAAATTTTGTGAGTTAATTTGTCTGTTTGTGTGTTTAATTTAAGAAAAAAGGACTAAATCGCATAAGTGGTAAAAGTAGCCTTTTGCTTGATTGAGTGGTTAAATTGATGTGTCTTTATAAAGAGAAGGCCTTGTGCTGTAAATTATCCTTTTTTGTGGTTGTAGTGGACGGCATTAAGAAATCATAATGCTTTTATATGATTTATTATAATAGTTACGTTAATAATAATTATTATTACATTATAAAGTTAAAATAGTATAATAAAACATAAAAAAAGGAAAGAAAAACATGCATGTTCATCTTTCTTGAACCGAAACACAAAAGAAAAAGAGAAGAAAACATTTCAAAAGGGTTCGGCCTTGTCTAAGCTTGATTGAGGTATGTGTTTAGCTCGGTTTTTGATAATTTTTACGTTTTTGAGATCGTTGCTTCGAATACTATCTGACCCATACTAGAATTTCTGATTTTGATACATATTTGGAGTTCGGTCATTGATGAATATATGTGTTTTATGTTGTTTGATGATAAAATATTAAAGATATGTTTTAGATTAACATGTTTTGTATTGGAGTTTTTGATGATTTTGAGTAATTAGGATTAAATTGCAAAAATAATAAATTGAGGGGTCAAAATGCAAAATAAATGAAATGTATGGACTTATATGATTATAAGGAAGATTCGGCCTAGCTATGTTGTTGTGAGATTTTGCATATTTTGTGTTTTGTACAATAGGGACTAAATTGTGAAAAGTGTAAAATGTTAGGGGTAAAAATGTAATTTGCCCGTTTATGTGTTCTTGGACTAAATTGAATGAAAATATGTTGAATGAGCTTAGTTTGAAATTGATTTAGATCAAGAACAAAAAGAATCGGGATTGGATCGGGGAAAGGAGAAGTTAATTGAATAGTCGGAAAACAAAGTCCGTCGATATTCGAGGTAAGTTTATTAAGCAATTGGATTGAATTGAATTTTTATCTATATTGATGTATATGTATTGATAGAGGTTAGTAGGTATATTATCATTATACCGAATGTAAGGTTGATTGGAAGGTATATTTAGCCGAATGTGAGGTATATATATATGTTAATGAGATAGCTGTGTGAGACATTAATTTAAGAGATGAATTTGGTTGGAAGTGATGAATATTTGTTTATTCATAGTGTTTAGCCGAATGTGAATTGATATAGAAATGAAATAAGTTAAATTGTATATGTATAAATGTATATGTGATTGGGGTTCAAGTTTTTGTTACATATATGTGCTTATTTAGACAAGTATCAAGTTCAAGTAATGTGCCAAGTAAGTGAATTCAGATACCGAGCACTATGTGTGTGAAATCGGATAATAAGCACTAAGTGTGCAAATTTAACATCCGAGGACTAAGTGTATTAAATCGGATAATAAGCACTAAGTGTGCGAATTTAACTTCCGAGTACTAAGTGTACGAAATCGAATAATAAGCACTAAGTGTGCAAATTTAACTTCCGAGTACTAAGTGTACGAAATCGGAGAAAGAACCTTAAGTGCATGAATTGAGCTTCATAACACATTTGGTACATAATTCAGTTGATGAGCATTGAAGGTATGAATATAAATACAATTTTAATGGTTGAAGTTGGTAAGTTTTCGATACTATGAGAGCTTATCAATTGAATAGTAAGTATAAATTTCATAAGTAGTATATGTATAGAAACCAATCGTTAAATGTATGTATATTCGGATTTTGGAACCTTGAAAGGTGATAGATTAGTATGCATTAGTATTAGGGTGAAGAATGGATTTGTGATCTATGAGAAGTCTATTTTAAATGTTGGGATATTCGATTTATGGGTCATTAAATGTGTAAATTCTTTATTATAATGTTTTAAGGCTTTGTTATGTAATTGCTTATAACTTACTAAGCTATGAAAGCTTACTTTAAGTGGTTGTTGTATTGTTTTATTAGATTTTGGAGTCGAGATTCGAGCTCGGGGATCATCGTCAAGTCTATCACACTATCAACTAGTTTTGGTATCTTGTAAGCTGAATCTCTTTTGAAACTATGGCATGTATAGGCTATATAACTCTTTTGAGATCACTATGAATGTAACACCCCAAACCCGGTCTATGCGTTAAGACCAAATTTGACATGTCACACAAAATGAACATACACCTAGTCCTTTAAAGATTTAAAGAAATAAGATTTTCAAAAAAAAAAAAACATTTTGACATGGAGTTTATTGAATACTAAAGTTGATTATTGAATCAACAATTTAAGTCGTAAGAGTTTATGAAACGAAACTTTGGAAAGTTTAATTTGAGAAAAAGAGTTTGAATGATAACTTTGGAAAAGTTTGAAGAATCAATGTTAAGAGAAAATTTTCCGAGTTAAAGTATTTAAGAATAAAATCTTTTATTTTTTTATGTCTATTTGAGAAAACGTTTATTTATGTTTTTAGAAAATATAATCCCTCTTGAAGTATTTAAAGCTATTTATAAAATCCATCAAACCTAAAGCAATATTAAAAATTTATCCGAAGGCATTATTACAACTTAACTTAAAATAGTAAAATAATTAAAAGTACTTAAAAGAAATCCAAAATTCAAAATAACCCATTATTCGTAGTATGGCCCCCACCGAGTTGTCCACAGCTCAAGTCGCCGTCACTGATTATTACCTGAGAATAGTAAGGAAAAATGGGGTGAGTTACTTAGAACTCAGTGTGTAAACCACTTACCATCGTCCACTGGGCCAAAATCCAATTTAGCATTTATTGGGCCAAAGCCCAATACAAATATAACATAATAACATGTATTAAATGAATGTAATATGCAATTCCCAAACCAAACCTAATTTTCCATCTGCTACACACCACCCGTACCAACCAAAGACACACGTGGGGAGCTTTAGTCACCCACCCCGCCAACACACCAAAATAGGCATTAAGCCGTTTATCAATTTGTGGACAAGCCACCAGATTTACAGAGTTTATATGGCATTTGCCATTTTTTAGATTTGTGGCAGAGCCACCAGAATTTTGTAGCAAAGCTACCAGAACTTCTCTTCGTCAATATCCCAACCCATGCAAATCATGTATATAATATGCATATTCATTTACAACAATCCATTCATATAATTATTACGAACAATATGGCCCAATATAAAAATTTCCACAATCTGGCCCATATCACCTTTTTGGCCCATATACCAAATATCACATTTGGCCCATATATCAAATATCACATTTGGCCCATATATCAAATATCACATTTGGCCCATATATCAAATATCACATTTGGCCCATTAAGGGTAATCTCGTAATTTTTTACAGTCTTAATACCGATTTCATAGTCTTTACCATTTTAGTAATAATTATGCCATTTTATCCGATGTCACTAACATGCAATTTAATCAAACTATTAACACGATATAATTATCTAACCCATGGAATACGGTGTGAGATTACACACCTGATTACGGTAAGCACTACACTTTCCTGATCGTTGACACCTAAAAATATTTTAACGCTCGATTAGACCATTAACACTTATAGTAAATCTATTCTAAGATAAACGGTCTAGGATTTTTACCCTCGGAATCGCGAATAACTATGATTTGCCAGTTTTCCCCGGTTGACGGTCCACAACCCGTTGGAAAATCCCGAATAGCTAATGGCTCAGAACTGCGAACAACCTCGAATAGTTGATTCTCAGCGGATGAGGGTCCACAACCCGATGGAAAATCCCGGATTGTCGAAACAACCCTTCGTTTGAATCTAGAGGGGATCGCGAATCCGCTCCTTTTCCGATCACTATTCACCACTCCTTTTGATTCGATCTTGTTTGCCTCCATTGACAATTAAATATTAGTCCAAACTAATATTTCGTAATTAAAAACGATTGGTCTTATGAGCGAAGTCGGCTTACCACAAAATCCTTATGTTCACAGGATGAAAATCGAACGATAGAGTCCCTAAGATAAAAATCGGTTAATCGCCCTATCTTTAATAAGTAATATGGAATCCTTGAAAGAAATCCTTACCTTAGATTTTTGGACCGAATCCTAATGATAACACGATGACTTCGGACACTCCAAGTTTCGGCCTTCCACTAAATTTCTATGATAGAGAAAAAGAGATTCGAACAAGATATGGTATGATAATGGTCTCGACCCAAAAAGGCCATCCCACAACAAAGTATAGATTCGGTACAATGGATAAGATGAAATAAAAATACCAAAATTTTGAAACTAGCCACTTACCGATTGATCAACGTGAGAGTAGAAGAAAAAATGATTGAGAAGGAGATATGTGTGTGGTAGAAGATTCGGCTATGGTGAAAAAATTGAAGGGGATGGTGCTTAATGACATTCGGCCATGGTGACTATTAAAGAGAGAATGATGTTTGAGAGATTTTTGCAAGAAGAAAAAGAAGAAGAAAGGTATAAGAAAATAAGGTGTTTAGGTTTCGGTTCTTTTCAAGAATGGAAGATGAACAAAGAAAAAACTTTGAGACTAGTGTGCATTCGGCAAAGAAGAAAAGAAGAGAAAAGAAAAATGGCCCTTCAAGGTTATGTGGTTTCGGCACAAAGAGGAAAAGGTTTGGGAGAATAAGCAATTAAGACCGGAATGGTCAAAAATGAAATGGCCAAAAAGAAAGCAAAAGTTTACCTATTGTTCAAGATACATTCGGCTAGGGAGAGGAAATTAGAGAGAAAAACTTTGAAGAGAAACACAAAATGCCAAAATGCCAAAGTGACCAACTAGCACCTAAACCTTACCAAAAGCCATCAAAAATTCGGCCACCCCCCTAGCCCCTAAAACCATCCAAGTACATGGCCAAAAGGTCAAAGTTTGGCCACTCCAAACTTTCCAAAACATCTCCCTTGTTTTAAGCCTTGTGTTCCCCTACATACCTTTTCCATTTGATTCCCTTCCTTAAGTTAAAACTTGCCTTTTCTCTTAGCCACCTTACCATAAAAATAAAAGTCCAACTTACCATATGTACTAGGCTTGACCGACACTATGAGGAAGGAAAGCATAAAAATAAAATTCATGCACACCAAGGGATTCGAACTCCTTCCTCAAGGAACACACATGGCGCCATATCCCCTTTACTAATTGCTCAATTATGCTAACTTTTTACCACCTAATTACCTTAAGCTTTAAGGTCACTTATTCCATTTCCTTAAAGTACTAAATACTAAAAATTATTCCAAATCAAAAATAAATCCCGAGCCTTCTCAGGACTAAATAAACACACACATTGGATAATTAAACTAGCTGAGTACCAAAATAATGTAACATATAAAAACTCAAATTTTAGGATGTTACAATGAATGAGATGTATATAAATGCCATGCGAAAATGGCTATATTTCTATGCTTTGGTTTGGTTTGGTTACATTTGATCATGGTGCTAATGTTTATGTATGTCCGTCCATGTTATAAGTTTATCTTGAAAGTACATTTCATGATATATATATATATATGTGTGTGTGATAATTGAGTACATGACTTTGGCTTTGAGTAAGGATATGAGCATTGTACAAAATCGACTTTGTAAATAACTCATTTTGGATGTAAGATATATAGTACACTTTAGATGATGGATGTTCTTTTGCTCTAATATATATGTATCAATAAGTTAATTTATGAGATGACTTTGTTAGGCCTTATGAATGTGACTATTTGATATGGTTTATTAATGATTAAATTATGGTATTACAGTTTATATAGATTCGGCCATAGTATGAACTTATTTTGGAGTAGAAATCTTAATGTATTTATGTTGGTATTTGGTTATGAGATTTGAATGAATTAGGTTAAATCATAGTTGAGCATATTCGGCTAATATTTAAAAAAAAAGACCAAATCAATAGTGACCTTTACTAAGTGATGCAAAAATGTATACTTTTATGCGTGTATTTGGTTAAATATAGTTAAGCTAAGTGCATAAATGTTGAAGCATTACATGAAAGAATGTCTTAATTAACTAAGTATTCGGTTATGATTATTTATATATTAATTATTTTTGTTATGGTCTGTGCTAAGCATAGTAATGTCCTGTAACCCTAATCTGGCGACGGATACGGGTTAAGGATGTTACACGAAATAATAAAAACTAGTACCCCGTGCAATCTAACAATCTCAGAGATGTACAATCCAGCTAATCTATCGAGCAAAAAGTCTGTACATACCGCAATGAAATGGGCAGACTTCGTCGGTCGATCAATGACAACCCAAATAGCATCTTTCTTTTTTAAAGACAGGGGTAATCCCGATACGAAATCTATCGTAACTCTATCCCATTTCCACTCTGGTATCATCACTGGCTGTAGCAGTCCCAAAGGCACTTGATGTTTAGCTTTGACTTGTTGACAAACCAAGCATCTCATCACAAATTCTAAAATGTCTCGTTTCATGCCCGACCACCAATACAATTGTTTTAAATCATTTTACATTTTTGTACTCCCCGGATGAACAGATAAACAACCACTGTGTGCTTCATATAGAAATTTTTGAATAAGCTTGGAGTTTTTCGGTACACAAATTCTACCTCGAAACATTAAACAATCATCATATCCGATCTTGTACTCTGAATCAGTAGTCGACTCGCTTTGTACTCTTTTAGCTTGCAATTCATTATCACACTTCTAAGCTTCACAAATTTTCTGAAGAAATAACGGTTTAGCTTTTAACTTAGCTAAAATCGGACCATCATTAGACAAGGTTAACTGCGCATTCATTGCTTGCAAAGAAAAAAAGATTTTCTACTCAGAGCATCCGCGACTACATTCGCTTTCCCCGGATGATAATCAATTACTAATTCATAGTCTTTCAACAACTCAAGCCATCTTCGTTGTTGTAAATTCAAATCTTTCTGAGACATTAAATACTTCAAACTCTTGTGATCGGTAAAGATGTGGCTCTTCTCACCAAATAAATGATGTCACCAAATTTTCAATGCGAACACAATAGCGGCCAACTCTAAATCGTGCGTCGGATAATTATTTTCATGTGGTTTTAACTGTTTGGAATCATAAGCTATCACTTTGCCTTCCTGCATCAAAACACATCCCAAACCGTTCAATGACGCATCACTAAAAATCACGAACTCTTTACCCGACTCAGGTTGAACTAGAACTGGTGCTTCAGTTAATAGTGCTTTCAACTTTTCAAAACTCTGTTGGCATTTCTCAGACCACTCAAACTTCACATATTTCTGTAGCAATCGAGTCATCGGTGTAGCAATCATTGAGAAACCTTTTACAAAATGCCGATAGTAGCCAGCTAATCCCAGAAAACTTCTAACTTCGAACACATTTCTTGGTGGTTTCCAGTCAACAACTGCTGAAATCTTACTCGGATCAACTTGTATACCTTCCGCTGAAACAATATGCCCTAAAATCCAACCTCTCAGAGCCAAAACTCGCATTTGCTGAATTTAGCAAACAATTGCTTAACTCTCAATGTTTGTAACATAATCCTCAAATGTTCAGCATGCTCAGATTCATCTCGGGAATAGATCAGAATGTCATCAATGAATACTACAACAAATCTGTCTAAATACGGTCTAAAGATTCGATTCATTAAATCCATAAAAATGTAGGAGCATTAGTTAATCCAAATGGCATAATAAGAAATTCATAATGCCCGTACCTTGTTATGAATGCAGTTTTCGACACATCTAAATCTTTAACTCGCAACTGATAATAGCCAGATCTCAGATCAATCTTAGAAAATACGGTTGCTCCTTTCAACTGATCAAACAAATCATTGATTCTCAGCAAAGGATACTTATTCATAATCGTAACCTTGTTAGGCTGATGATAATCAATACACAATCTCATTGATCCATCTTTCTTCTTTACGAACAGAACTGGTGCACCCTAGGGCGAAAAACTAGGTCGTCCAAAACCTCTATCGGTTAACTCTTGCAACCGAGCTTTCAATTCTTTTAATTCTGTCGGAGCCATTCTATATAGAGCTATCGATATCGGTGATGTTCCCGGTACTAATTCAATAGCAAACTCGACCACTCTGATCGGTGGCAACCCAGATAACCCTTTTGGAAACACATCTGGATATTCACAAACCACTGGTACTGATTCAATCTTCAATTCAAACACTTTTGTATCCAATACATACGCAAGATAAGCATTGCAACCCTTTCTCACATATTTCTGTGCTAACATCGATGATATCACTATAGGCAACCCACTAGAATCATCAGATTCAATTCGAAGAATTTCACTATTCTGACATTTCAAATCAATAGTCTTTCATCTACAATTCACAACAGCATCATGCAGAGTCAGCCAATCCATACCCAAAATCACATCAAATTCATCAAATGGTAAAAGCATCAAATCAGTCAAAAAACAGTAACCCCGAGTCATTAAAGGACAATTCTTGCAAACTTTATCAACTAGGACATACTTGCCTAAGGGGCTCGATACTTTAATCACAAAATTGATAGACTCAACAGGTAAACTATTATTAGACACTAAATTCATATAGATATATGAATGAGTCGATCCAGGATCAATCAAGGCAATTACATTAGTGTCATAGAGAGAATATGTACCAGTGATAACATCTGGTGACGACACATCTTCGCGAGCGCGAATAGCGTAAGCTTTGGTTGGTACTCTAGCCTCGGATCTCAAAGTAGGGTCCTTTGTCGCTCCTTTGCTACTAGTCACATTACCCGTATTTCTAGGTGGTCTCCCTCTAGCAGCTGTGTTGCTCGGTCTTGCATTCTGAAATTTGTCTTTCTTAGTTAACTCAGGACAATCCCGAATAAAGTGATCTTGGGAGCCACATCTGAAACAAGCTTTGTTATTCATCTAGAAGTCTCCAAAATGTCGTCTCCCACACTGTTGACACTTAGGTTTATTGGTTCTAACACTACCAACAATCGATACTGAAGTGGCTTGGGCTTTAGGACTCGTGTGTTGCTTCCCACGATCTCTATTAGAATATCTCACTGAAGCTGTCGAACGATTATACGAATCCCGTGATTTCTTTGACGAAGAGTGATAGGGTTTACTCATCGACCTCTTTCTCGAATCTCTAGCCTCGAAATCAGCTTTTCTCTTTTCTTTTCCAAGTTCCTCGGCTTTGCAAGCTCTGTCTACTAACACCACAAATTCTTTCAATTCTAGAATCCCAACTAGAAGTCTAATGTCTTCGTTCAACCCATCTTCAAATCGCTTACACATAATTGCCTCAGTGGAAACACATTCTCGAGCATATTTATTGAGTCTCACAAATTCTCTATCGTAGTCGGTCACAGACATTCGACCCTATTTCAGTTCTAAAAATTATTTGCGCTTTTGGTCAATAAACCACTGGCTTATGTATTTCTTTCTGAACTCGGTTTGAAAGAATTTCCATGTGACCCGTTCTCTTGGCACTACAGATATCAAAGTATTCCACCATTGATATGTAGTGTCTCTCAGAAGTGAAACGACGCATTTTACACATTCAGCTGGCGTGCAAGATAGTTCATAAAATACTCGAATTGTATTCTCAAGCCAAAACTCAGCTCTCTCGGGACCGTCATCAATGGTAGCTCTAAACTCTTCAGCTCCGTACTTTCGAATTTTATCAACATGCTACTTACTTAAACGTAAAGGTTCCAAACCTTGAAAAGCTACGGGGATCGGTTGAGTAATAGGTGGGGGTGGAGGTTGCTGAGTAGCCAGATTAGTTCGGACAAACTCAGTGAACCATTCGTTCATCATTTGGAAGAAGGCTTCTTTGGACTCTCCTCCCTGACTCCCAGATACGAGTCTCGACTCAGACTGCGCTACTTCGTGAACGGAGGCTAGTGCATTACTTTTAACATCATCAGCCACTACTCGATTGGAATCCATTACTATATGAAAAGACGATTTAAATTGTGAGGAGATATCACACTATCACAGGTTATATATGGCATGTATAGCTAGACTCTCACATAGGCTATTTTAGTATTAGAATTGGTTAAACCGTAGCTCTGATACCAATAAATGTAATACCCCTAACCCGTATCCGTCACCGAAATAGGGTTACGAAGCATTACTGAACTTATTTCATAACTAATCATACATTTTCCATTTCCAAATAAAAAAAATCATTCATAATCAATCACATTGTCCCTAATACAAGCCTATGAGGCCCAAATCATGCACTAGAAGTGGTTCGAGACTAAACCGATAACTCAGGAAATTTTTGGAAAACTTAGAATTTTTTTCAAAATACAGGGGACACACGCTCATGTAGCTCGGTTGTGTGTCTCACACGACCAAAGACACTCCTATGTCACTGGCTGTGTGGACATTCGAAATGGGATCACATGGCCATGTCCCAACCCGTGTCTGACCCCATGTAACTCTCTACTTGGGTCACACGGCCAACACACACGCCCGTGTGAGTAGCCTGTGTGCCCTTTGAAATGGCCACACACGCCCGTGTGGTCGGCGGTGCCAAAACTGTAGGGTATACTGACTTATGCCACACGGCCAAGTCACATGCCCGTGTGTTGGGCCGTGTGGAGCATACTGACTTGGTTTCTAATTAAACACCAAGGGACACACGACCGTGTCACTTAACCATGTGCCACACACGGCTGAGACACACACTCGTGTCTCTTCTCCTGTGGACAAAAATAGGCTATTTACCAAGCCATATTGCTCACCCAAATTTGTACACCTACACAAATCAAATGGCATATAACATGGCATAAATAGGCATTCAAACCAATCTCAACCAAGCCTAATTCATACTAATTCCATATCATCAACCACAAGACACACAAGTATCACAATAACCTATTCAATTCATACCAATTTCACATTCTCAAATCACCTAAATGGTCACTTTCATTTATGCACTATTTTGCCTAAAGCTACAAACATACCAATATTAAATTTCAACCATTCGGTACTCCAAACACCAATTCACATCAGGCATTTATATAGAAATTATACACAACATATCAAAAAGGCCATTTGCACATATATATACATCACCAAACATTCCAAAATAAGCCAAATTACATGGCTATACACATAACCAAGCACTTATCATTTACAATGCCAAATGAAATGGCTAAATCCATTACCAAAATATAGACCATAATGACAAAAACTCCTATACATGCCATATAACCAAATACATAAGTTTAAAAGTACCAAAGTGATAGCTTGATAGTGTGATGAGATCTCCGACGACTCCCAAATTCGAGCAAGCTTCGATATTCACTATAAAACACGGAAAAGTAAATAGAGTAAGCTATAAAGCTTAGTAAGCTCGTATGCTTAAAGTAAAACATACCATATATACACAATTTAAGAAATTAACATATCATAACATAACTCATATTGATCCACAAACCTATCACATATTCATTCACAAGGTTAGATATGAAATTCACAAGTTTCTTTGATTCAATGCTTGTATGGTTCATGTACATACATGTACTGACTCGATCAATCTCATACTCATCCATATCCTTGATATACCCGTTGAACCATTTGGAATAATATCGGATACTCGAGAATCTCGCATCCTAAGTGCCAATACATAGCCGAAGCTATCTTAATCTCATATCTCATATAATGCTCACTCTCGAGCTATCAACAGGTCTGCTCACACAAGCTGACGGTCATGACGTAGCTACACGGTGCTGCTCACACAAGCTGACGAGAATCCACAACACATGCCGGATAACTCAGCCACCGGTAGGACATACGGACTAGCACCCAAAACACATAACTCCTAATGACATGTCATTCGTATCCTAATCTATTCCTAAGGTTCAACTGGGATTTCACATTGCCGAATATTCGTCGAACATATCTGTAAGGTCGTATTCAGAATTAAATTCAATAATAAAGTATTTAAAACACAATTATAAATAATGCTTATTAACATATGAACTTACCTCGATTGCAAAAACGACGAAATGGATCGACTAGTCCAATACTTTGTTTTTCCCCCGATCTAAATCCGAACTTCATTTTTCTTGATCTATATAATATCAAATTTAACTTATTCAATTATCATTCTATTCAATTTAAACCAAAAATCACATTATGGAAAAATTACACTTTTGCCCCTAATATTTCAACATCTTTACAATTTAGTTTTTGGCTCATAAAAATACAAATTCATGCAATTAGGTCCCTACCCATGCTAGCCAAATTTCCTTTATTATCATAGCAGTCCATATTTTTCATTATTTCATACATTTACCACATAATTTTCATTTTTCACAAATAAATCCCTAATTTGCAATTTCACCCAAAATCACTTAACAAATGTTGTTTATCTAACAACAACCATTCATTTTCTATCATCAAACATCAAAATACACACATATTCATCAATGGAAAAACCCTAAATCTTTAACAATTTTGCAAATTAGTCCCTGGGCTAGCTAGATTAAGTTACAACGACTCAAAAAACATAGAAATCATTAAAAACCGAGTAAAAAATCACTTACATGCATTAGTATCAATGGCCAAACCTTGAACCCTAGAAACATGTCTTCCTTCTTCTAATTTTCGGTTGAGAAAATGAAGAAGAAAGATGATACTTTCTTTTGTTTTAATTTAAATCATGTTGTTTTATTCATTTACCAAATTAACCTTTATTTTAAACCATTAAAATCACTTAATCATGCACATAAATGTCCACTCACAATTAAAATGGCTTAATTACCACATAAGGACACCCACTTTAATATTCCATAGCTATTAGACACCTTTAGCTAATAGAACACAAGTTTTACACTTTACGCGATTTAGTCCTTTTTATCAAATTGCGCATTCAAACGATAAAATTTCTTAACGAAATTTTTACACAATCATACTATTATGCTGTAGGAATTAAAATAATAATAAAATAATTATTTTGACCTCAGATTTGTGGTCCCAAAACCACTATTCTGATTTGACTAAAAACGGGCTGTTACAGGTTTATAGTGAGTGAAAGAAGAAGATGGAAAGGCATGACTTTTGTGAAGGGATATAAAGCTAGCGGGAATAATTATGTCCAATGAGAATTGTGCCCGCTGATAAACCGAAATAGTAACATATTTTAATCCCATATTTAGCATACTTTTGGATGATTTATCCCTTGATTTATGTAAAAAGGTGCTCGTAATCCTTTCTTTTCATGTCTTATACTCAGGAAAGCACCCAAGAATAAAAAGAACGAGAAACGGGCTCAAAACGGACCAAAATGGGCCAAAGAAGAAATCGACACGGCTTGGACTAAAGCCCACATGGCCGTGCCTCCTAAAATATACTAGAACACGGCTTGATGTCTATCTACACGGCCGTGCCTCACTAACGGAGTCCAACACGGCCTAGCCACAATTCACACGGGCGTGTGCCATGGCCGTGCCCCTGCCGTGGAGCAGAGTAATTTCACTCGGAAAAGGATACTTAGGGCCAAAGAAACACATTCCAAAAGCCTATAAATACACCCTAAGTATAACCTAGAAGGGGGAGTCGACGGGCAGTCAGCTAAGCTAAGGAGCCGAGCCGAAAAGGTCAGATTTGTGGGAAACTCTCAAGGGATAGCCAGTTGATCCATCTGAAGAAGCTGGAATTCTACTCAAGACGGAGGATCTCCTCTTCAATTCCTTCAGGGGGTTTTAGGGATTTCTTATGTTTTGTTTTATCTTTTCTTCTGATATGTTTTCTTTTATTATTTTGAACTAAACCCTTCAGATACCTGAAGGGGATGAAACCTAGATGAATCTTGTTATTGTTTTTTGAACTATATGATAAATACTTGATTTGTTCTTAATTATGTGTGCTTAATTCTTGTGTTGATATTTCGCGGATATTAATTCAAGTATGATGTGCTTAGGTGGTGGAGCAAAAGTCCCTTCTTAAGAGTAGATCTAGCATAATTAAGCGAAGTTGATCGCGTGCCTAAAGATAGGGTGACGAGATTTTTTCGGATTAGGGTGAAACCTAATATGGGAGTCCATAGATCGATTTACTGCTATTCTAGGGGGTTATTAATGGGAAAGAGATTTCAATTAATTAACCTAGGATTAGACGTTATTCGCCTCGAGAGAGGGTTTAATATAAATTAGGGAGTCCTACGGATCAAGTCAAGTGAATAAATAAATGCAGTTCGGTGTTAGATAACAAGTGGAGTCTAGGTGGATTCTTCCTACGGGTATCGTCTTAATCAACTGAGTTTTTCCCAAGTATTTCCCCAATTCATTCTTTTTGTCTTTGCGTCATTAGCTTAGTAATTAGTTAATTTAGATTAATAAACAACTTCAATTATTTTAGGCTAAATAATAGAAAGAAAGTTAGTATTAGTACTTTTAGTTCCTTTGGGTTCGACAATCCGGTCTTGCCTAAGCTATACTACTGTTCGATAGGTGCACTTGCCTCAATCGTTGTCATAGTTAGTTTCCAAGTTCGATCATTATCTTTATAAATTTTAAAACTCTGACTTCACAGCGATCAAGTTTTTTGGTAATTCTTGAAAAGGGAACTAAAATATTAAGAAAACTCTATTTTTATTACTTTAGCCATTATTATTATTATTATTATTATTATTATTTTTTACTTTGCTAAATTTTATTTTATTTGAACGAAGCAAAAACGAGGCAACTCCACGAGAAACTTAACGATGGGACAACCCAGCTTAAGATGGGAGATCAGGTACTCAAAATCTTCCCAGATGGAACGGTCGAGGTAACACATTCTAATTTCGGCACTTTTGAGGAAAACATTACTCGACTTAAATTTTATATCAATAACCGAATTGATCGCATGAGAAAGGATTTTCACCTCCTCAAACCACCATGACCATACGAATTAGAGGTAATGTCTAGCTTAAGACTATAAACGAGCGCTTCTCGGGAGGCAACCCGAGCACTAACCCCATTAAATTTTACATTTTTATTTTTTCTTATTTATTCTATTTTACCCTTTCTTTATAGTATCTAGCTTTAAACTAACCAAAAAGTACAGATTTCCAGGCCACACGGCCTAGCACACGGCCGTGTGGATGCCCCGGATCACCGTACTAACATGGCAGAGGTGGTACGAGTCAGAGAGAGTCAAACCTTCGAAGTCAAAGACTCCAACCACCGCCCCACGGGCACCGACAGAATGCCACGGCCGTGCGACGCGGCCGTGGACGACACTGACTTATCACCAACGGGCGTGGCAATCTGTAAAACGGGCGTGGGTGAACCAACACACCTAGACACACGGCCGTGCGAGGCAGCCGTGTGAATCGACACGCCTAAGGAGCATGGGCGCGGGATGGTACCAGGTTTGAAAATCTATTTAAACCCCCCTCCCTTCCCTCTTCTCCTACTAACTATCAACCTTCAACTTTTCATTTTCTTTCCTACCCCTTTTCTCTATACCATTGAGCTACACCAAAACAATGCCAAATAAGTGGAAGAAGCCAAGCACAGTCTCCCTCATGGAGACTGATACATATAAGTTCATGCTGGCCACTTCAATCATTCGACGAGCCAAGGATATTTGAGACCATTTAGTTTTTATTTCGTTTTTCTCTTTTGCTTCAATTTCCTTATCTTTACTTCTCTTCTGCTTAATTTAGTTTATTTTATCTTAGTTTCTTGATTTTAGGTTCTAAAGGCTGCTAGGGAATCACACCACGACCACCACCATATCCTTAGCCTTAGAAATCACACCCAACAATAAGGACTCTACGGTCCATCCATCTTTTCTTTTAATTTTAGTTTCATCTTTATTTTTCTTCACTTTAGCTTGCTTTTATTTAATTATTTAATTAGTATAGTTTTAATTATTATTATTATATCCTGGCTAATCCTCCACGAGCTACCCAATTTCTTCATCTAGTGCAGGATCGTCATCCAGACCGGCCCCTCTAACTTATCTTTCACCTCCGACTCAAGGAATCCATCCAAAATTCAGGGAGTTTCACTTCTCTCCATATCTTATGATTTTAGTATTATTGTCTATATATCTAGCTTTGTACATTGAGGGCAATGTACATCTTAAGTGTGGGGGGTGAACAACCTAAAAAGGCGCCTAATTTTTTTTCATTATTCTCAAATTTCTGAAATTAGGTGCCAAACTTTTTGCATTGTTCTCAAAATCCTGAATTTAGTCTTATTTTTAAGTAAATTCCTCATATTACTAATTAGGATGATATTTCTAATGATTTATGATTTTTATTGATATGTTTTAGATTAAGTCATTGATAATTGTGCATTGATAATTAAGTTCTAAGAAAACTAGAGAATCAAGCATGATAAGTCTATTTTTCAGAAATTAAAAATTTTCTAGGTTGTCGAACTGAGTTTAAATATTACTTTGAATTTTGAAATTTACGAGGTTGATATCAAAATACATGTAACATCCTAAATTAGGGGTTATGTGTTTGGAGCATAACTCAAGTGTTAGTAGGCTTTAAGTCTGGTTGGTGATGTTTTAAGGGTTTTTAAAACTCTAGGATCAAAAGGGAGTGCATTGGAAATTTTTGAAATTTTTAGGTTAAAAGGGGAAATTGGGCTAAGGAGGCCTTAAAGAAAATTTCAGGAATTTATAGACATGAACTTGGGCTTAGTAAAGTGGCTTGGGACGCTACTTTAGGGGCCTTGGAGGCTTGCGCAGGAGGGAAGAGGGTCGAGTCGTGAGGGCAGCATGGGAGTGTTTTATTTTTGTATTTTGCGTCAGGAAGGGAATTGGGCCAGGGAGGTCTTAAGAGAGGTTATAGGCGCCTTTGGACACAAAGATGGCCTTGGTAAAGTGGCTTAAGGGCGCCATTTAAGCACTGAAGTGACGCCTTTGGCGCTGGTCTTGGGTTCGAGTAACGCTGGGCGCATCGGGACTTTTATTTTTGCGCTAAAAGGGGAGCTATCGAGGAAGCTCTAAAAGAAATTTTGACGGGTTTATGTCACAAAAGAAACGCCTTGGCGAGAATGGTTAGGGCGTTAGTGCAGCACTGCTCCATCGGGTCCCATGTTCGAACCATGGGAGCAGCGAGTTTAGTGTTTATTTTTTCCATTTGGCGTGATGGGAGTGAGCTAATGGTCCGCACATGGACTCTCAAATGGGTGAGGATAAAGCTTGCTTTATTTTAATTTTCGATCGGGATGAAGGGATAAGGATTTATTTATTTTAAATTCTTTTGAATGGATGTTGAAGAGGTAAATTAGGAGATTATTTTGGGATTGGATAAGTAAAGATGTGGTGGCCGAAATAGGGTGTCTTTGGGTGTTGAAATTCGGCCATGTGGGGAGCATAAGTGCAGAATTTTAGTTAGTAAGGGTGCTTATTTTTACTGCCGAAACTTTGAGTAAATTCTCCCTTTTTCATCTTTGTGTTTTGCCAAACTATTGCACCTTATTTTTCTTTTACTGTAGTAGAAAGTCGAACCTTTTTGTGCAGGAATTTTTCTTTCTTCTTTCACATCTTTTCTTTTTGCTTTTGCTTGAGCCGAAATCACTCTTAAACATTGCCATTGCCGAATTCCCTTAGCCACTACTACTTTTCTTTTCTTCTATCTATATTTATTTCTTTTAGTGATAGCTGAATATAGCAACACCACTTGAAAAGCCTAGCCGAATATCAAAGTGTTGATTTTCTATTCTTTGCCGCAAGCCTTTAAAGCTAGGATAGAAAAGCCGAAACTTACTCTCTTTTGGGTCTTCACAAGTCACGTGGGTAAGTAGGCATGGCCGAATGACTTTTGTTTGGTTTTCGGGATTTATGGTTATGGTCGAATGGTCTATGACTCATATTAATGAGATTAAGGCCGATTGTAGGAAGGAGGACAGTCTAACGCTGTGGATATTCGGGATTTGGTGATCGATCTAGGTAAGGTCTCAATATTTAAATCTGTTGCTAATTAGTTTAAAAGCCGAAGGCTAACTATTTATGTGATTTCAAGGTGTAGCCGATTACAAGTGGAGTGCGTGGTTTCGGGATTTGGTTGGAGACCAAATCGGTTAAGGTGAGTACTATTATTAAGCGACAGATCCTTCGAGATTTAGGTTGGTAAAACTGAATATGGCCTATGACTAACCCTAATGTTGGCCGAATATAGGGTCAAGGGATATAGCACAATAGATCGGATCTTCGGGATCTAGGATTCGCGATAGTAACAGGTGTGTACATACACACTTATAACTAATTAATGTACTAAGTCTATTGTGTGCTAATCGGATCTATGTAGATTCGGATTTAATACCATAAAAGGGTATAAGCAAGGATCCAGGTAAGATCTTGTTGTTATGATGCTTTTGGAAAGCATGGCATATTTGGCATATGTGGCTATAAATGGTAATTGATAAATCCAATGTATGTTGCTAAATAAGCATGTGGGCATAATTCTTGTTAAATGCATATCTTGACTTATGTGGGTTAAACGAGTGGAGGGGGAAGTGATATTAGGTGTCGAAGCGGACACGGTGGTTTGGTACCACATTGTGACTACGGTCACAGAGGTTTGGCACCTCGGAGGTTTGGCACCTCATAGCGTCGCCCCGGTGGCTTAGCACCACGATTGGGTTGGCCCCACGATTTACATTATGGGATTGACGCCGGTGATTTGGTATCACACCATGGGTTGGCCCCATCATTTGATTTGTGACTTGAGTCACGGTGGTTTGGCACCACCAAAGTGGTTTGGCACCACAATATGACGGATTTCGTGACTTTAAGTCACCGGTGGTTTGGCACCACCGGTGGTTTGGTACTACACGGGTAGAGAAAGGTGTTTGGATGGCTAGGTTGGGTGCATGGTTTAGTGCATGTTAATTTGTTATAAATTGTGTATGTTGTTGCACTAAATCGGGAAGGGTTACACATTGAGTCTTGGTGACTCACCTTCTCCTTTAACATTTTTCAGGTGACTCGTAGATGGCGGTTGAGGAGCCGGTTGGACTCGAGGTGGCCATGCAGTGGGATTTGAATTTAATGAACTTGGATTTTAGTTATTTTATTTTTATTGTTGGTTTTTCTTTTAATCAAGTTGTAATAAGGCCTCCTAGAATTATTTTACTATTTTACATGTTTGAATGATTTGTTTAAATTATTTAATGAAATTAAAATAAGTACACATGTTTTCTCAAGTTGTACGTAAAAATGTTTTATCGTGCCATCGGGTACATTTAAAATATATAATAACTTGACTTAATAAATATTTTTAAATAAACCTAAGTATGGGTTTTATACACCTCAATTTATTTTAAACAAGACACTATCTTTTATCAAAAAGTTAAATCGGTTTAAAGGAGTTTTCAAAGAAATGTTTTCTCTGTAGCACACCAAATTCGGTCGTAATGTTTGGGCCGGGTTTGGGGTGTTACAAATTGGTATCAGAGCCAGTTCAAAGCTCTTTGTGGGGGCCCAAGGCCCAAAATGTTTTGGTAGGCCTTTTGAAATATTTTTGGTTTTGAACAAAGATGGCACTTTGAGTCTCAGGCACAAATCCGCCTGTAAGTACTTCTAACTTCTTTGTGAATTAATTATCTGTAGAAGGGTAGGCATGGAACGTAGACAGTATGATAGGTGTTTGAACTTTAGGACTAGACTACCCCAACAGAATACATAAAACTTTAAAAGCCTAAATAAACAAACCTACGACCAAGTCGCGAAGAGTTAGGGTGTGGTAACCTTGGTGCGCATGTCTAGGATTGGATCCGGAAGAGCTTGGTACTTAAGCGGTCCTCGTGACTCACCTCCTCTTCGCAGATTCCTACCAGTGCGTAGCCGGTTCACCCTAACCAAGAGGACTCGGTCATAGGCTAAACACGCTAAATAAAACCCGAAAGGGATTAGCCATGTTTTAAGGAAAACTTTAGTTTTAAAATCACTAAAATATCTCTTTTAAATAGTAGGAAAAAAATTTATGTTGGAAAATTTTCAAAATATTCTTGACTTACAAAATTACCAAAATGCCCCTAGTGGCAAATTTATTTAAAATACCCTTGGTTCCAAAAATTACCAGTTACCCGATTTCAATAAAATTCTTTTACTTTGCAAAAGTATCCAAAATTTTGTATTTCAAAACAATACCCTAACTTTTAGAAATTTTCAAAATTACCCCCGATTGACAAATTACTAAAATACCCCTGGTTTCCAAAATTTTTGTCAGATCGCCAATTTGTCAAATTTTTGTAAATACCTCCCAGTTTTGGAAATTTCAAAGTGTCCTGATTTATTAAAGTTTTAAAATTTCTCTGATTTATTACAAAAATACCCCTATAGGAAAATGACGAAAATACACAGGATAGAAAGCGGACAGAAATGCCTAGAAGAGTGAATAAGTATGAAAGGGAATGGATGTTCTTCTCTCTGTGTGAACTAGGATAGAGAACTTAAAACTTTGAATGATCGAAAGAGTCCCTATTAAACTTTTCATAAAATTTCTTCGCGAATAACCAAGTGGAACAAATCTTGATGCATAAAACTTTTAATCGGACTAAATCGCGGTGTAGAAATGAGTTTGAGGGACGTGGTTGTCGCGCGACGTGGTCAAGGTGGAATGATGACTTTAATAAAATCGAGTGCACATGATAAGGTAAGTGTGGTAAGTTAGGATGTACGGATGTTCGTTAGTAAGTAATTTCGAGGACGAAATTATTTTTAAGGAGGGTAGAATTGTAACATCCTAAATTAAGGGTTATGTGTTTGGAGCATAACTCAAGTGTTAGTAGGCTTTAAGTCTGGTTGGTGATGTTTTAAGGGTTTTTAAAACTCTAGGATCAAAAGGGAGTGCATTGGAAATTTTTGAAATTTTTAGGTTAAAAGGGGAAATTTGGCTAAGGAGGCCTTAAAGAAAATTTCAGGAATTTATAGACATGAACTTGGGCTTAGTAAAGTGGCTTGGGACGCTACTTCAGGGGCCTTGGAGGCTTGCGCAGGGGGGAAGAGGGTCGAGTCGTGAGGGCAGCATGGGAGTGTTTTATTTTTGTATTTTGCGTCAGGAAGGGAATTGGGCCAGGGAGGTCTTAAGAGAGGTTATAGGCACCTTTGGACACAAAGATGGCCTTGGTAAAGTGGCTTAAGGGCGCCATTTAAGCGCCTGGAAGTGACGCCTGGCGCTGGTCTTGGGTTCGAGTAACGCGGGGCACATCAGGGACTTTTATTTTTGCGCTAAAAGGGGGAGCTATCGAGGAAGCTCTTAAAAGAAATTTTGACGGGTTTATGTCACAAAAGAAACGCCTTGGCAGAATGGTTAGGGGCGTTAGTGCAGCTTGCTCCATCAGGTCCCATGTTCGAACCATGGGAGCAGCAATTTGGTGTTTATTTTTTTCCATGCTGGCGTGATGGGAGTGAGCTAATGGTCTGCACATGGACTCTCAAATGGGTGAGGATAAAGCTTGCTTTATTTTAATTTTCGGCTGGGATGAAGAGATAAGGATTTATGTATTTTAAATTCTTTTTGAATGGATGTTGAAGAGGTAAATTAGGAGATTATTTTGGGATTGGATAAGTAAAGATGTGGTGGCCGAAATAGGGTGTCTTTGGGTGTTGAAATTCGGCCATGTGGGGAGCATAAGTGCAGAATTTTAGTTAGTAAGGGTGCTTATTTTTTTTATCATGAAACTTTGAGTAAATTCTCCTTTTTCATCTTTGTGTTTTGCCAAACTATTGCACCTTATTTTTCTATTTCTGAGGTTTAGAAAGTTAAAACCTTTTGTGCAGGAATTTTTCTTTCTTCTTTCACATCTTTTCTTTTGTTTTTGCTTGAGCCGAAATCACTCTTAAACATTGCCATTGCCGAATTCCCTTAGCCACTACTACTTTTCTTTTCTTCTATCTATATTTATTTCTTTTAGTGATATTTGAATATAGCAACACCACTTGAAAAGCCTAGCCGAATATCAAAGTGTTGATTTTCTATTCTTTGCCGCAAGCCTTTAAAGCTAGGATAGAAAAGCCGAAACTTACTCTCTTTTGGGTCTTCACAAGTCACGTGGGTAAGTAGGCATGGCCGAATGACTTTTGTTTGGTTTCGGGATTTATGGTTATGGTAGAATGGTCTATGACTCATATTAATGAGATTAAGGCCGATTGTAGGAAGGAGGACAGTCTCTAACATTTGTGGATATTCGGGATTTGGTGATCGATCTAGGTAAGGTCTCAATATTTAAATCATTTGCTAATTAGTTTAAAAGCCGAAGGCTAACTATTTATGTGATTTCAAGGTGTAGCCGATTACAAGTGGAGTGTGTGGTTTGGGATTTGGTTGGAGACCAAATCGGTTAAGGTGAGTACTATTATTAAGCTTACAGATCCTTCGGGATTTAGGTTGGTAAAACCGAATATGGCCTATGACTAACCTAATGTTGGCCGAATATAAGGTCAAGGGATATAGCACTGATAGATCGGATCTTGGGATCTAGGATTCGCGATAATAACAGTGTGTACATACACACTTATAACTAATTAATGTACTAAGTCTATTGTGTGCTAATCGGATCTATGTAGATTCGGATTTAATACCATAAAAGGGTATAAGCAAGGATCGAGTAAGATCTTGTTGTTATGATGCTTTTGGAAAGCATGGCATATTTGGCATATGTGGCTATAAATGGTAATTGATAAATCCAATGTATGTTGCTAAATAAGCATGTGGGCATAATTCTTGTTAAATGCATATCTTGACTTATGTGGGTTAAGCGAGTGGAGGGGGAAGTGATATTCGTGTCGACGGACACGGTGGTTTGGTACCACATTGTGACTCTGGTCACCGGAGGTTTGGTACCTCAGAGGTTTGGCACCTCATAGCGTCTCGTCCCAGTGGCTTAGCACCACGGTGGGTTGGCCCCTGATTTACATTATGGGATTGACGCCGGTGATTTGGTATCACACCATGGGTTGGCCTCATCATTTGATTTGTGACTTCGAGTCACCGGTGGTTTAGCACCACCGGTGGTTTGGCACCACAATATGACGGATTTCGTGACTTTAAGTCACACGGTGGTTTGGCACCACCCGGTGGTTTGGTACCACACGGGGTAGAGAAAGGTGTTTGGATGGCTAGGTTGGGTGCATGGTTTAGTGCATGTTAATTTGTTATAAATTGTGTATGTTGTTGCACTAAATCAGGGAAGGGTTACACATTGAGTCTTGGTGACTCACCTTCTCCTTTAACATTTTTCAGGTGACTCGTAGATGGCGGTTGAGGAGCCGGTTGGACTCGAGGTGGCCATGCAGTGGGATTTGAATTTAATGAACTTGGATTTTAGTTATTTTATTTTTATTGTTGGTTTTGTTTTAATCAAGTTGTAATAAGGCCTCCTAGAATTATTTTACTATTTTACATGTTTGAATGATTTGTTTAAATTATTTAATGAAATTAAAATAAGTACACATGTTTTCTCAAGTTGTACGTAAAAATGTTTTATCGTGCCATCGGGTACATTTAAAATATATAATAACTTGACTTAATAAATATTTTTAAATAAACCTAAGTATGGGTTTTATACACCTCAACTGTTTTAAACAAGACACTATCTTTTATCAAAAAGTTAAACCGGTTTAAAGGAGTTTTCAAAGAAATGTTTTCTCTGTAGCACACCAAATTCGGTCGTAATGTTTGGGCCGGGTTTGGGGTGTTACAATACCCATAATTTTTGTGAGTTTTTGAGCCTTATAGAGCATATATTCTTTTTCATGCTCACTTTATTGATTATGAGTATGTCAACATTGATTTGTTATTCTAGAACTTGCCTCGTTTATACATGTCGAGACCACACCTATGATTTGATATACAGAGATGATTAAGGCACCTAGGTTTTAACCCACTAACTCCATTAAAAGCCTACCTTCACAATTAACCCCTAGTGAACCCCTTTTAATCCTAACAACCCTTTTTATTGACATAACCGCTAGTATTAACCCAGAAACCCTTTGTTTTTGTTATCACCATTCTTTTTCGACTTCCCTTATATCGAGATTTGATTTGATTAATAGCCTAACTATGTTTTTATTTCAGTAATTTATCCTTTGTTATGTATATTTGATTATGTGTTCTTAAAAAAAATCAATCAAAGTATATTCATTATTCATTATTAGTTTTGTGATTAAGTGAGCTTATACGTTTGAATTCCAAATATTGAAGAAGAAGCTTGTATTATTAGTTTAAAGTTTCAATCCATTATGTAATTATTCAGTTTATTGTTTCTAGTTAGGTATTTTATTAATTCAATCTCAATTCTAACCTTCTAATTTAGCCTATATCCACACCTTAACCCTAGCCCCGTTACAACCCTGACAAAGACCTTTTGATTTGTGCATCATCTCATATTATAGTGGTGGAGATTTGATTTTCAGGCAAGCCTATGGGATTAACTTTTCATGTTCGACTTTTGAGCGCTTTTTCCTGAACCTTAAACACTTTGAGTGATTTGAGTGAATCTCTAGTGAGGATGTCAATCCTTGTCGATTTTAAATTAAAGGTAATTATTTAGATAAGGGGAGACGCCTATATTTTCGAACTACAAATCTATGACTTAGATTGTTTGAATCCTTAGGACTCTTTGAATTGAATTATCCATGTATAAATTATCTATGAATTATGATAAGACATTGTTGATAGGAATTATGAATTATTGAAAGTTCGTTTTTATTGTAAGTTGAGAATTTTGCTTGAGGACAAGCAAAAGCTTAAGTGTGGGGGTATTTGATAAACCGAAATAGTAACATATTTTAATCCCACATTTAGCATACTTTTGGATGATTTATCCCTTGATTTATGTAAAAAGGTGCTCTTAGTCCTTTCTTTTCATGTCTTATACTCAGGAAAGCACCCAAGAATAAAAAGAACGAGAAACAGGCTCAAAATGGGCCAAAGAAGAAATTGGCACGACCTGGACTAAAGCCCACACGGCCGTGCCTCCTCAAATATACTAGAACACAGCCTGATGTCGATCTACTGCGGCCGTGCCTCCTCACTCAGAGAGTCCAACACGGCCTGGCCAAGATTCACACGGGCGTGTGCCATGGCCGTGCCCCTGCCGTGGAGGAGAGTAATTTCACTCGGAAAAGGATACTTAGGGCCAAAGAAACACATTCCAAAAGCCTATAAATACACCCTATGTATAACCTAGAAGGGGGAGTCGACGGGAGGTCAGCTAGGCCAAGGAGCCGAGCTGAAAAGGTCAGATTTATGGGAAACTCTCAAGGGATAGCCAGTTGATCCATCTGAAGAAGCCGTAATTCTACTCAAGACGGAGGATCTCCTCTTCAATTCCTTCAAGGGGTTTTAGGGATTTCTTATGTTTTTTTTATCTTTTCTTCTGAGATGTTTTCTTTTATTATTATGAACTAAACCCTTCAGATACCTGAAGGGGATGAAACCTAGATGAATCTTGTTATTGTTTTCTGAACTATATGATAAATACTTGATTTGTTCTTAATTATGTGTGCTTAATTCTTGTGTTGATATTTCGCGGATATTAATTCAAGTATGATGTGCTTAGGTGGTGGAGCAAAAGTCCCTGCTTAAGAGTAGATCTAGCATAATTAAACGGAGTTGATCGCGCGCCTAGAGATAGGGTGACGAGATTTTGCCGGATTAGGGTGAAACTTAATATGGGAGTCCATAGATCGATTTACTGCTATTCTAGGGGGTTATTAATGGGAAAGAGATTTCAATTAATTAACCCAGGGTTAGACGTTATTCGCCTCGAGAGAGGGTTTAATATAAATTAGGGAGTCCTACGGATCAAGTCAAGTGAATAAATCATCTGGTTCAGTGTTAGACAACAAGTGGAGTCTAGGTGGATTCTTCCTAAGGGTATCGTCTTAATCAACTGAGTTTTTCCCAAGTATTTCCCCAATTCATTCTTTTTGTCTTTGCGTCTTTAACTTAGTAATTAGTTAATTTAGATTAATAAACAACTTCACTTATTTTAGGCTAAATAATAGAAAGAAAGTTAGTATTAGTACTTTTAGTTCCTTTGGGTTTGACAATCCGGTCTTGCCTAAGCTATACTACTGTTCGATAGGTGCACTTGCCTCAATCGTTGTCATAGTTAGTTTTCGGGTTCGATCATTATCTTTATAAATTTTAAAACTCTGACTTCACAGCGATCACCCGCCCAGACAGATCAGATGGTTAGGTGACTTCTGATCAAACGGTGTGATCTGAAATTTTTGATATGCCCTCATTTTGCTAAAATAAAGCCCAAGTGCGTCAACAATGGTACCTAATTATTCTGCAAAAATAAAATTTAAAAAAATATAAAACAAACTTGAACAATAACAATAAAATAAAATAAAATAATGATTAATTCAATAAAAAATAAATTTTTTTGACCAATTTAATGGTCTCTGCCTGCTTTTGATTAATATTCCCAAAATAGTGTTTCAACCGCTGTCCATTCACTTTGAACTGGTGTTCATCATGTAAATCTCTGATTGTGATTGCACCGTGAGGAAATACTTCAACAACTTCGAAAGGTCCGGACCAACGAGAGTGCAATTTACCCGGGTGCAGTTTTAGTCTAGAATTGAATAATAAAACTTGTTGACCCGCGATAAATTGTCGCTGAAAAATAATTCTGTCATGCCATTGTTTGGTCTTTTATTTGTAAATTGCAGCATTTTCATAGGCATTTCACCTAATTTCCTCTAGTTTAGTGATATCCAATAGCCTTTTCTTTCTGACAGCTTCATAGTTCATGTTCATTTGCTTAATTGCCCACATTGCTTTGTGCTCCAGTTGAATTGGCAAGTGACATGCTTTCCCAAAAACAAATTGATACGGCGACATCCCTAATGGAGTTTTGTATGCTGTCCGCAATGCCCATAAAGTGTCATCCAGTTTGGAAGACCAATCTTTTCTCGAAGGGTTCACAACCTTCTCAAGAATGTTTTTAATTTGTCGATTCGATACTTCGACTTGTCCATTAGTTTGCGGATGATAAGTAGTAGACATTCTATGATTAACTCCATATCTATTCAGTGCGGCTGCCACTTGGTTGCAATGAAAGTGTGTACCCTGATAACTAATCAATGCCTTTGCTGTGCCAAAGCGGGTGAGTATATTCTAGTGAAAAAAATTAAGCACTGTCTTTGCATCATCTTTTAGGGCTGCAACAACTTCAACCCACTTTGAGACGTAGTCAACAGCTACTCATTGATTGTTGTTTTCGCGATGTCAAAGTCTTAAAATTTATTAAAAGAATGATTGAACCTGGAAACTAACTATGACAACGATTTGAGGCAAGCGCACCTATCAAACAGTAGTATAGCTTAGGCAAGACCGGATTGTCGAACCCAAAGGAACCAAAAGTACTAATACTAACTTTCTTTTTATTATCTAGCCTAAAATAAGTGAAGTTGTTATTTAATCTAAATTTAACTAACTACTAAGCTAAAGACGCAAAGACAAAAAGAATGAATTGGGGAAATACTGTTGGAAAAACTCAGTTGATTAAGACGATACCCTTAGGAAGAATCCACCTAGACTTCACTTGTTATCTAACTCTGAACCAGACGATTTATTCACTTGACTTGATCCATAAGACTCTCTACTGTATATTAAACCCTCTCTCGAAGCGAATAATGTCTAACCCTAGGTTGATTAATTGAAATCTCTTTCTAATTAAAACCCCTAGAATTGCATTAACTCGATCTATGGACTCCCATATTAGGTTTCACCCTAATCCGGCAAAATCTCGTCACCCTATCTCTAGGCGTGTGATCAACTCCGCTTAATTATGCTAGATCTACTCTTAAGCAACTTTTGCTCCTCCACCTAAGCACATCAAACTTGAACCAATATCCCAGAAATATTAACACAAGAATTAAGAACACATAATTAAGAACAAATCAAGTATTTATCATATAGTTCAGCAAATGATAACAAGATTCATCTAAGTTTCATCCCCTTCAGGTATCTGAAGGGTTTAGTTCATAACAATAAAAGAAAACATCTCAGAAGAAAAGATAAAACAAAACATAAGAAATCCCTAAAACCCCCTGAAGGAATTGAAGGAGAGATCCGCCGTCTTGAGTAGAATTCTGGCTTCTTGAGATGGATCAACTGGCTATCTTCGAGTGTTTCCCACAAATCTGACCTTTTCGGCTCGACTCCTTGGCCTAGCTCACTGCCCTCTTCTAGGTTATACTTAAGGTGTTTATATAGGCTTTTGAAATAGGTTTCTTTGCCCCTAAGTATCCTTTTCCGAGTGAAATTGCTCTTTTCCACGACAGGGACACGGCCATGGCACACACTAGTGTGAATCATCTTTAGGCCGTGTTTGGACTTTAATGAGGTGGCACGCCCGTGTAAATCGTGATCAGGCCGTGTTCTAGTCTAGTAGGGAGACACGGCCGTGTTGGCTCAAGTCGAGGCTGTGTCGATTTTCACTTTGTCCCGATTTGGTCCGTTTTAAGCCCATTTCTCGTTCTTTCCATCCTCCGGTGCTTTCCTGAGTATAAAACATGAAAAGAAAGGATTAAGAGCACCTTTTTACATAAATCAAGGGATAAATCTTCCAAAATAATGCTAAATGTGGGATTAAAATATGCTAATTTTACGGTTTATCACATACCCCCACACTTAAGCTTTTGCTTGTCCTCAAGCAAAATTCTCAACTTATAATTAAAACGAACTTCCCATGATTCAATATTCCTATCAACAATGTCTCATCATAATTCATAGATAATTTATACATGGATAATTTAACTCAAAGAGTCCTAAAGATTAAAACAATATAAGTCATACATTTGTAGCACAAAACATAGGTGTTTCCCCTCATCTAAATAATTACCTCTGATCCAAAACCTACAAGGATTGACATCCTCACAAAAGATTCACTCAAATCACTCGAAGTGTTTAAGGTCTGAATTAAGCACTCAAATGTCAAACTGAAAAGTTAATCCCATAGGCTTGCATGAAAATCAAATCTCCACCACTGTAATATGAGATGATGCACAAATCAAAAGGTCTTTGAAAGGGTTGTGCAGGGGCTTGGGTTAAGGTGTGGATAAAGGTGAATTAGAGGTTAGAATCGAGATCGACTGAAAAATTATCTAACTAGAAACGATGAACTGAAAATAAATAATTACATGAATTGAAACTTTGAAACTAATAATACGAGCTTCTTCTTCAATAAATAGACTTTAATTGTACAAGCTCGCTTTTCATCATACTAATACTGAATATATTTCGATTTTTTTAGTAATCAAATATTTACAATAATAAGAAAGTACTTTAACAACTGAAATATAGAACATAGTTAGGCAACTACTCAAAATCAAATCTCGACAAAAAGGGTAGTCAAGAGGAATGGTGATAACAAATACAAAGGGTTTTGGGTTAATATTATTGGGTGAGTCAATAAATAGGGTTTTTAGAATTAAAAGGGGTTCACTAGGGGTTAATTATGAAGGTAAGCTTTTTATGGAGTAAGTGGGTTAAATCCTAGGTGCCTTTATCATTTCTGTATATCAAATCAAAGATGTAGTCTCAACATGTATAATCGATGCAAGTTCTAGAATAACAGTTCAATGTTGACACACTCATAATCAAAAAGTGAGCATGAAAAAGGATATATGCTCTTATAAGGCTCAAAACCTCACAAAAATTATGGGTATTTTGATATCAACCTCGTAAATTTCAAATTTCAAAGTAATATTCAATTTCAGGTTAACAACCTAGAAAAATTTTTAATACCGAGAAATAGACTTATCATGCTTGATTCTCTAGTATCTTAGAATTTAATTATCAATGCACAATTATCAATGACTTAATCTAAAACATATCAATAAAAATCATCAATCATGGAAATTTCATTCTAATGATAATATGAGAAATTTACAATAAGACAAGGCATAATTCAGGGATTTGAGAATAATGCAAAAAGTTTGGCACCTAATTTCAGGAATTTGAGAATTGTAACACCCCAAAACCGGCCCAAACGCTACGACCAGATCTGGAATGCTACGGGTTGAACTTTAAAAACTTTGCTTTGAAGGGACTTGATATCTTGGTTTGTTTATCTAGGTATTCATTCAGAAAAAACGATATTTGATGAAAACCTTTGTTTTTTTTTTTATTGAACATGTTTGAAAATCCCATTTTATTACTCCTTATGACTTAAGTCCATGATCATAAATTTATAAATTATAAACATTAACAAATAGAAAATCGAAACCTAAGCCATGGGCCTTATTACATAAATAATCCAAAAATTAAAACTTAAAAAAACCGAAAATAGTTTATGAAAATAAAAGACTTGATGGCCCCTCGAGTCCGCTTCAGCTCCCATGTCCATGATCTACTGCTCATCTGAAAAGTCAGAAAAATAATAGGGTGAGTCACCAAGACTCAGTGTGCAAATCCCAAAACACATGAAAGGCTTTAGGCCCACAAACACATTATGGGCCTTGGCCCATACATAACGACAACAACATATTTACATGCAACATGGCCCAACCCAACCTAAAAGTCCGTCCTCTACACACCAGCCCGTACATCACCAACACACACCTCTGGGATTTCTACAATCAACCCGCCGACCGCTACACACCATATCGGCGGTCATTCAGCCGGTTATAATGCCGATCACCATGTGACCTTATAATCCCGCGTGGCGAGCCACCGATCACCGTGTGACCTCATAATCAAGTGTGGCGCGAGCCACCGATCACTAATGTGACCTAAGCTGTACATATCGTGGTTTTACCACCGATCACCGAGTGACCTATTAGCATGCTCTTCCCCTTCATCACATTAACCCTATCCCATGCATACATCCATGCAAAATCACACAATATACTACCTAAATGATCTCGGTTTTTACATACATCGATACACACATAGAGAAGTTTCTATGGTTACGCACTGCATCCTTTGCCCACCTGTTTGGGTAAAACGATCATCCACACATCCCTTTTAGGCTTTTAGCCCATAACATACATATTACAATTTTAATTAGTGTGTTAGAGATCTACACACTTGATTACGATTAGAGCGACACTTTCTATGTCGGCGCTATCCGTAGTGCGAAACACAACCGCTATTTGCCTAAGGTGTTTTTGAAGCCGGTCCCACACTGGTGGCCAATCTCGAGCAAGCAGACACTGCTGGCGTTTCTTGAACTTTGGGCCTGGGACTACAGATCCAACTCCTTACTTTGATTTGCTGACATTCGAGTCCATGAGTGATCTTGGTCAGAAGGTGCTATGATGATTGCTTAACGAACCATTAGGTTAAGACACAAATAACGAAAAGAAACCGATTAATCAACTTAAGGAGAACCAAAAACCTTACCTTGAAATCCCGAAAATAATATGATTCGTATGCTACCGATTTCTGGCTTAAAAACCTAGACGATTAGATCTCCTTCAAATCCCGGAATGCCGCCAAAGAGAAAGAACACAAGATCAGAGAAAACGTCAAACTAAGGATGGCCCTAACCACCATCTAGCCATTCAGCTATGGTCTCAAAAACCAAAGAGAAAGGAAGTAGAAGAAATCGGCACTCACCAATCACACCAATAGATTCGGCTTCTCCTAACAGATTTAAACCTGCGACAATCAAAAGAAAGATGGTGTGAGGATCTATGGGGTTAAACTTCTTGAAGAATTCGGCAAAGAGAAAAGAAGGAACAGGGGAACATTCAGCTATAGCAATGGAGATGAGAATGGGGTTTAGGATTTTGGCTTTTAGAAAGAACTAATCGAGAGAAGAAGAGTAATATCAAACGTAAAGAAGTGATAGTAACGGTATAGGAAAAGAAAGAATTTCGGCAAGGCTAGGGCAGATTCGACTATGGCAGACAAATGTGAAAAGAAAGAATGCTTAAGGGAGTTTTCGACTCTTATTCAGAAAAGAAGGAAAAGAGAGAATATAAGAACCCTAAATGCTGAAAATAAAGAAGAGAACCCTCACCTAACTATTTAAAATTTCGGCACTTATCACCCCAAAAGCCGAAATTTGCAACTAAAGGAAAGCACTGAGTCCTATGGCTAAAGAGAATTCGGCACACCCTTGCCCAAGCCAAAACCGATTGCCTCCTCCCTCAAGAGTTTGAAATTCGGCCACCACCTAGCCCTTCAAAAAATTCCTAGATTTTCTCCCTTATCCTCATCTGATCTCTCATCCACAAGTGGCAAGAATAACACCACCTCTTCTTCCCTTTATCTGCCACAATATCCATGTTATCTACATTATCCACACAAATAAATCTTCCTATTTTAAAGCATCCTAGCCGTCCCACTCTTCTCCCTTTTAATGCCAGAAATAATTAAAATTAAATAAGGGAATTGGGCTTCATGCGACTCGAACTTGGCCTCCTCAGCTGACGCAACCTCCCTGCTCTCTAAGTGGCTCCACTTTGCCACTGGGCTACAAGCCTATTTTGTGTCCTAACTCACAGATAATATCTTTTAAGCCCTATCTTATCAAGCTTTCTCCTAGAGTGCTCAAACAGAAAATTCAATTAAGGCCTCGGCCCAACCCTGAGCCCATTCTGGACCCCTAACACTTATGTTAAACATAACCACACATAAATGCAAAGGCCCATTAATTCAGGATATTATAGTTCTACCCCCTTAAAGAAATTTCGGCCTCGAAATTACCTGATCAGAAAAGATGAGGGTATTGCTGTCGCATCGCTTCCTTTGGTTCCCAAGTAGCCTCCTCAGAACCGTGATTCCGCCATAGAACTTTAACCAACGGAACCGTCTTCCTTCACAATACTTTGACATCAAGATCCAGAATTTCCACTGGTTCCTCTTCAAAAGATAAATCGGGTCTTACTTCGATTTCTTCCACAGATACCACATGGGATGGATCCGAACGGTAACGTCTTAACATAGAGACATGGAACACGTTGTGAATCTGGCTTAGCTCAGAAGATAGCTCTAGCTGATAAGCTACTGGTCCCACCCGTTTCAACACCCGGTATGGTCCGATAAATCTGGGACTTAATTTACCCTTCCGTCCAAACCTTAGTACTTTCTTCCACGGCAACACCTTCAAGAAAACTTGGTCACCCACTGCAAATTCTATGTCCCTACGCTTTAAATCAGCATAGGACTTATGTCTGTCTGACGCTTCCTTTAGTCGAGCCCGAATTACCTCTACCTTCTCCTCTGTCTCGGTAACCAACTCCGGACCCAAAATCTGACGTTCCCTTAATTCCGTCCAACAGGTAGGTGTACGACACCTTCGCCTGTACAATGCTTCAAAGGGCACCATCTGAATACTTGACTGGTAGCTATTGTTGTACGCAAACTCCGCCAATGGTAAGAACTCTTCCCAACTACCCCTGAAGTCAATGACACAACCTCTTAACATGTCCTCCAAGATCTGGATCACCCGCTCAGACTGCCCATCGGTCTGAGGATGAAACGCCGTACTGAAATCCAACTTCGTACCCAACGCTTGATGCAACGCCTTCCAAAATCGTGAGGTGAACCTAGGGTCCCTGTCTAATATGATTGATACTGGTACCCCATGCAACCTCACTACCTCCGCTATGTATAGCTTAGCCAACTTCTGCAAAGAGTAATCGACACGTACCGGTATGAAATGAGTAGACTTCATCAAGCGATCAACAATCACCCAGACCGAATCCTTCTTAGTAGGCGTAAGAGGTAGCCCATTAACAAAGTCCATTGTGATCCTTTCCCACTTCCATTGTGGAATCTTCACCGACTGCAACAACCCTGATGGTAACTGATGTTTCGCTTTTACCTGCTGACAGGTGAAACACTTCCCCACAAATTTGGTCACCTCTCGTTTCAAACCCGGCCACCAGAACTAATCTCGCAAAACTCGATACAACTTACTTCCTCCAGGGTGCATAGCGTAAGGACTACCATGCGCTTCTTGCAAGATCCTACGCCTCAACTCAGGGTCTTTCGGCATACACACTCTCCCTTGAAAACATAATAGCCCTTCCTCATTCACACTCCTACCGGAAACTTCTCCTTTAGCAACTCGTCAGTCTGTTGTTTCTCCTTAACCTGACTGACCAAAGAGGGTTTCACTTGAAGTTCAGCTAATAAACTCCCATCATCATATAGACTAAGGTGAGCAAACATTGCTCTCAAGTCAGAGATTACTTTACGACTCAAGGCATCCGCCACCACGTTAGCTTTACTCGGATGGTACTTGATCGAGCAGTCATAGTCCTTTAGCAACTCGATCCACCTCCTTTGCCTTAGATTCAACTCCTTCTGGGTCAAAAGGTATTTTAGGCTCTTGTGATCGGTATAAATGACAGATTTCTCCCCGTATAGATAATGTCTCCAAATTTTCAAAGCGAAAACCACTGCCGCCAACTCCAAATCATGGGTGGGATAATTTGCTTCGTGCGGTCTCAACTGCCGAGATGCGTACGCAACAACCTTTCCACCTTGCATCAACATGCATCCTAGTCCCGTGTGTGAAGCATCACAGTAAATCACGAACTCCTTTCTAGCCTCCGGCTAAATCAACACCAGAGCCTCCGTTAAAATCTTTTTAACTTCGAAAAACTCTCTTCTTTGCTTATTAGACCAAACAAGCGGAACCCCTTTCCGTAATAACTTAGTCAATGGTGCCGCAATTAAAGAAAATCCCTCAACAAACCTTCTGTAATACCCGGCCAAACCAAGGAAACTCCAAATTTCTGCTACCGACTTAGGCGGCTTCCAATCAAACACCGCTTCAATTTTCCGAGGGTCAACCCTAATCCCCTCTGCTGACACAATGTGACCTAGAAAAGTAACCTCCCTTAGCCAAAATTCGCACTTACTGAATTTGGCATACAACTGCTTCTCCCTTAGAATCTGCAGAACCACCTGAAGATGTGAATCATGCTCCTCTTTCGATTTTGAATAAACCAGAATATCATCTATGAATACCACAACGAACCGATCCAAGTAGGGTTGAAATACTCGGTTCATCATATCCACAAACGCTGCTGGTGCATTAGTCAACCCAAATGGCATCACCATGAATTCGTAGTGTCCGTAGTGAGTCCTAAAAGCCGTCTTATGAATATCAGCCTCTTTGACCTTAAGCTGATGGTACCCTGACCTCAGATCTATCTTTGAAAAGACTGAGGCCCCCTTCAGCTGATCGAACAAGTCATCGATCCTTGGCAACGAGTATTTATTCTTGATGGTCAACTTATTCAACTGACGATAGTCAATGCACATCTGCATCGATCCATCCTTCTTCTTAACGAATAACACCGGTGCTCCCCAAGGCGATACACTTGGTCGGATAAACCCTTTATCCAGCAACTCCTGAATCTGCGCTTTCAATTCCACCAACTCCTTTGGCGCCATCCTATACGGAGCAATAGATATTGGCACTGTTCTCGGAAGAAGATCAATACCAAACTCCACTTCACGATCCGGGGGTAATCCCGGGAGCTCTTCTGGGAAAACATCCAAAAATTCCTTCACCGTCCTAACATCTCCGACAATTCATTCCTTGGCTTCTAGAGCTCGAACAAACATTAGAATTGCCTCGCATCCTTTCCTCACCATCCTTTCTTCCCTGAAGGCAGACACCACATTTGACAAACAGTTCCCCCTTTCACCTATCACCAACACTTCACCACCATCGGGAGTTTTTAGCACCATACGCTTGGCTGCACAGTCTAAATTCGCTTGATACTTCACTAACCAATCCATTCCTAAGATCAAATCGAACTCCCCAAACGGCAGTTCCATTAGATCAGCCCGAAAAGCTACCCCTTGAACTTCTAGGGGTACATCCTATATCTGATTTGTTCACCACTACGGTTTGTCCTAAAGGGCTCACTACGAGTCATCTCCCTAGAAGAAGTCTCATAATCTAAGTTCAAAGTTCCCGCTATAGCACTAGCAACATAAGAGTGCGTCGAACCAATATCAATCAAGGCAGTATAAGGCAAACCAAAAATAAAAAACGTACCGGTTATAACATCCGGTGTGTCAGCCTCCTCTCGACGTCTGACAGCATAGACTAACCCCGGCTGTCTCGCCTCAGTGTTTCCTGCCCCTTGGCTTGGTGCTCCACGGCCCCGATCGGAACCGTTACCACCTCTGGCTGGACCACGACCTCTCTGTGGCTGCTGACCACCTCTTCCCGGCTGTGCATTCCCTTGGCCCGTGGGACATTCACTGCCCCATTGCTGCGGACAGTTTCTAACTTGGTGGTCCGTAGATCCACACCTAAAGCACTTCCCACTGCCCACCCAACATTCACCTACATGGAATTTACCACATCGAGCATACTTCTGTGTCTGACTAGCAGCAGTAGGTCTCTCCTCCCGCCTCGGCCCGTCTGACCTAGGCCTTTTCTGAGTACGCCCAGCTGCCCTGACGATCCAAAATTCCTCTTACTTCCACCCCTATCTCTATCTCAATTTAGTTTCTCTGTCCGTTTCGCCTCCTCAGCTATCTTAACTTTTTCCACTAGCACAGCAAATTCCCTCTCCCGCTGTGGTACTATCAATACACGCAGATCGTCCCTCAGACCGTCTTCAAATCGAACACAATGTTCATGGTCTGTGGCCACCATTCCTCGAGCATAATGGCTAAGGCGTAAGAATTACACTTCATACGCAGCCACCGACCTACTTCTTTGCACCAGATTCAGAAATGCTCTACGCTGCACATCCACATAACTTGTCCCAATGTATTTACTCTAAAACACCATTTTGAAGAGATCCCAAGTGATACGGTCAGCCACCGTACCATCCTTAACCGTAAGCCACCATTGATAAGCTTCGTCCCGCAGGAGAGATACAACCCCTTTCAGTTTTTCCTCTTCAGTGAAATCCAGATCATCCATTATACGCTCAACCGCCTCCAACCAGTACTCAGCTGTACTCGAGGCTATTCCAGAAATTCCCCTAAACACTTCTGCCCCATTAGCCCTAAGTCACTCCGACACAGATTTCCGGGCTCCTATGCCCATGCCTGCCCCAGTAACCCTCTCTAAAACCCTTAACATCGCCTGGGATACCGCATCATCTCCGGCCATCTGGTCCTGAAATTCCACCTCCGCAGCTGGTGGTACTGGCATCTCGTTTCCAGACCCATAACCAGATCATACTGGTTCAGACACAGCCATCCTACCCCTACCACGGGCACGCGCAAGACGTCCACAACCCCTTGTACTCATTCTACCGATTCGCGTTTATCTGATTAAAAATTTTATGAATTATTAATTTCTTCCACTGATTAACCACGAACAATCTTATGGACAGTAGTTTTAAGAGTAGTTCTTTCGAATTCAAAATTATATCTACAGGTTTCAGTCTCAAGTTTATATCTCCTAGTTCCACACACATTCAACCATCACACATCAACATACAAGTAGCATCCATGAACCCACATTCATCACCTAAGGGTATTTTCGTCATTTCACTACCCAGGGGTATTTTTGTAATTCTACCCTACAGGGGTATTTTGGTAATTTGGAAAAATAAGGGTATCTTGGAAATTTTGCAAAATAGGGGTATTTTGGTACTTTTGCAAAACAGGGGTATTTCGGTAATTTTACAATCCAAGGGTATTTCAATAATTTTGTAATTAGGGGTATTTTAGGAATTTTGCAAATATAAGGGTATTTTAGTAATTTTACAAATATAAGGGGTATTTTAGTAATTAACTTTGGCCCCTAAATAAGTCCTCGCGGTTAAAGTGAACAAACTTTATGCACCAGGTAGGATCTCAGAAAAGAGGAGGTGGGTCACTCGGACCGCTTAAGTACCAAGCTCCCACTAGATCCAATCCTAGACATGCATATGTCGGTTACCACACTCTAACCCAGCGACTGGTTTACGGACATGTTTAGTTATATTAAGTTTTATGAATTTAAAGAGTTTGTTTAAACTAGGCCTAGAGTCCATTAATTCCTAACATGCTAGTCTACGTCCATAAAGCCCATCAACCAAACATGCATATCACATCAAGAGTTAGAATACTTACCTGCGTGGATCGGGTGCCGGTAGACTCGAAGGCCATATCTCAACCAAAGCATTTTCACCAACTTTATAACCTACTACTGGACCCATTTCACAGCCCGAGTTTTGCAACTGGGCTCTGATACCAAAATGTAACACCCCAAACCCGGCCCAAACGCTACGACCAGATCTGGTATGCTACGGGTTGAACTTTAAAAACTTTGCTTTGAAGGGACTTGATATCTTGGTTTGTTTATCTAGGTATTCATTCAGAAAAACGATATTTGATGAAAACCTTTATTTTCTTTTTTTTTATTGAACATGTTTGAAAATCCCATTTTATTACTCCTTATGACTTAAGTCCATGATCATAAATTTATAAATTATAAACATTAACAAATAGAAAATCGAAACCTAATTCATGGGCCTTATTACATAAATAATCCAAAAATTAAAACTTAAAAAAAACTGAAAATGGTTTATGAAAATAAAAGACTTGATGGCCCTTCGAGTCCGCTTCGGCTCCCATGTCCACGACCTACTGCTCATCTGAAAAGTCAGAAAAATAATAGGGTGAGTCACCAAGACTCAGTGTGCAAATCCCAAAACACATGAAAGGCTTTAGGCCCACAAACACATTATGGGCCTTGGCCCATACATAACGGCAACAACATATTTACATGCAACATGGCCCAACCCAACCTAAAAGTCTGTCCTCTACACACCAGCCCGTACCAGCCAACACACCTCGGGGATTTCTACAATCAACCCACCGACCGCTACACACCATATCGACAGTCATGCTGTCAGTTATAATGCCGATCACCATGTGACCTTATAATCCACTGTGGCAGAGCCACCGATCACTATGTGACCTCATAATCAAGTGTGGCAGAGCCACCGATCACTAATGTGACCTAACTGTACATATCGTGGTTTTACCACCGATCACTGAGTGACCTATTAGCATGCTCTTCCCCTTCATCACATTAACCCTATCCCATGCATACATCCATGCAAAATCACACAATATACTACCTAAATGATCTCAGGTTTTTACATACATCGATACACACATAGAGAAGTTTCTATGGTTACGTACCTGGCATCCTTTGCCCACCCTGTTTGGGTAAAACGACTGTCCACACAGCCCTTTTCCGGCTTTTAGTCCATAACATACATATTACAGTTTTAATTAATGTGTTAGAGATCTACACACCTAATTACAGTTAAGACGACACTTTCTATGTCGACGCTATCCGTAGCCGACACAACCGCTATTTGCCTAAGGTATTGTTCAGAAGCCGGTCCATAGCCCGGTGGCCAATCTCGAACAGCAGACACCGCGCGTTTCTTGAACTTTGGGGCTGGGACTACAGATCCAACTCCTTCCTTTGATTTGCTGACATTCGAGTCCATGAGTGATCTTGGTCAGAAGGTGCTACGATGAATTCTTAACGAACCATTAGCTTAAGACACGAATAACGAAAAGAAACTGATTGATCAACTTAAGGGGAACCAAAAACCTTACCTTGAAATCCCAAAAATAATATGATTCGTATGCTACCGATTTCTGGCTTAGAAACCTAAACGATTAGATCTCCTTCAAATCCCGGAATGCAGCCAAAGAGAAAGAACACAAGATCAGAGAAAACATCAAACTAAGGATGGCCCTAACCACCATCTAGCCATTCGGCTATGGTCTCAAAAACCAAAGAGAAAGGAAGCAGAAGAAGTCGGCACTCACTAATAACACCAATAGATTCGGCTTCTCCTAACAGATTCCGGCTTCTGCGACAATCAAAAGAAAGATGGTGTGAGGATCCGTGGGGGTTAAACTTCATGAAGAATTCGGCAAAGAGAAAAGAATGAACAGGGGAACATTTGGCTATAGCAATGGAGATGAGAATGGGGTTTAGGATTTCGGCTTTTAGAAAGAACTAATCGAGGGAAGAAGAGTAATATCAAACGTAAAGAAGTGATAGGAACGGTATAGGAAAAGAAAGAATTTCGGCAAGACTAGGGCAGATTCGGCTATGGAAGACAAATGTGAAAAGAATGAATGCTTAAGGGAGTTTTCGAATCTTATTCAGAAAAGAAGGAAAAGAGAGAAGATAAGAACCCTAAATGCCGAAAATAAAGAAGAGAACCCTCACCTAACTATTTAAAATTTCGGCACTTATCACCCAAAAAGCCGAAATTTGCAACTAAATGAAAGCACTGAGTCCTATGGCTAAAGAGAATTCGGCACACCCTTGCCCAAGCCAAAACCGATTGCCTCCTCCCTCAAGAGTTTGAAATTCGGCCACCACCTACCCCTTTAGAAAATTCCTAGATTTTCTCCCTTATCCTCATCTGATCTCTCATCCACAAGTGGCATGAATAACACCACCTCTTCTTCCCTTTATCTGCCACAATATTCATATTATCAACATTATCCACACAAATAAATCTTCCTATTTTAAAGCATCCTAGCCGTCCCACTCTGCTCCCTTTTAATGCCAGAAATAATTAAAATTAAATAAGGGAATTGGGCTTCATGCGACTCGAACTTGGCCTCTTCAGCTGACGCCACCTCCCTGCTCTCTAAGTGGCGCCACTTTTCCTCTGGGCTACAAGCCCATTTTGTGTCCTAACTCACAGATAATATCTTTTAAGCCCTATCTTATCAGGCTTTCTCCTAGAGTGCTCAAACAAAAAATTCAATTAAGGCCTCGGCCCAACCCTGAGCCCATTTTGGACCCCTAACACTTACGTTAAACATAACCACACATAAACGCAAAGGCCCATTAATTCAGGATTTTGCAAGAATAATGAAAAAAATTAGGCACCTTTTTAGGTTGTTCACCCCCCACACTTAAGATGTACATTGCCCTCAATGTACAAAGATATATATATAGACAATTAAGTATAAATTCAAAAGATATGGAGAGAAGTGAAACTCCCTGAATGATGGATGAAATCCTTGCGTTGGAGGTAAAAAATAATTTGGAGGGGTCGTTCTTTATGACGATCTTGCACTAGATGAAGAAATTGGGTAGCTCATGGAGGATTAGCCAGGATATAATAATAATAATTAAAACTATACTAATTAAATAATTAAAGAAAAGCAAGCTAAAGTGAAGAAAAATAAAAAGTGAACTAAAATTAAAAGAAAAGATAAATGGACCGTAGAGTCCTTATTGTTGGGTGTGATTTCTAAGGCTGTGGATATGGTGGTGGTCGTGGTGTGATTTCCAAGCAGCCTGAAGAACCTAAAACCAAAAAACTAAAATAAAATGAGTTAAATTAAGTAGAAGAGAAGTAAAGATACGGAAATTGAAGAAAAAGAGAAAAATGAAATAAGAACTAAATGGCCTCAAATATCTTTGGCTCGTCGAATGATTAAAGCGGCCGGCATGAACTTATATAGATCGGTCTCCCTGAGGAGACTGTGCTTGATTCCTTCCGCTTCTTCGGAATTTGGTGTAGCTCAAGGGTTTTGGGAATGTATTTGAAACACCCCAAACCCGGCCCACAAGCCCCGACCGGATCTGGCATGTTCCTCGAGTAAAACATTTCAAATCTTGTTTGTCAATTTGGAAAATGTGGTCATTTTGAAGAGGAACCGTTAGGTGTCAAAACATTTAAAGTTGTTTCCAAGATAAGTTATTTAACCCTTGATTTAATAATAACCGTATCATAATAAAAATTTGAAACATAAAACAGTTTAATAATAATGGCCTTATTACATCAATAGCAAACCCGAAGTAAATCCAAACTTAAAAATAAAGTCTCAAAATAAAATAACTTTAAGCTGAGCATGGCCACCACTAAGCTCCCGCCGACCCGGTCCATCTACTGAGTGTCACCTGAAAAGATATCCCACAACGGGGTGAGTCAAACAGACTCAGTATGTAACAGCCAAGACAGGTCTCAATGATTTAGGCATGTCAAATCATACATATTCATATAGTAATTACATATAATGATGCAATCCCAAACCCAACCTAGTTAGCCATCCGCTACACATCACCCGTACCTGCCATCACACCGTGGGGATTACTAAATCGACCCTCCATCCGCTACACATCATCGAAGCGGCGTTGCGCTGCGCACGACTTGCACATCGCCTCTTATAAATTTTGTGGCATAGCCACCAGATAATTAAATGTGACATAAGTCACCACATAGTAATTTGTGACATAAGTCACCACATTCAGATTATGTGACATGAGTCACCAAATATCGTGGTAAAACCACCAGATCACTTCCCCTTTCATAAGCACCCATATGCCCCATGTCATACAAGTCATGCGAATATCATGCCTTAAGCCTTATTTCATATTCATAACCAATTCTCATTCATGCCACATTCACGGTTCATAGTACTATTAACAGAGTTTTGGAGAATAACGTACCTGAATATGCCGTACCATTGAATGGTACCTTTAGCCATATCTTTGACATTATTATAAACACATATATTAAGTTAATACCGTAAATCTATTAAGAGTTAGTGTGGGGTTACACACCTGGCACTTAACGTGTCTACTGAAATCCCGGAAAACCCGATCTAATGCTTTAGATCCTTAGTTCCTACATTCGGCCAACACTAAGTATTTTAGCAAAAGCCTATTCGGCTATATAATCAAATCCCGAAGGATTAGCACAACCAAAATCCTTACCTTGCGGCCGATTTAGTTACCACTCAAATCCCGAAATTGCTATCTGCTAATGGAGATGTCAAAATCTCTGCATAACCTTTGTTAAAATCGGTTCCAACCCAAAACTCATGAAAGTGGCCTATGGCCGAATACCACATTGGCTTACCTTGTGAATCTTAAGTCCTGAAATTGCTACTTGGTTGTGGTATCTGTCGAAATACCTATAGACTCATGTTAGATCTGATTTTCAATCACTTAATAAACTTAATAAATGGCCTTCAGCCTAAGATCATACTTTTCTTACCTTAGATATTGAAATCCCGAAGATCTCCTCCTTATAGTTGACTATAGACAAATCTCGAAACCTCCTTCATAGTTTCGGCCAAAGAACATAAATGGTATTAGAGTCTTGATTTTGGCTTAAAGGAAAGAAACAAAATGATGACAATTGAATCCTTACCCTTAACGCTGTGGTCGACGGCACCTTTGCTTACACTCTAGGAGTTATTCGGCTATGGCTAGATGTTGATCAAATGGGTTTTGGCTTTTGGAGTTTGTTGAACAATCGGCTAGGGCAAATGAGGATTCGGCTTTAACAAAAATGAAGAGGAAGAGTATGAGACTTTAGGGGTTGCGGCAATGAAGAAAGAGGGAGAAGAAGATTTCAGCCTTAACAAATGAGAGAAAAAGAGATGAAGGGAGGTTCGGCAATGGTGGTGTTTTGACTTAAGAAATTTCGGCACACCCCTATAAGAAGAGAAGAGAACCGAAAATACAACTATCCCCTAAAGAAATTTTGCCTATCCCTCCTATACACACCTAGCCGAATTTGTCACCAAAGACTCCCTTGGCCGGCCAACTCTTCTTCCCCTTATCAAATCCCAAATTTTCCTCCTTATTTATCTCTTTAACACCCATTCAAAATAATTGAAATGATCCAACATTTATCCTCCCATCTCAGCTGAAGTTTAAAAGAAATTAACCACATCTAAAGCTCATCTCCTTGGTGTCCAATTGCCGTCCACCTCTGTCTCTCCTTGCTGCAAAAATAAACACTCCCATTTGCTTCCCTTCCAGCTCGAACCTAGCCCTTGCACCTTGCATATGGCGTCACTTACCAGGGCTTTAAGTGGCGCCTCCTTGCCACATTAACAAGCTAATTTTTGTGTCCTATTTCCCCTACTAATTTTCTTAAGGCCTATCAAGCTTAGCTCCTCTTTAAAACGTAAAATTCAATATTTTTCTAAGGCATTCACCTAGACTCTTAAGGTTCTAAAAATTCATAAAACATATTTACAACACACACAGGCATGCTACTTCACATAATTAAGCAATAATGCACAAGCCCAAAATCCCGGATATTATAGTTCTACCCCCTTAAAATAATTTCCTCCTCGAAATTACCTGGCTAAAATAGGTGAGGGTATTGCTGTCGCATTGCTTCTTCCGGCTCCCAAGAAGCTTCTTCCGATCCATGATTACGCCATAACACTTTGACTAAAGGAACTGATTTCCTTCGTAATACCTTCACATCTCGTTCTAAGATCTGGATCGGCTCCTCCTTGTAGGACAAATCTGGCCTTAGCTCCACCTCCTCAACCGGCACTACATGAGATGGATCCGATCGGTAACGACGTAGCATAGAAACATGGAACACATCGTGCATCTGCTTCAACTCTGGAGGAAACTCTAACTGGTACGCCACTGGTCCAACCCGCTTCAATACCCGATAAGGTCCTATAAACCTTGGACTTAACTTCCCTTTGCGACCAAATCTCATCACCTTCTTCCATGGCGAAAATTTAAGAAACACCTAATCTCCCATAGCAAATTCTATTTCCTTTCGCTTAAGATCCGCGTACGACTTCTACCTGTCAGATGCCTCTTTTAACCGTGCCCGAATTAACTTAACCTTTTCTTCGGATTCTGCCACAATCTCTGGACCCAAAATTTGATGTTCTCTTAATTATGTCCAACACGTAGGTGTACGACACTTCCGCCCATACAGCGCTTTATATGGTGCCATTCGAATGCTAGCTTGATAGCTGTTATTATATGCAAATTCTGCTAAAGGAAAGTATTCTTCCCAACTTCCTCTAAAATCTATTACACAGCCCCTCAACATATCTTCCAACACTTGGATCACTCGCTCAGATTGATCGTCCGACTGTGGATGAAATGCCGTAGTAAAATCCAATCTGGTGCCTAAAGCCTGATATAGTGCTTTCCAAAATCGAGATGTAAACCTCGAATCCCTATCTGAGATAATCGATACCGGAACTCCATGTAACCTTACAATTTCAGCCACATACAACCTCGCCAACTTCTGCAAAGAATAATCGACCCGCACCGGTAAGAAATGCGCGGACTTTGTCAGTCGATCCACTATCACCCATACCGAGTCCTTCTTAGTAGGCGTGGGGAAGCCCACTAACGAAGTCCATGGTGATTCTCTCCCACTTCCACTATGGAATCTTTTATCGGTGAAGCAATCGACGGAACTTGGTGTTCAAACCTTGACTTGTCGACACGTCAAGCATTTCCCTACAAATTCGGTAACTTCCTCTTAAGACCAGGCCACCAAAACTGTTCCCTTAGATCTCTATACAACTTACTACCTCCAGGATGCATAGCATAGGGCTACTATGCGATTCCTGAAGAATTCTCCGCCTTAACTCCTTATCCTTAGGCATACAGACCTTACCCTTGCAACATAATACTCCATCGCTGCTAACTCCATAATCCTCTAACTCCCCCCTCTGCACCTACCGCAACTTAGAACTTAAATCATCATCTGCCAACTGACTCTCTTTCACCTCCACCAACCATGTCGGCTTAACTTACAATTCTGCCAGCAGACTTCCATCATCATACAAGCTAAGATGTGCAAACATCGCCCTCAGATCCGACACTACTTTTCGACTTAGGGCATCTGCTACCACATTCGCCTTACCCGGATGATATTCAATAGAACAATCGTAGTCTTTCAATAACTCCACCCACCTTCACTGTCTCAGGTTCAGCTCTTTCTGAGTCAGCAGATACTTAAGGCTCTTGTGGTCTGCGTAGATTACCGAGTTTTCTCCATATAAATAGTGCCTCCATACCTTAAGAGCAAAGACCACCGCCGCCAATTCCAAGTCATGCGTCGGATAGTTAACCTCATGTGGCCTTAATTGTCGAGACGCATAAGCGACTACTTTCCCATCTTGCATTAAAACACATCCTAGCCCTATGTGGGAAGCATCACAGTACACCACAAAATCCTTCCCTGCCTCAGGCTGAATCAAGACTGGAGCTTCAGTCAAGACCCTCTTAAGCTTATTAAATCTCTCCTGCTGCCTATCTGTCCATACGAAAGGTACCTCCTTTCTCAACAACCTCGTCAAAGGAGCAGCTATTGATGAGAACCCTTCCACGAACCTTCTGTAGTAGCCTGCCAATCCCAAGAAACTACGTACCTCAGCCACAGACTTAGGTGGTTTCCAGTCTAGCACCGCCTCAATCTTTCTAGGATCCACCCTTATCCCTTCTGCAGACACTACATGCCCTAAGAACGCAACCTCCTTCAGCCAAAATTCACACTTGCTAAATTTGGCATAGAGCCTCTTCTCCCTTAACACTTGCAACACTATTCGGAGATACTCGTCATGTTCCTCCTCCGACTTGGAATACACTAGGATGTCGTCTATGAACACAACGATGAATCGATCCAAGTAAGGTTGAAAAACCCGGTTCATCATGTCCATGAACGCGGCTGGGGCGTTCGTCAATCCGAACAGCATTACTACGAACTCATAATGCCCGTATCTTGTCCGGAAAGCTGTCTTATGGATATCCGCTTCCTTCACCTTAAGCTGATGATATCCAGACCATAGATCTATCTTCGAGAATACCGCGGCCCCCCTAAGCTGATCGAACAAGTCGTCTATCCTTGGCAACGGGTACTTGTTCTTGATGGTCAGCTTATTCAACTGACGATAATCTATGCACATACGCATAGTTCCGTCCCTTCTTCTTCACAAATGTAACCGGTGCTCCCACGAGACGCACCGGGTCGAATGAATCCACGATCCGCCAATTCTCGGATTTGAGCCTTGAGCTCAACCAACTCCTTTGGTGCCATTCTATACGGAGCGATAGATACTGGCGCCGTTCCAGGCAGCAAGTCAATTTCAAACTCCACCTCCTGTAAGGGGTTTTCCAGTAACTCTTCCGGAAAACATCCACAAATTCCCTACTCGTTTCTAACTCCACTAACTCCTCTTCTTTTGCATCCAACGCACTAACGAAGGTCAAAAACGCCTTGCACCCTTTCCGCACCATCTTATCAGCCTTTAATGCGGAAACTACGTTAGACAAACAGTTTCTTCTTTCTCCTATCATAATTATCTCCTCATCCTTCGGGGTCCTTAACTCCATTCGCTTAGCCGCGCAATCCAACTTAGCCTGATGTTCCACTAGCCAATCCATGCCAAGAATGAGATCAAATTCTCCGAAGGGTAGTTCCATCAAGTCGGCATGGAATACCACTCCCTGAATCTCTAGAGGTACACTCCGAAATATCTTATTCACCACTACGTTTGACCTAACGGGCTTACTACGATCATCTCCCTATTAGACAGTTTGAAGCTATGCCCGAGTTTCAACTACTCTACATGCAACATACGAGTGGGTCGAGCCAATATCAATTAAAGCAAAGTAAGGCTTATCAGCTATAAGGAACATACCGGTTATGATGTCTGGTGCGTCTCCATCCTCCCCTCGGTGAATCAGATACACACGCATCTTACTGTTTTGCCTCAGTATTACCAACACCTCGCCGGTGTTCCCCGTCCTCTTCCAGCACCATTTCCTCTGCCATTCAGACCACGACCCCGCGGTGGCTGCGGTCCACCTCTTCCAGCCTGATTGAAATTCTGACCTGTTGGTCGGCCCCCGTCTATTTGTATAGGATAGTCCTTAATCATGTGGTCCTTGGACCCACACTTGAAACATCCCCCTGCCTTCTTCCAACACTCTCCTAGGTGCATCTTTCCACACTGAGTACAAGTACGGTACTGCCCTTTTGTAGCACACTGTTGACCTCGCGGCCCATCAACTCTCTGTCTCTTTTGAGCATTCCCGGATGACCCTGATGATCCAAAATCTCTCCTTTGCCTGTTCCTATCCGTATTCTGCCTTACAGATTCCTTAACCCCTTCGGCTACCTTAGCCTTTTCCACCAACACTGCAAACTCCCGCTCCTGCTGTAGAGATATCAATAACCTTAGGTCATCCCTCAGGTCGTCCTTAAACCGGACACATCGCTCATGCTCCGTAGCCACGATACCTCGAGCATACCGGCTCAACCTTAAGAATTCAACCTCGTACTCCGCTACGGACTTGTTCCCTTGAACGGCCCCCGAAATGCCTTCCTCTCGAGCATCGGTATAACTAGTTCCAACATACTTCTTCCGATATGCCGCCTTAACATACTCCCAAGTGAGATCCTCGGTGTAGCACCATCCCGAATCGTGAGCCACCACCGATATGCCTCATCGCTAAGTAGCGACACCATTCCTTCGGCTTCTCTTGCAATGATCCGGCTCATCCATAATTTGCTCTGTCGCTTCCAACCAATACTCAGCCGTACTGGGTGCCACACCAGATACGCCACGGAATACTTCAGCTCTATTGGCTCGGAGTCACTCGGGTACAGATTTCTGAGCTCCCCCACCTTCACCTGCTCCAGCCACCATCTCAAGAACCCGCAGCATCGCCTACGATACTGCATCATCCCCCGTCTGATCCAAATGCTCAAGCCAGCAGCTGGTGGTGGTGGTGGTACCTCATTCTCGGACCCTTGACCAGACCTAACGGGTTCCGATACGGCCATTCTGCCTCTACCACGCCCTCGCACATTACGACCACGTCCCCTAGAACTCATGTCTACGATTGTGATTTAATCTGTTTTAGAAAGTTTTATGCATTAGTCTTTGTTCCACTAATTATCCACGAACAAGTTTTATGTAAGGAAGTTTAGTAGTAGTTCTTTCGATCATTTCAGAGTTTTGTTTCAAGTCTTCTATCCTAGTTCAGAGAAAGATGCACCTTCATTCAGTAGTATCTACTACACACATTCATCACTTGTACATTTTTGTCCGTTTTATTCCTGGGGTATTTTAAGTAATTTGTCCTATAGGGGTTTTTTGGTAAATTTTCAAATCGGGGTATCTTGATATTTTGCAAAAATAGGGGTTTTGGTATTTTTGGTAAAGTAGGAATATCTTAATAAAAGTCGAGGATAATATGGTAACTTTATAAACCAAGGGTATTTTAGTAATCTTACAAACCGGGGTATTTGGGTAATTTTTTGTAAATCGGGAATATTTGAAAAATTTTCTTTTAAGGTCTAAAATAGTTTTTACAAATCAAAGGGGTAATTTGGTGATTTTAAAACTAAGATTTATAAAACAATGTAGCAGGTCCCTTTCGAGTTTTAATTATTGAGTTTAGCTTGTGAATGAGTCCTCTTGGTTAGGGTGAACCGTTACTACGCACTGTAGGATTCGAGTGAAAAGGAGGTGAGTCACTAGGACTGCTTAAATACCAGGCTCTTCCTCAATCCAATCCTAGACATGCGCACAATGGTTGCCACACCCTAACTCGGTGACTTAGTCACAGGTTTGTTTAGTTAGGCCTTAAATTTTATGTAGTTCTTGTGTTGGGGTAAACTAATCCTAGGGTTCCATAACTTAATATACTAATCTATGTTCTCGTTATACCTTATACAAATCATACATTAATTCACACAACGGTTAGGGGTACTTACCTGGTGGACTTTGGGCCGGAGACTTAGGTGCCATGCTAGAAAAACCTGCTTATTTCACAAAATTTTCACAAAACTTATTTGGGCTCTATTTTGAAAACGTTATGGGCTTTAAACCCAAGGCCAAGAGTTTAAAACTTGGCTCTGATACCAAATTGAAACACCCCAAACCCGGCCCACAAGCCCCGACCGGATCTGGCATGTTCCTCGAGTAAAACATTTCAAATCTTGTTTGTCAATTTGGAAAATGTGGTCATTTTGAAGAGGAATCGTTAGGTGTCAAAACATTTAAAGTTGTTTCCAAGATAAGTTATTTAACCCTCGATTTAATAATAATCGTATCATAATAAAAATTTGAAACATAAAACAGTTTAATAATAATGGCCTTATTACATCAATAGCAAACCCAAAGTAAATCCAAACTTAAAAATAAAGTCTCAAAATAAAATAAGCGTAAGGTGAGCATGGCCACCACTAAGCTCCACACCCGGCCGGTCCATCTCTTTGAGTGTCACTGAAAAGATATCCCACAGCGGGGTGAGTCAAAGCAGACTCGGTATGTAACACCAACACACAGTTTCAACGATTTAGGCATGTCAGATCATACATATTCATATAGCAATTACATATAATGATGCAATCCCAAACCCAACCTAGTTAGCCATCCGCTACACATCACCCGTACCTTCCATCACACTGTAGGGATTACTAAATCGACCCTCCATCCGCTACACATCATCGAAGGCAGTCACTGCAGACGACTTGCACATCGCCCTTATAAATTTTGTGGCATAGCCACCAGATAATTAAATTTGACATAAGTCACCACATAGTAATTTGTGACATAAGTAACCACATTCAGATTATGTGACATGAGTCACCAAATATCGTGGTAAAACCACCAGATCACTTCCCCTTTCATAAGCACCCATATGCCCCATGTCATACAAGTCATGCGAATATCATGCCTTAAGCCTTATTTCATATTCATAACCAATTCTCATTCATGCCACATTCACGGTTCATAGTACTATTAACAGAGTTTTGGAGAATAACGTACCTGAATATGCCGTACCATTGAATGGTACCTTTAGCCATATCTTTGACATTCTTATAAACACATATATTAAGTTAATACCGTAAATCTATTAAGAGTTAGTGTGGGGTTACACACCTGGCACTTAACTAGTCTACTGAAATCCCGAAAAACCCGATCTAATGCTTTAGATCCTTAGTTCCTGCATTCGGCCAACACTAAGTATTTTAGCAAAAGCCTATTCGGCTATATAATAAAATCTCGAAGGATTAGCACAACCAAAATCCTTACCTTGCGGCCAATTTAGTTACCACTCAAATCCCAAAATTGCTATCTGCTAATGGAGATGTCGAAATCTCTGCATAACCTTTGTTAAAATCGGTTCCAACCCAAAACTCATGAAAGTGGCCTATGGCCGAATACCACATTGGCTTACCTTGTGAATCTTAAGTCCCGAAATTGCTACTTGGTTGTGGTATCTGTCGAAATACCTATAGACTCATGTTAGATCCAATTTTAAATCACTTAATAAACTTAATAAATGGCCTTCAGCCTAAGATCATACTTTTCTTACCTTAGATATTGAAATCCCGAAGATCTCCTCCTTATAGTTGACTATAGACAAATCCCGAAACCTCCTTTATAGTTTCGGCCAAAGAACATAAATGGTATTAGAGTCTTGATTTTGGCTTAAAGGAAACAAACAAAATGATGACAATTGAATCCTTACCCTTAACGTTGTGGTCGACGGCACCTTTGCTTACACTCTAGGTGTTATTCGGCTATGGCTAGATGTTGATCAAATGGGTTTCATCTTTTAGAGTTTGCTGAACAATCGGCTGGGGCAAATAAGGATTTGGCTTTAACAAAAATGAAGAGGAAGAGTATGAGACTTTAGGGGTTGCGGCAATAAAGAAAGAGGGAGAAGAAGATTTCGGCCTTAACAAATGAGAGAAAAAGAGATGAAGGGAGGTTCGGCAATGGTGGTGTTTTGACTTAAGAAATTTCGGCACACCCTTAAAAGAAGAGAAGAGAACCGAAAATACAACTATCCTTTAAAGAAATTTCGGCTATCCCTCCTATACACACCTAGCTGAATTTGTCACCAAAGACTCCCTTGGCCGGCCAACTTTTCTTCCCCTTATCAAATCCCAAATTTTCCTCCTTATTTTTCTATTTAACACCCATTCAAAATAATTGAAATAATCCAACATTTATCCTCCCATCTCAGCTGAATTTTAAAAGAAATTAACCACATCTAAAGTTCATCTCCTTGGTGTCCCATTGCCAGTCCACCTCTGTCTCTCCTTGCTGCAAAAATAAACACTCCCATTTGCTTCCCTTGCAGCTCGAACCTAACCCTAGCCCTTGCACCTTGCATATGGCGTCACTTACTGAGGGCTTTAAGTGGCACCTCCTTGCCACTTTAACAAGCTGATTTTGTGTCCTATTTCCCTACTAATTTTCTTAAGGCCTATCAAGCTTAGCTCCTCTTTAAAACGTAAAATTCAATATTTTTCTAAGGCATTCACCTACACTCTTAAGGTTCTAAAAATTCATAAAACATATTTACAACACACACAGGCATGCTACTTCACAAAATTAAGCAATAATGCACAAGCCCAAAATCCCGGATATTACAGTATTGGAGAAGAAAAGTAGGGAGAGGGTTGAGAAAGAAAAGAAAAACTAAATGGGCTGAATGGGTGAGAAGAGGGAGGGGTGGGTGGTTTAAATAGAATTCTCAAGTCAGGTACATTCCCACGCCCGTGTCTCGTGGGCATGGCATCTCACACGGCTGCATCGTACGGCCGTGGTGGGCTTCGTTCGTTTCTCCCACACCCATGCTCAGGTCGCCACGCCCGTTGGTGATAAGTCAGTGTCGTCCACGGCCGCGTCGCACGGCCGTGGTGTTTTTTCAGTGCCCGTGGGGTGGTGGTTGGAGTCCATGACTTGAAGATTTGATTCTTTCTGACTTGTACCTCTTACGCCATTGTCAAGAAGACGAGATTCGTGCCTCCACCGCGCCACGCGCCACGGCCGTGTGGGCTGGAAATCTGCAGTTTTGGTTAGTTTATAGTTAGATACTATAAAGAAAGGATAAAATAGAATAAATAGGACAAAATAAAAATGTAAAATTTAATGGGGTTAGTATTCGGGTTGCCTCCCGAGAAGCGCTCGTTTATAGTCTTAAGCTAGACTCTTCTCTCATTTGTATATTCATGGTGGTTTGCGGAGTTGAAAGTCCTTCCTCATGCTATCGATTTCATTATCATGATAGAATTTAAGTCGAGAAGTATTTATATTAAAAGTACCAAAAATAGGATTACTTACCTCGACTGTTCCGTATGGAAAAACACTGATTACCCTAAACAGTATTTCTTTGTTTGTGTTAGGGTCAGGAGGAGATGTTCGAGGGTCTATTTTTTCTATCAATACCTGATCTCCAATTTTGAACTTGTTTGCTACGTGGAGTGGCTCGAGTTACGCCGTGTATTCCTAATTTTTCCTTGAAATCGTCTTCCACTCGTCTAGATCGTCGATCTGAGTCCTTCGTTCCTCACGAGTTATTTCTTTGTAAACACTAGGTCGAGGATCAGGTTCAGTTGTATTCTTTTGTGGTGCTTCTTGAAAAGAAGGTTTAACCGAATGGTTATCAATAGAATTTGTTTTCTCACCTTGGTTACTTGATGTTCTAGCCGAATCGAGAGCTTGGAGAGTGACTGTCTCATTACCTACACGAAGTATGAGTTCTCCTACATCAATATCAATTTTAGTCCTGGCAGTTGCTAAAAATGGTCTTCCTAAAATTAAGGGAATCGAATTATCCTCATCCATGTCTAAGACAACAAAATCTACTGGGAAAACAAATTTATCAATTTTTACAAGAACATCTTCGATAATACCCCTAGGAATTCTAACAATTTTATCAGCTAGTTGGATGCTCATTCTAGTTTGTTTGGGTTTCCCTAGACCTAGTTGTTTAAACAATTTATAAGGCATGACATTTATGCTTTCCCCTAGATCAACTAATGCATTATCAATAGATAAACTACCAATTAAACATGGAAGCGTAAAACTCCCTGGATCTTTTAATTTCTGTGGTAGTTTATTTTGCAAGATTACCGAGCACATTGCGTTTAGTTCCACATGTGATGCTTCGTCTATCCTTCGCTTTTTCGTCAACATCTCTTTTAGGAATTTTCTAGAGTCTGGCATCTGCGTAAGAGCTTCAAGTAACGGTAAGTTAATATGTAATTTCTTTAAAAGTTTAAGAAACTTACCAAACTATTCCTCTGTATCGTCTCTCTTTAATGCTTTGGGATATGGTATGCGAGGTTGGTACTCTTTGATTACCGGTTTTGGCTTATTATTACTTACCTCAACCTTACCTTCTTTGACCACATTCTCTTGCCTTGAATTGGACTCGTCTAACCCTTCACTTTCTTGAGCTGTTATGGCTTGGATTTGCTCCTTTGGGTTAATCTCATTGTTGCTTGGTAGACGCCCTTGCGGTCGTTCGGAAATTAACTTTGCAAGTTGTCCAACTGTCTTAGTAAGTTCCCTGACTAGATTCTCGATCCCTTTGATCAATGCTTGTTGGTTCTTAAGGGTGGTTTCAGTGTATTAGAGACGGTTATCTGTGGCTGCCTTGAATTTTGTCAGCATCTCTTCAAGGTTCGGCCTCTTTTCCTGTGGATAGGGCTGATTTTGGAAATTTTAAAGAGGTTGTTGTCTCTGAATTCCTTGATTTCCTTAACCTCCCCATGAAAAATTTGGGTGGTTCCTCCAACCTGGATTATAATTATTACTATAAGAGTTATTATTAGATCTGAAATTATTACCTATATAGTTCATTTGTTCGCTTTCTGTGCCAGGTTGGTAGGGTGGGTACTCAAGATTCGCCACAGTTCCACTTGCGTCGCACTGCATTACTGGATGTACCTACGAAGAACACAAACATCAAGCTTTTTATTCATCATCTCTACCTGTGTTGATAGCATTGTTACTGTGTCAAGGTTGAAAACTCCAGCTGATTTTGTTGGTTTTGTCCTTGTAACACCGCCACCGATAGTTATTGGTGACATCTCTTCAATAAACTTCGTAGGTCGCTTCGGGAGTTACGTTGTTCGAGGTTCCACCGGTGGTTGAATCAATTAGTTGCCTTGTTGAGGGGTTTACACCGTTATAGAAAGTTTGGACTTGGAGCCACAAGGGTAAACCATGGTGCAGAGACCTTCTCAAGAGATCCTTGTATCTCTCCCATGCGTCATATAATGTTTCTAAATCCATCCGCACAAAAGAAGAGATATCATTACGTAATTTGGCCGTTTTGGGCGGTGGGAAATGTTTTAATAAAAATTTTTTGGTCATTTGATCCCATGTGGTGATTGACCCTCGTGGTAACGAAGTTTAACCCTTCATTTAGCTTTATTCCTTAATGAAAAGGGAAATAATCAGAAGACGGATGGCATCATCGAAAGCGCCATTTATTTTTAAGGTATCACAAAACTCTAAAAATTAGCTATATGAGTATTTGGGTCTTCGTCCTGTAAACCATCAAATTGAACAAATTGTTGAATCATTTGTATAGTGTTAGGTTTTAATTCAAAATTATTAGCAGCTATAGCAGGCCTAACAATACTTGATTCTGCTCCTGTTAAATGAGGTTTAGCATAATCATACATAGTATGCGAAGCATTATTTTCTGCCACATCTTGTGGTGGTGGATCATTCTCGTCCATCCCTTTAGTAGGATTGGATTCGCCTTCTCGCTCTTTTTTTGTGTAATTTAGGGCTCGCCTAATTTCTCTGCGATTTCTACGAGCGGTAGCATCAATATAACTGTCGTATACTAGTTGATGCGATCCTGGTCGCATCATGGTTCGACTCCATCCGATGCCATCGAGAGTGGCCTAAGTTTGAGGGGCCAAAGTGCAAAATGAAGCTGATTCCAGCTCTTTGAACAGATCCAACTAAATTGAACTCTTTATTTAATTTTCAACTTTGCATTTAGTTTGCATTTTAAATACTTGCATTTAAGCATCTTACTTCAATAAATGGTTGCTGGTCATTAATTCAACTCAACTTAGTTTAATTAATTGAGTTCTTTTAATGAATTTAATTTAATAGTTGTTTCTTTAATTAATCTAGTTACTAGATTAATTTATTAATGCATGAGTTAAGTTCAATTAATGATGCTTTATTTAATTAAGCTAGTTGCTTTAAGTGTTAGTTTATTTAATTAAGCTAGTTACCGGAATAAATGATGTTTAAGTGTTAGTTTATTTAATTAAGTTAGTTGTTAATTTATTTTAAGTTTAATAATTCAATTAATTTGTCGGTTACATGTGAAAATTGTAGGTGACTTTTCATCTTACATCCATTATTACTATTAAATAAAGAAGAACATTATGGTTCTTTAAATTTGGTAGCCTCTTTGTCTTCAACTTCTATAACGTTTGCTTCATGGTATTTACTACAAGCAATCATTTCTCCATCATTTGGCTGGTGACTTTTTGGTTGATCATGGAGAACTCAAGGGACATTTACAAGCAATTTAATTGAAGAATTAATCACATTGAAGATGGGAGTTACATGGCTAGAATTCTAAAAGTTGAGACTTTTGAACTTGGAATATATTTTATGAACTTTTGTTCATTGAATGAGATTATTCTCCTCTCTATCTTTCGTACGAGTTTCGATTTCGACTTATCAAGTTTTCTTGCTTGTGGCGTAAATCATTCTCTTCCATCAACTTATACTATAGGTTCCTATCTTTATAGATAACGGGTCTTGGTCCATCATCGACTATCATTATTCCACCTTAAACAAATATAGAACCCGGGGTGACACTTTATTAGTGTTGAATCGATTCTTTGTTTAATTTCTTTCATCCATTCCCATCAACTATCACCTATCATTTATCTAAACCATCACTTATCCATCTATCCAATTCCATTACCATCAGCCTATCATTGTTTGTTCAACCTTAAACCGAATTCCATCTTCTTTCCCTTCATCTTAAATCGACCTATCCTTTTAATTATCCAAATCAACTCTTTCATTTAAACACCTCCATTCCTAACTTAATCCCACCTTCTAAACAAATTCACCTAAAGCTTCCGCAAACTCATCCATATTTTTCCGATTCAGAAGACTTGTTTCCTCCTTGTAGACGATTGGGCAACTCACATACGACTCGACTCACCCCGAGGCGGATCGTATCATTTGGTATTAGAGCTATAAAATGAGGAGTTTCGACGACGAACGAGAAGCCGGTAATAGGTTCGTAAAAAAATAAAAAAAATCGAAAAAAAAGTTGTATTTCATTTCTTTTGTACTCATCTTTTTACATTTGGTGAAAAAAATTCGAAAAAAAATTAATTAAAAAAAAGAGAAAAAAATACGAGTGAAAAAAAAAGTTTGTGGAAATTTTTTTTGAAAAGATTGCCAGTTGTGTTTCATTTCTTCTACCCTGTTTTCGACCTCAAAGCTACCACTCTAGTCTCATCTACCTACCCCGATCTTCAAAAAAAAAAATTCTTCTACCATCATTTGGTATTTTCTCTTTTCACCCAACGCCACCCACCCTTACTCCATTTGCCTTTTCTTTTTTTTAGTCTACCCGAAACCCAACGTCAAACCTTTGTTAACCAATTTTGAAGCCGACCCTCAAGCCGTAATAAGTCTTTCGAAACGAAGTACGAATTTGCGAGAGCGAGAAAGAGCGGTAAAAGGCACGAGTGCTACATTAGAGAAAAAGCCATATTCGAGTGAAACACGAGTGTGAGCGATTTTTCTTTGCGAGTGACTTGTGAGAATTTTGTGGTGAGGATTTAATTTTTTGTTTTTATTCTTTTTAACAATCTTTCTTTTCAGAAAATAAACATGAATCAAGAAGCGTTGACAGAATCTGATTATCAATACTTGTTGAATGGGATGCAAAAAGTCATGAATGCCAAGTTTGACAAGTTACATAAGCGGTTGGATCGAATCGAGGAACGAGACCAACAAGAACGACTTTCTTCAAGTCGAAGAATGGAGTCAAGGTCGTCTCGAAAACACGCTTTCGAAGATCATTCAAGAAGAGATTTTGATTGAGATTATGGTTTATATAGAAGTTCGAGACGGTATGAATCAACCCGCGAAGGTGAGACCTCTCCTGATTACCATCGAGAAGGTATGATTTCTTCTTCACAAGCTTCAACATATCCATCCACGGAGAAATCTTTACGAAGAAGTGAATGTGGTTCATATGCGTCGAAGAATTCATCTACGAAAGATTATTCTCGAAGTAGTTCAAATCGTGATTCTTATTCGACGAAGGATTCAAGGCAAAGCAAAGCAAAGTTCAAAGCCTACTATGGTGACGAACAAGAAGAAAGTATGAGTTTTTCTTCTTATGAATCAAAGATGTCGAGCACGAAGGATTTTTCACGAAGCATCGATCGTGACATCTACGAAAATATTTCTTCGATCCTTGAGTCAAATCCATCTCTTTTCAATTATTTTGAATCATTCCCTTGTTGTAATGAAAAAGAACTTGAAAAAAAGTTCGAGAGAAAAGAAAATAAAAATGAGAAAAAAGAAATAAAAAGAAAAGAGAGAAAAGAGGCAAGTAAGAGAGAAAATGAGCGAGTTTTGAGAGAGCTTGAAAAAGCCATTGAGAAGGTTTTTGAAAAAGAGAAAGAACAAAAAAGAAGTTGAAAGAGAAGTCGAAAAGAAATTTGAAAAAGAATTTGAGAGTGAAGAAAAAGAGCTTGAAAAAGAAAATGAAGAAAAGATTGAAAAGAAAATTGAGATTGAAAAAAAAATTGAATGTGAAAAAGAAGAGTTGGAAAAAGAAACGAGAGAACGAGATGAGCGAGAAAAAGAGAGTGATTTTTCAACTAATCCATTTGAAGTTTTCTCTTCTTCTGTCTCTACTTTTCAGATTTACGAGAAGCGAGAGTCTTTGAATGCCAACTTCAATACCTTCCGACGAGCGGCGTTTTGCGTGTGATCAATAAAGGTAAAGTTGAAAGTGAAGTTGAATCACCCGAATCGGAAGGTAAGGAAGGTAAGTGTTTTGAAACGATTTCGTCTCCCCTAAAATTTTCTAATGATTGCAAATATGTGGATGACATCATCATTTGCCCATCTTTGATTGATTGTGATAATTTAAGTGATGGAAAAATGAGTTTGTCTAGTAATAATCAATGCGATGCAAAGTATGATGGTGGAGAGACGCATAGCCGACAAATGCAAGACTCGAGTAAGTATAAGGATGACTTTTCTTTTAATACCAATTTATTTGATTGCGGTTATTACGAGATTTGTTCATTGTCTAATACAAAATCTTTGAGTTTTTGCAAATCGGTTTTAAGACATGTTCAAAATTTTGATCGTTCGATTTTGAGTTTGCACAATTCCTATTGGATTAACATGTTTGATTTTTCTAAACCGTTGTCACATCTTGAACTTAATAATCAAACGCATGTTTTTAAACCGGGAATATGTTTTGTATCATCTGGTATGTCTTGTTGGAAAATCAATCAGTTCCAATTGTGCTTGAACAATTTCAATCATTTTGAAACATGGTTCCTGAATAAGGTAACGAATTTTGTCAACTTTGTTTTCCATTTTTATTCATTCCTTAAATATTTTTTATGGTTGCATTTGAAATTCACTTTCCATTTGAGAATGGTTGAATTGAACGCGAAGCTTCGATTACACTACTTGGCCGTGGAGAGAAGGTTTGTATTGCTCGATCAAGGTAAGACTGATCTTTGTCTATCTGAGTATAAAGGTAAGTCTTCTGAAACTGTTGATGCGTTTTTGCTCTTTTCGGACTGCGATAAGCTTTACGTTGCTGATTATGTTTTTGCCAAACATTTAGATCATGTCATGATTAATCGTTCTACTTTGCCTGTTTGCGATTTAATCGTTTCGATGAATGATGATAGGATTCTTGAGTTTGACAGTTTTGATAATTTCCATGTGAAAGAGTCCATATTGCGTTCCATGTGTGATCCATTTGAAAACTTTGAAATGCTCTTGATTTCTTTGAATGTTGATAGAACACATGCTAATGATTTTCATCATTTAGATCATGAAGTGTTTGAATGTTTCATTCTGATGATTGGTGGTCTATCTGATTTGTTCATTGACAAAAAGAATCTTGTGTTTGATAAATTTTATTCATGTGCGAGTAATTCAATGCATCATTCAATGCATAATGAGATTGTCCTATCTCAAGTGTCAATTGCACTTTCTCACCTATCTGTTTGTGATGAATATATCCATCATTTGATGTGTTACTCACATGGTGATTTTTATTTATGGAATCCATTTGAATCGTATGCATGCCATGAAGATTATTCACTTCAGTTTCAAATGTTTGATAAGGCATTGTTCATTTTATATGAAAGTTTGATGCTGCCTGATTACATGCGATTTCTTTGTTTGATGTTTACATTTTGTTTGCAAGTTTGTTTGACACAACTGTTGCTAACTCTTGGTTATATTTTTCAGGTGTTGCGATTATCATCTGTCCAGTTTGATCAAGGAAAGTCGAGCGGCAAGAATTTTGTTCGAGAGAACCATCGGCTCGATTCGAGGAGAATCGCTTTCAAGAGGGGGTATGATGCGATCCTGGTCGCATCATGGTTCGACTCCATCTGATGCCATCGAGAGTGGCCTAAGTTTGAGGGGCCAAAGTGCAAAATGAAGCTGATTCCAGCTCTTTGAACCGATCCAACTAAATTGAACTCTTTATTTAATTTTCAGCTTTGCATTTAGTTTGCATTTTAAATACTTGCATTTAAGCATCTTACTTCAATAAATGGTTGCTGGTCATTAATTCAACTCAACTTAGTTTAATTAATTGAGTTCTTTTAATGAATTTAATTTAATAGTTGTTTCTTTAATTAATCTAGTTATTAGGTTAATTTATTGATGCATGAGTTAAGTTCATTTAATGATGCTTTTTTTAATTAAGCTAGTTGCTTTAAGTGTTAGTTTATTTAATTAAGCTAGTTGCTGGAATAAATGATGTTTAAGTGTTAGTTTATTTGATTAAGTTAGTTGTTAATTAATTTTAAGTTTAATAATTGCATTAATTTTTCGGTTACATGTGATAAATGCAGGTGACTTTTCATCTCACATCCATTATTACTATTAAATAAAGAAGAACATTATGGTTCTTTAAATTCAGCAGCCTCTTTGTCTTCAACTTCTATAACGTTTGCTTCATGGTATTTACTACAAGCAATCATTTCTCCATCATTTGGCTGGTGACTTTTTGGTTGATCATGGAGAACTCAAGGGACATTTACAAGCAATTTAATTGAAGAATTAATCACAGTGAAGATGCCAAAAGTTGAGACTTTTGAACTTGGAATATATTTTATGAACTTTTGTTCATTGAGTGAGATTATTCTCCTCTCTATCTTTCGTACGAGTTTCGATTTCGACTTATCAAGTTTTCTTGCTTGTGGTGTCAATCGTTCTCTTCCATCAACTTATACCATAGGTTCCTATCTTTATAGATAACGGGTCTTGGTCCATCATCGACTATCATTTTTCCGCCTTAAACAAATATAGAACCCGGGGTGACACTTTATTAGTGTTGAATCGATTCTTTGTTTAAGTTCTTTCATCCATTCCCATCAACTATCACCTATCATTTATCTAAACCATCACTTATCCATCTATCCAATTCCATTACCATAAGCCTATCATTGTTTGTTCAACCTTAAACTGAATTCCATCTTCTTTCCCTTCATCTTAAACCGAACCTATCCTTTTAATTATCCAAATCAACTCTTTCATTTAAACACCTCCATTCCTAACTTAATCCCACCTTCTAAACAAATTCACCTAAAGCTTCCGCAAACTCATCCATATTTTTCCGATTATTTTCAGAAGACTTGTTTCCTCCTCGTAGACGATTGGGAAACTCACATATGACTCGACTCACCCCGAGGCGGATCGTATCACTAGTGGTCCTCTCGGGGTCCTTCTAGTCATAAACTAGAGGTACCTGCTAGGAAAAGAACGAAAGAAAAATTTAGAAAAGTTAAAAACAAAACAAAAAAATAAAAATAAAAGTAAATTGCGGAAAATAATGGCTAAAGTAATAAAAATAGACCTTTCTTAATATTTTAGTTCCCCGACAACGACGCCAAAAACTTGATCGTTGTTTTCGCGATGTCAAAGTCTTAAAATTTATAAAAAGAATGATCGAACCTGGAAACTAACTATGACAACGATTTGAGGCAAGCGCACCTATCGAACAGTAGTATAGCTTAGGCAAGACCGGATTGTCGAACCCAAAGGAACCAAAAGTACTAATACTAACTTTCTTTTTATTATCTAGCCTAAAATAAGTGAAGTTGTTATTTAATCTAAATTTAACTAACTACTAAGCTAAAGACGCAAAGACAAAAAGAATGAATTGGGGAAAACATTGTTGGAAAAACTCGGTTGATTAAGACGATACCCTTAGGGAGAATCCACCTAGACTTCACTTGTTATCTAACTCGAACTGCAGACGATTTATTCACTTGACTTGATCCGTAAGACTCCCTCACGTATATTAAACCCTCTCTCAAGCGAATAACGTCTAACCCTAGGTTGATTAATTGAAATCTCTTTCTAATTAAAACCCTAGAATTGCATTAACTCGATCTATGGACTCCCATTTTAGGTTTCACCTTAATCCAGACAAAATTTCGTCACCCTATCTCTAGGCGTGCGATCAACTCCGCTTAATTATGCTAGATCTACTCTTAGCGGGGACTTTTGCTCCTCCACCTAAGCACATCAAACTTGAATCAATATCCGAAAATATTAACACAAGAATTAAGAACACATAATTAAGAACAAATCAAGTATTTATCATATAGTTCAAAGAAGCGATAACAAGATTCATCTAAGTTTCATCCCCTTCAGGTATCTGAAGGGTTTAGTTCATAACAATAAAAGAAAACATCTCAGAAGAAAAGATAAAACAAAACATAAGAAATCCCTAAAACCCCCTGAAGGAATTGAAGGAGAGATCCGCCGTCTTGAGTAAAATCTCGGCTTCTTGAGATGGATCAACTGGCTATCTTCGAGTGTTTCCCACAAATCTGACCTTTTCGGCTCGGCTCCTTGGCCTAGCTCACTGCCCTCTTCTAGGTTATACTTAGGGTGTTTATATAGGCTTTTGAAATAGGTTTCTTTGCCCCTAAGTATCCTTTTCCGAGTGAAATTGCTCTTTTCCACGACAGGGACACGGTAATGGCACACGCCCGTGTGAATTGTCTTTAGGCCGTGTTTGGACTTTAATGAGGTGACACGCCCGTGTAAATCATGATCAGGCAGTGTTCTAGTCTATCAGGGAGACACGGCCGTGTTGGCTCAAGTCGAGGCCGTGTCAAATTTCACTTTGGCCTGATTTGGTCTGTTTTAAGCCCGTTTCTCATTCTTTCCATCCTCTGGTGCTTTCTTGAGTATAAAACATGAAAAGAAAGGATTAAGAGTACCTTTTTACATAAATCAAGGGATAAATCTTCCAAAAGTATGCTAAATGTGGGATTAAAATATGTTACTTTTACGATTTATCACTAATATATAAAGATTTCCAAATAAACTTGAAAATGGTCCCATAAAATCCATACCCCAAACATCGAACAATTCAACCTCCATAATTGGCTGCTGTAACATTTTATTGCGTCAAGATATAAAACCAGTGCGATGACACCTATCGTATTGATTCACAAAATTGTGGGTGTCTTTGAATAATGAAGGCCAGTAGAATCCTGATTGGAGAGCCTTAGTGACAGTTCGCATTCCACCTAAATGACCTCCATAAGGAGCATCATGACTGTGCTTTAGGATTGAAAGCATCTCCTCTTCCGGAACACAATCCCGAATGGTGTTGTCATTGCATACCTTGAATAAATACGGCTTGTTCCAATGATACTTCACTACTTCACGAAGAAATCTTTCTATTTTATTGCTTGTGACACCTAACGGGAGTTTTCCACACACTAGATAATTAACCAAATTTGTATACCAAGGGGTTCCATCTACAACAAATAACTTCTCATCTGGGAATGCGTCGACAATTTGAAGTATGTTTCCATCTTCGCTGCCAACTTCCAACTGAGACAGATGGTCTGTAACTTGATTCACTGAACCCTTATGGTCTTTTATCTTGATGTCAAATTCTTGCAACAGTAAGATCCAGCATATGGGTCTTGGTTTTTCATCCTTCTTCACAAAAAGATATCTCAAGGCCGAGTGATTAGTAAATACGATAACCTTTGCATCGACAAGATAGGAATGAAACTTGTCGAAAGCAAAGACTACAACCAACAATTCTTTCTCTATAGTGGTATAATTGATTTTAGCCTCTATAAGAGTTTTTCTAGCATAATAGATGATGTGAAATATTTTTCCCTTGCGTTGTCCTAGAACAGCACCCACAGCAAACTCACTTGCATTGCACATAACTTCAGAAGGTTGAGACCAATCTGGTGCAACAACAATGGGTGCATTTACTAGCTGCTTCTTTAATTGAATAAATGCACCCAAACATGCATCGTCAAAGAATAATTTTCAATTTTGTTCCAGCAATGAGCATAAGGGTTTTGCAATTTTCGAGAAATCTCTAATAAATCTTCGGTAAAACCCCGCATGCCCAAGAAAATTACGAATACCTTTCACATTTGTTGGTGGAGGTAATTTCTCAATGATTTTCACTTTAGCTTTGTCTACTTCAATGCCTTGACCAGAAATGTGATGGCCTAACACAATACCTTCAGTTGCCATGAAATGACATTTTTCCCAATTTAGAACAAGATGTGTGTCTTCACATCGTTGCAATACTTTATCTAAATTGTCAGTGCAGTGGTCAAAATCATTCCCATAGTCTAAGAAATAATCCATAAAAACCTCTAAAGAATCTTCAATCATATCTGAGAATATTTCCATCATGCACATTTGAAATGTGGCTAGTGCGTTGCAAAGACCGAAAGGCATACGACGAAAAGCAAAAGTACCAAAGAGAAAGGTGAAAGTTGTTTTCTCTTAATCTTTCGGTGCAATAGCAATTTGATTGTACCCAGAATAGCCGTCTAAGAAGAAGTAATAGGCTCTTCCAGCAAGCCTATCCAACATTTGGTCAATGAAAGGAAGTGGGAAGTGGTCATTCCCTGTGGCAACATTAAGTTTGCGATAATCCATATAGACTCGCCATCCCGTAGGAATGCGTGTAGGAATTGATTCGTCATTTTCGTTGCTAACCACAGTGATGCCACTCTTTTTAGGAACACATTGCACTGGACTTACCCAATTGCTATCAGAAATAGGGTAAATAATTCCAGCGGTAAGCCATTTTATAATTTCTTTCTTAACAACTTCCTTCATCTTCTCCTTTAATCTTCTTTGTTGCTCAATTGATTGCTTGCCTTCATCTTCCAACATGATCTTGTGCATGCATAAAGATGCACTAATGCCTCGAATATCGACAATACTCCAAGCAATAGCTCGTTTATGTTGCTTAAGAATATGGACTAATTTCTCTTCTTGAGTTACATCCAGTGTTGCAGAGATAATAACTGGGAGAGTATTGTTATCACAAATAAAAATGTATTTAAAATGAGTAGGTAGTGGTTTCAATTCCAGAGTAGGAGCTTTGTCTATAGATGCTTTGAAAATTAGAGTTGTTCTGTTGGCTAAGTCTAAAGATTCAATCTACCATCCATGCCTAAGTTCAATATTATTAGCGTCAACAATGCTGTCACAATTATCTAAGAATTCATCATTAGATGTCACTGCAAACTCCTCAGAAAGTATTGTGCTTTGGTCATTGAATTCTTCCGTAATTAGATCATCTAGGATATTGACAGTATGACATTTTTCTTTGTCCTTGCATTGAATAGATCCGAAAACAATGAAGGTAACGTGCTCATCATTAAGTCGCATGACCAGTTCACCTTTGTAAACATCAATAAGAGTTTTCCCGGTGGCTAAAAATGGTCGTCCCAAGATTATGGGAACCTCCTTATCTGCCTCGCAGTCAAGTATGATAAAATCAGCCGGAAAAATGAATTTATCCACACGAACTAAAATATCTTTGATTTTCCTTTAGGTTGAGCCAATGATTGATTAGCTAGTTACAATGTCACTGCAGTAGGTTTCATGTGACCAATTTCTAACTTTCTGAAAGTAGATAGTGGCATTAGGTTGGTGCTAGCTCCCAAGTCGCATAAAGCCTTGCCCAAATAATGGTTACCAATTGAACATGGGATAGTAAAGTTCCCAGGATCTTTCATTTTGCGGGGCAACTTATTTGTCAAAACAACACTACAGCCTTCTGTGAGTGCAATAGTTTTCATATCACTGAGCTTCTTCTTTTTGGACAAGAGCTCCTTCATAAATTTCCCATAATTCGAAATTTTCACAAGAGCGTCTACTAAAGGAATATTAACCTGAAGTTGCTTCAGTGTGTTCAGGAACTGTTGGTACTACTTATCCTGCTCATTCTCCCTGAATCTTTGTGGAAAAGGTAAAAGTGGAGATACATCTAATTGTGTCGACACCTTTGATTGCATCGAAAATTTCGAGGGTCAGACATTAGGCATATGAGTTACAATTTGTGGAACTTTTTTGTCTGATACATCGAAAAGCTCTTCAGATCCAAACTTCTCACTAGGGATCACTTCACCAGTATCTTGAGGCGTGGCAGTAGAGTCTGTAGTCAGCTCGCCAGTTTATTTACCACTCCTAAGCGTGATAGCCTTGCAGTGTTCTTTCCCCCTCGGACTGGGATTTTTCGTGTCACTAGGTAGTGTGCCTAGTGGTTGAGTATTTAGATTTGAAGCAAGTTGTCCTAATTGTTCCTCCAACGCCCGAATAGAAGATGAATTCCCTTACACAATAGCTTCTGTGCGAGTCATATGCTCCCGCATTAAAGCCTTAAGAGCTGCTAATGAGTTAGAAGGAGAAGCTTGCGTGTACTATTGTTGATGATGTTTTGGAACATGATGATTTGACATTGAAGAGTGTTGTGACTGCGTCTAATTCTGGTGTAGATGCATCTGGCTTTGTTGTGGATGCATCTGAGTGTGCTGATTGTAGTTCTATTGTTGTTGATTGTAATTCCCTTTTCTTGAATTATAATTGCCTTGAGTAGATATATTCCCATATTGAAATGTCATAACATTTTGTCCAGTATTCTGAGTTCCCTAAGACTGTTGATTGCGTGCAGAATTATTATAAGAGGTGCCATAAGAATTATTGCAGATGTTACTGACATAAAAGGCATTCTCCACATGTTGTTGATAATCTTTATAACTGTGGTTGTCACTGCAAATCTCACAACAAAAGGTAGGAACATTAACTTTTTGAGCGACTTGTATAGGTGCAACGTCACTAGTCCCTTGCATATTTTTTTTTCATATTCGTAAGAGAAGAAACTTGAGCACTAAGTGCATATATTGCATCCAATTCAATAACTCCCGGAGTAGCTTTTGCTTGTGCAGCTCTAGAGATAGGATATTGTAATCATTTTGAGCAATTCTCTCAAGAATTCCAATAGCATCATTATAAGTACAATCCAGCAAAGGTCTATTGGCTGATACATCGACAAGATTCCTCGTGTGTGAATTCAGCTCATTATAGAAAATCTCAATTTGTGTTTCTTGTTGAATGCCATGCATTGGACAACGTCGAAGTAAAGATTTATAACATTCCCATGTGGTGTGAAAATTCTCATCATCCAATTAATGATAAGCTGTAATATCATTTTGGAGACGAGCATTCATTGTCGGTGGGTTAAATCGCAAAACAAACTGAGTTGCTAATGCACTCCAAGAAGTAATTGATCCGGTAGGTAGATCAAGGAACCAAGTACGAGCTCTTCCCTACAGGGAATACGAAAATAATTGCATCTTCAAAGTGTCATCAGGAACGCCTTGTTGACTAAAAGAAGCACAAGTCAAAAAAAATGATTTAAGATGTTCTCGTGCATATTCATGTGGTAGTCCAACATATAGCCCATTAGAATTCAGCATTTGAAACATTACTGGCCTAAGTTCAGAATTTCCAGCTTGGATTGCTGGCATAACAACTCCCAGTTGGAAGTCATCCAAGACAGGTACTACAAAATCTCGTATATTCCTGTTTTGTATTTGAGCGTCTTGTGGCAACGATGGGTCATTAGCATTTTGTTGCTGCATCGGAGGTATGACTTCATAGTTTCTTAGTAAAGCCATATTCCATTGTTCTTGAAGTCTCCTCCACGCTGTTCTTTCAATTTCTGGATCAAAATCGATAATAAACTTCGAATTACTTCAGGTCATATAACACCTAAAATAAAATGTAAAAATAGCGACAAAAAGAGAACAAGTTAGTAACAACTAAATATTATAAAAACAAACAAAAAAAAACATCGAACAAACACCATCCCCAGTAACGGTGCCAAAACTTGATCGACTGTTTAACGTCACAGCAATAATGTGCAAGTGTACACTGTCGATGCAAGTATAGTAGACAGATATGAGTCTATTGGTTATCGATTCCACGAGGATGGCTGTCTTTTTTTATCAATGTCAGTGCAATAAATAGATAGTAACGAGATAAATTGTGAGAGTAGTTGTTGAAGCAATAACTTGAAAACAATAATATGAAAATATGATAATGATAAACTGGGATCCCCAGCGTGAATATTCAATAGAATACTAAGTGCTTTCAAGGTATAAAAGGATAGGTGATTGTCGATGCATTAAATGCAATGAATATCTTACCAAGCTTAACTTCTATATTTAATCTAAGACTTAATCATGCACATTAGCCACACCTTCTGATGATGGCAATGGAAGACTCCTAAGAATAAGTGGATTAAATTCCTCTAATCCTCAAGAAACTTCTGTTGTCATGCTTGTTAGCTTGAACTATTGCTGCACTTTCTAGTGTCAGTGACCGCAATAACACTTCTATGCTAAAAACATTCAAACCCAAAGATTAAACAGTAGAAGCAAGATTGAACAAAATAACATTTAACCCAGAAATCATGCGTACTTCCGTACAAACATGAAATAGAAAGTAATCACCATCGTTTAGAAAAGAAATATAAGAGAAATAAGTAGAGAGTACTATTCCTAGAAAATCTCGACTTGATCTCTCAACTCCCTCTTGTGTCACACTCAGGGCTCCTCGTCAAGAGTTAAGCTGCATCCCTTTTACATTGGTTCACTCGTAGGAGGCTTAAGCCACCATAGCCGAAAGCTTCAAAAGATAGGTTGAAGAAGATAATCCAAAAGCTCTCCCCTCTTTTTCTTTTCACGTGAATATATATATATATATATATATATTTCCAAATAGCACAAGTGTCCTTTCATCAGAATCATGCTGCCTCTATACGTACAAGTTAGATATACCAGACTAAACAGCTCACGCATTTTTGTTCTTATCCGGATAGCTGTTAGGTGCGGCGACAATTCTGGGCGCAATCTGGAAATACTCATGCAGCGACATCCGTACCGAAACATGACTAAATTAAGGATAAATAGTTTAAGACCCACTGAGTTATAAAATGCAATTTACTGAACTGAAAATGCTAAAATGTGTGCTAAAGATAACTAAATGGGAACAAATTAAAACATTTATTCTTTCTAGTACTATCATCTCCCCTAAAATTGTGTGTTTTAACTGATCACAATGAACTTTATATAGGCTAAACTTGTAATATTAAAGTGCCTAAATTGTCCTTTAAGTACTTAGAATTTGACTAGGAAAAATATTCGTAATTTCCTTCCAAAATGCATCTTTCACGTGTAGGGACTTTTTGGGCTGTGCAGGGGTGGTGTTGCAACGCAGGCCTGCATGTTGCAACATCGACTTTTAGTGTTGCAATATTAAAGGGCCGTGTTGCGACATCGAGGGCAGGTCTACTCTAGAACTTGTTTTTAGCTTTTGTCTTCAATGTTGAGAAATCATTGTCTTGGTGTTGCGACATAAGCATCAATTTTGACCTGAATATGCATCTTTAGCTCCCGACTTGACCTACAAGCCCATGTAACCTTATTTAGATATATAAAATGTAATAAAACTACTAGGAAACATAAATTAATATTTTAAGTATGACAACCTAAATATATACTGAGATGCTTAGATTTAACTCTTAAACAAGCTAAAGTTACGTGCAAAAAGGATGTAAATAATAATGTAATTCATGGTAGATCACTAAGCCGAAAGAACAGGTCCACAATAACCGGGAATTCATAATAGTATACTGTGGCAAACATAATGAAGGGGAATTAGATGAAGAGAGTTTGGATGACATTGAACCAAAAAATAGGGAGATAACCTTCCAATTTGATTGGTGGCATAAAAGTAGAACACAACCAGAGTAGGTGATTCCTACTGCAACAAATATGGTTCCATCTATTGTTAAACCACCTGAAATGGAATTGAAGCCATTACCAGAATATTTGAAATATGGGTATTTGGGAGAGCAAAACACATTACTTGTTATAATAGTTGCAAGATTGACTTCTGAGCAAGAATGAGCATTATTGGGTGTATTGAAGACACATAAAAAAGAAATTGGATGGGCTATCATTGATATTGAAGGAATCAACCCTACGCTATGTCAAAATAAGATCAGATTAGAAGGGAAGAAGCCAATGGTGGATGCATAGCATTGGTTAAATCCAACCATGAAAGAAGTGGTGAAAAAGGAGATACACAAATGGTTGGACGCCAATATTGTTTATGTAATTTCTGATAGTGAATGAGTTAGCCCTAGACAATGTGTTCCAAAGAAAGGTGGGTTAACAGTTGTTGAAAATGATAAAAATGATTTGATCCCAACAAGAACAGTCACTGGATGGAGGGTATGCATTGATTACTGGAAATTAAACGATGCAATGAAAAAAGATAATTTTCCTCTCCCTTTCATTGATCAGATGTTGGATAAACTGGTTGGGAAAGAGTATTATTGTTTCCTTGATGGATATTCCGGATATCATCAGATCTAATACATCCAAACAATCAAGAAAAAACTACCTTCACTTACCTTTTTGACATATATGCTTTTAAATGTATGCCATTCAGATTACGTAATGTCGTAGCAACATTTATGAGATGCATGACTGTTATTTTTCTGATATGTTAGAGGAAGGCCTCGACGTATTGATGGAAAAATTTTCAGTATATTGTGATTCCTTCCAGGAATGTTTAGATAACCTTGAGAAAGTATTGAAAAGATTCGAAGAAACCAATATGGTGCTTAATTGGGAAAAATGTAATTTTATGGTGAGAGAAGGGTTTGTTTTTGGTTATCAAATATCGAGAAAAGGTTTGAAAGTAGACAAGGCAAAAATTGATGTCATTAAGAATCTTTCCAATCCCACAACTGTTCGAAGAGTGAGGAATTTCTTAGGACATGCTGGGTTTTACAGAAGATTTGTAAAAGACTTTGTTCATATATCTAAATCATTGAAGAAACTCCTTAAAAAGGAAACACCTTTTGTATTTGATCAGGATTGCATTCAGGCTTTTGAGGTAATAAAAGAAAAACTCATTTCTGCACATTATTTTGGAGGGACAACTGAAGAAGTAAATGAAACACAAGGGTTACAATGCAAGGTTATAGGGAGTCAATTTGAAGGAGGAGAAAATAGGGAAAATGAATGTGAGACAGACGAAGAAAGTGAAACAAATGGGGGTTTAACTACAACAACCAACTAGAACAGAAACTTCTCTCTATGTCGTGACATCAGCATCACATGTCATGACACCAAAAGGAAATTAACATAGGTAAACTACTTTTGATGTCGCAACAACTAATGGGGATGTCGTGACAACCCTACATAAACTAAAAATTCGAACTCACTAACCTAAGACATATTGTAGTAGAATTCTAGTAGACTTAGGACTGATTAATTTGTATCTCTTTATAAATAGCATCCCTAACTCACCATTAACCATTAATTCTTATCATTATCCTTCTTTACTAGTAGTAAGCCACAAAAATCTATTTTCTTTTTCTAGAATTTGTGAAAATTGCAGGATTTTTCTGTAAGTCACTTAAGAAACTTAATAACTATATAAAGAGACATTACATTGAATTCAGGTTTGATTTTATTACAAATTATTGTTTGAAATCATGAATACATTTGTTGAATTCCAAGTAAACAACAAAGACAAATACCTACAATAGTTGCACCCCAATACATTCATCTAAGAATAATGATTTGATCTATTAATAAGGAACTGTAAGGGAGTATGGGAAATCACGACTTAACAGGAATGAACTATCTTTTGTCTACCACCCAAAGAACCGACATTAATATCAGTTATACAGGAATTTTATCTCACATTAAAAGAAAGAGAAGCAACAAGACCATATTATGAGATGCGAAAATATGTCAAAGTCAGAGGGGTCAACATCTTGGTAATCTAAATAAGTATTTATCAATTTTAATGCTCTATACTACCACCATGATTACATGTTCAGAACAAATCTCACACAATTCAAAAACGTAGACATGAAGGAAGTTTTGAGATTTTTAACTGAAAGGAAAGAAGAATAGACGTATCACCCATGTACAAAGATACCATCGACATTGCATCAAGCATTAATGACTCCAAGGGAAAAAATATGGATGAAGTTCGTATGTTCAAGAATTTGGCCCACTGAAGATATTTCCAATATTAACCCGATACAGGCTATTATGGTATATGCGATCTTACAAAAGAAGCAGATATGCATCGGTACTTAGATTTATCAAAGTATGATTGAGTGTGTACAGGATCAATCAAAAGGAACATTCTTCCCACACCTAATAACATAATTATGGAAAGAGTAGGAGTACCTATGGATCCACTAGACACGCAAATGAACCCTCCAAAGAAATTATTAGGAGATGATCTATATAAACAATTTGTAATAATCTATGGAATGCAAAAGGAAGAAAGGAGAAAACGAGGGCTATAGGAAGGAGATGAATAAGGAAGTTTTACTTAACCTTATTATCAAAAAAAAAAATTTGGGACTTATACAAATATATTTTAGGATTAGACATGTACAAGTTTAGGACAATTTATTTAAAACTTAGTTGATTTTTTAGGAATTTTTAATTTAGACAAATTTATAAAAAATATTAAGATTAGATACTTTGTGTGTGTGTGTTTTTTTTTTTTAAAAATTTCTATGAAAAAAAACCTCATATGAAAGGAGCATGACATTTACAAGCTTCTAACAAGGAAGGAGGTACCTACCATTAGACCATTATAATATCACGATCAATCGAGTAATTTCTTTCCTTATCTATTTAAGGCTGCACATTAGGGACAATGTGCTATCAAAAGTGTGTTGGGGGGGGGTAACATAGGAAATTTGTTTTGATTGTCATATGTGTGCTTGAGCTCGTAGAAATACAAGTGATTGGTTATGAGCATGTATATAGGCTGATTGCATTTATTGTAAATTTGGCATAATAGTGAATGATTTTAAATTTTTTATTATTAGACTACTAAGTTCTACATATTACACTATAAATAGGCATTGAGTAATTGAATACACTGAATGATATAGAAAATACAGGGAAACAAGCATGTTAGTATGTATGATAAAGAATTGAATTTGTGATTGTTTGATTGATTAAATTCGCGAATATTGAGATATATAGGGTTGACCTAAGGCATTGTTTGATATACACCCATAGAAAAAAAGCTAACCTATTTATCAATCCTTAGTACCTATTTTGAGCCAGAAACCTCTTCTTGATGAACCTTCATGTAAAACCCGAGCCAAAATGTTAAGTTGTACTTGCCTTTGTTATTTGGTCATGCATTGCACGAATATATATGTCTGGCCATACCGTGGGTTATGTAGATACATTACGGCAGATTTTGTACAAATAGAGTGAAATAGGAAGAAGTAGTATGATATAGTGATTATAGGTTAGCCAACATGTGCAAAACAAAAGAAAAATTTAGAAAGTAAGAAAATTGAGTAGAAAAAGTACATGAAAGACAAAAGCATTGTGAGTTATATGTGTTGAAAAAGATCAAAAGGTGACAAAGCCAAAAAGGTAGAAAAATTCAGTCATTAGTGCACAAAAGCTCGTGAGCTAGCCGTAGTCGCTGTGTTATGCTGTGACTTCCTATGTGGAGAAATAAGGAAAGCAAGAGAAGGAGAAATAAGGCGATGAGCGGGCAAAGATTACTAAGGGGGAAGAATAGGGAACAATACGATGCACCAAACTATTTTCGTACTTGAAACCATTTTGATGCTTCTTGTTGTTGAATTCCATACCTATCCTAAACCTCAGAGCATTACAAGCTGAAAAGCCCTATGTGGCTTAGTAAACTTATTCATGAATTGACATTACATTAAGTAATTGGATTAATGATTATTTGTATTCTTCTAGGATAATCAAATTTCTTGCAAGATTTATTGATGGATGCATATATTTGAAAACCTTAATGCCTATTTACTTTGTAATATACTAAACTTAGGTGTTTGATATTAAAAGTGGTAAGTCGTCTATATATCATGCCAGGATTATGTGTAAATATGAAAATACCTAGTTATGTACTCCAAAACCAATATTTGTACCATACTTGCTCAAGATTCATTTTTTACTTCTTGTTTTTATTTTGCCTTGCTTGAGGACAAGTAATGACTTAAGTGTGAGGGAGTTTGATCTTTCGTAATTCGGTATAGCAGATTAAACTAGTTTTCGCATTTAATGAGCTTGAATACAAGTAGTTTTATTAAGCTTTAGTATTTTAGTTTGAATTCAATAAAGAGTGTATTTGGAGTCTTTTATTGACCTTAGGGGTCGAATGAGGCCTAAAGGAAAGCTAATGTACTTAGTAAGTGTGCAGAAGACCATTCAAAGGTTTAGGAACTCAAAGCTGGTCATTGTGTTGCAACATGGGAAGCTTGATGTCGCAGCATAGCGAGCAGACAGAATACAAGAATTCCAAGTCTACGTTAGGTGTTGCGACACAACCATGGGATGTCGCAACACACCCCTGAAGCTACCTCTGAACCTGAGCATACTACATGTGATGTTGCGACACAGACACTAGGGTGTCGCAATATTTGCCCTGTACGAGAATAATTATGAGTCAGGGCGTTTTGATCCACACAATGGAAAATAAAAATGAGAACATTAGTTGATCTAGGGTTGAGGACGACGACTACCCTAATTCTATAAATAGGTTCATTTAGCACTTGTTTAAGGACAACTTTTCAAACTTTAAGTTCTTCTCTATGACCGCCTCCTGACGCACCAATGCCCAGAGTAGAAATCCTGCACAAAAGATATGGGAAAACGATATTCGCAAGTATACCAGTCGTGTTGTAATATAGTTTACAACGGAGTATATGAGTACTCTGAGTATCGTACCCAAGGGAGGTGAGCACTAAATCAATCTTAACTTAAATATAAATAGATCTAATTAATACTCTAATCAAATTATAGTACAAAAGATAAAAAAGAGAAGAGTTTTAATAAACTATGCTAGAACATGAAAGGAAATTAAACAAAAAATAGTTAAGAAATAAAATAAGGAAATATGTATTAAATCTGGGCATGGGTGATAAGCTCGCTTCGGTAATCTGAATCAATTGTCGTCTAGATTTCTCTTGTTCAATCAAATAGACAGTACCCCATTAGGATCTTTCGATACGTCCACTAAAATACTGAGTCGGTAAGAACTACTTATCTTTCAGCCTTACAGTCTAGATCGATTCAGGGTTAAGGTGTTCACAGATAGGCCATAACAATTTTGGGTTAATTCCCACCTTGACGACTTCCTAGGGTTGCCAGGCCTAGGGTTTAGGTTCTTTCGATCCTGAACAACTTATCTGTTAAGAAATCCCTACAAAACAGTTGATTATTCATACCTCCACTCGCTTATCCCCCACAGGAGGATTAGTTCCTCATGGATCTAATAAAAAATATAAACTTGAATAAGAGAATGAAAATAAAGAATGATTTCAAGAATAGAGTTCAGAAAAAGCTTGATTGTATTTAATTAAAATGTGAAATCCTCACAGAGTTTTAGAATAGTTTCAAAATTTGATTTCTTCTCAAAAATAAAATAAAAAGAATGGAAATAAAGGCTAAACCTTAAAGGAAAAGAGAAACTAAAATCTAAAACTAAAGAGAAAATTATACAAAGGAAAAAGGTGCCTCTAACATGTGTTAGCTGAGCCTATTTATAGACTAAGGATGGCCATCATCCTTAACTTCAGGTCAGCTGACATTTCTGAGCTTTAAAGTTGGATTGTGAGGACCAAAATGCCCCTAGCTCGTATTAATTTCCCGCACAGAGGCGATGTTGCGACACACTAGGTCCTGTGTCATGACATCGAGGGTAGTATGTTCAGCTTCAGAGTATCTTCAGGGGTATGTCGCAACATCCTTAGGTTGTGTCACGACATGGAAGGCAGTCTTAGTTTTCTTCAGCTCTGCTTCTTATGTTGAAACATCTAATGCTCCGTGTTGCAACCTAGCACCAATATTGAGTTATTATGTCTTCTAATGGTCTCCTGCACACTTACAAAGTGTATTAGCTCACCTTTAGGCCTCCTTCAGCCCCTAGTGTCAGTAAAAGACTCGAATAACACATTTTATTACAATTAACTAAACTTGCTGAAAAGTAATTAAAACATAACTAAAATGCTTATGTTCAAGCTCCTAAAGTGCGAAAACTAGTTTAATCTGCTACATCAAAATACGACAGATCAAACTCCCCCACACTTAAGTCATTGCTTGTCCTCAAGAAACACAAACAAAAATAACAAATGAAAAAACATCCCTTGAACAAGTATGATACAAGTGTTAGCTTTGGAGCACATGAATAAGCATTTCATATTCACATATAATCTTGGCATGAGATGTAACCAACTTACCACTTTTCGTATCAAACACTGATAGCTCTTGAAAAAATTTATATTTCATGTCTTTAGACCTAGCTAATTGCTTGTACTTAAGTAAATTTTGTTGCATTTTTAGAACATTTTAGTTAGAATTTTTAATATTGCATTAGGACTTAGACTGTGTTGGAATTAGGTGATTTTAAATCGCTTGTAGTGGTGTTTTTTGTGTGGCAGGAACAAGTTTTGGAATGAGGAAATAAATGAGTGAAGTTTTTTCAGGGCAAAGCGTAGACAATTTGCTAGCATGGATGCCATGGCAATGCCAGGAAGACCAAGTCAACATTTTCCGCATAGTAGCCCTAGTTCAAATTCAAACTTGTACCAGATAAATCCCCCTAAAAGAGGAGAAGATAATCACGAGTTTTTAGTTGACCCTAGCCTAGTCTATCTATAAAAACCGATGAAGGGGACCTCACAAATGGCCGAAAAAAGTGAGAGAAATCTTTAGGCGTGAATAAGGGTTCAGCTGCGCAAAGGAAAGGAAGTCGAAGGCAGTCCTTCTTAGCCATTATAGGACGCTGTGCTGTCGAAGTGTGGATTGGGCAAGCGAAACCTATTTCCTGAAGTTCTTTCATTATTTCCATTAATTTTCCTTCGTTAGATTGAATTGAGGTAGCTGAACACAATGTTGGATGATATTTTGGTTTGGAATTTTATTTCCCAGCCCATGAGCTAAATCTCATAGGGTTGGGATTACTTGCGATGAAACCTTAAATTGTTTTTATGGATGCTGTATATATCTAATTTACTTTACTGTTTCATTTGATTGTTCTTATTTCTTAATTAAAATGAAAACGGTCTCTAGACATAGAAGACTGTTCGCATACTTATAAACTGATTCTAATTTCAAAAGGGTTGGATTGGTTGGATTAAAATTAAATGAAATAAGCAAGTATTTGATAAACATTTGTAGTCGACTCTAGACATAGAGTCATGTTCATACAGAAGGAACCCATGCAAGATATCTAAAAAGCCTATAAACACGAGCATGGTAACTTGAGGTTTTGCTTTTGCGAGAGGCAGGCCATTTTAGAACTCTTCTATGCAGTAAAGTATATATAATTTTACCACGACATTGTTGACAGTAAATGTCATCTCTGGGTAATCCCGACCTTCCGAATCAACATCACTCTATCCTCATTCTTTGTCGTAGTAACTTTGCCACAACATATTTAGTTGTTTATTTCTTTGTTTACATTTTATTCGGATAATCACTCTCGTTATTGCCATTACATATCTGCTCTCACTTTTGCCATATCATTTCCAATTATTCATCAATTCCATCTATAACATACATCATCATTCCTTTGAATTATCACTGGATACTTACCTTAGTTTACCATAGCATCTTATTCGTCAGTTTTGCCTTAACATTAACCAAATTAAAATAACTTGACCACTTTTGTGCCTCAATCCGGTCCTCGTGGGAACGATACTCACTCATCACTCTATTACTTGAACCGACATGCATACTTGCACAAAATTGCTTATCATTTTATATGCGACAAGGTTTTGGCTTCATTGTCGGGGATCAGCAATTTGGTGACATTTGGTTTGGTTATTTTACTTAGTAGTTTTATATAACTTAGTGTTTTTACTTTTTACAAGTTTGCCATCAGTGCAAGAGAAGAGGCATTCCTGCTAACACAAAATACCTTTTTGATCCAGAGATTGACAGAACCTTGCAAAGAAAGAGAAAAAAATTGAGAAAAATGGCTAGAAACAAGAATGATCTTAATGGTAATCCAAATGATCGCAATGAAAATCCTCCCGTTGGACGTGTGGTGGATGAACGAGATAGGCCAATTAGAGAGCATGTGGTCCCAATGCTGGATGATTTGAATCCAGGGATAGTTACACCAAATATTCAAGCTCAATAATTCGAGTTGAATTCGGTAATGTTCCAAATGTTACAAATGGTAAGATAGTTTGGTGAACTACCCATTGAAGACCCACGATTACATTTAAGACTCTTTCTAGAAGTATGTGATTCATTCAAATAACAGGGTGTTCCTGAAGACCCCTTGAGGCTAAAGCTATTTTTGTATTCTTTAAGAGATCGTGTAAGAGAATGGTTAAATGCTTTATCGTCGGGAATAGTGGCATCATGGAATGATCTTTTCCAAAGATTCTTGTTATGGTATAACCCGCCTACTATGAATGCCAAGTTGAGAAATGATATTACACCTTTTTGGCAATTGGAGGATGAGACAGTGTATGAAGCTTGGGAATGATTTAAGGAGTTAATTTATAAATGTTCGATGCATGGATTTCAACACTGGACTAAAATGAAGATGTTTTACAACAGGTTGAATGCGCACACAAGGATGGTAGTTGATGCGTCTACCAATGGTACTTTGCTGGAAAAAACTTATAATAAAGCATTTGAGATCTTGGAAAAGATTACCAACAACAATTATCAGTATTTGACCATGTGAGTTGGGATGGGTAAGAGAGCTGTCGGTACCATCGAGCTTGTTGCAATCACTTCGTTAATGGCCCAAGTATCTTCTCTAGCTAATATGATTAAAACCATGAAAAATCCAACTGTAGTCAATGAAATGAAATCAATAGAGTTGTTATGTGTTTATTATTGCAAAAATCATGTGTTTGACTAATGCCCATCAAACCTACCATCAATATACTACATGGGTAATTCCAATCGAAATAGCAATCCATATCTAACACCTATAATTCAGGGAGGAAGCAACATTCGAATTTAAGTTGGGGTAATCAAGGTGCAGGAAATTTCAACAATGCCTCAAGATAGAATGTCAACAATGCACCGCCTGGTTATGTTCAACTTATGCTGAGGCAAAATTCCCAATATGGTCAAACATCATCTCCTACTTCTATTGAAGTTTTGTTAAAGGAATATATGGCCAAGAATGATGTTCTAATTCAGAGTCAGGCTGTATCTCTCCGAGCGCTTGAAAATCAAGTGGGGGAAATAGCGAATACTCTAAATTCAAGGCCACAAGGAGTATTGCCGAGTGAAACCGAGAATTCAAGAACACAAGGCAAGGAGAATTAAAAAGCAATCACCCACAGAAGCAGGACTCAGTTGATTGATGTTGTTCACGGTGCCGCGATAGGAGAGGATAATGCAAGTAACAATTAGGTAAAGACCCTAGAACCATCTGAAAAGCATACAACATCATAAAAAGATAAGTAGGAAAATGTTATGGTAAAATCAGATCAGGTTGCCAACAAAAAGGCTACAAAAAAACAATATCAACAACTAAAATGACAATCGCCTCTACCTTTTCCACACGATTCCATAATTCCAAACAAGATGCTCAGTTTAAAAGAATTTTGGAGGTTTTGAAGCAACTCCACATTAATATACCGCTAGTCGAAGCTTTGGAGCAAATGCCCAATTACGTGAAATTCATGAAAGATATACTAAGAAATGTAGGTTGGGAGAATTTAAGACTGTTCCTCTCACTGAAGGGTGCACTCAAATGTTGATGATGCTTTCACCAAATGGTGCACTCCAGTGTTGATGAATAAGCTGCCTCCAAAGTTGAAGGACCCAGGGAGTTTCACTATCCCATGTTCAATTGGAAATCATTATGTAGAAAGAGCATTATGTGATCTAGGTGTGAGTATAAATCTAATACCTATGTCTATTTTCAGGAAGTTAGGAATTGAGAAAGTGAGAACTACTACAGTAACGTTGCACTTTGCTGACCTATCTTACGCCCATCTAGAAGGTAAAATTGAAGATGTATTGGTAAGGGTGGATAAATTTATATTTCCTATAGATTTTCTTTTTTTTAGAATGTGAAGCTGACCATGATGTACCAATTATTCTTGGAAGACTATTTCTTGCTACTGGTAGGGCCCTAATTGATGTACAGAAAGGCAAACTAACCATGAGTGTGAATGATCAGCATATTACTTTTAATGTGTTTAATGCGTTAAAATGCACGGATGAGAATGAGGAATGTCACACCATTAACTTGATAGAAGTAGCAGTGGGTGAATGATCGCTGTAAATCAGAGTTTTAAAATTTATAAACGAATGATCGAACCTAGAAACCAACTCTGACAACGATTAAAGGCAAGTGCACATATCGAACGGTAGTATAGTTTAGGCAAGACCGGATTATCGAACCCAAAGGAACTAAAAGTACTAATACTCGCCGTCTTTTTATTATTTAGCCTTAATATAAAGTGATGGTTGTTTAAACTAAAATTAATCTACTTACTAAGCTAAAACGCAAAAACAAAAAGAATGAATTTGGGAAACAACTTTTGGAAAAAACTCAGTTGACTCAAGCGATACCCTTAGGAAAAATCCACCTAGACTTCACTTGTTATTTAACCTTGAACCATATGATTTATTTACTTAGTTTGATCCATGAGAGTCCCTAACGTATATTAAACCCTATCTTGAGGCGAATAACGTCTAACCCTAGGTTAATTAGTGGAACTCTTGTTCGCTTATAATAACCCCCTAGAATAGTAGTAAATCAATCTGTGGACTCCCATATTAGGTTTCACCCTAATCCGGCAAAATCTCGTCACCCTATCTCTAGGCGTGCGATCAACTCCGCTTAATTATGTTGGATCTACTCTTAGGCAGGGTCTATTCCTCCTCCACCTAAGCACATTAGATTTGGATTAAGTTCACACAATTAAGAACAAACTAAGTTATTATCATATAATTCCAAAATCAAATAACAAGATTCGTCATAGGTTTCATCCCCTTCGGGTATCCGAAGGTTTAGTTCATAACAATAAAGAAAAACATCTCAAGAGAAAAGATAACACAAAACATAAGAAATCCCTAAAACCCCCTGAAGGAATTGAAGAGGAGATCCTCCGTCTTGAGTAGAATTTTAGCTTTTTGAGATGGATCAACTGGCTATCTCCGAGTGATTCCCACAAACCTGACCTTTCCGGCTTGGCTTTTTAGCCTAGCTTTCTGCCCCTCTTTCAGCTGGTACCTAGGGTGTATTTATAGGCTTTTGAAATACATTTCTTTCTCCCTAAGTATCCTTTCCCGAATGAAATTACTCTTCTCCACGGCAGAGGCACGGCCATGACACACACCCGTGTAAATCGTGGCCAGGCCGTGTTCGCCACTGTTAAATGAGGCACGGCCGTGCAAGTCGTGGGCAAGGCCTTGTTCTAGTAGGAATGGTGGCACGGCCGTGTGGAATGGAGTTCAGGCCGTGTCGATTTTGTGGCTTGGCCCAACTTGGTCCGTTTGAAGCCCATTTCTCGTTCTTTTCATCCTCGGGTGCTTTCCTGAGTATAAGACATGAAAAGAAAGGATTAAGAGCACCTTTTTACATAAATTGGGGCTTAAATCATCCAAAAGCATACTAAATGTGGGTTTAGAATATGTTACTTTTACGGTTTATCAAATACCCCCACACTTAAGCTTTTGCTTGTCCTTAAGCAAAATTCTCAACTTACAATTAAAACGAACTTTCCTCAATTCATAATTCCTATTGATGGTGTCTCATCATAATTCATAGATAATTTATACATGGATAATTCAATTCAAAGTGTCCTAAAAATTTAAACAGTATAAGTCATAGATTTTGTAGCACAAACCATAGGTGTTTCCCTTCATCTAAATAATTACCTCTGATTCGGAATCGACAAGGATTGACATCCTCACAAAAGATTCGCTCAAATCACTCAAAGCGTTTAAGGTTCAAAATTTAGGCACTCAACAGTCAAACATGAAGAGTTAATCCCATAGGCTTGCATGAAAATTAAATCTCCACCACTGAAATATGAGATGAAACACAAATCAAAAGGTCTTTGTTAGGGTTGTAATGGGGCTAGGGTTAAGGTGCGGAAAAAGGCTGAATTAGAAGGTTAGAATCGAGATTGAATTGACAAATTACCTAACTAAGAACTAATGAACTAATAATAATAAATACATCAATTGAAAACTAATAATACTAACACTACGAGCTTATTTTTTCGATATTTGGATTTTAAATGTGTAAGCTCGTTTAATCACATAACTAATAATGAATAAACTTAGTCTCTTTTTTTTTAAGAACAAACTAAATACATAATAAAGGATAAATTACTAAAGTAAAAATCATAGTTAGGCAACTAATCAAAATCAACTCTCGATATAAGGGTAGTTAAAGAGGATGGTGATAACAAAAACAAAGGGGTTCTGGGTTAATATTAGCGGTTATGTCAATAAATAGGGTTGTTAGGATTAAAAGGGGTTCACTAAGGGTTAATTATGAAGGTAGGCTTTTTATGGAATAAGTGGGTTAAATCCTAGGTGCCTTTATCATCTCTGTGTATCAAATCAAAAAGTGTGGTCTCGACATGTATAATCGATGCAAGTTCTAGAATAACAAATCAGTGTTGACATACTCATAATCAATAAAGTGAGCAAGAAAAAGATTATATGCTCTATAAGGCTCAAAAACTCACAAAAATTATGGGTATTTTGATGTCAACCTCGTAATATTCAAACTTCAAAGTAATATTTAAACTTAGTTCGACAACCTAGAAAATTTTTTAATTAAAAAAATAGACTTATCATGCTTGATTCTCTAGTATTCTTCAAATTTAATTATCAATGCACAATTATCAATGACTTAATCTAAAACATATCAATAAAAATCATAAATCATCAGAAATTTCATCCTAATTAGTAATATGAGTAATTTACTTTCAAACAAGGCATAATTCAGGGATTTTCAAATAATACTATAGTTAACCCCCCCACACTTAAGATGTACATTGTCCTCAATGTACAAATGTAGATAATATCACAATAATCATAAAATCATAAGATGGGGAGAGAAGGGAAACTTCCTGAATTTTGGATGAAGCCAATGAAAAGAAACCGGATAGGGTTGGGGGTGAGCGTGGGGAAGCGTCTCGAACCGGTTGAGTCCTTGAAGCGGCCATCCTAATTTCTTTTGTATCCTAAGCTAAATCTAAATGGAATGAATAACAAGAAGAAAATAATAAAGAAGATAAAAGAAAGGAAATAAAAATAAAAATAAAAATAAAAATGAGAATGAAAATGAAAATAAAAATAAAAATAAAAATAGAAATAAAAGTAAATATTTAAATAGTGATACGGTCCACGCCCTTGTTAGAGTTTAATCAGTCCGTGTTTTTCGTGATTTTGAATTTTGGGCGCGTTTAGGTGTTTTACCACGGCCGTGGGTCTCATAGCACGCCCGTGTATTCTTCACATGGCCCTTTAGAACGAGCGTGTTTAACCCGTGCTCGTCAAGTCAGTAACCTCGCACGGTTGTAGGGCACAGCTGTGTCTCGCCCGTGCTCAATAAGTCAGTAACCTCACACGGGAAGTCGGCACGGGCGTGGCTTTTTATCGCAGCCCGTTTTGGGAAAAGAAATCATTCTTTGTCATGCACGGTTACTAGCACGTCCGTGGTTTGTCCTTCTAGCTTCCACACGACCATGGCCACGGCCGTGTGCAAGGTCGTGTGAGCATGGAAATCTGTACTTTGGTTAGTTTATGGTTAGGTGCTAAAATGAAAAATAAAAGTAAAAATAAAAAATGTAAAAATTAATAGGGTTAGTGCTAGGGTTGCCTCCCGAGAAGCGCTCGTTTATAGTCTTAAGCTAGACTTTACCTTTCATTCGTATGGTCATGGTGGTTTGAGGAGGTGAAAATCCTTCCTCATGCGATCAACTCGATTTTTGATATAAAATTTAAGTCGAGTAGTGTTTACCTCAAAAGTACTGAATTTAGGATTGCTTACCTCGACTGGCCCGTATAGGAAGACATCAAGTACCTCAAAAGTGATTTCTTCATTTGTCTTGAGGTCTGAATTGGTGATTCGAGGGTCTTCCTTATTCAACAATACCTGATCCCCTATTTTGAAGTGATTTGTTGTTCCTATCAGCTCGTCTGGGGTTTCCTTTGGTTTCACTTCGTGTATTCCTAGTTTCTCTTTAAAGTATGTTTTCCACTTGTCTAGTTCATCGACCATAAGTCTTAGTTCTTCATGAATTATTTCTTTATGGGTACGAGGTCTAAGATCTAGCTCAGCTAGGTGATTTTGTGATGCTTCCTGTAAAGAAGGTTGAACCAAATGCTTATCAATAAAATTAACGTTCGTACCTTTATTACTCGATGTCCTAGCTGAGTCAAGAGCTTGAAGAGTGATTGTTTCGTCGTCTACACGAACTGTGAGTTCACCGACTTCTTCCTCTGTGTGGTCTTTCTTTATTGCATCGGGATATGGCACACGAGGTTGGTACTCTATAATTGTCGGTTTTGGTATATCATGGCACACTTCAACCTTACCTTCACTTACCATAAGTTTTTCCCTTGAGGTTGGTTCGTCTAACCCTTCACTATCGTAAATGGCTTGATTTTGCTCACTCGGGTTAGTTTCAGTATTGCTTGGCAAGCTTCCTTGTGGTAGTTCTGAGATCAGCTTAGCAAGTTGTATAACTGACTTAGTAAGTTCCCCAACTGACTCAGTAAGTTCCCTAACTTGGCTCTCGATCCCTTTGATCGATGCTTGTTGGTCATTACGTGTTGTCTCATTTTTTTTGAGACGGTTATCTGTAGCTGCCATGAATTTTGTCAGCATCTCTTCAAGGTTTGACTCCTCTTCTTGTTGGTGAGGTGGTTGTTGAAAGTTTGGAGGAAGTTCCGGCCTTTGGCTACCTTGATCATCCCACGAGAAATTGGGATGGTACCTCCAACCTGCATTATAAGTGTTATCATAAAAATTATTTTGTGGTCTAGAATAGTTACCCATATAGTGAACTTGTTCGTTCTCCATGCCATATCCATAGGGTGGGTACTCAGGATTCGCCACGCCTCCTAGATTTGAGTCATATTGCATTATTGGGTGTACATCGAGGTTAAAGACACTAGCTGCTTTGGCTGGCCTTGTCCTTGTAACTTGTCATTGATAGTTATTCAATGACATCTTCTCTAAAAACTAAAATTATCTGCCAAAAGCAAATGGAGGAAAAATTAGCAAAGTAAAAATAAAAATAAAAATAATAATAATGAAAATAAATTGCAAAAAAAAGGCTAAAGTAATAAAAATAAAGTGTTCTTAATATTTTAGTTCCCCGGCAACGGCGTCAAAAACTTGATCGCTGTAAATCAGAGTTTTATAATTTATAAAAGAATGATCGAACCTGGAAACCAACTCTGATAACGATTAAAGGCAAGTGCACCTATCGAACAATAGTATAGTTTAGGCAAGACCGGATTATCGAACCCAAAGGAACTAAAAGTACTAATACTCGCCGTCTTTTTATTATTTAGCCTTAATATAAAGTGATGGTTGTTTAAACTAAAATTAATCTACTTACTAAGCTAAAACGCAAAAACAAAAAGAATGAATTTGGGAAACAACTTTTGGAAAAACTCAGTTGACTCAAGCGATACCCTTAGGAAAAATCCACCTAGACTTCACTTGTTATTTAACCTTGAACCATATGATTTATTTACTTAGTTTGATCCGTGAGAGTCCCTAACATATATTAAACCCTCTCTCGAGGTGAATAACGTCTAACCCTAGGTTAATTAGTGGAACTCTCGTTCGCTTATAATAACCCCCTAGAATAGTAGTAAATTGATCTGTGGACTCCCATATTAGGTTTCACCCTAATCCGGCAAAATCTCGTCACCCTATCTCTAGGCGTGCGATCAACTCCGCTTAATTATGTTGGACCTACTCTTAGGCAGGGTCTATTCCTCCTCCACCTAAGCACATTAGATTTGGATTAAGTTCACACAATTAAGAACAAACTAAGTTATTATCATATAATTCCAAAATCAAATAACAAGATTCGTCATAGGTTTCATCCCCTTCGGGTATCCGAAGGTTTAGTTCATAACAATAAAGGAAAACATCTCAAGAGAAAAGATAACACAAAACATAAGAAATCCCTAAAACCCCCTGAAGGAATTGAAGAGGAGATCCTCCGTCTTGAGTAGAATTCGGCTTCTTGAGATGGATCAACGGCTATCTCGAGTGATTCCCACGAATCGACCTTTCCGCTTGGCTTTTTAGCCTAGCTTTCCGCCCCCCTTTTAGTTGGTACATAGGGTGTATTTATAGGCTTTTGAAATACGTTTCTTTCTCCCTAAGTATCCTTTCCCGAATGAAATTACTCTTTTCCATGGCAGAGGCACGGCCATGGCACACGCCCGTGTAAATCGTGGCCAGGCCGTGTTCGACACTGTTAAATATGGCACGGCCATGCAAGTCGTGGGCAAGGCCGTGTTCTAGTAGGAATGGTGGCACAGCCGTGTGGAGTGGAGTTCAGGCCGTGTCAATTTCGTGGCTTGGCCCAACTTGGTTCGTTTTAAGCCCGTTTCTCCTTCTTTTCGTCCTCGGGTGCTTTCCTAAGTATAAAACATGAAAAGGAAGGATTAAGAGCACCTTTTTACATAAATTGGGGCTTAAATCATCCAAAAGCATACTAAATGTGGGTTTAGAATATGTTAATTTTACGATTTATCAGCGATGAAACACCCCACACCCGGCCCACGAGCCTGAACCGGATCTGGTATGTTCCTTAAGTAAACCAATTTCAAAATTCTTTGTTTCTTAGAGAAAATTTGTGTATTTTCAGGAAAATTTCGTTTTGGGTTGGGCTTAGATTAAAAACCCATTTATTTAATTTTATAAATCCAATTTAATTAAGGTGACAAAAGAATTTTTGAGTTCATTTTTAAGAAAAATAATTTGGTACTTACTTACATCCAAATTAGTTCGTGACATAATATCTAATAGTAAAGCTAAAAAAAAAAAGAAATTCACTTGGGCCTTATGGCCTTATTACATCAATCAAAACCCCAAAAAAATAATAAAATTTAAGTACTTAATATAAATAACAGTCCCAAATAATAAAAGTCTTTCCTTGCTATGCATGGCCACCTTTAGCTCCAAGTAGACCCGGTCCATTATCGATCATCTCACGAAAATATTCCCCAACAGAAGTGAGTCAACAGACTCAATGTGTACACAAACTAACATTCAACAATTCAGGCATACATGTTCATATCAAAGACATATTCATAAAAAAATGATGCAACCCAAACCCAAGCCTATTTGTCCATCCGCTACACACCACCCGTACACGCCAATCACACCGTGGGGACTACTAAGTCAACCCTCCATCCGCTACACACCATCAAAGCGATCGTTGCGATCGACGTGCTCATCGCCCATATAATTTGTGTCATTAGACACCATATTCAAATAATGTAACCGAAGTTACCAAATTCGGATAATGTAACGAAGTTACCATATTCAAATTTTGTGACCGTAGTCACCATATTCCGATTAAGTGAGACCAAGTCAACACCTTCTTCCCCTTTCACATAGATCCCGAATACCCCAAATATTTTATGACATATATAACATACTTATTTTCTCATTCATGATACTATTCACATGTTCAAAATATATCATATTCATAATCCTATCGAGGTAGGAAACGTGCACAGTACTTCTTACCACATTTATGGTACTTAGCCATATTCACATTCTTATGCATATTCATATATTAAAAATAATTGCCATATGATATATCGAAAGTTAGTGTGAGTACACACACTGATTTGTTTAATAGATTCCTTGAGATCCACGAAAATCCCGATCTAGGCTTTAGATCACATTAATTCCTATATTCGGCCCATCATATATAAACATATTAATACCCTTTTCGATTTTAAAACCAAATCCTACTAGGAATGGTATTACTAACACTTACCTTGTTTGCCGATTTGATTGATAATCAAATCCCGTAGATTTGTGTTCTTCCCTTGAATTCACTAACCATTAAATCCATTGATTTGATTAGTCTCAGTTAAAACAAATAGATCTAGACATTTAAGAAAGAACCTTGGCCGATTATAACCACTTACCTTAAGATGAGATCTCAAAAATCGGTTCCTTGCTCCCTTTAGTGATATCGAAATTCCTATAATTCATATGTTAGATCTAACATATAAAACGTAACCTTCGACCAAATATATATTTATCTTACCTTAGATCCTTGATCCTTGTTTTCAACAATTGTAGAAACCTGAGAGACCCCTTGCAGATTCGGCCAAAAAAAAACAAGAATAGGGATTAGACCCTTCTCTTTCGGCAACTAGCAAAGAAAAGAATTTGAATAGCTTAACCTTACCTTTAATGCCTTTAGCCGATTGCTTCCTTGCCTTGGGTCACAGAGATTCGGCTATGGAGTTTTAATCGAGGATCAAAAGAAAAGGTTTTGGCTTGACAGATGAAGAAAAGAGAAGAAGAAAAGATGAAAAGAAAATTCGCGAGAGAAGGTTTAGCTAGGGATTTTCAGCAGAGCTTAAAGCAGATGGGAGATTAACCTTAACTCTCCTCCTTTAGCCGAAATTATCGGGCCAAGAGTCCTTGACTTGGCCACCACTCTTCCTTTGTGATAATATCCTTTCTTTTATTTAAAAATAAAAGTGTTTAATCCATTATTTATCTCCTCAATAATCATATTAAAATTAATCCTATATTTATCACTTATTATTCACATATTTGTGAAAATAAAACACTTCCTTGTTCTAGAAACCGGTGCAGTCCAGTCCACCTCCTTCACGGAAGCAAAAAATATAACCTTCATTATTTGCTTCCCAAGTGACTCGAACTCAGGCCCAACACCTTGCATGTGGCGCCATTTCAGAGGCCCTAAGTGGCATCTTCGTGCCACTTTTCCAAGCTGTTTGTGTGTCAAATTTTACCAACTTTTTCTTTTAAGGCCCCTTGCCTTAATTTCTTATTTTAACTTTAAAACTTGGCATTTCTCGATTATTTCTAAGTTTCCTAAAATTTTCGATCGGCTCTGTAACTTGCCATTTTTCTTACATTTCCAGTTTCAGAAATGTTTACTTTCCATTTTGAAACATTTCCAAAAATGTTTAGGTTTCAAAAATGTTGAGTTTCCAAAATGTTCATTTCCATTTCCATGCATTTCTAGGTTTCCAAAATTATCAAAAATTTATTCATAATGCTTAAGACTTGTTATTTCATACAATTAAACTGAAAATGCATAGGCCCTTTCCGAGGATGTTACTGATTCTACCTCCCTTTAAACAAAATTTCGTCCTCGAAATTTCCTAACTAAACAATCGAGGGTATTCTTTGTCGCATTGTCTCTTCTGACTCCCACGAAGCTTCTTCCGATCCATGATTGCGCCATAATACTTTGACTAGAGGCACTGAGTTCCTTCGTAGTACTTTCACATCACGTTCCAAGATTCGAATCGGCTCTTCCTCGTAGGATAGATCTGGCCTTAGCTCCACCTCTTCAACAGGTACCACATGAGATGGGTCCGATCGATAGCGACGTAGCATGGATACATGGAATACGTTGTGCATCTGCTGCAACTCTAGTGGTAACTCCAATTGGTATGCCACTGGCCCAACTCGCTTCAGTACTCAATAAGGCCCTATAAACCTTGGGCTTAACTTCCCTTTGCGACCGAACCTCATTACCTTCTTCCACGGCGAGACTTTCAGGAATATTTGCTCTCCCACTTCAAACTCGATCTCCTTCCGCTTAAGGTCGCGTGACGACTCGCCTATCGAGGCTTCCTTCAATCGTGCCCGAATTAACTCAACTTTCTCTTCCGCGTTTCAGCCATTAACTCTGGACCCAAAACTCGGCGTTCTCTAACTCGGTCCAACAAGTAGGTGTTCTACACTTCCTACCGCAGTACAATGCTTCATATGGTGCCATCCGTATGCTTGCACGATATTTGTTGTTGTAGGCGAACTCAGCTAAAGGCAAGTAATCTTCCCAACTTCCTCGAAAATCCACCACACTGACCTCTCAACATATCTTCCAACACTTGTATAACCCGTTCGGATCGCCCGTCGATTGTGGATGAAAAGCCGTTGAGAAGTCTAACTTAGTGCCTAAAGCTTGATGGAGTGCCTTCCAAAATCGAGACGTAAACCTTGGGTCTCGATCGGAGATGATCGATCTTGGTACTCCATGCAACCTTACGATCTCGCCACATATAGCTTGGCTAATTTACGGAGAGAATAATCAACCTTCACCGGAATAAAGTGCACGGTCTTGGTCAAACGGTCCACTATCACCCATACCGAGTCCTTCTTAGTAGGCGTAAGGGAAGCCCACTAACGAAGTCCATGGTAATCCTTTCCCACTTCCATTGGGGAATCTCAATTGGTTGAAGTAATCCTAATGGAACTTGGTGTTGACCTTAACTTGCGACACACGTCGGACACTTTCCCACAATTCCGTCACTTCCCGCTTAAGATCAGGCCACCAAAATTGTTCTCTTAAATCTCTATACGACTTAATGCCTCGGGATGCATAGCATAAGGGCTACCATGCGCTTCCAGAAGAATCCTTTGTCTCAACTCACTTTGTCCCTCGGCATGCAGACTTTTCCTTTGTATGTACGATACTCCACCATCAATGACGCCATAATCCTTTACTTCTCGTTCTGTACTTGCTGTAACTTAGCACTTAGATCCTTATCATGGCTGGCCATCTTTCACCTCATTCACCATGTGGGCTTGACTTGTAATTACGCCAATGAGCTTCCATCATCATATAGACTTAAGTGAGCGAACAAAGCCCTTAGATCGACACAACCTTCCTACTTAGAGCATCGGCTACACACATTCGCCTTGCCGGATGACATTCTATCGAACAATCATAGTCTTTGTTAATTCCACCCACCCCGACGCCTCAAGTTCAACTCTTACGAGTCAACAAATACTTAAGGCTCTTGTGGTCGGTGTAGATCACCGACCTTTCTCCATAAAGATAGTGCCTCCAAACCTTAAGGGCGAAAACCACTGCTTTGCTAGTTCCAAGTCATGAGTTGGGTAGTTAACCTCATGAGGCCTTAATTGCCGAGACGCATACGCGACCACTTTTCCTTCCTGCATTAGTACACAACCTAACCCCGTGTGCGAAGCGTCACAATATACTACGAAATCCTTGCCGCGCTCTGGTTTGAATTAACACTAGAGCCCACAAGTCAAGCACCTTCTTGAGCTTATCAAAGCTCTCCTGTTGCTTATTAGTCCATTCAAAGGGTACTTCCTTCCTTAGCAACTTTGTCAAAAGCGCGGCTATTGGCGAGAACCCTTTCACAAACCTACCAGAATAGCTGCTAAGCCTAAGAAACTTCAGTATTTCAGCCACGGACCTAGGTGGTTTCCATTCCAACACCGCCTCGATCTTCCTAGGGTCCACTCTTATTCCTTCTGCGGATACCACATGTCCTTAGAATGCCACCTCCTTTAGCCAAAATTCGCACTTGCTGAATTTGGCATAAAGCTTCTTTTCCCTTAACACTTCCAACACCACTCGGAGATGCTCATCATGCTCCTCCTCCGACCCTGAATACACCAAAATATCGTCGATGAACACCACGACGAACCTACCCAAATAGGGTTGGAAAACCCGATTCATCATATCCATGAACGCGGCTGGAGCGTTCGTCAACCCAAATGGCATCACCACAAACTCAAAATGGCCGTACCTTGTCCTAAAGGCCGTCTTGTGGATATCTGCCTCCTTCACCTTTAACTGGTGATATCCCGACCTTAGGTCTATCTTCGAGAACACAGCTGCCCCTTTCAGCTGATCGAACAAGTCGTCTATCCTTGGCAAAGGATACTTGTTCTTGATGGTCAGTTTATTCAACTGACGGTAGTCTATGCACATACGCATAGTTCCATCATTCTTCTTCACAAAGCAGGATTGGTGCTCTCCATGGAGACACACTGGTCGAATGAACCCACGATCCAACAATTCTTGGATGCGAGCCTTGAGCTCAACTAACTCCTTTGGCGCCATTCGGTATGGAGCAATTGACACAGAGTCGTTTCGGTAGCAAATCTATCCCAAATTCCACCTCCCTATCCTGGGGTATTCACAGTAATTCCTCCGGAAATACATCCACGAAGTCCCTTACCATCCTATCTCCATTAATACCTTCCTCCTTCCCACCTATCGTACTAATGAAGGCTAAGAATGCCTTACACCCCTTCTTAACCATCTTCTCGGCCTTGTGGCAAAACCACGTTAGACAAGTAGTTCCTCCTTTCTCCGATCATAGCTACCACTTTATCCTCCGGGGTTCTTAGCTCCATCTGTTTTTAGCGCACAATCCAACTGACTCGGTGTTCTACTAACCAATCCATTCCGAGTATAAGTTCAAACTCCCAGAAGGGTAGTTCCATTAAGTCACCAAAGTTTACTCCACTGAATCTCTAGGGGTACATTTGAAAGATCTTGTCTACCACTACGGTTTGGCCTAATGGGCTTACTACAGTCATCATCTGTCTATCGAGAGAGTTACGAGTCTAGGCCTAGTGTTTCCACTACACTACATGCAACATAGGAATGGGTCGAGCCCACATCAATCGAGCAAAATAGGGTTTATCGAAATGAAGAACGCATCGATTATTACATCCGGGTGCGTCACCATCCTCCCTTCCGGCGAATCGCATAAACTAATCCCGGTTGCCTTGCTTACGCATTAGTAGCACCTCGGCCTGTGCTCCACGGCCTCTGCCGGCACCATTACCTCGTTAGCGAACCACGACCCCGGCCGAGGTCAGCTGTTTGTCGCCTCTACCGGTCAAGCTAGCATTACGAAGCGCCGGTCGGCTCTCATCTCGGTTGTTTGTGACAATCCTTAAGCATATGGTCCTTGGATCCACATTTGAAACATCCACCGTCTTTCTCCAAAGACTCTCCCAAGTGCTTCTTTCCACAATGCTCACAAGGGCGTCATCGCCGGCCGTACCGGCTTTGTTGATTTCGTGGCCCGTCAACCCTAGGCCTCTTATGACCCTTTCCGGATGGTCCAAAACCTCTCTTAGGCTTATTCTTATCCACGACCGCTTGGTAGCATCTTTAATTCCCTCGGCCACCTTGGCCTTTTCCGCAAAGAAGAGAACTCCCGCTCACGATGCGGTGCTATCAACGATCTCGTGTCGTCTCTTAGTCCGTCCTCAAATCGGACACGGCGTTCATGTTCGATCGCTACTACCCTCGAGCATAGCGGCTCAACCTCGAAATGCGCCTCATATTACGCTACGGACTTGTTCCTTGAACTAGCCCGAAAAGCTTTTCTTTGCTCGTCTGCAGTATACTGGTTCCCACATATTTCTTCCGGAATGCCTCCTTAACATATTCCCGGTCGAGATCCTCCGCCATAGCACCATCTCGCCACGATTAACCACCAGCGATACGCTTCATCGCGTAACGGTGCCATCATTCCTTTCAACTTCTCCTCGGGGGTGGTCGAGCTCATCCATGATGCGCTCCGTCGCTTCAACCGATGCTCGGCTATCTGGGTGCCACTCCCGACACTCCACGAAACATCTCGGCTCCATTAGCTCGGGCCGTTCGAGCCTGATTTACGAGTTCCCGAATTTCCACCGCACCACCACCAATTCCAAAACTTGCAAAGCCACGACTGCGACCACGGCATCTTCCCCGTCTCGAGCTTGCTGCTCCACATTAACAGCTAGGGGTGGTGGTGGCGGTGGTATCTCATTGTCAGAACCCTAACCCGATCTAACGGGTTCTGACACAGTCATCCTTCCTCTACCTCGTCCACGATGACCACGTCCTCTGGAGCTCATTTCTACCGTCGAGATCTGATTAAAAAGTTTTATGGATTAGTCATTGTTCCACTTATTATCTACGAAGGAGTTTTATGAAAAGAGTTTTAGGAGTGGTTCTTTCGTATTCACACAAGCACACAGTCTTTCATTCATTCATCCATCCATCGAACAATTATGAACTTTCATTCATTCAGAGAAATGTTGTAGTTTTCATTGTTATTGTTTTTCCACTACCCAGGGGTATTTTCGTAATTTTGTCCTACAGGGGCATTTTCGTAATTTTTCAAAACAGAAAGTTCCTTGGTGATTTTGTCAAAAGTATTTTGGAAATTTTAAAGTTCTGGGGTAATTTTGGGAAAAAAAATTTGGAATCCAGGGGCATTTCGGTAATTTTTGACCTCGGGGGTATTTTGGTAATTTTACCACTAGGGCGTTTTTGTAATTTTCACAAATCAGGAATTTTCAGAATTTTGTTGTAAGATAGTTTCCACAAAATTAAAAGAAAAATCGTAAGAATTTTAAAACTAGGGTTTGTTGTTTTATTCTCTCTCTTTTTTTTTTCAAACATGGCTAGTTCCCTTTCGGGTTTTAGTCATTATGTTTAGCCTATGACCGAGCCCTCTTTGGTCAGGGTGAACCAAAGCTACGCACCAGGTAGGATTCGAATGGAGAGGAGGTGAGTCACGCGATTCGCTTAAATACCAAGCTCCCATCGAAACCATTCCTAGACATGCGCCATGAGAGGTTGCCACTGGCAGTGAGCCCTCTGAGTTAGGGTGAACCGAAGCTACGCACCAGGTAGGATTCCTGCGAAGAGGAGGTGAGTCACTAGGACTGCTTAAATACCAGGCTCTTCCGGATCCAATCCTAGACATGCGTACAGGGGTTACCACACCCTAGCTCTGTGACTTAGCCATAGGTTTATTTAGTGCATTAAGTCTTATGTGGTTCTGTGTTTGAGTAATATAGTCCTAAGGTTCATGTTCCTATCATTCTATTCTACGTTCCATGCCTTTTCTACATAAATCACAGAATCACACATAAAGTTAGGGTACTTACCTGGTGGACTGCGGGTCGGAGACTTAGGTGCCATGCCAGAACACCTGTTTCATTTTAAAGAAAATCATTTGGGCTCGAATTAAAAACGTTTTGGGCCTTAGCCCACAGGCCGAGAGTTTAAAACTGGGCTCTGATACCAAACTGAAACACCCCACACCCGGTCCACGAGCACTGAACCGGATCCGGTATGTTCCTTAAGTAACCGGTTTCAAAATTCTTTGTTTCTTAGAGAAAATTTGTGTATTTTCAGGAAAATTTCGTTTTAGGTTGGGCTTAGATTAAAAACTCATTTATTTAATTTTATAAATCCAATTTAATTAAGGTGACAAAAGATTTTTGAGTTCATTTTTAAGAAAAATAATTTGGTACTTACTTACATCCAAATTAGTTCGTGACATAATATCTAATAGTAAAGCTAAAAAAATAAAGAAATTCACTTGGGCCTTATGGCCTTATTACATCAATCAAAACCCAAAAAAATAATAAAATTTAAGTACTTAGTATAAATAATGAGTCCCAAATAATAAAAGTCTTTCCTTGCTATGCATGGCCACCTTTAGCTCCAGTAGACCGGTCCATTACTCGATCATCTCACGAAAATATTCCCCAACTGGGTGAGTCAACAGAACTCAATGTGTACACAAACTAACATTCAACAATTCAGGCATACATGTTCATATCAAAGACATATTCATAAAAAAATGATGCAACCCAAACCCAAGCCTATTTGTCCATCCGCTACACACCACCCGTACCTGCCAATCACACCGTGGGGACTACTAAGTCAACCCTCCATCCGCTACACACCATCGAAGGCAGTCGCTGCAGTCGACGTGCTCATCGCCCATATAATTTGTGTCATTAGACACCATATTCAAATAATGTAACCGAAGTTACCAAATTCAGATAATGTAACCGAAGTTACCATATTCAAATTTTGTGACCGTAGTCACCATATTCCGTTGGTGAGACCGAAGTCAACACCTTCTTCCCCTTTCACATAGATCCCGAATGCCCCAAATATTTTATGACATATATAACATACTTATTTTCTCATTCATGATACTATTCACATGTTCAAAATATATCATATTCATAATCCTATCAGAGGTAGGAAACGTGCACAGTACTTCTTACCACATTTATGGTACTTAGCCATATTCACATTCTTATGCATATTCATATATTAAAAATAATTGCCATATGATATATCGAAAGTTAGTGTGAGTACACACCGATTTGCTTAATAGATTCCTTGAGATCCCGAAAATCCCGATCTAGGCTTTAGATCATTAATTCCTATATTCGCCCATCATATATAAACATATTAATACCCTTTTCGATTTTAAAACCAAATCCTACTAGGAATGGTATTACTAACACTTACCTTGTTTGCCAATTTGATTGATAATCAAATCCCGTAGATTTGTGTTCTTCCCTTGAAATCGGCTAACCATTAAATCCATTGATTTGATTAGTCTCTGGTTAAAACAAATAGATCTAGACATTTAAGAAAGAACCTTGGCCGATTATAACCACTTACCTTAAGATGAGATCTCAAAAATCGGTTCCTTGCTCCCTTTAGTGATATCGAAATTCCTATAATTCATATGTTAGATCTAACATATAAAAGCGTAACCTTCGACCAAATATATATTTATCTTACCTTAGATCCTTGATCCTTGTTTTCAACAATTGTAGAAACACGAGAGACCCCTTGCAGATTCGGCCAAAAAAACAAGAATAGGGATTAGACCCTTCTCTTTCGGCAACTAGCAAAGAAAAGAATTTGAATAAGCTTAACCTTACCTTTAATGCCTTGACCGATTGCTTCCTTGCCTAGGGTCAAAGAGATTCGGCTATGGAGTTTTAATCGGGGATCAAAAGAAAAGGTTTTGGCTTGACAGATGAAGAAAAGAGAAGAAGAAAAGATGAAAAGAAAATTCGGTGAGAGAAGGTTTAGCTAGGGATTTTTAGTGAGCTTAAAGCAGATGGGAGATTAACCTTAACTCTCCTCCTTTAGCCGAAATTATCAGGCCAAGAGTCCTTGACTTGGCCACCACTCTTCCTTTGTGATAATATCCTTTCTTTTATTTAAAAATAAAAGTGTTTAATCCATTATTTATCTCTTCAATAATCATATTAAAATTAATCCTATATTTATCACTTATTATTCACATATTTGTGAAAATAAAACACTTCCTTGTTCTAGAAACCAGTGCCGTCCACCTCAATATTCCTGGAAGCAAAAAATATAACCTTCATTATTTGCTTCCCAAGTGACTCGAACTCAGGCCCAACACCTTGCATGTGGCGCCATTTCGGAGAGGCCCTAAGTGGCATCTTCAGCCACTTTTCCAAGCTCTGTTTGTGTGTCAAATTTTACCAACTTTTTCTTTTAAGGCCCCTTGCCTTAATTTCCTATTTTAAACTTTAAAACTTGGCATTTCTCGATTATTTCTAAGTTTCCTAAAATTTTCGATCGGCTCTGTAACTTGCCATTTTTCTTACATTTCCAGGTTTCCAGAAATGTTTACTTTCCATTTTTGAAACATTTCCAAAAATGTTTAGGTTTCCAAAAATGTTCAGGTTTCCAAAATGTTCATTTTCATTTCCATGCATTTCTAGGTTTCAAAAATTATCAAAAATTTATTCATAATGCTTAAGACTTGTTATTTCATACAATTAAACTGAAAATGCATAGGCCCTTTCCAGGATGTTACAAGCGAATTCCCAAAAAAATTGCCATGACAATTCTGACAGTGAAGACAATTTGATGGAGCAAGGTGACACAGTAAGTTTTGAAGAGCTTGGTGAATTTATGGAAACCCAGTAGATAATGGATAGGCCAGGGAAGAAATTTGAATCCCTAGATTCATCAGAATGATCTTTTAAGCCTTCTAAACCATCTGTAGATGAATATCCCATTCTAGAGTTAAAACCTCTACCACAACATTTGAAATATGCATATTTTGGAAATAATGGTACTTTGCAAGTAATAATTTCTACTACGCTAGCACTTGAGCAAGAGGACAGTTTGTTAGAAGTGTTACGGCGATTTAAAAGAGCACTGGGTTGGACCATTGCCGATATAAAGAGAATTAGCCCTACATTTTATATGCACAGAATTTTATTTGAAGATTGCCATAGGAAATCCATTGAACAACAGAGATGACTGAATCTAGTTATGAAAGAAGTTGTTAAGAAAGAAATTATCAAGTGGCTTGATGCTGACATTATTTACCCAATTTTCGACAGCTTGTGGGTAAGTCCTGTGCAATGTTTAACCAAGAAAGGGGGTGTCATGGTGGTAAGTAATGACAACAATGAGCTCATACTGATGCGTACTGTTACGGGATGATGAGTGTGTATGGCCTACTACAGGCTTAACAAAGCAACTAGGAAAGATCATTTCCCTTTGCCATTCATCGATCAAATGTTGGACAGATTAGCTGGTAAGGCTTTTTATTGCTTTCTAGATGGTTATTCAGGATATAATCAGATTGCCATAGCACCTGAAGATCAAGAGAATACAACATTCACGTGTCCATATGGCACTTTCACATTCAGGCGAATGTCATTCAGGTTATGCAATGGCCTGACAACTTTCCAGCGCTGCATGATGGCCATATTCTCAGACATGTTGGAAAATTTCCTTGAAGTTTTTATGGATGACTTCTTTATGTTTGGAAAAGTTTTTGAAGATTGCTTAAGAAATTTGGAGATGGTTTTATACCGTTGTGAATAAACAAATCTAGTATTAAACTGGGAGAAATGCGATTTCATGGTCCATGAAGGCATTGTCCTAGGACATAGGGTGTCACAGCGAGGAATTGAAGTGGATAGGGAAAAAAAAAGAAGTGATCAAAAAATTGCCACCGCCTACCGTTGTTAAGGGTATTAGAAGTTTTTTAGGACACGCAGAATTTTACAGAAGATTTATTAAGGATTTTTTGAAAACCTTTAAACCCTTGTGTACTTTAATTGAACAAAATAAACCTTTTAATTTTGATAATAAATGTTTACAAACTTTCGAGGAACTCAAGAAGTGACTTGTAGCAACATCGATTGTGGTTGCTCCAGAATGGATATTGCCCTTTGAACTTATGTGCGACGCCAGTGATGATACTGTGGGGGCAGTTTTGGGTCAATAGAGATACAAGGTACTACATGAAATAAATTATTCTAGTAGGACATTGACAGAGACTCAGCTTAATTATACCACTATGGAGAAGGAATTACTGGCAGTGGTCTTTGCATTCGACAAATTCCATGCTTATTTAGTAGGAACAAAGGTCACAGTCTTCACAGGTCACTCGGTTATCAAGTACTTGGTACCAAAAAAAGATGCCAAGCTGAGATTGATTAGGTGGATACTCTTATTATACGAGTTTGATTTGTAAATTAGAGATCAGAAGGGAACCGAAAATGAAGTGGCTGACCATTTCTCAAGAATAGAATCGAGGAATGAAGATGAAAGCAAGAAATACATTAAGGAAGAATTCCCAGATGAACAGTTGCTCATTGCCAAGGAATTACCTTGGTATGTCGACATAGTAAACTTCTTATTAAGTGGTGTAATGCCACCTGACTTTAATGCTCAAAGAAAACGAAAATTTTTCTTCACGATGCCAAACACTAATATTAGGATGAACCATTCTTATTCAAGCATTGTGCAAATCAAATAATTCAAAAGTGCGTCCCCAACGATGAGATGCATGGTGTCTTACAACATTGTCACTCAACCCCATATGAAGGACATTTTGGAGGGATGAAAACGGCTACCAAGGTACTCCAGTCAGGATTCTATTGGCCAAGTTTATTTAAAAAATGCTCATGAATTTTATAGGTCATGTGACCGTTGTCAGAGAACAGGAAATGTGTCTAGGAGACAGGAAATGCAGTTGTAAAGTATATTCGAGATTGAACTATTTGATGTATGGGGAATATACTTTATGGGTTCATTCCCACCACTTGTGGGCAAGCTATACATACTTTTGGTAGTAGACTAAGTTTCTAAGTGGGTAGAAGCAATAGCTCTAGCCTCTATTGATGCTAAGTGAGTATTGAAATTTTTGCATGAGAACACTTTAACATGATTTAGTCGACCGAGAGCCATTATCAGTGATGATCCCATTTTGATTGCAAACTGATGGCCAATGCCTTGCACAAGTATGGAGTGAAACATAGAATTGCCACGGCATATCACCCTCAGACGAACGACCAAGCTAAAATCTCTAATAGAGAAATTAAACAAATTCTAGAAAAAGTGGTGAATCCATCTCGAAAGGACTAGTCTACTAGATTAGATGAAGCTCTACGGGCATACCGAACTGCATCTAAAACACCACTAAGGATGTCACCTTTTAAACTTGTTTACGGTAAGCCATGTCATTTACCTGTTGCACTTGAGCATAAATTATTTTGGGTGATTAAGAAGCTGAACATGGATTGGGCTATTGCCAGCGATAAGAGATTGCTAGAATTGAATGAGATGGAAGAGTTCCGAACACAAGCATATGAGAATGCTCGGTTGTATAAAGAAAAGACCAAGCAATGGCATGATGCTAGAATTTTACCAAGGCAATTTGAACCTGGACAGCAGGTATTATTGTTTAATTTCAAGCTCAAATTATTTCTTAGTAAGTTAAAATCTCGATGGTCAGGACCTTTTGAAGTAATTTAAGTGTATTTGCATGGTGTTGTTGTTGTTAAAGACCTAAGAACAGGGGCTACATTCAAGGTTAATGGACAACACTTGAAGCATTACTGGGGTGCTCCTATAGAGCGTGACAAGCAAAGTGTTAGCCTTCGTGATGTTTGAATTTTTTTCGTTAACAAGTAGTTTTTCCATTTTATTCCCCATTATTATATTATTATTATTATTATTCTCTTTATTTTTAATAAAAGAAGCATGATTTGTTAGTGTATATAGAGCAACAGTTTGTCGCAGCATTTGAAAGAAACGTTATGCCATGAAAAACTGAATGATGAGGTGTCAATAAAAGAGTTGACCGGCTAGAAAATTACAAAGGAAAGATTTTTAGCCAGTTACATCTTGTGAATATTGGGAAACCCAAAGTATGAAGCCCACAATGTAGGGCTCGGTTATTTCATTTTTCCCCAAAAGTTTTTTTCCATTTTTTCCTCCACGTCATAACTTTTCTCCCTTATGTTTTCCATTCCCTAAAAACTGTCATCATTATCCCTTTTTATTTTCTTCATCTGGTTCACGTTTCTCACTTCTCAAAAGGTTCACATTTTTACAGTTCTCTCGTCTTCAACCTCTCTGCTATTTGTTGTTTTCTCCATTATTTTCCTTTTCTATTTCCCTTAGTGTAAGGAGTACTTCTAAAACAGCAGAATCTTCGCGCACTGGTGCCCCGCAGCCAAAGATATTTTTCAATGTTGCTGCAACCACAAGGTATTCAACTAATATTCTACTCCCAGGGGATGTTTTGGGTAAAGTGGTAAGAGAGTTTTACACTCATACAAATTCCCCAGATTCTCCCTTCATTTATCTGCGGGCTAAATATGTGACATTCGATGAAGACCATATTAATGCCCAGTTCAGAATAGAGGAGGTTAGAGATAAGCATTCTGAATTTGCCGAGAACATTACACCAGAGAGGTTGGCAAAAGTATTAGAGGATTTATGCGTTGAAGGAAAGCAATGGATTATATCAAGCCAGGAGTGTTACACGATTGAATGAGCTACATTAAAACCAATTGGAAAGGTGTGGTACCACTTTTTAAGGAGTCGTCTTATGCCATCTACGCATAACACAACTATTTCAAAAAAAAGAATGTTGCTGTTGCATTCTATTCTACAAGGAAGACTGATAAAGGTAGGGAAGATTATCTTCCAAGAGGTCCATAGGTGTGCTGATAAGAATGTTGGGAGTTTGAATTTTCCTTCCCTTATTTCTGCCCTATGTAAGACGGCAAATGTGCCTTTAGTCGATGTTGAAGACGTTACCCTCAATAAGGGTGGGATAACGCAAGCAATTTTTGCCAAGCTACAAGGAACCGAGTTTATCGCAACATCCCGGCACAGTCAAGCTTCCCCTACTAGACGTATTCCTAGAACAACATCTCTCGCCTCTCATGACCAGAAAATCTGGACTTCTGTAAAACAGCTAGAACAGAGGTTGTCTTTGTTTGAGATGCAGCAATACTAGATGATGAAAGAGTTGGAACAAGACACCGAACGCCAAACTTGGAACTGGTCGTATGTGAAAGATAGGGATTTGGCATTAAGAAGATCCCTCTAAATTTTTTTTCGAAACCCATGCCAGAATTTCCTACTTTTCCAGCTACTTTGCTCTCGTTTAATAAGTGCGAAAAAGAGCCAATTCCACCTGCTGCCAAAACTGACCCCGTGATTGAATGAGTCACTATAGATAAAGGAAAAGCTATTGAAGAGGAGTTAGAAAAGTCAACCTCTACCGAACTAGAGAAGGAAGTAGAAGAAGTAAAGGAAGAAACAAATGCCCCTACCATTGCACCAGCTACAGCCGCTGAAATAGGTAAAACTCCTGAACTGACATCTTCACCCATCTCCATGACTACACAGGATCAAGCAATCGATCAAATTATCGATGAACTAAAAGATACTGAAAAAAAAGGTGAGGAATTTAACCTATGGATAAGAAAGATCCGATACAAAGTCAGTGCTCGTAAGTCCACAAGAAAGAATTGAATGAAGTACCAATGTTCCAGTCCAAGGAAGTTAAGTTTTGTTTGTGTGCATACTCATACTTGTTCATGACTTTACATGCATTGAGGACAATGCATCCCTTAGGTTTGGGGGTGTATTGTGCATCTAGGTTGCATTTTGAATGTTCATTTTGTATCATGTTCAATGATGAGCTTAATTTTTTTTTTGATATACCTAGAATAGGTAACAATGGATTGGGTGGAGTTAGTTTAGAACTGACCCCGTGATTGAATCAGTCACTGTAGATAAAGGAAAAGCTATTGAAGAGGAGTTAGAAAAGTCAACCTCTATCGAACTAGAGAAGGAAGTAGAAGAAGGAAAGGAAAAAACAAATGCCCCTACCATTGCACCAGCTACAGCCGCTGAAACAGGTAAAACTCCTGAACTGACATCTTCACCCATCTCCATGACTGCACAGGATCAAGCAATCAATCAACTTATCGATGAACTAACAGATACTGACAAAGAAGGTGAGGAAGTTAACCTACGAAAAAGGAAGATGCGATACAAAGTCAGTGCTCGCAAGTCCACAAGAAAGAATTGAATGAAGTGCCAACGTTCCAGTCCAAGGAAGTTAAGTTTTGTTTGTTTGCATACTCATACTTGTTCATGACTTTACATGCATTGAGGACAATGCATCCCTTAGGTTTGGGGGTGTATTGTGCATCTAGGTTGCATTTTGAATGTTCATTTTGTATCATGTTCAATGATGAGCTTAATTTTTTTTGATATACCTAGAATAGGTAACAATGGATTGGCTGAAGTTAGCTTAGGCTAAGTTGCTTGGAAATTTATTTCTAAAAATGGGATGTCCTGTACTCTATTTTTTTTTTTTGAAATATAGTAAGTATATTTTTAATGACCTTAGTGATTTTTGAAACCAAACATTAGTTAAATTACTATGGCATTTTGTTTAAATAAGTATGCACTCCAGTGCTTAGAGTTGCTTAGTAGGTCAGCATCACTTTGTTTGCTCCATTGTGCTGTTAATTGGAATGGAGGACCTAAGTAAGAGTGCGTGGTATGATTTTAGGGGCATTCCGTTGTAGGAAAGGACTGAGTAGCTAAGGAGGTAGTTGTATGCTCCATCCATCTTTTTAGTTAAAAGCCTTAGCTTCATGAGTGACTGTTGGTTTAAATTGTGACATGATTGAGTACTCGGTAATTCGTTGTATCCTCCATCGTGATTATCAAGTCAAAGAATTTTGTGATATGCTTGATCCCCTAATAATAATTTACTTTACTGTTTAAAAAAATGAAAGAAAATAAAAGAAAAAAAGAAGAATAAATGTATGAAAATGTGAATAATATATTTTTATATGAGCTTAAAGCAGGTGACTTTTGTTTAGGTAATGAATGAATTAAGTAAATAAAAAGATATTTGCTATAGGATGAAAGAGAGAATGCATGGGTACTTAAGAAAGTTTGTTTTTAGGGAGAAATTTTTGCACTACCTTTGCTGAACAAACCTTTGACATTAAAATCAGTTTTAGAAAAAGAGAAGATTGCCGAGAACGGAGGTATAAATTAATTTTAGAATAGCTAGTCAGTATGAGAAATTTTTTTTTTTTTTTGCCAAGGCAAGATGGGTGCATTCATGCATTTAGATGTATTTTGCTTGAGGACAAGTAATAACTTAGGTTTAGGGGTGTGATAACTCTTGAAAAGAGTTATATTTCATGCATTTAGACCTAGCTAATTGCTTTTACTTAAGTACATTTTGTTACATTTTTAGGACATTTTAGTTAGCATTTTTAATATTGCATTAGGACTTGGACTGTGTTGGAATTAGGTGATTTAAAATCGCTTGCAGTGGAGCTTTTGTGGGGTAGGAACAATTTTTCGAATAATTAAATAAAGGAGTGAAGTTTTGTCAGGGCAAAGCGTAGATAGTTTGGCAACACGGATGCCGTGGCAATGCTAGGAAGGCCAAGTCAACATTTTCCGCGTAGCAGCCCTAGTTCAAATTCAAACTTCGACCAGACAAATCCCCCTACAAGAGGAGAAGATAATCACGAGCTGTTAGCCAAACCTAGCCTAATAAGTATATAAAAACCGATGAAGGTGACCTCACAAACGATGGAAAAAAGTGAGAGAGATCTTTAGGCATGAATAAGGGTTCAGCTGCGCAAAGGAAAGGAAGTCAAAGGCAGTCCTTCTTAGCCATCACAGGACGCCGTGCTGCCAAAGTGTGGGCTGGGCAAGCGAAAGCTATTTCTCAAAGTTCTTCCATTATTTTGATTAATGTTCCTTCGAAAAATTGAATTGAAATAGTTGAGCACAATGTTGGATGATATTTTAGTTTGGAATTTTATTTCCCAGCCCATGAGCTAAATCTCATAGGGTTAGGATTACTTGCGATGAAACCTTAAATTGTTTTTAGGGATGCTGTATATATCTAATTTACTTTACTGTTTCGTTTTATTGTTCTTATTCCTTAATTAAAATGCAAACGATCTCTAGACATAGAAGACTGTTCGCATACTTATTGTAACATCCCGTTTTCAGTGAAATCGGAACAGTGGTTTCGGGACCACAAATTCGAGTTAGAAATAAAATTTATTTTAATATTATTGTATGGTCTACATTATGATAGGAAATATGTATGAAAATTTTGATGTAACGCCCTGAATTTTGGCCTAGTAGAATTGGGCCTATTAGGCCTTGGGCATGGGGAGCATTTGAAATTTTTGAGAATAAGAAAACGGCACTAATGCAAGTTGGACCTATTAGGTGAGTGAATTCGGAAGGTTAGGGGGCTTCCATGAAGTCCCGGGTTCAAACCTGGGCTTTAGGAAAATTTTTTGTTTTAGGTGAATAAAACCCTGGGAGTAAGTAAGTAGGCTGTAAGAATAAATTATGGGAAAAAAATGACACAAGGAAGTGAGTGGTCTAATTGTAAGGCGTCATTAGGGTTGCAAGGGAGCATGGGTTCAAGTCTTGGCACTTGTAATTCATTTTGATTTCCTTTTAAATGAACTTAGACTTTGGCCCATAGACTTATATTTAGTTGTGCTTGTTTTGTTACACAAGGAGCTAGTTGGTAAGGTGGCTAGCGCGCGTGGATTAAGCTACAGGGGAGCCTGAGTTCGAAACCCCTTGCATACGAAAGGTGACTATTTTGCTAATTTGGGACAGTTTTGGAAGATTGATAGAGGGATCCCACATCGGGAAGCTAGCATGAGAGTAGGCGAGAAGCTGGCTTTAAATAGAGCAATTTATGAGGAGAGTAAGGATACCTTGGTTGGCGTTTGGGCATAGGAGCGTTCGGAGCGCGGATTAACTCTAGATTCCTATCAGGTGTGTATTTCGCACTACTCTAGCTGTAGAGCGGCAAATGCCAAAATGCCGGTCACACGGCGATGGTAGCCACACGAGCGTCCAAGCGCACGTGTGGGAGCTTCGACGCGATAGTTGAGGCCATCATGAGTGTTCTTGTTGGTTTAGGTTGTTTGGGCCGAAAGGGGCCATGTGGGGCCAATGGGCCCGTGGGCCCAATCGGATAAGTTGTATGATTGTGTAGTAGATATTGGACTGGACTATGTGAATCTCATATCTGTGGCTAGATTTGGGCTAAATGGGCCACACGAGCGTGTAGGCCCATTTGGGTCGAGAATGGGCCTTAGGCCCATTTGGGCCGAGAATGGGCCCTAGGCCCATTTGCATCGTTATCTCTGTTTAGATTACCCTAGTTTACAAAATTACTGAAATACCCTTGATTTACAAAATTACTGAAATACCCTTGGTTTACAAAATTACTGAAACACCCTCGACTTCTGGTTTATAAAATTACCGAAATAACCTCGGTTTGAAAAATTACCAAAGTACCCCTATTTTGCAAAATTATCGAAATACCCTTAGTTTGGAAAATTATCAAAATACCCCTAATTTGTAAAATTACCGAAATACCCTCGATTTGTAAAATTATCGAAATACCCCTGATTTGCAAAATTACCAAAATACCCTCAATTTGCGAAATTACCAAAGTCCCCCTAGTTTGTAAAATTAATGAAATACCCTCGGTTTGCAAAATTATTATAATACCCTCTGTTTACAAAATTACTAAAATACCCTCAATTTAGAAAATTACCGAAATACCCCCAATTTGCAAAATTCTCAAAATACCCTCGATTTGTAAAATTACCAAAATACCATCAGTTTGCGAAATTACCAAAGTACCCCTAATTTGCAAAATTACCGAAATACCCTTGATTTACGAAATTACCAAAATACCCTCAGTTGGCGAATTTACCGAAATACCCTCAGTTTGCAAAATTAGCGAAATACCCATGTAGGGAAGAATTACGAGAATACCCCTGAAGGGTAGGATTACCAAAATACCCTTATAGGGTAGAATGACTATTTTTCCCTTGTGGGTAAATGACTGACTTAGATTATGAATTGAACTGATTTGAATGGGATTGTATGACTGTGTTTTAACTGACTTGATGGTGGTTGTATGACTGGTATGCTTTTAAATTATGTTTAAATGACTGTTACTGAGCATGGCCATTTTGCATACACGTGTAATGATTGAGCATGACATACACGACATATTGCATGGGGTTGGGACAAAGTTACGGAGAAAGTGTACGGCCCATTGCCATTATGTACAAGGCGTTCAGCCTTTCTGCGATATTTATGGCTCTATGCCAACCTAAATATGGCTCTGTGCCATCTTGATTATGGCTTTGTGCCAACCGTATTTACCCGTGGCTATGTGCCTAACATATATATTGATGACTCAATGTCGATCATAATTACCCGTGGCTGTGTGCCGATTTTATTACCGTCGCTGATGGCTATGTGCCAAACTTATTACAGTCACCGATAGCTTTGTGCCATCCCGATTATGGCTCTGTGCCATCCTGATTATGGTTTATAACCATTCTGATTATGGCTTTTAGTCGTTCTGATAACTGACAGCGTTGTTGCGTTATTTATGGCTTTTAGCCATTCTGTTCACGGCGCCAAGCCATTCTGTTCACGACGCCAAGCTATTCTGTTCGCGGTGCCGAGTCATTCTGTTGAATTAGTGTCGCAACCGGTGCTAAGCTTGGTGTGTTGGCTGGGCGGGTCGATTTTATCCCCCACATGGTGTGTTGGTTGGTACAGTAGGTGTGTTGGCTGGACTGGGTTGGGATGCATCCTCATACTGTTGCAAACTTATTTATGAGATCTGTCACTGTACTGTGCTTAGGCCTAATTATTCTATTATTGGTTTCGGCTAGGCCCAATTGATTCTCTATGGGCTGTGACCCAAATGATATGGTAGTGGGCTATGGCCCACGTATGCTCTGAATCGGGTGTCTGATTCTATTGTTAAAAGGGCTTTGGCCCAGACTATTTCGATTTCTGTTTCTGTATACTATCTGTTACTCTGCTAAGGGGATTACACACTGAGTTTTCGTAAACTCACCCCGTTTTTAACTGTGCAGGTAATCCCCAGGCTTAGATAGATCGGAGCTGTGAGGGACTCAGAGAAGACCACACACTACTTATGCTTGCTGTTTGATTATTTACTTTTAAATATTTTGATTTGGGTTGTAATAAGGCCTTTCTAGTTTTAACTTATTATTTGTGTTATTTATTTATGATGTTTTATAACTGCTAAAAGTGGAATACGATTTCCCAAACGATAACTGTCTTCAAAACACTATGTTTTCGCAATGTTTTCAAAATGCTTTTGCAGCTCAATTTTTAACATCATGTTTTCGTAAACTTATTATTGTAAAATTAGCTTCCGCAACTGAAAAGATGTTTTGGGAATAAAGCTAATAATTTTTCAATGTACCACACTTTAAAAATAAGCGAACGTAACTGGGATTTTATTTAGGCTTTCTCTAAGAAGGGTTTTTAATGAAAACATGGTTTTCGAAAAACACTTCAATGTGACACGCCAGATTCGGGCCTAACTTCTAGGCCGGGTTTGGGGTGTTACATTTAGTGGTATCAGAGCCAAGTTGCAAAACTCGGCTGTGGATTGGGTCTTTAAAATTGAATTTCCAAAAGAATTGTTTCAAAAAGGTTTCAAAAGAGTTGAAGTTTTTGAAATGTTGTATTGACTGTTTTTCTGAAAGTGTGGTTCACCGAGTCTCCGGCGCCGAATTCGTAAGTTTTTTTATTACCATTGTCTTCTGTTATGCAATAGGAAACAATGTGATTACACTAGATATTAGACTGTACTGTGATGCTTAAATTTAGATTTTGTATCTATTATGTGTGATGTTGTGGATATGGAATTTGTATCATTATGATATCTATCTACTCTAGTGAATAGGTATTTGGGTGTGCGTAAGAGGTAATGTTTTGGAATTAGAGTGCGCAACGGAAGCGCGATGGTGTAGTTTGGGTTGTGCGACTGTTCTGAGAGTTGGAAATTTCGTGGACAAAATTTCTTTAAGGAGGATAGAATTGTAATGCCCTGAATTTAGGCCTAGTAGAATTGGGCCTATTGGGCCTTGGGCATGGGGAGCATTTGAAATTTTTGAGAATAAGAAAACGGCACTACTGCAAATTTGACCTATTAGGTGAGTGAATTCGGAAGGTTAGGGAGCTTCCATGAAGTCCCGGGTTCAAACCTGGGCTTTAGGAAAAAAATTGGTTTTAGGTGAATAAAACCCTAGGAGTAAGTAAGTAGGCTTTAAGAATAAATTGTGGGAAAAAACTGACACAAGGAAGTGAGTGGTCTAGTGACAAGGCGTCATTAGGGTTGCAAGGGAGCATGGGTTCAAGTCTTGGCGCTTGCAATTCATTTTGATTTCCTTTTAAATGAACTTAGACTTTGGCCCATAGACTTATATTTAGTTGTGCTTGTTTTGTTACACAAGGAGCTAGTTGGTAAGGTGGCTAGCGGCGTGGATTAAGTTACAGGGGAGCCTGAGTTTGAAACCCTTTGCAAGCGAAAGGTGACTATTTTGCTAATTTGGGACAGTTTTGGAAGATTGATGGAGGGATCCCACATCGGGAAGCTAGCATGAGAGTAGGCGAGAAGATGACTTTAAATAGAGCGATCTATGTGGAGAGTAAGGATACCTTGGTTGGCGTTTGGGCATAGGAGCGTTGGGAGCGCGGATTAACTCGATTCCTATCAGTGTGTATTTCGTGACTACTCTAGGCGTAGGCGGCAAATGCCGAAATGCCGGTCACACGACGATGGTAGTTACACGAGCGTGCGAAAGCGCGCGTGTGGGAGCTTCGGACGCGATAGTTGAGGCCATCATGAGTGTTCTTGTGGGTTTAGGCCGTTTGGGGCGAAAGGGGGGCCATGGAGCCAATGGCCCGTGGGCCCAATCGGATAAGTTGTATGATTGTGTAGTAGATATTGGGTGGACTATGTGAATCTCATATCTGTGGCTAGATTTGGGCTAAATGGGCCACACGAGCGTGTGGGCCCATTTGGGCCGAGAATGGGCCCTAGGCGCATTCGCATTGTTATCTCTGTTTAGAATACCTTGGTTTACAAAATTACTGAAATACCCTTGGTTTACAAAATTACTAAAATAGCTTTGGTTTACAAAATTACTGAAATACCCTTGGTTTACAAAATTACTGAAACACCCTCGACTTGTAAAATTACCGAAGTACCCCCGGTTTATAAAATTACCGAAATACCCTCGGTTTGTGAAATTACCAAAGTACCCATAATTTGTAAAATTATAGAAATACCCTTAGTTTGGAAAATTATCGAAATACCCTCGATTTGCAAAATTACCGAAATACCCTCAATTTGCAAAATTACCAAAATACCCTCAGTTTGCAAAATTACCAAAGTCCCCCTAGTTTATAAAATTAATGAAATACCATCGGTTTGCAAAATTACTGAAATACCCTCAGTTTAGAAAATTACCGAAATACCCCTAATTTGCAAAACTCCCGAAATACCCTCGATTTGCAAAATTTCCAAAATACCCTCAGTTTGTGAAATTACCAAAATACCCCTAATTTGCAAAATTATCGAAATACCCCCGATTTAAAAAATTATCGAAATACCCCCAGTTTGTAAAATTACCAAAATACCCCCAGTTTGCAAAATTATTAAAATACCCCTGACTTGTAAAATTACCGAAATACCCTTGTAGGGAAGAATTACGAGAATAACCCTGAAGGGTAGGATTACCAAAATACCCTTATAGGGTAGAATGATTGTTTTGCCCTTATGGGTAAATGACTGACTTAGATTATGAATTGGACAGATTTGACTAGGATTGTATGACTGTGTTTTAACTGACTTGATGGTGGTTGTATGACTGGTATGCTTTTAAATTATGTTTAAATGACTGTTACTGAGCATGGCCATTTTGCATACACGTGTAATGATTGAGCGTGACATACACGACATATTGCATGGGGTTGGGACAAAGTTACGGATGATGTGTACGGCCCATTGCCGTTCTGTACAAGGCTTTCAGCCTTTCTGTGATATTTATGGCTCTGAGCCAACCTAAATATGGCTCTGTGCCAACCTAAATATGGCTCTGTGCCATCTTGATTATGGCTTTGTGCCAACCGTCTTTATCTGTGGCTATGTGCCTAACATATATATTGATGACTCTGTGTCGATCATAATTACCCGTGGCTGTGTGACGATTATATTACCGTCGCTGATGGCTATGTGCCAAACTTATTACAGTCACCGATAGCTTTCTGCCATCCTGATTATGGCTCTATGCCATCCTGATTATGGCTTTTAGCCGTTCTGTTAACTGGCACCATTGCTGCGTTATTTATGGCTTTTAGCCATTCTGTTCACGGCGCCAAGCCATTCTGTTCACGACGCCAAGCCGTTCTGTTCACGGTGCCAAGCTGTTCTATTCACGGCGCTGAGCCGTTCTGTTGACTTAGTGTCGCAACTGGTGCTAAGCTTGGTGTGTTGGCTGGGTGGGTCGATTTTATCCCCACATGGTGTGTTGGTTGGTACGGGAGGTGTGTTGGCTGGACTGGGTTGGGATGCATCCTCATACTGTTGCAAACTTATTTAAGAGATCTGTCACTCTACTGGGCTTAGGCCTACTTATTCTGTTATTGGTTTGGGCTAGGCCAAATTGATTCTCTATGGGCTGTGACCCAAATGATATGGTAGTGGGCTATGGCCCACGTATGCTCTGAACTGGACTGTACAGTTACTTTTAAAAGGGCTTTGGCCCAAACTATTTCGATTTTTGTTTCTGTATATTGTCTGTTACTCTGCTAAGGGGATTACACACTGAGTTTTCGCAAACTCACCCCGTTTTTAACTGTGCAGGTAATCTCTAGCTTTAGACGGATCGGAGCTGCGAGGGACTCGAAGAAGACCACACACTACTTATGCTTGCTGTTTGATTATTTACTTTTAATTATTTTGATTTGGGTTGTAATAAGGCCTCTCTAGTTTTAACTTATTATTTGTGTTATTTATTTATGATGTTTTATAACTGCTAAAAGTGAAATACGATTTCCAAAACGGTAACTGTCTTCAAAACACTACGTTTCCGCAACGTTTTCAAAATGCTTCTGCAGCTCAATTTTTAACATCACTTTTTCGTAAACTGATTATTGTAAAATTAGCTTCCGCAACTGAAAAGATGTTTTGGGAATAAAGCTAAAAAAATTTTAATGTACCACATTTTAAAAATAAACTAACGTAACTGGGATTTTATTTAAGCTTTCTCTAAGAAGGGTTTTCAATGAAAACATGGTTTTCGAAAAACACTTCAATGTGACACGCCAGATTCGGGCCTAACTTCTAGGCCGGGTTTGTAACACCCCTTACCCGTATTCAACGCTGGAACTGGGCACGAGGCGTTACCGAATTAAAGACCTCAAGATCGCCACTTAGGCACAAAATGACCACTCTCTTTGGCCATCACAACAACCTCAATCCCGACCTACGAGGCCTCTCTCAAACACACGAGGGCTCTCGAGACCATATCAAAAACTCTTACGATCTTAAATTTTTTCCATCTATACAGGGCTCACACGCCCGTGTAAGATTTGGCACGCCCGTGGATGTCACACACGCCCATGGTCACTACTCGTGCATGAAAACTCAAACATTCTGCCAATGCCCCACGGTTAGGGCACACGCTTGTGCTCTCCACCTGTGGTGCACACTGACTACCTTAACATGGCCTAGAGTCTAGACACACGCCCGTATAGCTAGCCCGTGGCCAACACTGATTAACACACACGTTCTAGGCACACGCCCGTGTGACTAGTCCGTGGTCTATTCTGATTTAAAATATTAACATGCAGGGGACACACGGCCAAGTCACACGCCCATGGACTGACCGTGTGTCACACATGGCCTAGACACACGCCCGTGTGTCTACCCACATGGACAAGAACAAATCTATTTGCCAAGTTCTTTTCACCCTTCTAGCATACACAATCATGCACTCATTCAACACATCAATAATCAACTCAAAGTCTTACAATCTCACATAGATAACTTCATCTTTTCATATAATAAAGTGCCAACAACTATGGCATTATACAAAATAGATTATCCATCTAAAGGCCAACACATCATAGCCATAAACAACAAAATTCACTAACTTGTCTAGCCCCTATACATGCCATATGCAAAACATTGAGTCTAATGTACTGATCAGTGTATTTGATAGTTTGGGCGATCTTCCAATTGATCCTCGTATCTCGATTCAACACTTTTACTCTATAAGACAAGGGAAAAGAAAGAGAGCAAGCTTTGAGCTTAGTAAGTTTACACATAAACAATTAAGCAACATAGTATAAGCTAAACAACAATTAACATTATACTAACATATAATGTACACCCTGCATTCAATATCACATTTACACAATATACAACACATCATTATTTCTCAATAACACATCCACACAGCTATTCTCCTCACTATCACATCCACACAGCAAATCTCTCGGTGGTTCCGCACTAAGCCCACCACAATCAATTAATAAGGTAGTATCGCATTTAGCCTACCAACAAGGTATTCATAGTGGTTTTGCACATAGCCCAACAGATAATATACCTAATGATAGAATCGCACATAGCCAGCTCATCGTCAATATGCATTAGGATGGTATCGCACTTAGCCCACCATTTAGCATTATCACAACACATTCACAAATCTACTTACTTAATCATTCATTTCACTTGAACCACATAGGTTCTCAATCATTCTCAACTATGCTATACTCTAGCTAACATTAACAAATTGTAAGTATGAATGCATTGTTTGTGCATGGACTTACCTCGATACTCAAAAGTATAGAAACGTGCAATTTAGTCCACCACTTTGCTCTTGCCTCGGTTTCGATCCGGGCTTTGTCTTTCTTGATCTATAATGAATAAATCAGCTTATTCAATACACACATTGACCAAATTGACCCACGTCTCATACTTAAGCAAAATTACCCTTTTGCCCTAAATCTTTCTCATAATTACACTATTGCCCCCAAGGCTCGTAAAGTGATTTTTATTCAACTTTCTAGCCTTTCATGCTTAGCTGAATCACTTACTCAACTAAAGCAATCATCAATTTTCACTTCATCACATATGTATGACCAAACTCAAGATTTTTACAAACTAGTCCCTACATGCATTTTCTATGGAGACTCATTTACCAAAAGATGTTTCTACTACATCAAGCTTTCATAATCTTCCATAAAACATCAAAATACATGCATTTCATACATGGCCACATTTTTGCACATCCATCATAGCTCATCAAATAGCTAAAAATAGCTTACTCATGCAACAAGGACTTCAAAAATACAAAGAATATAAAAAACGAGGCTAGATGCACTTACTAGCAAGCTTGAAATTTTTGAAGAACCCTAACAATAGCTCTCTCAAATTTTCGGCAGCCTTGGAGAAGAAGATGAATGAATTTTGTCATCTTTTCTCCTATTTTAATCACTTAATTGTTAAATGACCAAAATGCCCTTTTTGATAAACTTTCTATTTTAACTCATCCATGCCCAAATTTGTCCAAAAATTAGAAATTGGGAAAATTTCTATTTAAGGACCTCTAATAAATATTCTAAAGCTATTTCACACAAATAGCTTCTAGAATCTCACATTTTGCAACTTTTGCAATTTAGTCCTATTTTTGATGAAATTGAGTAATTAGGACTAAATTGCAAAAAATAAATTTTAGAGGGATTAAAATGCAAAATTAATGAATTATATGGGCTTGTTTATACATGGGTAATATCCGGCCTAGCTTGGGTATGGAGAAATTTGGTGTATTTTGTGTTTTGTGCAATAGGGACTAAATTGTAAAAATTGTAAATGTCAGGGGTAAAATGGTAATTTACCCATTTATGTGTTTTGGACAAAATTGAATGAAAATATGTTTGAATGAGCTTAATTTGAACATTTTTAGATCAAGAACCAAAGAAATCGGACTTGGATTAGGGAAAAACGAAAATAGTTGAATAGCCGGTTTTTGTCGCCCGTCGATATCCGAGGTAAGTCTTTAAGCAATAAAACATTGTAAATTATGTATGTAACTTAGTATATGCTAATTTGGAAATTTTGTAGCATTAATATTGAGTAGCCGAATGTGAATAAACATAGACTTTATTATAATTAAGTTTAATTCGATTGAGAAATGATGTTTGAAAATTCGTACAAAGATTATGAAGTGTATAAAAGTTTCGATATATGAAATGTGTGTGAGACAGCTTTATAGTATCGTTATTCGGGCTTTGGCCTAGCAAGCTTTGAGCTGGTGAAATTAATCGGGCTTCGTGCCTAGCAGGCTTATTTCCGGTGAATAATATCAGACTTTGAGTCTAGCAGGCCTTGTGCCGGTGTGTGATTCAGGCTTATGCCTAGAAGGTTTTATACCGGTGATTTATTTTCAAGCCTATGCTTATAAGATTTCAAGATGTTGTGGGAATTGAGCAAGTTAAAATTGAGCTCAATGATCTTGCATATATTCGGCCACATAGGTATGTACATATGTGATGTTATATTGGATCCTGAATATTTGGCCATAAAGGTATGCACAAATGTGATATTATAATTGAATTTGTATATTCGGCAAAATAAGTAAGTACATAGGTGATGTTAAATTTAGATCTTACATATTCGGCCATATAGATATGCATATTTGTGATATTATATTTGATTTTTTATAATCGACCAAATGAGTGATGTTGGCCTATAAAGTTGAGTTTGATTCATGAGTATATATGTTTGAATGTAAGCATATTTGAGATAATAGTTAAATAAAATATGAGATGATATGATTGAGATAATGTACAACATCAATGTTATGATTTGGTTTGTCTTTAATGTTTTGATTATTATTATGATTGTTAAATTGCTTATGACTTACTAAGCTAAGTTAGCTTACTCTGTGTGTTTTGTTATTCTTTTTTATAGGTTTTGGTTGTAAGTTACGAGCTCGGGGATCATCATTGAAGTCATCCACCCTATCATCAACCTTCAGTACTTTTAAAAGTCTATGTTCGAATTTGTGGCATGTATAGACTGGATTATGTTTTGGATCGATGAATTTTGTCTTTGTAAATAGCCATGCGAAAATGGCTTGTTCCTAAAATTAATGTTTAGATGTTTAAATAATTTTGATCATGATATATATATATGTGGGAACTTGATATATGGTTGATGGATATGTTTTGGTTGTGGATCGTTTATGAAGCTAATGATAATGATTCTTCAGTCATGCATTAGCTTAAATTGTAAATATAGATCATGGATTTTATCTAATTTGTGTTTCGGCAATGGTGATTTAATCATGTAGTTAAATGTTTAGTTAAATATTAATAATGGAATTGGTTGTATTAGTACGTGTAGATTATTCTATGCTATGGATATTTGTCAAATTGATATAGTTACTTTGAGTCAATTTGAAATGGTATGCTTGCATTGGTGAGATGGTCTAGAAATGGTAAATAATGAATATATGTATCTTCGATTAAAGTATTTTACTCATAATAATAATTTAGTGATTGGTTATGAGTATGTATTTTTTTTAAGAATGTGAATTGGGTGTACTTTTAGTATTATTTGTGCTCAATATGGTTTAAATCAATATGGTCATATGCGCATATATTTGTGTCAAAAGAAAAAGTTTATTTAGTCTTGAAATGATGCTTGTATAAGTGAGTGTATGTGTATGTATGGTTAGTATGCCGTGTGGTTAATTTATCATAGATTAATGCACATAACATGTGAATCGATATAGTCAGGAATTGATTAAAGAAATAAGTTGATATTGATTCGGTAACTATGTTTAGATATGGTTTTGACATTATGAAAAAGATGTGCATGGTATAATGGTATCTAAAGCATGTTTGGTCATGTTTTTATATCACCAATGCCGTATATATGAATGAAAAATTTAGTAGTAAAGTATGGTTGGTTTGATGTTTAAATTTGTACTTGTGCAGAAGCAATATAATAATATGGTTTGATAGATGCTGGATTATGATTTGATTATGAAAGTTATGATTTTTAAGACTTGATACTTGATTAAGTTTTAAACATTGATGGATTAAATTTTGAGTTGTGAAATGTAATGAATATCTGTGTGAACTGTGTTATGACTGGTAACGCCTCGTAACCCTAATCTGGCGACGGATACGGGTTAGGGGTGTTACATTTGATTGGTATCAAAGCTACAGTTTAGTCGATTCTAGGACTATCGTAGCGCGTGCGAGTCTAGCTATACATGCCACAATTTATAATGCGATAGTGTGATGACTTCTGATATCTAAAAATGTGTTTTTATATAGTAAATGGATCCCGATAGAGCCGTAGCTGATGATGTCGAGAGTGTAGCGCCTAATCCCGCGCATGGGACAGAGCCGGTAGAATCTCGACCTATCTCGAGTAGCCATGAGGGGGAGGCTAAGCAAGCCTTCTATCAAATGATGAACGACTGGTTTACTCAATATATCCAGACTAATTCGACTGTACAACAACCTCTACCCCCGACTAATCCATCTTCGATACCTATAGTACCCCCGATGATTGATCCGATGAGATTTAACAGACCTCCTGTAGATAAAATCAGAAAACACGGGGCCGAAGAGTTTAAAGCTAATGATAGTGATGATGCTGAACGAGCTGAGTTGTGGCTTGATAATACTATTCATTTGTTCGACGAGCTATCATGTACTCCGGATGAATGCTTAAAATGTGCTATATCCTTATTACGAGACGTTGCATATCACTGGTGGAATACACTAGTATCGGTGGTTCCGAAAGAGAAAGTGACCTGGGAATTCTTCCAGACTGAGTTCCGTAAGAAATACATCAGCCAAAGATTCATCTATCAAAAACGCAAAGAATTTCTAGAATTGAAGCAGGGTCGTATGACCGTAACTGAGTATGAACGGAAAATTGTGAGACTGACCCGATATGCTCACGAATGTGTTTCAACCAAAGCTATCATGTGTAAAAGATTCGAAGATGGTTTGAATGAAGAAATTAAATTGCTGGTTGGCATACTTGAGATTAAAGAGTTCGTGGTACTTGTTGAGCGAGCCTGTAAAGCCGAAGAGCTTGGAAAAGAGAAAAGAAAAACTGATTTTGAAGCCAGAGACTTCCGTAAAAGATCATCGAGTAAGACTTTTCACTCAGTACCAAAGAAGTTCAGAGATGATTCTAGTCGACATAAAGCTACTTCAGACTTTTCTAGACTAGACCGAGACCGACCTCCTGTGGGTTCACGAGCCACTTCGATTGCCAGCATTGGTAATGTTTAGCAGAACAGGGTTGAGTGCAAGCATTGTGGTAAATGGCATTCTGGAAGCTGTAGATTACATGATTGGTCATGTTTTAAATGTGGATCGATGGATCATTTTATCCGGGAGTGCCCAATGTTACCCGAGCAAAACACTGTTCAGAATGTGAGACCGAGCAACATGTCAGCGCGAGGCAGACCACCCAGGCATTCAGGTAATGTAGGTGGCAGTTAGAGAGGAACAAAAGATACAGCGGTTCGATCTGAGGCTCGTGCACCTGCTAGAGCATATACGATACGCGCTCGTGAGGATGCTTCTTCCCCAGATGTTATTACCAGTACTTTTACTCTTTATGATACTAGTGTTATTGCGTTGATTGATCCTAGTTCGACTCATTCTTATGTCTGTGAAACATTAGTATCGAGTAAGACTCTGCCTGTTGAGTCTACTGAGTTTGTGATTCGAGTATCAAACCCCCTGGGCCGGTGTGTATTGGTTGACAAAATGTGTAAAAATTGGCCGTTGATGATTCGAGATTCATGTTTCCCAGCCGATTTGATGTTATTGCCTTTTGACGAATTTGATATAATTTTGGGTATGGATTGGTTGACTTTGCACGATGCTATTGTTAATTGCAAAAGAAAGACCATTGATTTGAGATGTCAGAACAGTGAAATTATTCAGATTGAATCTAATGATCTGAATGGGTTACCAACAGTAATATCGTCGATGTTAGCTCGGAAGTATGTGAGAAAAGGTTATGAAGCTTACTTTGCTTATGTGCTTGATAGTAAAGTGACTGAAAAGAAGATCAAATCTGTACCAGTTGTGTGTGAATATCCAGATGTGTTTCCTAAAGAATTACCGGGTTTGCCACCTATTCGAGAAGTAGAGTTTGGTATTGAGTTAGTTCTGGGAACGACTCCAATTTCGATAGCTCCGTATCGGATGGCACCTACTGAATTAAAAGAGTTGAAAGCACAGTTGCAAGAGTTCACAGATAGGGGTTTTGAACGATCGAGTTTCTCTCCCTAGGGTGCGCCAGTTTTATTTGTGAAAAAGAAAGACGGAACTATGCGAATGTGTATTGATTACCGACAGTTAAATAAGGTGACTATAAAGAATAAATACCTGTTGCCACGGATTGACGACTTGTTTGATCAGCTAAAAGGGGCTTCAGTGTTTTCAAAGATAGATTTGAGATCGGGTTATTATCGATTCATAGTCGGGATTACGATGTGCCAAAAGGCGCTTCCGGACGAGGTACGGAAACTACGAGTTTTTGGTCATGCCTTTCGGACTTACTAATGCACCTGTTGTTTTTATGGATCTGATGAATCAAATTTTTAGACAGTATTTAGATCAGTTTGTGGTAGTGTTTATAGATGATATTCTGATCTACTCCAGAGATGAAACCGAGCATGCCGAGCATCTGAGACTTGTGCTACAAACTTTGCGAGACAAACAGTTGTATGCAAAGTTAAGTAAGTGTGTGTTCTGGTTACGTGAAGTTAGTTTCCTGGGCCATGTTGTTTCAGCATCGGGTATTCGGGTTGATCCGAATCAAATATCGGCTATACTTGACTGGAAACCACCGAAAAATGTTTCTGAAGTTCGAAGCTTTCTGGGGCTCGCTGGTTACTACAGACGGTTTATAAAAGGTTTTTCTATGATTGCTACACTGTTGACAAAGCTGCTACAAAAAGATGTTAAGTTCGAGTGGTCGGAAAAGTGTCAGAAAAGTTTCGATCAGTTGAAAGCTCATTTGACCGAAGCTCCAATGTTAGTCCAGCCTGAATCGGGTAAAGAGTTTGTTATTTATAGTGATGCATCTTTGAATGGTTTGGGTTGTGTTTTGATGCAGGAAGGCAAAGTCATAGCTTATGCCTCGAGACAGTTGAAGCCACACGAAAGAAATTATCCGACACATGATTTGGAACTAGCAACCATTGTGTTTGCGTTGAAGATTTGGCGTCATTATCTGTTCAGTGAGAAATGTCATGTTTATTCATATCACAAAAGCCTGAAGTATTTGATGACTCAGAAAGATTTGAATTTGAGACTGCGGATGCTTTAAGTCGAAAGTCATTATTTGCTCTACATGTAATGAATGCGCATATGGTTATGTCTGATGATGGTTTTATAGTAGCCGAATTAAAAGCAAGACCGTTGTTTGTTCAACAAATTAGTGATACCCAAAAAGTTGATAAAGATTTGTTGGCAAAACGAGCTCAGTGTGGAAGTGATGTTGAATCAGAATTTCGAATTGATGAGAATGACTGCTTGAAATTCAAAGATCGAATATGTGTTCCAAGGAATTCAAAGTTGATTCAGATGACATTGAATAAAGCTCATAGCAGCCGATTATCTGTTCATCCAGGTAGCAAGAAAATGTATAACGATCTAAAACAGTACTATTGGTGGCCTGGTATGAAACGAGACATATCTGAATTTGTTTCGAAATGCTTAGTCTGTCAACAAGTAAAAGCCAAGCATCAGGTACCTTCTTGGTTACTTCAGCCGGTCATGATACCTAAATGGAAATAGGACAGAATCACTATGGATTTTGTATCCAGTTTACCTATGACACCGAGCAAGAAAGATGCAATCTGGGTTATAGTGGATAGATTGACCAAATCAGCTCACTTTGTTCCAGTTCGTACGGATTATTCATTCGATAAGCTTGCTGAATTGTATGTATCACAAATTGTGAGATTACATGGTGTGTCTATTTCTATTGTTTCAGATAGAGACCTGAGATTTACATCGCAGTTTTGGAAGAAAATGCAAGATGCGTTAGGTACAAAATTGCACTTTAGCACAGCTTTTCATCCGCAGATAGATGGCCAGTCCGAACGGATCATTCAGATACTTGAGGATATGTTGAGGTGTTGCATCCTTGAGTTCGAAGGTACGTGGGAACAATACTTACCTCTAATTGAATTTGCTTACAATAATAGCTTTCAATCTAGTGTCAAGATGACACCCTACGAGGCTTTGTACGATCGTAAATGTCGTACACCATTGTATTGGACCGAGCTCAGTAAAAATAAGATACACGGGGTTGACTTGATTAAAGAAACTAAACAAAAAGTGGCAGTGATCCGTGACAGTTTGAAAGTGGCATCAAATCATCAAAAGTCATATGCAGATTTGAAACGTAAAGATATTGAGTTTCAGATCGGAGATCAAGTGTTTTTGAAAGTTTCACCGTGGAAGAAAGTACTCAGATTCGGTCGTAAGGGCAAATTGAGTCCGAGATTCATTAGACCGTATGAAATCACAGAGCGTATTAGGCCGGTTGCTTATAGATTACAGCTACCACCTGAGCTAGAAAAGATACATAACGTCTTTCATGTTTCAATGCTACGTAGATATCGATCTGATCCTTCACATGTGATTTGTCCGACAGAAGTTGAGATTCAGCCTGATATGTCATATGAAGAGGAACCAATTCGTATTCTGGCTCGTGAAATAAAAGAATTAAGAAATAAGAAAATTCCGTTAGTTAAAGTATTATGGCAAAAGCACGGTGTTGAGGAGGCAACTTGGGAGTCAGAGGATACAATGAAAGAGCGTTATCCAAACCTATTCACCAGTAAGATTTTCGGGGACGAAAATCCCTAAGGGGGGAGAGTTGTAACAGCCCGATTTTGACCCTAATTGGAATAGTGGTTTCGGGACCATAAATTCGAGTCTGAAAAATATTTTAAAATTATTTTGCGTGTTTATTATGTGTGAATTTGTTGGTGTTAAATTTTTGTGACTTAATTTTGTCGTTTAGGTGTCCGATTAAATAAAAAGACTTAATCGCGTAAAATGAAAAAGTTACAAACTATAGTGTGAAGTGCTTAATTGATAGTGGCTTTTTAATATGGAGTCCTTAAAGGGAAAATAGCCTATTTTCAAGGTTAGTGGATGGTATATGCCAACAATGATCTTATTTTATATGTTATGTTTATTTAATATAAAAGGTTAATAAGGTAATTTAATTATAACATAATATATGTAATAATAAAACAAGAATAAGGCCATTATCATCTCATTCTCTCTTGGTCGAATATCAACAAAAGAAAAATAAATAAGAACACCTAGGGTTCGGCTTGGTATTCTTCAAAATTAAGGTGTGTTAATTGTTCGGTTCTTGATAATTTTTACGTTTTTGAGATCGTTGCTTAGAAATGAACAAAACCCAGGTCTTAATTTTTTATTGTGATGATGATTTTGTGTTTTACCATTGATGGTACCTTGTGGTTTTTATTTTTGGTGATGAAATATGAATTATATGTGTTAGATTAACAAGTTTTGTCTTTGAATTTTTGATGAAATTGAGTAATTAAGACTAAATTGCAAAAAATAAATTTTAGAGGGATTAAAATGCAAAATTAATGAATTATATGGGCTTGTATATACATGGGTAATATTCAGCCTAGCTTGGGTATGGAGAAATTTGGTGTATTTTGTGTTTTGTGCAATAGGGACTAAATTGTAAAAATTGTAAATGTCAGGGGTAAAATGGTAATTTACCCATTTATGTGTTTTTGGACTAAATTGAATGAAAATATGTTTGAATGAGCTTAATTTGAACATGTTTAGATCAAGAACCAAAGAAATCGGACTTGGATCAGGGAAAAATGAAAATAGTTGAATAGCCAGTTTTTGTCGTCCGTCGATATCCGAGGTAAGTCTTTAAGCAATATAACATTGTAAATTATGTATGTAACTTAGTATGTGCTGATTTGGAAATTTTGTAGCATTAATATTGAGTAGCCGAATGTGAATAAACATAGACTTTATTATAATTAAGTTTAATTCGATTGAGAAATGATGTTTAAAAATTCGTACAAAGATTATGAAGTGTATAAAAGTTTCGATATATGAAATGTGTGTGAGACAGCTTTATAGTATAGTTATTCGGGCTTTGGCCTAGCAAGCTTTGAGCTGGTGAAATTAATCGGGCTTCGTGCCTAGCAGGCTTATTGCCGGTGAATAATATCAGACTTTGAGTCTAACAGACCTTGTGCCGGTGTGTGATTCAGGCTTATGCCTAGCAGGTTTTATACCGGTGATTTATTTTCAAGCCTATGCTTATAAGATTTCAAGATGTTGTGGGAATTGAGCAAGTTAAAATTGAGCTCAATGATCTTGCATATATTCGGCCACATAGGTATGTACATATGTGATGTTATATTGGATCCTGAATATTCGACCATGAAGGTATGCACAAATGTGATATTATAATTGAATTTGTATATTCGGCAAAATAAGTAAGTACATAGGTGATGTTAAATTTAGATCTTACATATTCGGCCATATAGATATGCATATTTGTGATATTATATTTGATTTTCTATAATCGACCAAATCAGTGATGTTGGCCTATAAAATTGAGTTTGATTCATGAGTATATATGTTTGAATGTAAGCATATTTGAGATAATAGTTAAATAAAATATGAGATGATATGATTGAGATAATGTACAACATCAATGTTATGATTTGGTTTGTCTTTAATGTTTTGATTATTATTATGATTGTTAAATTGCTTATGACTTACTAAGCTAAGTTAGCTTACTCTGTGTGTTTTGTTATTCCGTTTTATAGATTTTGGTTGTAAGTTACGAGCTCGGGGATCGTCATCGAAGTCATCCACCCTATCGTTAACCTTCGGTACTTTTAAAAGTCTATGTTCGAATTCGTGGCATGTATAGACTGGATTATGTTTTGGATCGATGAATTTTGTCTTTGTAAATAGCCATGCGAAAATGGCTTGTTCTTAAAATTAATGTTTAGATGTTTAACTAATTTTGATCATGATATATATATGTATGGTAACTTGATATATGGTTGATGGATATGTTTTGGTTGTGGATCGTTTATGAAGCTAATGATAATGATTCTTCAATCATGCATTAGCTTAAATTGTAAATATAGATCATGGATTTTATCTAATTTGTGTTTCGGCAATGGTGATTTAATCATGTAGTTAAATGTTTAGTTAAATATTAATAATGGAATTGGTTGTATTAGTACGTGTAGATTATGCTATACTATGGATATTTGTCAATTTGATATAGTTACTTTGAGTCAATTTGAAATGGTATGCTTGCATTGGTGAGATTGTAATATCCGGGTTAGAAATTTGTTTGGTTCTTTGCATGTTATTGCATGTGTTTAGTGTCTTTGCGTGGCTATTTCTATGTTTTGGGGGCTTGGTTGTAGGCTAGGAGTATGCCTGAGTGAATGGGAGAATTTTAGTTTTTAGGCTTTTTAGGAGGGGAGCTGTTGGAGCTGGGGTTTAAGAATTTTAATTGTTGTTTTGTTGCACAAGTAAGGAGCTAGCTTAGTGGCAAAGCATGCGCTACATGGGGGAGCTTGGTGTGGCGTCATCTACAAGGAGTGGAGGTCTAGTGTTCGAGCCTGCAGAGTCCCCATTTTGGCTTTAATTTTGGATGGCATGGGGGAAGAGGTAGAAGGCAAGTTAAATTCTACCTTGGACCAAGTCATACCATTTAAACGGTTGGTGGAGAATAATTGTAGGAGGAAGACTTGGTCTTGTTGTTTGAATGTGGGGAGTGGAGTGAATGGAGGGATTTTGGCCGAATTTGTGGGGTGTTGGAGTGGGGGTGTGGACGGTTTGGTAAGGGGAAGTGAGGTGTGCCGAAATGCACTTCTCATTTTGTGCATTTTCGGCCAAAAGCATTTGTGAAGCCAACATTTTCTTCTTTTGTCAAAAGCAACCCGAAACTTGAGAGAGTTTTCTCATTTCTTCAAACTGAATGACCAAAACCCTATAGCCTTGCCGAAATTTGCATTTCTTTTCCTTAATTTTTGTGTGTGGCCGAATGTTCAACCCCATTTCTTCTTCTTTTGTTTAATTGTGTTAAAACCGAAACTCTCTCTTCTCCAACATTCTTTTCCTCTTCTTGAAACATTGGTAGCCGAATCTTACCCTCCCAAAAACACTTTCTTCATCCATTTTTTTTCAAACCGAAAGTCCCCACTCTCTACTCATCGCTTTATTCTTGTCTTTTGTTCAAAGCTCAAGCCGTTTGTATTCGTTTGTTCCTTCCATTCCTCTTGGCCGAAAGTCTTCTCTCTCTTAGTAGTTCCTTGGTGGCCGAATATCAGTGAAGAGTGGATTTGGTTGGTTGTTCAATCTTTGAACAAGGTAAGTGGGGTGGTCGAATGGCCATATTTTCCCTCTTTTGTTCTTTTTGGTTACTGGTTTGGGTGAGGGCGAATATGGTCATGTTGGAAGGGTACTAATCTCTCGTTATAGGATCCTTGGATTTTGGAAGCAAGCAAGAGGAGTTGTCATCTTACATTAATTGACCGGTAAGTGATGGTGAGATATTGTTCATGGGTTATTCGTTTAGTTTTGATTAAGTCTAAAAGGTTTCTAAAAGATTAACAGTTCTCTTTTGAAGGTGTAGACGATTGTTGGAAGGAGAACCTTTGTGGTTCGGGTTTGATAAGAAATCAAACCATTAGCAAGGTAAGGGTTCGATATTAACCCCTTTGGTTAATTGTTGTTGGCCGAATGTTGTAGATGCCTAACCCCTATGTTTGGCCGATATTAGGAGCAAGTCACTCGGGAGATTTAGATCGTTTCGTTGGGATTTTAGACTCAGATTACTGTGTGTGTAAACTAACACACCGATACCTAGTAATGTTATTAATAAACTGTTTGCTGTTAAAAACTATACCGAAGATGACGGATAATTGGATACCCAAACGGGGTATGTGTGCGTATCAGGGTAAGTCTAATTTATTACAAGTTCTAGTATGGCTACCTTGGGTATTATGATCTATGTTATGTGTGCTATGAGATGTAATGCTAGACATGTTGGCATGATATGCATGATTTGTATGATGTGCATGATTACATGAGTATGGTATGTTGATGGGTGATATGAGTGGAGGAGCGGTGATATTTTTTCTTTGACGAGCACCGGTGTTTTGGTAACACACTTTGTGACTTTGGGTCACCAGAGGCTTGGCACCTCCGGAGGTTTGGCACCTCATTGCGACTCGTCCCCGTGGTTAACACCACCGTAGGTTGGCCCCACATGAGATATGGGATCGTCTGCGCTAGTGATTGGGTATCACACGATGGGTTGGCCCCATCATTCGATTATTGTGACTACGGTCACCAGTGGTTTGGTACCACATTTGTGTCTTTGGGACACCAGAGGTTGGGCACCTCATTGCGACTCGTCCCTGTGGTTAACACCACCGTGGGTTGGCCCCACATGAGATATGGGATCGTCTGCTAGTGATTGGGTATCACACGATGGGTTGGCCCCATCATTGGATTTGTGACTTCGGTCACCAGTGCTTTGGTAGCACAAACGTGTCTTTGGGACACCAGTGGTTTGGCACCACATTGATGGATATTGTGTCTTTGGGACAAAGTGTTTTAGTAACACATTGTGACTATATGTCACTAGTGGTTTGGCACCACCAGTGGTTTGGTACCACACGGGGTAGAAAAAGGAGATACGGATGGTTAGGATCGGGTTGCATTAATTATGTTGCTATGTATGATGTGTGTTAGCATGTTGTTTCATCGGGAGCGGGATTTATGCACTGAGTCATTCGACTCACCCTCTCCTTTGACATTTCAGGTGACCCGTGAGACGCGGACATGGAGCAGGGTGGACTTGGGGTGCACATGCCATGCTTTAATAAAAGTTTTGCTCAGACTATTCACTTTGGGTACTTTAGCTTATTTATTTTTATTTGAGATTTAATTTGGATTTGTAAAAGGCCTTTAAGTTATGTTTTATGATGGTTATGTTTTAATTAGACTCTCAACCTGCTTAACAAATAACTTGGTATGAAATTTTACTAAAAATTTGGTAAGATAATGTTTTCAAAACTATAACGCAATGTGTTTTAAACTATACCATCGGGTATCTCACTATGATTTGCTATAAAGTAAACTCAAGTGATTTTCAAACCAAACTCGATATTCTACTAAGTCTAAAATGTTTCAAAAATAGCACTAAGAGACGATTGGAAATGCTAAATGAAATCAACTCGTTTTTAACTATATACTTTGGATAAGTTTTCAAAATCTAATCAAGCAAGCCTACTCCAATTTTTCCTCAAATTCACTATGTTTTCACCCCGCTTTTAAACGAAAAATCTGATCACTCAAAAACGTTTTTCCCCGTAACATACCAGATTCGGACGTGGTGTCCTGTCCGAGTTTGGGGGTGTTACAATAATGGTATCGAGCCAAGTTCAAAGGCTCATTTGTGGGCACTGAGGCCCAAAAAGTTTTTAAGAGTTTATTTTGAGTGTTTGTATGGTCTGAAAGGCATGGCACCGAAGTCTCCGGCACTGGTTCGCCTGTAAGTACCGAACTATTCTTTGTGATTTGATTGGATGTGATATGATTTGATGAATAGCAATAGTATACTACTTTAGAGATTGAAAGCGATAGGATTACGTGAATCTCGCGAGAACAAATCTCCTTAAATATTCATAAGATTTGCCTTAAAATAGTGGGATATATCTTTGATGCATAAAACTCTTAAATCGGGATACGTAGAAAGATTAGTCATGAGCGCTAGAGGTGGACGTGGTCGTGGACGCAGGTCGTGGTAGGATGACAGTTTACAACCCGTAGGATCCGGTCGTGGGTCGAAAATGAGATACGCATACCGCCACCGGTGGAGGTGGTGAGTTTCAAGATCGACCGGGGATGACGCAGATGTCACGAGCGATCCGCGAGTGTTGGAAAGAGTAGCTGGTGTAGGTGGTGGTGCGGGAGTTAGGAAATTGCGTGTACGAGCGACTTCGGGCAAATGGGGCGAATTCTTCCGAGGTGTATCTGGTGTTGCTCCCAAAGATCGCCGAAATCGGTTGGAGGCAATCGAGCGGATCATGGATGATCTGGATTTGACCGCTTGAAGAGAAGGGAAGGGCATCGTATCGCTTCTTGGGATGAGTCATACCGGTGGTGGCTCATAGTTCGGGACAGTGTGGCGGCGGAGGATTTGACATGGGATTATTTCGTGGTGCATATCAAAAGAAATACATCGGAGCTAGTTATATTGATTCCCACGGAAGGCATTTCGAGGCTTGTTCGGGAGTAAATCTGTTTTTGAGCACGCAGGTGAGTTCACGGTTGAGTAGGTATGCCGGGGCATTGTGGCCACCGAGCATGAGAGGTGTGTTCGTTTCGAGGATGGTCCGCGAGGCAATTGAGATCTAGCGATTGCTCCTCAGCAGGAGCAGTTTGTTGTCTTAGTTGAGAAGGCTAAGGTAGCCGAGGGTGTTAAGGAGTCGGTGAGACAGGCATGGACGAGAAATAGGCATAAGAGGAGCTTTGGGTCTTACGGGTCGTCGGGTAATCCGCGAAGAGGGCTAGACCGAAAGCGGGTCGAACCAGACTGCTAGGTTTGTTGTTGCTAGGCGAGGACCGCCGTGATGTGATCGGTGGGAAATCTCATTGGGGTGGCTGCTGGACTGGAGGAAAAGGTTGCTTCGAGTGTGGTTCTTTGGAGCATCGTGTGAGGGACCTGTCCGCGTAGGTTGGCCAGATTCGATCCCGAGAGTCGGGGCCGCAATCGATTCAGAGGTAATGGACCGCCACCGCAGAGGGGCCGTGGTAATGGCAGAGGTGGTAATGGTTCTAGTTGGGGCCGTGGAGCACGGCGCGAGGTGCGGGTAGTTCGATGCGCATACTGGATTAGTGTATCTTTGCGAGGCGGGAGGAGGCGGCGACGCACCGGACGTCATAAAGCCAGACGCGTTTTTGATTTTTGGTTCTCCTTATACCGCTTTGATTGATGTGGGTTCAACGCACTCTTATGTTGCCGTAGTATAGTAGAGACCATGGATTTAGACTCGAGATATCTTCTAGGCGGATGACCGTGATTAGCCCTCTAGGTCACTCTGTAGTAGTAGATAAAGCTGTTTAGAGAGGTACCCCTAGAACTCCAAGGGGTAGTGTTTGCCGCTTGATCCGATGGAACCGCCGTTGGGGAGTTCGATCGATTCTTGGGATGGACTGGTTGGTCAAGCACCGAGGCGGCGAGGTTGGATTGCGCGCCAAGCGCATGGTTCTTAAGACGGTTGGGGGTGATGAGGTGGCTATGATAGGTAATAGGAGGGATTACATATCAAATGTGGTATCTGCTCTGAAGGCGGAGAAGATGGTCGGAAGGGTCGTGAAGCATATGTGGTTCATGTGTATGCCTTGGAGGCTAAAGAGTCTCTTTGTGGAGAAGGTTCGTGCACTGCTAAGGAGTTTCTTGATGTTTTTCCCGAGGAACTTCGGGTTTGCCGCCAGATCGCGAGGTAGAGTTCGGGATAGATCTATTACCGGGAATCGCGGTGTCTATTGCTCCGTATAGGATGGCGCCAAAGGAATTGGGGAGCTTAAGGCTCGGATCCGGGAGTTATTGGATCGAGGTTTTATTAGGCCTAGTGTTTCGCCGCGGTAAGTGCGCGGTACTCTTTGTCAAGAAGAAAGATGGCACGATGCGGATGTGCATAGACTACCGCTTGATTGAATAAGTCGACGATTAAAAACAAGTATCCGTTGCAGCGGATAGATGACTTGTTTGATCAGGTGAAGGGTGCTGCGGTATTTTCAAAGATCGACTTGAGGTCAGGTATCACCCGATTAAGAGTTAAGGAGGCTGATATCCATAAAACAAGCGTTTCGGACTCGGTATGGGCACTACGAATTTACAGTAATACCGTTCGGGTTGACTAACGACCGGCAGCGTTTATGGATATGATGAATAGGTGTTTCAACAAAGATATCTGGATCGATTCGTCGTGGTTTTCATAGATGACATCTTGGTGTACTCAAGGCGACGAGGAAGAGCATGATAAGCATTTGCGAGTGGTGTTGCGATTTTGAGGAAGAGCGGCTCTATGCTAAGTTCAAGTAAGTGTGAGTTACGGCTTAGGAAGTGACTTTCTTGGGTCATGTAGTGTCGGTGAGGATTCGAGTAGATCCTCGTAAGATTGAGGCGATTTTGGATTGGAAGCCGCTAAGTCGTGGGTGAGATTCGGAGTTTTCTAGGTTTGGCCGGATACTACCGAAGGTTTGTTGAGGGTTTTTCGTTGATAGCAGCGTGTCGATGACCAAGTTGCCGAGGAAAGAAGTTTCGTTTGTATGGACCGAGAAACAGCAGAAAGCTTCGATAAGTTAAAGAAGATTTTGTGAGGCTCCGGTTTTGATTCAACCCGAGGTGGCAAGGAATTCACTGATCTATTGCGATGCATCACATACGGGCTTGGGTTGTGTCTTTGATGCAAGAAGGTAAGGTTGTGGCTTACGCTTCTATTTGAGACCACATGAGGTCAACTATCCGACGCACGATTTGGAGCTAGCATTTGTAGTCTTCGCTTTAAAGATTTGGAGGCACTACTTGTGTGGAGAAAGATCGATAGTCTTCACAGATCACAAGAGTCTCAAAGTATCTTCCGACTCGAAGGATTTGAATTTGAGGCGCCGCAGATGGGTTGAGTTCTTTGAAAGATTACGATCTATTCGATTGAGTATCATCCGGGCAAGGCTAACGTGGTGGTCGACGCGTTGAGCCGCAAGGTTGTTTCGGACTTAAGAGCTTTGTTTGCCCACTTGAGTTTGTATGACGATGGGAGTATTCTCGCAGAAGCTGCGAGTTAAGCCTACTTGGGTTGAGCGGATCGAGAGAGAGCGATTATTGGATGAGGTTACGAGTGCGCGAAGGTTGCAAGTGCGTGGATGGTGGTTTGGAGGGTTACTGACTTGTCCGTGATGGGGTTCTGTGTTTTCAAGGTAAAGCTTGTATGCCTAAAGATGTTGAGCTAAGGCAAAAGATTCTTCAGACGACATAGCAGATCCTTATGCTATGCATCCTGGAGGTAGTAAGATGTATAGAGATCTTAGAGAGCAGTTTTGGTGGCCTGGTTTGAAGAAAGAGGTGACAGAGTTTGTTGGGAAGTGTCTGACTTGTCAACAGGTCAAGGCTGAGCATCAGTTGCCGTCGGGTTTGCTTCAGCCTGTGAAGATTCCTCGATGGAAGTGGGAAAGGATAACCATGGATTTTGTTAGTGGGGTTACCGCTACGCCAAGCAAGAAAGATTCAGTTTGGGTAGTGGTGGATCGACTGACTAAATCAGCTCACTTCATTCCGGTGAGGGTTGATTATTCGCTTCAGAAGCTAGCGAAGCTGTATGTGTCAGAGATAGTAAGGTTGCATGGTGTGCCAGTTTCGATAATCTCGGATAGGGATCCCAGATTTACGTCAAGGTTTTGGAAAGCGTTGCATCGGGCTTTGGGTGCTGCGTTTGGATTTCAAAGACGGCTTTTCACCCGCATGATCGACGGTCAATCGAAAGGGTCATTCGTGTCTTAGAGGATATGCTGAGAGGTTGTATCTTGGATTTCAGAGGTAGTTGGGAGGAGTTTCTACCATTAGCTGAGTTTGCCTACAACAACAGTTACCAAGCGAGCATCAAGATGGCACCATATGAGGCGTTGTATGGTAGGAAGTGTCGCTCACCTACGTGTTGGACGGAGTTGGGTGAACGTCAGTTGTTGGGACCCGAGTTGGTGGCTGAGACCGAGGACAAGGTTAAGTTGATTCAGTCCCGATTGAAGGAAGCTTCGGACCGGCAGAAGTCTTATGCCGATCTTAAGCGAAGAGATATAGAATTTGCTGTGGGGGATCGAGTTTTCCTGAAGGTCTCGCCTTGGAAAAAGGTGTTGAGATTCGGGAAGAAAGGCAAGCTAAGTCCGAGGTTCATTGGGCCGTATAAGGTTCTGAGACGAGTTGGACCAGTGGCGTATCAGCTTGAGTTGCCAGCAGAGCTTAGTCAGATTCACGACGTATTCCACGTTTCGATGCTTCGGAGGTATCGTTCAGATCCGTCGCATGTGGTAGCAGTGGAAGAGATCGAGGTAAATCCAGATTTGACCATGGAGGAGGAACCTGTGCAGATTCTTGATCGAGATGTGAAAGTTCTGCGTAAGAAGTCTGTGCCTTTGGTTAAGGTACTTTGGCGGAATCATGGCGTAGAAGAAGCTACGTGGGAACCCGAGGATATGATGAGACAAGCAATACCCGCAACTCTTTCGATCGGGTAATTTCGAGGTCGAAATTATTTTTAAGGGGGTAGAACCGTAATATCCCGGGTTAGGGTCTGTTTGGTTGTTGCATGTTATTGCATGTGTTTAGTGTCTTTGCGTGGCTATTTCTATGTTTTGGGGGCTTGGTTGTAGGCTAGGAGTATGCACGAGTGAATAGGAGAATTTTATTTTTAGGCTTTTTAGGAGGGGAGTCGTTGAGGTGGGGTTTAAGAATTTTAATTGTTGTTTTGTTGCACAAGTAAGGAGCTAGCTTAGTGGCAAAGCGTGCGCTACATGGGGGAGCTTGGTGTGGCGTCATCTACAAAGAGTGGAGGTCTAGTGTTCGAGCTGCAGAGTCCCCATTTTGGCTTTAATTTTGGACGGCATGGGGGAAGAGGTAGAAGGCAAGTTGAATTCTACCTTGGACCAAGTCATACCATTCAAACGGTTGGTGGAGAATAATTGTAGGAGGAAGACTTGGTCTTGTTGTTTGAATATGGGGAGTGGAGTGAATGGAGGGATTTTGGCCGAATTTGTGGGGTGTTGGAGTGGGGGTGTGGACGGTTTGGTAAGGGGAAGTGAGGTGTGCCGAAATGCACTTCTCATTTTGTGCATTTTCGGCCAAAAGCATTTGTGAAGCCAACATTTTCTTCTTTTGTCAAAAGCAACCCGAAACTTCAGAGAGTTTTTCTCATTTCTTCAAACTGAATGACCAAACCCCTATAGCCTTGCCGAAATTTGCATTTCTTTTCCTTAATTTTTGTGTGTGGCCGAATGTTCAACCCCATTTCTTCTTCTTTTGTTTAATTGTGTTAAAACCGAAACTCTCTCTTCTCCAACATTCTTTTTCCTCTTCTTGAAACATTGGTAGCCGAATCTTACCCTCCCAAAAACACTTTCTTCATCCATTTTTTTTTTCAAACCGAAAGTCCCCACTCTCTACTCATCGTTTTATTCTTGTCTTTTGTTCAAAGCTCAAGCCGTTTGTATTCGTTTGTTCCTTCCATTCCTCTTGGCCGAAAGTCTTCTCTCTCTTAGTAGTTCCTTGGTGGCCGAATATCAGTGAAGAGTGGATTTGGTTGGTTGTTCAATCTTTGAACAAGGTAAGTGGGGTGGTCGAATGGCCATATTTTCCCTCTTTTGTTCTTTTTGGTTACGGTTTGGGTGAGGGCCGAATATGGTCATGTTGGAAGGGTACTAATCTCTCGTTATAGGATCCTTGGATTTTGGAAGCAAGCAAGAGGAGTTGTCATCTTCTGTTAATTGACCGGTAAGTGATGGTGAGATATTGTTCATGGGTTATTCGTTTAGTTTTGATTAAGTCTAAAAGGTTTCTAAAAGATTAACAGTTCTCTTTTGAAGGTGTAGACGATTGTTGGAAGGAGAACCTTTGTGGTTCGGGTTTGATAAGAAATCAAACCATTAGCAAGGTAAGGGTTCGATATTAACCCCTTTGGTTAATTGTTGTTGGCCGAATGTTGTAGATGCCTAACCCCTATGTTTGGCCGATATTAGGAGCAAGTCACTCGGGAGATTTAGATCGTTTCGTTGGGATTTTAGACTCGTATTACCATGTGTGTAAACTAACACACCGATACCTAGTAATGTTATTAATAAACTGTTTGCTGTTAAAAACTATACGATGATGACGGATAATTGGATACCCAAACGGGGTATGTGTGCGTATCCGGGTAAGTCTAATTTATTACAAGTTCTAGTATGGCTACCTTGGGTATTATGATCTATGTTATGTGTGCTATGAGATGTAATGCTAGACATGTTGGCATGATATGCATGATTTGTATGATGTGCATGATTACATGAGTATGGTATGTTGATGGGTGATATGAGTGGAGGGAGCAAAGTGATATTTTTTGTGCCGACGCGAGAGCACCAGTGTTTTGGTAACACACTTTGTGACTTTGGGTCACCAGAGGTTTAGCACCTCCGGAGGTTTGGCACCTCATTGCGACTCGTCCCCTCGTGGTTAACACCACCGTGGGTTGGCCCCACATGAGATATGGGATCGTCTGCTAGTGATTGGGTATCACACGATGGGTTGGCCCCATCATTCGATTATTGTGACTACGGTCACCAGTGGTTTGGTACCACATTTGTGTCTTTGGGACACCAGAGGTTGGGCACCTCATTGCGACTCGTCCCTGTGGTTAACACCACCGTGGGTTGGCCCCACATGAGATATGGGATCGTCTGCTAGTGATTGGGTATCACACGATGGGTTGGCCCCATCATTGGATTTGTGACTTCTGGTCACCGGTGCTTTGGTAGCACAAACGTGTCTTTGGGACACCGGTGGTTTGGCACCACATTGATGGATATTGTGTCTTTGGGACACCGGTGTTTTGGTAACACATTGTGACTATATGTCACTAGTGGTTTGGCACCACCAAAGTGGTTTGGTACCACACGGGGTAGAAAAAGGAGATACGGATGGTTAGGATCGGGTTGCATTAATTATGTTGCTATGTATGATGTGTGTTAGCATGTTGTTTCATCGGGAGGCGGGATTTATGCACCGAGTCATTCGACTCACCCTCTCCTTTGACATTTCGGGTGACCGTGACGCGGACATGGAGCTAGGGGTGGACTTGGGGTGCACATGCCATGCTTTAATAAAAGTTTTGCTCAGACTATTCACTTTGGGTACTTTAGCTTATTTATTTTTATTTGAGATTTAATTTGGATTTGTAAAAGGCCTTTAAGTTATGTTTTATGATGGTTATGTTTTAATTAGACTCTCAACACGCTTAACAAATAACTTGGTATGAAATTTTACTAAAAATTTGGTAAGATAATGTTTTCAAAACTATAACGCAATGTGTTTTAAACTATACCATCGGGTATCTCACTATGATTTGCTATAAAGTAAACTCAAGTGATTTTCAAACCAAACTCGATATTCTACTAAGTCTAAAATGTTTCAAAAATAGCACTAAGAGACGATTGGAAATGCTAAATGAAATCAACTCGTTTTTAACTATATACTTTGGATAAGTTTTCAAAATCTAATCAAGCAAGCCTACTCCAATTTTTCCTCAAATTCACTATGTTTTCACCCCGCTTTTAAACGAAAAATCGATCACTCAAAAAAGCGTTTTCCCGTAACATACCAGATTCGGACGTGGTGTCCTGTCCGAGTTTGGGGTGTTACAGAGATGGTATAGAAATGGTAAATAATGAATATATGTATTTTCGATTAAAGTATTTGACTCATAATAATAATTTAGTGATTGGTTATGAGTATGTATTTTTTTAAGAATGTGATTTGGGTGTACTTTTAGTAATATTTGTGCTCAATATGGTTTAAATCAATATGGTCATATGCGCATATATTTGTGTCAAAAGAAAAAGTTTATTTAGTCTTGAAATGATGCTTGTATAAGTGAGTGTATGTGTATGTATGGTTAGTATGCCGTGTGGTTAATTTATCATAGATTAATGCACATAACATGTGAATCGATATAGTCAGGAATTGATTAAAGAAATAAGTTGATATTGATTCGGTAACTATGTTTAGATATGGTTTTGACATTATGAAAAAGATGTGCATGGTATAATGTTATCTAAAGCATGTTTGGTCATGTTTTTATATCACCAATGTCGTATATATGAATGAAAAATTTAGTAGTAAAGTATGGTTGGTTTGATGTTTAAATTTGTACTTGTGCAGAAGCTATATAATAATATGGTTTGATAAATGCTGGATTATGATTTGATTATGAAAGTTATGATTTTTAAGACTTGATACTTGATTAAGTTTTAAATGTTGATGTGATTAAATTTTGAGTTGTGAAATGTAATGAATATCTGTGTGAACTGTGTTATGACCGATAACGCCTCGTAACCCTGATCTGGCGACGGATATGGGTTAGGGGTGTTACAGATAAAAACTCAGCTTTAAAGGCTAGATTGTAACATCCTAAAAATTGAATTTTTATATGTTGCATTATTTTGGTGCTTAGCTAGTTAAACTATCCAATGTGTGTGTTTAGATAGTCCGGAGAAGGCTCGGGATTTATTTGGATTTGGAATAATTTTTGGCATTTAGTACTTTAACGAAATGGAATAAGTGACCTTAAAGCTTAAGGTAATAAAGTGGTAAAAAGCTAGCATAAGTGAGCAATTAGTAAAGGGGAGATGGCGCCATATGTATTACCTTGAGGGAAGGAGTTCGAATCCCTTTATATGAATTTGTGATTTTTATTTTTTGCTTTCCTTCCTTATAGTGTCGGCCAAGAAATAATTATTGTAAGTTGGACTTTTATTTTTATGGCAAGATGGCTAAGAGAAAAGGCAAGATTGAACTGAGGGAAAGGAATCAATTGGAAAAGGCATGTAGGGGGAACATAAGGCTTATTCCAAGGGAGATGTTTTGGAAAGTTTGGGTGGCCAAAGTTTGACCTTTTGGCCATGCACTTGGACGGTTTTTGGGCTAGGGGGGATGGCCAAATTTTTTGTTAGCATTTGGTAAGGTAGGTGCTAGTTTTGGTCATTTCTCATTTTGGCATTTTCGTGTATCAATAGTTTTCCTCTCCAAAACTCTTCTCCCTAGCCGAATGTGTCTTGAGCAATAGGTAAAATTTGTGTTTGTTTTGGCCATTTCATTTTGACCATTTCGGTATTATCTTTCGTTCTCCCCAAAATCTTTTCCTCTTGTGCCGAACCCATACAATCTTGAAGGGCATTTTTCTTTTCTTTTATTTTCTTCTCTTGCCGAATGCACACTAGCCTCAAGACTTTTTCTTTGTTCATCTTTCATTCTTGAAAAACTGAAACATAAAAACCCTATTTTCTTCTTCTTTTCTTCTTGCAAAAACTCTCAAACATCACTCCCTCTTTAATATTTCACCATGGCCGAATGTTATTGACCATCATCCTCTCCAATATTTTCATTATAGCCGAATCTTCCTTCCTTCCATTTAACTCTCTTTTTCATTTGAGTGGTTATCTTTGAACAATCGGTAAGAACACTCTTTTCAATTCTTTTATTTTTTCCTCTATTGCCGAAATTCATATGTTGGCTCGAAAGGGTCTTTTTGATCGAAATCATCATCTTTTCTCTTTCAAACGAAACCCTTTCTTCTTGTAGTGGTACAGTAGAGTGCCGATTATTTCTACATCGTTTAATCGACCTTAGTAATAGGAAGATCGTGAGAAACGGAAATCTCATTGTTCAAGGTAAGGAAGCTCTCTCATAGAGTTTTTCAATAACTCCCTTGGTTATTAATCGGATTGAAGGATAATTTATCGACTATATGTTTTAGGTACGTAATCGCTCGAATTATTATCTTGCGATCATACGGATTTTTGTGGTAAGTCAACCTCACTTCTAAGATCTATCATTCATAACAACGTAATATTAGTTTGGACTAATATTTGTTTTTAATGGAGGCAAGCAATATCGAATCAAAAGGGGTAGTTATTGGTGATCGAAAAAGGAGCGGGTTAGCGATCCCTACTCCTAAATTCAAACGAAGGGCTGTTTCGGCGATTCGAGACTTTCCACCGGGTTGTGGACCCTCATCCGGTGAGAAGCAACTATTCGAGGTTGTTCACAATTGTGAGGCATCAGCGATTCGGGATTATCCATCGGGTTGTGGACCGTCAACCGGGGAGAACCGGCAAATCGTAGTTGTTCGCGATTCTGAGGGTAAAAACACTTAGATCATTTATCTTAGAGTAAATTTACTATGTCGCGTTCATTGTCTAATCGAGAGTTGAAATATTTTTAGGTGTCGACGATCAGGAAAGTGTAGTGCTTACCGTAATCAGGTGTGTAATCTCACATTGTATTTCATGGGTTAAATAATTATATTGTGTTAATCGCTTGATTAAATCACATGTTAGCAAAATCAGGTAAAATGGCATAATTATCACTATGTTGGTAAAGACTATGAAATCGGTATTAAGACTATGAAAATTCCGAAATTGCCCTCAATGGGCCAAATCGATAAAGGTGATATTAGATATATGGCTCAATTGTGATATTTGATATATGGGCCAATTGTGATATTTGCTATATGGGCCAAAATGAATTATTGGTTATATGGGCCAATTGTGATATTTGATATATGGGTCGGATTGTGATATGGGCCAAATTGTGATAATTGTTATAATGGGCCTTATTGTTCGTAATAAATATTTGAATGAATTGTTGTAAATGAATATGCATTATATACATGGATTGCATGGGATGGGATATTGATGAAGAGAAGTTCTGGTAGCTTTGCTACAAAATTCTGGTGGCTCTGCCACAAGTCTGAAAAATGGCAATGCCATATAAACTTTGTAAATCTGGTGGCTTGTCCACAAATTGATAAACGGCTCAATGCCTATTTTGGTGTGTTGGCGGGGTGGGTGACTAAAGCTCCCCACAAGTGTGCTGGTTGGTACGGGTGGTGTGTAGCGGATGGAAATTAGGTTTGGTTTGGGAATTGCATATCACATTCATTTTATACATATTATTATGTTATATTTGTAAATGGGCTTTGGCCCAACATATGCTTAATTGGATTTTGGCCCAGTGGACAATGGTAAGTGGGTTACACACTGAGTTCTAGTAACTCACACCGTTTTCCTTACCCTTCTCAAGTAATGATTAGTGACGGAGACTTGGGCTGTGGACGACTCAGTGGAGGCCATACTACGAATAAAGGGTTATTTAAATTTTGGATTTCTTTTAAGTACTTTTAATTATTTTGCTATTTTAAGTTAAATTGTAATAAGGCATCTGGATAAATTTTAATGTTGTTTAATGTTTGATGGATTTTATAATTTGCTTAAATTACTTCAAGTGGGATTTTTCCAAAAATTTTAATAAATGTTTTTCTCAAATGGATATGCAAAAAGGGTTTCATAATAATTTTCTTAAATAATTTAACTCAAAAAATTTTCTCTTAACAATGTTATTCCAAATTTTATTTTCAAACTCTCTTAAATCTTCTCTAATTATTAATTTAAATTTTCTAAGTTTCAATTTATAAATTCTTACGTCACAAATTGTTTGATTTATCAATCAACCTTAGTTTTCAATAAACTCCACGACAAGAAATTTTTTTTAAAATCAGATTTTCTTTAAATCTACAAAGGACTAGATGTACATTCATTCCGTGTGACATGTCAAATCTGGTCTTAACGCATAGACCGGGTTTGGGGTGTTACATTTTATGGTATCAGAGCCCGGTTCAAAAATCGGCTGTGGTTTGGGTTCAAAAACATTTATTGTTCAAAACTGTTTGAATCATCAAACGAATGTTTTAAAGGTAGTATGGCACCATGAGTATCCGGCACCAAGTCAAGTAAGTATGTTATTGTATGATTATGATTGTTATGATATGACTATAGGAACACTCTAGAACTTTTAGTTTTAAGTGTTGAAACTATAGAGATTGAGACTATAGGATACGTTTACGAAAACAACTCTACTTCTTATATCTCATAAAATATCGTTAATAAACATAGAAATAGTATACTGATTCATAAGATTTGTAATCAGATTGAATCGAAATAGTCAATATGAGCGCTAGAGGATGTGGACGTGGTAGACGTGGACGTGGTAGAGGCCGAGGTGCTAGGGTTGCGTCTGAAGCGTCGGGACATATACCGGAAATGGATGCACCTGCGTCACCTGGGACTGAAACTGGATCACATGATCGTATGAGGGAGGACATTGCTTTGTCCCAAGCAATGTTGCGAGTCTTAGAAAGGGTTGCTGGGGCTAGAACTGGGCCAGCAGCTCGTGGATCAATTTTAGAACGACTTAGATCGAGCGGTGCCGAGGTTTTTAGGGGTGTCTCGGGTGTAGCCCTAAGTGTAGCGGAGTACTGGCTCGAGGCTGTGGAGCGGATCATGGATGATCTGGAGTGTACCGCCGAGCAGAAACTAAGAGAAGCTATGTCCTTATTGAGAGACAAGGCGTATCAATGGTGGCTTACTGTTCGGGAAGGCACTCAGGCCGATCGAGTTACTTGGGATTTCTTCAAAACCTCATTTCAAGGAAAGTATGTTGGGGCTAGCTATGTGGATGCCCGAAGGAAGGAATTTCTTAATCTGGTTCAAGGAAGTAAGACCGTGGCAGCTTATGAAGCGGAATTTCTATGTCTGAGTCGTTATGCCCGAGGTATTGTGCCAACTGATTATAAACGCTGTGTGCGTTTCGAGGATGGGTTGAGCGATGAATTACGGGTATTGATAGCCCCACAGCAAGAAAGGAATTTTGCCACACTGGTGGAGAAAGCAAAGATAGCCGAAGAGGCTAAGATTTCAGAGCGGTGAAACCGAGAAAAATATAGAGGCAAGAGTAAGAGGGACTTTAAGTACTCGGGTCCTGCTAAAAGGTTTCAGAAGAGGCCCAGAAATGATGAGCCACCTCAAGCTAGAGCACCTGCTGCTACCAATCAGATACAACCATGTGCTGACTGTGGAAGATGACACCCTGGTGAATGCTGGAAGAGAACCGGTGGTTGTTTCAAATGTGGTTCTAAGGACCATCAGCTTAAGAATTGTCCTCGACGGACTGCTCCGACTCAGGAAGCTAGTAACCATTACGCACAGCCTGCTAGAGATGCTCAACAACCTCTGAGGGGCTGTGGACCAGGTTGAGGTGGTAATGGCATAGGTCGAGGTCAAGGTGCACCGGGTAGAGGTAATGGCTTCAGGGGTAAAGCGGAGGCGAGGCAGCCAGGGTTAGTTTATGCGGTCAGACGCCGAAAGGATAACCGGTACGTTCTTCATCTCTGATGTACCTGTTACTGCTTTGATAGATATCGGATCTACCCATTCGTATGTTGCTAGTGCTATATCTGGAAACCTAAACATTAGATCTGAGATTTCTGATAGAGAGATGACGGTAATTAGTCCCTTAGGACAGTCTGTGATGGTGAATAGATTGTTTAGAGACGTGCCCTTAGAAATTCAAGGAGAAATATTTTTGGCGGATTTGATGGAATTGCCTTTCGGTGAGTTCGACCTTATTTTGGGCATGGACTGGTTGGTGAAACACCGTGCGAACTTGGATTGTGCTGCAAAGCGGATGACGATAAGAAATTCAGAAGATAAAGAAGTGGTGATGATAGGTGAAAGGAGAAATTATCTATCGAATGTGGTATCTGCTTTAAAGGCAGAAAAGTTGGTGCGAAAAGGGTGTGGTGCCTTCCTAGCCTTCATTAGCGCGTTGGATGCCAAGGAAGTATCAGTAGAAGGTGTTAGAACGGTGAAGGAGTTTTCGGACATCTTTCTCGAAGAACTTCCGGGTTTAACTTCGGACCGAGAAGTAGAGTTTGGCATTGAGCTTTTGCCCGGAACGGCTCCGGTGTCCAATGCTCCTTATAGGATGCCGCCGGAAGAGTTAGCGTGAAACACCCCAAACCCGGCCCACAAGCCCTGACCGGATCTGGTATGTCACTTGCAGAAAAACGTTTGAGAAGATTCGACCTAAAGATAAAATCATGACAACTTGTTGAGTTTGTAAAACGGTGACCATTTAAAATCTTAAGTAAAGTGTGGTGTTTATAAAAATATCCTAATTAAAACTTTATGATACATTTTATGATATAGTTTAGCCGAAAATAAACCGGTTTCAAAATAATAATTCAATCGTCACTTTGCTTTAACATAATAAAAATACTCAAATAGAAATACTTAAATACTTTAACTGGGCCTTATTACAATAAATAATTAAACAAAAGTTCTTAGTAATAAACTGAATAAAATAAAGAAGATGTCTTCTGCATGGGCCACCTCGTATCCACTCTAACCCGGTCCAATCACCACGAATCATCTGCGATGTTTAATAAAAATTGGGTGAGTCATACAGACTCAGTGTGTAATTACTCCACTGAATTCCACCCACATGTTAACCACATATTAACCCATATATCAGATAACAAATATCATATTCACATAGTACCACATTCTGGGCTTGGCCCATATTCATATCACATTCATATACTGGGCTTGGCCCTTTTCTTCATATTCCACATATCAACTGGGCTTGGCCCATTTTCACATTAATCCACATATCAATTGAAATGCAAAGTGCACCCAACCCAACCTAGGGTCCATCCTCTACACACCCCCGTATCCAGCCTACCACACACCAGGGGATTAACAAATCACCCTCTCTTTTTTACTCCAAAGGCAATCAATGCCGTCCATGTGCAATTAATCACAATAATCCACAATGCGACCTCAGTCAGCGCCAATCCACGATGTAGCCGTAGCTAACACCAAAACCATGATGGGACACATAGTCACTCATCAACCACGATATAGCATATAGCTTATATCAACCACGATGAGGCACAGAGCTACTCATCAAGCCACGCAAACTTAATCGCAATTAATCCACAACGTGACCTCAGTCAACGTCAATCCACGATGTAGCTCAAGGCTAACATCAAACCATGTGCTCGAAGTACACCCGTACCTTCTTTCATATCATATCCCACCCATGCACATGCCACATAAAATAATGATACAATATAATGATGCATGAGCATGTTCATCAAGCATATTATCACATATTCATATTAATAATCACATATCATCAGGTTTGGTACTTACCGGATTATCGACATACCCCTTGAGGGTATCCTTATCACAATTTCCACTGCACTAGTTAGCACATTCATATCTCATACACATTTCACATACATATCATATACCCGAAAAACGGTAGGTTAATCACACACCTTACTATTTAGCGAAATCCCGAACTACTTGAATCTAACACGATGAACGGGGTTTTTCCTCCTCCCTAAATGCCGATTTGGTCTCCTACCAAATCCCGAAGGCTTTGCTTATTCCTGTCGATTAGCCCCTAAACCATCATAGTCACAATCGGTCATCACTTAACAACTAATAAAATGGCCTTTGGCCGAATACTTACACTGCTTACCTTACTAACTAAATCTCGAAAGATCACTTCCACAAATGTTGGCTATAAGAATCCCGAAAGATCTCTTGTGCTAGGCTGTACCTTCCCTTACAATCGGTCTTAACACATTTAATAAGAGTTATAGGGCCATTCGGCCAACCTTGGAAATTAGAGCCTAAACTCTTGATTTCGGCACGCTTATGAAGAAAACTCAAAACCGATTATCAAAGGAGAGAACACTTACCACCACCACACGAATCGTCCACTAGCTCTAAATGTCGACAGGATAAAAGGGATGTTGACTTTAGGCTTTTGAAACTTGCGATAGAAGAAAAAGAATAAGGCCGTCTTTGAAATTCGGCTAAGCCCTTAAAAAGGTGATGGAAAAATCGATCACAAGAGAAAGGTATATTCGGCTAACACCAATTAAAAGAAGAAGTTTGGGAGAGGGATATAGGTTCGGCCAAGCTAGCAAATAGGAGAAGAATGAACTCAAATGGCCTTAATGCTCTTTGTAATTTCGGTCACTAACCAAAAGAATGTAAAGGCCGAAACTAGGTGACTTAACACAAAAGAAGACGGCACTAAAGAGAAAGGAGAGACTAAATTTCGGTACAAAGAATTTAAAGAAGAAAAAGAATAACAAAAGATGATCACTCCCCCTTATAAAGAATTCGGCTACTACATTCCCACTTATCAAATCCCAAATTAAACTCCTATTCTAACTCTTTATCACCTTAACAAATAAAATAAAATAAATCATCACATTATCTCTTATCACCTATTTAAACTAAAATAAATAAAATAAGGCCTCCATTATCTTCTTATCATCCATTAAAATTAAATAAAATAAATCAACATTTATCCTACCTTTATCTAATCTAGCCGAAAATTAAAAGGAGAAATAAACTCAATCCTCATCCAATTGAAAGTCCATGTGCCGTCCAATTTCTTCCAACTTAACGCCAAAATAAAAAAAACACTCCTTATGCTGCCATCAAGACTCGAACATGAGACCTACTGGAGCAATTCTCCTAGCACCTTAGGTAGCGTCCCAAGCCACTTTGCCAAGGCGCTTTTTGTGACATGAATCACTCAGGATTTCTTTTAAAGACTCCCTAGCCCAGTGCCTTCTTGCCGCACAAAAATAAAATGCTCCTTCTTGCTTCCTTCGCAACTCGAAGCTTGGCCCTCTACCCATTGCATGAGGCGTCACTTGCCCAAGCCTTAAGTGGCGCCTTGTCGCCACTTTACTGTGCCAACCCTTGTGTCATAAACTCCCACAATTCCTCTTAAAGCCTCCTTAGCCCAATTTCCTCCTTGTCTTAACGCAAAAGCAAAATAAAATTACACTACTTGTCGCCAAGGTGATTCAACCAAGGCCCTTCCCCCACCGCTCCTGGCGTTATTCTCCAAGGCCCTAAGTGGCGCATTCCAGCCACTTTACCAAGGTAATTTCTATGTCCAAGAACTCCCAAAATTTTCCTTTAAGGCCTCCCTGGCCTTGCTCCCCATTTTTAACTTAAAAACCAATAATTTTCCAAAGCTTTCTCTTCCGTCCTAGAGTTCTAAAAACCCTTAATACACTTCCAAACACCTGCCAAAACCTACTAACTCATGAATTATGCACGAACGCATAACCCCTAATCTAGGATGTTACAGTTCTACCCTCCTTAAAAATAATTTCGTCCTCGAAATTACTTACTAACGAATAATCGTACATCTTAACTCACCGCACTACGCTTATGCTGCGCACTCTGATCTTAATAGAACCATCATACTTTCTAGGCATAGTCTCTAAGTTCACCTCCCCTAGAACTCATTTCTAACGTCGCGATTTAATCTGATTAAAAAGTTTTATGCATCAGAATTTTGTTCCACTTATTAACCGCGAACAATTTTATGAAGTAAAGTATTTAGAAGTAGTTCTTTCGATTACACAAAGGTTCAGTTCAAGTTCACTACTCTAATTCAGAGGGTCACATTCACATTCATAAACAGAGACACATTCATTCACTACACTTCTATGGTCATTTCAGTCCTTTCCCAACCCAGGGGTAATTTCGTCATTCGTCCTATAAGGGTATTTTGGTAATAAACCAGGGTAAATTTGAAAATCTTTATAAATCAAAGGTTTATTCCAAAATTTACAGAAACTCGGGGTTATTTTGAAAATTTGCTTTCCGAATCAGAGGTGTTGCAGAAATTTTAGAAATCGGGGTCATTTTGGTAATTTTTGTAAGTCAGGGGCATTTTTCATAAATTTTTTTTAAAAAAAAAATTTCGAAAAATAGAGATTTATTATTTTTTCAAAGTAGGAATATTTCAGTAAAAGTCGTGGTAGTATAGAAATTTCAAAAAAAAAAATTTCAAACCAGGGGCATTTTAGTAATTTCACCACAGGTAATTTTGCCAACCGGGAATAACTAGAAAAAAATATTTTTCCAAAGTCTAATTTAGTGTTTTCAAATCAGAAAGGGTAATTTGGAGATTTAGAAACTAAGTTTTTTGTAAATAGTAAGGCTAGCCCCTTTCAGGTTTTAATCATTGGTTTGGCCGGTGACTAAGTCCTCTTGGTTAGGGTGAACCGTAGCTACGCACCAGGTAGGATTCGAGTAAAGAGGAGGTGAGTCGCTAGGACTGCTTAAATACCAAGCTCTTACTGAATCCACTCCTAGACATGTGCACAATGGTTGCCACACCCTAGCTCGGTGACTTAGTCATGGGTTTGTTTAATGGTCCTTAAGTCTTATGCACTTGTGTTTGAGTAGACTAGTCCTAGGGTCCAATAGCCCTAATCTACTAATCTACGTTCCCATAAAAGCCCATATAGTTCACATATTCAAACTACTTCAATAGCCAGAAGTAATTACCTGGTGGACTTCGGGCCGGAGATACAGGTGCCATGCTAGAAAACCTGCTGATTTCATAAAATATTTTTATAAAACTTATTTGGGCTCGATTCGAAAACGTTTTGGGCCTTAAACCTTAGGCTAAGAGTTTGAACCTGGCTTTGATACCAAACTGAAACACCCCCAAACCCGGCCCACAAGCCCTGACCGGATCTGGTATGTCACTTGCGGAAAAACGTTTGAGAAGATTCGACCTAAAGATAAAATCATGACAACTTGTTGAGTTTGTAAAACGGTGACCATTTAAAATCTTAAGTAAAGTGTGGTGTTTATAAAAATATCCTGATTAAAACTTTATGATACATTTTAGGATATAGTTTAGCCGAAAATAAACCAGTTTCAAAATAATAATTCAATCGTCACTTTGCTTTAACATAATAAAAATACTCAAATAGAAATACTTAAATACTTTAACTGGGCCTTATTACAATAAATAATTAAACAAAAGTTCTTAGTAATAAACTGAATAAAATAAAGAAGATGTCTTCTGCATGGGCCACCTCGTATCCACTCCAACCCGGTCCAATCACCACGAATCATCTGCGATGTTTAATAAAAATTGGGTGAGTCATACAGACTCAGTGTGTAATTACTCCACTGAATTCCACCCACATGTTAACCACATATTAACCCATATATCAGATAACAAATATCATATTCACATAGTACCACATTCTGGGCTTGGCCATATTCATATCACATTCATATACTAGGCTTGGCCCTTTTCTTCATATTCCACATATCAACTGGGCTTGGCCCATTTTCACATTAATCCACATATCAATTGAAATGCAAAGTGCACCCAACCCAACCTAGGGTCCATCCTCTACACACCCCCGTATCCAACCTACCACACACCAGGGGATTAACAAATCACCCTCTCCTTTTTACTCTAAAGGCAATCAATGCCGTCCATGTGCAATTAAGCACAATAATCCACAACGCGACCTCAGTCAGCGCCAATCCACGATGTAGCCGTAGCTAACACCAAAACCATGATGGGACACATAGTCACTCATCAACCACGATATAGCACATAGCTTATATCAACCACGATGAGGCACAGAGCTACTCATCAAGCCACGCGAACTTAATCGCAATTAATCCACAATGTGACCTCAGTCAACGTCAATCCACGATGTAGCTCAAGGCTAACATCAAACCACGTACTCGAAGTACACCCGTACCTTCTTTCATATCATATCCCACCCATGCACATGCCACATAAAATAATGATACAATGTAATGACGCATAAGCATGTTCATCAAGCATATTATCACATATTCATATTAATAATCACATATCATCAGGTTTGGTACTTACCGGATTATCGACATACCCCTTGAGGGTATCCTTATCACAATTTCCACTTTGCACTAGTTAGCACATTCATAACACATACACATTTCACATACATATCATATACCGGAAAACGGTGGGTTAATCACACACCTTACTATTTAGCGAAATCCCGAACTACTTGAATCTAACACGATGAACGGGTTTTCCTCCTCCCTAAATGCCGATTTGGTCTCCTACCAAATCCCGAAGGCTTTGCTTATTCTCGTCGATTAGCCCTAAACCATCATAGTCACAATCGGTCATCACTTAACAACTAATAAAATGGCCTTTGGCCGAATACTTACACTGCTTACCTTACTAACTAAATCTCGAAAGATCACTTCCACAAACGTTGGCTATAAGAATCCCAAAAGATCTCTTGTGCTAGGCTGTACCTTCCCCTACAATCGGTCTTAACACATTTAGTAAGAGTTATAGGGCCATTCGGCCAACCTTGGAAATTAGAGCCTAAACTCTTGATTTCGGCACGCTTATGAAGAAAACTCAAAACCGATTATCAAAGGAGAGAATACTTACCACCACCACACGAATCGTCCACTAGCTCTAAATGTCGACAGGATAAAAGGGATGTTGACTTTCGGCTTTTGAAACTTGCGATAGAAGAAAAAGAATAAGGCCGTCTTTGAGATTCGGCTAAGCCCTTAAAAAGGTGATGGAAAAATCGGTCACAAGAGAAAGGTATATTCGGCTAACACCAATTAAAAGAAGAAGTTTGGGAGAGGGATATAGGTTCGGCCAAGCTAGCAAATAGGAGAAGAATGAACTCAAATGGCCTTAATGCTCTTTGTAATTTCGGTCACTAACCAAAAGAATGTAAAGGCCAAAACTAGGTGACTTAACACAAAAGAAGACGGCACTAAAGAGAAAGGAGAGACTAAATTTCGGTACAAAGAATTTAAAGAAGAAAAAGAATAACAAAAGATGATCACTCCCCCTTATAAAGAATTCGGCTACTACATCCCCACTTATCAAATCCCAAATTAAACTCCTATTCTAACTCTTTATCACCTTAACAAATAAAATAAAATACATCATCACATTATCTCTTATCACCTATTTAAACTAAAATAAATAAAATAAGTCCTCCATTATCTTCTTATCATCCATTAAAATTAAATAAAATAAATCAACATTTATCCTACCTTTATCTAATCTAGCCAAAAATTAAAAGGAGAAATAAACTCAATCCTCATCCAATTGAAAGTCCATGTGCCGTCCAATTTCTTCCAACTTGACGCCAAAATAAAAAAACACTCCTTATGCTGCCATCAAGACTCGAACATGAGACCTACTGGAGCAATTCTCCTAGCACCTTAGGTAGCATCCCAAGCCACTTTGCTAAGGCACTTTTTGTGACATGAATCACTCAGGATTTCTTTTAAAGCCTCCCTAGCCCAGCGCCTTCTTGCCGCACAAAAATAAAATGCTCCTTCTTGTTTCCTTCGCAACTCGAACCTGGGCCCTCTACCCATTTCGTGAGGCGTCACTTGCCCAAGCATTAAGTGGCGTCTTGCTGCCACTTTACCAGGCCAACCCTTGTGTCATAAACTCCCCACAATTCCTCTTAAAGCCTCCTTAGCCCAATTTCCTCCTTGTCTTAACGCGAAAAGCAAAATAAAATTACACTACTTGCTGCCAAGGTGATTCGAACCAAGGCCCTTCCCCACTGCTCCTGGCGTCATTCTCCAAGGCCCTAAGTGGCGCATTCCAGCCACTTTACCAAGGTAATTTCTATGTCCAAGAACTCCCAAAATTTTCCTTTAAGGCCTCCCTGGCCTTGCTCCCCCTTTTAACTTAAAAACCAATAATTTTCCAAAGCTTTCTCTTCCATCCTAGAGTTCTAAAAACCCTTAATACACTTCCAAACACTGCCAAAACGTACTAACTCATGAATTATGCACGAACGCATAACCCCTAATCTAGGATGTTACATAGCAGATCTTAAAGCTCAAATTTAGGAGTTGTTGGATCGGGGATTTATTCGACCGAGTGTGGCACCGTGGGGAGCACCGGTCTTGTTCGTCAAGAAGAAGGGTGGGTCGATGCGTATGTGCATCGATTATAGGCAGTTGAATAAGTTGACGATCAAGAATAGGTATCCGTTGCTGAGAATTGATGACCTATTCGACCAACTGCGAGGAGCTTCAGTTTTCTTGAAAATATATTTGAGATCGGGTTATCACCAGCTTAAGGTCAAGGAGGCAGATATTCATAAGACAGTGTTCCGAACTTGTTATTGACACTACGAGTTCTTGGTGATGCCGTTTGGGTTGACCAATGCACTAGCTGCATTTATGGACATGATGAACTGGGTCTTCCAACCCTACGTAGACCGGTTTGTGGTGGTGTTCATAGATGTCATCTTGGTATACTCGAAGAATGAAGAAGAACATGATTCACATCTGCGAATAGTATTGCAAATATTGAGGGAAAAATAGCTTTATGCCAAATTCAGTAAGTGTGACTTTTGGCTAAAAGAAGTGACTTTCTTGGGACATGTTGTGTCAGCCAAAGGAATCAGAGTTGATCCTTGGAAGGTAGAGGCTGTGTTGGATTGGAAACCACCGAAGTCAGTGGCTAAGATTCGGAGTTTCCTAGGGTTGGCTGGTTATTATAGACGTTTTGTTGAGGGGTTTTCGTTGATTGCTGCACCCCTAAATAAGCTTTTGCGCAAGGGAGTACCATTTGTGTGGTCAGATCAGCAGCAAGAGAGCTTTGAGAAATTGAAGAAGATTCTGACGGAAGCGCCAGTATTGATTCAACCTGAAGCTGGAAAAGAGTTTATTGTCTACTGCGATGCGTCACACACGGGCTTAGGATGTGTATTGATGCAAGGTGGAAAACTGGTAGCTTATGCATCTCGTCAGTTAAGGCCGTACGAAGTCAATTATCCTACTCATGATTTGGAGTTGGCTGCGGTGGTTTTTGCTTTGAAGATTTGGAGGCACTATCTTTACGGTGAGAAGTCGATCATTTATACGGATCATAAGAGTCTAAAGTACCTCTTTACCCAAAAGAAGTTGAACTTAAGACAGCGGAGGTGGATAGAACTGTTGAAGGATTACGACTTCTCAATCGAGTATCATCCCGGAAAGGCTAACATGGTGGCAGACGCGTTGAGTCGTAAGGTGATATCGGATTTGAGAGCGATGTTTGCTCATCTCAGCTTGTATGAAGATGGTAGTCTGCTAGCTGAACTTCAGGTGAAGCCTATGTGGTTAGGTCAGATTAAGGAAAAGCAGTTATCAGATGAAAAGTTGGGTTCCTTACTTCAGCAAGTGGAAAGTGGTGCAAAAGGGGATTTCAGAATGAATAATGATGGAGTATTGTGTTTCCGCGAAAGAATTTGTATGCCCAAAGATTCGGAATTTAGACAAATGATTCTGCGAGAGACGCATAGTAGCCCTTATGCTATGCACCCCGGGGGAAATAAAATGTATCAAGACCTCTGTGAGCAGTATTTGTGGCCAGGGTTAAAGTGAGAGGTTACTGATTTTGTGAGTAGGTGCCTCACATGTCAGCAAGTGAAGGCGGAATATCAATTACCATCGGGATTGTTGCAACCGGTAAAAATTCCATTATGGAAATGGGAACGGATAACGATGGACTTTGTTAGTGGGTTACCCTTATCACCTACTAAGAGGGATTCCGTCTGGGTAATAGTGGATCGATTGACGAAGACTGCCCATTTTCTACCTGTTCATACGGATTACTCACTACAGAAGTTGGCTAAGTTGTATGTATCAGAGATCGTGAGGTTGCATGGGGTACCAGTGTCTATTATATAGGACAGGGACCCTAGGTTTACATCACGATTTTGGAAAGCTTTACATGAGGCTTTGGGAACAAAGTTAAATTTCAGCATGGCTTTTCATCCCCAGTCAGATGGTCAGTCGGAAAGAGTAATCCAGATTTTAGAAGACATGTTAAGGGGTTGTGTAATTGACTTCAGAGGTAGTTGGGAGGATTTTCTACCGTTGGCAGAGTTTGCGTATAAAAATAGCTATCAATCTAGTATCCAAATGGCACCCTATGAAGCATTGTATGGTCGTAGATGTCGTACCCCTACTTGTTGGACTGAATTGCGGGAACGGCAATTTTTGGGTCCTGAATTAATATCAGAGACGGAAGAAAAAGTAAAGGTGATTCGAGCACGGTTAAAGGAAGCTTCAGATAGACAAAAGTCGTATGCGGATTTGAAGCGTAAGGATATTGAGTTTACGGTGGGAGATCAGGTCTTTCTAAAGGTCTCACCTTGAAAGAAGATCTTCAGATTTGGAAGGAAGGGCAAGTTGAGCCCTAGGTTCATCGGACCGTACCGTGTGTTGAAGCGTGTAGGACCAGTGGCTTATCAGCTTGAATTACCTCTGGAGTTGAGTCAGATTCATAGTGTTTTCCATGTCTCAATGTTGAGGCGTTATCGATCAGATCCATCTCACATAGTACCGGTAGAGGAAGTTGAGTTAAAGCCTGACTTGTCATTCGAGGAAGAGCCAGTGAAAATTTTAGATCGTGATGTAAAGGTGCTGAGAAAGAAGTCAGCACCGTTAGTTAAGGTTCTATGGCGTAATCACGGAGCGGAGGAAGCTACGTGGAAGCCTGAGGACGCAATTCGACAGCAAAATCCTCACCTCTTTTAACCAGGTAAATTTCGAGGACGAAATTTTCTTTAAGGGGGTAGAATTATAACATCCTAAAAATTGAATTTTTATATGTTGCATTATTTTGGTGCTTAGCTAGTTAAACTATCCAATGTGTGTGTTTAGATAGTCCGAAGAAGGCTCGGGATTTATTTGGATTTGGAATAATTTTTGGCATTTAGTACTTTAAGGAAATGGAATAAGTGACCTTAAAGCTTAAGGTAATAAAGTGGTAAAAAGCTAGCATAAGTGAGTAATTAGTAAAGGGGAGATGGCGCCATACGTATTACCTTGAGGGAAGGAGTTCGAATCCCTTTATGTGCATTTGTGATTTTTATTTTTTGCTTTCCTTCCTTATAGTGTCGGCCAAGAACTAATTATTTTAAGTTGGACTTTTATTTTTATGGCAAGATGGATAAGAGAAAAGGCAAGATTGAACTTAGGGAAAGGAATCAATTGGAAAAGGCATGTAGGGGGAACATAAGGCTTATTCCAAGGGAGATGTTTTGGAAAGTTTGGGTGGCCAAACTTTTACCATTTGGCCATGCACTTGGACGGTTTTTGGGCTAGGGGGGATGGCCAAATTTTTGGTTAGCATTTGGTAAGGTAGGTGCTAGTTTTGGTCATTTCTCATTTTGGCATTTTGGTGTATCAATAGTTTTCCTCTCCCAAACTCTTCTCCCTAGCCGAATGTGTCTTGAGCAATAGGTAAAATTTGTTTTTGTTTTGGCCATTTCATTTTGACCATTTCGGTATTATCTTTCATTCTCCCCAAAATCTTTTCCTCTTGTGCCGAAACCATACAATCTTGAAGGGCATTTTTCTTTTCTTTTCTTTTCTTACATTTGCCGAAGCATTACACTAGCCTCAAGCTTTTTCTTTGTTCATCTTTCATTCTTGAAAAACTGAAACATAAACACCCTATTTTCTTCTTCTTTTCTTCTTGCAAAAACTCTCAAACATCACTCCCTCTTTAATATTTCACCATGGCCGAATGTTATTGACCATCATCCTCTCCAATATTTTCATTATAGCCGAATCTTCCTTCCTTCCATTTAACTCTCTTTTTCATTTGTGTGGTTATCTTTGAACAATCGGTAAGAACACTCTTTTCAATTCTTTTATTTTTCCTCTATTGCCGAAATTCATATGTTGGCTCGAAAGGGTCTTTTTGATCAAAATCATCATTTTTTCTCTTTCAAACGAAACCATTTCTTCTTGTAGTGGTACAGTAGAGTGCCAATTATTTCTACATCGTTTATTCGAACTTAGCAATAGGAAGATCGTGAGAAACAGGAATCTCATTGTTCAAGGTAAGGAAGCTCTCTCATAGTCTTTTTCAATAACTCCCTTGGTTATTAATCAGATTGAAGGATAATTTATCGACTATATGTTTTAGGTACATAATCGCTCGAATTATTATCTTGCGATCATACGGATTTTTGTGGTAAGCCGACCTCACTTCTAAGATCTATCATTCATAACAACGTAATATTAGTTTGGATTAATATTTGTTTTCAATGGAGGCAAGCAATATCGAATCAAAAGGGGTAGTGATTGGTGATCGAAAAAGGAGCGGGTTAGCGATCCCTACTCCTAAATTCAAACGAAGGGCTGTTTTGGCGATTCGTGACTTTCCACCGGGTTGTGGACCCTCATCCGGTGAGAAGCAACTATTTGAGGTTGCTCGCAATTGTGAGGCATCAGCGATTCGGGATTATCCACTGGGTTGTGGACCGTCAACCGGAGAGAACCGGCAAATTGTAGTTGTTCGCGATTCCGAGGGTAAAAACACTTAGATCGTTTATCTTAGAGTAAATTTACTATGTCGCGTTCATTGTCTAATCGAGAGTTGAAATATTTTTAGGTGTCGACGATCAGGAAAGTGTAGTGCTTACCGTAATCAGGTGTGTAATTCACACTGTATTTCATGGGTTAAATAATTATATTGTGTTAATCGCTTGATTAAATCACATGTTAGCGAAATCGGGTAAAATGGCATAATTATCACTATGTTGGTAAAGACTATGAAATCGGTATTAAGACTGTGAAAATTACAAAATTGCCCTCAATGGGCCAAATCGATAAAGGTGATATTAGATATATGGCTCAATTGTGATATTTGATATATGGGCCAATTGTGATATTTGCTGTATGGGCCAAAATGAATTATTGGTTATATGGGCCAATTGTGATATTTGATATATGGGTCAGATTGTGATATGGGCCAAATTGTGATAATTGTTATAATGGGCCTTATTGTTCGTAATAAATATTTGAATGAATTGTTGTAAATGAATATGCATTCTATACATGGATTGCATGGGATGGGATATTGATGAAGAGAAGTTCTGGTAGCTTTGCTACAAAATTCTGGTGGCTCAGCCACAAATCTGAAAAATGGCAATGCCATATAAACTCTGTAAATCTGGTGGCTTGTCCACAAATTGATAAACGGCTCAATGCCTATTTTGGTGTGTTGGCGGGGTGGGTGACTAAAGCTCCCCACAGGTGTGCTGGTTGGTACGGGTGGTGTGTAGCGGATGGAAATTAGGTTTGGTTTGGGAATTGCATATCACATTCATTTTATACATATTATTATGTTATATTTGTAAATGGGCTTTGGCCCAACATATGCTTAATTGGATTTTAGCCCAGTGGACAATGGTAAGTGGGTTACACATTGAGTTCTAGTAACTCACCCCGTTTTCCTTACCCTTCTCAGGTAATGATCAGTGACGGAGACTTGGGCTGTGGACGACTCAGTGGAGGCCATACTACGAATAAAGGGTTATTTAAATTTTGGATTTCTTTTAAGTACTTTTAATTATTTTGCTATTTTAAGTTAAATTGTAATAAGGCCTCTGGATAAATTTTAATGTTGTTTAATGTTTGATGGATTTTATAATTTGCTTAAATTACTTCAAGTGGGATTTTTCTAAAAATTTTAATAAATGTTTTTCTAAAATGGATATGCAAAAAGGGTTTCATAATAATTTTCTTAAATAATTTAACTCGGAAAATTTTCTCTTAACAATGTTCTTCCAAATTTTATTTTCAGACTCTCTTAAATCTTCTCAAATTATTAATTTAATTTTTCTAAGTTTCAATTTATAAGTTCTTACGTCACAAATTGTTTGATTTATCAATCAACCTTAGTTTTCAATAAACTCCACGACAAGAATTTTTTTTTTTAAAATCAAATTTTCTTTAAATCTTCAAAGGACTAGATGTACATTCATTCCGTGTGACATGTCAAATCTGGTCTTAACGCATAGACCGGGTTTGGGTGTTACATAGATAACATTAAAACTAATAAGGAATTGAAACATTACCTTATTTGAAGGAGAAACGATTGTTTAATTGAAAATCTAAAAATCCCAAAAGTTGTGCAATAACAAAATCAATGGTGTTTCTTATGGTTTTTATGGAATTTCTATGGCAGTTTAATGCTAGGATGATGGTATAAATCAAAAGATTGAAGTTTGATAATCAAATTTGAACGAATGGAGCTTGGGAATGTATGGGACGACAAAATAAAAATCAAGGGGAAGAACTCTCGTGGGTTTCCTGTAGGTAGGGGAAATATTAGGTTGATTTTAAAGTTTTGGGTTATTTTCTTTTAACCACTCCTAATTTTGACCATTTTACAAAACAGCTCGTATTTTAAAATTACAGATATTTTCAACCTTATTTTCAAAACATTAATTTTATTTCAAAAAGCTATAGTCGAAATTATTTTTGGGTTACCACAATTCAAAATTTTCGAACCTATTTCGAGCTGAAATTCTCATTTAACCCTCCAAACTTCTAGACCCAATTTCCGGATGTAACACGATCTCTTAGTAGTGTATCGGGTTGGAAGGTTATTTAATACCCTAATTGGTGTGTAGGGATGGTCGGAGATGGTGTGTAGCAGATGGGGGTAGGATCTGAATCTGTATATGTTATGCATCTGTTTCTATATCTGGTTATGAATTATGTCAGGTTGGTTTCTGAACGTATATTTGTTATTCTATCTGATGAATCATGTGCGTTTGATTTACTAATTGAAATAAGTTACACACTGAGCTCGTAAGCTCACTTTTTGTTTGTTTGCTCTCAGGTAGTCCACAGACTTAGGGCTAGTTGGTGCAACGGGATCTCGGTTATTTATTATTATTCCGTTTCTTTTAACTTGTTCGTATTAAATTTATTTTGCTCTTGAACTATTTTTAGACTTTTAGGGACTGTGTTTTTTATTTTAGATTTCATTTTCTGATTTATATTGTTTTAACGTTTTTAGATGATGTTAATTCTATTTGCAAAATGTTGGATTTCCAATAACAAACCGTGTTTTCCATAAATGAATTTAACTAAGAAATTCCGCTGTAAACTTAAGTGTTTTATAAATATATAATCGGAAAATTTAATAAATTAGTTAAGAGAAGCATTTTCCCAAAGAAACTAGAATTTTATTTATCAAAAGCTAGCGCTATTTTTACTAGTATCAAATGGCTTCTAGATTTCCAAATTAATCGTGGTAATCTCTCCAGATCTGGCCATAATGTCTAGGTAGGGTTTAGGGCATTACAACTTATGGTATCTACACATTATTTTTGTGATACTTCAATTCCTATGACACTTATAACATAATTGGTCACTTAATTTTGTATTACACTTTACAATAGTTGTAACACCCCAAACCCGGCCTAGAAGTTAGGCCCGAATCTGGCATGTCACATGGAAGTGTTTTTCAAAACCATGTTTCTTATTTGTTAAAACTTGTTTGAGAGTTAAAGCCTCTTTGTTAAAACTCAAAACACTTAAGCAATTGTTAACCACTTGCAAACGTAACTTTTAAAACTTTATATGTTGCGAAAGCATATTAAAAATAAAGAATATACGAAACGTGATGTTTAAAAATTGAGTAGCAGAAGCATTTTGAAAACGTTGCGGAAACGTAGTGTTTTGAAGTCAGTTTATCATTTTGGAAATCATATCTCACTTTTAGCAGTTAGAAAACATCATAAATAAATATTAGAAATAATAAGTTAAAATTAGAGAGGCCTTATAACAACCCCAAAAAAAAATATTTAAAAATAATCGAAACAGCAAGCATAAGCAGTGTGTGGTCTTCTCCGAGTCCCTCGCAGCCCCAATCCGTCTAAGGCTGAGGATTACTTGCACAGTTAAAAACGGGGTGAGTTTATGAAAACTCTGTGTGTAATCCCCTTACTAGAGTAACAATCAGTATACAGAAACAGAAACTGAAACAGTCTGGGCCAAAGCCCATTAAGAGTAACAGTATAGTTAGTTCAAAGCATACGTGAGTCAAAGCCCACTACAATATCATTTGGGTCACAGCCCATAACAGAATCAATTGGGCCTAGCCCCAAACCAATAGCAGAACAAGTGGCCTAAGCCTAGTATAGTGACAGATCTCATAAACAGATATGCAACAGTATGAGGATGCATCCCAACCCAGTCCAGCCAACACACCTCCCGTACCAACCAACACACCATGTGGGGACCAAGTCGACCACCCAAAGAAGACACCAATAACGTAGCCTAGCTACTAATAACAACGCAGCAAAGTCGCTAATAACGATATCGTGGTGAGCCACTAAAAAATCAGATGCGTGGCGATGCCACTATGGCGATAAAGCGTGCGCGAGCCACTGGTACATAGTACTAACGCAGCAGAGCCGCTAATAATAGTGAATGTGGCCGGGCCACTAAAATCGATGATACGTGGCAAAGCCACTAGAGCGAGAAAGCGTGGCGAGAGCCGCTGAGTGCGATACTTCCTCCAATTACAAATCCCAACCCCATGCAATATGTCGTGTATGTCATGCTCAATCATTACACGTGTATGCAAAATAGCCATGCTTAGTAATAGTCATTTCAACACCTATTAGCAGCATATCAGTCACACGCCCACAGTCAAGTCAGTTAAAACACAGTCATACGATCACAGTCAAATCAGTCAAATCATAGCACAAGTCAGTCACTTACCCACAAGGGCAAAACAGTCATTTACCCCATAAGGGTATTTTGGTAATCCTACCCCTCAGGGGTATTTCGGTGATCCTACCCTACGGGGTAATTCGATGATTCTACCCTACAGGGGTAATTCGGTAGTTCTACCCTACAGGGTATTTTAGAAATTTTGCAAATCGAGTTATTTCAGTAATTTGTAAACCAATCGTATTTCAGTAATTTCATAACCCACGGGTCTTTCGGTAATTTCACAAATCAGGGTATTTCAGTAACTTTACAAATCGAGGGTATTTTAGTAATTTTACAAACCGAGGGTATTTTCGTAATTTTACAAACTGAGGGTATTTCATTAATGTTACAAACTGAGGGTATTTCCATAATTTTACAAACTGAGGGTATTTCAGTAATTTTACAAACCGATGGTATTTCTGTAATTTTACAAACCGAGGGTATTTCAGTAATTTTACAAACTGAGGGTATTTCAGTAATTTTGCAAACTGAGGGTATTTTAGTAATTTTACAAACCGAGGGTATTTCAGTTTTTTTACAAACTAAGGGTATTTCAATAATTTTACAAACTGAGGGTATTTCAGTAATTTTACAAACCGAGGGTATTAACGACCCAACAGAAGGTCCACCGTCGCCTCGAGCGACTTAGGAAATCTAACTTGTCTTAATTGGCGAAGATGGGCCTAAGGCCCATTACCTGCCTAAGTGGGCCACACACTCGTGTGGCCCATTTAGCTTATAAAACAACGGCGGTGTGCACGGCAACACACCCAAATCAATAACTTATCACATCACGGACATTTCATCCGTGTGGGCCCACAAGCCTATTGGGCCCACACGACCCCCTTTCTGCTTGACGTGGCCCAAAGCACCTAAGTCATGTGCGCGACATGATAAGCCTATCTATTTCCCATTTAACAGTGTGACTTGCATTTGCGGGCCCTACGGCCTATTGGCTCATCGAGGCCCATTCCAGCCGAAGTGACCCACTACGGCCCAAGCCCATGAATTCGCTCATGGTGGCCTTTCTCATCACATGCTCACGCTCTGTGAGCACGGTTCACCACACGCGTGATCGCACGCTCGTATGGCATCGTACGCCGGTATTTCAGCTTTTCGGCATAATGCCGATCAACAGTCAAAATAGTACAATATACGCACCTTTGGCTTTTCAACCAATCAACAATTAGAATAGTGTATACGGATACACACCTTATCACGTAGAGTACTGAATAATCACGAGCGCCGTCACCTTCACTAGAGCGATCAACTGCGATTTGCCCAGTTAAACCAAAGTATTCTAAACAGAGATAATGTTGTGAATGGGCCTAGGGCCCATTCTCAGCCCAAATGGGCCCGACCCTCGTGTGGCCCATTCAGCCCAAATCTAGCCACAGATATGAGATTCACATAGACCAGTCCAATATTTACTACACAATCATACAATTTATTCACATGGGCCCAGAGGCCCATTGGGCCCACTCGGCCCAAGGTAGCCTAAACCCATGAGAACACTCATGATGGCCTCAACTATCGCGTCGAAGCTCCCACACGTGCGCTCGCACGCTCGTGTGGCTACCATCGCCGTGTGACCGGCATTTCGGCATTTGCTTCTCTACAGCTAGAGTAGCGCGAAATGCACACCTGATAGGAATCTGAAGTTAATCCGCGCTCTGAACACTGTTCTGTGCAGAAGCCAACAATAATCGCACCCTTGACCCCCAAGAGGTGTGTCGATCAAGTTCGGTCACCACCACCGCGACCCAACGACATACAGATCAATGAATGATCCAACGCCTAACCCAAACGAGCATGCCACAAAGCGAAAGGGATAAGCCAAGAAAGGTATCCTTACTCTTCTCATGGTTTGCTCTATTTAAAGCCAGCTTCTTGCCTATCCTCATGCTAGCTTCCCGATGTGGGATTCTCTATCAATCCTAAAAAATCGGCTCCTTAGCAAAATAATCCACCTTTGCGTGCAAAGAGATTCGAACCAAAGTCCTCTCGATAGCCATGTCACGCCACCACCACTAGGACACAAGCTCCTTTGTGTCATAAGTCCAACACATTTAACTATAAAGCCTACCTACTCGCTTCCTGATTTATTTAAAAGAGAAACCAAAATAAATTTCAAGAGCCAAGACTTGAACCTTGGACCCCTTGCTTCCTCTATGGCGTCACTTCCTTGTCTCCCATGTGGCGCCATTTGCCACTAGACCACAACTCCTTTTGTGTCTTATTTTACCCTAATTTATTTATGAGTCATACCATTAGAGATCAGGGTTCCACTAAGGCTAAAAATCAAAATTTTTCCTATGGCCTAACTTGAACCCGAGACTTCATAGTACCCTCTAAACACTCCAAAATCACTCACCTAATAGGTCCAACTCACATTAGTGCCGTCCTCTTGTTCTCAAAAAAAAATGAAACGCTCCCATGCCCAAGGCCTAATAGGCCCAATTTTACTAGGCCCAAAAATTCGGGGCGTTACAATTCTACCCCCTTAAAGAAATTTCGTCCTCGAAATTTCCAACTATAGGAAAAGTCACACATCCTAACCTAGCACACTACGCTCTCGCTGCGCATTCTAATCTTAATAACACAAGCACGCACCACACTATTTATCCATCAGAGCGGATGGATATACCACGCAAATCATTTTCGGAATATACACAGAATAAATACAAAGTCTAAGTTTAAGTATAGCCATATTGTCTAATATCTAAGAAATCATAGTATATTTATCTACTGCTTTTTAACGAAACTAACAACAGTTTTAAAAACTTACGGATTCGGCACCGGAGACTCAGTGTACCACACTTTTGGAAAACAGTCAATACAATTTCAGAACTTTAAATCTTTTTCAAGCCTTTTTGAAACAATACTTTCAAAAATTCAATTTTGAAGACCCAATCCACAGTCGAGTTTTGCAACCTGGCTCTGATACCATTAAATGTAACACCCCAAACCTGGCCTAGAAGTTAGGCCCGAATCTGGCGTTTCACATGGAAGTGTTTTTCAAAACCATGTTTCTTGTTTGTTAAAACTTGTTTGAGAGTTAAAGCCTCTTTGTTAAAACTCAAAACACATAAGCAATTGTTAACCACTTGCAAACGTAACTTTTAAAACTTTATCTGTTGCGGAAGCATATTTAAAATAAAGAATATACAAAAACGTGATGTTTAAAAATTGAGTAGCAGAAGCATTTTGAAAACGTTGATGAAACGTAGTGTTTTGAAGTCAGTTTATCATTTTGCAAATCGTATCTCACTTTTAGCAGTTAGGAAACAACATAAAAAAATATCAGAAATAATAAGTTAAAATTAGAGAGGCCTTATAACAACCCAAATAAAAAAATATTTAAAAATAATCAAAACAGCAAGCATAAGCAGTGTGTGGTCTTCTCCGAGTCCCTCACAGCTCTGATCCGTCTAAGGCTGAGGATTACCTGCACAGTTAAAAACGGGGTGAGTTTATGAAAACTCAGTGTGTAATCTCCTTACTAGAGTAACAATCAAGATATCTGAAACAGAATCGAAAAGCGATGCGGGCCAAAGCCCTTTAAGAGTATGAAAGACAAGAAGTTCAAAGCATACGTGAGTCAAAGCCCACTACAATATCATTTGGGTCACAACCCCCATAACAATCAATTGGGCCTAGCCCCAAACCAATATAGAACAAGTGGCCTAAGCTCGATGCATGATGGCGAGATCTCATAAACAGATATGCAATAGTATGAGGATGCATCCCAACCCGATCCACCCAACACACCTCCCGTACCAACCAACACACCATGTGGGGACCAAGTCGACCAACCCAAAGAAGACACCAATAACGCAGCTTAGCGCAATAACAACGCAAAGAAAGTCGCTAATATGTGATATCGTGGTGAGCCACTAAAATCGGGACACGTGGCGATGCCACTATAATAAAGAAACGCGTGGCGAGCCACTAGTACATAGTACTAACGCAACATGAGTCGCTAATAATGATGAATGGGCCAGCCACTAAAATCGTGATATCGTGGTGAAGCCACTAGAGCGAGAAATGTGGCGAGAGCCACTGGTATAGTACTTCCTCCAATTACAAATCCCAACCCCATGCAATATGCCGTGTATGTCATGCTCAATCATTACACGTGTATGCAAAATAACCATGCTTAGTGATAGTCATTTCAACACATATTAACAGCATATCAGTCACACGCAACAGTCAAGTCAGTTAAAACACAGTCATACGATCACAGTTAAATCAGTCAAATCATAGCACAAGTCAGTCATTTACCCACAAGGGCAAAACAGTCATTTACCCTATAAGGGTATTTCGGTAATCCTACCCCTCAGGGGTATTTCGGTGATCCTACCCTACGGGGTAATTCAGTGATTCTACCCTACAGGGGTAATTCGGTAGTTCTACCCTACAGGGGTATTTCAGTAATTTCACAAATCAGGGTATTTCAAAAAAAATTCAAATCGGGGTATTTCAGTAATTTGTAAACCAAGGGTATTTTAGTAATTTTACAAACTGAGGGTATTTCAGTAATTTCATAACTCACGGGTCTTTCGGTAATTTCACAAATCAAGGGTATTTCAGTAACTTTACAAACCGAGGGTATTTCAGTAATTTTACAAACCGAGGATATTTTTGTAATTTTACAAATCGAGGGTATTTCATTAATGTTACAAACTGAGGGTATTTCCATAATTTTACAGACCGAGGGTATTTCAGTAATTTTACAAACCAAGGGTATTTCAGTAATTTTATAAACTGAGGGTATTTCTGTAATTTTACAAACCGAGGGTATTTCAGTAATTTTACAAACTGAGGGTATTTCAGTAATTTTGTAAACCGAGGGTTTTTCAGTAATTTTACAAACTGAGGGTATTTCAATTTTTTTACAAACTGAGGGTATTTTAGTAATTTTATAAATCGAGGGTATTTCAATAAGTTTACAAACTGAGGGTATTAACGACCCAACATAAGGTCCACCGTCACCTCGAGCGACTTAGGAAATCTAACTTGACTTAACGGCGAAGATGGGCCTAAGGCCCATTACCTTGCCTAAGTGGGCCCACACACTCGTGTGGCCCATTTAGCCTACAAACAACAACGGTTATGCAACGGCACAACCCAAATCAATAACTTATCACATCACGGACATTTCATCTGTGTGGGCCCACAAGCCCATTGGGCCCACACGGCCCCCTTTCGGCCTAACGCGGCCCAAAGCACCTAAGTCATGTGCGCGACATGATAAGCCTATCTATTTCCCATTTAACAGTGTGACTTGCATTCGCGGGCCCTACGGCCCAATGGCCCATCAAGGCCCATTCCAGTCGAAGTGACCCACTACGGCCCAAGCCCATGAATTCGCTCATGGTGGCCTTTCTCATCACACGCTCACGCTCCGTGAGCACGGTTCACCACACGCACGATCGCACGCTCGTATGGCATCGTTCACCGGTATTTCAGCTTTTCGGCATAATGCCGATCAACAGTCAAAATAGTACAATATACGCACCTTCGGCTTTTCAACCGATCAACAATCAGAACAGTGTATACAGATACACACATTATCACGTAGAGTACTAAATAATCACGAGCGCCGTCACCTTCACTAGAGTGATCAACTGCGATTTGCCTAGTTAAACCAAAGTATTCTAAACAGAGATAATGTTGCGAATGGGCCTAGGGCCCATTCTTAGCCCAAATGGGCCCACACACTCGTGTGGCCCATCCAGCCCAAATCTAGCCACAGATATGAGATTCACATAGACCAGTCCAATATCTACTACACAATCATATAATTTATTCACATGGGCCCACGGGCCCATTGGGCCCACTCGGCCCAAGGCAGCCTAAACCCATGAGAACACTCATGAGGGCCTCAACTATCGCGTCGAAGCTCCCACACGTGAGCTCACACGCTCGTGTGGCTACCATTGCCGTGTGATCGGCATTTCGGAATTTGCCGTTCTACAGCTAGAGTAGTGCGAAATGCACACCTGATAGGAATCTAAAGTTAATCCGCGCTCTGAACACTGTTCTGTGCAGACGCCAACAATAATCGCACCCTTGACCCCCAAGGGGTGTGTCGATCAACTTCGGTCACCACCACCGCGACCCAACGGCATACAGATCAACAAATGATCCAACGCCTAACCCAAACGAGCAAGCCACAAAGTGAAAGGGATAAGCCAAGAAAGGTATCCTTACTCTTCTCATGGTTTGCTCTATTTAAAGCCAGCTTCTTGCCTATCCTCATGCTAGCTTCCCGATGTGGGATTCTCTATCAATCCTCAAAAATCGACTCCTTAGCAAAATAATCCACCTTTGCATGCAAAGGGATTCGAACCAAAGTCCTCTCGATAGCCATGTCACGCCACCACCACTAGGACACAAGCTCCTTTGTGTCATAAGTCCAACACATTTAACTATAAAGCCTACCTACTCGCTTCCTGATTTATTTAAAAGAGAAACCAAAATAAATTTCAAGAGCCAAGACTTGAAACTTGGACCCCTTGCTTCCTCTATGGCATCACTTCCTTGTCTCCCATGTGGCGCCATTTGCCACTAGACCGCAACTCCTTTTGTGTCTTATTTTACCCTAATTTATTTATGAGTCATACCATTAGAGATCAGGGTTCCACTAAGGCTAAAAATCAAAAATTTTCCTATGGCCTAACTTGAACCCGGGACTTCATAGTACCCTCTAAACACTCCAAAATCACTCACCTAATAGGTCCAACTCGCATTAGTGCCATCCTCTTGTTCTCAAAAAAAAAATTTTAAACGCTCCCATGCCCAAGGCCCAATAGTCTCAATTCTACTAGGCCCAAAAATTCGGGGTGTTACAATAGTATTATACATTATACATATGTGCCCATAATTAAAGATTTTAATCCTACATTATATTCATAAGCACTATGTAAATGTACCATTCCATCTTTTTTAAATATTTATATATATGCTTATGATCAAGAAAATATAAAAAAAAAGTTACTATTAACATTGCTTGGAAAGGTTCAAGCATTAATCAATTTATTTGCTCTAGCAAACCTTAAACATTAGAAAACAAAAGCGTGTTTCAAATGGATTAATAAAAATACGCATAATAGGTTTTGCTATCAAGAGCTCTCTTTATTTGTTAATTTCATGTATGAAATTTGAAAAAAAAATTGATGAATGATTTTATTAAAATATTAATTTTTTAGATATCAGATTATTTAACTAATTATATTATTGCATAATATAAAAATTTATGATGTTCATGCATCATAAAATAATACATATCACAATAATTACAACAGCAAGTCTTATTATGGTGAATGATGGATTCAACATGAATCATGACCATGTGCTCCATAAGTTTCATCACCAATCTTCAATGCATCCAATTAATTGCGAAAATTGAGAAAATGGAAAAAGCTTGAGATGGTCGAGAAGATGTAACATGATGATTACCTCCTTTTCACTATCAAGAATTTTAGTAAGTCTCCAAATTCATACTTTAACCTTCCTTCCAGTTAAATATATATCATTAATTTTATTAAATTAAGTAAGAAAACTTCTAAATATAAATAGTGTTATTTATGAGTCAGTATATTCAATCCAAAACAAAAACTCATTTCAATGTTCAATATATATGAAATGCTACAAAATTATTTTCTTCTAATATTTTTAATTTTTTATGATTAAGTTTAAAATACTTTTCAATTACCAAACCTTAGCCCGAGCTGGCCTATTGGCTCAAGTAACTATTTAGAAAATATAAAATATGTTTACATTAAAATTTTCATATTTAAATTAAAATCTAGGACGAGTTGTCTAAAATTTGTGAAAAATATTGTCCACAGCCTAGCATGTATTGGCCAAGCCTATTGAACTAGGTAGGTAGTGTGACCTTGCCTTGAAAGTGCTAATAAAGCCAATCGAGTCAACAAGTAAAATTTCTTCTTCAAGTTTAGACCCAAATTGGGTAATTATATTCGAGGGATAGTTTGATACTTAAATATATCTAATCATAATAAAAAGAAGAAGTTGATATGTATATAAGTAAATGAGTAAACATAAAACCTTGGTTCTAAAACTCCATGTTTCCTCTTTTGTTAACTTGATGTTTAACTCCTCAGCCAACTTTTTCAAATATTGTAAAGTTCCCACTGTCGGTATTAAACCATATTGATCTCCACTATAACATTGTAATCATATCAAAAAATATAAAATAGAAAAAAATAGTCAAGTGGCATGAGAATTTCTTTACAAAAACATTCACTTTAATTCCTCATACTTATTTAACTTTTTTCAAGAAAGTATTGGAAAAAAGGGTGGCATACAAATACAATACCAACATGAATATTTTAATGGGAATGGATTGTTGAAGAATGTTTTTAAGCGCGGGAAGCATGTCAAGGTCCTTATCAGCTTCGTTGTATTTAAAATTAGCTCTAAATAAAGAAGAGTGACATATAACGAAAATTTTAAGGTTAACAATTTTTAGACAACATTCATCTCAATAAACAAGTAATTTATTTATTTTTCTTAAGAAAGAGGTGACAATATGGAGATTGAAAAATTTACCGCGAGTCTTGAAACTTGAATTTAAAATAATTTCTAAAAAGTAATTATATGAACATATCAGAAAAAAAAAGTTCATTTTGTTTCAAATTTTAGGGGAAAACTTACATAAAACAACCCTTCCATCTTTATGACAAGTTGGTTCAATTCCCGTGGAAAGCTTTTTGAACTTCCGGGAGATTAAAGTAAAATTGCACCCTTAATGGAAGGCTACTTCTATGCTAACTATAGGAACCTGGACCAAAAAATAAAGTTTTACGCTTTTGATATAACCAATAAAAGAAAAAAACACAAAATTAATTTTACTCAGTTAATTAGTTAATTCAATTCTATAGGAACTTATGTTGTTTGTAGTTTCAAATTGAAGTAAAGTAAGAAGAACATAAAGAAATAAATGAAAACCTTTTTTCCTAAGTTCAAATCTATCTGATTTTCATCACAAGGAGGGCGAAAGACATCAAATAACTTTTGTGGGGAATAATTATGAGCATTAGTTTTGAAAGCAGCCAAATCGGCCTCGAACACAAGGTTTTTGCATTTTGCGCTCCATGTGGTTTTCATGCTAGAAAAGTAATTATTTTCATCAATGGCATTGCATTCTTTCTTGATTTCACTATACGAGTTGTTTATCATCTCTCGAGAGAAAAAGAAATCAATTTTTGCAATATCGTCTAGCTTTTTACGAAGCATTGGGTTTCCCAACTGTTCAAAATAGTGACAATTAAAAAAATAAATTAAAGTTCACAACAAAATCTTTAAATTAACATTGAATTGAACCTAAACATGTTTACTGGAGAGTTGAGATGCAACACATGTTGTTTTTGTTCTATCTAGGCTCGATAAAATTACTAAAAATATTTCGGGATAATTTTAACTTTTTTTATGTTAGTATCGATACTTAATTTAAATCAAAATATATTGGCTATGATGTCAGTAATGACCAATAATCAAAGTCATGATGATTTGATCCAAACGTAGAATTTGGTATCCTAATCCAATCTAATAAATCTAAGGCTTCTCGAATTAGGCAAGTTAATCAACCACGAACATTTCTAACTGATCCTATTATGCAAATTAAATATGATTAATTAGATACAATTTTACTTACAACCAATCCTTTGAGGTTAAATTTGGATTGCTTGGATTACTTGTTGTCATCGAGCAAAGCATTCGCAAGATTTGGTACGAAGTGTCCTAAAAATAAAAATCCTTTTAATTAACATGTTATATCGTTTGTATTGTTGCATAGAGAATTATCCATAACTGGTATTAAGTCGAGATCATTTCATTGTTATATTTCTATTCAATAATTAATTAAACATATTGAATTCAAGAAGTATGTTACAAAAAATAATTTATGGAATAATTTATATTTTTTGAATTATTATTTAAAAAATTGTTAATTTAATAAGAAATTTGATTAATTATTGGAGTTTGAATCTAAAAAAATAATGTTGCAAGCTTGACATGTAAATAATAAAGTACAATATATATTAGAGAAAAAAACTATATGCTAGAGATCACATTATATTTTGTTTAGTTAGTCATTAAGTATATTTTGGTGTATTAAAAAATATGTTGATATGCAACAAAATGTGAGAAAGAAAAAAAATTGTTCACCTGCAAAACTTGATCCAGCTATATATAGATCTTTGGACTTAAAGACTGGATATTTTTCATACCATTTTTGCACGAATGTAAGTAATATTTTATCTGTACGAAACAAACAATTTTAAAATATTAATATATATAATACCCAATATGTTTTATTTAATAATGAAGAATATATATTCTGATCTTACTAGTGCTATCATCTCTGTTATTATAATCACTGCTTGAGTTTGAATATGACCATCCAGATCCAATAGGGGAGTCGATGAACAATAGATTCAACACTGAAACATATATTGGACAAAATTTTTTATAGATATGGAAATAGAAGAAGAAACAATATAAGAAATCACTATTTATAAGCAATTCATTTAAGCACGATGAAAACTAAAAGTACTGTAACATTTTATAGTTCTAACACATTTAATATTTTTTGATAAATTTATATGGATATGAAAGATATCACTATGAAACGTGATATACATATACACAAAAAAAAAATATCAATAAAAAAGAACCAGAGGTAATTAGACAACCCTTGTTCCAAGAGAAGAAATTTGTTTGGAGACCATAAGCATCTCTCGTGACAATGAATGGACCAACACTTCCAAACGCATCTCCAAGTGAAGAACACCCTGGTCCTGAGTAGTATTACACAAAGATTTTATTCTGAGTGAGTAATCAAACAAACTTGTTGGGTAGGCTTAAGTAAAGCTAGAAAAATAGAGTAATTGTTTGATCTAATGTAAAGACTAGTCTAATGCAACAAGTATTTAGTATATGTTTAAAGGTATGCCTTTTTAGACGAGTTAAAAAATCTTAGTCAGATCAAGGGTATAAATTTAGTGTTAGGGATGGACATAAGCTATAACATCCTAAAATTTAGAATTTTATTGTGTTGCATTATATCTTGCATTAGGCTAGTTAAATTATAAATTGTGTATGTTTTAAGGTCCTAAGAAAGCTCGGGGTTGAGTTGGGCCTTAGTAATATTTTTGTGTTTAAGCACTTTAAAGAGAGAAGGTAAGTGGCATCAAGGCTTAAGGAAATAAGTGTGCATTTTGCTAGCACAAGAGAAGCTAGTAGAGGAGTGGTGTGGCGTTGCATGTATAGGCTTGAGGGGTGGAGTTCGAATCCCACCTAGTGCAAATTTTGGGATTTATTTTTGTGTTCCTTCCCTAAGTGTCGGCCATGATAGTATTTTTGGTAAGGGAGACTTTTTATTTATGGAAAGATGGCTAAGGGAATATGGTAAGGAGGAAAACAAGGGAAAAACAAGGAATGAAATGAAAGAAAAGGAAAGAGAAGGGAACATGTTGGCTTATTGTGTGGAAGGTGTTTTGGGAAGATTTTATTTGGTCAATGTTCATCTTTTAGTAAAGATGATACACGGTTTGAGAGGGGGTTTTGGGTAGTCGAATTCTTCATTAGTCATTTGGCAAATTAGTGCTTGGAAGGCCTACTTTCTTTTTAGCATATTGGTGTTTTCTCTTCCCAACTCTCTTTCTTTATTTTGGCCAAAATTCTCTTTGCATTTTGTTCATCTTGTTCCCTTGTTGTGCCGAAACTCTCAATCCATCTATACTCATTCTTCCCTTGTTGCCGAAACACCCATCTCATATTGATCATCTTGACCATTTTGATCATTTTCATTTATGTGTCAACTGAAACTCCCTAACACTTCTTTTCTATCTCTTTTTCTCTTTTCTCTTCACTAGCCGAACCTATTAACACCTAATCTCTTCTTCTTCTTTTCTTTTTCTTTTGTGTTGGACACTCCTTTCTTGACCGAATTGGTAAGTGACTTCATTCCCCTCTTTTCATCTTCATTTTCTTTTTCTTCCTAGTCGAATATGTGTGTCCATCACTAATCGGTATTTCACTTTGTTTCTTTATCAAAATATATCTCTCCTACTCTCTTAAATCATGTTTTTCTTCTAGTGTAGTGTTATAGAGGAAATTCGATTCTCTTAATCTTGTCTCATCCGTAGCCATAAGTCAATCGATAGAAATCAGATTCATCACCATTAAGGTAAGGGATTCGTCATGGTTCATTTTAATCTTTTTCGTTGACCGGTTAGTTGCTAAACGGAATAGTGGTTGTGACTAATCGTTTATTTTTTTAGGGACTAAATCGCTCGATCTATCCACTCATTGATCTTCGGAGATAGTGGTAAGCCGAACCTTTTTCCTTAGACAATCGTTTTATATCATCGTAATATCGTTTTTAATTACGACTTTTTCCAATGGAGGCAAGTGGAACCGATTTGAAAGGAAAAGTGATTGGAGAACACAAAAGGAGTGGATTTGCTATTCCTACTCCTAAGTTCAAGCGTAGAGCGATATCGGCGATTCGAGATTTCCCACCGGGTTGTGGACCATCATCCGGTGAGAATAGACAAATCGTGGTCATTCATGATATCGTGGGTAAGCGTTTCAATAGATCGCTTGGTTTAGATTTAGATTAATAAAAATCTTGATCATTAGATTAATCGATTATTATGTTGTCATAGGTGCCGACGATCAAGAGAGTTTGATACTTACCGTAATCAGGTGTGTAATCTCACACCGTAATTCCGTAGATCCATGATTCGGTAACATGTTTAATAGTAGATTGTTATTATCATTCGGCTAAAAATCGTAATATGGCATAAAATGAGAAAATTTGCTTAAAGTATATTATTTTTAAAGTATTTGTCAAAATCGGTATTAAAATTGTTGAATTACGAAAATGCCCCTATGGGCCAAATTACGAAAATGCCCCTATAGGTCGAATTACCAAAATGCCCCTATGGGCCGAATTACCAAAATGCCCCTATGGGCCGAATTACCAAAATGCCCCTATGGGCTGATCTTCTAGAATGCCTTAGTGGGCCAAATTACAAGGTTTTATAATGGGCCTATTCATCTTATTAAATTATTGGATTAATGATTATTGTACATATATGTACATATATGTGGATATTATGCTTTATTATGTATGTTGCATGTTATATATTGCATGGGTTGGGAAAAATGTTTAAGAGAAGTGTAGCCTGGTGGCATTGCCACAATAAAATGTTTATTAAAAATGTTTACGTATGATATCGGTGGCTTGGCCAGAATAAAAATATTATAAATGGCAATTTGCCTGCGAATTGGTGTGATTGGCGTGGTGGGTTGACTTGATCCCCACAGGTGTGATTGGCTGGTACGGGGGTGTGTTGGATGGCTGGGCTGGGTTGCATACATGTCTTATTAATATTATTTTGTAAGTGGGCTTAGGCCCAAGTTAATTCTAAATGGATTCAGGCCCAGTGGATGACGGTAAGGGGGGATTATACACTAAGTTCTAGTAACTAACCCCTTTTTCCTTAACCCTTGCAGGTAATGCTCAGTGAGGTGGACTTGGGCCATGGATAACTCGGTGGAGGCCATACCTCAGAAATGGTGTTTTTTGAACTTTATATTTCTATTTACGTTTACTTTATTATTTTTTGCTATTTTGGGTTTTTAAGTTGTAATAAGGCCTCTGGAATATTTTATTTTTGCTTTATGTTTGACGTACGTATTATCTTGTTTGATTTGTTTTAATTGGGAATTTTCTAAAAATCATAAATATCGGTTTCCAAAATTGATTAACAAAAGGTTTTTCTTTTATAAATATGTACAAATATTTTAACTTGAATTCTCTTTCAAATTACCAACGACATTTTCAAAAGTCACGGTTTTAATGTTCACTACCTCGATTTCTGATTCATCAATCAACATCTCATAAATAGTTGCATTTTATCAAGAATTTATATCCAAACTTGTTTTCTTAGCCATAAACTAATAACACCTATTTTAGTACAAATTAGAAGTTCTTAATACGTTTTATTCATGTGACATGTCAGCTCCGGTCGTAACGCATGGGCCGGGTTTGGGGTGTTACATAAGCCTAAAACCTGTACATGGAAATGGTCTAAATTGAATCATTACTTTCTAACAAGGGCAAAAAGTGATAATATTTTCATTTGAAGGGGCTAAATGGGATTAAATTTAATTATAAATTTTTGGGAGAGGCGAAATGTAACATCCTGAAAATGGGCCTATGCATTTTTGATTTAATTATACGAAATGGCATGTCTTATGTGTTATGAATGTATTGTGAACATTTTTGGAAACTTGGAAATGTAAGGAAATGCTTTGGAAATGTTAAGTTTAAAAGAGGAAAGTGAACATTTTTGGAAACTTGGAAATGCAAGGAAATGATTTAGAAATGTTAAGTTTAAAAGAGAAAGCGAACATTTTGGAAACTTGGAAATGTAAGGAAATGTCATAGAAAATGTTAAGTTTAAAGTTTAAAAGGGGAAACTAAGACAAGGTGGCCTTAAGAAAATTTATAGAGGAAATATGACATACAAATAGCCTTGGTAAAATGGCTACAAGGCACCACTTAAGGGCCTAGCAAGTGATGCCACATGCAGGAGCAAAAGGGTCTTGAGTTCGAGTCACATGGGAAGCAAATAAAAGAATTTTTATTTTGCTACAAGGAGCAGAGAGGTGGGCGGCATTAAGGCTCTTAAAAGAGGAGTTTTATTCTCTTTAAATTTCAAGCTAAATAGGGGATAAATAATGGATTTATTTTAGATTATTTTTAAGAGAGATAAATGAGGATTTATTCTTTAATTTTAAAAATTTAAGAGATAAAGCTATCAAAATAAGGGAGAGTGGTGGCCAAGTAAGGGACTCTAGCTAGTAATTTCGGCTACTAGAGGAAAAGAGGCCATTCATCCATTCACTCTTCCTTTGCCGAATTTCCTAAGCAAATTCTCCTCTCTCTGCCGAAATTCCCTAGAGCCTTGTTCTTCTTCTTTTTTGTTAGCCAAAGCCGAAAATTCAAGATACCACCATAGCCGATTTCTTTTCTTTCTAATCCATCAAAAGCCAAAACCTTTTTGATCACTATCTAGTCTCCATAGCCAAATCTTTGTGGAGCTTCAAGCAAGAGTGAGTCGACTTCTGTAGTAAGGGTAAGGATCTATCCTTATATTTCTTTTCTTCAAGCCCAAGATTAAGATTCTAATGCCATTTGTATCTCTTGGCCGAAACTACAACAGATCTTTCGAGATTTTGTATAGTGTCGACTACCAGGAAGAAGAGACTACTTTTCGAGATTTAAAGATTCAAGGTAAGATATGTGAATATTCGGCCAAAGGCCATTTATTATGTTTAAGGATGAAATCGAATCTAATATAAGCCTATAGGTATTTCGATAACTCCCTAAGCAAGTGATTCTTTTCGGGATTTGATTTTTAATCCAATCGGCACAAGGTAAGTTTTGGTTACAATAATCCTTCGGGATTTAGTCTTATGGCCGAATAAGCTTTTACTAAATAGTAAGTGATTGATCAAATGTAGGAACTTAAGATCTAAAACAGTAGATCGGTTTTCGGGATTTCAAGGAATTCGTTAAGCATATCAGATGTGTACCTCACACTATTTCTTAATATAGTTATGGCAATAATTAATCTATATGTGATTATAAGAATGTGCAAGAATATGGCTAAGGTACCATGTTATGGTACAAAGTACTCAGGTACGTTTCCTACTCCTACTAGGATTATGAAATATGTTATATTTAACATGTGATAAGTTATAAGAATGTGAAAGTTGGCATGATTAATGCATAACAAGTATGATATGGGGCATATGGGTTATTGAAAAGGTGAAGTGAATGTGGTGACCTAAGACCACGATATTTGAATGTGGTGACCTAAGACCACGGTATTTGAATGTGGTGACCTAAGACCACGATATCTGAATGTGGTGACCTAAGACCACGATGTCTGAATGTGGTGACCTAAGACCACAAATATTTATAAGGGCAATGAGCACGTCGACTGCAGCGACTGCCTTCGATGGTGTGTAGCGGATGGAGGGTCGGCTTAGTAGTCCCCACGGTGTGCAGGTTGGTACGAGGATGTGTAGCGGATGGCATATAGGTTTGGGTTTGGGATTGCATCATTATTTTGATCTGTTATAAGAATTGATATGTGATATGATTATGTATGCCTAAGTTGTTAAGATTTAGTGTTATAGTACACATTGAGTCTATTGACTCACCCCGTTGTGGGATCATGTTTGGTGACGATCGATGTGGACGGGTCGTGAAGAAGCTTAGGGATGGCCATGCTCAAACAAGGAATTCATTTTATTTCATTTAAGTACTTTAAATTATTTGGGTTTGTTTTGATGTAATAAGGCCGTTAATATGAACTGTTTTATGCATGCTTTTTATTGGAGTTTATTACTATACGATTAAGTTTAAATCAAGGTTAAATTGTTTTTCTTAAAAAATATATATATACAAGGTTTTGAATTGAACCCAACACAAGCAAATCCATCTTCAAACCACACGAATTTTTCCTAAGTAACAAACGGACTTTCAAATGTTTACTCGAGGAACATACCAGATCCGGTCAGGACTCGTGGCCGGGTTTGGGGTGTTTTGACTTGTATCGATCCAGTTCAAAACTCGGCTCTGGGGTTTTGGGCTCCAAAACGTTTTCTAAAAATGGGCTCTTTAAAGGATAACAGTGCATTAGCTCGAATGGCACCTAAGTCTCCAGACAGAAGTCCGCTGGTAAGTACCCTAAACCATTGTGTGATATACATGTGGGCTTTATGGGCTTTATGGGACGTAGACTAGTTTAAATAGACTCGATGGACTATAGGCTTAGTTTAAACCACTTCTTAAATTTTCATAAGACTTAATTTCACTAAACAAACCCGTTAATGAGCCATAAGACTAGGGTGTGTAGTAGCCGTCACACGCATGTCTAGGATTGGATCCGGAAGAGCTTGGTATTTAAGCGGTCCTAGTGACTCACCTCCTCTTCATTTGGAATCCTACAGTGCGTAATGACTATTCACCTTAGTCGAGTTAGGGTGTGGCAATAGGAAGACGCATGCCTAGGAGTGGATTCAGGGAGAGCTTGGTATTTAAGCAGTCCTAGCGACTCACCTCCTCTTCGCTGGAATCCTACCTGGTGCGTGGTGACTATTCACCCTAGTTATGAGGACTCGTTGATGGGCTAAACCCTATAATTAAAACCCGAAAGGGACCAGCCACCCTAGTTTGAATTTTACCGAAATACCCCGAATTTCAAAATTACCGAAATACCCTTATTTCATAAAATCACCAAGGAACCCTGAATTGAAAAATTTGTGAAATTACCCCTGATTTACAAAATTTTTAAATTGACCCCGATTTATTACCAAAATACCCCTGTAGGTGAAATGACGAAAATACCCCTAGGATAGGAATAAGACGAAAATGTTTGAATGATGAATGTGTGTTGAATGAATGTGCTACTTTAAATTAGGATAGAAGACTTGAAACTTTGATCGATCGAAAGAACTACTTCTAAACTTCTTTCATAAAATTTCTTCGCGGATAAACAGTGGAACAAAATACTAATGCATAAAAATTCCTTAATCAGATTAAAGCGCGATCGTAGACATGAGTTCTAGGGGACGTGGTCGTAATGTGCGAGGACGTGGTAGAGGCAGAATGACCGTGTCGGAACCCGTTAGGTCTGGACAAGGGTCCGAAAATGAGGTACCACCACCCCCACCACCAGCTGTTGGTGTTGAGCAGCAAGATCAGACGGGGGATGATGCAGTGTCGCAGGCAATGCTGCGAGTGCTTGAGATGGTGGCTGAAGCAGGTGGAGGTATGGGAGCTCAGAAATCTGTACCCGAGCGACTCCGAGCCAATGGGACTGAGGTGTTTCGTGGTGTATCTGGCTTGGCACCCAGTACGGCTGAGTATTGGTTGGAGGCAACCGAGCGAATTATGGATGAGCTCGATTTAACTGCTGAGGAGAAACTGAAAGGAATGGTGGCACTACTTCGCGACGAAGCCTATCAATGGTGGCTCACAGTTCGTGATGGTGCCACAGCTGAGGATCTGACGTGGGACTATGTTCAGACGGCCTATCAGAAGAAGTATGTCGGTACTCGGTATACTGATGAGCAAAGGAAGACATTTATGGGGCTGGTTCAAGGGAACAAGTCCGTGGCAGAATATGAAGCTGAGTTTCTGAGGCTGAGCCGTTATGCTCGAGGAGTAGTGGCTACGGAGCATGAACGGTGTGTTCGGTTTGAGGACGGACTAAGGGATGATTTAAGGCTGTTGATAGCTCCGTATCAGGAACGGGAGTTTTCTACTCTAGTAGAGAAAGCTAAGGTAGCTGAAGGGATTAAGGACTCTACAAAGCAGAACTTCGACCGGAACAGGCAAAAAAGAGGCTTTGGATCATCAGGATCATCTGGGAATAAAAGGCCTAGAGTTGATAGGCCGCGAGGTTAGCAAGCTGCTACAGGAGGGCAGTATCGTACTTGTGACTAGTGTGGGAAGAAACACTTAGGAGAGTGTTGGAAAAAGACGGGAGGATGTTTTAGGTGTGGGTCCAAGGACCATATGATCAAGGATTGTCCTATGAAACCAGATGGAAATCGATCGGTAGCTCAGAATGTTAATCAAGCTGGTAGAGGTGGACAGCAGCCTCAGCGAGGTCGTGGTCCGAATAATAGAGGTAATGGTCTTTGGCAGAGGATGTGGAACACCGGCGAGGTGCTGCTACATCGAGGCAAGGCAACCGAGTTTGGTTTATGCAGTTCGCCGGAGGGAGGATGGAGACGCGCCGGACGTTATAACCGATACGTTCCTTGTATTTGGAAAACCTTATTATGCTCTGATTGATGTGGGCTCGCCTCACTCCTATGTTGCATGTAGTGTAGTGGAAACACTAGGCCTAGACTCTGAACTTTCTGATAGGGAGATGACTGTAGTAAGCCCACTAGGTCAAACTGTAGTGGTGAATGAGATCTTTCGGAGTGTACCCTTGGAAATCCAAGGCGTAGTATTTCCTGCTGACTTAATGGAACTACCCTTTGGAGAATTCGATCTCATACTTGGCATGGACTGGCTAGTAGAGCATCGAGCCGTGTTGGATTGTGCGGCTAAGCGAATGGATTTAAGGACCCGGAGGATGAGGTGGTCATTATGATAGGAGAAAGGAGAAATTACTGTCTAATGTAGTTTCGGCGTTAAAGGCGGAGAAAATGGTCCGGAAAGGGTACAAGGCATTTCTGGCCTTCGTTAGTGCTGTGGACGCAAAAGAAGGGGGAATTAGTGGAGTTAGAACGGTAAGGGACTTCGTGGATATTTTTCCAGAGGAGCTACCAGGAATACCCCCAGATAGGGAGGTGGAATTTGGAATAGACTTGCTACCAGGAACAGCTCCGGTGTCAATCGCTCCATACTGAATGGGGCCAAAGGAGTTGGTGGAGCTCAAGGCTCAGATCCAAGAGTTGTTGGATCATGGGTTTATTCGACCTAGTATGTCTCCGTGGGGAGCACCGGTCCTGTTTGTGAAGAAGAAGGACGGAACTATGCGAATGTGCATAGATTATCGTCAGTTAAATAAGCTAACCATCAAGAACAAGTATCCTTTGCCACGGATAGACGACTTGTTCGATCAGCTTAAGGGGGCCGCCGTATTTTTAAAGATCGATCTAAGGTCTGGATATCATCAGTTGAAGGTGAAGGAGGCAGATATCCATAAAACGGCCTTTAGGACAAGGTACGACCATTTTGAGTTTGTGGTAATGCCATTTTGGGTTGTGAACGCCCCAACGCGTTCATGGATATGATGAACCGGGTTTTTCAACCCTACTTGGATCAGTTCGTTGTTGTGTTCATCGACGATATCCTAGTATACTCCAAGTCTGAGGAAGAACATGACGAGCATCTCTGGAAAGTGTTGCAAGTGTTAAGGGAGAAGAAGCTATATGCCAAATTCAGCAAGTGCGAGTTTTGGCTTAAGGAGGTTGCATTCTTAGGGCATGTGGTGTCTGCGGAAGGAATAAGTGTAATATCCCGGGTTAGGGGCTATTTTTATTATGGCATGTTTTGCATGTGTTGGCTTGCTATGTTGCTATTTTGGTGTCTTAGGGGCTTAATTGTAGTCTAGGGGTATGTCTGAGTAGGTGGGAAACTTTTTGTTTTTAGGCTTAAGTAAGAGGAGTTGATGAAGCTGGGACATATGAATATTATTTGGTGTTCTTGAGCACAAAAAGAAAAGCTAGTGGAGTGGCAAGGCATGCGTCACTTGGGGGCTTGGTGTGGCGTCATCTACAGGTGAGGGAGGTCCAGAGTTCAAGTCGTAGAGCTCCCATTTTGGTTCCCATTTTGGACGGCATGGAGGAAGAGGTAGAAGGCAAGTGGAATTCTACCTTGGACCAGGTCAAACCGTTCAAAAGAAAGGTGGAGAGTGATTGTAGGAGTAAGACTTGTTCAAACTTATTTGAATTTGTGGTTGGGAGTGAATTAGGGGATATGGCCGAATGTTGGTGAGGTTTGGGGGGGAGTGTGGACGGTTTGGTGATGGGAAGTGTGGTGTGCCGAAATGCACTTCTCACTATGTGCATTTTCGGCCAAAAGGCATTTTGAAGCCAACATTTTCTTTTTTGTCAAAACAACCCCAAGCTTCAAGAGTTTCTCTCATTTCTTCAAAACTAAATGACCAAATCCCTATAGCCTTGCCGAAGTTTGCATTCTTTTCCTTAATTCTTGTGTGTGGCCGAATGTTCAACCCCATTTCTTCTTCTTTTGCTTAATTGTGTAAAAACAGAACTCTCTCCTCTCCAACATTCTTTTTTCCTCTTCTTGAAAGCAGTGGTGGCGAATCTTACCCTTCCAAAAATACCTTCTCTATTCCTTTCTTCTTAAACCGAAAAGCATCTACCCTTGTGCACCTTTTCTTTTCCTCTCTGAACCTTGGCCGTTTCTCTTCTTCTTGAACATATCTTTTATTTTGCTTCATTTTAAGGTTTTAGCCGAACCCTCCCTTGGTGGTAGCCAGAAATTTCCTTCTAGCCTGTGTTCTCATTTTGGCCGAATATCAATCTTTTCCTCATCTTTTGCTTATGTTTTCTTCTTGGCCAAGGCCAAATCTCTCCTCTCCTTGTAGCTCTCTTGGCCGAATATCGGTGTAGGGTGGAATTGGTGGATGTTCAATCTTTGAACAAGGTAAGTGGGGTGGCCGAATGGCCATATTTCCCTCTTTTGTTCTTTATTGGTTATGGTTTGGGGTAAGGGCCGATTATGGTCATTTTGGAAGGGTTTTAATCTCTTCATTATAGGGTCACTGGAGTGTGGAAGCACGCAAGAGGAACCGTCATTCTTTGGTTAGGCGATTGGTAAGTGGAGGGTAAGTAATTGGTATATTATTGTGAGTTCAACCCTTAGATTTCGGTTAAGTTAAAGGTGTTTGGTGATTAACTATTTGTCTTAATAGGGTGTGCCGATTGTTAAAGAATAACCACTGTTGGTTCGAGGTTTGGTAGGAAACCAAACCATCTGCAAGGTAAGGGTTAAGCGATACACCCTTTGGGTTAATTGGTCATAGCCGAATGGTCTTGGTTACTAACCCCTGGTTTGGCCGATTCTAGGAGCAAGTTGATCGAGGGATTTAGACGGGGTCTTTGGGATTTAGACTTGCGATTTACCAGGTGTGTAAACTAACACACTATACTTAGTAATATTGTTATTAAACTGTTTGCCTATTAAAACCATGTGAAGATGATGGATTATTGGATACCCAAACGGGGTATGTGTACGTATCCGGGTAAGTCTGATTTATTACAAGTTCTATTATGGATACCTTGGGTATTATGATCTATGATATGTATGCTATGAGAGGTAATGCTAGACATGTTGGCATGATATGCATGACTTGTATGATATGCATGATTACATGAGTATGGCATGTTGATGGGTGAGATGAGTAGAGGAGCATGATATTTTGTGCTTGTGAGCACCGGTGTTTTGGTAACACACCTTGTGACTTTGGGTCACCGGTGCTTTGGTAGCACACTTGTGTCTTTGGGACACCAGAGGTTGGGCACCTCATTGCGACTTGTCCCTGTGGTTAACACCACCGTGGGTTGGCCCCACTTTGAGATATGGGATTGTCCGCTAGTGATTGGGTATCACACGATGGGTTGGCCCCATCATTCGATTATTGTGACTACGGTCACCAGTGCTTTGGTAACACATTTGTGTCTTTGGGACACCAGAGGTTGGGCACCTCATTGCGACTTGTCCCTGTGGTTAACACCACCGTGGGTTGGCCCCACTTTGAGATATGGGATAAATGCGCTAGTGATTGGGTATCACACGATGGGTTGGCCCCATCATTCGATTATCGTGACTACGGTCACGGTGCTTGGGTAGCACATTGTGTCTTTGGGACACTGGTGTTTTGGTAACACATTGTGACTATATGTCACCGGTGGTTTGGCACCACCGGTGGTTTGGTACCACATGGGGTAGAAAAAGGAGATACGGATGGTTAGGATCGGGTTGCATTAATTATGTTGCTATGTATGATGTGTGTTAGCATGTTGTTTCATCGGGAGCGGGATTTATGCACTGAGTCACGCGACTCACCCTCTCCTTTGACATTTCGGGTGACTCGTGAGACGCGGACATGGAGCCGGGATGGACTCGGGTGCTCATGCCATGCTTAATAAAGTTTTACTCCAACTCTACCATTGGGTACTTTAATTTAATTACTTTTGTTTGGGTTTTAATTTGGATTTGTAAAAGGCCTCTAAATTATGTTTTTGATGGTTATGTATTAATTATATTCTCAACCTGCTTAACAAATAACTTGGCATGAAAGTCTACTAAAACTTGGAAAGACAACGTTTTCAAAATTATATCGCAATGTGTTTTAAACTATACCATCGGGTATCTCGCTATGTTTCGTTATGCAATAAACTCAAATGATTTATAAACCAAACTTGATTTGCTACTAAGTCTAAAAGGTTTCAAAATGGCACTAAGAAACTATTGGAAGCACTAAATGAAATCAACTCGTTTTAACTTTATACTTGGATAAGTTTTCAAAAATCTAACCAAACAAGCCTACTCAACTTTCCCCAAATTCACTATGTTTTCACCCCACTTCTAAACGAAAAAAAAATCTGGTCACTCAAAGACGTTCTTCCCGTAACATACCATTCGGGCGTGGTGTCTTGTCAGGGTTTGGGGTGTTACAACCAGGTATCGAGCCAAGTTCAAAAGCTTTACTGTGGGCCCGAGGCCCAAAATGTTTTCAAAAGATTGTTTTGTTAGTTTTTATTCTTAAAGTATGGTTTGAAAGGCATGGCACCGAGTCTCCTGCACAGTTCACCTGTAAGTACCCGTACTATTGCTTGTGAATTGATTGGATGTGATATGATTTGATGAATAGCAATAGTATACTACTTAGAGATTGAAACCGATAGGATTACGTGAACTCGCGAGAACAAATCCTCCTTAACATTCATAAGACTTGCTTTTAAACAAGTGGAATAAATAATCGATGCATAAAAATCCTTAACGAGATCACGTAGAAAGATTAGTCATGAGCGCTAGAGGTGGACGTGGTCGTGGACGAGGTCGTGGTAGGATGACGGTTTCGAGCCCGTAGGATCCGGTCGGGGTTCGAAAATGAGATACCGGGTTCCGCCACCAGTGGAGGTGGTGAGTTCCAAGATCGATCGGGACGACGCAGCGGTCACAGCGGCGATCTTTGCGAGTGTTGGAAAGAGTAGCTGGTGTTGGTGGTAATGCGGGAGTTAGAAATCATGCTCTGGCGACTTCGGGCCAATGGGGCCGAATTCTTCCGAGGTGTTCTGGTGTTGCTCCCAAAGATGCTGAATCATCGCTAGAGGCGAGCGTGAGCGGATCATGGATGATCTGGACTTGATCGCTGAAGAGAAGTCGAAGGGCATCGATCGCTTCTCCGGATGAGTCATATCGGTGGTGGCTCACGGTTCGAGAGCAGTGTGGCGGCAGAGGATCTAACATGGGATTATTTGTGGTGCATATCAAAAGAAGTACATCGGAGCTAGTTATATTGACTCCCAGTGGAAGGCTTTTACGAGGCTTGTTCGTGGAGTAACCGCTGTTTAGTAGTCACGAGTGAGTTCTGGTGAGTAGGTATGCGGGGGCATTGTGGCCACTTGAGCATGAGAGGTGTGTTCGTTTCGAGGATGGTCTCGCGAGACGACTTGAGGTCGCTGATTGCTCCTCGCCAGGAGTGCGAGTTTGTTGTCTTAGTTGAGAAGGCTAAGGTAGCCGAGGGGTTAAGGAGTCGTGAGACAAGGCATGGACAGAAATAGGCATAAAAGGAGCTTTGGGTCTTACGGGTCATCGGGTAATCCGCAGAAGAGGGCTAGACCGAGTGGGCCGAACCACCGCTAGGTTTGTTTGTTGCTAAGCGAGGGACCGCAGCAGATGTGATCGGTGTGGGAAATCTCATTGGGGGGGTGGGCTTTGGGTGGAGGGAAAGGTTGCTTGAGTGTGGTTCTCTGGAGCATCGTGTGAGGGACCGCCCGCGTAGGTTGGCCAGATTGACCGAGAGGCGGGCCGTGTCGTTCAGAGGTAATGGACCGCCACCACGGAGGGGCCGTGGTAATGGCGAGAGGTGGTAATGGTTCTGGTCGGGGCCGTGGAGCACCGAGAGGTGCGAGTAGTTCGATGCTAGACACTGGATTAGTGTATCTTTGCGAGGCGCCGAGAGGAGGGCGACGCACGGACGTCATAACCGAAGACGCTTTTTGATTTTGGTTCTCCTTATAACGCTTTGATTGATGTGGGATCGACGCACTCTTATGTTGCCGTGTAGTATAGTAGAGACCATGGATTTAGACTCGAAATATCTTCTAGGCGGATGACCGTGATTAGCCCTCTAGGTCACTCAGTAGTAGTAGATAAATCTGTTTAGAGAGGTACCCTTAGAACTCCAAGGGGTAGTGTTTTTCGCGATCCGATGGAACCGCCGCTTGGGGAGTTCGATCCGATTCTTGGGATGGATTGGTTGGTCAAGTACCGGGCGAGGTTGGATTGCGCGCCAAGCGCATGGTTCTTAAGACGGTCGAGGGTGAAGAGGTGGCTATGATAGGTAATAGGAGGGATTACTTATCAAATGTGGTATCCGCTTTGAAAGCAGAGAAGATGGTCGGGAAGGGTCGTGAAGCGTATGTAGTTCATGTGTATGCGTTGGAGGCTAAGGAGAGTGCTGTGGAGAAGGTTCGCACTGTTAAGGAGTTTGCTGATGTTTTTTCCGAGGAGCTTCGTGTTTGCCGCCGGATCGCGAGGTGGAGTTCGGGATTGATCTGTTGCCTGAGGCTGCGCGGTGTCTATTGCTCGTATAGGATGGCGCCAAAGGAATTGGTGGAGCTTAAGGCTCGGATCCAGGAGTTATTGGATCGAGGTTTTATTAGGCCAAGTGTTTCGCCGTAAGTGCGCGGTACTCTTTGTCAAGAAGAAAGATGGCACGATGCGGATGTGTATAGACTACCGCCGATTGAACAAGTCGGCGATTAAAAACAAGTATCCGTTGCCACGGATAGATGATTTGTTTGATCACCGAAAAGTGTTCGCGGTATTCTCAAGATCGACTTGAGGTCAGGTATCACCGATTAAAGGTTAAGGAGGCGGATATCCATAAAACAGCGTTTGGACTCGGTATGGGCACTACGAATTTACGTAATGCCGTTCGGGTTGACTAACGCACCGGCGGCGTTTATGGACATGATGAATAGGGTGTTTCAAGCGATATCTGGATCGGTTCGTCGTGGTTTTCATAGACGACATCTTGGTGTACTCTGGCGACAGAGAGGAAGAGCATGATAAGCATTTGCGAGTGGTGTTGCAGATTTTGAGGAAAAGCAACTCTATGCTAAGTTCGTAAGTGCGAGTTCGGCTTAGAGAAGTGACTTTCTTGGGTCATGTAGTGTGGTGAGGAATTCGAGTAGATCCTCGTAAGATTGAGAGCGATTTTGGATTGGAAGCCGCCTAGGTCGGTGGGTGAGATTCGGAGTTTTCGGGTTTGGCCGGATACTACCGAAGGTTTGTTGAGGGTTTCGTTGATAGCGCCGCCTGATGACCAAGTTCTTTGAGGAAAGAAGTTCCATTTGTATGGGACCGAGAAGCAGCAGGAAAGCTTCGACAAGTTAAGGAAGATTTTGACCGAGGCTCCGGTTCTAATTCAACTCGAGAAATTTGGTAAAGAATTCTGATCTATTGCGATGCATCACATACGGGCTTGGGTTGTGTCTTGATGCAAGAAGGTAAGGTTGTGGCTTACGCTTCTCGGCATTTGAGGCCACATGAGGTCAACTATCCGACGCATGACTTGGAGCTAGCGGTTGTGGTCTTCGCTTTAAAGATTTGGAGGCACTACTTGCACGAGAGAGATCGATAGTCTACACAGATCACAAGAGTCCGAAGTATCTACCGACTCGTAAGGATTTGAATTTGAGGCGTATGCAGATGGGTCGAAAGTTCTTTGAAAGATTACGATCGATTCGATTGAGTATCATCCGGGCAAGGCTAACGTGGTGGTCGACGCGTTGAGTCGCAAGGTTGTCTCGGATTTAAGAGCTTTGTTCGCCCATTTGAGTTTGTATGACGATGGGAGTATTACAGCGAGTTGCGAGTTAAGCCTACTTGGGTTGAGCAGATCGAGAGAAAGCGATTATTGGATGAGGTTACGAGTGCGCGAAGGTTGCAAGTGCGAATGGTGGTTTGGAGGGTTCTGAGCTTTGTCCGGTGATGGGGTTCTGTGTTTTCGTGGTAAGGCTTGTATGCCTAAAGATGTTGAGTCGAGGCGGAAGATTCTTGGGGACGCACATAGCGATCCTCATGCTATGCATCCCGGAGGTAGCAAGATGTATAGGGATCTTAGAGAGCGGTTTTGGTGGCTGGCTTGAAGAAGGAGGTGACAGAGTTTGTTGGGAAGTGTCGACTTGTCAAACAGTCAAGGCGAACATCGGTTGCCGTCGGGTTTGCTTCACTGTGAAGATTCCTCGGTGGAAGTGGGAAAGGATAACCATGGATTTCGTCGGTGGGTTACCGCTTACGCCAAGCAAGAAAGATTCGATTTGGGTAGTGGTGGATCGATCGACTAAATCACTCACTTTATTCCGGTGAGGTTGACTACTCACTCGTGGTTAGCGAAAGTGTATGTGTCGAGATAGTGAGGTTGCACGGCGTGCGGTTCGATAATCTCGGATAGGGATCCTAGATTCACGTCAAGGTTCGGAAAGCAACGCATCGGGCTCGGGTACTCGTTTGAATTTCAAAGACGGCTTTTCACCCGTGATCGACGGTCAATCGAAAGGGTTATTCGTGTCTTAGAGGATATCTTTGAGAGGTTGTATCTTGGATTTCAGAGGTAGTTGGGAGGAGTTTCTACCATTAATTGAGTTTGCCTACAACAACGATTACCAAGCGAGCATCAAGATGGCACCGTATGAGGCGTTGTATGGTAGGAAGTGTCGCTCACCTACGTGTTGGACGGAGTTAGGTGAACGTCGGTTGTTGGGACCCGAGTTGGTTCTTGAGACCGAAGACAAGGTTAAGTTGATTGATCTAGATTGAAGGAAGCTTGAACCGGCAGAAGTCTTATGCCGATCTTAAGCGAAGAGATATAGAGTTATTTGTGGGGATCGAGTTTTCTGAAGGTCTCGCCTTGGAAGAAGGTGTTGAGGTTCGGGAAGAAAGGCAAGCTAAGTCCGAGGTTCATTGGGCGTATAAGGTTACGAGACGAGTTGGACCGATGGCGATCGGCTTGAGTTGCCAAGCAGAGCTTAGTCGATTCACGGCGTGTTCCACGTTTTCGATGCTTCGGACGTTATCATTCGGATCCGTCGCATGTGGTAGCAATAGAAGAGATCGAGGTAAATTCGGATTTGACTATGGAAGAAGAACACGTGCGATTCTAGATCGGGATGTGAAAGTTCTGCGTGAAGAAGTCCGTGCCTTTGGTTAAGGTTCTTTGGCGGAATCATGGCGTGGAAGAAGCGGCGTGGGAACCCGAGGATATGATGAGACAAAGCAATACCCGCAACTCTTTTGATCGGGTAATTTCGAGGTCGAAATTATTTTTAAGGGGTAGAAGCGTAATATCCGGGTTAGGGGCTATTTTTATTATGGCATGTTTTGCATGTGTTGGCTTGCTATGTTGCTATTTTGGTGTCTTAGGGGCTTAATTGTAGTCTAGGGTATGTCCGAGTAGGTGGGAAACTTTTTGTTTTTAGGCTTAAGTAAGAGGAGTTGATGAAGGTGGGACATATGAATATTATTTGGTGTTCTTGAGCACAAAAAGAAAAGCTAGTGGAGTGGCAAGGCATGCGTCACTTGGGGGCTTGGTGTGGCGTCATCTACAGGTGAGGGAGGTCCAGAGTTCAAGTCGTAGAGCTCCCATTTTGGTTCCCATTTTGGACGGCATGGAGGAAGAGGTAGAAGGCAAGTGGAATTCTACCTTGGACTGAGTCAAACCGTTCAAAAGAAAGGTGGAGAGTGATTGTAGGAGTAAGACTTGTTCAAACTTATTTGAATTTGTGGTTGGGAGTGAATTAGGGGATATGGCCGAATGTTGGTGAGGTTTGGGGGAGTGTGGACGGTTTGGTGATGGGAAGTGTGGTGTGCTTAGAAATGCACTTCTCACTATGTGCATTTTCGGCCAAAAGGCATTTTGAAGCCAACATTTTCTTTTTGTCAAAACAACCCCAAGCTTCAAGAGTTTCTCTCATTTCTTCAAAACTAAATGACCAAATCCTATAGCCTTGCTAGAAGTTTGCATTCTTTTCCTTAATTCTTGTGTGTGGCCGAATGTTCAACCCCATTTCTTCTTCTTTTGCTTAATTGTGTTAAAACCGAACTCTCTCCTCTCCAACATTCTTTTTTTCCTCTTCTTGAAACAGTGGTGGCCGAATCTTACCCTTCCAAAAATACCTTCTCTATTCCTTTCTTCTTAAACCGAAAAGCATCTACCCTTGTGCACCTTTTCTTTTCCTCTCTGAACCTTGGCCGTTTCTCTTCTTCTTGAACATATCTTTTATTTTGCTTCATTTTAAGGTTTTAGCCGAACCCTCCCTTGGTGGTAGCCGAAATTTCCTTCTAGCCTGTGTTCTCATTTTGGCCGAATATCAATCTTTTTCCTCATCTTTTGCTTGCGTTTTCTTCTTGGCCAAGGCCAAATCTCTCCTCTCCCTTGTAGCTCTCTTGGCCGAATATCAGTGTAGGGTGGAATTGGTGGATGTTCAATCTTTGAACAAGGTAAGTGGGGTGGCCGAATGGCCATATTTCCCTCTTTTGTTCTTTATTGGTTATGGTTTGGGGTAAGGGCCGATTATGGTCATTTTGGAAGGGTTTTAATCTCTTCATTATAGGGTCACTGGAGTGTGGAAGCACGCAAGAGGAACCGTCATTCTTTGGTTAGGCGATTGGTAAGTGGAGGGTAAGTAATTGGTATATTATTGTGAGTTCAACCCTTAGATTTCGGTTAAGTTAAAGGTGTTTGGTGATTAACTATTTGTCTTAATAGGGTGTGCCGATTGTTAAAGAATAACCCTTTGTTGGTTCGAGGTTTGGTAGGAAACCAAACCATCTGCAAGGTAAGGGTTAAGCGATACACCCTTTGGGTTAATTGGTCATAGCCGAATGGTCTTGGTTACTAACCCCTGGTTTGGCCGATTCTAGGAGCAAGTTGATCGAGGGATTTAGGCGGGGTCTTTGGGATTTAGACTTGCGATTTACTGGTGTGTAAACTAACACACTATACTTAGTAATATTGTTATTAAACCTGTTTGCCTATTAAAAACCATGACAAGTATGATGGATTATTGGATACCCAAACGGGGTATGTGTGCGTATCAGGGGTAAGTCCGATTTATTACAAGTTCTATTATGGATACCTTGGGTATTATGATCTATGATATGTATGCTATGAGAGGTAATGCTAGACATGTTGGCATGATATGCATGACTTGTATGATATGCATGATTACATGAGTATGGCATGTTGATGGGTGAGATGAGTAGAGGAGCATGATATTTTGTCTTGACGAGCACCAGTGTTTTAGTAACACACCTTGTGACTTTGGGTCACCAAGTGCTTTGGTAACACACTTGTGTCTTTGGGACACCAGAGGTTGGGCACCTCATTGCGACTTGTCCCCTGTGGTTAACACCACCGTGGGTTGGCCCCACTTTGAGATATGGGATCGTCTGCTAGTGATTGGGTATCACACACGATGGGTTGGCCCCATCATTTGATTATTGTGACTACGGTCACGGTGCTTTGGTAGCACATTTGTGTCTTTGGGACACCGGAGGTTGGGCACCTCATTGCGACTTGTCCCCGTGGTTAACACCACCAGTGGGTTGGCCCCACTTTGAGATATGGGATAAATCACGCTAGTGATTGGGTATCACACGATGGGTTGGCCCCATCATTCGATTATCGTGACTACGGTCACGGTGCTTGGGTAGCACATTGTGTCTTTGGGACACAGTGTTTTAGTAACACATTGTGACTATATGTCACCGGTGGTTTGGCACCACCAAAGTGGTTTGGTACCACATGGGGTAGAAAAAGGAGATACGGATGGTTAGGATCGGGTTGCATTAATTATGTTGCTATGTATGATGTGTGTTAGCATGTTGTTTCATCGGGAGCGGGATTTATGCACTGAGTCACGCGACTCACCCTCTCCTTTGACATTTCAGGTGACTCGTAGACGCGGACATGGAGCCGGGATGGACTCGGGGTGCTCATGCCATGCTTAATAAAGTTTTACTCCAACTCTACCATTGGGTACTTTAATTTAATTACTTTTGTTTGGGTTTTAATTTGGATTTGTAAAAGGCCTCTAAATTATGTTTTTGATGGTTATGTATTAATTATATTCTCAACCTGCTTAACAAATAACTTGGCATGAAAGTCTACTAAAACTTGGAAAGACAACGTTTTCAAAATTATATCGCAATGTGTTTTAAACTATACCATCGGGTATCTCGCTATGTTTCGTTATGCAATAAACTCAAATGATTTTTAAACCAAACTTGATTTGCTACTAAGTCTAAAAGGTTTCAAAATGGCACTAAGAAACTATTGGAAGCACTAAATGAAATCAACTCGTTTTAACTTTATACTTGGATAAGTTTTCAAAAATCTAACCAAACAAGCCTACTCAACTTTCCCCAAATTCACTATGTTTTCACCCCACTTCTAAACGAAAAAAAAATCTGGTCACTCAAAGACGTTCTTCCCCGTAACATACCAGATTTGGGCGTGGTGTCTTGTCCGGGTTTGGGGTGTTACAATAAGGGTGGAGCCTAAGAAGATTGAGGCAGTAGTAGATTGGAAACCACCTAAGTCTGTGGCTGAGATTCGAAGTTTCTTGGGATTGGCAGGCTACTACAGAAGGTTTGTGGAAGGATTTTCTTCAATAGCCGCACCTTTGACAAAGCTGTTGAGAAAGGAGGTACCTTTCGTTTGGACAGATAAGCAACAAGAGAGCTTTTAGAAGCTTAAGAGGGTTTTGACTGAAGCTCCAGTTATGATTCAACCTGAGGCAGGAAAGGATTTCGTGGTGTATTGTGACGCTTCCCATACATGCTTGGGTTGCGTACTGATGCAAGATGGAAAGGTGGTAGCTTATGCGTCTCGACAACTAAGGCCTCACGAGGTTAACTACCCGACGCATGACTTGGAACTGGCGGCAGTGGTCTTTGCTCTTAAGGTGTGGAGGCACTACCTTTATGAAGAAAAGTCAGTGATCTACACGGACCATAAGAGCCTCAAGTACTTGTTGACTCGAAGAGTTAAACTTGAGACGGCGAAGGTGGGTAGAATTATTGAAGGACGTGATTGTTCGTTAGAGTATCATCCGAGGCAAGGCAAATGTAGTGGCGGATGCCCGAGTCGAGAAGGTTGTATCGGATCCGAGGCGTTGTTCGCACACTTGAGTGCAGTATGATGATGGCGACCTATTGGCGCGAGTGCAAGTCAAACCAACATGGTTAAATGAGGTAAAGGAAAGTCGGTTGGTGGATGAGGATCTAAGTGTTAAGTTACAACAAGTGCGGAACGGAGAGTTAGAGGATTATGGTGTTAATGATGAGGAGTATTGTGCTTCAAGGGAAAGGTATGTATGCCTAAGGACAAGGACCTAAGACGGAGGATTCTTGGGAAGCGCATAGTAGCCCTTATGCTATGCATCCCGGAGGCACTAAGTTGTCTGAGGATCTAAGGGAACATTTTGGTGGCTTTGATCTTAAGCGGAAGTTACCGAATTCGTGGGAAAATGTCTAACGTGTCGCCAAGTTAAAGCCGAGCACCAAGTTCCATCGGATTACTTCACCAATCGAGATTCCGCGATGGAAGTGGGAGAGAATCACCATGGACTTCGTTAGTAGGGTTCCCTTACGCCGCTAAAAAGGACTCGGTATGGGTAATAGTGGACCGTTTGACCAAGTCCGCGCGACTTCATTCCGGTGAGAGTCGACTATTCTCTTGAAGTTGGCAAGATTGTGCGTGGCGAAATTGTAAGGTTGCATAGAGTGCCGGTGTCAATTATTTGGATAGAGACCCAAGATTTATGTCTCGGCTTTGGAGGGCACTTCACCAAGCTTTAGGCACTAAGTTGGATTTCACTACGACCTTTCATCCACGATCGGACGGCGATCGAACGAGTAATCCAAGTGTTAGAGGATATGTTGAGAGCGTGTGATTGACTTCAGAGGAAGTTGGGAGAGTATTTGCCTTTAGCGAGTTTGCATACAACAACGGCTATCAAGCCAAGATTCGGATGGCACCGTATGAAGCGTTATACGGTCGGAAGTGTCGAACTCCTACGGTTGGGTGAGTTAGAGAACGCCGAGTTTTGGGTCCGAGTTAGTGGCGTAATCGAAGAGAAGGTTGAGACAATTCGCACGCACGGTTGAAGGAAGCATCGATAGACAAAAGTCGACGCGGACCTCAAAGCGGAAGGAAATAGAGTTTGAAGTGGGGACCAAGTGTTTCGAAAGTCTCGCCTTGGAAGAAGGTGATGAGGTTTGGTCGCAAAGGAAGTTAAGCCCAAGGTTTATAGGGCCCTATCGAGTGTTGAAGCGAAGTTGGACCAAGTGGCATATCGATTAGAGTTGCCACCGGAGTTGAAGCAGATGCACGATGTATTCCATGTTTCCATGCTACGTCGATATCGATCGGATCCATCTCACGTGAGTACCGGTTGAAGAGGTGGAGCTAAGGCTAGACTTATCCTACGAAGAAGAGCCGATTCAGATCTTGGAACAAGACGTGAAAGTGCTACGAAGGAAATCGGTTCCTCTAGTTAAAGTGTTATGGCGCAATCATGGAGCGGAGGAAGCTTCGTGGGAGCGGAAGAGGCAATGCGACGATAATACCCTCATTTGTTTTAGCTGGTAATTTCGAGGTCGAAATTATTTTAAGGGGTAGAAGCGTAACATCCGAAAATGGGCCTATGCATTTTGATTTAATTATACGAAATGGCATGTCTTATGTGTTATGAATGTATTGTGAACATTTTTGGAAACTTGGAAATGTAAGGAAATGCTTTGGAAATGTTAAGTTTAAAAGAGGAAAGTGAACATTTTGGAAACTTGGAAATGCAAGGAAATGATTTAGAAATGTTAAGTTTAAAAGAGGAAAGCGAACATTTTGGAAACTTGGAAATGTAAAGAAATGTCATAGAAAATGTTCAGATTTAAAGTTTAAAAGGGGAAACTAAGACAAGGTGGCCTTAAGAAAATTTATAGAGGAAATATGACATACAAATAGCCTTGGTAAAATGGCTACAAGGCACCACTTAAGGGCCTAGCAAGTGATGCCACATGCAGGAGCAAAAGGGTCTTGAGTTCGAGTCACATGGGAAGCAAATAAAAGAATTTTTATTTTGCTACAAGGAGCAGAGAGGTGGACGGCATTAAGGCTCTTAAAAGAGGAGTTTTATTCTCTTTAAATTTCAGCTAAATAGGGGATAAATAATGGATTTATTTTAGATTATTTTTAAGAGAGATAAATGAGGATTTATTCTTTAATTTTAAAAATTTAAGAGATAAAGCTATCAAAATAAGGGAGAGTGGTGGCCAAGTAATGGACTCTAGCTAGTAATTTCGGTTACTAGAGGAAAAGAGGCCATTCATCCATTCACTCTTCCTTTGCCGAATTTCCTAAGCAAATTCTCCTCTCTCTGCCGAAATTCCCTAGAGCCTTGTTCTTCTTCTTTTTTGTTAGCCAAAGCCGAAAATTCAAGATACCACCATAGCCGATTTCTTTTCTTTCCAATCCATCAAAAGCCGAAACCTTTTTGATCATTATCTAGTCTCCATAGCTGAATCTTTGTGGAGCTTCAAGCAAGAGTGGGTCGACTTCTGTAGTAAGGGTAAGGATCTATCCTTATATTTCTTTTCTTCAAGCCCAAGATTAAGATTCTAATGCCATTTGTATCTCTTGGCCGAAACTACAACAGATCTTTCGGGATTTTGTATAGTGTCGACTACCAGGAAGAAGAGACTACTTTTCGGGATTTAAAGATTCAAGGTAAGATATGTGAATATTCGGCCAAAGGCCATTTATTATGTTTAAGGATGAAATCGAATCTAATATAAGCCTATAGGTATTTCGACAACTCCCTAACCAAGTGATTCTTTTCGGGATTTGATTTTTAATCCAATCGGCACAAGGTAAGTTTTGGTTACAATAATCCTTCGAGATTTAGTCTTATGGCCGAATAAGCTTTTACTAAATAGTAAGTGATTGATCAAATGTAGGAACTTAAGATCTAAAATAGTAGATCGGTTTTCGGGATTTCAAGGAATTCGTTAAGCATATCAGGTGTGTACCTCACACTATTTCTTAATATAGTTATGGCAATAATTAATCTATATGTGATTATAAGAATGTGCAAGAATATGGCTAAGGTACCATGTTATGGTACAAAGTACTCAGGTACGTTTCCTACTCCTACTAGGATTATGAAATATGTTATATTTAACATGTTATAAGTTATAAGAATGTGAAAGTTTGCATGATTAATGCATAACAAGTATGATATGGGGCATATGGGTTATTGAAAAGGGGAAGTGAATGTGGTGACCTAAGACCACGATATTTGAATGTGGTGACCTAAGACCACGGTATTTGAATGTGGTGACCTAAGACCACGATATCCGAATGTGGTGACCTAAGACCACGATATCCGAATGTGGTGACCTAAGACCACAAATATTTATAAGAGGCGATGAGCACGTCGATCGCAAATGATCGCCTTCGATGGTGTGTAGCGGATGGAGGGTCGACTTAGTAGTCCCCACGGTGTGCGGTTGGTGCGGGGATGTGTAGCGGATGGCATATAGGTTTGGGTTTGGGATTGCATCATTATTTTGATCTCGTTATAAGAATTGATATGTGATATGATTATGTATGCCTAAGTTGTTAAGATTTAGTGTTGTAGTACACATTGAGTCTGTTGACTCACCGTTGCTGTGGATCATGTTTGGTGACGATCAAGTAATGGACCGGTCGGCGAAGCTTAGGGATGGCCATGCTCAGCAAGGAATTCATTTTATTTCATTTAAGTACTTTAAATTATTTGGGTTTGTTTTGATGTAATAAGGCCGTTAATATGAACTCATTTTATGCATGCTTTTATTGGAGTTTATTACTATACGATTAAGTTTAAATCAAGGTTAAATGGTTTTTCTTAAAAAAAATATATACAAGGTTTTCAATTGAACCCAACACAAGCAAATCCATCTTCAAACGACACGAATTTTTCCTAAGTAACAAACGGACTTTCAAATGTTTACTCGAGGAACATACCAGATCCGGTCAGGACTCGTGGGCCGGGTTTGGGATGTTTCACGAAAAAAGAAATTGTAACATTTAACCGATGGGGCCGTGGCTTTAACTTGCTCATAGTGAAATTTATCTAACTTATTCATATAGGATACCTACTAGGAAATCCGCATAACATCAGAAACTACAATATAGTGAATTAAAGAACTTAACCTCCAGTTAACCAAATAGTGAGGGATTGAGTCGTGGGATCTTTCTCAGCTTCAAATTTGGACCATCAACATTTTCATCTACTTCAGTATATCTAGCAAATTGTCTAAAATTAACATCCAGTTGTCCTGGCAATTTGCTTACCAGATCATTCATTGGGAAGGTGTAACGCCCCAAAACTCGGCCTAGAAGTTTAGACCGAATTTCGAAAGTCACGTTGATCACTAAAGTGATCGTGGGAAATTTTAGTTTAACAACCCGAAAAACCTTACAGTATTAATAACAGAACTTATAGTTCAAAATCATTTACATAAAATCATATTTACAGAAAACACTTTATTAACCAGTTTTAAAAATAACGTGACGCTTTCGAGACCTCCACAAACCGAGTCCAGCTTCAGAACACATAAATATACCTGAAAGGGGAAAACACTAAAGGGGGTGAGCTACACGAGCTCAGTATGAGTTCAACAAGTGACTAATAACAGAATTACAGAATTCAATTCAATAGCGAAATAGGCTTACATATATATGCAGAGTCAGAAAGTAAACTTGGAACCAACGTCCCAAAAGAATGTAACAACTCAAGCACACCAAGTCACACACAGACACTCAGTCACAAGTGTTATTCAGTCAGATAATCTTACACCCAGTACACTCAAATAGATACGTATTGATGCAGTCAAGTAATAAAACCCACCCGTCCAGGAAAAACACCTCTCTGTCCCCCGATCACACCCCAAAAGAGCTATTTAAGTTCATCCAACCAAACACACCATATAGGACCTCGAAAGGCCCATCCAACCCTACACACCATGTATGTGGACTAAGCCACTCAGATATTAATACGCAGCAGGGATGGCGTATATGTAGTATAGTGCAATGTGGTAATCCACTATACAGACATGTTGCAGTTTAAATTGCCAGATCAGATAATGGTACGCAACAAAGCTAACCTACGTGTGGTACAGTGCGGTAAACCGCTATACGAATAAGTTGTAGTAAACTGCCAGATCAGAATCAGTCTTCCTTCTCTTCACAGCCAAAACCCCAAAAGATTTATGCAAATTCATGTATGTAGACAGACGTACAGAAACAAAATACAAAATTTCCAGACAGTCGTTCTGTAACATCCTAAATTAGGGCCTTTGCATTTTATGTGTTTGGGTGTGAATGCTATGTGTCATGCTAGTTTAGGGTACTTTAGGGTCCAGGAATGACTTAGGGGTAAGCCGGAGCCTTAGTAAAAATTTGCTTTTTAGGCACTTTAAGGGAGAGCTGAATGGGATAGGACTTAAGGGTGGTTGGTTGTATGTTTAGACTCAAGAAGTGCTTTAGTAAAATGGCAAGGAGGCGCCACTTAAAGCTTAGGAAGGTGACGCCTCAGGGAAGCTGGCAGGGAGTAGGTTCGAGCTGCGTGGATTCCCTTTTGGGGATTTATTTTTGACGCCAAGGTGGGGGAGAGTTGCTTTCAGCTTGGACTCTGGTGGATGAGTGTTGAATGGGTCAACACATTTGAATGAAGGGAAGAGAGCAATTCAAGGAGAAGGAATCGGTCAACGAGGTTTGAATGGAGAGTGGAGAGTGATCGGTGGAGAGAATCGTGGGATTGGGAGAGAGGAGAGAGTTTGGTGAATGTGGGGTGTGTGAGTGTGTGTGCTCGGTTTAGTGAGGTTAGGGGTGGCCGAATGTTAAATGATAGCATTAGAGGAGTGTTGAGCATTTTTCGACTAGCTAGAAAGGACCAAGAGCATTCTTTTGTTCTTTTCTTTTGTCAAAACGAAACACCCTCATACCACTTGGTGCATTTTTCTTTTCTCTCAAAATACCAAAACCAAAACACCTTCTAATCTTCGTCTCATTTTCTTCTTCTTTTGTGCTTGGCGAAACCTACATTGCCTTTCACTCATCACTTTTGTTTATTTTCTTTGCCATTAACATCAAAGCCGAAACCCTCTGAAGCCACACCTTTTGTCGAAACTCTGTCATTCTCTTCTCTTTTCTTTCGAACACCTTAGCCGAATCTCTCTTGGTAGATAGCACCTTTCTTCTCTATCTCTTTCTTTTCAAGAGCAAAATAACTTTGACATTTGTGGATTGCTGTTACCTATTTTCCTCCACTCCCAATCAGTTTCTCTAGTGTTTAGGGTAAGTGTTTTCTTTTAGGTTCAATCATCTCTTCTCATGTTTGCGTGTCGAAGGCAGTAATCATATTCTTTAACTCTTGGCCGATTGTAGGGGGGCTTTGTCTTCGCGTTCTTCTGGCTTTTGGTCTGCGTTTGGAGTGTTTAAAGGGACAATCGGTTCTAGTCGATTCAAGTACTCGAGCGGTGCAGGATTCAAACCTTCTTAATCTCCGGGATTTGTTGATCTAGGTAAGGACCCTTAGTCTTGAGTGTTATTCCCTTTTGTTCGATTTCTTTGTGTTAATCTGGTCTAGTGAACAAGGTTACGTTCATGGACTCAAATGTCACCTAAGCGAAAGGAGGGTTAGACCCGTAGTCCCGACCCCTAAGTTCAAGAAGTACGCAGTGTGTTCTTTGTTCGAGATTGGCCACGGGTTGTGGGCGCCACGAGCAAAATAGGAGGCGGATAGCGATGTAGTTTTGAAAGCGATAGTGTTAACATAGATAGCATAGTCTTTGCGTGTAACCAGTGTGTAATATTTAAACACTTTAATATTATTATGTGTTATTAATTCTTTGGGAAGTGAAAAGCCCAAGCGGCTAGATGAACAAGCGTTATGCCACTATAGGCATGGCGAAACACGTGTAAGTACCTAGTTGGTTATGTATGCGCTGATGAATGTATGCCATAATGATATTGTGCACTTGATGACATGTTGCATTCATTTGACACTAGTATGCATGGGTTTGATTTGGTGTGAAAGGGAAGTGTAAGATCTGTCACTAGTGGTTTGGTACCACACACGTGGGTTGGCCCCACATTCTTGACTCGTGACTAAGTCTCGGTGGTTTGGAACCACCGGTGGTTTGGTACCACATAAATGTATGATTCGTGACTTGTCGGTGGTTTGGTACCACAGTGGGTTGGCCCCACATATATGATTATTCGGGATTGTCACTAGTGGTTTGGTACCACAAGTGGGTTGGCCCCACATATGATATCTTATGACTATGTCACCGGTGGATAGGTGCCACAAATGGAGTGTAGCGGATGGAGGGTTGATTGTAGAAATCCCACGGAGTGATCGGTTGAAATACGGGTGGTGTGCGAGAGGATGGAAAATCTAGGCTTGGGTAGGGTACATTGCATCCATATCTGTACATGCTATTTTGAGTGGGCTAAGGCCCAATATGTGTTTGTGGGCTTGGATCCATTTATGTGACTTAAGGGGGACTTACACACTGAGTCTCGATGACTCACCCCCTTTGCTTAATCTTGCAGGTGATCAGTGAGATGTGGACTTGGGAGCCGAGGGGACTCGAGGAGGCCATAGCTTGATATTTTTCAGTAAACTTAGTTTCTTTCCAAGACGTTTTAAATTTGGGTTTTTAATTGTTGTAATAAGGCCTTCTAAATTGTTATTTGCTTTTACATAATTACTTCGCTTTGATACGACATTAATTTACGACTTAAACATATTTGTTAAAAAGAAGTGTTCTAAACAACTATAACCTGAATATCGGTTTTCTCACAAGTACTAGCAAAAATAGCAAATGAGCGATTAATCCAACCTGAAATTTTTCTTAAGTTACAAACCCCTGTTTTCAAAACATCACCTAAAACAAAGAGTTTCAAACTTACGGTTTCCATCAAAATTTCAAAATTTCCTTATAACCTTTTTCCCTGTGACATACCAGGTCTGGTCGTAATGATTAGACCGGGTTTGGGATGTTACACGTTCGGACATAGAAACTCATATCCAGGCAAAAAATTACAGAATTCCTGTGCAGTCACAGAATGCACACCACACACAACCACTCACATACCAATCACATAGAACCAGAGTTGCGTACATTCAGCTACCCGGATTCAGAATCAATTGCATAGTAACCTCAAGTAACAATCAAACAATCTGCTTAAATAAAGTTATATATATAACCCACACCAATCTAGGGCGAATCAAAGTCCCAATCACACTTGCTAAGACTTAGCTAGGACTCGAAAAACACAAAATTAAAATCAAGCTTTAATTTGAAATAGAACAAAATTTGGCAAGGTCAGGCCACACGGCCGTCTGCTCCGGCCGTATGGAAATGCCTAGGCCGTGTGGGGGTCAACACGCCTATATAGAGGGACAGACGCCCGTGTGGACTGAGGCACACGCCCGTGTGACCTAAGGACATGGCCATGTGATCCGACCGTGTAACTCTCTGTCCAATTGTACTAAAATAGAGTGCAAGGTAGACATGGCCGTGTGAGGGTCTCAAACGCCCGTGTGCCCACCATTCACGGCCATGTGTCCAAAACACACGCCCGTGTGGGGTCTTTAAAGCCCCAAATTAGCCACACGACCGTGCGGCCAGGCCGTGTGGCACCAAACCATTAGATCCCTAATTCCCAAACATACACGCCCGTGTGCCCAGGGGACACGGCCATGTGAAAATCGACTAATTTTCCCAAATCAGCCACTCGGCCGTGTGGCCAGGCCGTGTGGCACCCAAATTAGCCTAGAAGCCCTAATTACCAATTGCACACGACCGTGTGAACCACCCGTGTGGGGGCATGTAACATCCTGAATTTTGGGCCTTTGCATTTTATGTGATGTGTGCTTAAAATATTAATTTAAAAGGGTTAGGGGTCCTGATTGGGCTCAAGAATGGGCTGAGGTTTTGTTTAAATATTCTGTTTAGACACTCAAGGATTTAAAATAAAGTTTTAGTAGTTTAAGTGACATATTGGGCTTGTGGCCCAAAGAACGAGAGCACAAGATGAGGGAGATATAAGTGGCATCACAAGTGCATGAGGAGGGCCCAAATTTTGACAGCTTGAAACCTAAGTTTTAGGGCAAAAATTTGGCACTTAGAAGAGTAAGGGGGCGGCACAAGGCTAAATTTTAGGAGATTTTATTATGTTTAATTTTAAGGATAATAGGCGGATAATGAAGAGAGGAATTAGGGCTATTTTGTGGTGATAATAGATCAAGATAAGGAAAAGATGAGAGCTCATCCAAGAGGCTAGAGTTGTAGAAAATTTGATTCAGTAAAGGGGAAAGAATCGTACTGTATAGGCAAAAGATAAGGTGTGCCGAATTCTTCATTATGTTCTCTGAAAATTCTCTCAAAATTTCTCTTTTATTTTTCAAACAAACTTGAACTCTCTCTTCTCTTTTCTTTTTCCGATGTAAATCAAAACTCTTTAGATCTCAATTGCCGAAACCCTACCATCCTTTTTCTCTTCTCTTTTGGCCAAATCTCACTAACAACTCCTTGTTTATATTTTTCCAATTCTTTGTTTCTCTAAAAGCCGAAATCACTAAGATCACACCCCCTGAGGTTGCTGAATTCTCTTCAGGGGAGTCTGCTTGTGCCGAATTTTGAAGGAACCAATAGGTAAGTATTGATTTCAGGATTTCAAGGTTTTTCGACTTTTCAAAATCCCTAGCCGAATGGCTATTTAGAACTAATCTCTTATTTCTCTCTTATTTTCAGCATTCCGGGATTTGAAGTGGGGCCAATCGCATAGATCTCTAAGTTATAGTTTGGTAACACACGAATTGTGTTACTTTTGGGATTTCAAGGTAAGAGGAATCTATTAGTTTCAAAGTGTAAATTCGGGTATCTATTAACCCTTGGCCGATTATAGGAGAGGCCCTATTTTCACATCTTTTCGGCTTTTTGAGCAAAGTTATAGATCGGTTTAGAAAGGGTATCGACATTAATCAGGTGTGTAACCTTTCCCACTATTAGATTGGGTGCTAATATATATATATATATATGTATAAATCTGCTATACTCTGTTAAATGCCGAAAACCCGGTATTATGATTGAAAACCCGAGGAGGGTAAAGGCTAATCATCAGGTTAGTGATTTCTGTCCTTCTTCAGTAATATGCTTTGTATGCCGATTTCTCTGTATGCTTGGGGTTGGGTGAATGATGAAAGGGAAGTGATGCATTCTGGTGGCTTATGCCATTTCACTGGTGACTTTGTCACAACTCATTTTCAGTGGCTTATGCCATTTCGGCTGGTGACTTTGTCACAACTTCGGTTCAGTGGCTTATGCCATTTTACTGGTGACTCTGTCACAAATTTGACGATGAGCGACTAAGCTGCGGCATGTCCGCCATCGATGGTGTGTAGCGGTGTGGGTTGATTATAGAAATCCCCAATGGTGTGCTTGGCAGGTAACGGTGGTGTGTAGCGGATGGAAACCTAGGATTGGGTTAGGTTATGTATTTCATTTGCTAAATTATGTTTTATTTACTAATTTGTGGGCTAAGGCCCAATCTGATGGTGCATGAGGGTTGCACACTGAGTTTCGCGACTCACCCAATTATTTTAACCATTTCAGGTGACACTTAGTGCATCGGACCTGGGTGGAGGAGGAGGAGCAAGGTGGCCATGCGATGAGCATTGAGGATTCAGCAAAAGACTTCACTTTATTTATTTATTTATTTATTTATTTTTAAGAAATTTATCTTAAGTGGGTTTTAAGTTTCGTTGTAATAAGGCCATGGGCCACTAGACTATTATACTTTGCTTTGGGTTTTATTTTGGGCTTTCATTATTGACATTTAAACTTTAACTAAACTAAGGCATGTATTAAGATTTTGGTTTTTATTCATAAAACAACAAGTGAAATTTATATATTATTTAAACTTATCAAGTTATTAAGTTTTCCCGAATAAAAGATTAAATACAAGAAAATATTTCCCAAAGATTGCGACATCTTTTACAAAACTCTTTTGAGTGGCATGCCAGATCCGGCTGTAGTGTTTGGGTCGGGTTTGGGGTGTTACAGATTGGTATCAGAGCCCGGTTCAAAACTCGGCTCTGGGGGTTTTTGGGCTCAAAATGTTTTCTAAAGTTAGGCTTTTGAAACATGCATGTTTTTAAATAATAACAGGTTTGTTAGCTCGGCATGGCACCTGCGTCTCCGGCCTAAGTCTGCCAGGTAAGTATTTAGAACTCACTGTGTGTTATATATATTTGTGGGCTTGATGGGCTTTAAGGGATGTAGATTATTTTAATTAGAGCTTGATGGACCTTAGGCCTAGTTAAACAACTCTTCAATTCCATAAGACTTAATCCAACCGAACAAACCTGTAAATAAGTCACAAGACCAGGGTGTGGCAACAGGCATACGCATGTCTAGGATTGGATTCAGGGAGAGCTTGGTACTTAAGCAGTCTTAGTGACTCACCTCCTCTTCGCTAGAATCCTATCTGGTGCGTAGTGACTGTTCACCTTAGTCATGAGGACTTGTTGACGGGCCCAAAATTTATAACTAAAACCCGAAAGGGACAAGCCATCCATTTTTGTAAAACTACTAAAATATCTCTGATTTGTAAAATTACCAAAATATCCCTGATTTGTAAAATTACCATAATACCCCCAAATTTTCAAATTACCAAAATACCCCTGAAATGCAAAATTACCTTATTTCACAAAGGAACCCTATTTTGGAAAAGTACGAAAATACCCCTGTAGGATAAATTATGAAAATACCCCTGGTTAGTGAAACGATGAAGACACCCCTACATGATGAATGTAAGTTCGTTGATGCTACTTGTATGTGGATGGTTGATGATGAAACGTCTGTGCTTCTTAGGACTAGAAGATGTGAACCTGAGATTGAAACTTGTGGATGTGATTCCAAATTCGAAAGAACTACTCTTAAACTACTGTTCATAAGACTGTTCGTGGTTAATCAGTGGAAGAAAAACTATTAAATCATAAAATTTCTAACCAGATAAACGTCAATCGGAAGAATGAGTACAAGGGGTCGAGGACGTCCACCGCGTGGTCGTGGAGGTGTAGGTTATGTTGAGGCGAGGCAGCCAGCTTTGGTCTATGTAGCACGTCGCCAAGGGGACGAGGATGCTCTAGATGCGAATACCGGTGCGTACTCTATCATATTATCCTAAGTGTTTCTTTTGGCTTTAGAAATTAGAGTTCGCAGCGGAAGCATAGTGGTGAGACTTGGGTAGTATGATTAATAGTTAGTTGGAAATTTCGAGGATGAAATTTCTTTTAAGGGGGGTAGAACTGTAACATCCTGAATTTTGGGCCTGTGCATTTTATGTGATGTGTGCTTAAAATATTAATTTAAAAGGGTTAGAGGTCCTGATTGGGCTCAAGAATGGGCTGAGGTTTTGTTTAAATATTCTGTTTAGACACTCAAGGATTTAAAATAAAGTTTTAGTAGTTTAAGTGACATATTGGGCTTGTGGCCCAGCAACGAGGGGCAGAGTAAAGGGGAGCTATAAGTGGCGTCACATGTGCATGAGGAGGGCCCAAATTTTGACAGCTTGAAGCCTAAGTTTTAGGGCTAAAATTCGGCACTTAGAAGAGTAAGGGGGGACGGCACAAGGCTAAATTTTAGGAGATTTTATTATGTTTAATTTTAAGGATAATAGGCAGATATTGAAGAGAGGAATTAGGGCTATTTTTGTGGTGAAAATAGATCAAGATAAGGGAAAAGATGAGAGCTCATCCAAGAGGCTAGAGTTGGCTGAAAATTTGACTCTGTAAAGGGGAAAGAATTGGCCCTGTATAGGCAGTAAGGTGTGCCGAATTCTTCATTATGTTCTCTGAAAATTCTCTCAAAAAATTCTCTTTTATTTTTCGGCAAACTTGAACTCTCTCTTCTCTTTTCTTTTTCTGACAAAAATAAAAACTCTTTAGATCTCAATTGCCGAAACCCTACCATCCTTTTTCTCTTCTCTTTTGGCCGAATCTCACTAACCACTCCTTGTTTATATTTTTCCAATTCTTTGTTTCTCTAAAAGCCGAAATCACTAAGATCACACCTCACGAAGTTGCCGAATTCTCTTGAGAGTCTGCTGTGTCGAATTTTGAAGGAAGCAATAGGTAAGTATTGATTTGAGATTTCAATCTTTTTGGCTTTTCAAAATCCCTAGCCGAATGGCTATTTAGAACTAATCTCTTATTTCTCTCTTATTTTCGGCATTCCGGGATCTGAAGTGGGGCCAATCGCATAGATCTCTAAGTTATAGTTCGGTAACACTCGAATTGTGTTACTTTCGAGATTTCAAGGTAAGAGGAATCTATTAGTTTCAAAGTGTAAATTCGGGTATCTATTAACCCTTGGCCGATTGTAGGAGAGGCCCTATTTTCACATCTTTTTGGCTTTTTGAGCAAAGTTATAGATCAGTTTAGAAAGGGTATCGACATTAATCAGGTGTGTAACCTTTCCCACTATTAGATTGGGTGTTAATATATATATATATATATATATATATGTATAAATCTTCTATACTCTGTTAAATACCGAAAACACGGCATTATGATTGAAAACCCGAGGAGGGTAAAGGCTAATCATCAGGTTAGTGATTTCTGTCCTTCTTCAGTAATATGCTTTGTATGCCGATTTCTCTTTATGCTTGGGGTTGGGTGAATGATGAAAGGGGAAGTGATCATTGCTCGTGGCTTATGCCATTTCACTGGTGACTTTGTCACAACTTCGATTTCGTGGCTTATGCCATTTCACTGGTGACTCTATCACAACTTTGACGATGAGCGATTAAGCTGCGGCATGTCTGCCATCGATGGTGTGTAGCGGTGTGGGTTGATTATAGAAATCCCCAATGGTGTGCTTGGTAGGTATGGGTGGTGTGTAGCGGATGGAAACCTAGGATTGGGTTGGGTTATGTATGTCATTTGCTAAATTATGTTTTATTTACCGATTTGTGGGCTAAGGCCCAACTCGATGGTGCATGAGGGTTGCACACTGAGTTTCGCGACTCACCCAATTATTTTAACCATTTTATTTGACACTTAGTGCATCGGACCGGGCTAGAGGAGGGAGCAAGGTGGCCATGCGACAGAGCATTTAGGATTCAGCAAAAAAACTTCACTTTATTTATTTATTTATTTATTTTTAAGAAATTTATCTTAAGTGGGTTTTAAGTTTCGTTGTAATAAGGCCATGGGCCACTAGACTATTATACTTTGCTTTGGGTTTTATTTTGGGCTTTCATTATTGACATTTAAACTTTAACTAAACTAAGGCATGTATTAAGATTTTGGTTTTTATTCATAAAACAACAAGTGAAATTTATATATTATTTAAACTTATCAAGTTATTAAGTTTTCCCGAATAAAAGATTAAATACAAGAAAAATATTTCCCGAAGATTGCGACATCTTTTACAAAACTCTTTTAAGTGGCAAGCCAGATCTGGCTGTAGTGTTTGGGCCGGGTTTAAGGTGTTGCAGATTGGTATCAGAGCCCGGTTCAAAACTCGGCTCTGGGGGTTTTTGGGCTCAAAATGTTTTCTAAAGTTAGGCTTTTGAAACATGCATGTTTTTAAATAATAATGAGTTTGTTAGCTCGGCATGGCACTGCGTCTCGGCCCAAGTTCGCGGTAAGTATTGAGAACTCACTGTGTGTGTTATATATATATGTGGGCTTGATGGGCTTTAAGGGACGTAGATTATTTTAATTAGAGCTTGATGGACCTTAGGCCTAGTTAAACAACTCTTCAATTCCATAAGACTTAATCCAACCGAACAAACCTGTAAACAAGTCACAAGACCAGGGTGTGGCAACAGGCATACGCATGTCTAGGATTGGATTTAGGGAGAGCTTGGTATTTAAGCGGTCCTAGTGACTCACCTCCTCTTCGCTAGAATCCTGCAGTGCGTAGGACTGCTCACCTTAGTCATGAGGACTTGTTGTGGGCCCAAAATTTATAACTAAAACCAGAAAGGACCGACCATCCTATTTTATAAAACTACTAAAATATCTCTAATTTGTAAAATTACCAAAATATCCATGATTTGTAAAATTACCAAAATACCCTGAATTTTCAAATTACCAAAATACCCAGAAATGCAAAATTACCTTATTTCACAAAGGAACCCTATTTTGGAAAATTACAAAAACCCCTGTAGGATAAATTACGAAAATACCACAGGTAGTGAAACGATGAAGACACCCCTACATGATGAATGTAAGTTCGTGGATGCTACTTGTATGTGGATGGTTGATGATTGAACGTATGTGCTTCTTAGGATTAGAAGATGTGAACCTGAGACTGAAACTTGTGGATGTGATTCAATTCGAAAGAACTACTCTTAAACTATCATTCATAAAAAGGTATTCGTGGTTAATCAGTGGAAGAAAACTATTAAATCATAAAATTTCTAACCAGATAAACGTCAATCGGAACAATGAGTACAAGGGGTCGAGGACGTCCACCGCGTGGTCGTGGAGGTGTAGGTTATGCTGAGGCGAGGCAGCCAGCTTTGGTCTATGCAGCACGTCGCCAAGGGGACGAGGACGCTCTAGATGCGAATACCGGTGCGTACTCTATCATATTATCCTAAGTGTTTCTTTTGGCTTTAGAAATTAGAGTTCGCAGCGGAAGCATAGTTGTGAGACTTGGGTAGTATGATTAATAGTTAGTTGGAAATTTTGAGGACGAAATTTCTTTTAAGGGGGTAGAACTGTAACATCCTGAATTTTGGGCCTGTGCATTTTATGTGATGTGTGCTTAAAATATTAATTTAAAAGGGTTAGGGGTCCTGATTGGGCTCAAGAATGGGCTGAGGTTTTGTTTAAATATTCTGTTTAGACACTCAAGGATTTAAAATAAAGTTTTAGTAGTTTAAGTGACATATTGGGCTTGTGGCCCAAAGAACGAGGGAGTAAAGGGAGCTATAAGTGGCGTCACAAGTGCATGAGGAGGGCCCAAATTTTTGTGACTTGAAGCCTAAGTTTTAGGGCTAAAATTTGGCACTTAGAAGAGTAAGGGGGACGGCACAAGGCTAAATTTTAGGAGATTTTATTATGTTTAATTTTAATGATAATAGGCGAGATATTGAAGAGAGGAATTAGGGCTATTTTTGTGGTGAAAATAGATCAAGATAAGGAAAAGATGAGAGCTCATCCAAGAGGCTAGAGTTGGTAGAAAATTTGACTCTGTAAAGGGGAAAGAATTGGCCTGTATAGGCGATAAGGTGTGCGAATTCTTCATTATGTTCTCTGAAAATTCTCTCAAAAATTCTCTTTTATTTTTTAAGGCAAACTTTGACTCTCTCTTCTCTTTTCTTTTTCGACAAAAATAAAAACTCTTTAGATCTCAATTGTGAAACCCTACCATCCTTTTTCTCTTCTCTTTTGGCCGAATCTCACTAACCACTCCTTGTTTATATTTTTCCAATTCTTTGTTTCTCTAAAAGCCAAAATCACTAAGATCACACCTCCGAAGTTGCCGAATTCTCTTGAGTGCGCTGTGTCGAATTTTGAAGGAAGCAATAGGTAAGTATTGATTTGAGGATTTCAATGTTTTTGGCTTTTCAAAATCCCTAGCCGAATGGCTATTTAGAAGTAATCTCTTATTTCTCTCTTATTTTCGGCATTCCGGGATCTGAAGTGGGGCCACTCGCATAGATCTCTAAGTTATAGTTCGGTAACACTCGAATTGTGTTACTTTCGAGATTTCAAGGTAAGAGGAATCTATTAGTTTCAAAGTGTAAATTCGGGTATCTATTAACCCTTGGCCGATTGTAGGAGAGGCCCTATTTTCACATCTTTTCGGCTTTTTGAGCAAAGTTATAGATCAGTTTAGAAAGGGTATCGACATTAATCAGGTGTGTAACCTTTCCCACTATTAGATTGGGTGTTAATATATATATATATATATATATGTATAAATCTTCTATACTCTGTTAAATGCCGAAAACACGGCATTATGATTGAAAACCCGAGGAGGGTAAAGGCTAATCATCAGGTTAGTGATTTGTCCTTCTTGATAATATGCTTTGTATGCCGATTTCTCCGTATGCTTGGGGTTGGGTGAATGATGAAAGGGAAGTGATCTGTTCTGGTGGCTTATGCCATTTCAGCCTGGTGACTTTGTCACAACTCAGTTTCTGGTGGCTTATGCCATTTCAGCCTGGTGACTCTATCACAACTTTGACGATGAGCAGTTAACTGCAGCATGTCTGCCATCGATGGTGTGTAGCGGTGTGGGTCGATTATAGAAATCCCCAATGGTGTGCTTGGTAGGTATGGGTGGTGTGTAGCGGATGGAAACCTAGGATTGGGTTGGGTTATGTATGTCATTTGCTAAATTATGTTTTATTTACTGATTTGTGGGCTAAGGCCCAATCTGATGGTGCATGAGGGTTGCACACTGAGTTTCGCGACTCACCCAATTATTTTAACCATTTTAGGTGACACTTAGTGCATCGGACCGGGCTGGAGGAAGGAGCAAGGTGGCCATGCGACAGAGCATTTAGGATTCAGCAAAAAAACTTCACTTTATTTATTTATTTATTTATTTTTAAGAAATTTATCTTAAGTGGGTTTTAAGTTTCGTTGTAATAAGGCCATGGGCCACTAGACTATTATACTTTGCTTTGGGTTTTATTTTTGGCTTTCATTATTGACATTTAAACTTTAACTAAACTAAGGCATGTATTAAGATTTTTGTTTTTATTCATAAAACAACAAGTGAAATTTATATATTATTTAAACTTATCAAGTTATTAAGTTTTCCCGAATAAAAGATTAAATACAAGAAAAATATTTCCCGAAGATTGCGACATCTTTTACAAAACTCTTTTGAGTGGCATGCCAGATCTGGCTGTAGTGTTTGGGCCGGGTTTAAGTTGTTGCAGATTGGTATCAGAGCCCGGTTCAAAACTCGACTCTGGGGGTTTTTGGGCTCAAAACGTTTTCTAAAGTTAGGCTTTTGAAACATGCATGTTTTTAAATAATAACAGGTTTGTTAGCTCGGCATGGCACCTGCGTCTCCAGCCCAAGTCCGCCAGGTAAGTATTCAGAACTCACTGTGTGTTATATATATATGTGGGCTTGATGGGCTTTAAGGGACGTAGATTATTTTAATTAGAGCTTGATGGACCTTAGGCCTAGTTAAACAACTCTTCAATTCCATAAGACTTAATCCAACCGAACAAACCTGTAAACAAGTCACAAGACCAGGGTGTGGCAACAGGCATACGCATGTCTAGGATTGGATTTAGGGAGAGCTTGGTATTTAAGCAGTCCTAGTGACTCACCTCCTCTTCGCTAGAATCCTACCTGGTGCGTAGTGACTGTTCACCTTAGTCATGAGGACTTGTTGACGGGCCCAAAATTTATAACTAAAACCCGAAAGGGACCAGCCATCCTATTTTATAAAACTACTAAAATATCTCTAATTTGTAAAATTACCAAAATATCCATGATTTGTAAAATTACCAAAATACCCCTGAATTTTCAAATTACCAAAATACCCCCGAAATGCAAAATTGCCTTATTTCACAAAAGAACCCTATTTTGGAAAATTACAAAAATACCCCTGTAGGATAAATTACGAAAATACCCCTGGGTAGTGAAACGATGAAGACACCCCTACATGATGAATGTAAGTTCGTGGATGCTACTTGTATATGGATGGTTGATGATTGAACGTATGTGCTTCTTAGGATTAGAAGATGTGAACCTGAGACTGAAACTTGTGGATGTGATTCCGAATTCGAAAGAACTACTCTTAAACTACTGTTCATAAGACTGTTCGTGGTTAATCAGTGGAAGAAAACTATTAAATCATAAAATTTCTAACCAGATAAACGTCAATCGGAACAATGAGTACAAGGGGTCGAGGACGTCCACCGCGTGGTCGTAGAGGTGTAGGTTATGCTGAGGCAAGGCAGCCAGCTTTGGTCTATGCAGCACGTCGCCAAGGGGACGAGGACGCTCTAGATGCGAATACCGGTGCGTACTCTATCATATTATCCTAAGTGTTTCTTTTGGCTTTAGAAATTAGAGTTCGCAGCGGAAGCATAGTTGTGAGACTTGGGTAGTATGATTAATAGTTAGTTGGAAATTTCGAGGACGAAATTTCTTTTAAGGGGGGTAGAACTGTAACATCCTGAATTTTGGGCCTGTGCATTTTATGTGATGTGTGCTTAAAATATTAATTTAAAAGGGTTAGGGGTCCTGATTGGGCTCAAGAATGGGCTGAGGTTTTGTTTAAATATTCTGTTTAGACACTCAAGGATTTAAAATAAAGTTTTAGTAGTTTAAGTGACATATTGGGCTTGTGGCCCAGCAACGAGGGGCAGAGTAAAAGGGAGCTATAAGTGGCGTCACAAGTGCATGAGGAGGGCCCAAATTTTGTGACTTGAAGCCTAAGTTTTAGGGCTAAAATCGGCACTTAGAAGAGTAAGGGGACGGCACAAGGCTAAATTTTAGGAGATTTTATTATGTTTAATTTTAATGATAATAGCGAGATATTGAAGAGAGGAATTAGGGCTAATTTTGTGGTGAAAATAGATCAAGATAAGGGAAAAGATGAGAGCTCATCCAAGAGGCTAGAGTTGGTAGAAAATTTGACTCTGTAAAGGGGAAAGAATTGGCCTGTATAGGCGAGAAGGTGTGCCGAATTCTTCATTATGTTCTCTGAAAATTCTCTCAAAAAATTCTCTTTTATTTTTCGGCAAACTTGAACTCTCTCTTCTCTTTTCTTTTTCTGACAAAAATAAAAACTCTTTAGATCTCAATTGCCGAAACCCTACCATCCTTTTTCTTCTCTTTGGCCGAATCTCACTAACCACTCCTAGTTTATATTTTTCCAATTCTTTGTTTCTCTAAAAGCCGAAATCACTAAGATCACACCTCCTGAAGTTGCCGAATTCTCTTCAGGGGAGTCTGCTTGTGTCGAATTTTGAAGGAAGCAATAGGTAAGTATTGATTTCAGGATTTCAATGTTTTTTGGCTTTTCAAAATCCCTAGCCGAATGGCTATTTAGAACTAATCTCTTATTTCTCTCTTATTTTCGGCATTCCGGGATCTGAAGTGGGGCCAATCGCATAGATCTCTAAGTTATAGTTCGGTAACACTCGAATTGTGTTACTTTCGAGATTTCAAGGTAAGAGGAATCTATTAGTTTCAAAGTGTAAATTCGGGTTTCTATTAACCCTTGGCCGATTGTAGGAGAGGCCCTATTTTCACATCTTTTCGGCTTTTTGAGCAAAGTTATAGATCAGTTTAGAAAGGGTATCGACATTAATCAGGTGTGTAACCTTTCCCACTATTAGATTGGGTGTTAATATATATATATATATATATATATATATGTATAAATCTTCTATACTCTGTTAAATGCTGAAAACACGGCATTATGATTGAAAACCCGAGGAGGGTAAAAGCTAATCATCAGGTTAGTGATTTCTGTCCTTCTTCAGTAATATGCTTTGTATGCCGATTTCTCTGTATGCTTGGGGTTGGGTGAATGATGAAAGGGGAAGTGATATGTTCTGGTGGCTTAGGCCATTTCAGCCTGATGACTTTGTCACAACTCTGTTTCTGGTGGCTTATGCCATTTCAGCCTGGTGACTCTATCACAACTTTGACGATGAGCAGTTAACTGCAGCATGTCTGCCATCGATGGTGTGTAGCAGTGTGGGTTGATTATAGAAATCCCCAATGGTGTGCTTGGTAGGTATGGGTGGTGTGTAGCGGATGGAAACCTAGGATTGGGTTGGGTTATGTATGTCATTTGCTAAATTATGTTTTATTTACTGATTTGTGGGCTAAGGCCCAATCTGATGGTGCATGATGGTTGCACACTGAGTTTCGCGACTCACCCAATTATTTTAACCATTTTAGGTGACACTTAGTGCATCGGACCGGGCTGGAGAAGGGAGCAAGGTGGCCAAGCGACAGAGCATTTAGGATTCAGCAAAAAAACTTCACTTTATTTATTTATTTATTTATTTTTAAGAAATTTATCTTAAGTGGGTTTTAAGTTTCGTTGTAATAAGGCCATGGGCCCCTAGACTATTATACTTTGCTTTGGGTTTTATTTTGGGCTTTCATTATTGACATTTAAACTTTAACTAAACTAAGGCATGTATTAAGATTTCGGTTTTTATTCATAAAACAACAAGTGAAATTTATATATTATTTAAACTTATCAAGTTATTAAGTTTTCCCGAATAAAAGATTAAATACAAGAAAAATATTTCCCGAAGATTGTGACATCTTTTACAAAACTCTTTTGAGTGGCATGCCAGATCTGGCTGTAGTGTTTGGGCCGGGTTTAAGGTGTTGCAGATTGGTATCAGAGCCCGGTTCAAAACTCGACTCTGGGGGTTTTTGGGCTCAAAACGTTTTCTAAAGTTAGGCTTTGAAACATGCATGTTTTTAAATAATACTTGAGTTTGTTAGCTCAAGCATGGCACTCGTCTCGGCCCAAGTCCGCAGGTAAGTATTCGAGAACTCTTGTGTTATATATATATGTGGGCTTGATGGGCTTTAAGGGACGTAGATTATTTTAATTAGTGCTTGATGGACCTTAGGCCTAGTTAAGAAACTCTTCAATTCCATAAGACTTAATCCAACCGAACAAACCTGTAAACAAGTCACAAGACCAGGGTGTGGCAACAGGCATACGCATGTCTAGGATTGGATTCAGGGAGAGCTTGGTATTTAAGCAATCCTAGTGACTCACCTCCTCTTCGCTAGAATCCTACAGTGAGTAGTATTTGTTCACCTTAGTCATGAGGACTTGTTGTGGGCCCAAAATTTATAACTAAAACCCGAAAGGGACGACCATCCTATTTTATAAAACTACTAAAATATCTCTAATTTGTAAAATTACCAAAATATCCATGATTTGTAAAATTACCAAAATACCCCTGAATTTTCAAATTACCAAAATACCCCCGAAATGCAAAATTGCCTTATTTCACAAAGGAACCCTATTTTGGAAAATTACAAAAATACCTCATTAGGATAAATTACGAAAATACCCACAGGTAGTGAAACAATGAAGACACCCTACATGATGAATGTAAGTTCGTGGATGCTACTTGTATGTGGATGGTTGATGATTGAGCGTATGTGCTTCTTAGGATTAGAAGATGTGAACCTGAGACTGAAACTTGTGGATGTGATTCCGAATTCGAAAGAACTACTCTTAAACTACTGTTCATAAGACTGTTCGTGGTTAATCAGTGGAAGGAAACTATTAAATCATAAAATTTCTAACCAGATAAACGTCAATCGGAACAATGAGTACAAAGGGTCGAGGGCGTCCACCGCGTGGTCGTGGAGGTGTAGGTTATCTTGGCGAGGCGGCCGGCTTTGGTCTATGCAAAGACGTCGCCAGGGACGAGGGCGCTCTAGATGCGCGACGGCAGTGCGTACTCTATCATATTATCCTAAGTGTTTCTTTTGGCTTTAGAAATTAGAGTTCGCAGTGGAAGCATAGTTGTGAGACTTGGGTAGTATGATTAATAGTTAGTTGGAAATTTGAGGACGAAATTTCTTTTAAGGGGGTAGAACTGTAACATCCTGAATTTTGGGCCTGTGCATTTTATGTGATGTATGCTTAAAATATTAATTTAAAAGGGTTAGGGGTCCTGATTGGGCTCAAGAATGAAATTTGAGGTTTTGTTTAAATATTTTGTTTAGACACTCAAGGATTTAAAATAAAGTTTTAGTAGTTTAAGTGACATATTGGGCTTGTGGCCCAAAGAACGAGCGCAGAGTAAAGGGGAGCTATAAGTGGCGTCACAAGTGCATGAGGAGGGCCCAAATTTTGACAGCTTGAAGCCTAAGTTTTAGGGCTAAAATTCGGCACTTAGAAGAGTAAGGGGGGACGGCACAAGGCTAAATTTTAGGAGATTTTATTATGTTTAATTTTAAGGATAATAGGCAGATAATGAAGAGAGGAATTAGGGCTAATTTTGTGGTGATAATAGATCAAGATAAGGGAAAAGATGAGAGCTCATCCAATAGGCTAGAGTTGGCCAAAAATTTGACTTTGTAAAGGGGAAAGAATCGGCCCTGTATAGGCAGTAAGGTGTGCCGAATTCTTCATTATGTTCTCTGAAAATTCTCTCAAAAATTTCTCTTTTATTTTTCGGCAAACTTGAACTCTCTCTTCTCTTTTCTTTTTCTGACAGAAATCAAAACTCTTTAGATCTCAATTTCTGAAACCCTACCATCCTTTTTCTCTTCTCTTTTGGCCGAATCTCACTAACCACTCCTTGTTTATATTTTTCCAATTCTTTGTTTCTCTAAAAGCCGAAATCACTAAGATCACACCTCCTGAAGTTGCCGTATTCTCTTCAGGGGAGTCTGCTTGTGCCGAATTTTGAAGGAAGCAATAGGTAAGTATTGATTTTAGGATTTCAATGTTTTTCGGCTTTTCAAAATCCCTAGCCGAATGGCTATTTAGAACTAATCTCTCATTTCTCTCTTATTTTCGGCATTCTGGGATCTGAAGTGGGGCCAATCGCATAGATCTCTAAGTTATAGTTCGGTAACACTCAAATTGTGTTACTTTCGGGATTTCAAGGTAAGAGGAATCTATTAGTTTCAAAGTGTAAATTTGGGTATCTATTAACCCTTGGCCGATTGTAGAAGAGGCCCTATTTTTACATCTTTCTGGCTTTTTGAGCAAAGTTATAGATCGGTTTAGAAAGAGTATTGACATTAATCAGGTGTGTAACCTTTCCCACTATTAGATTGGGTGTTAATATATATATATATATATGTATCAATCTACTATACTCTGTTAAATGCCGAAAACTTGGCATTATGATTGAAAACCCGAGGAGGGTAAAGGCTAATCATCAGGTTAGTGATTGCCCTTCTTGATAATATGCTTTGTATGCCGATTTCTCTGTATGCTTGGGGTTGGGTGAATGATGAAAGGGAAGTGATGCATTCGGTGGCTTATGCCATTTCACCTGGTGACTTTGTCACAACTCGCATTTACGTGGCTTATGCCATTTCACTGGTGACTCTATCACAACTTTGACGATGAGCGGCTAAGCTGCGGCATATGTCCGCCATCGATGGTGTGTAGCGGTGTGGGTTGATTATAGAAATCCCCAATGGTGTGCTTGGCGGTAAGGGTGGTGTGTAGCGGATGGAAACCTAGGATTGGGTTGGGTTATGTATGTCATTTGCTAAATCATGTTTTATTTCTTGATTTGTGGGCTAAGGCCCAATCGATGGTGCATGAGGGTTGCACACTGCGAGTTTCGCGACTCACCCAATTATTTTAACCATTTCAGGTGACACTTAGTGCATCGGACAGTGGTGGAGGAGGGAGCAAGGTGGGCCATGACATGAGCATTGAGGATTCAAACAAAAAGACTTCACTTTATTTATTTATTTATTTATTTTTATGAAATTTATCTTAAGTGGGTTTTAAGTTTCGTTGTAATAAGGCCATGGGCCACTAGACTATTATACTTTGCTTTGGGTTTTATTTTGGGCTTTCATTATTGACATTTAAACTTTAACTAAACTAAGGCATGTATTAAGATTTTGGTTTTTATTCATAAAACAACAAGTGAAATTTATATATTATTTAAACTTATCAAGTTATTAAGTTTTCCATTAATAAAAGATTAAATACAAGAAAAATATTTCCCGAAGATTGCGACATCTTTTACAAAACTCTTTTGAGTGGCATGCCAGATCCGGCTGTAGTGTTTACAGGGCACATGCCCGTGTGGCCACCCGTGTGGTCACGAAACCACACTGAAATTGACTGAAAGCTCGATTTTGCGACATTAGAACAAACCCCAGTCGTTAACCACTCTTTAAACAACAGAATCTTACAGAAATCCTCCAGATTCAACAACAATTTCATGTTGAAAATAAGCAATTCAGAACACACACACCAGATGCCAAATTTCACAGCAATTCGATACCAATACCTAGTTCAGTACACACTCGAGATTATCAAATACTACAAAATTGAGTTAACAAATTAAAAAAAAGAAAAGAGGAGAGGTTTGAAACCCACACCTGATTTGTGATATAAGCACCTGAATCGTTCGATTTTCTCCCCAAGCCAATTCAGAGACCCACCGGTCAACAACGTTGAACCCGGAATTAATTTGGGAACCAACAGAGGGAAAGAAAGAGAAGAAAATCTCTCGATTGAAAAAAAAAACCAAAAAAGGAGATAGAGGGAACGTCTAGGGAGAAAAAGAAGAGAACGTGCAAAATTTTTCCAAAAAATAAAGATAATAAAAATAACAAATAAACCAATCAAAATAACAAAAATAAAGTTAAAAATTAATAACTATCTTTAACTCAAAACAAATAGAAGGTGCAAAAACAATTCCCCACTAACACACCTGGAGACTCAAACCCGAGACCTCAGACTAAACTAACACATAACCAACCACCAGACCAGCAGGCCCATTCTGACAATAGTACGTGAAAGCAAACTCAAATGCCCAATCTAGCCACTGACCCTACCTGTAAATCTCAAAATTTCTAACCCCAAAAATTGGGACGTTACAGAAGGCATTGGAATCAACTCCAAGTAGAAGAAAAAGAAAAATAATAAAGATTACTCCTCGAAATTCCATTTGAAATTATTCTAATACTAAAGAAATAAGGGTAACTAATGTTTATTAAATTATTTTCTTTCTAATGCTTAAAATTAATGGAGAGAGCTACCTTATTTATAGTTTTTTCTTTTTTAAACTAAATATATTGTTTTAATAGTTAATATTTTGAAACCGTGAAACATAGGTTTCAAGTTGTCATTGTTTTTAGGCACTATTTTGTTTTGTTAGTTTTCCCAATAAATATTTTATGATGAATAAATTTTATGATTTATAACTTTACTTGATATAAATATATTATAGGATATAACACCAATAGATTCATTAATTATGAAATGAAATGTACATTTCTTCCCTTTTTTTTTTAACTTCATATTTCAAATATATTTTGATTTTTGAATTTAATCGGGTATGATTTTTTAGTAATGACAATGCACGTGTATATTAATAGAAAATTGTAGTATTATCCACGCAAGGATTGAGTTAAGAGAGTTTCATGTTGGACCTATTGTGCTTTCCCTTTAAAAAAGATCACGTCAGAGTCAACCCCAAATTGTTTCAAAACAATATAACTGTAATATATTTTAAACCATAAAGCTTACCTTCTTTTAATACAAAATTGCGTTTGAAGTAGCAAATTTTTTACTTGTTCAAATTTAATCAAATTTCATAAGATCCATGACTTCAATCTTCCAAAGTGAGCATTTGATATGTACCAAAGCCTATTCTCATTGTTCATGAATCTATGTTAGACTTTACTACATCAAATTCTTAAACAATTACAATATGTTTTGTTCATTAATTCTCTTTTGTATATGAATTGTTTTATATTAGTACAAGTTATTGATGACTAGATAATAGTGAATATTTTGGCTCTCTCTCCAAGCTTATGTTTGACATATTGTAATTCAGCGCCCCAAACTCGGCTGGGATGGTTTGACCCAAATCCAGAACATCACATTAGCCACTTACGTGACTCTCCATACCAACCATCAAAAACACCACAAATCCACCATTCACACCAGACAGATACACGCTTAATCATCAATTAACAATTAACATTAAACAATCAAGCCCTAGAATCATGCTCTTCTAGCAAAACCATCAAAATAACATTTAAGGGTAAAAATGTCATTTCACATACGATACTCGAAACATTCATAAATAAAAAAATTTAAATGTGCATACATGTTATGGCATATTATTTAAAGCATTAATTGGAAAAAAAGAGAGACTAGAACTGATAAGTAAAACTTATTTAATATTAAAAATGAAAGTTAGGACTAAATCGCAATTTCAGAAAAGTATCCAAAAAATATCTTTTTATAAAATTGGCAGTAAAATTATGAAATTAACCATATAAAACTTGGTCATGCAAATTTTTGAAACAATTTTTTTTATTTTTAAGGGTTTCAATTGCATAGTATAAAAGTGAAAACTAAATTACCAAGACCACAAAACATGCCAAATTTCCTTAGTCTAGCATATTATATAGCATACATAGAACACACAAAACATGCTTTTACAATCATTAAAGCATAAAACAACACAGTTCAACACTTCATCCGATTATCTATACTAGCATGCATTTACAAGTCCACAACCAATTTACTTAGCATACCAATTTACCATGCATACCATCCATTAGCATGCATACTCGTTTAAGAATGAGATGGAGGAATGCGAAAGCAGATCGTAAAGTTCGTCAAAGTCACGGATTTAACTTAGGCTCTAGACGTTCGGAAAGAAACTTAGATTTTTTACACAACCTGAAACGCAATCAAATCAATATTAGATAAAACAATTAAAATAAATAACTAATATAATTAAAATAGAATAATAAATATATGATTAGAATAATATGGAAGAAAATAAATAAGATAGATGGAAAGATAAAACATGGTATGTAGAAATATTAAGAAGCCTTGGAAACACGAAGAATCCACAACCCCCTTCAAGCGGCTCTAATTTCCCCTCCAAGAAAGAAAACTTGGTAAGAAAAAGTTTTAAAATGATCCCCTCAATATGAAAAGATTGTTAAAACTCTTCTAAAAGAAACTCAAGAGAAATTCTTTAAAAAAAAAACTCAAAGATAATTTATAAACTCAAAAGAGAAGTTGAATAATAATGAATTGAATGATTTGTGTACAATGCAAAGGCTTATATAGGCTAGCTAAATAAATCTAAATAAAACTCTTAAGTATACTAGAACTCTAATTTAATATAAACAAGAAGTAGTTTTAAACTAAAATTTCTTATTAACATAAAACTCTTAAATAACTTAAAATACTTAATAATTATCGAAAATTTGGAATAAAATAATAAAATAATAAGAGTTAATAAATACAATATTAAGCTTATATATAATAAAAATTAAGCCTAAAACACAAACCCAATATGATTTAAACTCGAATTAAAAGCCCAAAATTCATAATTCTCGTCATAATCCTATTAAGAAATTTTGCTTGCACAGTCTTAACTCAAACGGTCATAACTTGAGCTTTTGAACTCAAAATTGAGTGATTCAAAATGTGTTTTGAAGCTAAGAGATAGATATCCAAACACCCTGAAGACATCTCAACCAAAAATGCCAGGATCCCATCCAAAAAGTCGTTGCAAGTCTGCTGATTTCCCAAGCTTGAAAATTGGCAACTTTGGTGATTGGAATTTAATAAATTTCACCCCATCCGTGCATGTATCATGAGTGCTCATGGCTTGCAACCATTAGGAATAAAATCCATAGTTGGAGGAAAGCATACTAAGTCAAGAAATCATGGTATAGCATCAAGCATATCTCATTACATATTGTCATAATGTGATAAGGAAACATATATATAATCAGTAATGCATTGGATAAGCGGATCTCCAAAAACTCCAAATGACTCAAAGAGTCCTACGCTATATTTGTATAAGTGTAACGCCCCAAAAATATAGGGTCTCTAATTTTGCATGATCTGACACAAATTGCTTGTTTTCTTTAATGGCTAAGTGATTTGGGTGTGTATGGGAGTGTTTGAGGAGCCTGGGTTCATGTCTTGGCTTTTGCAGAATTTTTAAAATTTGCTCTTAAAAGAATCTGGACACTGGCACATAGGGCTTATTAATTATTGTGCTTATTTTCAGTCACAAAAATCTTATTGGTGTAGTGGTTGTGGCGTTACAAGTGTGGCAAAGGGGTCTGAGGTTCTAATGTGGGCATAGCATGAGGGGGTATTTATTTTGCTGAGGGTTCGGCTAGTAGTTGAGTTGCAGTAAAATTATGATAGATGAGAGATTGGAGAGATTTGAAGAGTGGATTGTGGTGAAAATCGTGGAGAGGATTGGGGAGAGATTTTAGGAGGAAATCAAGGAGTTTGGTTGTGGGGAGAGTAGTGCCGAATTTGGTGTCTAGCTACTCAGAAATTCGGCAGAGACTTCTTTTGGTATAGTCCTTGTTCGGTTTATCTTTCTTTTGGCAATTTTTCCTTTTTTGTTTCTCCCTGGCTGAATTGGTTTTTGTGTCTAGGCATTATAAATCACTTTGGTCGATACCTGGTAAGTCAAGTGCCTCTCAGTACCTTTCGGGATCCTTTTTCTCTGCTATTTTTGTTTTGTCGAATTCATTCTTCTCCTTTTATTTCTCCTTCACCTTTGCTCAACATTGGCCGAATATACTCTCTCTAGGTCAGTTCTGCGTTCGCCTCTCTTCCTCTTTTTTTAAAGAAATAGCCGAACCTTTCTTGTTTTTCTTCTAAAAATTTCTCTTGTGCTCTTTGTTTGAGTGGCTAACTCTCTCTTTTTTCTTTCCCTGCTGTGCTAATCGGTTTTGGTAGTGGGCGGTGATTTCTTCTTCTGTTCATAACACTTTCGTAAGCCAAATACTACATCTTCTCTTTTCCCCTCTCTTTTGTTTCTCTACTTTTTCAATATTGACTGAACATCATAAATCTTGTCTTGTCATTTCAAAACCATTTGGATGATAGTCTCAGACAAGTGGTGGAGCATCGACTGCCTTGCTTCTCTGCACATCTCTGCATCGACTTCTTTGGCTGAATACTGTGGGGTAAGTAGGTTTGTTTTGTAGTATTGGTCGAATACCCAATCTGCTCTAACTCTAATTCTTTGGACTATGGGTATCAATTCAAGCCTTGTATTAAACGATTATTGCTAATGAAATCCGTTATATGCGCAGTAAATCGAGAAGAAGGGTGTGATCGTTTTCAACCAGTGATCTAAGAGTATTAGTCGCATAACTTTTGGTCAAGCTAGGTGGTGATATTGGTTTCGGGTTTTAGTTTTAATGATCATGAAAGGATGAAAGATTGATTGTTTTGGGATGATTATAGGTTGATCGCGCGTGGGGTAATTTGTTCGTTACGCAAACAGGTGTGTAGTCACACCCCTCTCTTCTGTGAATCGGCAAAAGCCAAAAAGCTGAAACTTCGGCATTTGAAGCCTCACGAGTGTGCCATCACTCGTGTGGTAAACCGAGCCCACAAATTATGGGTGATAGATTGTAGAGGCCACCACGAGCGTTCTCGTGCTCTTGGGCTGATATGGGCCTCGTTTGGCTGAAATGGGTCATGTGGGCCCAATGGGCTCGTGGGCCCCACACAGATAAAATCCACGATAAGTAGCAAATAATGGACTGGGCTATGTAGTTCGCATAGCCGTGACTAAATTTGGGCTAAATGGGCCACAGGAGCATGTGGGCCCAATTGGGCCGAATCATGGGCTTTGGGCCCATTTACACTGTTATGACCATTTAGGTTATTTGTGTCGCTCGAGGCGACTGTAGACCTTCAGAGAGGTCGTTATCTACACCAACACCCCAAAATATGTAAAGTGACCAAAATACCCCTAAAGGGTAAAATTATTATTATACCCCTAATAGATGGAAATGACCATTTTACCCCTAGAGGTAGGTTGACTGATGATTGTATGTTATTTGTAAGACTGTACTGAGTAAGACACTTTGCATACACGAACTATTTATGCCATACATACAGCATGGGGTTGGGATTCTGATATGGAGGAAAGTTTCATCTTGGTGGCTCGCCACATTCGGCATCCATGGTGGCATTGCCACATATATTTATTCGTAGTAGCTCTGCTGCGTTATTATTACTGGTAGCTATGCTGGGATATTGGTGTGCTGGCTGGGTGGGTCGATTTTATCCCCACATGGTGTGTTGGTTAGTACGGGTGGTATGTTGGTTGGATTGGGGTAGGTTGCATATTTGCACCGTACTAATACTGTATTGGGCTTAGGCCCGCACTGTTACTGTAATGGGCAAAGGTAATCCCCAGCCTTAGACGATTTGGAGCCACGAGGGACTTGGAGGTGGCCACACGATAGCTGATGTTCTGCTTTAAACTTACTTATTTAAATTTCATATTGGGCTATTGATTATGTAATAAGGCCATTAGTGGATTTAATTTTTAATTGGGCTTTGATTTCGTATTTTAAACTACCAAACTAATATATATGAGTTTTCAAAATAAAAACTGTTTTTAAGAAAAACACGCATTTTAAACTTCAAGGTTTTTTTAATTAGAGAAGCTTCCGCGGTTTTATTCAGTTTAAGAAATCAACGGTAACAAATATGGCAATCATTTTGATAAGCTATTTTCAGATTGTAATAACTTAATCTGTAGAATTTTTCTCAAGCAATAAAAACTAAATGGGTTTTAACTTAAATAAGGATTTTGTTATCAACAAGTCCAAATTTTGAAAATCTCTTCGATGTGACACGTCAGAGTCGATCGTAACGTCTAGGCCGAGTTTGTGTTTACATTTAGTAGTATCAGAGCCAGGTTGCAAAACTCGGCTGTGGAATGGGTTATTGAAAAGTTTTTCTAAAAGTGGATTTTAGAGATTGGAAACGTTTTGGAAGATTCACAAGTGTGGCACCCCGAGTCTCCGACGCCAAATCTGTAAGTCCTCTAATGCTTTTTACTGTTGTAGACTGAGACGTCATACTGAGAAACTACTATGGATAGTAGGACTATATTTTGAAACTTTAGATAGAGGAAATTGAGATCGTAGTAGACTGAGAACTGTAGTGAGATCTCGATCTGCGAAAACAAACCCCTAATGACTATCTTTCATAACTCATTTGTTAATAATTACTGAAATTATAATTTGATGCATAATATTTTTTTAAACAGATAAAGCGTATATCGAAATGGGCACAAGAGGTACTCGCGGAAGAGGTACACGGGGCCGCGGTAGAGGCCGAAAAAGTGCTCGGGCTGGGTCTTCGGCATCGGGCCACATGCCTACTAGAGAGGCACCAGCTTCACCGGTGATCGAGACGGGGTCTTACAATCGAGCGGCTGGGGATGATGCCCTGTCCCAAGCTATGCTCCGCATTTTAGAGAGGGTTGCTGGATCTAATACTGGTGTAGTGGGCCGAGGGTCAATTTTAGAGCGACTCCGGTCTAATGTGGAGTAGCCCCAAATGTGGAAGAATACTAGCTGGAGGCCACTGAAAGAATAATGGACGACCTCGACTGTACTGCAAAACAAAAGTTAAAAGGAGCAGTCTCCTTACTGCAAGACGAGGCCTACCAGTGGTGGCTCACCGTGAGAGAGGGTACGCAGGCCAACCGGTTGACATGGGATTTCTTTAAGGCGGCCTTTCAAGGGAAGTATGTAGGCGCAAGTTATGTGGACGCCCGAAGAAGGGAATTTCTAAGCCTGACCCAAGGGAATAAGATAGTGGCGGAATATGAGGCAGAGTTCTTGTGGTTCAGTCGATATGCTCGTAGGATAGTAGCAACTGAGTATGAACGCTATGTACATTTTGAGGACGGCCTTTGAGATGAGTTACGAGTATTGATAGCTCCACAGAGGGAGCGAGACTTTGTTTCCCTTGTAGAAAAGGTAAAAAATACTGAGGATGTGAAACGCTCTGAGCGCCAGAACCGCGAGAAAGATAGGGGCAGAAATAAGAGGGATTTTGGGCCCTCAGGTTCTTCTAGAAGGCCTATAAAGAAGGCCAAGTTTGATGGGCCAGTTCGGGCTGGAGTTCCTATTACTGTTGCTAGACCGCAGCCTTGCGCTAATTGTGGGAGATCTCACTGGGGTGAGTGCTGGAAGAGGATTAGGGCGTGCTTCAGATGTGGGTCCATGGATCATCAGGTTAAGAATTGTCCTCAGAGGCCTATTCAGATGCAAGCCGCAGGATAGGGTCATGTTCAGCCAGTGAAAGGTGGTCAGCAGCCACCGAGAGGCCGTGGGCAGGCCAGAGGTGGAAATGGAGCACCAGGCAGAGGTGCTGGTAACACTGAGGCGAGGCAGCCAGGTCTGGCTTATGCTATTTGTCGCCAAGAGGATGGTGACACTCCAAATGTTATAACCAGTACGTTCCTAATTCATAATGTACCTTACACTGCTCTGATTGATATAGGGTCTACACATTCATACATCGCATGTACTGTGTCTGGCACCTTGGGGATCATGTGTGAGAGTATTGTTAATGAGATGACTATGTTAAGTCCATTGGGACAGTCAGTAAGAGTAGACAAGTTGTTTAGAGATGTGCCCCTAGAGGTTCAAGGAGTTATATTTCTAGCAGATTTGATGGAGCTAACGTTTGGTGAATTCGACCTAATCTTGGGATGGATTGGTTGGTAAAACACCGTGCAAGGTTGGATTATTTTGCTAAGCGTATGGTGTTAAAGACTTCGGAGGATGAGGAGGTGGCTGTGATTGGGGAGCGAAGAGACTTTTTGTCTAATGTGATCTTTGCATTAAGGGCCAAAAAACTGGTTCGCAAAGGTTGTGAGGCATTTCTAGCCTATATTGGTGTATCTGAATCTGAGGGTCCTTCTGTGGGAGATATCAGAATAGTTAGGGTTTTTTCTTACATATTTCCTGATGAGCTCCCTTGGTTGCCTTCGAACCGTGAGGTCGAATTTGGTATTGAGCTCCTACCTGTAATAGCTCTGGTGTCCATCGCCCCTTATAGAATGGCACCGAAGGAGCTGGTGGAGTTAAAGGCTCAAATTCAAGAGCTACTGGACCGAGGATTCATTCGACCGAGTGTGTCTCCATGGGGAGCACCAGTGTTGTTTGTGAAGAAGAAGGATGGATCCATGCGCATGTGCATCGATTATCGGCAGTTGAATAAACTGACTATCAAGAATAATATCCCTTGTCGAGGAAAGATGATTTATTTGATCATCTGCAAGGAGCTTCGATTTTCTCCAAAGTAGATCTTCGTTTTGGGTACCATCAGCTGAGATTTAAGGAGGCTGATGTGTATAAGACTGCGTTTAGGACTCGTTATGGTAATTACGAGTTCCTAGTGATGCCATTTGGGCTGACGAATGCACCAGCTGCTTTCATGGATCTGATGAACTGAGTATTCCAGCCCTATCTGGATCGGTTCGTGGTAGTGTTTATAGACGATATTCTGGTGTATTTGAGAATCGAGGAGGATCATGATGCACATCTTCGAATTGTTCTGTAGGTTCTGAGGGAGAAGCAGCTATACGCGAAGTTCAGCAAGTGTGAGTTCTGGCTGCGAGAGGTGACATTTTTGGGTCACGTGGTGTCTGCCGAGGGGATTAGGGTTGATCCTCGGAAAATTGAAGCTACACTAGATTGGAAACCACCGAAGACTGTATCTGAGATTCGAAGCTTTCTGGGTCTGGCTGGATATTATAGACATTTTTGTCGAGGGGTTTTCTGTGATTGCTGCACCTCTGACTAAGTTATTGCGTAAAGGAGTATCGTTTAATTGGACTGATAAGCAGCAAGAGAGTTTTGAGAAACTGAAGAAAGTTCTGACTGAGGCCCCTGTTTTAATACATCCAGAGTCTAGGAAGGAATTTACGGTCTACAGTGATACATCACACATTGGATTGGGTTGTGTACTAATGCAGGAGGGTAAGGTTCTTGCATATACGTCTCGCCAGCTTAAACCTCACGAGGCGAATTACCCAACTCATGACTTGGAGTTAGCCGCAGAGGTTTTTGCATTGAATATTTGGAGGCACCACTTATACGATGAGAAGTGTATCATTTACACAGATCACAAGAGCCTCAAATACCTCCTTACTCAGAAGGAGCTGAATCTTAGGCAGCGAAGATGGATAGAGCTGCTTAAGGATTATGACTGCTCGATTGAGTATCACCTTGGTAAGGCTAACGTGGTAGCTGACGCACTAAGCCGTAGGGCTATATCTGATTTGAGAGCAATGTTTGCTCGTCTCAGCTTGTTTCATGATGGTAGCTTGTTGGCTGAGCTTCAAGTGAGACCGACGTGGACTGAGCAAATTAAGGAGAAACAGTTGTTGGATGAGTCACTGATTCCTCATTTCCGACAAGTTGAGAAGGGAGAGACTGCAGATTTTGGGTTAAATGTTGAGGGAGTATTGTGTTTCCGTGGGAGAGTCTATGTACCGAGGGATACTGAGCTGAGGTAGTCTATACTGCGAGAGGGGAATAGTAGTCCATATGCTATGCATCATGGCACAAACAAGTTATATCGAGATCTTCGTGAGTTTTACTGGTGGCCAGGACTGAAGCGCGAAGTCACAGAGTTTGTGGGTAAGTGTCTGACATGCCAGCAAGTTAAGGCGAGCATCACCGCCTATGCAGGTTATTGCAACCGATTAAGATTCCACTCTGGAAGTGGAAAAGGGTAACCATTGATTTTGTGAGTGGGCTACCCTTGACCCCTACTAAGAAGGATTCGATATGGGTTATTGTAGACTGATTAACTAAATCTGCCCACTTTATACCGGTCCACATTGATTATTCGCTGCAGAAGTTGGCTAAATTATATGTAGCTGAGATTGTGAGACTGCATGGGGTACCGGTTTCTATCATATCTGACAGAGATCCTAGATTCACATCTCGGTTCTGAAAGAAGTTACATGAGGCTTTGGGTACAAGGTTGAACTTCAGTACTGCGTTCCATCCTCAGACAGATGGTAAGTTAGAGAGGGTGATTCAGATACTGGAGGACATGTTAAGAAGTTGTGTAATTGATTTTTGAGGCAGCTAGGAAGACTATTTGCCGCTAGCAGATTTCGTATATAATAATAGCTATCAGTCCAGAATTCAAATGGCACCGTACGAGGCGTTATATGGTCGTAGGTGTTGTACTCCTACCTGTTGGACTGAGCTGGGCGAGCGGCAAGTTCTGGGGCCAGAGTTAGTTTCTGATACCGAGGAAAAGGTAAAGTTGATTCGAGATCGGTTAAAGGAAGCGTCTGATAGGCAGAAGTCATATGCCGACTTGAAGCGGAAGGAGATTGAGTACTCTGTGGGGGATTATGTTTTCTTTAAGGTCTCACCGTGGAAGAAAATTCTGAGATTTGGACGGAAGGGCAAGCTGAGCCCTAGATTTATTGGGCCTTACCGAATACTGAAGCGTGTGGGGCCAGTTGCCTATCAGCTTGAGTTGCCTCCAGAATTAGATAGGATTCATGATGTGTTCCACGTCTCCATGCTGAGATGTTACCGCTTTGATCCTACACATGTAGTGCCTGTTGAGGAGATCGAGGTTAGGCTAGATCTGACCTTCGAGGAAGAACCGGTACAGATATTGGACCGTGAGGTTAAGGTACTAAGGAAGAAATCTATTCCACTGGTTAAAGTGCTTTGGCATAATCACTGTACAAAGGAAGCCACGTGGGAACCTGAGGAGGCGATACGACAACAATACCCTCACCTATTCTGACCAGGTAAATTTCGAGGCTGAAATTTCTTTTAGGGGGTAGAGTTGTAACGCCCCAAAAATATAGGGTCTTTAATTTTGCATGATCTGACACAAATTGCTTGTTTCCTTTAATGGCTAAGTGATTTGGGTATGTATGGGAGTGTTTGAGAAGCCTGGGTTCAAGTCTTGGCTTTTGCAGAATTTTTAAAATTTGCTCTTAAAAGAATCTGGATACTGGCACATAAGGCTTATTAATTATTGTGCTTGTTTTAAGTCACAAAAAGCCTATTGGTGCAGTGGTTGTGGCGTTACAAGTGTGGCAAAAGGGTCTGAGGTTCGAATGTGGGCATAGCATGAGGGGGTATTTATTTTGCTGAGGGTTCGGCTAGTAGTTGAGTTGCAGTAAAATTCTAATAGATGAGAAATTGGAGAGATTTGAGGAGTAGATTCTGGTGCAAATCGCGGAGAGGATTGGGGAGAGATTTTAGGAGGAAATCAAGGAGTTTAGTTGTGAGGAGAGTAGTGCCGAATTTGGTGTCTAGCTACTCAGAAATTTGGCAGAAACTTCTTTTGGTATAGTCCTTGTTCGGTTTTTCTTTCTTTTGGCAATTTTTCCTTTTTTGTTTCTCCCTGGCCGAATTGGTTTTTGTGTCTTGGCATCGTAAATCACTTTGGCCGATACCTGGTAAGTCAAGTGCCTCTTGGTCCCTTTCGGGTTCCTTTTTCTCTGCTATTTTCCTTTTGCCGAATTCATTCTTCTCCCCTTATTTCTCCTTCACCTTTCCTCAACATTGGCCGAATATACTATCTATGGATCATTTTTACTTTCACCTCTCTTCCTCTTTTCTTAAAGAAATAGCCGAACCTTTCTTGTTTTTCTTCTCAACATTTCTCTTATCCTCTTTGTTTGAGTGGCCGACTCTCTCTTTTTTCTTTCCCTGCTGTGCTAATCGGTTTTGGTAGTGGGCGGCGATTTCTTCTTCTGTTCATAACACTTTGGTAAGCCAAATACTACATCTTCTCTTTTCCCCTCTCTTTTGTTTCTCTGCTTTTTCAATATTGACTGAACATCATAAATCTTGTCTTGTTGTTTCGAAACCATTTGGATGATAGTCTCTAACAAGCGGTGGAGCATCGACTGCCTTGTTTCTCTGCACATCTCTGCTTTCTTCTTCAAATACTGTGGGGTAAGTAGGTTTGTTTTGTAGTATTGGCCGAATACCCAATCTGCTCTAACTCTAATTCTTTGGACTATGGGTATCAATTCAAGCCTTCTATTAAACGATTATTGCTAATGAAATCCGTTATATGCGCAGTAAATTGAGAAGAAGGGTGTGATCATTTTCAACCAGTGATCTAAGAGTATTAGTCGCATAACTTTTTGTCAAGGTAGGTGGTGATATCGGTTTGGGGTTTTAGTGTTAATGATCATGAAAGGATGAAAGATTGATTGTTTTGGGATGATTGTAGGTTGATTGCGCGTGGGGTAATCTGTTCGTTGCGCAAACAGGTGTGTAGTCAAACCCCTCTCTTCTGTGAATCGAGAAAAGTCGAAAAGCTAAAACTTTGGCATTTGAGGCCTCACGAGCATGCGATCGCTTCTGTGGTAAATCGAGCCCACAAATTGTGGGCGATAGACTGTAGAGGCCACCACGAGCGTTCTCGTGCTCTTGGGCCGATATGGGCCTTGTTTGGTTGAAATGGGCCGTGTGGGCCCAATGGGCTCATGGGCCCCACACGGATAAAATCCATTATAAGTGGCAAAAACTGGACTGGGCTATGTTGTTCGCATAGCCGTGACTGAATTTGGGCTAAATAGGCCACACGAGCATGTTTGCCCACTTGGGCCGAATAATGGGCTTTGGGCCCATTTACACTATTATGACCATTTAGGTCATTTGTGTCGTTCGAGGCGACTGTAGACCTTCGGATAGGTCGTTATCTGCACCAACACCCCAAAATATGTAAAGTGACCAAAATACCCCTAAAGGGTAAAATTACTATTATACCCCTAATAGATGGAAATGACCATTTTACCCCTAGAGGTAGGTTGACTGATGATTGTATGTTATTTGTAAGACTGTACTGAGTAGGACACTTTGCATATATGAACTATTTATGACATGAGATACTGCATGGGGTTGGGATTCTGATATGGAGGAAGTACTGTACTGTTGGCTTTGCCACATTCACTGTTACTGGTGGCGTTGCCACATATATCATGCATCGCGGCTCTGCTGCGTTATTATTACTTCGCAACTATCTTTGCGATATTGGTGCTTGGGTGGGTGGGTCGATTTTATCCCCACATGGTGTGTTGGTTGGTACGGGTGGTGTGTTGGCTGGATTGGGGTGGGTTGCATATTTGCACCGTACTAATACTGTATTGGGCTTAGGCCCACACTGTTACTGTAATGGGCTAAGGCCCACACTGCACTATTATTGAATAGGGCTCAGGCCCAGACTGTTACTGCATATATTATTACTGACTGACGGATAGGGGATTACACACTGAGTTTTCGTAAACTCACCCTTTCTTTTGTCTGTACAGGTAATCCCTAGCCTTAGACGATTTGGAGCCGCGAGGGACTCAGAGGTGGCCACACGATCGCTGATGTTCTGCTTTAGACTTACTTGTTTAAATTTCATATTGGGCTGTTGATTATGTAATAGGGCCATTGGTGGATTTCATTTTTAATTGGGCATTGATTTCGTATTTTAAACTACCAAACTAATATAAATGAGTTTTCAAAATAACAACTGTTTTTAAGAGAAAAAAAACGCATTTTAAACTTCAAGGTTTTTTTAATTAGAGAAGCTTCCGCGTTTTATTCTGTTTAAGAAATCAACGGTAACAAATATGGCAATCGTTTTGATAAGTTGTGTTCAAATTGTAATAACTTAATCTGCCAAATTTTTCTCAAGCAATAAAAACTAAATGGGTTTTAACTTAAATACGGATTTTGTTATCAACAAGTCCAAATTTTGAAAATCTCTTCGATGTGACACGTCAGATTCGATCGTAACGTCTAGGTTGGGTTTGGCGTGTTACAATAAGTGTAGCACGAATGCTAACATTCTCCAAATAGTCCACGCTATCTTCGATGAATGGAGCTATACAATACATTTCCTTATCCCTCCATTGCTTAAGTTCTGAATTAGAAAAATAAAAACCTTAATCTAACCATAATAAGTCAAGATATTACCTCAATTTGAAGAAAGCAACAAGTTTTGGAGCTAATTTTAAGATGAACATGGGAAGTTCTTTGACGAATTTGATAGAGAAATCATAGTTTTTTTTTGAAATTGGAGTTTATTTTGGTGTTTAGGGCGTTAATAGATCTGGAAGGATGAGTTCATTTTGACAAAATTTATCATATTTTGATTTGGGAAGTTTTTGAATCCGAAGCTAAAATGAGAGGGAAGGGGATGGTTGGGTTTTTAAATAGCAAACCTGTCACACCCCAACACCCGAGTTAGTAGGATCGGGTAATTAAGTCATGGGTTTGAGTTAGATATCAAAATTAGGGTTGTAGTAAATAAATAATATATAAAAAATAATATATGTATGTAAAATATATGCGATGATCTAAACATGTGATATATGTATGTGCATGTTAAGATCCATGCTTTTAATATAAATATGTATATTAAAGCATGCTAAAGTGAAAACTACGTGATATGTGAAAATGTGAGCATGATACATGCATATGTGTAAAAAACGAGAAATATGAGTTACAATCATGAATATGTGAAAAATGTGAAAAGTAAAAAATATGTGTTAAAATGGTCATATCACATGCATGGGGTGGGATTGTGAAAGGAGGAAGCTATGTGGCAGTTTAATTGCGATTATGTGGCCATTATCGGTAATTATGTGGTGGCTTGTCCACGATGTGTTATGTGACCGTTTATCGGTATCTATGTGGTGGCTTGGGCACAAATGGTGTGTTATCGAATGGACGAGTTTTGGGGAACTCGATATATGGTGTGCAGCAAAGATGGGTAGGAAATTTTATAAAATGTGCATTGTTTTTAAAGTATGCATCGACATGTTCATGCGTAAGTATCAGTATTAGAACTTGTGATTATTATGATGATTGATATGATGAGATTGATATTTTGATATGTATGTAATTATATTTGTGTTGATCTCACACTGGGCTTTTAAAGCTCACCCCTTTTTTAATTATGACTGTTCAAATAATAATTGAGGTTAGGACGGGCTCGACTTACGGAGGTGCTCTCGGTTATTTTCAAAAAAATATATTATTTTGCTACTCGATATTTTGGGGATGTGTTTTTATTATTGTGCACTTTTGCTCGGATTTTCTTTTGGACTTTGGATTATTTTGATTTTGGATTTTTCTACATGATTTAGGTTTTAAAATTATCATTTAAAAGATTGTGAAATTGACTATTTATGATGGATTTTCATAACTAAGTCAAACAAGGCCCAACAAGGGTGTTTTCAAAATTCAATACTTTGTTTTCTAAACTCAACACTATCTGCTCACAAAATTGATATTTTATGAAATATATATTTAACCTACATTTTGAAAATGACAAACGAGTTTTAGATATGCAAATTATCCGCTGCAATGTTTTAATTGAAGTACGACACTTTCTGAAAAATATCAAAACTTGAGTTTTATAAAGATAAACAATTTCAAACAAAATTTGGTTTTCTCAACAAGGACATTTTTAGCAACAACGATTTTGAAAAAAAAATAGCTAAATGATTTTCTACGCCATCAGTATGGCCAATGTGATCTACAAGATTTGACCATAACGTCTAGGCCAGGTTTAGGGAGTTACATTTAGTGGTATCAGAGCTCGATTCAAAAACTTGGACTATGGTTTATGATTTTTTCAAAAATGCATGCATATTTGTGAAAAAAGGTATTTTGGGAAAAATTCAATAGTCAAAACTCATTTTAAATAAAGTTTGATCCTGTTTTGAAAATCCGACACTCTAAAGCTTGCCCAGATAAGTACTTCTGAATTACTGAATTTTTAGTGTAAAACTATAGATTTCTATATACTGTGAAACTCTAGATTCTAAAAATTATAGATACTGATACTATAGTGACACAACTTTTAGAACTAAAAAAATTGAATTGATAATGAAAGCTCATTTCTAATTTTCAGATAAAACCTTAATAAAACTTAATAATTCAATAAAAATCTTAAGTGCACAAGCCGTTCGTACTAGCGGCATGAGAGCTCGTGGAGAATAGGGTCTAGGAACCCAAATAGATTCGTTTGCATCCTGAATGCGCACACCTGAGCCCGTGACTGAACCTAAGCTAGTGGTTGACCAAGTTGAAAATACTCATACCATTGAGGAGGATCATCAGGAGCTTGTTGACGATGTTGTGTTCCAAGTAATGCTTAGGGCGCTTTAGCAAGTTGCTGGGCCCTAAGGTGGATCAGGAAATAGTTAGACATTTTATTTTTGAACTATAGATTAACATAAAACTTTACACTCAAGAAACCGATATGAAAACCTGAGGTATGCGAACTTGTGGTATGTGATTTTCAAGGTGCGCAATGTCGAGTAACCCAAGATTAGTCATTAGTTTTTCAAGGACCTGTGTCTGACCCTGTGACAAATTACATCGTTAATGCGTCTACCGCTAAAGAAAGAAATCATGAAAATAGGAATGATACAATCTCCCAAGCAATGTAAGGAGTTTTAGAAAGGGGTTTTTGAGACTACGGTTGAGAAGAACAAGATATTAAAAGGAAGTAAGAGGTTGGAATGCGGGAGAAAGGAAAAGAACAAAGTACGAAATAAGAGGAAGTCTAGTCCTACTGGCCAAAATTCATGACTTTTGAAATGGGCCAGAGAGGATAGACCATTATAGAATGTTCTAAAAGCTAGTATTAGAGGTTCTATTGCATCAACAGGAAATTTTTATGTATAAGTATTGTAATAAGAGCCACTTGAGCGAGTGTTGGAAAATTCAGGAATATGCTTGAAAAGTGGGTCCATTGAGAACCATGTTAAAGATCTCTCATGTCATTCTTTAAGTCAAAAGCAAGCTTCGACCAAAAAAAGAATTACAGATTGGTTTATGCTACTAGGCGTAGAGAGGATCGAGACGCATTTGGCATCAATGAAGGTACTTTTACCATACGTTCTAATTGTTCCTTTCACTTATTGAGGATTGGTTTTGTAACACCCCTAACCCATTGTAACATCCGGGATTTAGGGGCTTTGCATTTTTATGATGTCTGCATATCGATGTGGTATGTTGTTGTTTGGTTGTGATTGGGGGCCTCGGTGAGGCTCGGGGCTGAGTTGAAGCCTTAGCAAAATATTAGTTTTGGGCACCTAAGAGGGGATAGCCGAATAGGGGTAGGACTTAAGGGATTTTAGTTCGCGTTTGGGAGCACAAAGAGGTGTAGTGGAAGAGTGGCAAGGGGACGCCACTCAGCAGGAAGGGTGATGGCATCACAAGGAGTGGGGAGAGTAGGGGTTCGAATCACCCAAGCAACAAGGCAACATTATTTTTTGGCTCAGGCGAGGGAGGTGTTTGGACAATAATCAACCTCTAGAGGAGAGAGGGAAGACCTGGTCAAGATATTCAAACGAGTGGTGGAGAGCTACTCAGAGAGTTTGAACAATTCAAATCAAATCAAATGAGTGGAGGAGAGGGAATGTAGGAGAAAAATTAGGAGGAAGCATGTTGTTGTGTTAGCCGAAACTTAATATGCATCCTCATCTTCCATTTCCCCTATTTTCATTTTTCCAAGCTCTCAACTGTAGCCGATTCTCTAAAACTACTCTTCTCATCTCTTGTTTCGTTTTCATCTGTTAACGCAAGCCGAATCACCTATTGCTTATTCTCTTTTTCATACTTCTTATCTTTGCCATTGCTCTCTATAGCCGCAAGTCACCTCTCATTTTTGTCCCCTGGAACCGTTTTGTTTATTAAGCACTAATAGCCGAATCTCATATCCCATTTCTTTCCTCTTGACGAATCATTAATCTTGATCACTCCTTCTATTGGATCTTCTTTTCTGCCTTAGCCGAACCTGCTCTTTTCTATCGATTTCTTGATAGCCGGTTGTACAATTAGAAGTGAGTCACTCTTGTTCGTGATAGAAGGGCGTATCTGTATCGGAGTGGCCTATTTCCAAGAGGGTGTTGGTAAGTGTTATGGCCGAATAGACTAAGAGGGGATTCGGTTTTGTTGGTTGACTGAAAGGGTCACTTTCCTGCGTTTAGTTCTCTATGGGGAATCGATTTCTCATGTGGCATTTATGTAGGTACTCAATCGATCTCATAACCAACGTCGAAAGCTTCAGTACTTTGTCGATCTAGGTAGGCATCTTTTCGTTGAGTGTGTGTTCTCAGATCTATATTCTTCAATACCTTAACTTAGTCTCCTGACCAAGATCTGTTTCATGGATCCAAACGCTAGCCAAATGAGGGAAGGGGTTAGACCCGTAGCCCCAATCCCAAAGTTCAAGAAGCGCGCGGTGTCTGCTGTTCGTGATTGGCCACCTGGGTGTGGGCCAGCTTCTGAGTAGGCTAGTAGGCAAATAGCCGTGATTTTCGCTAGTGAAAGCAACATCGTAGATAGTCTAGTGTTGCACGTAATCAGGTGTGTAACTCCTCACACCATTGGTACTATTCTGTTTCGTAGCATTCTGTATATATATATATATGTATATGAGTAATCTGTTAAATGCCGGAAATGTGATATGGTTATCGAAATCCCTGTGGAGGGTAAAGGCGATTCATCAGGTTAGTGGTTCTTGTGATATCTTAGTAAAAGATTTGATGAAATGATATGATATATATATTATGAGTATGCCATATATGCATGTTGAAATCTGTGACAGCTCGTCATGAAAGGTAATATGTTTGTATGGGGCATGGGTTATTAATGAAAGGGGAAGTGTGTAGTGGCTCTGCCACGATCTGTTGTAGTGGCTCTGCCACGATCTGTTCTGGTGACTATGTCACAATTTTGCCGGTGAGCAGCTAACTGCAGCATGACTGCCATCGTTGGTGTGTAGCAGTGAGGGTTGATTGTAGAAATCCCCATTGGTGTGATTGGCAGGTACGGGAGGTGTGTAGCGGATGGCAATTAGGTTGGGATGGGTTTGCATCATTTTCTGTACATGCTATACTCTGTTATTCTGTTCTGTAGGGCTAAGACCCGATCCGATGGTGCATGAGTGTTGCACACTCGAGTCCTATGACTCACCCCGTTGATTTACATCTTTTCAGGTGTAGCACATAGTGCATTGACCAGGCTGGAGAGGAGCACGAGGTGGCCATGCATGGTTTCCATACGGTTTCAGTAAAGGACTTAAACTTTATTTTTTTAATAATTGGTTTGGGTTTTCGTTGTAATAAGGCCACTGGTAATCATTTTTTTTTGGTTTTCGGGTTTTTAAATTTCAGATACTCAAGTCAACGGTTTGGGTTCATGATATGTTTTAAAAGAAAGATAACGCAAAGGCAATAAGTTTTCAACGATCAAATTATCAAATGAACTACTATTTGAAATTAAACTTTTCTAACCTATATGGATAACATGGACTGCTGTTAGCCACTCGATTGTTTTCCTTTGGAACTCGATATAATTAAACTCGGATAACCTAAAACCACTAAGTTTTCTAGATAACCACTATATTCGAGATTTCGCTATTTTCATTCAAAATGAATGACGTTTTTATAATTTTTTTCTAGTGACATACCAGATCCGATCGTGGTGTTTGGGCCGAGTTTGGGGTGTTACAAATTGGTATTAGAGCCAGGTTCAAAAGCTCGGCTTGGGTTTTGGGTTCAAAACGTTTTCCGAAAATGATTTCTAAAAAAAAAAATTCATGTTCTCTTAGCATGGCTCCTGCGTCTCCGGCCCAAGTCTGCCAGGTAAGTTTCTGACTAATATGAATTGCATGTGTTATACGAATATATTGCTATGGATGTTAGAACTGAGAAACTATACCTCAGGTACAGAAACCTTTAGGGTGTATGTGAATCGTGAAAACTACTCGTAATTATACTTCATAAAATTCTTCCTTAATAAACAGTGAAAAGAAATGCTAATTCATAAAATTTCTAAACCAGATCAGGACGATACGATAGAGATGAGTAGTAGGGGACGTGGACGTAATGCGCGTGGATGCGGAAGAGGCAGGATGATGGTATCGGAACCAGCAGGGTTTGGTCACGGGTCAGGGAATGAAATGCCGCTGCCACCAGTCGCGGAAGCAGAGTATCAGGATCAAACGGGGGGAGACGATGCGGTGTCTCAGGCAATGTTACGAGTTTTGGAGAGAGTTGCCGGGGCAAGCATGGGTACTGGGGCTCAGAAATCTGTATCTGAACGACTCCGAGCCAATGGAGCGGAAATGTTTAGGGGCGTGTCGGGTGTAGCCCCTAACACAGCGGAGTATTGGTTAGAGGCAAGTGAGAGAATAATGGATGATCTCGACTTCACGGCAGAGGAAAAGCTGAAAGGGGTGGTGTCTCTTCTTCACGACGAGGCTTACCAGTGGTGGCTTACGGTGTAAGAGGGTACTCCAATAGACCGGATTGACTGGGACTTCTTTAAGGCATCATTTCAGGGAAAGTACGTCGGGGCCAGCTACGTGGATGCCCAGCGGAAGGCATTTTTGAATTTGGTTCAGGGGAGCAAATCGTAATGCGAGTATGAGGAAAGACTGCGCGCTTGAGCCGTTACGCTCGAGGAATTGTGGCGACTGACTATGAGCACTGCGTACGGTTCGAAGATGGGCTGCGGGACGAGTTAAGGGTATTGATAGCACCGCAGCGGGAAAGGGACTTCGCCGTTCTGGTTGAGAAATTTAAAATAGCTGAAGAGGTTAAGCGGACCGAGAGGCAGAATAGAGATAAGGATCGGAATAAGAACAAGAGGAGTGTTGGGCTGTCAGGATCATCTGGGGGTCTGCAGAAAAAGCCTAGGTTTGATGGGCCAGATCGTGCTCAGACGTCTGCTACAGGGAATCAGTATCGACCATGTGCTCTGTGTGGGAAGGTTCATTTCGAGGAATGCAGAAGAAGAACTGGTGGATGTTTCAGGTGTGGGTCTACGGAACATATGATTAAAGATTGTCCACAGGTGGATCAGGCTCAGACAGCCGGACGAGGTTTTGAGCAGGTTAGGAGGGGTGGTCAACCATTACAGAGGGGTCGTGGCTTAGTCAGAGGAGGTAATGGGTTCGGTCGGGGTCGTGGAGCATCTGGTAGGGGTGCCGATAATACAGACACAAGACAACCAGGTTTAGTTTATGCAGCTCGTCGGCGGGAGGATGGTGATGCACCGGATGTTATAACCGGTACGTTTCTTATTACTGATAATCCATTTCTTGCTTTGATTGACATTGGATCAACCCACTCTTATGTTGCATGCTCGGTATCTGAGACTTTAAGTATAGGATCTGAAATAACTGCTAGAAAGATGACTGTAGTTAGCCCGCTAGGACAATCCATGATAGTGGACAAATTATTTAGGAATGTGCCTCTAGAGACTCAAGGGGTAGTATTCTCCGTGGACTTAATGGAATTACCCTTTGGGGAGTTTGATCTCATTTTGGGAATGGATTGGTTGGTTAAACATTGCGCTAAGTTGGACTGTGAGACTAAGCGTATGGTGCTGAGAACCCCGGGAAACGAGGAGGTGGTCGTGATAGGGGAAAGAAGGAATTATTTGACTAACGTGGTTTCTGCGTTGAAGGCTATTAAAATGGTTCGAAAGGGATGCAGTACATTTCTAGCTTTTATCAGTGCACTGGATGCAAAAGAGGTGACTGTTAGTGAGGTTAGAACAGTGAAGGATTTTGAGGACGTTTTTCCTGAAGAGCTGCCAGGGTTACCTCTGGATCGTGAAGTGGAATTTGGAATCGAGCTACTCCCAGGTACGGCTCCGGTCTCCATCGCTCCTTATAGAATGGCACCGAAGGAGCTGGTAGAACTCAAAGCTCAATCCAAGAACTGTTGGATCGTGGTTTCATCAGACCGAATGTGTCTCCGTGGGGAGCGCTGGTCCTATTTGTGAAGAACAAGGACGGGTCCATGCGTGTGTGCGTCGAATACCGCCAGCTGAATAAGCTGACGATAAAGAACAAGTACTCACTGTCGAGAATTGACGATCTCTTCGATCAGCTCAAAGGGGCTACGGTCTTCTCAAAGATAGATTTAAGGTCTGGGTATCATCATTTAAAGGTCAAAGAGGTGGACATCCATAAAACGGCATTCCAGACCCGCTACGGGCACTATGAGTTCTTGGTAATGCCATTCGGGTTAACGAATGCACCAGCGGCATTTATGGACATGATGAACCGAGTGTTCCAACCTTACCTAGATCGGTTCGTGGTGGTTTTCATTGACGATATCCTAGTTTATCCGAAATCGGAAGAGAAGCATGATGCACATCTTCGAGTGGTCTTGCAGACTTTGAGGGAGAGGCAGTTGTATGCCAAATTCAGCAAGTGTGAGTTCTGGTTAAGGGAAGTAACTTTCTTAGGGCATGTGGTCTCTACAGAAGGAATTAGGGTTGACCCTCGGAAGATAGAAGCGGTATTGAACTGGAAACCACCGAGGTCTGTGGCAGAGGTTCGAAGTTTCTTTGGTTTAGCCGGGTATTACAGAAGGTTTGTGGAAGGATTCTCTTTAATTGCAGCACCATTAACCAAGTTATTGCGGAAAGGGGTACCTTTCGTTTGGGCAGTTGAGCAGCAGAGAAGTTTTGAGAAGTTAAAGAGGATTTTGACGGAAGCGCCGGTGTTAATTCAGCCAGAGGTGGGGAAAGAGTTTACCGTTTACTGTGATGCGTCACACACGGGTTTAGGATGTGTGTTGATGCAATATAGAAATGTTGTTGCGTATGCCTCCTGACAGTTAAGACCGCATGAGTTAAACTATCCCACGCACGATCTAGAATTGGCTGCGGTAGTGTTCGCCCTAAAGATCTGGAGACACTACCTGTATGGAGAGAAGTCTGTGATTTTTACCGATCATAAGAGTCTGAAGTACCTCCTTATCCAAAAGGAGCTGAATCTGAGACAACGTAGGTGGATTGAGCTATTGAAAGACTATGACTGTTCGGTCGAATATCACCTGGGTAAGGCTAACGTGGTGGCGGATGCGCTGAGTCGGAAGGTGATAATGGATTTAAGGGCATTGTTCGCTCATCTTAGTCTGTATGAGGATGGCAATTTACTAGTGGAACTTCAAATAAAGCCGACATGGGTAGATCAAGTTAAAGAGAAGCAATTATCGGATAATGTTCTGAGTGCTCGACTCTCGCAAGTACGAGGATGGTGGAACAGAGGATTTCAGTTTTAAACAAGTGTGGGTTTTGTGTTTCGTGGGAAGATTTGCATGCCAAGAATATGGAGTTAAAACAGATAATTATTTAGGAAGCGCATAGTAGCCCTTACGCTATGCACCCTGGAGGAAATAAGATGTATCGGGATCTGCGGGAACAATTTTAGTGGCCGGGGTTGAAGTGAGAAGTTATGGAATTTGTGGGGAAGTGCCTGACGTGTCAGAAGGTCAAAGCCGAACACCAGTTGCCTTTGGGGTTGCTACAACCGGTGAAGATTCCATAGTGGAAGTGGGAGAGAATTACTATGGACTTTGTTAGTGGGCTACCCCTTACGCCTACTAAGAAAGACTCGGTATGGGTGATCGTGGATTGGCTAACAAAATCTGCCCATTTCCTACCTGTACGTGTGGATTATTCTCTGCAAAAGTTAGCTAAGTTGTATGTGGCGGAGGTTGTGAGGCTGCATGGGGTACCGGTGTCGATCATATCCGATAGAGACTCTAGGTTTACGTCACGCTTTTGGAAGGCGTTGCATCAGGCATTGGGTACAAGATTAGACTTCAGCACAGCGTTTCATCCGCAGACTGATGGTCAGTCGGAGAGGGTAATCCAGATCTTAGAGGATATGTTAAGAGGTTGTATCATCGATTTTGGGGGTAGTTGGGAGGAGTATTTACCTTTGGCCGAATTTGCGTAAAACAATAGCTACCAATCTAGTATTCAGATGGCGCCTTATGAAGCGCTGTATGGGCGAAGGTGTCGTACTCCTACTTGTTGGACAAAATTGAGTGAGCGACAGATGTTGGGTCCGGAGTTGGTTTCTGAAACAGAGGAGAAAGTTAGGGTAATTCGGGCTTGGTTAAAGGAAATATCCAACCGGCAGAAATCTTATGCTGATCTGAGGCGAAAAGATATAGAGTTTGTAGTGGGTGACTGGGTTTTCTTGAAGGTCGCGCCGTGGAAAAAGGTGATGAGGTTTGGTCGCAAGGGCAAGCTAAGTCTCAGGTTTATCGGGCCTTATCGGGTGTTGGAATGTGTAGGACCAGTGGCTTATCGACTAGAGTTGCCATCAGAGCTGAAACAGATTCAAGACCTGGTCAAGATATTCAAACGAGTGGTGGAGAGCTACTCAGAGAGTTTGAACAATTCAAATCAAATCAAATGAGTGGAAGAGAGGGAATGTAGGAGAAAAATTAGGAGGAAGCATGTTGTTGTGTGTTAGCCGAAACTTAATAGGCATCCTCATCTTCCATTTCCCCAATTTTCATTTTTCCAAGCTCTCAAGTGTAGCCGATTCTCTCAAACTACTCTTCTCATCTCTTGTTTTGTTTTCATCTGTTAACGCAAGTCGAATCACCTATTGCTTATTCTCTTTTTCATACTTCCTATCTCTGCCATTGCTCTCCATAGCCGCAAGTCACCTCTCATTTTCGTCCCTTGGAACCGTTTTGTTTATTAAGCACTAAGAGCCGAATCTCATATCCCATTTCTTTCCTCTTGACGAATCATTAATCTTGATCACTCCTTCTATTTGATCTTCTTTTCTGCCTTAGCCGAACCTGCTCTTTTCTGTCGACTTCCTGATAGCCGGTTGTACACTTCGAAGTGAGTCACTCTTGTTCGTGATAGAAGGGCGTATCTATATCGGAGTGGCCTATTTCCAAGAGGGTGTTGGTAAGTGTTATGGCCGAATAGACTAAGAGAGGATTCGGTTTTGTTGGTTGACTGAGAGGGTCACTTTCCTGCATTTAGTTCTTTATGGGGAATCGATTTCTCATGTGGCATTTATGTAGGTACTCAATCGATCTCATAACCAAAGCCGAAAGCTTCAGTACTTTGTCGATCTAGGTAGGCATCTTTTCGTTGAGTGTGTGTTCTCAGATCCATATTCTTCAATACCTTAACCTAGTCTCCTGACCAAGATCTGTTTCATGGATCCAAACGCTAGCCAAACGAGGGAAGTGGTTAGACCCGTAGCCCCAGTCCCAAAGTTCAAGAAGCGCGCGGTGTCTGCTATTCGTGATTGGCCACCTGGGTGTGGGCCAGCTTCTGAGTAGGCTAGTAGGCAAATAGCCGTGATTTCCGCTAGTGAAAGCAACGTCGTAGATAGTCTAGTGTTGCACGTAATCAGGTGTGTAACTCCTCACACCATTGGTACTGTTCTGTTTCATAGCGTTCTGTATATATATGTATATGTGTAATCTGTTAAATGCCGGAAATGTGATATGGTTATCGAAATCCCTGTGGAGGGTAAAGGCGATTCATCAGGTTAATGGTTCTTGTGATATCTTAGTAAAAGATTTGATGAAATGATATGATATATATATATATATATTATGAGTATGCCATATATGCATGTTGAAATCTGTGACAGCTCGTCATGAAAGGTAATATGTTTGCATGGGGCATGGGTTATTAATGAAAGGGGAAGTGTGTAGTGGCTCTGCCACAATCTGTTGTAGTGGCTCTGCCACGATCTGTTCTGGTGACTATGTCACAATTTTGCCGGTGAGCAGGTAACTGCAGCATGACTGCCATCGTTGGTGTGTAGCGGTGAGGGTTGATTGTAGAAATCCCCATTGGTGTGATTGGCAGGTACGGGAGGTGTGTAGCGGATGACAATTAGGTTGGGATGGGTTTGCATCATTTTCTGTACATGCTATACTCTGTTATTCTATTCTGTAGGGCTAAGACCCGATCTGATGGTACATGAGTGTTCCACACTGAGTCCTATGACTCACCCCGTTGATTTACATCTTTTCAGGTAGCACATAGTGCATTGGACCGAGCTGGAGAGGAGCACGAGGTGGCCATGCATGGTTTCCATACGGTTTCAGTAAAGGACTTAAAATTTATTTTTATTAATAATTGGTTTGGGTTTTCGTTGTAATAAGGCCACTGGTAATCGTTTTTTTTTGGTTTTCGGGTTTTTAAATTTCAGATACTCAAGTCAACGGTTTGGGTTCATGATATGTTTTAAAAGAAAGATAACGCAAAGGCAATAAGTTTTCAACGATCAAATTATCAAATGAACTACTATTTGAAATTAAACTTTTCTAACCTATATGGATAACATGGACTGCTGTTAGCCACTCGATTGTTTTCCTTTGGAACTCGGTATAATTAAACTCGGATAACCTAAAACCACTAAGTTTTCTAGATAACCACTATATTTGAGATTCCGCTATTTCCATTCAAAATGAATGACGTTTTTATAATTTTTTTTCTAGTGACATACCAGATCCGGTCGTGGTGTTTGGGCCGGGTTTGGAGTGTTACACCCATATCCATCACCAGAACAGGGTTACGGAGCGTTACGATACTTTTCAAAAAATTCTTAGATAAATCATGTCAATCACTATTTATTAACCGAGATCATTCGTAACAGCCCTTAGATGGACCCTTGAGGTCCAATACGAGCATTTTTCCAAGGTGCAGGGCTCACATGCCCGTGTGGTCCAAGGGACATGCCCGTGCTGCAGGCCGTGCTCAAAACTAGGTAACTCTCTAACTTGCGCCACACGGCCATACCACACGCCCGTGTGCTAGGCCGTGTTGTAACACCCCTTACCCGTATTCAATGCCAAAACCGGATACAAGACATTACCAGACTTAACATACTTAATCATGCAAAATCGGGCCATAATTTTTAATTCCAACTTAAAACTTTTCATTCGTGTTCATAACGTCCCTATTATGGGCCTACGAGACCCGAAACATACATATAGAGTGGTTCAGGATTGAACCAGAAGCTTACGAACACTTAGAAAAATTTTACTCAAAATAGGGCCACACGCCCGTGTCTATAGCCCGTGTCCCTCACACGGCCATGACACGCCCGTGTCTTAGCCCGTGTGTGAAAACCTTGACATTCTGTTTATGACATTGTCATCAAAAGAGGTCACACGGCCAAGTCACACACCCGTGTGCTTAGGCCGTGTCCTCCACACGGCTGAGACACACGCCCGTGTCTCTGCCTGTGTGCTAATTTTGGACATTCTGTTTTACCTAAATTAAGGTGCAGGGGACACACGGCCAAAACACACGCCCATGGGGCTGACCGTGTGTCACACACGGCCTAGACACACGCCCGTGTGTCTACCCGTTTGGACAATTACAAGGCTATTTTCCAAGTCATTTTGCCACCCTCACTTGCACATACTCACACAACATCACATGGCACAATCTTAAGCATATAAATGCATTTAGACCAACCAAACACAAACAATAACATATCATGTCAATATCATCATATACATACTCTTAACATCATGCTTTACCGAATCCAAACATACCAAATCACATTCAATAATAAGACTATTGGGCCACATTCAACCATTAGGTCTTTAGGCCATAAACTGCAATCCATCACATGTACCAAATAAGTACCCACCACATCACAAGACATTGGCATATGCATATGAATAAAGATATAGGCTTATAACCAATTAGCCAATATAAGCTGATTCACATGGCTACACATTACATTAAACCTTTAACCATTACAATCCAATACCTTTGGCTAAATCACAATGACACAATCACAAAGTGACTTATTCCCTATACATGCCATAACTTAAGAGGTCTATACACACTTTTACCCCACGATGATAGCTTGATAGTGTGATAGCATCTCCAGCGATCTCCAACTCGAGCTAGCATAAAACCCTATAAGATATGAGAAAGGAAGGGGAGTAAGCTACAATGCTTAGTAAGTTTGTATGCAAATAATAAGCAACTTATTAACATGTTTTTCACCAATTATCACAATATGTTCTCAAGGTAATACCATCATAATTGCACAAAATTTCACTATTTACTTATGTTCATCTTGAGCTGTCTACTCGAGTTACAGTCAATAAATTATTTTTATTTGGAGCTACGGAACTCCAAATTAAGATCCGCTAATTTTTACTGAAACTAGACTCACATATATTCTTACCATAAAATTACCAGAATTTTTGTTTCATCCAATCAGTACAGTTTATTCTTTAAAATCTCCCCTATTTCGCTGTCCGATAGTTCTGACCCCTCTTCACTAAAAATTTATTTTCTCGTTGTACAAAACTCAAAAGATATTCCCATTTATTTCTCTTAAAAATATACTCATTAAGAGATTCAATAATATAAATGTTATCCCTTGATTATTTTTTTAAAAGTTTTAATGAATTTCCAAAGTCAGAACAGGGGATTTCGAAATCACTCTGAGCCTGTCTTATAAAAACTCAAATATCTCATAATATGAAATTATTTTGCTTACACAAATTATTTTATGAGAAAATAGACTCAATAATATTTAATTTAATATCTTATTCAACTTCTAATTCAATTTCCACCATTTTTGGTGAATTTTCAAAGTGATACAGCTGCTCCAAACTATTTTATTGCTAATTTTACTCTATCATGTTTTCTTTGTATTAATTCTCATTTACACACATATAACACTAAAGTATATCCATAGTTAGCCATGCCAATAGCTAGTCATCATAAAATAATTACAAGCCATTCATTGGCCAATTTAACCTATACATCAACAACAAAGACTTGAACATTTCATTTCTCAATTTAATTTGACTTAAAAGCCTCACACATGATCATCAATCACATTTCCCACATATTCTTACATCATAAGCATGGACTTAGAATCACAAGGTCATTCTCATAGGTATAACTTACTCGTTTACCTTCTTACCAAAATTCGATCACATCCCGAGCACATTGCTCATGAGTGTATACATACATATTTCTGCACTTAATCGTCACATATTCATATTCATTGACACTTTAGTCATTTTGATGTGAGCATACCCGGGGCAACCCAAGATTCATATTTTGAACCTCTCAAGCTCCCTAAAGGCCCCATAACTCAAACCCGAGTTAAACAATTCCAAGGAGCTGTTATGTCACTATCTACTCAATTTTGGGTCGAATTTCAGCTCGACGAATTTGGAGATGCTTGGGGCAACGTTTTAGCAAAGCCTTGCACTTTGGTGCAAGTCGATTACAACTTGTTTCAGCTCATTCGAGCTCAAGTCAACTCACACGAGTTCAATTCAGCTCATTGAGCTTGATTATGCTTGCTTTCAGCTCATTAATTTTCTCGCTGGAATAAATAAGTTTTTAAGTCAATTTAATTAGTTTACTACAGCTCATAATTTTGTCATGGCTTATTGCATGTTTTTAATGTGTCTAGAACAGCCCTTGGTTTATTTGTCTTAATTCCTACAGCCCTTTATTATGTCCTAATCTAAGACAAATTAAATTAGGTTCTAGAATTAAATTTAATGTGCAGGATTTTAATTTATGTTGCTGCCGAATTTAATGTGTCATGATTGGAATAAATTTTTCTTAGCTTAATTAGTTGTTAATTAAAGTGTCTAATTTATGTCTTAGTTATGTTCAGCCGAATATGAATTGAATTAATTGAGTTCATTCTTTTATTTAGGTTCATCTAAATATATATTTGAATTGATTTGGTTCTTGTATTTTTTTAGGTACGCCAAATGTGGAGGACATAAATGCAAGGTTCATGTTTGGTTCAATGCACCGAATCTGCACATGCATGTACGGCCGAGTACATGAATGGAGGTTGGTCATTGAGTTTCTCCAAGTGACCATTCAGTCAAGGGAGCTGCAGCCACTTAAAGCTTCCAAGCTGGCCGTCCACACAAGCTTTCACACCTAGTGACTATTCGGTGGAGGCTTTCACATTCAAATGACTTTCCAAAGCTGACTTTTCACACCTTCAAGGCTGTTCACGTCCCCCTTTAATGCTGGTAATTTTTCAGCAAAAGTTGCACATTAATTGGGCTCCATTAAAGCCATTGACTGAACCTAGCTGCTGCCATGCACCATGCAACTTCTCCAAATGCATTTGCCCTTCTAGAATGCCGTCCCATGAGTTCCCATCAGCTGAATTTGGCTACAACAAATTAATGATTTCTTTCTAGAATTTTCTAGCATATTCATGGATGAATTCTTAGCCATTAAGTTGCCCGTTCGGCTAGCCATGCATAGCTCTATAAATAGTTGTTCAATTTCCTTTGTAAAGGACTTTTTGGCAAAACTTTGAATGAACTTTTGTTCAAGAGTGAGTTATCTCCTCTCTATTTTCGTACGAGTCTCAACTTGACTTATCTAGTGAGCTAGTGGCGTCATTCGAACTCTTTTGAACTTATCACCGAATCCAGTGTGGCATTCAACCCAATCCCTATTTTGCAAATCCACCTTAAACCATATAGAAATCGGGGTGACACTTTTTAGTGTTGAATCGTTTCTGACGTTTAAGTTCGTTTATCCATCCCCACATTTATCTTAAAATTTATCTACCTTTATTTTATCCTTAAACTGAGCCATCAAAAACACCACCTTCTTTGTTTCTTCTATTAACTGAACCTCCATCCCAAACTTAACAAATTTTAAAACAAAAACCCTTTGATAAGCTTCCGCAACATTAGCCAATTTTTAATTTTCCTCCGACAACCCCATTACTCCTCGTAGACGATCGGGCAAACCCGTGAATGACTCGATTAACCTGAGCCGTCTCACATCATTTGGTGTCAGAGCTACGAAAACAAGGAGCTCTGAAGATCATCGCAATCCCGGAACTAGGTTCGTAACGTGAAACAAAAAAAATTCGAAAAAAATTCAAGTTGTATTCAAAAGTTCTCCATTGCATTTATTTCGTTGTATTTGAAAAAAAAAGGTTACGAAAAATTAAAAAAAAAAGAGAAAAAAATAAATATATACGAGTTAAAAAAAGAAGAGAATTTCGAGGAAAATATATATACGAATATAAAAAAAAGGAAAAAGTGTGAAGTTTTGCAAGTTTTTGTTCTCATTTCTTCTATTCTGTTTCTCGATCATCGAAGAATTATTTTCTACCCCCATTTCTTCTACCCCGATGCCACATTCAAACTCGAAATCTTTTTTTTTTTGGTGTTGTTCAGCCTACCTTACACCAAATGCTTATCCTTTGTTAAACCCTTTGAAACCGATCCCGAAGCAAGCAAATAGGTCTTTTAAGACGAAATACGAAATTGCGAGAGAGAGGTCGAGCGGTAAAAGGCAAGAGAGCATGAGATTATTTGAGAGAAGAAAAATCCTTAAAAATGAGTGTAAACACGAGCGGAGTGAACATTCTTATTTTTCTTTCCGAGTGACTTGTGAGATTTTGTGGTGAGGTATTCAATCTTCTATTGTTTAATCCTTTTAACATTTCTTCTTTTCGATAAATAATCATGTCTCGAGAGAATTTTTCAGCCAATGAATTTCAATACTTGGTGAAAGAAATGGGCCGAATGTTTGAAAGGAAACTAAGTCCATTACAAAGACATTTGGACCGAGTGGAGGAAAGAGCCCGACGGAAGAAAAATCCACCTAGTCGAGAAATGTAGTTAAGTTCATCGCGACGACAATATTTGAAAAGAGATTATTATCAAGCCTCCTATTCATCAAGGCGATCGAGACAAAGAGTAGCAAACATCGAGTCTGAAATCTTTCAAGTTGACGAACGAGAAAGTATGAGTTATTCTTCGTATGCTTCAAAGACATCACGCACGGAGAATCGCTCACGAAGAATTGATCGTGAAACTTATGAGAATGCTTTCTCATCCTTTGAGCAAAACACTCATCTTTTCGATTCCTTTGTATCATCCTCAAGTTGTAATAAAATCGAAAAGGAAGTAGAAAAAGAAGAAAAAGAAAAAGAAATCGAAAAAGAAGTTGAAAAAGAGTGTGAGAACGAAAATAAAATTGAAAAAGAGAGAGAGAATAAAAAAGAAAAGAAATCGAGTCAGAAAAAGAAACAAAAGAAAAAGATGAGCGAGAACAAGAAAAAGAGAGTGATATTTTAACTAACCCACGCGATATTTGCTCTTGTTCTGTTCCTTCTTTTCAGGTTTCTGAAAAGCCAAGTGGAAAATATCAACTTCAATACCTTCCTGATGAGTGACGTTTTCACCTGACCGAGAAAGGTAAGGTTGAAGATAAAATCGAGCCATACGAGCCCGAAGGTAAGTTAGGTAAGGATCACCTAGAACTTGAACTTCCACTATCTTCCTTGAATGTGCGTAAACCTCTTGTCGATAACTTCACCTTTGTAAAAGCTCCGTGCCAAGGAATGGTTAATTTTCTGAAAAACCAAAATAGTAACATATTTTAATCCCACATTTAGCATACTTTTGGATGATTTATCCCTTGATTTATGTAAAAAGGTGCTCTTAATCCTTTTTTTTCATGTCTTATACTCAGGAAAGCACCAAGAATAAAAAGAACGAGAAACGGGCTCAAAACGGACCAAAATGGGCCAAAGAAGAAATCGACACAGCCTGGACTAAATCCCACACGGCCGTGCCTCCTCAAATATACTAGAACACAGCCTGAAGTCGATCTACACAGCCGTGCCTTATTAACAGAGTCCAACACGGCCTGGCCACGATTCACACGGGCGTGCGCCATGGCCGTGCCCCTGCCGTGGAGGAGAGTAATTTCACTCGGGACAGGATACTTAGGGGCAAAGAAACCTATTTCAGAAGCCTATATAAAGACTCTAGGTATAACCTAGAAGAGGGCGGTTAGCTAGGCCAAGGAGTCGAGCCGAAGAGGTCAGATTTGTGGGAAACTCTCAAGGGATAGCCAGTTGATCCATCTCCAGAAGCCGGAATTCTACTCAAGACGGAGGATCTCTCCTTCAATTCCTTCAGGGAGTTTTAGGGATTTCTTATGTTTTGTTTTATCTTTTCTTCTGAGATGTTTTTCTTTATTATTATGAACTAAACCCTTCAGATACCTGAAGGGGATGAAACCTAGATGAATCTTGTTATTGTTTTCTGAACTATATGATAAATACTTGATTTTTTCTTGATTATGTGTGCTTAATTCTTGTGTTGATATTTCGCGAATATTAATTCAAGTTGAATGTGCTTAGGTGGTGGAGCAAAAGTCCTCGCTAAGAGTAGATCTAGCATAATTAAGCGGAGTTGATCGCGCGCCTAGAGATAGGGTGACGAGATTTTGCCGGATTAGGGTGAAACCTAATATGGGAGTCCATAGATCGATTTCATTGCTATTCTAGGGGTTTTAATTAGAAAGAGATTTCAATTAATCAACCTATGGTTAGACGTTATTCTCTCGAGAGGGTTTAATATAAATTAGGGAGTCCTACGGATCAAGTCAAGTGAATAAATCGTGCAGTTCGGTGTTAGATAACAAGTGAAGTCTAGGTGGATTCTTCCTAAGGGTATCGTCTTAATCAACCGAGTTTTTCCCAAGTATTTCCCCAATTCATTCTTTTTGTCTTTGCGCCCTTAGCTTAGTAATTAGTTAATTTAGATTAATAAACAACTTCACTTATTTTAGGCTAAATAATAGAAAGAAAGTTAGTATTAGTACTTTTAGTTCCTTTGGGTTCGACAATCCGGTCTTGCCTAAGCTATACTACTGTTCGATAGGTGCACTTGCCTCAATCGTTGTTATAGTTAGTTCCAGGATCGATCATTATAAATTTAAAACTCTGAAATACAACGATCAAGTTTTTTGCGCCGTTGCCGGGGAAGTAAAATATTAAGAAAGCTCTATTTTTATTACTTTAGCCATTATTTTTTTTTTATTTTCTGCAATTTACTTTTATTTTTTAGTTTAAATTTTAACTTTGCTAAATTTTCTTTCTTTCTTTTTCTATCAGGTACCTCTAGTTTATGACTAGAAGGAACCCTAGAGGACCACTAGTATACGACAGTGATATTGACGCTACCGCTCGTAGAAATCACAGAGAAATTAGGCAAGCCCTAAATTACCAATAAGAAGAGCGAGAAGACGAATCCAATCCTACTGAAGGGTTGGACGAGAATAATCCACCACCATAAGATGTGGCAGAAAATAATGCTCCGCGTACTATGTATGATTATGCTAAACCTCATTTAACAGGAGCAAAATCTAGTATTGTTAGGCCTGCTATAGCTGCTAATAATTTTGAATTAAAGCCTAACACTATACAAATGATTCAACAATTTGTTCAATTTGATGGTTTACAGGACGAAGATCCAAATACTCATACAGCTAATTTTTTAAAGTTCTGTGATACCTTCAAAATAATTGGCGTTTCTGATGATGCCATACGACTTCGGTTATTTCCCTTTTCATTAAGGAATAAAGCCAAACAGTGGTTAAACTCGTTACCACGAGGGTCAATCACTACATGGGATCAAATGACCGAAAATTTTTTATTAAAATATTTCCCACCGGCCAAAACGACCAAATTATGGAATGATATCTCTTCTTTTGTGCAGATGGATTTAGAGACATTATATGACGCATGGGAGAGATATAAGGATCTCTTGAGAAGATGTCCGCACCATGGTTTACCCTTGTGGCTCCAAGTCCAAACTTTCTATAATGATGTAAACCCCTCAACGAGGCAACTAATTGATTCAGCCGCCTGTGGAGCCCTGAACAATAGAACTCTTGAAGTAGCCTACGAGTTTATTGAAGAGATGTCACTGAATAACTATCAGTGGCAGGTTACAAGGACCAAACCAATAAAATCAGCCAGAGTTTTCAACATAGATACAGTAACCATGCTATCAACACAAGTAGAGATGATGAATAAAAAGCTTGATAGTTTGTGTTCTTCGCGGTACATCCAAAGAATGCAAAGGCGACGTAAGTGGAACCGTGGCGAATCCACGAGTACCCACACTACCAACCGGGCACAGAGAGCGAACAGATGAACTATATAGGTAACAATTTCAGATCTAATAATCATTATAGTAATAATTAAAACCTAGGTTGGAGGAACCACCCAAATTTTTCGTGGGGAGGTCAAGGAAATCAAGGAAATCAAAGACAACAACCTCCTCAAAATTTCCAAAATCAGCCCTATCCACAGGAGAAGAAGTCAAACATTGAAGAGATGCTGACAAGATTCATGGCATCCACAGAAAACCGTCTCCAAGACACTGAAGCCACCCTTAAGACCCAACAAGCATCGATCAAAGGGATCGAGAGCCAAGTTATGGAAGTCACTAAGTCAGTTGAGGAAGTTTCTACGTCAGTTGGACAACTCGCGAAGTTGATGTCTGAACGATCGCAAGGGCGTCTACCAAGCAACACTGAGATTAATCCAAATGAGCAAATCCAAGCCATAACAGCTCAAGAAAGTGAAGGATTAGACGAACCCAGTCCAATACAAGGAAACGAGGTAGAAAAATGTAAAGTTGAGGTAACACAAGAAAAACCAAAACCGGTAATCAAGGAGTACCAACCTCGCATACCATATCCCGAAGCGTTAACGAGAGACGACACAGAGGAATTGTTCGGTAAGTTTCTTAAACTTTTAAATAAATTACATATTAACTTACCGCTACTTGAAGCTCTTTCACAGATGCCATATTTGAGGAAATATTTAAAACATCTCTTGACAAACAAATGCAAGTTAGACGAGGATCCACATATGGAATTAAATGCAGTATGCTCAGCAATGTTACAGAATAGACTACCACAAAAGCTAAAAGATCCAGGGAGTTTTACAATTCCATGTTTAATTGGTAGACTAACTGTTGATAATGCTTTAGCTGATTTAGGGGCAAGCATAAATGTCACGCCTTATAAATTGTTTAAACAATTAGGTCTAGGAAAACCCAAACAAACTAGGATGAGCATTCAATTAGTTGATAAAACTGTTAGAATTCCTAGGGGTATTATCGAAGATGTTCTTGTAAAAATTGACAAATTCGTTTTCCCAGTAGATTTTGTTGTCTTAGACATGGATGAGGATAATTCGATTCCCTTAATTTTAGGAAGACCCTTTTTAGCAACTGCCAGGACTAAAATTGATATTGATGCAGGAGAACTCATACTTCGTGTAGGTAATGAGACGGTCACCCTCAAGGCTCTCGACTCAGCCAGAACATCGAGTAATCAAGGTGAGAACGTAAATTCTACTAATAACCATTCGGTTAACCCTTATTTTCAAGAAGCACCACAAAAGAATACAACTGAACCCGATCCTAAACCCTATGCCAACAAGAAAGTAGTTCATGAAGATCGATGATCTAGACGAGTGGAAGACACACTTCAAGGAAAAATTAAGGATACACGATGAAGAACCGGAACCACACAAGGTAAAATCGAAGGAGCCCTTAGAAGAGCTCATAGGACAAACAAACCACTTCAAAATAGGAGACCAGGTACTGTTAGATAAGGTAGATCCTCGAATATCTCCTACGGACCCTAACACAAACAAAGAAATACATTTTAGGGTAACCAGTGTTTTCCCATACGGAACAGTCGAGGTAAGTAATCCTATTTTTGGTACTTTTACTATAAACGCATCTCGACTTAAACTTTTTCATGAGGATAAAACTGATACCATGAGAAAGGACTTCTAACTCCTCAAACCACCCTGATGATGCAAACGAGAGGAAAGTCTAGCTTAAGACTATAAACGAGCGCTTCTCGGGAGGCAGCCCGAGCACTAACCCCATTAACTTTTACATTTTTATTTTTTCTTATTTATTCTATTTTATCCTTTCTTATAGTATCTAGCTTTAAACTAACCAAAATTGCAGATTTCTAGGCCACACGGCCTAGCACACGGCCGTGGCCGTGGCCGTGCGGATGCCCCGGATTACCGTACTGACATGGAAGAGGTGGTACGAGTCAGAGAGAATCAAATCTTTGAAGTCGCGGACTCCAACCACCGCCCCACGGGCACCGACAGAAAGCCACGGCCGTGCGACGCGGCCGTGGACGACACTGACTTATCACCAACGGGCGTGGCAATCTGTAAAATGGGCGTGGGTGAACCAACACACCTAGACACACGGCCGTGCGAGGCAGCCGTGTGAATCGACATGCCTAAGGCGCATGGGCGTGGGGTTGTACCAGGTTTAAAAATCTATTTAACCCCCCCTTCCTTCCCTCTTCTACTACTAACTTTCAACCTTCAACTTTTCATTTTTTTCCTACTCCTTTTCTCTATACCCTTGAGCTACACCAAAACAATGCCAAAGAAGCGGAAGAAGCCAAGCACAGTCTCCCTCACGGAGACCGATCTACATAAGTTCATGTCGGCCGCTTCAATCACTCGATGAGCCAAGGATATTTGAGGCCATTTAGTTTTTATTTCGTTTTTCTCTTTTGCTTCAATTTCCTTATCTTGACTTCTCTTCTGCTTAATTTAACTTATTTTACTTTAGTTTCTTGATTTTAGGTTCTAAAGGCTGCTAGGGAATCACACCACGACCACCACCACATCCCCAGCCTTAGAAATCACACCCAATAATAAGGACTCTACGGTCCATCCATCTTTTCTTTCAATTTTATTTCAATTTTTACTTTTCTTCACTTTAGCTTACTTTTCTTTAATCATTTAATTAGTATAGTTTTAATTATTATTAATAATCCCTGGCTAATCCTGAATGAGCTACCCAATTTCTTCATCTAACGCAGGATCGTCATCGAGACCGACCCCTCCAACATATCATTCATCCAACTCAAGGAATTCATCCATAATTCAGGGAGTTTCACTTATCCCCATATCTTCTGATCTGAATATTATCTATCTTTGTACATTGAGGGCAATGTACATCTTAAGTGTGGGGGGTGAAAACATAAGGATTCCAAACTTTTTTTCATTATTCTCAAAATCCTGAATTTAGTCTTGTTTTTAAGTAAATTCCTCATATTACTAATTAAGAAGAAATTTCTAATGATTTATGATTTTTATTGATATGTTTTAGATTAAGTCATTGATAATTGTGCATTGATAATTAAATTCTAAGAATACTAGAGAATCAAGCATGATAAGTCTATTTTTTAGAAATTAAAAAAAAATTAGGTTGTCTACTTGAATTTAAATATTACTTTGAAGTTTGAAATTTACGAGATTGATGTCAAAAATACCCATAATTTTTGTGAGTTTTTGAGCCTTATAGAGCATATATTCTTTTTCATGCTCACTTTATTGATTATGAGTATGTCAACATTGATTTGTTATTCTAGAACTTGCCTCATTTATACATATCAAGACCACATCTATGATTTGATATACAGAGATGATTAAGGCACCTAGGTTTTAACCCACTAACTCCATTAAAAGCCTACCTTCACAATTAACCCCTAGTGAACCCCTTTTAATCCTAACAACCCTTTTTATTGACATAACCACTAATATTAACCCAGAAACCCTTTGTTTTTGTTATCCCCATTCCTTTTGACTACCCTTATATCGAGATTTGATTTGATTAATAGCCTAACTATGTTTTTATTTCAGTAATTTATCCTTTGTTATGTATTTATGATTCGTTCTAAAAAAAAATTTCAGTATTAGTACAATGAAAGGCGAGCTTGTACAGTTAAAGTCTATTTATTGAAGAAGAAGCTCGTATTATTAGTTTAAAGTTTCAATCCATTATGTAATTATTCAGTTTATTGTTTCTAGTTAGGTAATTTATCAATTCAATATCGATTCTAACCTTCTAATTCAGCCTCTATCCACACCTTAACCCTATCCCCGTTACAACCCTGGCAAAGACCTTTTGATTTGTGCATCATCTCATATTACAGTGGTAGAGACTTGATTTTCAGGCAAGCCTGTGGGATTAACTTTTCATGTTCAACTTTTGAGTGCCTAAATTTTGAACCTTAAACACTTTGAGTGATTTGAGTGAATCTTTTGTGAGGATGTCAATCCTTGTTGGTTTTAAATTAAAGGTAATTATTTAGATAAGGGGAGATGCCTATATTTTCGAGCTACAAATCTATGACTTAGATTGTTTGAATCCTTAGGACTCTTTGAATTGAATTATCCATGTATAAATTATCTATGAATTATGATGAAACATTGTTCATAGGAATTATGAATTATAGAAAGTTCGTTTTAATTATAAGTTGAGAATTTTGCTTGAGGACAAGCAAAAGCTTAAGTGTGGGGGTATTTGATAAACCGAAATAGTAACATATTTTAATCCCACATTTAGCATACTTTTGGATGATTTATCCCTTGATTTATGTAAAAAGGTGCTCTTAATCCATTCTTTTCATGTCTTATACTCAGGAAAGCACCCAAGAATAAAAAGAACGAGAAACGGGCTCAAAACGGACCAAAATGGGCCAAAGAATAAATCGACACGGCCTAGACTAAATCCCACACGGCCGTGCCTCCTCAAATATACTAGAACATGGCCTGAAGTTGATCTACACGATCGTGCCTTATTAACAGAGTCCAACACGGCCTGGCCACGATTCACACGGGCGTGCACCATGGCCGTGCCCCTGCCGTGGAGGAGAGTAATTTCACTCGGGAAAGGATACTTAGAGGCAAAGAAACCTATTTCAGAAGCCTATATAAAGACTCTAGGTATAACCTAGAAGAGGGCGGTTAGCTAGGCCAAGGAGTCGAGCCGAAGAGGTCAAATTTGTGGAAAACTTTCAATGGATAGCCAGTTGATCCATCTCAAGAAGCCGAAATTCTACTCAAGACGGAGGATCTCTCCTTCAATTCCTTCAGGGAGTTTTAGGGATTTCTTATGTTTTGTTTTATCTTTTCTTCTGAGATGTTTTTCTTTATTATTATGAACTAAACCCTTCAGATACCTGAAGGGGATGAAACCTAGATGAATCTTGTTATTGTTTTCTGAACTATATGATAAATACTTGATTTGTTCTTGATTATGTGTACTTAATTCTTGTGTTGATATTTTGCGGATATTAATTCAAGTTGAATGGGCTTAGGTGGTGGAGCAAAAGTCCCTGCTTAAGAGTAGATCTAGCATAATTAAGCGGAGTTGATCGCGCGCCTAGAGATATGGTGACGAGATTTTGCCAGATTAAGGTGAAACCTAATATGGGAGTCCATAGATCGATTTACTGCTATTCTAGGGGTTTTAATTAGAAAGAGATTTCAATTAATCAACCTAGGGTTAGACGTTATTCGCCTCGAGAGAGGGTTTAATATAAATTAGGGAGTCCTACGGATCAAGTCAAGTGAATAAATAAATGCAGTTCAAAGTGTTAGATAACAAGTGAAGTCTAGGTGGATTCTTCCTAAGGGTATCGTCTTAATCAACCTGAGTTTTTCCCAAGTATTTCCCCAATTCATTCTTTTTGTCTTTGCGTCTTTAGCTTAGTAATTAGTTAATTTAGATTAATAAACAACTTCACTTATTTTAGGCTAAATAATAGAAAGAAACTTAGTATTAGTACTTTTAGTTCCTTTGGGTTCGATAATCCGGTCTTGCCTAAGCTATACTACTGTTCGATAGGTGCACTTGCCTCAATCGTTGTTATAGTTAGTTCCAGGATCAATCATTATAAATTTAAAACTCTGAAATACAATGATCATTTTCCTTCTTCAATTATTGTTAAAATTTCAAATGGTGGTGAGACGAGCTTTTCTAACACAAATCTTTGTGTTGACAAGTTTGAAGGTGAAGTATTGTTTAATTGGCAAATGCGAAACCCAATTATGTGTGACAACGCATTTTCATATAAGTATCTCAATTTAATCGATTGTGGTGATTATGTGAATCATTTCCTGCCTTGTTTGAAATTCTCGGGTTTTTGCAAATCTGTTTTGAAGAATGAAAAGAGTTTTGATTGTATGTGTCTGTGTATGCAAAAATCCATTCAGATTGACTTGTTTGATTTAACAAAACCGTTGCTACATTTTGACATAAGTAATCAAACTCGAGTATTTAAACCTGGAATTTGTTTTGGTACATTTTGTGGAAAAATCAAGCATCATCGATTGTGTGCGAATAATTTCTATTGTTTTGATACTTGGTTTTTGAATAAGGAAACGAGGTATGATAAATTTGATTTCAATTTAAATCCGTTCCTTAATCCATTTATGTGGTTGTACTTGAAGTTCGCATTTCATTCTGACAAGGTTAATTCAACCACGAAGCTTCGACTAGACTACATTCCCGAGGAGAGAAGGTTTGTGTTAATGGAAAAGGTAAAATCGACCCTTATTCTTTTGCTTATAAAGGTAAGACGCTTGAAACTTTTGAAACATTTTTGTTCTCCTCGGATGGTGACAAACATTGCGTTGATGATTTGATTTTTGAAAGATACTTAGATCGTGATGTGGGTAACCATTTTGTTTCATTTTTACACGATCTATCTGTTTTGATGGTTGATAAAAAGATTCTTATTTTTGATAATTTTTATGATGCATGTGTGAGAGAATCTATAGTCAATCGTCTAATGAACGGTATGATTGTGCAACTTCGTGAACCGTGTGAGTCTTTTCAAATACCTGCTTGTGACGATTACGTCTACCATTTGATTCATTACTCGCGATTCAATCATGACTTGTGGAAACAATTTGAGACGTTTGAATGCCTTAAAACATGTCCATTTTTGTTTCGAACATTTGACGAGGCATTGGCGAGTAAATTAATTTGTTTGCATGGTTGTCAACATGTTGCTTTGCATCTGTCCATTCGCATGCGTTATACTAGTCTTTTTTTGATTTTACTTGGACTGCAAATTTGTTCGGAATGCTTATTGCTAACTCATGGCTATTCTTTTCAGTTTCCTCAATTTCCATTCACCCCGTTCGACTGAGGAAAGCCGAGTAAGAGGAACTATGTTCGAGTGAACCAACGGCTCGACTTGAGGACAAGTCGCTTTGAAGAGGGGGAGGATGATGTAACCATACCCGGGGCAACCCAAGATTCATATTTTAAACCTCTCAAGCTACCTAAAGGCCCCATAACTCGAACCCGAGTTAAATAATTCCAAGGAGCTGTTGCGTCACTATCTACTCAATTTTGGGTCGAATTTCAGCTCGACAAAGTTGGAGATGCTTGGGGCAACGTTTTAGCAAAGCCTTGCACTTTGGTGCAAGCCAATTATAGCTTGTTTCAGCTCACTCGAGCTCAAGTCAGCTCGCACGAGCTCAATTCAACTCATTGAGCTCGATTATGCTTGCTTTTAGCTCATTAATTTTCTCCCTGGAATAAATAAGTTTTTAAGTCAATTTAATTAGTTTACTACAGCTCATAATTTTGTCATGGCTTATTGCATGTTTTTAATGTGTCTAGAACAACCCTTAGTTAATTTGTCTTAATTCCTACAGCCCTTTATTATGTCCTAATCTAAGACAAATTAAATTAGGTTCTAGAATTAAATTTAATGTGCGGGTTTTTTATTTATGTTGCTGCCAAATTTAATGTGTCATGATTTGAATAAATTTTTCTTAGCTTAATTAGTTGTTAATTAAAGTGTCTAATTTATGTCTTAGTTTTGTTCAGCCGAATATGACTTGAATTAATTGAGTTCATTCTTTTATTTAGGTTTAGTTGAATATATATTTGGATTGATTTGGTTCTTGTATTTTGTAGGTACATCCGAATGTGGAGGACATAAATGCAAGGTTCATGTTTGGTTTAATGCATCGAATCTACACATGCATGTATGATCGAGTACATGAATGGAGGCTGGTCATTGAGTTTCTCCAAGTGACCATTCGGTCAAGGAGGCTCAGAATGTGATCGATTTAGACCCCAATCGAATAAAGTGGTTTCAGGACCACAAATCTGAGTTAGAAAAATATTTTAATATTATTTTTCGTGCCTATGATACGTGATTAAGCATGTGTGAAATTTCTGTGAATTAATTTTGTCATTTGTGTGCTTAATATCAGAAAGGACTAAATCGCGAAAAAAGGTAAAAGTGACATTCTATATGTTAAAGTGCTTATTTTAGTTGACTTTGAAATGTAGTGGCCTTATGAGATAATTAAGCCATTTTATAAGATAGTGGATGGCTAATGGACGGTTTTGGACATAGTTTATATGGTTTTCTTATTTAATTATAAAGGTTAAATAAGTAAAATAGTAAATAAGTAATATTAAGTAAAAGACAAAGCTAAAATATGTTATTATTTTTATCATCCATCACCGAAGGTAGAAAAGAAAGGAAGGGTTTTAAGCTTTCATGGTATTCGACTATTACAAGTATCAATTCAAGGTATGTTTTGCTTCGGTTTTTGATAATTTCTACGTTTCTGTGATAGTTGCTTCGTGTTCTGCAAAACCCATGCTTCAATTTTGTGAATTGGTGAAGATTTTGAATAGTGTCATTGATGAATTCATGAGTTTTGTGATGTTTGATGATGAATTATGAAAGATATGTGATAGATTAACATAGTTTGTCTTTGAATTTTTGATGATTTTGAGTAATTTGGACTTAATTGAGAAAATAATATTTTGAGGGACTAAATTACGACATAAATGAAATGTATGGATTTGTATGATATTAGTGAACATTCGGCTAAGAATGGGTATAAGCAAATTATTTGTATTTTGTGATTTTGTAAAATAAGGACTAAAATGTCAAAATGTGAAAATGAGAGGGCTAATTTGTAAATTGCCCTAAATATGTGTTTTTGGTTTGAATTGAATGAATTAGTGAATAAATGAGTTAAATTTGAATATGTATAGATCAAGAACCGAAGAAAACAGACTTTGATCGTGGGAAATCGAAAGTAATTGAGTAGCCGAGTTCGTTTTTGTTTATCCGAATCCGAGGTAAGTCAATATACAAATAAATGTATTTACATTAATATATGTATGTTCATATGAAAATTTATAATGATGAATGTATAAGAGATGATGAGTACATGAAATCCGAGATAGTATCGACATGGTGTCAACATCCGAAAAAGTCCCGTATGAACCTAGGAATAGATAGGATTACATATGTCATGACATAGGTGTTCGATATGTGATATTGTATAAGACCACATCTGGGACGTTGGCATCGATATGAGACATCGTGTAAGACCACGTCTGGGACGTTGGCATCGATTTGAGATTTACGTGTAAGACCATGTCTGGGATGTTGGCATCGTATTGATTCGTGTAAGACCCTATCTGGGAAAGTGGCATCGATATCTGGTTATATGTAAGACCACGTCTGGGACGTTGGCATTGTACGACCATTCCGAGCATTCTGAGTATCCTATTTGATTTTGAATGGTTCAACGGGCAAATCCGAGAAATGAAAATCTACGTGAAATGTATAAACGAATCAGGCAAGTTTGAATTGTACACTAAGCAAGTGTATGAAAGGTAAGTGTTTATATGAACTTACCTAGATGAGATATGTGAATAGATTTGATAAATTAAAATGTGGTATGTGAATGAATGAACTATAATCTAATGAAGTACAAGGTGATGCATATATGTTGGTAAGCAAATGGCTAACCAAATGAGCCATTGAGAATTATGAATGTGCAAATGAGCTATTAGTGATCTTATATTTGAGATGAATAATGAATGCTTATATGATAAGTTTATTTATATATGGCTTACTAAGCTTTTGGAAGCTTACTTTGTGTGTATTTGTTATGTTTTATAGATCGTTAAAGCTACGAAAGGCTCGGGATAGTCGAGGATCGTCATCACACTACTCAATCCTATTTCGGTACCTTTTGAAAGTGTAAATGCTTAAGTATGGCATGTATAGGCTAGTTACTTTGAAATATGTTTGGGATATATAAATAGCCATGTGGTATGGCTAGTTAATGATATGTCATGAATAAGTAGATAAGCTATGTTATGTGTTCTCTTAATGGTTGAGCATATGGTAAAATTGAACTTTGTTTTGGTGATGAAAAGCTGGTATAATATTGATGGAGTGATTCCCATAATGAATTGGTAAGTTTATAGGTGAATATTTCTTAGATATACTTGTGATTTGGTTGAGCTAAACGACATATAATATGTTGTGATGAAATGTACTTGTATGACTTGTAAAGATGACCATTTGATGAAATTTTTGGTTGCCAATTGGGTATGGAATAATGCTTGTATATGATTGTAGGGATGACCCAAGTGTGGGTGGCATTTTGGCCTTGAAAATGGCCTATAATTGCCCACACGATTGAGCACACGGGTGTATTGCTCGACCGTGTCCCTCGTGGTTGCATTTCAAAATCAAGTTAGACTCGACCATGGGCTGGACACACGGGCGTGTGACTGGCCGTGTGGTGCAAGTCAGGCTCGACCACGAGTGAGGTACACGGGCGTGTCTCAGGCCGTGTGATCAAGTCAGTATGTATGCCCTATTTTGACACGGCTTAAACACACGGGCGTGTCTGAGGCCGTGGAAGGCAAACGGCCTGCCCACACGGGCGTGTGACCTCTGTAACTTAGAAAAAATTTTAAATTTCTGAGAATTGCCGTATGTGTTCGGTTTAGTCCCGGCCCCTTTCTAAAGCATGATAAAGGTCTCGTAGACCTATTTAAGGGACACTTTGATGTGATTTGTCAAATTATGTTATGAAATGTCTGTAAAAGTTTTCGATTGTCTGGTAATACCTCTTAACCCTAAACCGGTGATGGTTACGGGCTAGGGGTGTTACATTTGATTGGTATCAGAGCTACAATTTAGTCGATTCTCAGACTAACGTAGCATGTTAGAGTCTAGCTATACTTGCCATATATATGAAATGTGATAGTGTGATGAATCTTGACGTGTAAAATGTGTTCTTCGTATAGTAATGGATCTCAAAAGAGCCGTAGCTGACGACATTGAAAGCAATGCGCCTGCTCCCGCTCTAGGGACAGCGCCATCTGATTCGAGACTGGCTCCTAGCAGTCAAGAGGGAGAAGCTAAACAAGCTTTCTTCCAAATGATGAACGAGTGGTTCACTCAGTATGTGAGAACTAATCTGGCTTTTTCACAACCTCCGCCCCCGTCTAATACTCCTAAGACTTCTGCTATACCTCCTGTTATGAGCTTGAATTTGTTGAATAAACCTCCAGTCGACAAAATTTGTAAATATGGGGCTGAAGAGTTCAGGGCCACTAGTGATGATGATACTGAGAGAGCGGAATTCTGGCTTGAGAACACTATCCGAGTATTTGATGAAATGTCGTTGACTCCTGAAGAATGCATAAAATGTGTTGTTTCTTTGCTACAAGACGCAGCCTATTAGTGGTGGAAGACTTTGATTTCTGTGGTTCCAAAGGAACGGGTTACTTAGGATTTCTTCCAGTCTGAGTTCAAAAAGAAGTACATCAGTCAGAGGTTTATTGATCAGAAGCGAAAGGAATTTCTAGAATTAAAACAGGGTTGGATGACCGTGACCGAGTATGAATGAGAGTTTGTGAGACTAAGTCAGTATGTTCGAGAATGTGTATTAACTGAGGCAATAATGTGCAAAAGATTTGAAGATGGCTTAAATGAAGATATTCGTTTGCTTGATGGGATTTTGGAAATAAAAGAGTTTGTTGTGCTTGTTGATCGAGCGTGCAAAGCTGAGGCACTCGGGAAAGAAAAAAGAAAAGCTGAGTCTGAAGTCAGAGATGCGAGAAAGAGATTTTCGAGCAAATCATTTCAATCTACTTCAAAGAAATTCAGAGATGAGCATAGTCGTTCCCGAACTAATGTGGGACATTCGAATCCGAGAGATCGAGCTAGATCACAAATGAATTCTAAAGCTTCAGCTACATCGATAGCTAGTGTGGGAAATATCCGATCCGAACGACCTGAATGTAAGCATTCTGGTAAAATACATCCAGGTAGTTGTAGATTGAATGATCGAGCTTGTTTAGATGCGGATCATTAGATCATTTCATTCGAGATTGCCCAGAGTCTGTTGAGCAAGAGATTATTCAGAATCGGAGATCTGATAATGTTTCAGCGAGAGGTAGACCTTCCCGAAATGCAAGAAATGTCAGTGGTAGTCAGAGAACTACGAAAGACACTGTTGCGAGATCTAAAGCTAGAGTGCCTGCCAGAGCATATGCCATCTGAGCTCGTGAGGAAGCTTCATCTCCGGATGTTATAAAGGGGACATTTACTCTTTATGATACTTCTGTGATTGCATTGATAGACCCAGGTTCTACACATTCGTATATATGCATGAACTTAGTATCCAGTAAGACTTTACCTGTAGAGTCTACTTAATTTGTTATTAGAGTATCGAACCCCTTAGGTAAAAGTGTCCTGGTTGATAAAGTATGCAGGAACTGTCCGTTGATGTTTAGAGATGTACATTTTTCCGCCGATCCGATGTTATTACCTTTTGATGAGTTCGATATAATTTTGGGTATGGACTGGTTAACATTGCATGATACTATTGTGAACTGCAAAAGAAAGACTATTGATTTGAGATGTCAGAATGATGAAATAGTTCGGGTTGAGTCTAATGATTTGAATGGATTACCTGCTGTGATATCTGTGTTAAAAGCTCAGAATTATTTGAGAAAAGATTATGAAGCTTATTTTGCTTATGTGATTGATTCGAAAGTAACTGAAAAGAAAATTGAATTAGTGGCGGTTGTTTGTGAATTCCCTGATGTGTTCCCTGAAGAGTTACCGGGATTACCTTTGATACGTGAAGTTGAATTTGGTATTGAATTGTTACCTGGAACGACCCCTATTTCGATATCTCCGTATAGAATGACACCAATAGAGTTCAAAGAGTTAAAGTCACAGTTGCAAGAGTTGACTGACAGAGGGTTTGCAAGACCGAGTTTCTCACCTTGGGGTGCTCCTGTTCTGTTTGTGAAAAAGAAAGATGGCACGATGAGAATGTGTATTGATTATCGACATTTGAACAAGGTGACTATAAAGAATAAATATCCTTTGCCCAGAATTGATGATTTGTTTGATCAGTTGAAAGGAGCCACTGTGTTTTCGAAGATAGATCTGAGATCGGGATATTATCAGTTGCGTGTAAAAAATTCAGACATTCTGAAAACTACTTTCAGAATGAGGTACGGGCATTATGATTTTTTAGTTATGCCTTTTGGACTAACAAATGCTCCTGCTATTTTTATGGATCTGATGAACAGAATTTTCAGACCGTACTTAGATCAATTTGTTGTTGTATTCAATGACGACATCTTGATTTATTCACGTGATGAGATTGAGCATGCTGAGCATCTGAGAATTGTTTTGCAAACTCTGCGAGATAAGCAATTGTATGCAAATTTCAGTAAATGTGAATTTTGGTTGTGAGTGGTTTTCTAGGACATATTGTATCAGCCTCTGGAATACGAGTTGATCCGAGTAAGATTTCTACTATTCTGGAATAGAAACCTCTGAAAAATGTGTCTGAAGTTCGTAATTTTCTGGGACTAGCTGGTTATTATCGTCGGTTTGTAAAAGGATTCTCAACGATAGCTACTCCGTTGACTAGATTGCTTCCGAAAGATGTGAGGTTTGAATGGTCTGATAAGTGTCAGAAAAGCTTTGATCAGTTGAAAGCTATGTTAACTGAAGCTCCAGTTTTGGTACAACCAGAATCGGGTAAAGAATTCGTGATTTACAGTGATGCTTCATTGAATGGTCTAAGATGTGTTTTGATGCAGGAAGTCAAAGTTATAGCTTATGCCTCGAGACAACTAAAGCCGTATGAAAAGAACTATCCGACACATGATCTTGAATTAGCTCGATTGTGTTTGCATTAAAAATTTGGCGCCATTATCTTTTCGGTGAGAAATGCCACGTGTTTTCATATCATAAAAGTTTGAAGTACCTAATGACCCAGAAAGATTTGAATCTGCGACAGAGAAGATGGTTAGAGCTGTTAAAAGACTATGAACTCGTGATAGATTATCATCCGGGTAAAGCAAATGTAGTTGCCGATACTTTGAGTCGGAAATCACTGTTTGCATTATGTGCTACGAATGCTTATTTGGACTTGTCTGATGATAGTTCAGTTTTAGCTAAATTGAAAGCAAAACCGTTGTTTTTACAACAAAAACTTGATACTCAGAAAGTTGATAATGAAATGCTAATGAAACGAGTTCAGTGTAACTCGAATTCCGATTCTGAGTTTCGAGTTGATGATGATGATTGCTTGAGATTTTGAGATCGAATTTGTGTTTCGAGAAATCCAGAGTTGATTCATCTAATTTTGAATGAAGCTCATAATAGTCGTCTATCTGTTCATCCGAGTAGTACAAAGATGTATCATGATTTGAAGCAACACTATTGGTGGTCTGGTATGAAAAGATATATCTCTGATTTTGTATCGAAATGTTTAGTCTGTCAGCAAGTTAAAGCTGAACATCAGGTTCCATCTGGTTTGCAACAACCGGTTCTGATTTCCGAGTGGAAATGGAACAGAGTGACAATGGATTTTGTTACAGGTTTGCCTTTGACTCCATGAAAGAAAGATGCAATTTGGGTTGTGGTTGACAGATTGACAAAATCAGCCCATTTTATTCCGGTACGATCAGATTTCTCACTTGATAAGTTAGCTGAACTTTATAATTTTGATATTGTGAGATTGCACGGAATGCCATTGTCTATTGTGTCTGACAGAGATCCGAGGTTTACATCACGATTCTGGAAGAAATTGCAAGAAGCTTTAGGTACAAAATTGCATTTCAGTACAGCTTTTCACCCGCAAACAGATGGTCAATCCGAGCGGATCATTCAGATACTCAAAGATATGTTGAGATGTTGCATTCTTGAGTTTAATGGGCCGTGGGATCAATATTTGCCATTGATTGAATTTGCATACAATAATAGTTTTCAGTCGAGCATCAAAATGGCACCTTATGAAGCTTTGTACGGACGTAAATGTCGGACACCTCTGTATTGGACTGAGCTCAGTGAAAGTAAGATACACGGGTCGATTTGATAAAAGACAACGAGCAGAAAGTCAAAGTAATCCGTAATAGTCCGAAAGCAGCAAATGTCGATCGCCGTAAATCTTATGCAGATTTGAAACGAAAAGATATTGAGTATGAAATCGGTGATAAAGTGTTTTTAAAAGTATCTCCGTGGAAGAAAGTACTCAGATTCGGATGAAAAGGCAAATTAAGTCCGAGGTTCATAGGGCCGTATGAGATTATCGAGCGCATTGGACCTGTTGCATATAGATTGTTGTTGCCACCTGAGTTGGAAAAGATTCATAACGTATTTCATGTGTCAATGCTTCGTCGATACAGATCTGATCCATCACATGTGATTCCTCCGTCTGAGGTTGAAATCCGATCTGATATGACTTATGAAGAAGAACCGATCCGTATCTTAGCTCGCGAAGTGAAAGAATTGCGAAATAAGAAAATTTCATTAGTGAAAGTAATGTGGCACCGACACGGAGTGGAAGAGGCTGTGTGGGAGCCTGAAGATACAATAAGACAACAATATCCAAATCTGTTTAACGGTAAGATTTTCGGGGACGAAAATCCCTAAGGGGGAGAATTGTAACAGTCCGATTTAGACCCTAGTCGGAACAGTGGTTTCAGGACCACAAATCCGAGTCAGAAAAATATTTTAATATTATTTTCCGTGCCTATGATACGTGATTAAGCATGTGTGAAATTTTTGTGAATTAATTTTGTCATTTGTGTGCTTAATATGAGAAAGGACTAAATTGCGAAAAAAAGGTAAAAGTGACATTCTATATGTTAAAGTGCTTATTTGAGTTGGCTTTTAAATGTAGTGGCCTTATGAGGCAATTAAGCCATTTTATAAGATAGTGGATGGCTAATGGACGGTTTTGGACATAGTTTATATGGTTTTCTTATTTAATTATAAAGGTTAAATAAGTAAAATAGTAAATAAGTAATATTAAGTAAAAGAAAAAGCTAAAGTATGTTATTATTTTTATCATCCATCACCGAATGTAGAAAAGAAAGGAAGGGTTTTAAGCTTTCATGGTATTCGGCTATTACAAGTATCAATTCAAGGTATGTTTTGCTTCAGTTTTTTATAATTTCTACGTTTCAGTGATCGTTGCTTCGTGTTCTCCAAAACCCATGCTTCAATTTTGTGAATTGATGAAGATTTTGAAAAGTGCCATTGATGAATTCATGAGTTTTGTGATGTTTGATGATGAATTATGAAAGATATGTGATAGATTAACATAGTTTGTCTTTGAATTTTTGATGATTTTGAGTAATTTGGACTTAATTGAGAAAATAATATTTTGAGGGACTAAATTGCGACATAAATGAAATGTATGGATTTGTATGATATTAGTGAACATTCGGCTAAGCAGGGGTATAAGCAAATTACGTGTATTTTGTGATTTTGTGAAATAAGGACTAAAATGTCAAAATGTGAAAATGTGGGGGCTAATTTGTAAATTGCCCTAAATATGTGTTTTTGGTTTGAATTGAATGAATTAGTGAATAAATGAGTTAAATTTGAATATGTATAGATCAAGAACTGAAGAAAACGGACTTTGATCGTGGGAAATCTAAAGTAATTGAGTAGCCGAGTTCGTTTCTGTTTATCCGAATCCAAGGTAAGTCAATATACAAATAAATGTATTTAGATTAATATATGTATGTTCATATGAAAATTTATAATGATGAATGTATAAGAGATGATGAGTACATGAAATCCGAGATAGTATCAACATGGTGTCAACATCCGAAAAAGTCCCGTACGAACCTAGGAATAGATAGGATTACATATGTCATGACATAGGTGTCCGATATGTGATATCGTATAAGACCACGTCTGGGATGTTGGCATCGATATGAGACATCATGTAAGACCACGTCTGAGATGTTGGCATCGATTTGAGATTTACGTGTAAGACCTTGTCTGGGACATTGGCATCGTATTAGTTCGTGTAAGACCCTGTCTGGGACAGTGGCATCGATATCTGGTTACATGTAAGACCACATCTGGGACGTTGGCATTGTACGATGATAAACCGTAAAAGTAACATATTTTAATCTCACATTTAGCATGCTTTTGGATGAATTAACCCTTATATTATGTAATTTGGTGTTCTTAATCCTTTATTTTCATGTTTTATACTCAAGGAAGCACCAGAGGATGAAAAGAACGGAAAACGGGCCAATTGGGCCAGATCACGAAATTGGCATGGCCTGGACCCAAGACCACACGGCCGTGCCTCATTAATAGAGTCCAACACGGCCTGGCCACGATTCACACGGGCGTGTGCCATGGCCGTGCCCCTGCCGTGGCAAAGAGAAGTTTCATTCGGATTGGGATACTTAGGGGCAAAGAAACACATTCCAAAAGCCTATATATACACCCTAAGTATGACCTAAAAGGAGGAGCCCAAGGCTATCGTCTAAGGGGCGTCTGCTAGGCTAGGAGAAGGCGATTTGTGGGGATTCACTCGAGGATAGCCAGTTGATTCATCTCTAGAAGCCAGAATTATACTCAAGACGGAGGGACTCTCCTTCAATTCCTTCAGGGAGTTTTAGAGATTTCTTATGCTTTGTTTTATCTTTTCTTCTGAGATGTTTTCTTTTATTGTTATGAACTAAACCCTCAGATACCTGAGGGGGATGAAACTTAGATGAATCTTGTTATCATTTACTGAACTATATGATAAATATTTGACTTGTTCTTAATTATGTGTTCTTAATTCTTGTGTTGATATTTCCGGGATATTGATTCAAGTTTGATGTGCTTAGGTGGAGGAGCAAAAGTCCCTGCCTAAGAGTAGATCTAGCATAGTTAAGCGGAGTTGATCACGCGCCTAGAGATAGGGTGACGAGATTTTGCCGAATTAGGGTGAAACCTAATATGGGATTCCATAGATCAAGTTAATGCAATTCTAGGGGTTTTAATTAGAAAGAGATTTCAATTAATCAACCTAGGGTTAGACGTTATTCACTTCGAGAGAGGGTTTAATATACATTAGGGAATCTTACGGATCAAGTCAAGTGAATAAATCGTGCAGTTCGAGTTTGATAACAAGTGAAGTCTAGGTGGATTCTTCCTTGGGTGTCGTCTTAATCAATTGGTTTTCCTCAAGTTATTTTCCCAAATTCATTCTTCTTTGTCTTAGAGTCTTTAGTTTAGTAGTTAATTAATTTAGATTAAACACACAAATTCCCTTTATTTTAGGCTAGATAATAAAAAGAAAGTTAGTATTAGTACTTTTAGTTCCTTTGGGTTCGACATTCCGGTCTTGCCACTAAACTATACTACTGTTCGATAGGTGCGCTTGCCTCAAATCGTTGTCATAGTTAGTTTCCAGGTTCGATCATTCTTTTTATAAATTTTAAGACTTTGACATCGCGAAAACAAAGATCAAGTTTTTGGCGCCATTGCCGGGGAACTAAAATATTAAGAAAGCTTAATTTTTATTACTTTAGCCTTTTTTTTTTGCAATTTAATTTAATTTTTTTTTATTTTAATTTTTAACTTAGCTAATTTTTCTTCTGTTATTGTTTCCTCCTTTCAGGTACCTCTAGTTTTTGACTAGAAGGAACCCGACAGGATCCCTACTTTACGACAGTGATATTAAAAGAACAGTTCGCAGAAATCATAGAGAGATAAGGCAAAGCTTAAACTACACAGAAAAAGAGCAAGAAGGCGAAACCAATTCTACTGAAGGGATGGCTGAGAATCATCTGCCACCTCCAGAGATGGCCGAAAACAATGCTCCACGTACTATGTATGATTATGCCAAACCTAGTTTAACAGGAACTGAATCTAGTATTGTTAGGCCAAATATTGCTGCAAATAATTTTGAACTGAAACCTAACACTATACAGATGATACAACAGTTTGTTCAGTTTGATGGTTTGCAGGATGAAGATCCTAACACACACTTAGCAAATTTTCTAGAATTCTGTGATACCTTCAAGATAAATGGCGTTTCTGATGATGCCATCTGTCTTCGGTTATTTCCCTTTTATTTGAGGAATAAAGCCAAACAGTGGTTACATTCTCTTCCAGGAGGGTCAATCACTACATGGGATCAAATGACCAAAATTTTTTTATTAAAATACTTTCCACCAGCCAAAACGGCCAAATTAAGGAATGATGTCTCTTCTTTTGTGCAGATGGATTTAGAGACACTTTACGATGCATGGGACAGATACAAAGATTTGCTGAGAAGGTGCCCACAGTACGGATTACTTTTGTGGCTACAGGTCCAAACCTTTTACAACGGTGTGAACCCTTTAACAAGGCAACTAATCGATTCACCTGCCGGCGGAACCCTAAACAACAAAACTCCTGAAGCAGCCTACGAGTTTATAGAAGAGATGTCACTGAATAACTATCAGTGGCAAGTTACAAGGACAAGGCCAGCCAGAGCAGCCGGAGTTTTCAACATCGATGCAGGGACCGCGCTTTCAAACCAGGTAGAATTACTACATAAAAAATTTGATGGTTTATATGGTTCTTCACAGGCACATCTAGTTATGCAGTGCGACGCAAGTGAAGGAGTGGTTACCCACCCTACGGACAGGGCATGGAGAGCGAACAAATGAACTATATGGGTAACAATTTTCGATCTAACAATAACCCTTATAGTAATACTTATAATCCAGGTTGGATGAACCACCCCAATTTCTCATGGGGCGGTCAAAGAAATCAAAGGCAACAACCATCCCAAAACTTCCAACAACAGCCCTACCCACAGGAAAAGAAGCCAAACCTTGAAGAGATGCTGACAAACTTCATAGTAGCCTCAGAAATACGTTCCCAAAATACAGAAACACATTTCCAAAAGATAGAAACAAAACTTGAGGCATTGACACAAGAGTTAAAGGATCAAATCGGGCAACTCTCTAAGCAAATCTCCGAGAGACCACATGGAAGACTACCGAGCAACACCGAGACTAACCCAAGGTAGCAAGTTCAAGCCATAACAGCTCAAGATAGTGAAGGGTTAGACGAGCCCAATTCGAGGCAAGAGAATGTGGTCGAAGAAGGTAAGGTTGAGGTAAGTAATAATAAGCCAAAACCGGTAATCAAATAGTACCAACCTCGCATACCATATCCCGAAGCATTAAGGAGAGACGACACAGAGGAACAGCTCGGTAAGTTTCTTAAACTTTTAAAGAAATTACATATTAACTTACCGTTACTTGAAGCTCTTACGCAGATGCCAGACTCTAGAAAATTCTTGAAAGAGCTGTTGACGAAAAAGTGAAGGATAGACGAAGCATCACATGTGGAACTAAACGCAATGTGCTCGGCAGTATTGCAAAATAGACTACCACGGAAATTAAAGGATCCAGGGAGTTTTACAATTCCATGCTTAATTGGTAGTTTATCTATTGATAATGTGTTAGCTTATTTAGGGGCAAGACTAAATGTCATGCCTTATAAATTGTTTAAACAACTAGGTCTAAGGAGGCCCAAACAAACTAGGATGATCATTCAATTAGCTGATAAAACTGTTAGAATTCCTAGGGGCATAATTGAAGATGTACTCATAAAAATTGACAAATTTGTATTCCCGATGAGACTTTGTCGTTTTAGACATGGATGAGGATAACACGATCCCCTAATTTTAGGAAGACCATTCTTAGCAAATCGCGAACTAAATTCGATGTTGATGCAAAGAACTTATATTCGTGTAGGTGGCGAGACGATCACTCTTCAAGCCCTCGATTCAACTAGAACATCAAATAATCAAGGTGAGAAAATAAATTCGAATGATAACCATTCGATTAACCCTTCTTTTCAGGAAGCACCACAAAAGAATACAACTGAACCCGATCCTATACCATGTGCCAACAAAGAAATAACTCATGAGGAACGAGGGATTCAGATCGATGATCTAGACGAGTGGAAGACACATTTCAAGGAAAAATTAGGGATACACAAAGCAGAACCAGAGCCACTCCACGCGGCAAACAAGTTCAAAATCGGAGATCAAGTTTTGATTGATAAAGCAGACCCTCGAATATCTCCTCCTGACCCTAACACTAACAAAAAATACCTTTTAGGGTAATCAATGTCTTCCCATACAGAACAGTCGAAGTAAGTAATCCTATCGTCGGCACTTTTCAAATAAACACATCTCGACTTAAACTTTATCACAATAATGAAACTGATAGCATGAGGAAGGACTTTCAACTCCTCAAACCACCCTGAATATGCGAGTGAGAGGTAAGTCTAGCTTAAGACTATAAACGAGCGCTTCTCGGGAGGCAACCCGAGCACTAACTCTATTTTTATTATATTTTAGTTTATTTTATTTTAACTTTTATTTCTCATCTGTAGCAACTAACGATAAAACTAACCAAGGCCAATTTCCATACCACACGGCCTTACACACGGCCGTGGTCGTGGCCGTGTGGACACCCCGAATCTCCGTACTGACATGGCAGAGATGGTACAAGTTAGAGTGAATCAATTTTCAAATCACGGACTCCAACCACCAGACCACGGGCACCGACAAAACCCCACGGCCGTGTGATGCGGCTGTGGTCGACACTGGTAGTTTACACACGGGTGTGGCAACCTGAACATGGGCGTGGGAGAAACGATACGATGCTCAACACGACCGTGCGAGGAAGCCGTGTGACTTAGCACACCCACGGTACACGGGCGTGGGGTGTACCAGGCTTAAAAATCTATTTTAACCCCCTCCTTTTTCTTTTCCCTTACTCACTTTCCTACTCCCCATCCCCTTTATTCTATCCCATTATTCAGACCTTCCCTACTTTTCTTCTCCAATACATTCCCAAAACCCTTGAGCTACACCAAATGCCGAAGAAGCGGAAGGAATCAAGCATAGTCTCCTAGAGGGAGACCGATCTATATAAGTTCATGCCGGCTGCTTCAATTATTCGACAAGCCAAGGGTCTTTGAGACCATTCTATTTTTCTTTTTCCTTTCTCTTCTCCTTTATTTTCCCTTTCTTTATTTCTCTTATGTTTAATTTAGTTTATTTTATCTTAGTTTCTTGGTTTTAGGTTCTAAAGGCTGCTAGGGAATCACACCTCGACCACGACCACCACTCCACCACAACCTTAGAAATCACACCCACCGCATAAACCATCCAACAATAAGGACTCTTGGTCCATTAATCTTTTCTTTTAATTTGATTTCACTTTTTATTTTCCTTCACTTTAGCTTGCTTTTCTTTAAATATATAATTAGTATAGTTTGAATTATTATTATTATTTCCTGGCTAATTCTGCACGAGCTACCCAATTTCTTCATCTAGCACAGAGACTATGGACGGCCACCATACCACCACCAGAGATGCCTCCTCCAACTTATCTTTCACCTCCAACGCAAGGAATCCATCCAAATTCAGGGAGTTTCACTTCTCTCCATATCTTTTAATTTTATACTTGATTGTTTATATATATATCTTTGTACATTGAGGGCAATGTACATCTTAAGTGTGGGGGGGGGGTGAACAACCTAAAAAGGTGCATATTTTTTTCATTATTCGCAAATTCCAAAAATTAGGTGCCAAACTTTTTGCATTATTCTCAAATCCCTGAACTATGCTTTGTCTTAAAGTAAGTTTCTCATATTATGATTAGAATGAAATTCCCTGTGATTCATGATTTTTATTAATATATTTTAGATTAAGTCATTGATAATTGTGCATTGATAATTAAATTCTAAGATACTAGAGAATCAAGCATGATAAGTCTATTTTTCAGAAATTAATTTTTTTTTCTAGGTTGTCTACCTAAATTTGAATATTTCTTTGAAATTTGAAATTTACGAGGTTGACATCAAAATACCCATAATTTTTGTGAGACTTTGAGCCTTATAGAGCATATATTCTTTTTCTTGCTCACTTTATTGATTATGAGTGTGTCAACATTGATTTGTTATTCTAGAACTTGCATTGATTATACATGTCGAGACCACAACTTTGATTTGATATACAGAGATGATAAAGGCACCTAGAATTTAACCCACTTACTCCACTAAAAACCTACCTTCATAATTAACCCCTAGTAAACCCCGTTGAGTCCTAACAACCCATTTATTGACTCAACTGCTAATATTAACCCAAAACCCTTTTTATTTGTTATCATTATCCTTTTTAACTACCCTTATGTCGAGATTTGATTTGATCAGTTGCCTAACTATGATCTTTATTTTAGTAATTTATTCCTTATTTGACTTGTTCTTAAAAAAAATCGAAGTATATTCATTGTTAGATTTGTAATGAGCTTATACGTTTGAATTCCAAATATTGAAGAAGAAGCTCGTAGTATTAGTATTATTAATTTTCAATTGATTACTTTTATTTAGTTCATTGTTTCTGGTTAGGTAATTTGTTAGTCCAATCTTGATTCTAACACTCTAATTCGGCCTTTATCCACACCTTTAACCCAAGCCCCATTACAACCCTGTTAAAGACCTTTCGATTTGTGTATCATTTCATATCATAGTGGTGGAGATTTGATTTTCATGCAAGCCTATGGGATTAACTTTTCATGTTTAACTTTTGAGTGCTTAATTCTGAACCTTAAACACTTTGAATGATTTGAGTGAATCTTTAGTGAGGATGTCAATCCCTGTTGATTTTGAATCAGAGGTAATTATTTAGATGAGGGGAAACACCTATGTTTTGTGCTACAATTGTATGACTTAGACTGTTTGAATCTTTAGAACCCTTTGAGTTGAATTATCCATGTATGAATTATCCTTGAATTATGACAAAAAATTATTAATGACTATTATGATTCAAGGGAAGTTTGTTTTAATTATGAGTTGAGAATTTTGCTTGAGGACAAGCAAAAGCTTAAGTGTGGGGGTATTTGATAAACCGTAAAAGTAACATATTTTAATCTCACATTTAGCATGCTTTTGGATGAATTATCCCTTATTTTATGTAATTTGGTGCTCTTAATCCTTCATTTTCATGTTTTATACTCAGGGAAGCACCGGAGGAAGAAAATAATGGAAAACATTAATAGAGTCCAACACGGCCTGGCCACGATTCACACGGGCGTGTGCCATGGCCGTGCCCCTGCCGTGGCAAAGAGAAGTTTCGTTCGGATTGGGATACTTAGGGGCAAAGAAACACATTCCAAAAGCCTATATATACACCCTAAGTATGATATAAAAGGGGGAGCCCAAGGCTATCGTCTAGGAGCGTCTTGCTAGGCTAGAGAAGGCAGATTTGTGGGGATTCACTAGAGGATAGCCAGTTGATTCATCTCTAGAAGAAAGAATTATACTCAAGACGGAGGGACTCTCCTTCAATACCTTCAGGGAGTTTTAGGGATTTCTTATGTTTTGTTTTATCTTTTCTTCTGAGATGTTTTCTTTTATTGTTATGAACTAAACCCTCAGATACCTGAGGGGGATGAAACTTAGATGAATCTTGTTATCATTTACTGAACTATATGATAAATATTTGACTTGTTCTTAATTATGTGTTCTTAATTCTTGTGTTGATATTTTCGGGATATTGATTCAAGTTTGATGTGCTTAGGTGGAGGAGCAAAAGTCCCTGCCTAAGAGTAGATCTAGCATAGTTAAGCAAGAGTTGATCGCGCGCCTAGAGATAGGGTGACGAGATTTTGCGGATTAGGGTGAAACCTAATATGGGATTCCATAGGTCGAGTTAATGCAATTCTAGGGGTTTTAATTAGAAAGAGATTTCAATTAATCAACCTAGGGTTAGACGTTATTCGCTTCGAGAGGGGGTTTAATATACATTAAGGAATCTTACGGATCAAGTCAAGTGAATAAATTGTCTGGTTCAGAGTTAGATAACAAGTGAAGTCTAGGTGGATTCTTCCTTGGGTGTCGTCTTAATCAATTGGTTTTCCTCAAGTTATTTTCCCAAATTCATTCTTCTTTGTCTTAGAGCCTTTAGTTTATTAGTTAATTAATTTAGATTAAACACACAAATTCTCTTTATTTTAGGCTAGATAATAAAAAGAAAGTTAGTATTAGTACTTTTAGTTCCTTTGGGTTCGACATTCTGGTCTTGCCACTAAACTATACTACTGTTCGATAGGTGTGCTTGCCTCAAATCATTGTCATAGTTAGTTTCCAGGTTCAATCATTCTTTTTATAAATTTTAAGACTTTGACATCACGAAAACAACGATCATACGACTATTCCGAGCATTCTGAATATCCCATTTGATTCCGAACAGTTCAACGGGCAAAGTCGAGAAATGAAAACCTACGTGAAATGTATAAACGAATCAGGTACGTTTGAATTGTACAGTAAGCAAGTGTATGAAAGGTAAGTTTTTATATGAATTTACCTAGATGAGATATGTGAATAGACTTGATAAAGTAAAATGTGGTATGTGAATGAATGAACTATAATCTAATGAAGTACAAGGAGATTCATATATATTGGTAAGCAAATGGCTAACCAAATGAGCCATTGAGAATTATGAATGTGCAAATGAGCTATTAGTGATCTTATATTTGAGATGAATAATGAATGCTTATATGATAAGTTTATTTGTATATGGATTACTAAGCTTTCGGAAGCTTACTTTGTGTGTGTTTGTTCTGTTTTATAGATCATTAAAGTTATGAAAGGCTCGGGATCGTCGAGGATCGTCATCACACTAGTCAATCCTGTTTTGGTACCTTTTAAAAGTGTAAATGCTTAAGTATGGCATGTATAGGCTAGTTAATTTGAAATATGTTTGGGATATATAATAGCCATGTGATATGGCTAGTTAATGATATGTCATGAATAAGTAGATAAGCTATGTTAAGTGTTTTGTTAATGGTTGAGCATATGGTAAAATTGAACTTTGTTTTGGTGGTGAAAAGTTGGTATAATATTGATGGAGTGATGCCATAATGAATTGGTAAGTTTATAGGTGAATATTTCTTAGATATACTTGTGATTTGGTTGAGCTAAATGGCAAATAATATGTTTGATGAAATGTACTTGTATGAGTTGTAAAGATGACCATTTGATGAAATTTTTGGTTGCCAATTGTGTATGGAATAATGCTTGTATATGATTGTAGGGATGACCCAAGTGTGGGTGGCATTTTGGCCTTGAAAATGGCCTATAATTGCCCACACGATTAAGAACACGGGCGTGTGGCTCGACCGTGTCCCTCGTGGTTGCATTTTAAAATCAAGTCAGACTCAACCACGGGCTGGACACACGGGCGTGTGACTGGCCATGTGGTGCACGGTAGGCTCGACCACGGGTGAGGCACACGGGCGTGTCTCAGGCCGTGTGATCAAGTCAGTATGTATTGACACGGCTTAGACACACGGGCGTGTCTGAGTACGTGGGAGGCACACGGCTTGCCCACACGGGCGTGTGACCTCTGTAACTTAGAAAAATTTTTAAATTTCTGAGAATTGCCGTATGTGTTCGGTTTAGTCCCGACCCCTTTCTAAAGCATGATTAAGGTCTCGTAGACCTATTTAAGGGACACTTTGATGTGATTTGTCAAATTATGTTATGAAATGTCTGTAAAAGTTTTCGATTGTCCGGTAATGCCTCTTAACCCTAAACCGACGATGGTTACAGGCTAGGGGTGTTACAGCTACAGCCACTTAAAGCTTCCAAGCTGGCCGTCCACCTTCTCAATGACACCATTAAGCCATCCACAAAAGCTTTCACACCTAGTGACTATTCGGTGGAGGCTTTCACATTCAAATGACTTTCCAAAGATGACTTTTCACACCTTCAAGGCTGTTCACGTCCCCCTTTAATGCTAGTAATTTTTCAGCAAAAGTTGCACATTAATTGGGCTCCATTAAAGCCATTGACTGAACCTAGCTGCTGCCATGCACCATGCAACTTCTCCAAATGCATTTTCCCTTCTAGAATTCCGTCCCATGAGTTCCCATTAGCTGAATTTGGCTACAGCAAATTAATGATTTCTTTCTAGAATTTTCTAGCATTTTCATGGCTGAATTCTTGTAACACCCCAAACCCGGTCAATACGCCACGACCGAATATGGTATGTCACTAAGGAAAATATTTTTGAAAGAATTGAATTAACAATTAAATTTTGTGAAAAACTCTTTGTAATTCTTTATTTGTCGAAAATAAGTTAAAACTGAGATTTACTTTGAATTACATAAAACTTAAAAACTTAGTTGATGAATCATAGGATAGAAAACATTTATACCTTGTTAAGATAATTTGAAATATCACTTTGAAAATCCGTTTGCAATTGAGTATAGAAACTTGAATTTTGGAAATCACTTAATTTGTTGAAAACACTTAACTTGTAATGTTTTCTATCGAACTACTCATGTTACCCGATGGTAAGATTTTTAAAACCATTGCGAGTTTTTAGTTTAGAAAACTTTGAGCTCAATTTTTAGATTAACCAAGTAATTTATAAGCCATATTTTAAATATATTCAAAACATAAAAATAATCCAAAACATAATTAAACAGGCCTTATTACAAATCCATAAAATATGAAAAACCAAATTTAAAATAAAGTACCCAAATGGAAGTTCATGTAAAACCAAATTTTTTTGCATGGCCTCCTCGAGTTCATCCGGCTCCACATCCGCGATCTCACGAATCACCTGAAAATATAAGGGAGAAGGTGAGTCACCAAGACTCAGTGCATATTCCCTCTCCCGGGTAAATACCACATACTTACACAAATTATAACAAGGCAACATATATGTATAATGCACCCAACCTAGCCATCCATAACTCCTTTTCTACCCGTGTGGTACCAAACCACCGGTGGTGCCAAACCACGGTGTCCAAAGACACAAATGTGATACCAAATCTTTGGTGACCGTAGTCACGAATAATCCATCTGTGGGGCCAACCCACGTGTGATACCAAATCACCGGGCGGACGATCCCATATCTCAAAAGTGGGGCCAACCCACGGTGGAGTTAATCCACGAGGGACGAGTCGCTATGAGGTGCCAAACCTCGGTGTCCGAAGACACGAATGTGATACCAAATCACCGGTGGTGCCAAACCACGGTGTCCAAGACACGAATCATCAAGTTGTGGGGCCAACCCACGTGTGATACTAAATCACCGCGCGACGATCCCATATCTCAAAAGTGGGGCCAACCCACGGTGGAGTTAATCCACGAGGATGAGTCGCTATGAGGTGCCAAACCTCGGTGTCCAAGACACGAATGTGATACCAAATCACCTTTGGTGGTGCCAAACCATCGGTGTCCGAAGACACGAATCATCAAGTTGTGGGGCCAACCCACGTGTGATACCAAATCACTGGCAGACGATCCCATATCTCAAAAGTGGGGCCAACCCACGGTGGAGTTAATCCACAGGGATGAGTCGCTATGAGGTGCCAAACCTCTGGTGTCCGAAGACACGAATGTGATACCAAATCACTGGTGGTGCCAAACCACTGGTGTCCGAAGACACGAATCATCAAGTTGTGGGGCCAACCCACGTTTGATACCAAATCACTGGCAGACGATCCCATATCTCAAAAGTGGGGCCAACCCACGGTGGAGTTAATCCACAGGGACGAGTCGCTATGAGGTGCCAAACCTCCGTGTCCGAAGACACGAATGTGATACCAAATCACGGTGGTGCCAAACCACCGTGTCCAGAAGACACGAATGTGATACCAAATCACCGGTGGTGCTAAACCACCGGTGTCAGAAGACACGATATCAATCTTCCTCCTCCTCTCATATTGCCCATACCAATGCAATAGATAAACAAATCATGTCAATAAACTTTGATGTGTATCTCATAACGAATATATCATAAATCGTAGATCATGATTTCAATCCACATGTATTAACAACATATTGAAACGGACTTACCCGAATCCTCATTCATACCATCATGGTATCATATCCAGATCTCATCGATTTACCCACTTTCATAATATGATTAGTTATATAACACACAAATATACATATATAAACCAAGTTATAAAGTGTGTAAGATACACACCTTTCACCAAAGCAATACTAAAATCCGATGATCCGATCTACCGCACTAGATCACTTTGTCCTAAAGGCTTACCCAAAAGGATCGATAAAGATACGAGGCTTAGATTGATTGCTTCCAACGTCCCAAGGAGCCTAAAAGAAATCAATTCCTAAAATGGTTAAAACCTTGCAACAAATGCCCATAGGTTTGGCCCTTGTCCACAAGAAAATCACATAGAGAGGAGAAAAGAAATAATAGGAAAATCGGCCAAGAATACTTACTTATTAACCAAAATCGATTGAAGAAACCAAAGAGAGTCTACCCTTGAATATTCGGCCAAACTAAAACTAAAAGGAAGTAGAAGATTCGGCTATTTGCTTATGAGAGAAGAAAACAATTGATTTGAGTCAAAAAGGATATGAAATACGAAAGTAGAAGAGAAGAAAAAGAGAGAGAGAATTTGATTTTTAGCAACAATGGAAGAAAGAAAAATGAGTTTGGAGAAGAGAGAGAGATTCGGCCAAAAGGAAGAAAAAAGAATAAGAGAGAAAATGGGGTTGAGAGATTCGGCCAACTCCTTATTCGCCAAAAAGAAAAGTGCACAAATTGACAAAATGTAGTTTTGGTTCAAAAAGGACAAATAAAAGAAAGAAAGTGGTATTTGTTTCAAACAAAATGATGCTAAAACCAAAAGCAATTTTGCACCAAAAGTACCATAGACATTCGGCCAAAGGTGGGAGTTTTGGAGAGGAAAAACAAAATGCAAAAGATACACAAAAAGAAAAGTTGGCCAACTATTCCCCCAAGCTACCTATCAAAATTCGGCCACCCCCCTAGCCTTACATGCCGTCTACATTCATGCTCTAAAGGCCTAGGAATACTTTCCAAACATTCTCCATATTCCATGCCTTTTGTCCCCTTATCATACCATAACCTTAAGATTCTTATCCCCAATTTCATGCTTTCCTTAAACCAATATTCAACTTACCAAAATTTGAGAGTCCAACCTATCATAAATAAGGTTGGCCGTCCATCAATGCTAGAATACAAAATAAAGTCTTCAAAAATGCTTTCCATGATACTCGAACCTCTAACCTCAAGCCACCTTTCAAGCTCCTTAACCATCTTGCCACTTACTCCACTTGTGCTTTAATTTAACACTTAAATTAACTTAAGTGTCAAGCTCACTTAATCCACTTCATTAAATAAACCATACTAAAATTTATTCTAGCTTCCTAAATAAAATCAAGCCTTCATAAGACTATGCTAACACACAAAATTCCTACCCGAGCCAACACAAAAATAATACTCAATTTTTTTTTTCTAAAGCTCAAGGCCCAATCCTACTAGGCCCAATTTCAGGATGTTACAAATCTTAGCCATTAAGTTGCCCATTCGGCTAGCCATGCGTAGTTCTATAAATAGTTGTTCAATTGCCTTTGTAAAGGACTTTTGGCAAAATTTTGAATGAACTTTTGTTCAAGAGTGAGTTATCTCCTCTCTATTTTCGTACGAGTCTCGACTTGACTTATCTAGCAAGCTAGTGGCGTCATTCAAACTCTTTTTAACTTATCACCGAATCCGGTGTGGCGTTCAACCCAATCCCTATTTTACAAATCCACCTTAAACCATATAGAAACCGGGGTGACACTTTTTAGTGTTGAATCCTTTCTGACGTTTAAGTTCGTTTATCCATCCCCACATTTATCTTAAAATTTATCTACCTTTATTTTATCTTCAAACCAAGCCATCAAAAACACCACCTTCTTTGTTTCTTCTGTTAACCGAACCTCCATCCCTAACTTAACCAATTTTAAAACAAAAACCCTTTGATAAGCTTCCGCAACATTAGCCAATTTTCAATTTTCCTCCGACAACCCCATTACTCCTCGTAGACGATCGAGCAAACTCGTGAACGACTCGATTAACCCAGGCCATCTCACATCACATTTTCCCCTCATTAACATAAACTTTAATTCTTTATCCTGTTGAACCACTTAGAATATCGAAGGATACTCATAAATTGTCATACACATAGTAAGATGCCAATGCCATATCCCAGATATGGCCTTACATGGGATCACATGCCAATGCTGATGCCATATCCCAGATATGGTCTTACACGAGATCGCATGTCAATGCCGATGCCATATCCCAGATATGGTCTTATACAGGATTTCATACCGATGTTGACGCCATATCCCAGATATGGTCTTACACGAGATCATACCGAAGCTAGGTCCCAGATGTGGTCTTACACGGAATCACTATTCGATACTGATGCCATATCCTAGATATGGTCTTATACGAGATCTCAATTCAGTGCCGAGGCCATATCCCAGATATGGTCTTACACGAGACCTTATTAATCTAATGTCGTGACAAGGTATCCTTTCTACTCCTAAGGTTCAACCGGGATTCTCATTCTTCGATTCTTCACCAAATCATCATCAATCGAATCCGTAGAAACATATATATACAATTCATGAAATATCAAAATATTAAATACATAATATAATGTTATATTATTTACACACGAACTTACCTCGATACCAAAATGGCAAAAAGGGACTTAACCGTCAGTTACTCGTTTTTTCCCCCGTTCTAAGTCTGGACCTCGTTTTCTTTGATCTATAACATCACATTTAGCTTAATTATTAGTCACATTATTCATTGTGACCCAGAAATCATACTATGGTAAAATTATGTTTTTGCCCCTAAACTTTGTCATATTTACACTTTTGCCCCTAGGCTCGTAAAATGATTTTTATTCAATTTCCTTATATTTTAGGCCTAGCCGAACCATTTTCATAACTATAGCAGTCCATAATTTGCATTCATTCACACATTTTCATACATTTTTCAACTTTTTACAAATTAGTCCTTTTATGCGATTTCATCGAAAATCACTTAGTAAAAGTCGTTTACTACACACCGAGCATTCATATTCTACCTTTAGACATCAAAGCACTTGCATGTCATCCATTGGTAAATTTTTAAACACAAACCCTAGCTCAAAATAATGGTAGAAATAGCTAAACCGAGTTATAGGGATCTCAAAAATGTAAAGAACATTAAAAACGGGGCTTGGATGCACTTACTATTGAGCTTGAAAGCTTGAAAACCCTAGCCATGGCTTCCCCCATGCTAAATTTGGCCAAGCAAGAAGATGGACAAGGGTTTTTGGCTTTTATTTTTTCTTTTAGTCCATTTAATTACCAAATTACCAAAATGCCCCTAACTTAAAAATATCCTATTTCACTTATCTCATGTCCATTTTTGTCCAACAATTTAACCAATGGTCTAATTACCATTTAAAGACCTCCAATTTAAAATTTCATAGAAATTGGGCACTTCTAACAAGTGGAACTCAACTTTTGCACCATTTACAATTTAGTCCTTTTGACTAAATTGATTGCCTAAACGTCAAAATTTTCGGACGAAATTTTCACAAAATCTTTCCGTGAAATCGTAGACCATAAAAATATAATAAAAACAAGATTTTTCTTCGTCATATTTGTGGCCCCAAAATCACTGTTTCGACTAGGCCTAAAATCGGGCTGTTACAATTCTCCCCCTCTTTAGGGATTTTCGTCCCCGAAAATCTTACCAGAAGAAGTTGCTTTCAACTCTCATGAAACACTTTCACTAATCTTCTCAGAATTACAAATCGATTTAATTTCATATATCTCTTTCCAATATCCTTTAAACTTTAGCACACAGTGCCGGAGTACACCGTCAAAATCTGAACTACTCTCTCAGACTAATCATTGATATAAAAACAAATTACTGTGCCAAAATGAAACTGCATACTCAGAGTTTCCTATGGCTCATCCCAAAATTGCGATGTAACCACCAGATCTCTATCCGACATAATGGAACTGGCATTCTGCATAATCGAATAATCTCAGAAACATTTTACTCGGCTAATCTGTCAAATAAGAAATCTGTACATAATAAAATGATCATACGGATCATTGTTTGTCAAATGATCAACCATAAACCAATTAACATCTTCCTTTTCGGGAATAATGTCAATCCCGATATGAAATCTATGGTAACTCTATCTCATTATCACTCTCGCACAACCACTGACTGTATTAGTCCTGAATACACTTGATTTTCGACTTTTATCTGTTAACATATCGTCATCTAAATACGGATCCAAAATATCATGTAACATACGCAATCATTAGCACATCTACTTTATATGACTACACAGTTTATTACTCGTGGATGAGCCGATGAGCTACTACTGAGTCTCGTACAAAACTTCTGTACAAACTCTAGATTACCCAGTACACGAATTCTATCTCAAAACAATAATAATAACAGGTATCAGGTCAAAACTGAAATTTGGAATAGAAAGTCGTTTCACACTGTACTCGTTTAGTTCACCACTCTCTATCACATTTCTGAGCTTCTCAATTCACAAAGAAAGCATCACTTAAGCTTTTAACTTAGTTAGAACTAGTCCATCATCAAATAAGATCAATCAAGTAACCAGTACTCACAAAAATAAACAAAGATTTTCCATTCAAGCCTCTATAACCATACTTGCTTTCCAAAAGGTAAGTCGATAATTACTCATAGTCTTTTAACATCTCAAAACATTCATGTTTCCTTAATTTCATGTCTTTCTACGACATTAGATACTTTAACCCATTAGAATCAGGAAGCATATGACATTTTTTGTCGATCATACGAAATCATCCAGTTCACAACACAGATATAAAAGTGGCTGTCTCTAAATCATTAATCGAACAGTTCTTTTTCATGTGACTTTAACCATCTGAAAGTGCAAACTACTTCTTTACAATCTTGTATTAAAACATATTCCAATCTGTTCAATAGTACATCATTGAAAAATCGCAATTTCCTTATTCAATTCAAACCGAACTCAGAACAAGAGTGTAACACCCCATACCCGAGTCCGAGGCTTAGACCGGAACGAGACATTACTATGCTTGACCTTGCTTAATCATGTACTTACGGGCTATAAAATTTCATTCTAAAATAAGAACTTCTCTTTCTTAATCAACTTGTACTTTTCATGGGCCTACGAGGCCTTAAACTCATGTCCGTAAACTTTCGTAACTCAATCGAAAACTTTTCATTGAAATAGGGGTCACACGCCCATGTGAGTTGGGACACGGCCGTGTAACCCTGAGACACGCCCATGTCTTCCAACCGTGCTTAAAACTCGATCTTACTGCCAAATTTCACACGGCCATGGCATGCCCGTGGACTTAGACCGTGTACTACATCTTGATATACTGACTTATTTCACACGACCGGGCACACACCCATGTTCTAACCGTGTGTCATGCACGGCCTTAACACACGGTCGTGGGATTAGCCCGTGGCCTATTCTTACTTATAAGACTAAGGTTAAGTTTATGCACGGCCTAGACACACGCCCGTGTGTCTAACCGTGTGGGCACTTAGAGGCTATTTACCAAGCCAATTGCCATCCTGAAATTAAGACCAAACTCAAGCTCAATTTAGCAACTCAATTATTACATCTTTCATGAACAATATAACATGCTTTATTGATATTAATAACATACATACTTAGTCAGACTTGGCCAATCACTTAGCCATTTACAAAAGAATAATAAACTTGATGTGACCCATACTTTTGCCCCTTTCAAAGACATACTCAAAATGAAATGTTTCCTATACATGCCATACTTAATGTAAACAACTTGGCTATACCAAAATAGCGATTGATAGTGTGCTCCGAGCTCCGATGACAATGATCCACGAGATTAGCTTGGCGGAACTACATGGAAAGAAAGAATAAAAGACGTAAGCATTTAGCTTAGTAAGTTTGCATATAATGCACATAACAACATATTTGCTTAAATTAACTCATCTGACATAAACAATGGTATCATAATTTCAGCTATAAAGCTTACTTGCTCATACTTGATTCTTACATATCTCATGATACTTACTAATCTCATACTTGTGAGGTAAACAAGGTACCTGTATCACTTAATCACATTGATCAGCATACATTTACATAATAATCATAATCTCTAATTTATCATTCATAACATGAATAATACTCGTTTTCACTTGATAATAACTTTACTTACTTAGCTTTCTTGTTATCTCTTTGGAGCTAAACTCGTTTGCCCGATAAATTTATATGAATAACTGAGGATACTAAATCTCATTTAAATTTCGAGGCCATGACTTAACATGGACTTATACGAAGTCTTTCTTGTTCTCACCAATGCCATGCCTTAACTTGGACTTATATGGGATCTCTTTCTCTTGATAACTTTTCAATGCCAAGCTTGCCTTGGTCTTACATGATAACTTGTTCAATGCCAAGCTTGCCTTAGACTTACGTGATAACTTACTCAATGCCAAGCTTGCCTTGGACTTACATGATACCTTACTCAATTCCAAGCTTGCCTTGGACTTACATGATAACTTATTCAATGCCAAGCTTGCCTTCGACTTACATGATAACTTATTCAATGCCAAGCTTGCCTTGGACTTACATGATAACTTATTCAATGCCAAGCTTGCCTTGGACTTACATGATAACCTATTCAATGCCAAGCTTGCCTTGGACTTACATGATAACTTATTCAATACCAAGCTTGCCTTGGACTTACATGATATCTTGCTTGCTTGCGGATACCATGCCTCGTCTTGGTCTTATACGGACTTTCTTGTTTCATGTGGTAGATCGAGTATCCTAAGCTATTCAACTTCAATCGGGGCTTTCTCATGCTTGGTTTCATTAATTTCTTTGTTTAACATAACATTAAGCACTTTCATAATAACATTGTACATTATACTAAGCAATTCAATGATATAAATCATAAAGCTTAGAAATCATACAAACTTACCTCAATATACAAAATGTAGCTAGGTATGCAATTTAGTCCTCGACCTTGTTCTTGCCTCGGTTTCGATCCGGGCTTCGTTTTTCTTGATCTATAGTCATAAATAGATCATTTAATATTCACATTGACTAAATTGACCCTTTCCTCATACTTGGGTAAAATTACTATTTTGCCCCTATACTTTCTCATATTTGCACTTTTGCCCCAAGGCTCGTAAGATAATTTTCATTCAACTTTCTTAGACTACATGCTTAGCTGATTCATTTTCTCTACTATAACAATCCTCAATTCTCACTATTTCTACTATGTATGAACAATATCATAACTTTTACAAACTAGTCCCTATGTTCATTTTCCATGAAATTCACTTAGAAAAAGATGTTTATCTAACATCAAACTCTCATAAACTTCCATAATACATCATTTAACAAGCATATCATTCATGGGTAGATTTTTGAACATGCATCTTAGCTCACTTTATAGCTAAAAATAGCTAATTCATAATACAAGGACTTTAAAAACACGAAGAATATTAAAAATGGGGCTAAGATGAACTTACTAGCAAGCTTGAAAAAAATGAAGAACCCTAGCTATGAAGTCTTCAAATTTTCGGCAATGGAAGGAAGAAGATGAATGAAATTTTATCATTTTTTTTCCTATTTTAATCACTTATTAGACAAATGACCAAAATGCCTTTCTCTTTAAAATTTTACAAATTACTAACTCATGTCCATTTTTGTCCAAAAATTATGATTTGGGAAAATTGCTATTTAAGGACTTATAATTGCTATTCTAAAGCTATTTCATACAAAATGCTTCTAGAAACTCACATTTTACAACTTTTGCAATTTGGTCCTTTTTGACCATTCAACTTTAATTTAGCAAAATTGCTTCATGAAACTTTCACACTAACATGCAAACATGGCATGAACCTTAAAAACTCATAAATTCACCTCGGATTCGTGGTCTCGCACCACTATTCTGACTAGGCCCTAAATCGGGCTGTTACAATTCTCCCCCTTAGGGATTTTCGTCCTCGAAAATCTTACCAGCAAAAAGGTTTGGATATTGGTTTCTCATACTCTCTTCTAGTTCCCATGTGGCTTCTTCTATTCCATGTCTTTGCCACAATACTTTCACTAAGGCAATACTTTTCTTTCTTAGCTGCTTCACTTCCCGAGCTAATATCTTGACTGGTTCTTCACCATAAGTCATGTCGGGATGAATCTCTACCTCCGATTGGGAATTACATGCGAAGGGTCTGATCGGTAGCGTCTTAACATTGACACGTGAAACACATCATGTATCTTTTCTAACTCTGATGGCAAAGCCAATCTGTAAGCTATAGGCCCAACTTTCTCAGTAATCTCATACGGTCCAATAAAACGTGGACTCAACTTTCCTTTCCGGCCAAATCTGAGAAATTTTCTCCAAGGTGACACTTTCAAGAAAACTTTATCTCTGACTTGATACGCTATCTCTTTTCTCTTTAAGTCCGACTAAGACTTATGTCTGTTTGATGTAGCTTTTAAACTTTCTCGTATCACTTTCACTTTCTCTTCAGCTTCTCTAACCAAATCAACCCCGTGAATTTGGTTTTATTTAAGTTCAATCCAATTACGCCCATATAAAGCCTCATAAGGCGCCATCTTTAAGCTCGACTGAAAACTATTATTATAGGCAAACTCTACTAATGGGAGAAACCTTTCCAAATTGCCTCGGAATTCAAGAATACAACATCTGAGCATATCCTCGAGTACTTGAATTAACCTCTCTGATTGACCGTTAGTTTGAGGATGAAAAGCGGTACTAAAGTTCAACTTTGTACCCAAGGCCTCTTGTAACTTCTTCCAAAAACTGGATGTGAATCTCGGATCTCTATCCGATATGATTGATAAGGGAACTCCATGAAGTCATACTATTTTTGAAACATACAAGTTTGCCAACTTGTCTAGTGAGTAATCAACTCGTACAGGTATAAAATGGGCTGACTTCGTAAGTCTATCAACCACAACCCATACAAGCACCTTTCTTGCTCGGAGACAACGGTAAACCGTTACAAAATCCATAATGTCTGGTCCCATTTCCATTAGGAACTAAAATGGGTTGAAGCAAACCCGAAGGTACTTGGTGTTCACCTTTACTTGCGACAAATCAAGCATTTGGAAACAAATTCGAAATATCTTTCTTCATTCTCGCCACCAATATCACTGTTGCTTCAAGTCATTATACATCTTGGTACTACCGGATGTACTGAGATAAACATCCTATATGGGCCTCATGCAAAATTTTCTGAATAAGCTCTTCTTTTCTCATTTACACAAACTCGTCTTTGAACATCGACTTCCCTTGGGACTAACCCGGAAGTTAGACTCAACATCTATCTCGCACTGATCTCTCTGAACTTGCAATTCACAATCCTCTTTTTGAGCTTCAATGATCTCTTGGAGGAATAGTCTAGCTCTCAACTCAACTAGAATAGAACCATCGTCGGACAAAGTCATCCGTGAATTCATTGCCCTTAATGCAAATAAAGATTTTCTGCTCAAAGCGTCGGCGACCACATTCACCTTCCCGGGATGGTAATCAATGACCATCTCATAATCTTTTATCAACTCTAACAATCTCCGTTGTCTTAAGTTCAACTCTTTCTGCGTCATCAAGTACTTCAAACTTTTATGATCAGTGAAAATCTGACATTTCTCACCATATAGGTGATGTCTCCATATCTTCAATGCGAAGACTATGGCAGCCAATTCTAAATCATGCGTCGAATAATTCTTCTCATGAGGCATCAACTGTTTGGAGGCATAAGCAATAACTTTGCCTTCTTGCATAAGTACACAGCCTAATCCATTTAAGGATGCATCGCTGTAAATCACAAATTCTTTCCCCTGTCTCAAAGTTGTACTAAAGCGGGGCTTCACAACATTGCATTCAACTTCTCGAAAATTTGTTGGCATCGTTCTGTCCACTCAAACTTCACATTTTTTTGTAATAATTTAGTCATCGGGGTTGCAATCATGGAAAACCCCTTGACGAATCGTCTGTAATAGCCAGCTAGACCTAGAAAACTTCTAATCTCAGAGATATTCTTTGGTGGCTTCCAGTCCATAATAGCCGAAATCTTACTGGGGTCTACTCGAACTCCTTCTTCCGAGATAATATGTCCCAGAAATCCTACTTTCGTGAGCCAAAATTCACTTTTACTGAACTTGGCATATAATTGATTTTCTCGTAGAATCTATAAAACTATCCGTAGGTGCTCAGTATGCTCATTCTCATCTCAGGAATAAATCATTATGTCGTCAATGAAAACGACTACAAACCTGTCAAGTTACGGTCTAAAAATGCAGTTCATTAAGTCCATGAATACTGCCAGAGCATTGGTCAAACCAAAGGGCATGACTAAAAATTAATAATGCCCATACCTTGTTCAGAAGGATGTTTTAGGCACATCTGATTCTTTTACTCGTAGCTGGTAGTACCCTGATCTCAAGTCTATTTTGGAGAACACAGCGGCTCCTTTCAATTGATCGAACAAATCATCTATTCTAGGCAATGGGTACTTGTTCTTTACTGTCACTTTATTAAGTTGACGGTAATCTATGCACAATCTCATAGTGCCGTCTTGCTTTTTCACAAATAAAATCGGAGCACCCCAGGGAGAACAACTTGACCTTGCAAAGCCTTTATCTGTCAACTCTTGTAACTGCGACTTCAGCTCCTTCAACTCTATCGGAGCCATTCTGTAAGGAGTAATAGATATTGGTACAGTACCAGGAGCTAGCTCAATGCTGAACTCAACCACTCTAACTGGTGGTAGTCCTGGCAATTCCTCAAGAAACACATCCACGTACTCACATACTATTGGTACTGACTTAATCCTTAACTCTGTTTCTTTTTCATTCAACACAAAGGCCAAATATGCTTCATACCCCTTTCCCATGTATCTCTGTGCCGTCACGTGAGAAATTAATTCTGACAATCTATTCTGTTCATCTGATTCTATGTGAAGGGTGTTCCCATCCTCACATCTCATTTCAATGTATTTCTTCCCACAATTAACTATTACATTATGGGCAGTCAACCAGTCCATACCGAGAATGAGGTCAAACTCGTCAAATGGTAGCAACATAAGGTTTGCTTTAAAACAATGATCTCTAATCATTAATGGGCAATCTTTACATACTTCATCAACTAACACACTCTTGCCTAAAGGATTAGACACTTTAATCACAAATTCTGTAAACTCTATAGGCATACTCATATCAGATACTAATTTTATGCAAATGTAAGAGTGTGTGGATCCGGGATCTATTAAAGTAATAACTTTAACATCATGAAGAGAAAAGGTACCTGTGATAACATCATGGGAAGATGCCTCTTCGCGAGCGCGAATGGCATAAGTCCGTGCAGGCACCCTACCCTCGGGTCTCACGGCCTGCTCTCTAGGGTTACCTCTTCCACTTGCCCCACTTCCAGGGTTTCTCTGCGGCCTTCCTCTGACCATACTCCCGGATCTTGGGTTCTGAGTTCTCTCCTCTTTCATCATCTCTGGACAATCTTTTATGTAGTGGTCCTGGGAACCACATCAAAAACATGCATTTTCGTGTGCTCGGCATTCCCCTAAATGGCGTTTGCCACAATATGGGCATTCGAGTCTATCAGAACGAACATTCCCCACTCTAGCGACTGAAGTAGTCTGTGCTTTATTTTCCGAATACTGTTTACTCTTGTCCTTCCTGGAAAATCCAGTGGAAGTAGCCGATCGGGCAGGGAAATCTCTTGACTTCTTGGATGGAGATTGGAATGACTTGTTCTACTGTCTCTTTTTCGAGTCACGGGACTCCATTTCAGATTTATTCTTCTCTTTTACTAGTTCTTCGGCTTTACAAGCCCTCTCGACTAGCACAACAAATTCCTTCAATTCTAGGACAGCAACAAATAGTTTGATGTCCTCATTTAGCCCATCTTCAAATCTCTTACTCATGATGGCTTCGGTGGACACACATTCTCGAGCGTATTTGCTAAGTCTTACAAACTCACGCTCGTAGTCAGTTACAGATATCTTGCCTTGTTTCAGTTCTAGGAATTCCTTCCTTTTCTGGTCCACAAACCTTTGACTGATATACTTTTTCTTGAACTCTTCTTGGAAGAATTCCCATGTGATCTTTTCTCTTGGGACTACTGATACCAAGGTGTTCCACCATTGATAGGAAGAATCTCTTAAAAGAGAAACTACGCACTTCATGCACTCTTCAGGTGTACATGACAGCTCATTAAATACCCTGATGGTATTTTCTAACCAGAATTCAGCTCTTTTCGGATCATCATCTTTTCTTGCCCAAAATTCTTCTACCCCATGTTTCCTGATTCTATCAATCGGAGGCTTCTCTCCTCTTACCACCTCTACTACTTGAGGGGTTATTGGGATAGGTTGAGGAATAGGTGGGGGTGGAGGGGGTTGTACATTCAGGTTCATACGAACAAACTCTGTGTACCATGTGTTCATCATATGGAGGAAGGCTTCTCTAGCCTCTTCTCCTCCTCCTTGACTCACCGTAGTGGGTCTATTCTCGTTCTCATTCGGTATCGTCCCTTAAGCGAGAGCCAGCGCATTACTTTCTACGTCATCCGCCATATCTCTTTTAGGATCCATTTACTATATATATAAACATAATTTAAGTCATCAGGAGTCGTCACACTATCATTATAAAAAACATTCTTACGTATGGCATGTATAGCTAGACTCGTCCTCAAGCTACGTTAGTCCTAGAATTGACTAAACTGTAGCTCTGATACCACCAAATGTAACACCCCATACCCGAGTCTGAGGCTTAGACCGGATACGAGACATTGCTATGCTTGAACTTGCTTAATCATGTACTTACAAACTATAAAATTTCGTTCTGAAATAAGAACTTCTCTTTCTTAATCAACTTGTACTTTTCATGGGCCTACGAGGCCTTAAACTCATGTCCGTAAACTTTCATAACTCAATCGAAAACTTTTCATTAAAATAGGGGTCACACGCCCATATGAGTTGGGACACACCCGTGTAACCCTGAGACACGCCCATGTCTCCCAACCGTGCTTAAAACTCGAGCTTCTATCGCCAAATTTCACACACGGCCATGGCACGCCCATGGTCCTAGCCCGTGTGAAAACCTTAGCATTCTCGACTTATAACACACGGCCATGGCACGCCCGTGGACTTAGACCGTGTACTACATCTTGATATACTGACTTATTTCACACGGCCGGGCACACGCCCATGTTCTAACCGTGTGTCATGCACGGCTTAACACACGGCCGTGGGATTAGCCCGTGGCCTATTCTTACTTATAAGACTAAGGTGTGCGGTTTATGCACGGCCTGACACCTGCGCTTCGTGTGTCTAACAGCATGTGAGCACTTAGAGGCTATTTACCAAGCCAATTGCCATCCCGAAATTAAGACCAAACTCAAGCTCAATTCAGCAACTCAATTATTACATCTTTCATGAACAATATAACATGCTTCATTGATATTAATAACATACATACTTAGTCAGACTTGGCCAATCACTTAGCCATTTACAAAAGAATAATAAACTTGACAGCCCATACTTTTGCCCCTTTCAAAGACATACTCAAAATGAAATGTTTCCTATACATGCCATACTTAATGTAAACAACTTGGCTATACCAAAATAGCGATTGATAGTGTGCTCCGAGCTCCGATGACAATGATCCACGAGATTAGCTTGGCGGAACTACATGGAAAGAAAGAATAAAAGACGTAAGCATTTAGCTTAGTAAGTTTGCATATAATGCACATAACAACATACTTGCTTAAATTAACCCATTTGACATAAACAATGGTATCATAATTTCAGCTATAAAGCTTACTTGCTCATACTTGATTCTTACATATCTCATGATACTTACTAATCTCATACTTGTGAGGTAAACAAGGTACCTGTATCACTTAATCATATTGATCAGTATACATTTACATAATAATCATAATCTCTAATTTATCATTCATAACATGAATAATACTCGTTTTCACTTGATAATATCTTTACTTACTTAGCTTTCTTGCTATCTCTTTGGAGCTAAACTCGTTTGCCCGATGAATTTATATGAATAACCGAGGATACTAAACCTCATCTAAATTTCAAGGCCATGACTTAGCATGGACTTATACGAAGTCTTTCTTGTTCTCACCAATGCCATGCCTTAACTTGGACTTATATGGGATCTCTTTCTCTTGATAACTTTTCAATGCCAAGCTTGCCTTGGTCTTACATGATAACTTGTTCAATGCAAAGCTTGCCTTAGACTTACATGATAACTTACTCAATGCCAAGCTTGCCTTGGACTTACATGATATCTTACTCAATGCCAAGCTTGCCTTGGACTTACATGATAACTTATTCAATGCCAAGCTTGCCTTGGACTTACATGATAACTTATTCAATGCCAAGCTTGCCTTGGACTTACATGATATATTGCTTGCTTGCCGATGCCATGCCTCGTCTTGGTCTTATACAGACTTTCTTGTTTCATGTGGTAGATCGAGTATCTTAAGCTATTCAACTTCAATCGGAGCTTTCTCATGCTTGGTTTCATTAATTTCTTTATTTAACATAACATTAAACACTTTCATAATAACATTGTACATTATACTAAGCAATTCAATGATATAAATCATAAAGCTTAGAAATCATACAAACTTACCTCAATATACAAAATGTAGCTAGGTATGCAATTTAGTCCTCGACCTTGTTCTTGCCTCGGTTTCGATCCGGGCTTCGTTTTTCTTGATCTATAGTCATAAATAGATCATTTAATATTCACACTGACTAAATTGACCCTTTACTCATACTTGGGAAAAATTACTATTTTGCCCCTATACTTTCTCATATTTGTACTTTTGCCCCAAGGCTCGTAAGATAATTTTCATTCAACTTTCTTAGACTACATGCTTAGCTGATTCATTTTCTCTACTATAACAATCCTCAATTCTCACTATTTCTACTATGTATGAACAATATCATAACTTTTACAAACTAGTCCCTATGCTCATTTTCCATGAAATTCACTTAGAAAAAGATGTTTATCTAACATCAAACTCTCATAAACTTCCATAAAACATCATTTAACAAGCATATCATTCATGGGTATATTTTTTAACATGCATCTTAGCTCACTTTATAGCTAAAAATAGCTAATTCATAATACGAGGACTTTAAAAACACGAAGAATATTGAAAACGGGGCTAAGATGAACTTACTAGCAAGCTTGAAAAAAATGAAGAACCCTAGCTATGGAGTCTTCAAATTTTCGGCAATGGAAGGAAGAAGATGAATGAAATTTTATCATCTTTTTCCTATTTTAATCACTTATTAGACAAATGACCAAAATGCCCTTCTCTTTAAAATTTTACAAATTACTAACTCATGTCCATTTTTGTCCAAAAATTATGATTTGGGAAAATTGCTATTTAAGGACTTATAATTGCTATTCTAAAGCTATTTCATACAAAATGCTTCTAGAAACTCATATTTTACAACTTTTGAAATTTGGTCCTTTTTGACCATTCAACTTCAATTTAGCAAAATTGCTTCATGAAACTTTCACACTAACATGCAAACATGGCATAAACCTTAAAAACTCATAAATTCACCTCGGATTCGTGGTCTCGCACCACTATTCTGACTAGGCCCTAAATCGGGCTGTTACATAGAGCTTCGATTAATAATACTTTCAACTGTTTAGAACTTTGCTAACAAGCATAGATCATTCAAATTTTCATAAATGTGATGACTTTATCAATCGGTACAACTTTAACTCATAATAACATCATTCGATTAGAACAATCCAATAAACATATCTCTGTATCATACTTTTCAGAATATAATTTCCTCATTCAGGCTATCCGTCTATATACTCGTGAATGCACAAAATTCATTACTATACTTGAGAATACTTTAAATACACATAACTCAATTGAATCGAATAGCCGAGACTAGCTTCTTCTTTATCTGTGACATTGCATAATCTATGTAGTTTTTAAAACATTCTGATATTTCTTCTAAAGCTGTTTTCACTTTCCAAACTATTCTCATCTCTGTATACATTACTAATTATTTCATCACTGAACTCTTTAGTTTCACACTTATGAACTTATTCAACATGGTTCTTGTAAAATTTCGTCATAAAGCATCACTGGTAAGGGGGTGAGGTCATAAAGCCTCTAACTTGACTCTCATAAATACACACATATGACTTAGCATTCATAATTAATGTAATATAATCATAATCACATAATTCACTTCAGACAATTTAATATACTATTCATTTTACGAATGTTTTCTGCTATCTACAATTTCAAACAATGAATTTACTTATTAACATTTGTCAAATTAGAGAACGCCTTACGAGTTTGAATGTGTCGTTTACTTGATGCCATAGTCCAACTATGGTCTTACACAAAATCTCATATCGATGCCATGTCCCAGACATGCTCTTACACGTATCACAATGCCATAGCCCAACTATGGTCTTATACGTTATTACAATGCCATAGTCCAACTATGGTCTTACACGTACACACATGTACTGCCATGGTTCAACCATGGTCTTACGTCCACAATGCCATAACCCAGTTATGGTCTTTTCACTGAAATGCCATAGCCCAGCTATAGTATTACATTCCATACTTTGCCATGGTCTCACTATGGTATTATCCGTCGCACTCATTTCCTGCGTTAACAAAGACGTAAAACATAACATCATATTATCTGTAATTTAACAAGTAAACATAAAATTCAACCACATTAACATACTGATTAGACTTATTCAAATAAGTGTACATAAACACACATTCCGTCAATTTGTGTAAGTGTACTTATCATATTCACATTATCAAATAGGTTGGGCATATATCATCATATGCATGCCAAGCAAACATGAATGGGCTTATCACCACATAAACTTTCATTTTATTCCATGTTTCCACATTTCTCAACTCATGGTTACCTCACTTCGTACATTAACACATACATATCATGAACTTCTATTCATACCTTTCTAAGTTTCGTCTCATCACAAACACATTTCAATCACCTCAATATCATTTTTTAGCATTATCAAAAATAGCTCGGTTGGAAGTCATCTCTATCTTAACAAAACAATTTCGTTAGAGCCGGGAGATATCACGCTATCACGAGTAGTAATATGGCATGTATAGCTAGACTCGCATACGCTAGGTTAGTCTGAGAATCGACTAAACCATAGCTCTGATACCACTAAATGTAACACCCCTTACCCGTATTCAATGCCAGAACTGGGTACGAGGCATTACCGGACTTAACATACTTAATCATGCAAAATCGGGCCATAATTTTTCATTCCAACTTAAAACTTTTCATTCGTGTTCATAACGTCCCTATTATGGGCCTACGAGACCTGAAACATACATATAGAGTGGTTCGGGACTGAACCAGAAGCTTACGAACACTTAGAAATTTTTTACTCAAAATAGGGCCACACGCCCGTGTCTATAGCCCGTGTCCCTCACATGGCCATGACACGCCCGTGTCTTAGCCCGTGTGTGAAAACCTTGACATTTTGTTTATGACATCATCATCAAAAGAGGTCACACGGCCAAGTCACACGCCCGCGTGCTTAGGCCGTGTCCTCCATACGGTTGAGACACACGCCCGTGTCTATGCCTGTGTGCTGATTCTAGACATTCTGTTTTACCTAAATTAAGGTGCAGGGGACACACGGCCGAAACACACGCCCATGGGGCTGACCGTGTGTCACAAACAGCCTAGACACACGCCCGTGTGTCTACCCATATGGACAATTACAAGGCTATTTTCCAAGCCATTTTGCCACCCTCACTTGCACATACTCACACAACATCACATGGCACAATCTTAATGATATAAATGCATTTAGGCCAACCAAACAGAAACAACAACATATCATGTCAATATCATCATATACATACTCTTAACATCATGCTTTACCGAATCCAAACATACCAAATCACATTCAATAATAAGACTATTGGGCCACATTCAACCATTAGGTCTTTAGGCCATAAACTGCAATCCATCACATGTACCAAATAAGTACCCACCACATCACAAGACATTGGCATATGCATATGAATAAAGATATAGGCTTATAACCAATTAGCCAATATAAGCTGATTCACAAGGCTACACATTACATTAAACCTTTAACCATTACAAGCCAATACCTTTGGCTAAATCACAATGACACAATCACAAAGTGACTTATTCCCTATACATGCCAAAAACTTAAGAGGTATATATTCACTTTTACCCCACGATGATAGCTTGATAGTGTGATAGCATCTCCAGCGATCTCCAACTCGAGCTAGCATAAAACCCTATAAGATATGAGAAAGGAATGGGAGTAAGCTACAATGCTTAGTAAGTTTGTTTGAAAATAATAAGAAACTTATTAACATGTTTTTCACCAATTCTCACAATATGTTCTCAAGGTAATACCATCATAATTACACAAAATTTCACTATTTACTTATGTTCATCTTGAGCTGTCTACTCGAGTTATAGTCAATAAATTATTTTTATCTGGAGCTACAAAACTTCAAATTAAAATCCGATAATTTTCCCTGAAACTAGACTCAAATATATTCTTACCATAAAATTTCTAGAATTTTTGGTTTAGCCAATCAGTACAGTTTATTCTTTAAAATTTCCCCTATTTTGTTGTCTGACAGTTCTGACCCCTCTTCACTAAAAAAATATTTTCTTGTTGTACAGAACTCAAAATACGTTCTCGTTTATTTCTCTTAAGAATAGACTTGTTAAGAAATTAAAGAATATAAATTTTATCGCTTGATTATTTCTGTACAATTTTTAATGAATTTCCCAATCCAGAACAGGGGATTTCGAAATCACTCTGAGGCTGTCTTATAAAAATTCAAATATCTCATAATATGAAATTCTTTTGCTTACACCAATTATTTTATGAAAATATAGACTCAATAAGATTTAATTTCATATCTTATTCAACTTCTAATTCAATTTCCACCATTTTTGGTGAATTTTCAAAGTGATACGACTACTGCTGTCCAAACTATTTTATTGCTAATTTTACTCTATCATGTTTTCTTTGTATTAATTCTCATTTACACACATATAACACTAAAGTATATACAAAGTTAGCCATGCCAGTAGCTAGTCATCATCAAATATTTACAAGCCATTCATTGGCCAATTTAACCTAAACATCAACAGCAAAGACTTGAACATTTCATTTCTCAATTTAATTTGACTTAAAAGCCTCACACATGATCATCAATCACATTTCCCACATATTCTTACATCATAAGCATGGACTTATAATCACAAGGTCATTCTCATAGGTATAACTTACTCATTTACCTTCTTACCAAAATTCGATCACATCCCGAGCACATTGCTCATGAGTGTATAAATACATATTCCTGCACTTAATCGTCACATATTCGTATTCATTGACACTTTAGTCATCTTCCCGTCTTTAACATAAACTTTAATTCTTTATCCCGTTGAACCACTTAGAATATCGAAGGATACTCAGAAATTGTCAAACATGGAGTAAGATACCAATGCCATATCCCAGATATGGTCTTACATGGGATCACATGCCAATGCCGATGCCATATCCCAGATATGGTCTTATACAGGATCTCATATCGATGTCGATGTCATATCCCACATATAGTCTTACACGAGATAGCATGTCGATGCCGATTTCATATCCCAGATATGGTCTTATATGGGATTTCATATCGATGTCGATGCCATATTCCAGATATGGTCTTACACGAGATCATACCAAAGCCAGGTCCCAGACGTGGCCTTACATGGAATCACTATTCGATGCCGATGCCATATCTCAGATATGGTCTTACACGGGATTTCAATTCAATGCCGAGGCCATATCCAGGATATGGTCTTACACGGGACCTTATTAATCTAATGTCGTGACAAGGTATCCTTTCTATTCCTAAGGTTCAACCGAGATTCTCATTCTTCGATTCTTCGCCAAATCATCATCAATCGAATCCGTAGAAACATATATATACAATTCATGCAATATCAAAATATTAATTACATAATATAATGTTGTATTATTTACACACGAACTTACCTGGATACCAAAATGGCAAAAAGGGACCTAACCGTCAGTTACTCGTTTTTTCCCCCGTTCTAAGTCCGAACCTCGTTTTCTTTGATCTATAACATCACACTTAGCTTACTTATTAGTCAAATTATTCATTTTGACCCAGAAATCATACTATGGCAAAATTACGTTTTTGCCCCTAAACTTTGTCATATTTACTCTTTTGCCCCTAGGCTCATAAAATGATTTTTATTCAATTTTCTTGTATTTTAGGCCTAGGCGAACCATTTTCATAACTATAGTAGTCCACAATTTGCATTCATTCACACATTTTCATACATTTTTCAACTTTTTACAAATTAGTCCTTTTATGCGATTTCATCGAAAATCACTTAGTAAAAGTCGTTTACTACACACCGAGCATTCATATTCTACCATTAGACATCAAATCACTTGCATGTCATCCATGGGTAAATTTTTAAACACAAACCCTAGCTCAAAATAATGGTAGAAATAGCTAAACCGAGTTACAGGGATCTCAAAAATGTAAAGAACATTAAAAACAGGGCTTGGGTGCATTTACTATTGAGCTTGAAAGCTTGAAAACCCTAGCCATGGCTTCCCCCATGCTAGATTCGGCCAAGCAAGAAGATGGACAAGGGTTTTTGGCTTTTATTTTGTCTTTTAGTCCATTTAATTACCAAATTACCAAAATGCCCCTAACTTAAAAATATGCTATTTCAATTATCTCATGTCCATTTTTGTCCAAAAATTTAACCAATGGTCTAATTACCATTTAAGGACCTCCAATTTAAAATTTAATAGAAATTGGACACTTCTAACATGTGGAACTCAACTTTTGCACCATTTACAATTTAGTCCTTTTGACTAAATTGAGTGCCTAAACGTCAAAATTTTCGAACGAAATTTTCACGAAATCTTTTTGTGAAATCGTAGACCATAAAAATATAATAAAAATAAGATTTTTCCTCGTCGAATTTGTGGCCCCAAAAGCACTGTTCCGACTAGGCCCAAAATCGGGTTGTTACACGTGTGGTTATTTAATTCAATTCGAATTAGGTGCAGGTTTCACACGGCCATGATACACGCCCGTGTTCAAGGCCGTGTCTCCTACACGGCTGAGACACACGCCCGTGTCTCTGCCCGTGTGCTCAAATCTAAGCATTCTATTTTCTCAAATTTAAGGTGCAGGTGACATACATCCAAACCACATGCCTGTGTTGCCAGGTCGTATGTCACACACGGTCTAGACACACACCCGTGTGTCTGCCCGTGTGGACAAAATAAAGCCATTCCTAGCTTCATTTCTCACCCCCAATCTTTGCCACAATCCTACACCACATCTTGCATTCATAATTCAACAAATCCAAGCATTTTATTCCAGTTAATTCTATCGTTTAACATGATATATCATCACATACAATTACTAACCATTTCAAGCATTCTAATCAAGTATATTCCATCCATCATCATGGCATATCATTTCATGCATACATGTTTACAATCTTACCTTGGTTATGTCCTCATGTTAGACATAATTTGATCAACTACTTAACATATATGTGGCTAATATAATATGACATTACAAGTATATCAAAACAATCATTACTAGCCATTCCAATGGCTAGATTACAAGCATCGTTTATGTTTACATGCTAATATGGCCAACATATCATATACATGCCATTACAACCGTAATTGATTTACCATATTGTACCGACATGGGCCGATGGATAGTGTGAGTGATCTCCGCCGAGCTTCCAATCCAACGAGCTTCTGATTTACTCTAGAACAGGGGAAAATAAAATGGGGTAAGCATAAAATGCTTAGTAAGTCCGTATAACATGGTACTTAACTTACCATTTATCCTATTTTGAGGTAACTATGTAAGGCATATTAACTTAATTTGACCTTAAGCCCTACACACATCCCCATTGCCCTTGTTAGTCATATAATCCATGATAACATCAATACATGTATAAGCTCAATCAACAATCAAGTTTCCATGCATATATGCTTTCCACAACATGTATTCATTTAGCATGTATATATTATCTCTTATTATTTCAAGTATAGTTTTATAGTAGTTCGTTTCGAGTTCAGATCATTTCATGCAAGGACTTTACTCATTTTATTCGAGTGTTAAGGTCACCAAGTAGTAGTACACTCAAAGTGTACAAATATATAATCAAGGATGAACACTCTCATCAAGTAATTTCCATGTACATGTAACATCCTGGAAAGGGCCTATGCATTTTCGGTTTAATTGTATGAAGTAACATGTTTTATGTACTAAGAATAAATTTTGAACAATTTTGGAAACCTGAAAATGTATGGAAATGTGAAGTTAAAAAAAATGGAAAGTGAACATTTTTGGAAACTTGGAAATGGATGGAAATGATTTGGAAATGATTCAAAATAGGAAAGTGCACATTTCTGGAAACTTGGAAATGTAAGAAAATGTCAAGTTTACAGAGCCGAACGAAAATTTTTGGAAACTTAGAAATGACTTAGAAATGTCGAGTTTTAAAGTTTAAAAGAGGAAATTAAGGCAAGGTGGCCTTAAAAGAAAAAGTTTGTGAAATTTGACACACAAACAGGCTTGGAAAAGTGGCCCAAGATGCCACTTAGGGCCTCTGGAAATGGCGCCACATGCAAGGTGTTGGGCCTGGTTGAGTCACTTGGGAAGCAAATAAAAGAAGTTTTATTTTTGCTTCCGAAGCTCGAGGTGGACGGCAAAAGCCTTCTAGAAAGGAGGAGTTTTATTCTCTTTAATATTCGATTAATAAGGTGATAAATAAGGGATTTAATTTGGATTATTTTTGAAGAGATAATAAAGGATTATTCTCTAATTATTTTAAATTAAGAGATAAAGCTATCAAATAAAGAAGAGTGGTGGCCAAGTAAGGGATTCTGAGGAGTAGTTTCGGCTATAAAAGGAAGGAAATAGGGCTACTCATCAATTTTTCTTCCTCCTCCTCTCTCTCTGCCGAATTTCGAGTACTCTCCTCTCTTCTATTCTCTTTTTCTTTTGTCAAGCCGAATCTATAGTCCACCATTGCCAAAATTCTCAAGTTTCTTTTCCTTATTTTCGTGGAAACCAAATACCCCAAGAGAACCTCTAGTCGACTTCTCCATTAAATCCCAAAAGCCGAAACTTTATCATCTAGTCATCAGGGGCCGATTCTTTAAGGGGATTTTAACAAAGGGTGCTACCGATTTCTTAAAAGGGTAAGATCCAAAGTTTGGTTTCAATTCTTTCATATTTTAAACCTATCTAAAATTTAGGGACTAATCTTTATTATGGATTTTGGCCGAGTTATGGAAGGGTGTTTTCTGGATTTAAGAAATTGTCAACTACAAGAAGGTATCTTTCGAACTTCTAAGATCTAAGGTAAGTTATGAATACCATTCGGCCATAAGCTATATTATTATGATTTAATGTTAGATTGGATCTAACATGGGTACATAGGGATTTCGACAAACAATAAAGAAGCAAGGATCCAATTCGGGATTTAAGATTTGGAAGGTAAGAACAAAGGTAAATTCGCCAAGGCCTGCTTTTAGTAGTAGATCTATTATTATGTGCTTTAAGCCGAAAACTAACCAATTCAAGGGATTTAGTGACTAGCCGATTTCAAAGGGGAAAATACGAGTTTCGGGATTTGATTAAATCATCAAATCGACACCAAGGTAAGCTTTAAGAATACAAATCCTACTAGGATTTGGTTTTCTAGCCGAATAGGCTTTGTGCTAAATAGAAAGTGATTAATCAATTGTAGGAACTTGAGATCTAAGGCGATGGAGATCGATTTGGGATTTCGAGTGAAGTGGTTAAGCAAATCAGTGTGTACCCACACTACTTCTTAATATGTTTCATGGCCTGTTTTATTAAAATATATGATATTAAGAATATGAAAGTGGCTAGGGTACCATGTTATGGTACTAAGTACTCAGTGCACGCGTTTCCTACTTCTACAAAGAATATGAAAAAGGTCATTAGTAACATGAGAATATGATAAGAATGTGAACTCGGCATATTTATGCATATCATCATTATATGGGGCATATGGGTTTGTTTGAAAGGGAAGTGAATGTGGTGACTTAAGATCACGAACACGGTGACCTAAGACCGTGATATCCGAAAGTGGTGACCTAAGACCACGATGTCTGAAAGTGGTGACCTAAGACCACAGTAATCTGAACATGGCGACCTAAGACCACGAATGCGGTGACCTAAGACCGCAATTTGGAGTGTAGCAAAAGGAGGGTCGACTTAGTAGTCCCCACGGTGTGCATGGTTTGTACGGGGGTGTGTAGCGGATGGACAATTAGGTTTGGGTTTGGGAATGCAACATAACTTGTATTCTATGTTTTGAAGGTGTAACTCCTGTATGCCTGATTCTATTATGACTTAGTGTCGTGTACACATTGAGTCCGTTTGACTCACCCCGTTGTTGGACCATGTTTCAGGTGATGAACAGTGATGGACCGGGACGGCAGAACTTGTGGTGGCCATGCTCAACATGAAGTTTTTATTTTATGAACTACTATTTGTATTTAAGTACTTGAATTACTTGGAAATTATTTGATGTAATAAGGCCATAAGGCCATAGTTGAATTGTTTTCCATTTATTTCTATTTATTATGATTATGAGTTTTACCTACTAAAGTTTAAGTAAAATTTTTAATTGAATTCGTTTTCAACACAAGCCCAACCCAAACAATATTTTTTTTTCAAAATCGCACAAGTTTTCTCTAGGTAACGAAAGAATTTTGAAACCGGGTTACTTGAGGAACATACCAAATCTGGGCAAATCTCGTGGGCTGGGTTTGGGGTGTTTCAGTTTGGTATCAGAGCCCAGTTTTAAAACACTCGGCCTATGGGCCGATGCCCAAAACGTTTTCAAAGCGAGCCCAAATGAGTTTTTTTTGAAAATATTTTCTGAAACAAGCAGGTTTTCTGGCATGGCACCTAAAGTCTCGACATGATCCACTGTAAGTACCCTAACTATTTGTGTGATTATGTGTAATGAATATTAGAAGGGTAGAAAAGGAATGGAACGTAGAATAGCATGATAGGAACTTGAACCATAGGACTAGTCTACTCAAACACAAACACATAAGACTTAAGGAACGTTAAACAAACCCATGGCTAAGTCACTAAGTTAGGGTGTGGTAACCCTCATGCGCATGTCTAGGATTGGATCGGAAGAGCACGGTATTTAAGCGCCCTAGTGACTCACCTCATCTTCGCAGAATCCCACAGTGCGTAGCTTCTGCTAACCCTAACCTCAGGGCTCGAGGTGTGGCAACCTGCGTGCGCATGTTTAGGAATGGTTTCGGTGGGAGCTTGGTATTTAAGCATCCGCGTGACTCACCTCCTCTCCACTCGAATCCTACCAGTGCGTAGCTTTGGTTCACCCGACCAAGAGGACTCGGTCATAGGCTAAACACAATAACTAAAACCCGAAAGGGAATTAGCCGTGTTTTTATAAAAACAACAAAACCCTAGTTTTAGAACTCTTAAAACTTTCTTCTAAATTCATGAAAACCATCTTTACAAAAATTTTCTCAAAGATTTCGATTTATACAAAAATGCCCCTATTGGTAAAATTACCAAAATACCCTTGGTTTATAAAATGGCCAACTACCCAACAGCTTTTTGCCAAAATTTCATTATTTTATCAATGTTCAAAACCCTAATTTGCAAATTATCAAAAATACCTTGAATTTTGGAAATTTCAAAATTGCCCCTAACTTATAATATTACCAAAATGACCCTGATTTCCAAAATTTTTGCAACATCACCGTTTTGAAAAGTACAATTCTCAAAAAGAACCCTCAAAGTTTTGCAACCTTTGAAATATCCCTGATTTATAAGATTTTACAAATTTACCCCGGCTTGGGAAAAAAATCACCAAAATACTCCCGAGGTCCAAAATCACCAAAATACCCCTGGATTTCAAAATTTTTCAAAATACCCCAGAAATTTAAAAATACCAAAATACTTTGTGACAAAATCACCAAGGAACTTTTTCCTTTTGAAAAATTACGAAAATACCCCTGTAGGACAGAATTACGAAAATACCCCTAGGTAGTGAAAGAAAGAAAAAAAACAATAACAATGAAAACTACAACCTTTCTCTGAATGAACGAGAGTTCATGATTGTTTGATGGATGTATGGATGAATGAGTGGAAAGACTGTGTGCATACGAAAGAACCACTCTTAAAACTCTTTTCATAAAATTTCTTCGCGAGTAATCAAGTGAAACAAAGACTAATTCATAAAACTTCTTAATCAGATCACGACGTTAGAAATGAGCTCTAGAGGACGTGGTCGTCATGGACGAGGTAGAGGAAGGATGACGGTGTCAGAACCTGTTAGATCGGGTCAAGGGTCTGACAATGAGATACCACCGCCACCATCACCCCCAGCTGTTGGTGTTGAGCGGCAAGCTCGGGACGGGGATGATGCCGTGTCGCAGTCGTCTTTGCGAGTTTTGGAGTTGGTGGCTAGTGCGGGAGGAAATTCGGGAACCCGTAAGTTCAGGCTCGAGCGGCTCCGAGCTAATGGAGCCGAAATGTTTCGTGGAGTATCGGGTGTGGCACCCGGTTCGGTGAGAGCATTGGTTGGAAGCAACAGAGCGCATCATGGATGAGCTTGACTTGACCCCTGAGGAGAAGTTAAAAGGAATGGTGGCACTATTACGCGATGAAGTGTATCAGTGGTGGTTGACTGTTCGGGATGGTGCCACGGCTGAGGATCTGACCTGGGAATATGTTAAGGAAGCATTTCAGAAGAAGTATGTCGGAACCAGGTATACTGATGAGCAAAGGAAGGCATTTCTGGGGCTGGTTCAAGGGAAAAAGTCCATGGCGGAGTATGAGGTTGAATTCCTGAGGTTGAGCCGATATGCTCGAGGAGTAGTGGCAACTGAGCATGAGCACTGTGTCTGTTTTGAGGACGGGCTAAGGGATAATCTGAGACTGTTGATAGCACCGCATCAGGAGCGGGAGTTTTCTACTTTGGTAGAAAAGGCCAAGGTGGTTGAGGGAATCAAGGATTCTACAAAGCAGGCTATGGATAGGAATAGGCCCAAAAGAGGTTTTGGAACGTCTGAAAAGGTTCATAAGAGTCCTAGAGTTGATGGGCCGCGAGGTCAGCAAGTTGGTTCAGAAGGGCGGTATCGACCTTGTGATGTGTGTGGAAAGAAGGACTTAGGAGAGTGCTGGAAGAAAACAGGAGGATGTTTTAGATGTGGGTCCAAGGACCATGTGATCAAGGATTGTCCTAAGCAATCAGATGAAAGCTGACCAACAGCTCAGAATGTTAGTCGACCGGTAGAGGAGGATCTGCAGCCTCAACGAGGTCGTGGTTCGAGTAATGAGGTAATGGTCTTGGCAGAGGCCGTGGAACACAAAGGCGAGGTGCCGCTAACGCCGAGGCAAGGCAACTAGGTTTGGTTTATGCGGTTCACGGAGGAAGATGGAGACGCACCGGACGTTATAACCGCACGTTCTTTATTTTTGACAAGCCTTATTTTTCTCTAATTGATGTGGGCTCGACCCATTCCTATGTTGCATGTAGTGTAGTGGAAACACTAGGCCTAGACTCTGAACCTTCTGATAGGCAGATGACTGTAGTAAGCCCATTAGGCCTAACTGTAGTGGTGGATAAGATCTTTCGGAATGTACCCTTAGAGATTCAGGGAGTGAACTTTCGGGCTGACTTAATGGAACTACCTTTCGGGGAGTTTGAACTTATACTTGGAATGGACTGGCTAGTAGAGCACCGAGCCGTGTTAGATTGTGTGGCTAAACGAATGGAACTAAGGACCCCGGAGGATGAAGTAGTAGTAATGATCGGAGAGAGAAGAAACTACCTGTCCAACGTAGTTTCGGCATTGAAGGCTGAGAAAATGGTTAAGAAAGGGTGCAAGGCGTTCTTAGCCTTCGTAAGTGCGTTAGGTGGAAAGGAAGAAGGTGTCAGTGGAGTTAGAACGGTGAAAGACTTTGAAGATGTATTTCCGGAGGAATTACCAGGAATACCCCCAGATAGGGAGGTGGAGTTTGGAATAGACTTACTACCGGGAACAGCTCCTGTGTCAATCACTCCATACCGAATGGCACCAAAGGAGTTAGTTGAGCTCAAGGCTCAAATCCAAGAGTTGTTGGATCGTGGGTTCATACGACCCAGTGTGTCTCCATGAGGAGCACCAGTTCTGTTTGTAAAGAAGAAGGACGGAACTATGCGTATATGCATAGATTACCGTCAGTTGAATAAGCTGACCATCAAGAACAAATATCCTTTGCCAAGGATCGATGACTTGTTCGATCAGCTGAAGGGGGCCGCAGTATTCTCAAAGATAGACTTAAGGTCGGGATATCACCGATTGAAGGTGAAGGAGGCGGATATCCATAAGACCGCTTTTAGGATAAGATCTGACCATTTTGAGTTTATGGTGATGCCGTTTGGATTGACAAACGCTCGGCAAGCGTTCATGGATATGATGAACTGAATTTTTCAACCCTACTTGTATAGGTTCGTCGTTGTGTTCATCGACGATATTTTGGTGTATTCTAAGTCTAAAGAGGAGCATGATGAACATCTCCGAGTGGTGCTACAAGTGTTAAGGGAGAAGAAGCTCTATGCCAAATTCAGCAAGTGTGGATTTTGGCTTAAGGAGGTGGCATTCTTAGGGCATGTGGTATCCGCAGAAGGAATAAGAGTGGATCCTAGGAAGATCGAGCGGTGTTGGATTGGAAACCACCTAGGTCCGTGGTTGAGATTCAAGTTTCTTAGGTTTATGTGCTATTACGGAAGGTTCGTAGAAGGATTCTCGTCAATAGCGCGCGCTTTGACCAAGTTACTAAGGAAGGAAGTACCCTTTGAATGGTCCGATAAGCAACAGAAGAGCTTTGACAACCTTAAGAAGGTATTGACGGAGGCTCGGTGTTAATTCAAACCGGAGGTGGGAAGGATTTTGTGGTGTAATTGTGACGCTTCGCATACGGGATTAGGATGTGTGCTAATGAAAGAAGGAAAAGTAGTCGCTTATGCGTCTCGGCAACTAAGGCCTCATGAGGTTAACTACCCAACTCATGACTTGGAACGCGGCAAGCAGTGGTTTTCACCCTTAAGGTTTGGAGGCACTACCTCTATGGAGAAAGGTCGGTGATCTACCACGGACCACAAGAGCCTTAAGTATCTGTTGACTCGAAGGAGTTGAACTTGAGGCAACGAAGGTGGGTGGAGTTGTTGAAGGACTACGACTGTTCGATAAAATATCATCCGGGCAAGGTGAATGTGGTAGCTGATGCCCTAATTCGGAAGGTTGTGTCGGATCTAAGGGCTATGTTTGCTCACTTAAGTTTGTACGATGATGGAAGCCTGTTGGCAGAGTTGCAAGTCAAGCCCACATGGCTGAAGGAGGTGAAAGAGGGACAGTTGGTTGATAAGGATCTAAGTGTTAAGTTACAGCAAGTGCAGAACGGGGAATTAAAAGATTATGGCGTTAATGATGAAGGAGTATTGTGTTACAAAGGAAAAGTCTGTATGCCGAAGGACAAGGAGTTAAGACAAAGGATTCTTCGGGAGGCGCATAGTAGCCCTTATGCTATGCATCCCGGAGGCATTAAGTCGCATGCAGATCTAAGGGAACAATTTTGGTGGTCCGATCTTAAGCAAGAAGTGATCGAATTTGTGGGGAAATGTTTGACGTGTCGCCAAGTTAAGGTTGAACACCAAGTTCCATCGGATTGCTTCAACCAATCGAGATTCCGCAATGGAAGTGGGAGAGAATTACCATGGATTTCGTTAGTGGGCTTCCCTTTACGCCTACTAAGAAGGACTCGGTATGGGTGATAGTGGACCGTTTGACTAAGTCCGCGCACTTCATCCCGGTAAGAGTTGACTATTCTCTTCAGAAGCTGGCTAAGTTATATGTGGCGGAAATTGTGAGGTTACATGGTGTACCCAAGATCGATCATCTCCGGCAGAGACCCAAGGTTTACGATCGTTTCGGAGGGCACTTCATCAAGCTTTAGGCACTAAGTTGGACTTCACTACGGCTTTTTATCCACAATCAGACAGGCGATCGAGCGAGTTATACAAGTGTTGGAGGATATGTTGAGAGGCTGTGTGATGGATTTCCGAGGAAGTTGGGAAGACTATTTGCCTTTAGCTGAGTTCGCCTACAACAATAGCTATCAGGCTAGCATTCGGATGGCACCATATGAAGCATTGTATGGTCGGAAGTGTAGAACTCCTACTTGTTGGACTGAGTTAGGAGAACGTCGAGTTTTGGGTCCAGAGTTAGTGGCCGAAACTGAAGAGAAGGTTGAGATGATTCGAGCACGGTTAAAGGAAGCCTCTGATAGGCAGAAGTCGTACGCAGACCTTAAGCGGAAGGAAATAGAGTTTGAAGTGGGAGACCAAGTGTTTTTGAAAGTCTCGCCTTGGAAAAAGGTAATGAGGTTCGGTCCCAAGGGGAAGTTAAGCCCAAGGTTTATAGGGCCCTATCGAGTACTGAAGCGAGTTGGAGCAGTGGCATACCAATTGGAGTCAGAGTGCGGTAGATGCACGACGTATTCCATGTATCCATGCTACGTCGTTACCGATCGGATCCGTCTCATGTGGTACCTGTCGAAGAAGTAGAGCTACGGCCAGACTTATCCTACGAGGAAGAGCCGATTCGGATATTGGAACGTGATGTGAAAGTGATACGGAGGAAGTCAGTTCCTCTAGTCAAGGTGTTATGGCGCAATCATGGATCGGAAGAAGCTTCGTGGGAACCAGAAGAGGCAATGCGACAACAATACCCTCAATTATTTTAGTTAGAAAATTTCGAGGACGAAATTATTTTAAGGGGGTAGAATTGTAACATCCTGGAAAGGGCCTATGCATTTTCGGTTTAATTGTACGAAGTAACATGTTTTATGTACTAAGAATAAATTTTGAACAATTTTGGAAACCTGAAAATGTATGGAAATGTTAAGTTAAAAAAAATGGAAAGTGAACATTTTAGGAAACTTGGAAATGGATGGAAATGATTTGGAAATGATTCAAAATAGGAAAGTGCACATTTTGGGAAACTTGGAAATGTAAGAAAATGTCAAGTTTACAGAGCCGAACGAAATTTTTTGGAAACTTAGAAATGACTTAGAAATGTCGAGTTTTAAAGTTTAAAAGAGGAAATTAAGGCAAGGTGGCCTTAAAAGAAAAAGTTTGTGAAATTTGACACACAAACAGGCTTGGAAAAGTGGCCTGAAGATGCCACTTAGGGCCTCTGGAAATGGCATCACATGCAAGGTGTTGGGCACTGGTTCGAGTCACTTGGGAAGCAAATAAAAGAAGTTTTATTTTTGCTTCCGAAGCTCTCCGAGGTGGACGGCACAAGCCTTCTAGAAAGGAGGAGTTTTATTCTCTTTAATATTCGATTAATAAGGTGATAAATAAGGGATTTAATTTGGATTATTTTTGAAGAGATAATAAAGGATTATTATCTAATTATTTTAAATTAAGAGATAAAGCTATCAAATAAAGAAGAGTGGTGGCCAAGTAAGGGATTCTGAGGAGTAGTTTCGGCTATAAAAGGAAGGAAATAGGGCTACTCATCAATTTTTCTTCCTCCTCCTCTCTCTGCCGAATTTCTGAGTGCTCTCCTCTCTTCTATTCTCTTTTTCTTTTGTCAAGCCGAATCTATAGTCCACTATTGCCAAAATTCTCAAGTTTCTTTTCCTTATTTTCGTGGAAACCAAATAACCCAAGAGAACCTCTAGTCGACTTCTCCATTAAATCCTAAAAGCCGAAACTTTATCATCTAGTCATCAAGGCCGATTCTTTAAGGGGCTTTTAACAAGGGTGCTACCGATTTCTTAAAAAGGGTAAGATCCAAAGTTTGGTTTCAATTCTTTTATATTTTAAACCTATCTAAAATTTAGGGACTAATCTCTATTATGGATTTTGGCCGAGTTATGGAAGGGTGTTTTCGGGATTTAAGAACTTGTCAACTACAAGAAGGTATCTTTCGGAACTTTTAAGATCTAAGGTAAGTTATGAATACCATTCGGGCATAAGCTATATTATTATGATTTAGTGTTAGATTGGATCTAACATGGGTACATAGGGATTTTGACAGCAATAAAGAAGCAAGGATCCAATTCAGGATTTAAGATTTGGAAGGTAAGAACAAAGGTAAATTCGGCCAAGGCCTATTTTAGTAGTAGATCTATTATTATGTGTTTTAAGCCGAAAACTAACCAATTCAAGGGATTTAGTGACTAGCCAATTTCAAAGGGAAAAATATGAGTTTAAGGATTTGATTAAATCATCAAATCGACACCAAGGTAAGCTTTAAGAATACAAATCCTACTAGGATTTGGTTTTCTAGCCGAATAGGCTTTGTGCTAAATAGTAAGTGATTAATCAATTGTAGGAACTTGAGATATAAGGCGATAGATCAGATTTGGGATTTCAAAGTGAAGTGGTTAAGCAAATCGGTGTGTACCCCACACTACTTCTTAACATGTTTCATGGCCTGTTTTATTAAAATATGTGATATTAAAAATATGAAAGTGGCTAGGGTACCATGTTATGGTACTAAGTACTCAGTGCACGTTTCCTACTTCTACAAAGAATATGAAAAAGGTCATTAGTAACATGAGAATATGATAAGAATGTGAACTCGGCATATTTATGCATATCATCATTATATGGGGCATATGGGTTTGTTTGAAAGGGGAAGTGAATGTGGTGACTTAAGACCACGAACACGGTGACCTAAGACCGTGATATCTGAAAGTGGTGACCTAAGACCACAGTAATCTGAAAGTGGTGACCTAAGACCACAATAATCTGAACGTGGTGACTTAAGACCACGAATGCGATGACCTAAGACCGCAATTTGGAGTGTAGCGGAAGGAGGGTCAACTTAGTAGTCCCCACGGTGTGCATGGTTGGTATGGGGGTGTGTAGCGGATGGACAATTAGGTTTGGGTTTGGGAATGCATCATAACTTGTATTCTATGTTTTGAAGGTGTAACTCTTGTATGCCTGATTCTATTATGACTTAGTGTCGTGTACACATTGAGCCCATTTGACTCACCCCGTTGTGGGACCATGTTTGTGTGATGAAGCAGTGATGGACCCGGGACGGCAGAACTTGTGGTGGCCATGCTCAACATGAAGTTTTTATTTTATGAACTACTATTTCTATTTAAGTACTTGAATTACTTGGAAATTATTTGATGTAATAAGGCCATAAGGCCATAGTTGAATTGTTTTCCATTTATTTCTATTTATTATGATTATGAGTTTTACCTACTAAAGTTTAAGTAAAATTTTTAATTGAATTCGTTTTCAACACAAGCCCAACCCAAACAATGTTTTTTTTTTCAAAATCGCACAAGTTTTCTCTAGGTAACGAAAGAATTTTGAAACCGGTTTACTTGAGGAACATACCAAATTTGGGCAAATCTCGTGGGCCGGGTTTGGGGTGTTTCAGTATAATTATCATCTTTTCATATTTTCATACATCACTAGTCATAAACCATCATTTCCTTGTATTTCAGGTAATATCCTTTTTCATGTCATATTTCATATCATATATATATCATTCCATGCCAATTTGTCTTAAATTCGTATTTGCCCTTATCAGAGCTGTAACATCCCGATTGTGGGCCTAGTCAGAATAGTGGTTTTGAGACCACAAATTCGAAGTAGAAATAATTATTTTATGAGTATTTTTGAGGTCTATGGCATGATTTCATGATTGTGTGAAAATTTCATGAAGAAATTTTATGCATAAAGTGTCCAATTTGATTTTTAGGACTAAATTGCAAAAGCTGCAAAATATGTGATTCTAGAAGTTTTAAGTATGAAATAGCTTTGGATTATTAATTAGAGGTCCTTAAATAGAAATTTGCCCAATTTCTATTTTTATGGACAAAAATGGACATGTTTAGGAAAAATTACAAAGAAAAGCTTTAGGGGCATTTTGGTCATTTCGTTAATAAAAGATTAAAAAGGGAAAAATAAAGCAAAAATCATGTCCATCTTCAACCTCTTGTGCCGAAAATTCTAAGAAGCCATAGCTAGGGTTTCTTCACTTTCCAAGCTTGATTTTAAGTCAATCATAGCCCCGTTTTTAATGTTCTTTACGTTTTTGAAGTTGTTATCAACCGATCTAGCTATTTCTACCATTTATTTGAGCTAGGGTTCATGTTTAAAAATTTACCCATGTGTGACATGCATGTGTTTTGATGTTTCGTGGTAGAGTATGAAAGTTTGATGTGTAATAAACATCTTTTACTAAGTGATTTTTTTATGAAAACACCTAAAAAGGACCTTTTTGTAAAAGTTGTAAAATGAGTATTAAAAATCTAATTTGAAGGAGAATGTGGGCTATTATGAGCATGTGTTTATTTCGGCTAGGCTTGGGTAACAAAGAAAATGGACACATTCATTTTACGAGCCTAGGGACTAATTTGTAAATATGTGGAAGTTTAGGGGCAAAATTGAAAATTTTCCAAAATATGGTTTTTGGACTGATTTGAATGATGTGATAATTAAATGAGCTAAATTTTCTATTATAGATCAAGAAAAACAGAGTTCGGACCTAGACCGGGGAAAGAACAAGATTTTGGACTAAATCGAATTAATTGTCCATATTTTGTACCGAGGTAAGTTCGTGTGTAAATAATGCAACTTTATATTATGCATTTAATATTTGATATTGTATGAATTGTTTAATTATTTTTATGAGTACATTCGAAGAAGATTCGATGTGGTAAAATTCCGGGTTGAACCTTAGGAATAGATAGGATACAATTGTCATGACATTAGGGTTATGTGTGATTTCGTGTAAGACCATATTTGGGATATGGCATCGATATGTGATTTCATGTAAGACCATGTCTGGGACATCGCATCGATATGAGACATCGTGTAAGACCATAGCTGGGCTATCGGCATCGATATGTGATCTCATGTAAGACCATATCTGGGATATGGCATTGGCATCTTACTCTGTGTATGAGGTTTCCCGGGTATCCTTTAGTATTCCAAGTGGTTCAACGGGTAATTTAAAGATTTCTTCAATGATATGAAAGGCTATGATTATGTTAGAAGTGGTACAGGTACGTACGCAAAACTCAATGGAAATGAGCTCGATTTATGATGCATTATTGGTAAGAATGCGAATGAGGAAGTTATGCCTATGATCATTTGATGATTATGTACAAATTTTTAATATGTTATGTGTATGTTACTACATGTTTAATGTTGCTTATTATTTACATGCAAACTTACTAAGCTTTAAGCTTACCCCTTTCCTTTCCATTTCTTATAGTGTCGCCAAGCTAACCCGGGGATCGAAGGACGTCGGAGCTCGATTCCCACTATCAAACTAATCTTTTGGGTATAGTGAATTCAAGTATTTTTTAGTATGGCATGTATAGGGGGACTTGGTCATTTTGTTATGTGTCATATTGGTTAGCCAAAAGTGTTGGCTTATGATAATATTATAATTCATTTTGTATATGGCCATGAGATATGGCTTATATTGATTATTAGGATGTAAGCCTATTTATTCATGCATGCATGTGCCTATGCAATTGTGATGTGGTTGGTTGTTGTGTGTATGTGATGAGTTATGTTGTGGCTATGAATGCTTGATGATTTAATTGGGATTTGTTTAGTATGATGATAACCACGGCTTAAATGAGAATTGGTAAGTTGGGCTTGACAAAGTATGGTGTCTTGTGCATGTATAAGTTGATTGGTGATGCCATGAGCAAGACTTGTTTGATGGTTTCTAAGTACTCAATTATTCCATGTTAAGTGCCTTTGAAGTCATGTATGTGTTGGTGCTAATAAGGGTGGCAAATGGGCTTGGAAAATAGCCTCAAAGTTGTCCACACGGGTAGACACACGGGCATGTGTCTAGGCCGTGAGTGACACACGGTCTGCCCAATGGGCGTGTGATCCGACAGTGTGTCCCCTGCACCCTAATTAGGCAAAACAAAATGCTCAGTAGTAAACACATGGGCACGAGACACGGCCGTGTGTCTCGGCCATGTGAGAGACACGGCCTTAAGAAATGGGCGTGTGCCCTGGCCGTGTGAAGTCTGCACCTTATTTATGAAAATTTATTAAAATTAAATTCGCCACACGGCCTAGCACACGGGCGTGTGACTTGGCCGTGTGACCCTATTTTGTTGATGACGTCATAAACAGAATGTCCCCTATTTTGGACACGACCTGAAGCACAGACATGTGATATGTCACACGGGCGTGTCCCATCACCCACACGGGCGTGTAGACCCTTTTGCATGAAAAATTCTCTAAGTCTTCCAAAAGTTTCTAAAGATCTCGATTTAGTCTCGAACCACTCCTATCTCGTAGTCTCATTTTAGGGACGTTATGTATGTTTTTGAAAAGTTTTAAATTTGAGCAAAAATTCATGTCTCGATTTTGGTATGATTGCTTGCGTATAAATCCGGTAACGCCTCGTACCCTGTTCCGGCGTTGAATACGGGTAAGGGGTGTTACAAGAGCTTTGCCCATTGAATTTAATCGAAGTATCGATGGATACACAGGTAGTACACTCGAGGTGTATGAATCAGAATCTGTCAATTCATATTCAATGGTACCCATAAGGTACTATCTCATAGAGTACACTCTCGAGCCACACATGTATACAACAGGATTACCAATCCAGGTTAAATCCTTTTTATGACATATGCTCTAAGCAGCTTGATCTGGATTACCCGTCCGGGCTAAATCCAATTCATAATATATGCTATAGAGGACTCACATCAGGATTACCCGTCCAGGCTAAATCCTATCAGAATTGAGGTCGAAGGATTACTCATCCGAGCTAAATCCTATCCGCAACAAATGCAGGACCTCTTTCATTTCGGGAAATCACATATCCATCAATTTTCAATTTATTCAACTGGGATTTAGACACTTTTCAATCATTATCGAGCATTTGATTATTTCATACCTCCGTCACATTTCTGTAAGTCGAGTCAAACACATTCCACATTCATGTCATGTAACATCCTAAAAATTGAGTATCGATATGTTGCATAATTTTGGTGCTTAGCTTGTGAATGATTCAATTTGTGTGTTTAATATAGTCTTGAGAAGGCTCGGGATTTATTCGAAATTAGAATAAATTTTAGTAATGAGTACTTTATTGAAGTGGAACAAGTAACCTTGATGTTTAAGGAAATTAAGTGACAAAAGTTAGCATAAGATGAGCTAGTAGTAAAGTGGAGTTGGCGCCATGAGTGTTGCTTAAGGGAAGAGGTTCGAATCCCATGGAATGCATTTTGTGACTTTAATTTTTGCACTCTTCTAGCATGTGTCGACCAAGATCTATTTTTGGTAGGTTGGACTTTATTTTTATGGCAAGGTGGCTAATGGTTTAAGGCAAGATTTGAACTTAGGGAAAGGAATCATGGGCTTAGGGTATGTAGGGGGAACACAAGGCACTTTTTAAGGGGTGTGTTTTGGAAAGTTTGGAATGGCCAAACTTTGTCCATGAACTTGGATGGTTTTGGGGGCTAGGGGGGTGGCCGAATGTTTTTGGAGGTATTGGTAAGAATGTGTAGCAAGTTTGGTCACTTTCATTTTGGTCATTTTGTGCTTTTCACAAAAACTTTTCTTTTCATCTTTCTCTCCCTAGCCGAATGCATTTTGTGCATTAGTCAACATCTTGTTTTCTTTTTTTGGTCATTTCTTTTTTATCATTTGGTCATATTTTGCCTAACCTCTCAAGTCACTCTTCCCCTTGTGCCGAAAAAACCAAAAACACAAAAGCCATTTTTTCTCTTTTTCTTTTCTTCTCCATTGCCGAATGCTCTCTTGTCCCAAATCCCTCTCTTTGCTCCTTTTTCACCTTTGAAAACCGAAACACAAACCTCTCATCCTCTATTTCTTTCTTTCTCCATTTTTCTCTTTTTTTTTACAAACATATTTTCTCCCTTCTCTTTTCCTCCATGGCCGAATATTGCTAGTATCATTTTCTTCCATTTTTCTTCTTAGCCAAATCTTCCTCTTCATATATATTTTCTTATCAATCATTTTCTTTGCATTCGTTTTGATTAATCGGTAAGAACCCTCTTCGATTCTTTATTTTTTTCATCTTTTCTTTTGCCGGATCTACTTTTGTTTGGAAGGGTCTTTTGACCGAAAGTATCCTTTATCTCTTTCTCTTAGACAATCTTTCTCGTCTTTATAGTGATATAGAGAAGGCCGAAACTCGGAGTATTCGTAATCATCGTGAATCGCTAGGATTCGGTTCAAAGTGTTAAGGTAAGGGTTTCTATCAAGGACTTCCATATTACTCGTTATTTCGTCAAAGATGGGTTACTAATCGATTTTATCTTAGGAATGTTATCGCTCGATTTTCATCCCATGAACGTAAGATTTCGTGGTAAGCCGATTTCGCCCTTAAAAACTATAAACTTAATTTCCAAAAATATTAGTTGGACTAATATTCTTTTGGCAATGGAGGCAAGCAAGATAGGGTCGAAAAGGGTGGTGAATAGTGTTTGGAAGAGGGGCGGATTCGCTATTCCCTCTAGATTCAAGCGAAGGGCTATTTCGGTAATTCGAGATTTTCCACCAGGTTGTGAACCGTCAACCGGGGAGAACCACCAAATAGTAGTTGCTCGAGATTCCGAGGGTAAAGATCTAGATCGCTTATCTTTAGCATAGATTTATATTAAGTATTAGTGTTCTAACCAAGCGTGATACGTATTTAGGTATCGACGATTGGTAAAGTATAGTCCTCACCGTAATCAGGTGTGTAATCTCACACTTATCTCATGGGTTAGATGACTTTACCGTAATTAAGCATTAGTCAAAAAAATCGCAAAGTTGGTGAGATCGGAAAATATGGTATATTAACACGTTAGTGTTAAGAGCTTGTAATCGATATTAAAATCGTGAAAATTTCGGAATCGCCCTTAATGGGCTAAAATGATAAAAAGTGACATTTTGGGCCCCATGTGATAAATGGGCCATATGAGTTATTTGATAAAATTGGCCAAGTATGATATGAGATATAATGGGCCAAATTGTGAAATGGGCCAAATTGTGAAAAGGGCCAAATTGTGAAATGAGCCAGATTTGTAATAATTTTTTTTATGGGCCTTATGATGGAATTATCATATGAAGGAATTTTCATGCATTTTATATACATGATTGCATGGGTTGGGATAATTGACGAAGAGAAGATGGCTTCGTGCCCAGTTAATGGCTTCGTGCCCAGTTAATGGCTTCGTGCCCAGATAATGGCTTCGTGCCCAGTTAATGGCTTCGTGCCCAGTTAATGGCTTCGTGCCCAGTTGATGGCTTCATGCCCAGTTTAATATATGGCTTAATGCCCAGTTGGTGTGTTGGCGGGGTGGGTGACTAAAGCTCCCCACAGGTGTGCTGGTTGGTACGGGTGGTGTGTAGCGGATGGAAATTTAGGCTTGGTTGGGAATTGCATATCACATGCATTTTATACTTGTTATATTGTACATTTGTAAATGGGCTTAAGCCCAATTAAATGCTTAAATGGTTTTCGCCCGATGGACTTGGTAAGTGGGTTACACATCGAGTTCTAAGTAACTCACCCCGCTTCCTTTACCCATCTCGTAACGATCATTAATGGAGGCTTGGGCCAGGGGATGACTTCGTGGAGGCCATACTTCGAATGATGGTTTTTGTGAACTTTGAACTACTCTTAAGTATTTTTATTTAATTACTATTTCAGCTATGATGTAATAAGGCCTCTGGTATTATTTTTATGGATTTTTACTTGTGGATGGATTTTAATTATGTTTAAATACTAAAATGGGACTATTCTATTTTTTATAAATGTTTTCTTAAATTCTCGTGCAAAAGGGGTTTTTCTTAAATATTTTATTCTCGTAAATTTTTCTCAAAATTCTTTAAGAATCTTGTTTTCAAATTTCCTTTTGAACTCTTTTAAACTTCTCGTAAAATTTTTACCCATTTAATTTCTAAGTTTTAATTTATAAACTCTTATGTCTTAAATCATAGATTTTAAATTAACCTCAGTTTTTAATAAACTTCAATTCCAAAATAGTTTTGATGATCTGTTTTATTTAAATCAATAAATGACTAGATGTATGTTCGTTTTGTGTGACATACCAAATCTGGTCTTAACGCATAGACCAGGGTTTGGGGTGCTACATGTCAAGTATACAAGTAACATTTTATTCATTTACCATTTTATCGGGCATTTTCATTTATCGGGCTATATCGAGTAGGTGATCATTTCACATATTTATGACATTGATGAAATTCACAAACACAACATTTAAATCAAGCATAAAAACATATACAATTTAGTTATACGAACTTACCTCGACAAAGGTTCGTGTACGTAAAATCTACTAATCTGACATTTTCCTCTTTCCTTGTTCTAACTCTGAATTTGGTCTATCCGGATCTATACGAGTAAATTTAAAATCAACTTATCATATTTTACATTCATGTGGACTAAATTTTCATCCTATGCAAAATTACTATTTTGCCCTTAACTTTTCCATAAATTCCATTTTCGTCCCTAGGCTTGGAAAATGAAACTTGTGCAAATTACTCCCTATTCCAAGCCTAACCAAAGCCCCATTACAAATTTTACAGCACATGTATTCATAAAATTTCAGAATTTTTTATCAAATTTTACAACTTTTCAGTTTAGTCCCTAAATCATGTTTTCATCAAAAATCACTTTGTAAAAGTTGCTTATCTATCAATAATCTTTCATTTTCTACCATAAACTTCCACTTTCCAGCATATACATCCATGACCCATTTTCATAATTTGATAAATTTTCAATTTAATCCCCCAAATAGATAGATTAGACTATCCCAATTCCAAAAATATATAAATTATTAAAAACGGGACAAGGAAACTTACCCAATTTGCCCATGAAAGTTTCTTCTCTCTCTCCTAGGGTTTCCATGTTTTATTTTCGGGAAGAAGATGAGAAAATAAGATGATATCTATTTTATCATCTTTTAATTAATTAAAGTTTTCACTTTCCAATTTAGTCATTGCCCTTTTTCTAAATTTCCATGGATGAGTCACCAAGAAAAATCTACATACTTTTCTTAATGTTCTAATTACCATATAAGGACCTCTAGTTTTTAATTCCATAGCTATTTGATCCTTATAGCTACTAGAATTCAACTTTCGCATTTTATGCAATTTAGTCCTTCTCGTAATTAAGCACATAATCGGTAAAATTTTCTTATCAAAATTTTCACACGATATTTCTAGTATAATATGGATTATATAATAAAATAAAAATAAATTTTATTTTTTGGCTCGGATTTGTGGTCCTGAGACCACTGTTCTGATTTCACCGAAATTGGGCTGTTACAACTCTCCTCCCCTTATGAAATTTCCGTCCTCAAAAATTTTACCAGTAAGAAGATTCAGGCATTACTTTCTCTCATAGTTTCCTCCAATTCCTAGGTAGATCCCTCTATATCATGTCACTGTTAGAAACTTTTACTAAGGTTACCTTTTCAGTTCTCAGTTTTTCTCTTCTAGTGCCAGAATTTCAATCAATCTCTCACTATAAGTTGTGTCAGGCTGAATTTTAATCTCTATCAGAGAGATAACAGATAATAGTTCTGATCGATACTGTCGTAACACATATACTCATAAGAACATTATAGACTCTGTAGAACTCTGATAATAATACTAATCAGTATGCAACAAGTCTAATTCTTTTCAATGATCTCATATGACTCAGTAAGTCGCAGCCTTAATTTTGCCTGAACAGCCAATCTAAATAACTTTCTTTCATGGTAAATTTTTTATAAATACTTTGTTACCATTAGAAACTCTATTTCTTTTCATTTTAGATCCACATCAGATTTCTGACGATCAAATACTGCTTTTAAACTATTTCAGATCATTTTCATCTTTCTTCGGTCTCAAAGAATCAAACCTACTACATATATCCTTTCTCACTGAACTCCGTCCAAGACATCGGAGTTTTACATTTGTGACCATATAAAACCTAAATGCAGTACAATTTTGTACTTATTTCACAACTATTATAATAAGCAAATTCAACCCAAGGCAAATACTTTTCTCAGTTACCTTCAAATTCAAGTACACAACATCGAAGTATATCTTCCAAAATCTAAATTATATGTTCAGATTGATCAACCGTCTGAAAATGAAATACGGTACTAAAATGTAACCGTATACCCAGAGTTTCTCGTAACTTGTTTCAGAATTGGAATATGAACTATAGATCTCTATCAGAAATAACAGAAGCGAGCACATTATGTAATCTGAAAATTTCAAAAACAGATTAGTCAAGCAATCTATCAAGTGAGAAACCCATTAATACCATGATAAGATGTGCAGGCTTCGTCAAAAAATCGACAATTACTCAATTCGTATCTTTCTTTTTTCATGTTCAGGGAGAATCCTGATATAAAATCCATAGTAACTTTGTCCCATTTCCATTTCGGTATTTTCACTGACTATAACCATCTTGAAAGCATCATCTCTATCTTGCTGATACATCCAGCATTCAAATAAAGATCCAGAAATACCACATTTCATTCCGAGCTACTAATACATCCTTTTCAAATCATTATGCATTTCATCATTCCCCAGATAAACAGACATAGTACCACTGTGATCAATCATGTAAAATTTTCTGTATAAATTCTAAATTCTTCAGTATACAAACTCTGTTTCTGAATAACAGGCATTTATCAATTCTACCCTGAAATTCTGAATAAAAAATTATTTCACACTGTATTCATTTAACCTACAACTCATTATCACTTTTCTAGGTTTCATTAATCTATTGTAGAAACATCTGTTTAGCTTCATACTCAGTTAAAACTGAGCTATTATCAGACAATCATAATCGGTATCCATGGCTTGCAAAATATATAGAGATTTACTACGCAAAATATCTGTAACCACATTCACTCTTTTCGAGTGATATTCAATTGTCAAATCACAATCTTTCAACATTTCCAACCATATACGCTATCTCAAAGCCAAATCTTTTAGCAACATCAGATACTTCAACTTTTGTAATCGGTGAATATATGACATTTTTCACCAAACAAGTAATTTTATTAGATTTCAACACAAAATCAATAACTGTCAATTCTAGATCATGTATCAGGTAATTCTTTCCATGTGGTTTTTAACTGTCTGAAAGCACAGGCTATTACTTTGCCTTACTGCATCAAAACACAGCCTAATCCCATTTAATAATACATCACTGTAATAACAAATTCCTTACCCAAATCCGGCTGAACCAAAATTAATACTTTGATCAACATAGCTTCCAACTGGTCAAAACATTACTGACATTTATCGGTCCATTCAAATCTTACCTCTTTTCTGTAATAACTGGATCATCAATGTAGCTATTTCAATTTTTAACATTGAAGCTTTGAATTTTTCCAAAGCCATAACCATCATATAGATTTAAAACCATGGTGCTATAATATGATCGACATTTCAACTATATAGATAAAGCAACACTTCATTATCAATAGTGTACCTCAAATTAGAAGAGGGAAAACCAAAAGTGGCCCCAATAATGACCAATGCAGTAATTCAGTTTCTATAATCTGAACTCTCTGTCACCAAATTTCATAATTGAGTAAATATTTATAATGATAATAAATGTAATTTACCTCCAATTGATGAACATCTTTGACAGATAAACCATGTTTGAATAATAAAGAGATTGATGACATCTCGGAGAAAATTCAGAAGAGCAATATCACACATACTCAGTAGAAACAATTGTGACAAAGATAATATAATTTGCATATTGGCAATTCAGGGCTTCAATCAGTAGAAGTAGTAAATAACATCATATGAACCTTATCATTAAATCTTATATCAATCATGATGAATTAGAAAGCCCAGGTATGATAGAGCAATACCACTCATGAATTAACTAGACTTACAGTAATTTCATCTATCATGGTTTACTAGCCTTTCAATATAAAAAATATTGCATCTGTACATGCAAAATATCACATGCCTCTGAGAATAACAGGACTTATAGAATACCCAGGAGATGTTGTTGTAATATACCCAATTATCACAGCTATATTCAAATATCTTTGCAGTTTTATCACTATTCCACTAATCCATAAAGTCATCAATAATCTTATATTATTCAACTCACTGAAAGATTCAATTCAGAAGTTTCGGCTAATTCATTCTATAATTATCATATCTGGATAAGTCAATTACTCATGAATAACTTCTTCCTTAACAATGACATCACATATTCAGAATAATCTTCAGAAAAATCTGATATCTCTTTTAATACCGTCTTTACTTACTAACCCGTTCTCATTCTGACTACATCATTGGTCATTCAGCCTTTGAACTCTTTAGTTCCACATTCATGAGCTTAATCCATATAAATCTTGTGAATTTCATTGTATAACACTATACTAGTAAGTGGGTGGAGATTGTAAGCCTCAAAATTTAACTTTCATATACATGCTCATATAACATAACACTTATCATTTTCATGTACTATAAAACATTTATCTGTACCTTTTCAAATTCTATTTCATCATCAGTAACATTTAACTTAGATACTTGAGTATTTTTTTTGGAGTCATCGGAATTGGCTCGATTGGAAAGCATCTCTGTCTATTTGTAAAACAATTTTCATCAGAGTCGGGAGATATCACACTATCACATGTTATATAATGGCATGTATTTCTAGACTCCACATATGCTACGTTCAGTCCGAGAATCGACTAAATTGTAGCTCTGATTGTAACAGTCTGGTTTAGACCCTAGTCAGAACAGTGGTTTCGAGACCACAAATCTGAGTTAAAATAATATTTTAATATTATTTTTTGTGCCTTTAGTATGTGTTTAATCATGTTTTAAGGTTTCGTAAGTTAATTTGATCATTTGTGTGTTTAAATTGAGAAAAGGATTAAATTGCATTAAATGCAATATTTGCAAGCTATTTGTTAAAGCACCTATGTGTAGTGGCTTTTAAGGATGGAGATCTTATGAGGCAATTAGACCACTAATTAGTTAGTGGATGGTTAAAAGACATTGATGGCCTTATATATATATGTTAAATATGTTTTATTATAAAGATAATTTTGTAATTAGGAAAATATCATGATAATAAATAAAAGAAACAATTGAAAGGTGATAGTTATCATCTTATTTTAGCCAAAAATTAGAAAAGAAAAGAAAATAATAAGCCAAGCTAGGTTTCGGCCATACACAAGCAAAATTAAGGTATGTTTTGACTTTGGATTTTGATGCTTTTTATGTTTTTGAGATTGTTGCTTAGTCTACTATCAAGCCCATGTTGTAATTTGAAGAATTGATGATGTTTATGAGATGTACCATTGATGAAATGGTGAGTTTTGTGATGAGTTTAGGTGTTAAATGAAAGATATGTGTTTAATGAACATATTTTGTTCTTGAATTTTTGATGAATTTAGCTAATTTGGATTAAAATGAAAGAATAATACTTTGAGGGACTAAATTGTGAAATAAATGAAATGTGTGGACTTGTATGAGCATGGGTTACATCCGGCTAAGCATGAGTATTATGAAATTTGGTGTATTTTGTGATTTTGTGAAATGAGGACTAAAATGTCAAAATGTGTAAATGTGAGGGCTAATTTGCAAATTGCCCTAAATAAGTGTTTTTGGATTAAATTGAATGAGTTATTGAGTAAATGAGTTAAATCTGAATATGTATAGATCAATAACCAAGGAAAACAGACTTAGATCATGGGAAGTCAAAAGTAGTCGAATAACCGAGTCCGAACGAAAATCTGAGTCTGAGGTTAGTCTATATACAAATAAATGTATTTGTATTGAATTATGTGCGTTCATATGACTATTGATAATGATGAATGTTTATGAGATGTGGTATACATGAATTCTGAGATAATATCGACATAGTGTTAACATCCGAGAAGTCTCGTTTGAACCTAGGAATAGATAGGATAGTATATGTCATGACATAGGTGTCCGTTCTGTGATATCATGTAAGACCACGTATGGGACGTTGGCTTTGATTCGAGATTTCGTGTAAGACCACATCTGGGACGTTGGCTTTGATTTGAGATTTTGTGTAAGACCACGTCTGGGACGTTGGCTTCGATATGAGAGTTATGTATAAGACCATGTCTGGGACATTGGCATCGTATTGATTCGTGTAAGACCCTGTCTAAGACACTGGCATCGATATTTGTTTACATGTAAGACCACGTCTGGGACGTTGGCATTGTACGACTATTCCGAGCACTCTAAGTATCCTATTTAGTTCCGAATGGTTCAACGGGCAAATCTGAGATACAAACGACTATGTGATTTGTATATCCGTTTTAGGTATGTTTGATATGTACACTAAGTGTGTATGAAAGATAAGTATGTATATGAACTTACTAAGATGATTATGTATATGGAAATGATGAGATTATATGTGAAGATATGCTTGAATGAGCCATGTGTATATATGATATTTGAGTTGAAGAATATGGTAAGATATGGCTAAGAAAATGAGCCAAAGAATATATGTGATGATTTTTTTATGAGAATCAATGATGTTATTGTATCAAATTGGTTATATGCATTTTATGCTAAATTTATTTGTATATGGCTTACTAAGCTTTTGAAAGCTTACTCTGTGTGTGTTTGCTCTGTTTTATATATCGTCAAAGCTACTGAAGGCTCGGGGACCGTCAAGGATCGTCATCACACTACCCAAACTCATTTTGGTACCTTTTGGAAATGTATATACTAAGTATGGCATGTATAGGCTAGTGATTTGGTATATGTTTGAGTTGTAAATAGCCATGTTATTTGGCTAGTTAAATGTTGGTGATGTGCATGAGTGAATATGATATTTGGTGCATGTTTTGGTATGGCTTGATGGCAATGAAATAGCCTTATGAATGGTAAACTTATGGATGAATTGATGCCTTAGTGATTTAATGAGGTTATGGTTGAATTATACTTGGATTTACATGGGAGTTGATTGTACAAATTATCATGTTTAGAAATGAGATTGAATGGAATAATATGATGATCATTTGGTGTGTTTTTGGTTGCCATTCGATTGTAGAAATAGGCTTGTTTATGCTTGTAGGTATGACCCTAGTGTAGGTGGCATATTGGCCTTGCAAATGGCCTGTTATGCATACACGGTTGTGGCACACGGGCGTGCCTAGTGACCGTGGGATTAAGTCAGCATACAAGCTCTATTTTGGCACAGCCAGAACACATGGGTGTGTCTAGTAGCCGTGGGAGGCACACAGCCTGCCCACACAGGCGTGTGACCTCAGTGACTTAGAAAAGTTTTAAATTTTCGAGAAATTTCATATGTGTTCAGTTTAGTCCCGACCCTATTCGAAAGCATGATTAAGGTCTCGTTGACCTATAAAAAGGGACACTTTGATCGTGATTGATGAATTGTATTTATGAAATGTCTGTAAAGTCTCTGTTCTGTTTGGTAACACCTTTAACCCTAATTCGGCGACGGATACGGGTTAGGGGTGTTACATTTGGTTGGTATCAGAGCTACGGTTTAGTCAATTCTCGAACTAACGTAGCATGTCAGAGTCTAGCTATACATGCCATATATCTGAACTGTGATAGTGTGATAAATCCTGACTGTGAAATGTGATTTTTGTATAGTAATGGATCCCGAAAGAGCCATAGCTGGCGATGTAGAAAGTAATGCGCCTGCTCCCGCTCAAGGGACAGTGCCATCTAATCCGAGACTGGCTACGAGCGGTCATGAGGGAGAAGCTAAACAAGCTTTCTTCTAGATGATGAGTGAGTGGTTCACTCAGTTTGTGAGAAATAATCCAACTGTTCAACCTCCGCCCCCGCTTAATCCCCCTCAGACATCTGCTATGCCTCAGACTATGAATCTAAATCTGTTGAGCAAGCCTCTGGTAGATAAAATCCCTAAGTATGGCGCTGAAGAGTTCAGGGCTACCAGTGATGACGATTCCGAAAAAGCCAAGTTTTGGTTAGAAAACACTATCCGGGTATTTGATGAAATGTCTTTGACTCCGGAAGAAATTATTAAATGTGTTGTATCATTACTACGAGACGCGGCCTATCAATGGTGGAAAACTCTGATTTCTGTTGTTCCGAAAGAGCGGGTCACATGGGACTTCTTTCAGATTGAGTTTCGGAAGAAATACATCAGTGAGAGATTTATTGATCAGAAACAAAAGGAATTTCTGGATTTGAAATAGGGCCGTATGTCTATCACTGAATATGAACGAGAGTTCGTAAGATTAAGTCAATATGCTCGAGAATGTGTATCATCGGAAGCGATAATGTGTAAAAGATTTGAAGATGGCCTCAACGAAAATATCCGTTTGCTAGTTCAGATTCTAGAGATAAAAGAGTTCGTTGTGCTTATTGATCGAGCGTGCAAAGCTAAGGCACTCGAGAAAGATAAAAGAAAATCTGAATCTGAAGTTAAAGATGAGAGAAAAAGATTTCCGAGCAAATCATTTCAGTCTGCTTCGAAGAAATTCAGAGATGAACATGGCCGTTCAAAGACTAATGTGGGACATTCTAGTAGAGATCGAGCTAGATCACATTTGAGTTCCAAAGCTCCGGCAACATCAATGTCAAGTGTTGGAAATGTTTGATCCGAACGACCTGAGTGTAAGCATTGTGGTAAAAGACATTCGGGAAGTTGTAGATTGAATGATCGGGCTTGCTTCAGATGTGGATCGTTAGATCATTTTATTCATGATTGCCCAGAGTCTGTTGAGCCAGAGACTTTTCAAAATCCGAAATCAGATAATGCTCCAGTGAGAGGTGGACCTTCCCGAAATGTAAGAAATGTCAGTGGTAGTCAGAGAACTACGAGAGATACTGTTGCGAGATCTGAAGCTAGAGTGTCTGCCAGAGCGTATGCCATTCAAGCTCATGAGGAAGCTTCATCTCCGGAATTATAACGGGTACATTTACACTTTATGATACTTCTGTGATTGCATTGATAGACCCTGGTTCTACTCACTCATATGTATGCATGAATTTAGTATCCAGTAAGACTTTGCCTGTAGAGTCTACTGAGTTTGTTATAAAAGTATCGAACCCCTTAGGTAAAAGTGTCCTAGTTGACAAAGTATGCAAGAACTATCCATTAATGTTTCGAGATATCTATTTCCCTGCTGATCTGATGCTATTACCGTTTGATGAGTTTGATATAATTCTGGGTATGGACTGGTTGACATTGCATGATGCTATTGTAAATTGTAAAAGAAAGATCATTGATTTGAAGGGTCAGAATGATGAGATAGTTCGGATTGAGTCTAATGAATTGAATGGATTGCCTGTTGTCATATCTGTATAGAAAGCTCAATAATATGTGAAAAGGGGATATAAGGCATATTTTGCTCATGTAATTAATTCGAAAGTGTCTGAAAAGAAAGTTGAATCAGTGCCAGTTGTTTGTGAGTTTTATGATGTATTCCCTGAAGAATTGTCGGGATTGCCTCCGATACGTGAAGTTGAATTTGGCATTGATCTACTGCCTGGTACAACCCCTATTTTGATAGCTCCGTATAGAATGGCACCTACAGAGTTGAAAGAATTGCAGTCACAGCTGCAAGAATTGGCTAACAGAGGGTTCGCCAGACCGAGTTTTTCACCGTGGGGTGCTCCCGTTTTGTTTAAGAAAAAGAAAGATGGCATGATAAGAATGTGTATAGATTATCGTCAGTTGAACAAGGTAACTATAAAGAACAAATATTCGTTGCCCAGGATTGACAATTTGTTTGATTAGCTAAAAGGAGCTACTGTGTTTTTGAAGATATTTCTGAGATGGGGTTACTACTAGTTGAGAGTAAAAGATTCAGACATTCCAAAAACTGCTTTTAGAACGAGGTACGGGCATTATGAGTTTTTAGTTATGTCTTTCAGACTAACGAATGCTCCTGTCGTTTTTATGGATTTGATGAACAGAATTTTCAGACCGTATTTAGATCAATTTGTTGTTGTATTCATAGACGATATTTTGATTTATTCACATGATGAAACTAAGCATGCAAAGCATCTGAGAATTTTGTTGCAAACTCTGCGAGAAAAGCAATTATACGCAAAATTCAGCAAATGTGAATTCTGGTTACATGAAGTTAGTTTTCTGGGACATATTGTATCGGCCTCTGGAATACGAGTTGATCCGAGTAAAATTTTTGCTATTCTGGATTGGAAACCTCTGAGGAATGTGTCTGAAGTTCGCAGTTTTCTGGGACTTGCTTGTTATTATCGAAGGTTCATAAAAGGCTTTTCAATGATAGCTACTCCATTGACTAGATTACTTCAGAAAGATGTGAGGTATGAATGGTCCGATAAATGCCAGAAAAGCTTTGATCAGTTGAAAACTCTGTTAACTGAAGCTCCAGTGCTAGTACAGCCAGAATTAGGCAAAGAGTTTGTGATTTACAGTGATGCTTCGTTGAATGGTCTGGGATGCGTACTGATGCAAGAAGGCAAAGTTATAGCTTATGCCTCGAGACAATTAAAGCCTTATGAAAAGAATTATCTGACACATGATCTTGAGCTGGCTGCGATTGTGTTCGAATTAAAGATTTGGCGACATTTTCTGTTCGGTGAGAAATGTCACGTGTTTTCAGATTATAAAAGTTTGAATTATCTGATGACCCAGAAAGATTTGAATCTGCGACAGAGAAGGTGGCTAGAACTATTGAAAGACTATGAGCTTGTGATAGATTGTCATCCGGGTAAAGCAAATGTCGTAGCTGATGCATTGAGTCAGAAATCATTGTTTGCATTATATGCTATGAATGCTCAATTAGATCTGTCTGATGATAGTTCAGTGATAGCTGAATTGAAAACGAAACCATTGTTTATACAACAAATCTGTGGTGCTCAAAAAGTTGATAATGAATTTTTAGCAAAACAAGCTCAGTGTGATTTGAATTCTGATTCTGAATTTCGAGTTGATGATGATGATTACTTGAGATTCTGAGATCGAATTTGTGTTCCGAGAAACTCAGATTTGATTCCATTAATATTAAATGAAGCACATAACAGTCGTCTATCTGTTCATCCGGGCAGTACAAAGATGTATCATGATCTGAAGCAACATTATTGGTGGTCTGGTATGAAACGAGACATATCTGACTTTGTGTCGAAATGTTTAATCTGTCAGCAAGTTAAGACTGAACATCAGGTTCCATCTGGATTGTTACAATCGATTTTGATTCCCGAATGGAAATGGGATAGAGTGACGATGGACTTTGTTTCTGGTTTGCCTTGACTCCGAGAAAGAAAGATGCGATTTGGGTCGTAGTTGATTGTTTGACGAAATCTGCCCATTTTATTCTGGTACGATCTGATTACTCACTTGATAAGTTAGCTGAGCTTTACATTTCTGATATAGTGAGATTGCATGGAGTGCCATTGTCTATCGTGTCTGACAGTGATCCGAGGTTTACTTCACGATTATAGAAGAAATTGCAAGAAGCTTTGGGCACGAAATTGCATTTCAGTACCGCTTTTCATCCGCAAACAGATGGTCAGTCTGAACGGATCATTCAAATTCTTGAGGATATGTTGAGATGCTGCATCCTCGAATTTGATGGTACGTGGGAACAGTACTTACCACTGATTGAATTTCCATATAACAACAGTTTTCAGTTGAGCATTAAAATGGCACCTTATGAATCTTTGTACGGACGCAAATGTCGTACACCTCTGTATTGGACCGAGCTCAGTGAAAATAAGATACACGGGGTTGATCTGATAAAAGACACTGAATAGAAAGTGAAAGTGATCCGTATTCGACCATCAGAAATCTTATGCAGATTTGAAATGAAAGGATATCAAATTTGAGATCGATGACAAAGTGTTCTTGAAAGTGTCTCCTTGGAAGAAAGTACTTCGATTCAGACGTAAAGGCAAGTTAAGTCCGAGGTTCATCGGACCTTATGAGATTATTGAGTGTGTTGGACCAGTTGCACACAAATTGTTGTTGCCACCTGAACTAGAAAGGATACATAATGTATTTCATGTATCGATGCTTCGTAGATACCGATCTAATTCGTCACATGTGATTGCTCCGTCTGAAATTGAAATCCGATCAACTATGACTTACGAAGAAGAGTCGATCCGTGTCTTAGCTCGTGAAGTGAAAGAGTTGAGAAATAAGAAAATTCCGTTAATGAAAGTGTTGTGGCATCGACACGGAGTGGAAGAGGCTACGTGGGAGCCTGAAGAATCAATGAGACAATAATATCCAAATCTGTTTAACGGTAAGATTTTCGAGGACAAAAATCCCTAAAGGGGGAGAATTGTAACAGTTCGGTTTAGACCCTAGTCGGAATAGTGGTTTTGAGACCACAAATCTGAGTTAAAATAATATTTTAATATTATTTTTTTGCCTTTAGTATGTGTTTAATCATGTGTTAAGGTTCCGTAAGTTAATTTGATCATTTGTGTGTTTAAATTTTGAAAAGGATTAAATTGCATTAAATGCAATATTTGCAAGCTATTTGTTAAAGCACCTATGTGTAGTGGCTTTTAAGGATGGAGGCCTTATGAGGTAATTAGACCACTAATTAGTTAGTGGATGGTTAAAAGACATTGATGGCCTTATATATATATGTTATATATGTTTTATTAAAAGGATAATTTTGTAATTAGGTAAATATCATGATAATAAATAAAAGAAACAATTGAAAGGTGATAGTTATCATCTTATTTTAGCCGAAAATTAGCAAAGAAAAGAAAAGAATAAGCCAAGCTAGGTTTCAGCCATACACAAGCAAAATTAAGGTATGTTTTGACTTTGGATTTTGATGATTTTTGTGTTTTTGAGATTGTTGCTTAGTCTAATATCAAGCCCATGTTGTAATTTGAAGAATTGATGATGTTTATGAGATGTACCATTGATGAAATGGTGAGTTTTGTGATGAGTTTAGGTGTTAAATGAAAAATATGTGTTTAATGAACATATTTTGTTCTTGAATTTTTGATGAATTTAGCTAATTTGGATTAAACTGAAAGAATAATACTTTGAGGGACTAAATTGTGAAATAAATGAAATGTGTGGACTTGTATGAGCATGGGTGACATTCGGCTAAGCATGAGTATTATGAAATTTGGTGTATTTTGTGATTTTGTGAAATGAGGACTAAAATGTCAAAATGTGTAAATGTGAGGGCTAATTTGCAAATTACCCTAAATATGTGTTTTTGGATTAAATTGAATGAGTTATTGAGTAAATGAGTTAAATCTGAATATGTAAAGATCAAGAACAAAGGAAAACGGACTTAGATCGTGGGAAGTCAAAAGTAGTCGAATAACCGAGTCCGAACGAAAATATGAATCTGAGGTAAGTCTATATACAAATAAATGTATTTGTATTGAATTATGTACGTTCATATGACTATTGATAATGATGAATGTTTATGAGATGTGGTATACATGAATTCTGAGATAATATCGACATAGTGTTAACATTCGAGAAGTCCCATTTGAACCTAGGAATAGATAGCATAGTATATGTCATGACATAGGTGTCCGTTCTGTGATATCATGTAAGACCACGCCTGGGACGTTGGCTTTGATTCGAGATTTCATGTAAGACCACATCTGGGACGTTGGCTTTGATTTGAGATTTCTTGTAAGACCACGTCTGGGACGTTGGCTTCGATATGAGAGTTGCGTATAAGAACATGTCTGGGACATTGGCATCGTATTGATTCGTGTAAGACCCTGTCTAGGACAGTGGCATCGATATTTGTTTACATGTAAGACAACGTCTGGGGCGTTGGCATTGTACGACTATTCCGAGCACTTTGAGTATCCTATTTAGTTTCGAATGGCTCAACGGGTAAATCCGAGATACAAACGACTATGTGATTTGTATATCCATTTCAGGTACGTTTGATATGTACACTAAGTGTGTATGAAAGGTAAGTATCTATATGAACTTACTAAGATGATTATGTATATGGAAATGATGAGATTATATGTGAAGATATGCTTGAATGAGCCATGTGTATATATGATATTTGAGTTCAAGAATATGGTAAGATATGGCTAAGCAAATGAGCCAAAGAAAATATGTGATGATTTTGTTATGAGAATCAATGATGTTATTGTATCAAATTGGTTATATGCATTTTATACTAAATTTATTTGTATATGGCTTACTAAGCTTTTGAAAGCTTACTCTATGTGTGTTGGCTCTGTTTTATAGATCGTCAAAGCTAATGAAGGCTCGGGGACCGTCAAGGATCGTCATCACACTACCCAAACTTATTTTGGTACCTTTTGGAAATGTATATACTAAGTATGGCATGTATAGGCTAGTGATTTGGTATATGTTTGAGATGTAAATAGCCATGTGATTTGGCTAGTTAAATGTTGGTAATGTGCATGAGTGAATATGATATTTGGTGCATGTTTTGGTATGGCTTGATGGCAATGAAATAGCCTTATGAATGGTAAACTTATGGATGAATCGATGCCTTAGTGATTTAATGAGGTTATGGTTGAATTATACTTGGATTTACATGGGAGTTGATTGTACAAATTAGCATGTTTAGAAATGAGATTGAATGGAATAATATGATGACCATTTGGTGTGATTTTGGTTGCCATTTGATTGTAGAAATAGGCTTGTTTATGCTTGTAGGTATGACCCTAGTGTGGGTGGCATATTGGTGTGGGAGGCACACGGCCTGCCCACACGGGAGTGTGACCTCAGTGACTTAGAAAAGTTTTAAATTTTCGAGAAATTTCATATGTGTTCGATTTAGTCTTGACCCTATTCGAAAGAATGATTAAGGTCTCGTTGACCTATAAAAAAGGGACACTTTGATCGTGATTGATGAATTGTATTTATGAAATGTCTGTAAAGTCTCCGTTCTGTCCGGTAATGCCTTTAACCCTAATTCGGTGATAGATACGGGTTAGGGGTGTTACACTGATACCACTAAATGTAACAGCCCTAACCCGTATCCGTCACCGGAACAGAGTTACAGAGCGTTACCGGCACTTTTCAGAACATTCTTAGATAAATCATGTCAATCACTATTCATTAATTGAGATCATTTGTAACGTCCCTTAGATAGACCCTCGAGGTCCAATACGAGCATTAGAATTGATTCGGGACTTAACCGAAAAATCTAATAATTTTTCGTGACATTTCAAAAAATTTCCAAGGTGCGAGGCTCACACGCCCGTTTGGTCCAAGGGACACGCCCGTGTGACCCTGGGACATGCCCGTGCTCCTGGCCGTCTTCAAAACTAGGTAGCTCTCTGACTTGCGCCACACGGCCATGCCACACGCCCGTGTGCTAGGCCGTGTGGGTATTTAATTCAATTCGAATTAGGTGAAGGTTTCACACGGCCATGACACACGCCCGTGTTCAAGGCCGTGTCTCCCACACGGCTGAGACACATGCCCATGTCTCTACCCGTGTGCTCAATTCTGAGCATTCTATTTTCTCAAATTTAAAGTGCAGGGGACACACGGCCAAACCACATGCCCGTGTTACCAGCCGTGTGTCACACACGGTCTAGACACACGCCCGTGTGTCTGCTCGTGTGGACAAAATAAAGCCATTCATAGCTTCATTTCTCACCCCAATCTTTGCCATAATCCTACACCACATGTTGCATTCATAACTCAACAAATCCAAGCATTTTATTCAAGTTAATTCTATCGTTTAAGATGATATATCATCACATACAATTACCAACCATTTCAAGCATTCTAATCAAGTATATTCCATCCATCATCATGGCATATCATTTCATGCATACATGTTTACAATATTACCTTGGTTATGTCCTCATGCTAGACATAATTTGACCAACTACTTAACATATCTGTGGCTAATATAATATGACATTACAAGTATATCAAAACAATCATTACTAGCCATTCTAATACCTAGATTACAAGCATCGTTTATGTTTACATGCCAATATGGCCAACATATCCTATACATGCCATTACAACCGTAATTGATTTACCATATTGTACCGACATGGGTCGATGGATAGTGTGAGTGATCTCTATCGAGCTTCGACTCCAACAAGCTTCTGATTTACTCAAAAATAGGGAAAATAAAACGTGGTAAGCATAAAATGCTTATTAAGTTCGTATAACAAGGTACTTAACTTACCATTCATCCTATTTTGAGGTAACTATGTAAGCTATATTCACTTAATTTGACCTTAAGCCCTACACACATCCCCATTGCCCTTGTTAGTCATATAATCCATGATAACATCAAGACATGTATAAGCTCAATCAACAATCAAGTTTCCATGCATATATGTTTTCCACAACAAGTATTCATTTAGCATGTATATATTATCTCTTATTATTGCAAGTATAGTTTCATAGAAGTTCGTTTCGAGTTCAGATCATTTCATGTCAGGACTTTACTCATTTTATTCGTATTAAGGTCACCAAGTAGTAGTACACTCAAGGTGTACAAATATATAATCAAGGATGAACACTCTCATCAAATAATTTCCGTGTACAATTATCATCTTTTCATATTTTCATACATCACTAGTCATAAATCATCATTTCCTTGTATTTCATGTAATATCCTTTTTCATGTCATATTTCATATCATATATATATCATTCCATGTCAATTTGTCTTAAGTTCATATTTGCCCTTATCAGAGCTTTGCCCGTTGAATTTTTTTGAAATATCGATGGATACACAGGTAGTACACTCGAGGTCTACGAATCAGAATCCGTCAATTCATATTCAATGGTACCCATAAGTACTATCCCATAGAGTACACTCTCGAGCCACACATGTATTCAACAAGATTACCAGTCCAGGTTAAATCCTTTTTATGACATATGCTCTAAAGAGCTTGATCTGGATTAACCGTCCAGGCTAAGTCCAATTCATAATATATGCTCGAGAGGACTCACATCAGGATTACCCGTCCGGGCTAAATCCTATTAGAATTGAGGTCGAAGGATTACTCATCCGAGCTAAATCCTATCCGCAACAAATGCAGGACCTCTTTCGTTTCGGGAAATCACATATCCATCGATTTTTCATTTATTCAACCGGGATTTAGACACTTTTCAATCATTACCGGGCATTTGATTATTTCATACCTCCGTAACATTTCTGCAATTCAAGTCAAACACATTCCACATTCATGTCAAGTATACAAGTAACATTTTATTCATTTACCATTTTATCGGGCATTTTCATTTATCGGGCTATATCGAGTAGGTGATCATTTCACATATTTATGACATTGATGAAATTCACAAACACAACATTTAAATCAAGCATAAAAACATATACAATTTAGTTACATGAACTTACCTCGACAAAGGTTCGTGTACGTAAAATCTACTAATCCGACATTTTCATCTTTCATCGTTCTAACTCTGAATTTGGTCTGTCCGGATCTATACAAGTAAATTTAACATCAATTTATCATATTTTACATTCATGTGGACTAAATTTTCATCCTAGGCAAAATTATTATTTTGCCTCTAACTTTTCCATAAATTCCATTTTCGTCCCTAGGCTCGGAAAATGAAACTTGTGCAAATTACTCCCTATTCCAAGCCTAACAAAAGCCCCATTACAAATTTTAAAGCACATGTTTTCATAAAATTTCAGAATTTTTCATCAAATTTTACAACTTTTCATTTTAGTCCCTAAATCATATTTTCATCAAAAATCACTTTGTAAAAGTTGTTTATGTATCAATAATCTTTCATTTTCTACCATAAATTTCTAATTTTTAGCATATACATCCATAACCCATTTTTTTACTTTGATAACTTTTCAATTTAATCCCCCAAATAGATAGATTAGACTATCCCGAATCCAAAATTATAAAAATCATTAAAAACGGGACAAGGAAACTTACCCAATTTTGCCATGAAAGTTTCTTCTCTCTCTTCTAGGGTTTCCATGTTTTATTTTAGGGAAGAAGATGAGAAAATAAGATGATATCTATTTTATCATCTTTTAATTAATTGAAATTTTCACTTTCCAATTTAGTCATTGCCCTTTTTCTAAATTTCCATGGATGAGTCACCAAGAAAAATCTAAATACTTTTCTTAATGGTCTAATTACCATATAAGGACCTCTAGTTTTGAATTCCATAGCTATTTGATCCTTATAGCTACTAAATTCAACTTTCGCATTTTATGCGCTTTAGTCCTTCTCATAATTAAGCACATAATCGGTAAAATTTTCTTATCAAAATTTTCACACAAAATTTCTAGTATAATATGGATCATATAATAAAATAAAAATAAATTTTATTTTTCAGCTCAGATTTGTGGTCCCGAGACCACTGTTCCGATTTCACCGAAATTGGGTTCTTACAGGTTTTACCTAAAAGTTGGTTGTTAATAGTGTATTTCTGAATTTGAGAATTAGGGAAGGAGGAAACCGTTACTGATATTTCTATAGATATTCCATTGAGACAATCCATGTAAGTAAATAGGAAATCCATTGGAGATTTTAGGTTCGGTATTGGAACTACATTGGAATCAGAGTTGTGTAGCGAAAGTGTGGTGGTTGGTTTTGAAAGAAAATTTAGGAAATTTTTGGATAAGTGAATTGGCTTGACAATAGGAATTTCGAGAACGAAATTCTTTTTAAGGAAGGGAGAGTTGTCACATCCCAAAAACTGGGTTAGTATAAATTGGGTTAATGAACCGAGAGTGGTTACGATCAAATTTTTATTTAGATAATATTTTGCTCATTTGATAATAAATAAATATCAATTATAGTTATTAAGTAGTGGTGGAGCTATCCTTGATGATCTATGTCACATCCTATTTTTTTCTTCTATTAATTGTAAAATAATGAAACTGCCATCTCCTATGTCTTAAATTAATTGTGCCAAAATGAATACAAGGAAGTGTTGTGGCTTAGTGGAAGGAAGCTCATTAACTATCCTAGAAGTCTCTATCGAGCACCCAAGTTCTCATTTTTTTAATTAAGTTTTTGCACACAATTGGCATGTGCATTCAAGCCTTGCCATCCACCCCATTGTTTCCATATGTGGAGGATTCCTTTCCTCCTTTAGCAAGTCAAACTTGCCGTATTTTGTGAGACACATCCCCCTTTTCACTCCTTGTTTCACTCCCTTGCCAAAACCTCCTCTCTTGCCATAATATTGTGATACAATGAATCTGGTCATGGTTGACCAAGCTACACACACCCTGGTGCCATCCACCACCCACATTTGCACCATAGTTTCCATTTTTTTTCATTTTCTCTCGCAAATCAAAATAGAACCACAACCACCTCCTTTTAACTTTTATTCTCCAACCACCACAACAGAGCCTTACACCACCAAAAAAGACCTCCTAACCACCGTAGACGCCGCCCCATTTCACTCCTCCTCCCTACCACTGCTGTAAGCCATCGTGAACCATCGCAAGTGTAACACCCCAAACCCAGCCTACTAGTTAGGCCCGAATCTGGCGTGCCACATTGAGGTGCTTTTCGAAAACCAAGTTTTTTTTGTAGAGAACCTTTATTGTGAATAAAATCCTAGTTACAACGGTTTATTACTAATATTATTTGAGATTTATTAATGAGTTATTACCCTCAAAACCTAGTTCGTTGCGGAAGCTTAATTTAAAACAATTGAGTTATGAAAACGTGATATTTACAATTTTGTTGCGAAAGCGTGGTGTTTTGAAAACAGATATTATTTTGGAAAATCGCGATTCAATGTTTAGCAGTTTTAAAATATAATATGCTAAAAATCCCAAATTAAAAACCAGAATTTAAGAGAGGCCTTATTACAACCCAAATAGAAAACGATTTAAATAAAGTAGAATAAAATACTAAAATTTAAGCTACTCGTAGTGTGGCCACCTCCGAGTCCTCCTGCACGTCGGACCGCCTACTGAGGATTACCTGAAAAAATTAAAGAGAGGGGGTGAGTTTACGAAAACTCAGTGTGTAATTCCCCTTACGAACAAAATCTGTAAGAACATGCATCAAAACAATTCGGGCCCAAGCCCATTAAATTAACGGTGGCAATTGGGCATTAGCCCAAAATAGCCTCGGTTGGGCCTTAACCCAAGTCAAATGTCACATGTCATACATATAAATCGGGGCCTAAGCCTATCTCAGTAATATAATCCAGATATGCAATGCGTTAATGCCCATACCAACCCTGCACTCCGTCTCCTGTCCAACCCTACACTCCTGTGGGGATTTAATCGACCCACCCATCCCTACACTCCTTATGTAGCACCGGTTGCGGCACTAACTTATCGGTGCGGCAAAGATAGCTGCTTCGGTGGCTAAAAAGCCTTCAAAGATGTGATTTTACAATTGGCACAAAGCCATCAGTGACTGTATTATATTTGGCACATAGCCATCAGTGACGGTAATATAATCAGCACACAGCCTTGGGTAAATATGATCGACCATGCGATCCTATTAGCACTTCCTCCGTATTAATAATCCCAACCCCATGCAATATGTCGTGTATGTCATGCTCAATCATTACACGTGTATGGAAAATGGCCATGCTCAGTAACAATTATTTAAACATGTAATAAAAGCATATCAGTCATACAACCACAGTCAAATTAGTCCACTCATTGCACAAGTCGATCATTTACCTACAAGGGCAAATCAGTCATTTTACCCTATAAGGGAATTTCGGTAATTCTACCCTACAGGGGTAGTTCGGTAATTCTACTCATAACCAATCCATGTATGCAACACATCTCAAACATAATCAATCATACAATTAACACATACAACGCTAGTACTACCACGAGGGTAAAACGGTCATTTTGTCGTTTAGGGGTAAAATGGTAATTTTGCAAACTGAGGGTATTTCAGTAATTTCGCAGATCGGGGGTATTTCGCTAATTTCACAAACTGGGGGTATTTCAGTAATTTTGCAAATTAGGGGTATTTCGGTAATTTCGCTAACCAGGGGTATTTCGGTAATTTCACAAATCGGGGTATTTCAGTACTTTCACAAATCGGGGTATTTTAGTAATTTCACAAATCAAGGGTATTTCTGTAATTTTGCAAATCGGGGGTATTTCGATAATTTTGCAAGCCAAGGGTATTTTAGTAATTTTGTAAACCAAAGGTATTTCAGTAATTTCGCACATGTAATGGCCTTTCCAAAGGCCTAATGTCGCCTCGAGCAACTCAACTACCATTTCCGGTCGTACCGGACTATTGGGCCTAAAACCCGATTTCGGCCCATTCGGGCCCACACGCTCGTGTGGCCCACCTAACACAAATCTAGCCACGTATATGAGATTCACCTAGTCTAGTTCACTATATACTACACCATCATACATTTTATTCAATTGGGCCCACTTCGGCCCATCGTGGCCAAGCGAATCTCAACCCACAAGAATACTACATCGATGGCCTCAACTATCGCGTCGAAGCCCCACACGTGCATTCGCACGCTCGTGTGGCTACTATTGCCATGACCGGCACTTCGGCATTTGCCGCTCTACAACTAGAGTAGAGAGAGTTACACAACTGATAGGAATCTGGTGCTAATCTGTGCTCCGACCACTCTTGTGCCCAAACGCCAACCAAGGTGTCCTTCCTCTCTTCATAGACAGCTCCATTTATAGCCAGCTTCTCACCTTCCCTCTTGCTATCTTTCCGATGTGGGATCCCTCCGTCAGAAGAGTTTAAATCCAACTCAAACTCTTGCCGTCCAATCCGCAAAATAAATACTCCCTTGCTTATCATGAGATTCGAACTCAAGCTCCCTTGTAACATAATCCACGCCGCTAGCCACTAAGTCACAAGCTCCTATTGTGTCTAAAATCATGCGCAACTAAATATAAATCTATAGCCAAATTCTAAAGTCCATTTAAAAAGAAAACCAAAATGCAAGAGCCAAGACTTGAACCTTGGACCTCCTTCCTTCCCTGTGGCGTCACTCCCTTGCCTCTTATGTGGCGTCACTTTGCCACTAGACCGCAACTCCTTGTTGTGTCGTTTTTCTCCACATTTTATCCTTAAAGCCTACTTACCAACTCCTAGGGTTTTTTTCACCTAAAACCAAAATTTTCCTAAAGCTCAAGTTTAATCCCGGGACTTCATAGAAGCCCCCTAACCTTCCAAAATCACTCACCTAATAGGTCCAACAAGCCGTTCTCTTGTTCTCAAAAATTTTAAACGCTCCTTCGCCCAAGGCCCAATGGGCCAAATTCTACTAGGCCCAAATTCAGGTCGTCACAGCAAGTCTTCTCTTCCTCAACCCATTTTCTCTTATTTTTTTTCTCCTTTCTTCAAATACAGTGACCGAAACCTCCTCCTTTTAATATTTTCCAACCACCATCAGACTGCCGCTCCTCCATTGCCGGACCAGGGCCGAGCCACAACCGCCGGTGGCCATTTTTTTCATTTTGCTTCCTCTTTCTTTTATCGATTCCTTAGTGGCTAAAACTCATTTTTTTACTTTCACTTATTCGATTATTTATTTCTAGATCACTCAAACATCGATATCATTCCATTCTCGATCCTTTGATCATCTTGTATTAAATCAATTGTAAGTAAGGTTGTTTGATTTATAAATTCTTCATTTTAGAAATACCATGGTTTGGCCGAATGGTATAGTATGATAGTATCATCAAGTTATTTTATTATTGGTTTAACATAAGTACTAATGTGATTTCATATCAACTTGAAGGATCAAATGACGTCGATCAAAAAGATCCTTAGTATGATAACGAAGACAACTAATCCAAGTCTCGATTTAAGGGTAAGTGATGGTGAGAACTATTACAAACAATTAAAACTTTAAGTGTTAAAAATAAAATCCAATAAATCTAATTAAAATATGTGTTTGATGATATAGATTGATCTATCGATTTAGATCCAAGTGAAATCTCCTTTAATAGGATTGTCGTAATCGAATCTATTGTTTAAGGTGTGGGATCTAACTCTCGTTTTAATCGAAATATAATGTTATTTACTTTAGTAAAATGTTATTTAATTAATGAATTTGTGAGTACATTAAGTACTCAAGTGGAGTTGACAAACTCAATCAAAGAGGAATCCAAGTGTCATAAACTATTGTGTAGTGAAAATCCATGATTTGTGATATGTGATGCATGTAATGTTGATTTCAACTCTATGTTATGTGATTTATGGCTAGATTGATATGTGATGATCTAAACAAGTGATATATGCATGTGCGTGTTAAGATCCATGTTTTAATATAAATATGTATACTAAAGCATGCTAAAGTGAAAGCTATGTGATATGTCAAAATGTGAGCATGATACATGCATGTGTGTAAAAATCGAGAAATATGAGTTACGAGCATGAATATGTGAAAAATATGAAATGTGAAAAATATGTGTTAAAATGGTCATATCACATGCATGGGGTGGGATTGTGAAAGGAGGAAGCTATGTGGCAGTTTAACTGGGATTATGTGGTCGTTATCAGCAATTATGTGGTGGCTTGTCCACGATGTGTTACGCGACCATTTATCTGTATCTATGTGGTGGCTTGTACACAAATGACGTGTTATCGGATGGACGAGTTTTGGGAAACTCGATATATGGTGTGTAGCAGAGATGGGTAGGAAATTTTATAAAATGTGCATCGTTTTTAAAGTATGCATCGACATGTTCATGCGTAAGTATCAGTATTAGAACTTGTTATTATTATGATGATTGATATGATGAGATTGATATCTTGATATGTATGTGATTATATTTATGTTGGTCTCAAACTGGGCTTTTAAAGCTCACCCCTTTTTAATTCTTACTTTTCATATAATAATTAAGGTTAAGACGGGCTCAGCTTACGGAGGTGCTTTCAGTCATTTTCAGAAAAAACATATTATTTTGGTACTCGATATTTTGCTGATGTGTTTTTATTACTATGGACTTTTGTTTGGGATTTTCTTCTGGACTTTGGATTATTTTGATTTTGGATTTTTCTGCATGATTTAGGTTTTAAAATTATCATTTAAAAGATTGTAAAACTAACAATTTATGATGGATTTTCATAACTAAGTCAAACAAGGTACAACAAGGGTGTTTTCTAAATTCAATACTTTGTTTTTGAAACTCATCACTATCTGCTTAGGATACTGATATTTTATGACATATATATTTAATCTATGTTTTGAAAATGACAAACAAGATTTAGATATGCAAATTACCCGTTGCGATGTTTTATTTGAAGTACGACACATTCTGAAAAAATATCAAAACTTGAGTTTTCTAAAGATAAACAATTTCAAACAAAATTTGGTTTTTTCAACAAGGACGTTTCTAGCAATGATGATTTTTAAGAGAAAATAGCTAAATGATTTTTTGTGCCATCAATATGGCCAATGTGGCCTTCGAGATTCGGCCATAATGTCTAGGCCGGGTTTTAGGGGGTTACATATGGGTTCAATCATTATTAGAGCATAAGCCTCCACTTATATCAAAGCACATGAGTTGCATACGCATGGTCAGTGACTAACTCAGGATTTAGGTAAATGACACCATGAACGTCACAAGTGAATTAATTCACAAATGGATTCAGAATTAATTCATCTTGGGTCCAGTCCAATGTATCATTCTACCAATGAATACATCTATGTTTCTACTCATGGAGTCAACTGCTCCGATAGCCAAGACTAGTCATCTCCGTAATTAGAATTGTAGATGACAAAATAATCCCTCTCAGTATTTGAATCAAATGCTCACTTTGATTCTTTCACAGGATTACAGACTCATTTAGATTATCTAGTGATGTAAGTTGTCTTTCTCACAATGTAAACGTTCTTACAATACCACTTATCTTCAATTTGAACTTAGAGAATCAATGAGCTAATATTTTCTTGTCACAATTTCGCTATGCATGCAAAATATAAAAGACAAAAATATAGAAGACATAATAGTGAAATGTCAAATTAACTTTATTTATTTATTTATACATCATTCAAATAAATAGAAAACAGTTACATGTTTACTACAATATGGGAACATTTCCAAACAATTTCCCACTTACCCTAGTGAAATAAATGTGTCATGTTTTGCATTCTCATATCCTCGACGTGGTTGTTAAAACTCCTAGTTACAAGAGTCTTAGTAAACGGTTCTGCTAGGTTATCTTCATAAGCTACTTTCATCAAATCTACAATTCCTTTGGCTACTTCCTTTCGTATCAAGTGATACTTTTGATCAATGTGTTTTGTCCTCTTGTGACATCTCATTTCCTTGGTATTAGCTATTGCAGCATTGTTATCACAATGCAGTGTTATAGCTTTTTTCATACAAGGAATGACTTCAAGATCGGTTAAGAACTTTCAAAGCAATATTGCTTCTTACGTTGCCTCAAAGTAGCCACATACTCGGGCTCCATAGTAGAGTCAACAATGCAAGTTTCTTTTACACTTCTCCATACTATGGCTTAACGACTTAGAACGAATACGATTCCCGACGTCGATTTCCTTTAATCTTTACAGGTTTGGAAGTCTGAGTCTGTGTATCTAACAAGAGTAAGGTTCTCCCCAAAATACACAAGCATATAATCCCTGGTTCTTTTAATATACCTTAATATATGCTTTACAGCTTGCCAATGCCTGAGACCTGGATTCACCAGATATCGACTACGAAACAGATATCTGGACGTGTACAAAGAATCGCATACATAAGGCTTCCAACTACCGAAGCATATGGAACCTTACTCATATGGTCTCTTTCTTTTGCTATCTTAGGACAGTCATCTAAAGAAAAATGGAAACCTGATGCAGTCAGCTGAACGCCTGGCTTCGTATCGGTCATTGCAAAATGTTCCAGTACCTTATCGATGTATGAAGCTTGACATAGAGCTATTGTTTTATTCTTTCCATCCCTACGGATTTGAATTCCAAGAATATAAATAGCTTCACCCAAGTCCTTCATGCTAAACTATTGAGCTAACCACAGTTTAACCAATGATAAATCTCCTATATCGTTTTCGATAAGTAGAATATCATTGACATACAAAATGAGGAAGACCACATTTTTGTCCTTCATACTCTTATAAACATAAGGTTCATCACTGTTATGCTCAAATCCAAAAGTCTTGATCATTTTATCAAATCATTTATTCCATGAGTGGGACGTCTACTTAAGTCCATAAATGGATCTTAGAAGTTTGCAAACTTTCTGCTCCTTTCCTTTGACAACATAGCCAGTGGGTTAAGCCTTGTAACTGGTCTTATCAAGATACCCATTCAAGAATGATATCTTGACATCCATTTTCCAAATCTAGTAATCATGAGCAGCGACAATGGATAAGAGTATGAGGATAGACTTGAGCATGGCTACCAGAGAGAAGGCCTCATCGTAATCGATGCATTCTTTCTGTGTGTAGCCTTTCCCTACAAGTATAGCTTTGTGTGTTTCCACTTTCCCTTCTGCATTTCTCTTCTTCTTGTAGATCCACTTACACTTTATGGGTTTAATCCCAACCAGTAAGTCTACATGTACCCACATCGTATTAGATTTCATAGAATCCATTTCGGTATCCATAGCCTATTTCCAAATCTTCGAATCAACGTCCTGCATATTCTCCTAGTAAGTGAGTAAATCATCACCCTCATGATTGGCTTCCGTATTATAAATACTACCATCATAGATGAAGAAGTCCAGTTTCTTAGAAACTCTCCCATTACGATAGATTTCCCTATGTTGTTGATCATTTTCAGGTTTTTTTACAACTTTCTCAAGAATTGAATTCGGTGATTGTTTTACCACTCCCGAAATTTCCTTAAGTACCGCTTTATTTCAAGGCTTAAAGTTATCCATGTAGCTTTCCTTGAGGAAAGTAGCCTGTGTAGAAACTTTAATCGTATTATCTTTTGGATTTTAGAATAATCCTTCTTTTGTTCCTTTCGGATATCCTACAAACTTGCACAATTCTGTTCGTGCAACTAACTTCTTTGCATCCTTATCCAGAACTTGTGCTGGACAACCCCATATTCTAAAGTGATTTAGAGTGAGTTTCTTTCCATGCCACAGTTCATAAAGTGTCTTACAAGCAGACTTGGTTGGCATATCATTCAGAATATAGCAAGTCGTTTGTATTGCATATCCCTAGAAGGAAATAGGAAGTTGTGAATAGCTTAACAATGAATGAACCATGTCAAACAATGGTCTATTCCTTCTCTCAGCTATGCCATTCTGATGTGGAGTTCCCAACACAGTCAACTGGGATAATATCTCATTCTCTATAAGGTATCTTAAGAACTCGTCGGACAACTATTCTCCACCTCGGTCAAACTGAAGATTATTTATGGATAAACCTAATTGCTTTTCCACTTCTGCACGAAACTCTCAAAATTTATCAGATGTTTTTGTTTTACAGTGCATTAGATACATATATCCATATCAAGAATAGTCATCGATAAAAATCACGTAATAATCGTAACTTACTCAGGCACTAATGCTCATGGGACCACATACATCAGTGTGCACTAATTCTAAAGGTTGGTTGGCCCTAGTACCTTTCGCATTATAAGACCTCTTAGTCATTTTACCTTCCAAGCAAGATTCACATTGTGGAAGACTAACTTCCTTAAGCATACTTAAGGGACCATCTTTCATGAGTCTAGTAATTCTTTCGTGGTTAATATGACAAAGTCTTAAGTGCCATAGGTACTTCTCATTAGAGGGAGAAGTTTTAAGCTTTTTATTCACTATTTCAGTTTGAAGCATCGAGTAGTTATTTGGTTTGATAAAGTATAGATTATTTTCCATCCATTCATTACTGATTAAAGAACGATTTCTATGAATAGCAATCCCTTTATTGAATGTCACAGTATAATCGTCATAAAATAAACATGCTACAGAAATTAAATTCCTCTTAAAATAAGGTATATAAAACATGTTCTATAAAACAATCTTCCTAAAATTATCAAAGTGTAAAATAACTTCTCCCACTACTTCAGCTGAAACATAGCTCTCATCTCCAGCCCGCAATGAGAGGCTCTTGTCACACAAACTTCTCGTTTCACTGATCCCCTGTAAAGAAACACACATATGGTTGGTGGCTCCAGAATCAATAACCCAGTTGTCAATTGATTTTTCCACTAAGCGAGCTTCCACCACAAAGAGTTCCATACCTTTGCCCTTTTCGGATAAGTAATCCAAATACTCCTTGCTGTTTGATTTGAAATACACTTTCTTGTTGCAAAAGATACATTTGATCTTTTTAGGATCTTTCGACTTCTTAGCCTTTTTTCCTATCGACAAAAGGTGGAACTGAAGACTTAGTTGGTTTCTTCTTTCCCTTAGCTTTTTGCTTCCCTTAGAGGAAAAGGGGCCCACTGCTAAGTTTGCTTCAGGTTTCTCCTAAACTGACTTACCATCATCAAGCATCAACAAATAGGATTGTAATTCCTTCATAAGCTGAGTCAAGGTAAGCGTCTTATTCCCCAAGTTGTAAGCAGCCCTAAAACCAGCAAACTCATTGGTTAAGGATTTGAACACTATTTCAATTTGAGTTTTCACTTCTAGTTCAACCCCATTGCCCTTCACTTCCGTAAAGAATCCCATAAGCTTAAGCATATTTTCTATTATCAGAGTGTCAATTTTCTGTTGAGAATTAATCAAATTTGTAATAGCAGATTGTTGAGCCAATGCGACTTGACCTCCGAGCAAATCTTCCAAATTTGTCATGATCTCTTTGGCAGTACTGAAATTCTCATGTTGCTTTTGTAACACACTACTCATGCTTGCTAACATATAACATTGAGCAATCGAATTAGAATCTCTCCAGCAATTTCTCACTGTGGGCTGAGCTTCAGAAGTGCATGTTTCATCAAGAACGAATTTGTGTTTCTCATAGCTGAGAACTATCAGTAAGTTTCGTTTCCATTCTTGAAAGTTATCTCTATTTAATTTATTCTCAGTAAGAATGTTAATAAGAGAAGTAGGAAACATATTTGAACTAAAAAAAATAAAGATTCGCTAATTACTATCTTTGTATTAAGCAAATATTTTTCATTTCAGCAACAAATCAAAAATGCAGTATGATGCATGTGTCTTGTATTAAAACCTTGAAAAAAATATTTTTTCATTGCTACAATCATTCTCACACCCATCAACCATGTCGCCTTGGGGTCCCATGATTAACTAGCAAGAACATGGATTACATCCAATTAGTTCGTGAATCTTAATTCTCAAGACTCCACACGAGCTAATGATCGTTTAACATTTGGCCATCATCTCTAGCTTAAATATCGTTTCTTGGGAAAGTATTTAATAAGAGATGATCTTGAGTGTGTAACCATTGACTCAACACCCATCATTTACATGCTCTCATTTGTGAGTCATCTTAGGACAATCTCTCTGAAAGTCATGCATGACTAGTTGTCCTTAAAAGGAAATCCCATCTAGTGAACCCACATGACAAATTTTACCTTGAGGTGCGGCCAAGGTAGGAACCGGCTCGACACTTTATCATGCTATCACTTAAGGACCATCAATAGAGGTCATAGGTCTTGTTCAAGGACCTTCTCCCACTCAATATTTTAAAAACATGCAAGGTTTTTTATCTCAAATTTCAAGAATGATCATATAATAGTCCTAGTGGCATTCTTACCTAATCTAAATGTCTTGCTTCCAATATATGCATGGCATGCTATGGAAATTTTATAGTATTCACATACATTCACAAGAATCAATCAATCATAAAAACAAACAATTATGATTCTCCATAGTTTTTCTTTTAAGGGAAAAACCGAAGAAGTGAATGTGAATCGTGCACCAAGTAGGGTCCCAGGAAAGCGAGTTGAGTCAAATTTGACTGCTTCAAAACCAGCCTTTCCTAGCCAGAGCCAATCTAAGACAAGCACCTTCTCATTACCACATTTCTCACAATTATTGAATAACCTAAATAAGTGAATGGAACAATACAACACATGTATTTCCTCATTTGGGAATCACATTTCTATCGTTTTCTCATCTAATATTATTTCACCCAACGTCTTATTGTTAGTTTAGCTATGAACTTGCTTTGGTTTACATGATTCTTTTTTCCACACTTGGATCCTCATGGGAAGCCAATAATAATTCATCTACTTGCACGTGATGATGCATGTTGAAATTTGAATATAATAATGGGTAATTATAAATTTTAATTTAATGTAGAACGTATATATTAATTTTGATTTTATGCGTTTTTTATATTAAATTTTGATTTGATTCAAAATTCACAAATCATTAACAATATTATCGAATTAATACTATTTTACGTTGATATATTACATACACAAATAAATATATTAATCTATATGGAAATAAATATATGTATTCATTTCTTTAAATATGCACAATTGAATCAAAACTAAAGTTTCATATTTATCCCTGTGAAAATCGAACGTCGATAATGACAATGAATTGAAAAGAAATAGACAAAAATAGAACACACATAATTTTATTTAGAAACCCTTTTGTGAAAAAAAACCACGCGAATTCGAATAATACAATAGGAGAGACGATTATGTCTATTTATAGGTTTAAAAACTTTATTTTAATCAAAGTCAAGTAGAAGTAATGCAGTAAGATTAAAACATCTTATTCTAATCAACATTGAAGAGAGGAAGTAAACTTCTATACGGATTTTACTTGTGCAGCCCTCGGCTTTCGTCCTCGTAGATCCTCTTATCTTGCCACTTGTATTTATTTTAACAAGAATTTGGGTCACACAACTTTTAACAATCCCTATAATAGTCGACCATATTTAATGATAGTTTGTATTAGATGATTTTTTATTTTTTTATTTTTCCTATAATCACATAAGTTCCCATTTATTTTGAAAAACCCAAAGATTGATTAAATCACATTTTTTTTGCTATAATCACATAAGTCTATCTACCACAACCCATACGACATCCTTCTTACTCGGTGTCAACAGCAAACCCGTCACAAAGTCCATCGTAATACGGTCCCATTTCCACTCGGGAACCATAATAGGCTGAAGTAGACCCGAGGGTACTTGGTGTTAAGCCTTCACTTGCTGGCAAATTAAACATCTCGATACAAACCCGGAAATATCTTTCTTCATACTCGGCCAGCAATACCATTTCTTCAAATCATTATACATTTTTGTACTGCCCAGATGTACAGATAGACATCCGCTATGTTCCTTGTGCAAAATTTTCTGAATAAGCTCATCATTCCTCGGTACACAGACTCTGTCTCTGAACATCAAACATCCATCAGAGTTTTTTCGGAAGTCAGACTCAACTCTCGACTCACACTGAACTCTTTTGGCTTGCAAGTCGCTGTCATCTTTCTGAGCCTCATAAGTCTCTTGAAGGAACATCGGTCTAGCCCTCAACTCGGCTAGAATGGAACCATCATTTGACAAAGTCACCCGTATATTCATAGCCCTTAATGCGAATAGAGATTTTCTACTCAAAGCATCAGCGACTACATTCGCCTTTCCCGGGTGGTAGTCAATGACTAGCTCATAGTCCTTTATCAGCTCTAACCATCTTCGCTGCCTTAAATTCAATTCCTTCTAAGTCATCAAGTACTTTAGGCTCTTATGATCAGTGAATATCTGACATCTTTCACCATACAATTGGTGTCTCCATATCTTCAAAGCAAACACAATAGCAGCAAATTCTAAATCATGTGTCGGGTAATTCTTCTCATGCGGCTTTAACTATCTGGAGGCATATGCTATCACCTTGCCTTCTTACATAAGCACACAGCCCAATCCATTTAAGGATGCATTGCTGTAGATCACCAAATTTTTTCCCGATTCAGGTTGCACTAGAACTGGGGCCTCAGTCAACAATGCCTTTAATTTCTCGAAAATCTGTTGGCATTTCTCTGTCCATTCGAACTTTACATCTTTCTGTAATAGCCTCATCATTAGAGTGGCTATCATAGAAAATCCCTTGACAAAACGCCGGTAGTAGCCAGCTAGGCCCAGAAAACTTCTAACCTCTGATATATTTCTTGGCGACTTCCAATCAACAATAGCTAATATCTTGCTTGGGTCTACTCGGATTTCATCTCCCAAGACAATGTGCCCCAAAAATCCAACCTCTTTGAGCCAAAACTCACTCTTGCTAAACTTGGCATACAACTGATTATCTCATAAAATCTGTAAAACCATCCTCAAGTGCTCGGCATGTTCATTCTCATCACGAGAACATATCAGTATATCATCAATAAAAACCACAGCAAATTTATCCAAATATGGCCGAAAGATGCGGTTCATTAAATCCATAAACACGACAGGGGCATTTGTTAAACCGGAAGGCATGACTAAAAATTCTTAGTGCCCATACCTTGTCCGAAATGCGGTTTTTGGCACATCTGAGTGTAACACCCCAAACCCGGCCTAGAAGTTAGGCCCGAATCTAAAATGTCACATTAAAGGCGCACTTCAAAACAATTTACTAGTTAACCATTTAAGGCCCAAAAGCCCAAAACAAAAGATTATTTCGAAAACCATATTAACACTTTAATAATTTTATGAAATTTCTTAAGTGGGCAGTTGAAACAATAATAATAATAAACCCAAAATTCAAAGTCAAATAGGAGTTACATGGCCTTATTACAATCCAATGAAAAAAACAAAGTATTTAAATAGAATCATTTGAATAAATTAAAACATTTGAACAACTTGTAGTGTGGCCATCTCTGAGTCCTCTCCCTCGTCGAGCCACCTATTCAGGATTACCTGAAACATTTAAAATTAAGGGTGTGAGTTTTGAAACTTAGTGTGTACAACCCTTGGCAATCAAATCACATACAAATATTCACATTGGGCCTAAGCCCTAACAAAATCGGTGGTCTTGGGCCTTAGCCCACTATGACCTCATATCATATCATATCGTATCATTTATAAACAGATAATGCAAAAACCACCCCAAAAATCCATCCGCTAAACACACCATTTCCCTTCCAACCTTATGACACCTGTGGGGAATTCTAGCTCGACCCACCCCTCCGCTACACACCAAGGGTAGCCCGGTTGCGATACTACCGAACATCGCAGCAAAGCTGCTAATCATATGTTGGGCTTAAAGCCTTCTGTGGATCCATACCATACGGCGATGCGATCCCGGATCCATACCATACGGCCATGCGATCCTCAAATCTTCCTCCGTACCATAATTCCCACCCATATGCATCCTAAGCAGAATATCATATGAATGCTTCAAACACAAAAGTAACATCCACAAACCCATATTCATCACATAGGGGTATTTTCGTAATTTGGCAAATTAGGGGTATCTTGGTAATTTTACAAATAGGGGTATTTTAGTAATTTTACAATATAAGGGTATTTTAGTAATTTTACAATATAAGGGTATTTTAGTAATTTTACAATATAAAGGTATTTTAGTAATTTTCCAACATAATGGTATTTTAGTAATTTTCCAATATAAGGGTATTTAGTAATTTTCCAATATAAGGGTATTTTAGTAATTTTCTAATAAAAGGGTATTTTCGTCCCTCTCGAGTTTTAGTTATAAACTTTGGCCCATAAGCAAGTCCTCGCGGTTAAAGTGAACAAACACTATGCACCAGGTAGAATCTCAGAAAAGAGGAGGTGGGTCACTCGGACCGCTTAAGTACCAAGCTCTCACTAGATCCAATCCTAGACATGCATATGTCAGTTACCACACACTAACTAATCGACTTGTCCACAGACATGTTTGATTATTAGATTAAGTCTTATGTGATTTAAGAGTTGTTCAGAACTAGGCCTAAAGTCCATTAAACCCTAGCATACTGGTCTACGTCCCTATAAAGCCCATATTACATCCTTACGGCCCATTAGGCCCAAAAAAATCTCATTCATATGGCCTACTAGGCCCAAAACAATTCCAAATCATGTAACGTGTGTGACTAACTTAATATGTATGACCAAACCAACTAATTACATCAAACTTAGCCTCAGGGCCCATGAAGTGCTTAGTTTATCACTCGGCTTTTTAGCTTTTTGGCATTGCCGATATCGTGTGTGTGTAGTGTTTGTACACACCTGATCACTGCGACATGCTATCCTATCCTTAGCCTTGATCCTACAACCAACCAACCTTCAATCAACCACTCATACTTAATCAAAAATATTTACTCAAAAGCCGAAACCTTACCGTAACCTTACCGTGTGCCCCCGGGTTCTAATGGCCCTTCCTTAGCTGCTAATCACAAGTGTACCCTAGATCCTTGCTAATGATCCTACCACTCTAGCGATCTCTGAACCTTACCCTTGTTAATACAAGATCCACGACAATGAGAAATTAGATCGCCCTTCGGCTTTCAACAAAACGTACTAAGGGGAGTTAACAGAATACTTACCGAATCCAACCTTAGATCCTATGCCTACCAAACGAGATTCTCGCTTTTAACCACGATCGAGAGTAGATACCAACCGATTTGTGATAGAGAAAAACAACAAAGATTCGACACTAATGGGGATTTCGGCAAGAGAAGATGATGGTAATTCGGCAATAGAAAAGTTTGGCTAAGAGAGAATTCGACAAAAAGGAATGATGGTTTTTCGGCAATGGAAGAATTCGGAAACAGAAGAATAGAATGAGGGGAGAAAAGAAAAGATCAAATGTGCTTGTGTGAGGGTAACTACAGGATATTCGGTAAAGAAAAGAAAGACTAACTTATTTGCAAAACTCTCCAAATGCCGAAAGCCACAATGAAAATTCGTAATACCCTAAAAGACCCAAAACGGCACTCATTTACCCTCCTAAGCCGAATTTATACACTTCCCACTTCCCACAATGGCAAGAACTCTTCACACTTCTCGGCTCCTAACTTTTCTCACTGATAAATCCTCAATCTCATCCTAAATTTTCTCTAAGATAAGCTCATTTATCCCTACCTTAATTTTCTCTCATGAACACTTCCTTCAGAGTTCACATCCAACACCACTACTAACCATCTAGAAGGCAAAAATTAAATCCCCAACAAAATACCATGCCACTACTCGAACCTTGGATTCCCTTGCCTGCTAATGACGCCACCTCCCTGCTCCCTAAGTGGCGCCACTTTTCCACTACACCACAAGCTCTTTTGTGTCATTTTTCTTCTTCATTTATTTAAAAGGCCTACTAACTAAAGTCACAGTTCCCTTGGGCTAAAACTAAAATTTTTCCTATACCCTTACTTGATCCCAGAACATCTCTAACACCCCTAGACACTCCAAATTCATTACCCTCAAAGCCCACAAGCCAATTGTCTTTTTCTTGCTTACTTAAAAATTTTCTGAGATCTAAAGCCCAAAGCCCAATAGGCCCAATGCTTCTAGGCCCAAATTTAGGGTGTTACAATTCTTCCCCCTTAAAGAAATTTCGTCCTCGAAATTTCCAACTAACAGGATGGTCGTGTATCAACTACCCTACCACGCTACCGCTGCGCACTCTGACCCTAATAATTTTAATACATACCCAAAACATCCACCTATCGCAAACATTCTCAAACATACGCAGAATAAGTACCAAATTCTGATTCAAATGTTTACAAAGCCCTAACACTTCCACGGCCTCGGCCGCGGCCTCTTCCTCCTCTTCTAGCGCTCATCGTTGATTCTCGTATTATCCGAATTAGGAATTTTATGAAGTTAGTACATAGTTCCACTTGTTTAGAACACATGTCTTATGTAAGTATTAACACTTTTTTTCTTAAAGCTATTTCGCGGTCGTAAACCCACTACATGCTTTAGTTTTCTACGAGCTTTAGTCTCTAAAAGTCTATTTTAAAGTAGCCCATTATCTATATAGTTCAGTAATTTAAACAAATGTAGTACAGAAAACTTACTTGGCTCGACGCCGAGGGCTCGATGAACCACACTTCAAGAATCCTGAAAAAACTTTTTAAAACCCAAAATCTAATGCCCATTTCACAGCCCAAGCTTTGCAACTGGGCTCTGATACCACTAAATGTAACACCCCAAACCCGGCCTAGAAGATAGGCCCGAATCTGAAATGTCACATTAAAGGCGCACTTCAAAATAATTTACTAGTTAACCATTTAAGGCCTAAAAGCCCAAAACAAAAGATTATTCCAAAAACCATATTAGCACTTTAATAATTTTATGAAATTTCTTAAGTGGACAGTTGAAACAATAATAATAATAAACCAAAAATTCAAAGTCAAGTAGGAGTTACATGGCCTTATTACAATCCAATGAAAAAAAAACAAAGTATTTAAACAGAATCATTTGAATAAATTAAAATATTTGAACAACTTGTAGTGTGGCCATCTCCGAGTCCTCTCCCTCGTCGAGCCGCCTATTCGGGATTACTCAAACATTTAAAATTAAGGGTGTGAGTTTTGAAACTTAGTGTGTACAACCTTTGGCAATCAAATCACATACAAATATTCACATTGGGCCTAAGCCCTAACAAAATCGGTGGTCTTGGGCCTTAGCCCACAATGACCTCATATCATATCATATCGTATCATTTATAAGCAGATAATGCAAAACCCACCCCAAAAATCCTTCCGCTAAACACACCATTTTCCTTCCAACCTTATGACACCTGTGGGGAATTCTAGCTCGACCCACCCTCCGCTACACACCAAGGGTAGCCGGTTGCGATACTACAGAACATTGCAAACAAAGTCGCTAATCATAATCATATGTTGGGCTTACCAAGCCGATGCGTGGATCCATACCTCCGCCATGCGATCCTCAAATCTATGCGATCCCATATGATCCTAAGCGAATATCATATGAATGCATCAAACACAAAAGTAACATCCACAAACCCATATTCATCACATAGGGGTATTTTTCGTCATTTCACAAATTAGGGTATTTTGTAATTCTACAAAAAGGGGTATTTTAGTAATTTGGCAAATTAGGTATCTTAGTAATTTTACAATATAAGGGTATTTTAGTAATTTTACAATATAAAGGTATTTTAGTAATTTTACAATATAATGGTATTTTAGTAATTTTCCAACATAAGGGTATTTTAGTAATTTTCCAATATAAGGGTATTTTAGTAATTTTCCAATATAAGGGTATTTTAGTCCCTCTCGAGTTTTAGTTATAAACTTTGGCCCATAAACAAGTCCTCGCGGTTAAAGTGAATAAAACACTATGCACTAGGTAGGATCTCAAAAGAGGAGATGGGTCACTCGGACCGCTTAAGTACCAAGCTCTAACTAGATCCAATCCTAGACATGCATATGTCGGTTACCACACACTAACTAATCGACGTGTCCACGGACATGTTTGATTATTAGATTAAGTCTTATGTGATTTAATAGTTGTTCGAGAACTAGGCCTAAAGTCCATTAAACCCTAGCATACTTGTCTACGTCCCCAGAAAGCCCATATTACATCCTTACGGCCCATTAGGCCCAAAAATCTCATTCATATGGCCTACTAGGCCCAAAACAATTCCAAATCATGCAACGTGCGTGACTAACTTAATATGTATGACCAAACCAACTAATTTCATCAAACTTAGCCTCGGGGCCACTGGGGTGGTGGTTTAGCCACTTTCGATTTTTAGATTTTGGCATTGCCGATATCGTGTGTGTAGTGTTTGTACACACCGATCACCTGCGACGTGCTATCCTATCCTTAGCCTTGATCCTACAACCAACCAACCTTCAATCAACCACTCATACTTAATCAAAAATATTTACTCAAAAGTCGAAACCTTCAGAACAGTAACCTTACAGTGTGCCCCGGGTTCTAATGGCCCTTCCTTAGTCGCTAATCACAAGTGTACCCTAGATCCTTGCTAATAATCCTACCACGCTAGTGATCTCGAACCTTACCCTTGTTAATACAAGATCCACGACAATGAGAAATTAGATCGCCCCTTGGCTTTCAACAAAACATACTAATGGGAGTTAACGAGAATACTTACGAATCCAACCTTAGATCCCTGACCTACCAAACGAGATTTGACTTTTAACCCGATCGAGAGTAGATACCAAGCGATTTGTGATAGATAAAAACAACAAAGATTCGGCACTAATGGGGATTTCGGCAAGAGAAGATGATGGTAATTCGGTGATAGAAAAGTTTGGCTAAGAGAGAATTCGACAAAAAGGAATGATGGTTTTTCGGCAATGGAAGAATTCGGTAAACAGAAGAATAGAATGAGGGGGAGAAAAGAAAAGATCAAATGTGCTTGTGTGAGGGTAACTACAGGATATTCGGTAAAGAAAAGAAAGACTAACTTATTTGCAAAACTCTCCAAATGCCGGAAAGCCACAATGAAAATTCGTAATACCCCTAAAAGACCCAAAAACGGCACTCATTTACCCTCCTAAGCCGAATTTATACACTTCCCACTTCCCACAACGGCACCAACTCTTCACACTTCTCCGCTCCTAACTTTTCTCCCCTGATAAATCCTCAATCTCATCCTAAATTTTCTCTAAGATAAGCTCATTTATCCCTTTCTTAATTTTCTCTCAAGAACACTTCCTTGAGTTCACATCCAACACCACTACTAACCATCTAGAAGGCAAAAGTTAAATCCCCAACAAAATACCATGCCACTACTCGAACCTTGGAACCTTAATGACGCCACCTGCTCCCTAAGTGGCGCCACTTTTCCACTACACCACAAGCTCTTTTGTGTCATTTTTCTTCTTCATTTATTTAAAAGGCCTACTAACTAAAGTCACAGTTCCCTTGGGCTAAAACTAAAATTTTTCCTATACCCTTACTTGATCCCAGAACATCTCTAACACCCCTAGACACTCCAAATTCATTACCCTCAAAGCCCACAAGCCAATTGTCTTTTTCTTGCTTACTTAAAAATTTTTTCGAGATCTAAAGCCCAAAGCCCAATAGGCCCAATGCTTCTAGGCCCAAATTTAGGGTGTTACAATTCTTCCCCTTAAAGAAATTTCGTCCTCGAAATTTCCAACTACTGAGATGGTGGTATCAACTACTCCTACCACGCTACGCAGCTGCACACTGAACCCTAATAATTTTAATACATACCCAAAACATCCACCTATCGCAAACATTCTCCACATACGCAGAATAAGTACCAAATTCCGATTCAAATGTTTACAAAGCCCTAACACTTCCACGGCCTCGTGGCCGCCTCTTCCTCCTCTTCTAGCGCTCATCGTTGATTCTCGTATTATCCGAATTAGGAATTTTATGAAGTTAGTACATAGTTCCACTTGTTTAGAACACATGTCTTATGTAAGTATTAACACTTTTTTTCTTAAAGCTATTTCGCTGGTCGTAAACCCACTACATGCTTTAGTTTTCTACGAGCTTTAGTCTCTAAAAGTCTATTTTAAAGTAGCCCATTATCTATATAGTTCAGTAATTTAAACAAATGTAGTACAGAAAACTTACTTGGCTCGACGCCGAGGGCTCGATGAACCACACTTCAAGAATCCTGAAAAAACTTTTTAAAACCCAAAATCTAATGCCCATTTCACCCCAAGCTTTGCAATGGGCTCGATTTACTAAATGTAACACCCCAAACCCGGCCTAGAAGATAGGCCCGAATCTGAAATGTCACATTAAAGGCGCACTTCAAAATAATTTACTAGTTAACCATTTAAGGCCTAAAAGCCCAAAACAAAAGATTATTCCAAAAACCATATTAGCACTTTAATAATTTTATGAAATTTCTTAAGTGGACAGTTGAAACAATAATAATAATAAACCAAAAATTCAAAGTCAAGTAGGAGTTACATGGCCTTATTACAATCCAATGAAAAAAAAACAAAGTATTTAAACAGAATCATTTGAATAAATTAAAATATTTGAACAACTTGTAGTGTGGCCATCTCCGAGTCCTCTCCTCGTCGAAGCGCCTATTCGGGATTACTCAAACATTTAAAATTAAGGGTGTGAGTTTCAAACTCGGTGTGTACAACCTTTGGCAATCAAATCACATACAAATATTCACATTGGGCCTAAGCCCTAACAAAATCGGTGGTCTTGGGCCTTAGCCCACAATGACCTCATATCATATCATATCGTATCATTTATAAGCAGATAATGCAAAACCCACCCCAAAAATCCTTCCGCTAAACACACCATTTTCCTTCCAACCTTATGACTCTGTGGGGAATTCTAGCTCGACCCACCCTCCGCTACACACCAAGGGTAGCTTGGCATGATGACTATCGAATGTTGCAGCAAAGCTGCTAATCATATGTTGGGCTTAAAGCCTTCTGTGGATCCATACCATACGGCTATGCGATCCCGGATCCTAAGCAGAATATCATATGAATGCATCAAACACAAAAGTAACATCCACAAACCCATATTCATCACATAGGGGTATTTTCGTCATTTCACTACCCAGGGGTATTTTTGTAATTCTACCCTAAAGGGGTATTTTGGTAATTTGGCAAATTAGGGGTATCTTGGTAATTTTACAATATAAGGGTATTTTAGTAATTTTACAATATAAGGGTATTTTAGTAATTTTACAATATAAGGGTATTTTAGTAATTTTCCAACATAAGGGTATTTTAGTAATTTTCCAATATAAGGGTATTTTAGTAATTTTCCAATATAAGGGTATTTTAGTCCCTCTCGGGTTTTAGTTATAAACTTTGGCCCATAAACAAGTCCTCGCGGTTAAAGTGAATAAACACTATGCACTAGGTAGGATCTCAAAAAAGAGGAGATGGGTCACTCGGACCGCTTAAGTACCAAGCTCTAACTAGATCCAATCCTAGACATGCATATGTCGGTTACCACACACTAACTAATCGACGTGTCCACAGACATGTTTGATTATTAGATTAAGTCTTATGTGATTTAATAGTTGTTCAGAACTAGGCCTAAAGTCCATTAAACCCTAGCATACTTGTCTACGTCCCCAGAAAGCCCATATTACATCCTTACGGCCCATTAGGCCCAAAAAAATCTCATTCATATGGCCTACTAGGCCCAAAACAATTCCAAATCATGCAACGTGCGTGACTAACTTAATACGTATGACCAAACCAACCAATTTCATCAAACTTAGCCTCAGGGCCCACCGGGCCCGTTTAGCCACTTTCGATTTTTCAGATTTTCGGCATTGCCGATATCGTGTGTGTGTAGTGTTTGTACACACCTGATCACTGCGACGTGCTATCCTATCCTTAGCCTTGATCCTACAACCAACCAACCTTCAATCAACCACTCATACTTAATCAAAAATATTTACTCAAAAGTCGAAACCTTATCAGTAACCTTAGTGTACCCCGGGTTCTAATGGCCCTTCCTTAGCTGCTAATCACAAGTGTACCCTAGATCCTTGCTAATAATCCTACCACGCTAGTGATCTCTGAACCTTACCCTTGTTAATACAAGATCCACGACAATGAGAAATTAGATCGCCCTTCGGCTTTCAACAAAACATACTAATGGGAGTTAACGAATACTTACCGAATCCAACCTTAGATCCTGTGACCTACCAAACGAGATTGACTTTTAACCTCGATCGAGAGTAGATACCAACTGATTTGTGATAGATAAAAACAACAAAGATTCGGCACTAATGGGGATTTCGGCAAGAGAAGATGATGGTAATTCGGTGATAGAAAAGTTTGGCTAAGAGAGAATTCGACAAAAAGGAATGATGGTTTTTCTAACAATGGAAGAATTCGGCAAATGTAAGAATAGAATGAGGGGAGAAAAGAAAAGATCAAATGTGCTTGTGTGTGGGTAACTACAGGATATTCGGTAAAGAAAAGAAAGACTAACTTATTTGCAAAACTCTCCAAATGCTGAAAGCCACAATGAAAATTCGTAATACCCCCTAAAAGACCAAAAAACGGCACTCATTTACCCTCCTAAGCCGAATTTATACACTTCCCACTTCCCACAACGGCACCAACTCTTCACACTTCTCAGCTCCTAACTTTTCTCCCTGATAAATCCTCAATCTTATCCTAAATTTTCTCTAAGATAAGCTCATTTATCCCTTTCTTAATTTTCTCTCAAGAACACTTCCTTCAGAGTTCACATCCAACGCCACTACTAACCATCTAGAAGGCAAAAGTTAAATCCCCAACAAAATACCATGCCACTACTCGAACCTTGGATTCCCTTGCCTGCTAATGACGCCAAAGAGAGAATTCGACAAAAAGGAATGATGGTTTTTCGGCAATGGAAGAATTCGGCAACACAAGAATAGAATGAGGGGGAGAAAAGAAAAGATCAAATGTGCTTGTGTGAGGGTAACTACAGGATATTCGGTAAAGAAAAGAAAGACTAACTTATTTGCAAAACTCTCCAAATGCTGAAAGCCACAATGAAAATTCGTAATACCCCCTAAAAGACCCAAAAACGGCACCCATTTACCCTCCTAAGCCGAATTTATACACTTCCCACTTCCCACAACGGCACCAACTCTTCACACTTCTCAGCTCCTAACTTTTCTCCCTGATAAATCCTCAAACTCATCCTAAATTTTCTCTAAGATAAGCTCATTTATCCCTTCCTTAATTTTCTCTCATGAACACTTCCTTCAGAGTTCACATCCAACGCCACTACTAACCATCTAGAAGGCAAAAGTTAAATCCCCAACAAAATACCATGCCACTACTCGAACCTTGGATTCCCTTGCCTGCTAATGACGCCACCTCCCTGCTTCCTAAGTGGCGCCACTTTGCCACTACACCACAAGCTCTTTTGTGTCATTTTTATTCTTCATTTATTTAAAAGGCCTACTAACTGAAGTCACAGTTCCCTTGGGCTAAAACTAAAATTTTTCCTATACCCTTACTTGATCCCAGAACATCTCTAACACCCCTAGACACTCCAAATTCATTACCCTCAAAGCCCACATGCCAATTGTCTTTTTCTTGCTTACTTAAAAATTTTCTGAGATCTAAAGCCCAAAGCCCAATAGGCCCAATACTTCTAGGCCCAAATTCGGGGTGTTACACTGAGTCTTTGACCCTCAATTGGTAATAACCGGACCTCAAATCTATCTTGGAAAACACCATGGCTCCCTTTAAGCGATCAAATAAATCGTCGATCCTTGGCAATGGGTACTTATTCTTCACAAAGAACCTTATTAAGTCGCGGTAATCTATACATAATCTCATGGAACCATCTTTCTTTTTCACAAATAGCACTGGAGCACCCCACGGAGAATAACTTGGTCTTGCAAAGCCTTTGTCCGTTAACTCTTGCAACTGTACTTTTAATTCTTTCAACTCGGTCTGAGCCATTCTATACGGACCAATCGATATAGGTGCAGTACCAGGGGCTAACTTAATGCCAAATTCAATTTCTCTCGTCGGAGGCAACCCTGGCAACTCTTCTAGGAATACATCTGGATACTCACATACTATCGGTACTGATTCCATTCTTAACTCAGTTTCTTTGGCATTCATCACAAAGGAAAGATATGCTTCATATCCCTTTCTTACATATTTCTGGGCAGACATAGGAGAGATCACTATAGGCAGTTTGTCTTGTTCATCTGATTCAACACGAAGGGTGTCCCCATTTTCACATCTCAATTCAATGTATTTCTTTCCAAAATTTACTGTCACATCATGAGGGGTTAACAAGTCCATACCAAGTGTAACACCCCGAATTTTTGGGCCTAGAAGTGTTGGGCCTTGTGCATGGAGCCGCTAGGAGACTGCACATAAAAGTTTATGTGTGCAAGAAATATCACAAATTGCTTGTTTACTTTTGTGGCTAAGTGATTTAGAAAGAGTTGGGAGTGTTGGAGGAGTCCTGGGTTCAAACCAGGGCTCTAGCAAAAAAATTAGTTTTTCCCTTTAGGTGATCTTGGCATTAGTTTGAAGGCCTTATTAATATTTGAGGACTAAAATATGACACAAGGAGGCATGTGGTCTGGTGGCAATATGGCGCTAGGAGTATGCATGTGGTCTGAGGTTCAAGTCATGGGATGAGCATTGAGGAATTTATTTTGCACCTGTGCCGTGTAAGTGGTTGTAATTGTTTAGAACTCTACTTGGTGGGGGTTTGAATTGGTCTTGGAATTTGAATGTGTGGTGGGAGTCGCTTAAGGAGTGATTTATGGAGTAGCTTAGGGAGATAATCATGGGATTTTGAAGGGGGAGGTGTTTTAACCTAGTTGGACTTTGTGAGTGTGGCAAATTCGGTATAGGGTAGGGTGAGTGCCGTTTGTGGTCATTGTTGGGTATAGCCGAATCTTGCTAAGAAGAGTTTTTGTTTTTTCTTTTCACTCGTTTTGGTACATTTTTTTTTGGTTTTCAATATCCTGGTTATACTCTTTTCTAAGCCGAAATTGCATTACCATTTAGGCCACCTATTAGCCGATTTCTCCTCTTCTAGTCCTCTTCTTTTCTTTCTAATTATTTTATCTTTCTCCTTTCTTCATCTCAAACTCTTGTGCCGATTTCTTCAATCTAGACTCTCATTCTTCACTTCAACAATTGACGTTCGTGGTTCATTCCTCTATTATGCCGGGTATTGTTCTTCTTCTTTTCTCTCTTCTCTACTAACCTCTTCTTCAATTGGTTTTGGGCCATAGCTGAACCTTCAAACTATATTTCTCACCCATTTTCTTTGGCTAGGCCGAGTCTTTGTGTTTCTCTGCCAAATCGTTGTTGTTTCTTTGTCGAACTACTCTCCTTGCATTTAGTTTTCGGTGTGGTAAGGGTTCCTGATCAACCAGTAAGTGCACTCCTTTTCTCCTTGCTTTTAGTTGAGGCCGAATGCTCTTTTATGTTGTTAAAGGTTATCAAGTGTGGTCGTAAACCACAACCTTATACAATCTTGGTTAATAAGGTTCCTTGGGTAACGCAGATATCTACAAGTAGTTGATCGTTGCTAACGATTAGTGAGGATTTAGGGAAGCTCGATCGAGTAGGGTTTGGTGCTAGGGTTTCGTGGCGCGCTTCGTAATCAAGGTGTGTACATACACACCACTCCTTCTGATCGTAGATCAACAAAATGCCGAAAGGCCAAAATACCGGCGAATGATGCCACACGAGCGTGCGATCGCATGTGTGGTGGATCGAGCCCACGAATTTGGGGCGTAAGATGGTTGAGGCCACCACGAGCGTTCTCATGGGCATAGGTCGTTTTGGGCCGCGTTGGGGCCAAAATGGGCCGTGTAGGCCCAATGGGCCTGTGGGCCCCACACGGATTAAATTTGCATATTGTGGTAAATGTTAGACCGAGCTGTGTAGTCCACATGGCTAGGGTCATTTCTGGCAATGGGTCCTGTGACCCACTGGGCTTGTGGGCCCCACACGGATAAAATGCATGTTATATGGTTTCTATTGGTTTGGACTGTGCTGTTCGTTTAGCCGAGGCTATATCTGGGTTAATTGGGCCACACGAGTATGTGGGCCCACTTGAGCCGAGTAATGGGCCTTAGGCCCATTTACCCCGTTGTGACTGTTTACGTTATTTAAGTCGCTCGAGGCCACGGTGGACCTTCTGTTGGGTCGCTGGGACCCCGGTTTAAAAAATTACCGAAATACCCCCGATTTGTAAAATTACCGAAATACCCTCGATTTGTAAAATTATCGAAATACTCTCGATTTGTGAAATTACCAAAATACCCCGATTTGATAATTTTCAAAATTACCGAAATACCCTCGATTTGTAAAATTACTGAAATACCCTTGATTTGTGAAATTACCAAAATACCCTCGATTTGTGAAATCACCAAAATACCCCTGATTTGCAAAATTACTGAAATACCCTCAATTTGTAAAATTACCAAAATACCCTTGATTTGTGAAATTACCGAAATACCCCTAATTTGTGAAATCACTGAAATACCCCCGATTTGCAAAATTATCGAAATACCCTTGATTTGTGAAATTACTGAAATACCCCCGATTTGTGAAATCATCGAAATACCCCTAATTTGAAAAATTACCGAAATACCTCGATTTGTAAAATTACCAAAATACCCTCGATTTGTAAAATTATCAAAATACCCTTGATTTGTGAAATTACCGATATAGCCTTGATTTGCAAAATTACCGAAATGCCCTTGATTTTGGAAATTACCAAAATACCCCTGAAGGGTAGGATTACTGAAATACCCTTATAGGGTAAAATGACTATTTTGCCCTTGTGGGTAAATGACTGACTTAGACTATGAATTTGACTGATTTGGCTGTGATTGTATGACTGTGTTTTAACTGACTTGACTGTGGTCGTGTGACTGATATGCTTTTAATATGTGTTTAAATGACTTTACTGAGCATGGCCATTTTGCATACACGTGTAATGATTGAGCATGACATACACGACATATTGCATGGGGTTGGGACATTGATACGGAGGAAGTTCTGATAGGGTCGCATGGGTCGCATGAGACGACTATGGATCCAGTATTGATCTGTTAAGGTCGCACGGGTCGCATGAGACGATTGTGGACTGACGGACGGCTTAAAGCCGCGTAATCTGATTATGGCTCTGTGCCAAAATAAATATGGCTCTGTGCCATCTTGATTATGGCTTTGTGCCAATCGTGCTTATCCGTGGCTATGTGTCTAACTTATATATTGATGACTCTGTGTCGATCATGATTACCCGTGGCTGTGTGCCGATTATATTACCATCGCTGATGGCTATGTGCCAAACTTATTACAGTTACCGATAGCCTTGTGCCATCCTGATTATGGCTCTTTGCCATCCTAATTATGGTTTATAACCATTTTGTTTATGGCTCTTGGCCATTCTGTTTACTGGCAGCTTTGCTGCGATTTTGGTTAGTGCCGCAACCGATGCTAACATTGGGAGTGTAGGGATGGCGTGGGTGATTTATTCCCCGCAGGTAGTGCAGGGTTGGACGAAGGCAAGTGCAGGGTTGGATGGGATGAGTAAGCATGCATCACACATTATGCATATGGAATTGATTCTGATAAGGGCTGAGGCCCAAGTGGAATTGTACTGGGCTTAGACCCACAGACATTGTTCTGTTACTGTTTTGGGCTCCGGCCCAGACTTATTCTGAATTCGGTCTATTTTACTAACTGTTTTAGTTAGGAGGGGATTGCACACTGAGTTTTCACAAACTCCCCCCATTTTTAACTATGCAGGTAATCCCTAGCTTTAGGAGGATCGATGCTGTGAGGGACTCAGAGATGGCCACACGACTGCCTTTAGACTTCATTTATGCTTTAGATTCCATTTTGGGTTTTAAATTTTTTAATAAGGCCTCTTTAAGGTTCTGGGTTTTAACTTAGGATTTTTATTTACCTTAAATTATATCTGTTAAAAGTAAATCACGATTTTCCAAAATGTTAACTGTTTTAAAATAACACTACGTTTTCGCAACATTTTCAAAATGGTTTTGCGACTTAATCAATTTCGTAAATCGATTACTCTCAATATTAGCTTCCGCAACTAAAAAGATATTTTGGGAATAAAATTAATAATTTTTCAATGTACCACATTTTAAAAATAAACTAACGTAACTGGGATTTTACTTAAGCTTTTAAACAAGAAGGGTTTTCAATGAAAACATAGTTTTCGAAAAACACTTCAATGTGACACGCCAGGTTTGGGTCTAACTTCTAGGCCGGGTTTGGGGTGTTACACCAAGAATTATATCGAATTCATCAAATGGCAATAGCATGAGATTTTCCTTAAAATAATGACCTCTAATCATCAATGGGCAATCTTTGCAAACCTTATCAACTAATATACTTTTGCCTAAAGGATTGGACACTTTTATCACAAACTCTGCCGACTCTACAGGCATGCTCATACTAGATGCTAATTTCATGCAAATATATGAGTGGGTAGATCCTGGATCAATTAAAGCAACAACATTAGCATCATGGAGAGAAAATGTACCCGTAATTACATCTGGGGATGACGCCTCTTCGCGAGCGCGAATAGAATAAGTCCTCGCAGGTGCTCTACCCTCAGATTTTGTAGCCTGCTCTCTAGATGCACTCTTACTACTCGTTCCACTTCTCGGGTTTCTCTGTTGTCTCCCTCTAGTAGTGCTTCCCGATTTGGCACTCTGAATTTTCTCTTTTTCAACCATCTCAGGGCATTCTCTAATGAAATAATCTTGGGAACCACACTTAAAGCAGGCTCTCTCGTGGGCTCGACACTCACCGGGATGTCGTCTGCCACACTGTGGGCATTCCGGTCTATTAGGTCGAGTGTTCCCAACACTAGCAACTAAGGTAGTTTGAGCTTTAATCCCCGAGTACTGTTTACTCTTACTTCTGTTTGAAAACCCGACTGAAGTAGCTGATCGGGTAGGGAAATCTCTCGACTTCTTAGACGAGGACTGAAATGACTTATTCAATTGTCTCTTTCTTGAGTCACGAGACTCTATCTCAGCTTTTCTTTTCTCTTTCACCAATTCCTCGGCTTTACAAGCCCGATCCACTAGCACAATAAATTCCTTCAACTCAATGACACCAACAAATAATCTGATATCTTCATTTAATCCGTCCTCAAACTGTTTACACATAATGGCTTCAACAGATACACACTCTCGAGCGTATTTGCTGAGCCTTACGAACTCACGCTCATACTCAGTTACTGTCATTCTACCTTGTTTCAGTTCAAGGAATTCATTTCTTTTCTGGTCGATAAACCTTTGGCTAATGTACTTCTTCCGGAATTCTTCTTGAAAAAATTCTCATGTGATCCTTTCCCTTGGTAAAATTGACACAAGGGTGTTCCACCACTGGTAAGCAGAATCTCTCAGAAGAGATACTACACATTTCATGCACTCTTCAGGTGTGCAGGATAACTCATCAAATACCCTGATGGTATTTTCAAGCTAGAATTCCGCTCTTTCCAGATCATCATCTTTACTAGTTCGAAATTCCTCGTCTCCTTGCTTCCAGATTCTATTAACCGGAGGCTTTTCTCTCATTACCACTTCTACCACTTGGGGAGCTACTGGGGTAGGTTGAAGAATAGGTGGGGGTGGAGGGGGTTATGCATTCGGGTTTGCACGAACAAACTCCGTGTACCATGTATTCATCATGTGGAGAAAGGCTTCCCTAGCCTCTTCTCCTTCTCTCTGACTTACAGTCATTGGTCTATTCTCAATCTCATTTGGCACTGTCCCTTCAGCGAGAGCCGGCGCGTTACTTTCTACATCATCTGCCACATCTCTATCTGGATCCATTTACTATATAAAAACACAATTTAAATTGTCAAGAGTCTTAACAATGAATGAACCATGTCAAACAATGGTCTACTCCTTCTCTCAGCTATGCCATTCTGATGTGGAGTGCCCAACGCAGTCAACTGGGATAATATCTCATTCTCTATGAGGTATCTTAAGAACTCGTCGGACAACTATTCTCCACCTCGGTCAAACTGAAGATTATTTATGGATAAACCTAATTGCTTTTCCACTTCTGCACAAAACGTTCAAAATTTATCAAATGTTTTTCTTTTGCAGTGCATTAGATACATATATCCATATCAAGAATAGTCATCGATAACAATCACGTAATAATCGTAACTTCCTCGGGCACTGATGCTCATGGGACCACATACATCAGTGTGCACTAGTTCTAAAGGTTGGTTGGCTCTTTTACCTTTCGCATTATAAGACCTCTTAGTCATTTTACCTTCCAAGCAAGATTCACATTGTGGAAGACTAACTTTCTTAAGCATACTTAAGGGACCATCTTTCACGAGTCTAGTAATTCTTTCTTGGTTAATATGACAAAGTCTTAAGTGCCATAGGTACTTCTCATTAGAGGGAGAAGTTTTAAGCTTTTTATTCACTATTTCAGTTTGAAGCATCGAGTAGTTATTTGGTTTGATAAAGTAGAGATTGTTTTCCATCCATTCATTACAGATTAAAGAATGATTTCTATGAATAGCAATCCCTTTAATGAATGTCACAGTATAATCGTCATAAAATAAACATGCTACAGAAATTAAATTCCTCTTAAAATGAGGTATATAAAACATGTTATTTAAAACAATCTTCCTAAAATTATCAAAGTGTAAAATAACTTCTCCCACTACTTCAGCTGAAACATAGCTCTCATCTCCAGCCCGCAACGAGAGGCTCTTGTCACGCAGACTTCTCGTTTCACTAAACCCCTGTAAAGAAACACACACATGGTTGGTGGCTCCAGAATCAATAACCCAGTTGTCAATTGATTTTTCCACTAAGCGAGCTTCCACCATAAAGAGTTCCATACATTTTCCCTTTTCGGCTAGGTAATACAAATACTCCTTGTTGTTTGATTTGAAATACACTTTCTTGTTGCAAAAGATACATTTGATCTTTTTAGGATCTTTTGACTTCTTAGCCTTTTTTCCTATCCACAAAAGGTGGAACTGAAGACTTAGTTGGTTTCTTCTTTCCCTTAGCTTTTTGCTTCCCTTAGAGGAAAAGGGGCCCACTGCTAAGTTTGCTTTAGGCTTCTCCTAAACTGACTTACCATCATTAAGCATCAGCACATAGGATTGTAATTCCTTCATAAGCTGAGTCAAGGTAAGCGTCTTATTCCCCAAGTTGTAAGCGGCCCTAAAACCAGCAAACTCATTAGTTAAGGATTTGAACACTATTTCAATTTGAGTTTTCACTTCTAGTTCAGCCCCATTGCCCTTCGCTTCCGTAAAGAATCCCATAAGCTTAAGCATATTTTCTTTTATTAGAGTGTCGATTTTCTGTCGCGAGTTAATCAAATTTGTAATAGCAGATTGTTGAGCCAATGCGACTTGACCTCCGAGCAAATCCTCCAAATTTTTCATAATCTCTTTGGCAGTACTGAAATTCTCATGTTGCTTTTGTAACACACTACTCATGCTCGCTAACATATAACATTGAGCAATCGAATTAGAATCTCTCCAGCAATTTCTCACTTTGGCCTGAGCTTCAGAAGTGCATGTTTCATCAAGAACGAATTTGTGTTTCTCATAGCTGAGAACTATCAGTAAGTTTCGTTTCCATTCTCAAAAGTTATCTCCATTTAATTTATTCTCAGTAAGAATGTTAATAAGAGGAGTAGGAAACATATTTGAACTAAAAAAAATAAAGATTCACTAATTACTATCTTTGTATTAAGCAAATATTTTTCATTTCAGCAACATATCAAGAATGTAGTATGATGCATGCGTCTTGTATTAAAACCTTGAAAAAATATTTTTTTTAATTGCTACGATCATTCTCACACCCATCAACCATGTCGCCTTAGGGTCCCATGATTAACTAGCAAGAACATGGATTACATCCAATCAGTTCGTGAATCTTAATTCTCAAGACTCCATACGAGCTAACAATCGTTTAACATTTGACCATCATCTCTAGCTTAAATATCGTTTCTTGGGAAACTATTTAATAAGAGATGATCTTGAGTGTGTAACCATTGACTCAACACCCATCATTTACATGCTCTCATTTGTTAGTCATCTTAGGACAATCCCTCTGAAAGTCATGCATGACTAGTTGTCCTTAAAAGGAAATCCCATCTAGTGAACCCACATGACAAATTAAACCTTGAGGTGCGGCCAAGGTAGGAACCGGCTCGACATTTTATCATGCTATCACTTAAGGACCATCAATAGAGGTCATAGGACTTGTTCAAGGACCTTCTCCCACTCAATATTTTAAAAACATGCAAGGTTTTTTATCTCAAATTTCAAGAATGATCATATAATAGTCCTATTGGCATTCTTACCTAATCTAAATGTCTTGCTTCCAATATATGCATGGCATGCTATGGCAATTTTATAATATTCACATACATTCACAAGAATCAATCAATCATAAAAACAAAGAATTATGATTCTCCACAGTTTTTCTTTTAAGGGAAAAACCGAAGAAGTGAATGTGAATCGTGCACCAAGTAGGGTCCCAGGAAAGCGAGGTGAGTCAAATTTGACTGCTTGAAAACCAGCCTTTCTTAGCCAGAGCCAATCTTAGACAAGCACCTTCTCATTACCACATTTCTCATAATTATTGAATTACCTAAATAAGTGAATGGAACAATACAACACATGTATTTCCTCATTACCACACTTCTTATTTTTTAAACGATCAACTATGGATCATCTCATATATATATATATATATATCACAATTATAACTTTACATAATATAAATATTATAAAAAAATTTTAAAACAGATATATAATGAGATAGGTAATTAAAATAAAATTGTCAGCCAATCTTTCAATGGTTCTATTTCTAGAAAATAAATGAAAAAATAAAATTACATAACTTTTCGCCACAAGGCATTCATTGGGTCTTCAACCGCCATCGCCTCTTTTCCCTGTCATGGAATCATTTTGGAAAAATTACATTTAAGTCCTATGCCCATTTTTGACTGACAAGAAATCTATGAATTTAGAAAAAAAAAATAGCCCTACGTGGAGATGATATTCAACAATCTATTTCATAAGAACCACAACTTCGGCAATAAAAAATAATTATATAACAAATATATAATATCACATTCATTCCCATATATAACTCAAAACATGCATAAGATCTAAAGAATGTCACTTTCTATGTAATCAAATCATTCAAGAAGAAGAGAAATTTATTTTGATTATCTGTTTATACTTATAAATAGAACACAACTTGGCTCATGATACCAATTGTTGGAAAAACGAGTTTGAAAAATGTAGCGGAAAATAAATTTAGAGAAAACTAAGTTTTAAAAATGTTTCCAAAACAAGATCTTGGTTGTGATATCTAAAGTAATGAACACTTAATCAAAATTGTACCTTTACAATTCGTCTCGGATGAGCGCTTCCACTATAATATGTAATTAATAAAATACTATTAAGATAAGTATTAAATTAAATTTAATATTAAACTATTAAAATAATATTATTTTTGAAATATTTAATCTGAAATCAAATTCTTTGGTAGAGTCCCAATAGCAGTGTAACTCTTCCACTACTCAACCACTGAAGACCAACCGCCGTCAGCCACTGCGACGTCGCCACTTCAGCCATCAGCACTGCCATGTTCAGTGATGCAGGTGTGACACCCTTACGGCACCCCAAGCCGGTTTGGCCACCACTAGTTCGGTACAGGTCAATGACAACTCGACCGGTCTGATCTAGCCATCGGTTGGACCGTCAGCTCGATTTCACATACTAGGCTTGATTCAACCAATTTTAGGGTCTTGGTCTCGATTTTGGGCTACTGAGCCCAATTTATGATCTCCGATCCAATTTTTAAGTTCAATTACCCATTGGACCAATTATCTGACTTGAAAATTAAATTCCAAAAATATCATATTAATTTTAATTAATTTTATTAATTTAATTTTACTTTATTCAAATTAGTTTTCCCAAAAATCACTTAGTTTTTCAAATTAATTTTTCAAGAAAATTATTTAATCAAATTCTCTAGTTGAACAATTCTCACGACCACCTAATTTAATTCAACATCTAATAAATTGACTCAATTAAATTATTTCCAAAGTCATAGAATTATCTTCTGATTCAAATGCAGTTCGATCGAGCTTTTGTTGAGCTACCAGAAGGACCAATCGGACATATACAATTAGGCTCTAGTGATTGCAATTATGTCTAGAAGCATCGTTCCAATGATTCACAATTACTTCATCATGGAATGAGTCAAAATGAAGTACCATGATTGAAAACTCCTTATTGTATACTCTTTACGAAAACAATTCATCCAATTGTTTTGTCCAATGACCTCATCATATGTGTGTTACCCTCATATGATATCCATGATTCCTTTGAGTTAAATCCATTCACTCAATACAATCCTTGTAACATCCTAAATTAGGGGTTGTGTGTAATTTGAATATTTTCCCATGTGTGTGCTTGAAGGATTAAATTCTAGGATCATTGGGCATGTTCTAAGGTCTAGATTTCAACCCGAGCTAGGCCTGACTTAGTGTTAAAAAATTTCTTTTTAAGGGTTAAAAGGAAGGAAGCTAGGGGATAGGGGTTAAATAAAATTTTGGGTAAACGTGACACAAAGAAACAGCATGGCTAAGTGGCCTTCATGCGCCACTTAGGTGCCTTGGAGGTGGCGTCAAACGGAGGTCTCGGGTTCAAACGCAAGGGACGCAAGGAGTTTTATTTTTTTTTTTGGGCTTTGGCGTTGAAGGAGTAAGGGCCGGGAGAAGGCTTATAATTAAAAGGTGAGGGCTTTATGTCATGAAATTCCAAAGGGAAGAGTGGCTTAAGGCCCGAAAAGGAGGGGGTGCTACTTGTGGTCATTTGGTTCGAGTCCAAGAAGACATTTGGATTTTTATTTTTTCCTCTTTCTTCTTTGGCGTGAAAGAGAGAAAGAATTGGCATGATTTTGGACTCTTCAAAGTGATAGAGTTTGAGCTTATTTTTTTAATTTAATTTGGAAGAGTAATTAATAGTATTTTATTTTCATTATAATTGTTTAAGGAGGATTAGGAGATAAAGATGTGAGATAAATCTTGCATTTTTGAAAGCTGAAATTATCACCTAAAAAGGAGAGTCTTTTGGCGAATATTGGACTCCTTGAGGGGCTGTCCATATCTGCTTTGTACAAACAAAGATGTGCCAAAGTTGAATTTATTTTCTTTTCTTTTCTCCAGAATTTCTTGTCTGAAACCACCCCCTTTCCTACATCTTCTTTTTTTTTCTTTTTCTTCCTCCACTAGCCAGAACCTACCCTCCTCCTTCACTAAAATTTCCAGCCCTTCCAATTGTGCATTTGGTGAATCTCCCTAAAGAGAGGTCTTTGATATGTGGAGTTTAAGAGCCTACATAAATTAAGGGAAGCTTTGGAAATTATTTTTCCAAGGGTGAGTTGGGGCAAATTAAGACTTCGGGATTTGTTTGGGAATCAATTCCGTTCAAGGTAAGGCCGTAAAAGAACCTCTGACATTACTTGGTTTGGCCGAATAGGCCTAAGTCCCTAACCATGCTTTTTGGTCGATTATAGGACAAGAGATCTAGCGACGTAGATCGGATCTTCGGGATCTAGGAATTCCGGTAGAAACAGGTGTGTGTAAACTCTTTACACACTTTATTAATAAACTTGCTATATTATTGTCTTGAGTATAAATTTTGGTAGTGATCTATGATATGCTTGTGGGCTTAAACATGGATTCCGAGTAAGTCCCCTGACTTGTGATTTTTGATATATGTTTGCATGCCATCACATGATGTTTAATACTATGACATGATATATGAAATTTGTTGTATAAGCATGTGATGGTGGGATTGATGAGAGGAGGGGGATGAACTATGGACTGTCGTCAGTGGTTTTGACCACAAGATGGGTTGGCCCCATCAGATTATTGTGACCTATGGTCATCAGTGGTTTTGACCACAACGATTGATTATTTGCGACTAAGTCCCGGTGGTTTGGTACCACGATGGTTTTGACCACATTTGATATATCGTGACCTATGGTCATCGGTGGTTTTAACCACACGATGGGTTGGCCCCATCATCGATTTGTGACTCTAAGTCATCGGTGGTTTTGACCAATCAAGTGGTTTTGACCACACGGGGTAGAAAAGGAGTATGGATGGTTAGGTTGGGTTGCATGTGCATGTTTATTAATGACTTGTGTATGAGTTACCTTACCGGGTGGGGGATTACACACTGAGTCTTGGTGACTCACCCCCCTTCCTTTACCATTTTGCAGATGAGTAGAACGCGGAGATTGGGCCGGAGAGGACTCGAGGCGGCCATGCTTATCAGTGGATCTGAAATTACTTTGTTTAAGTTAATCTTATTTATTTTTTTTAAAGTCTTTTAATTTGGGTTGTAATAAGGCCGCTAATTCTTGGATGTTTATTTTATTGCTTTACTTTACTCATGTTATTACAAATGGAATCTTATAAAAATTAATTGAACTGGTTAAAAGTAACTTTTCTAACTTAATAACTTTTACGAGTTTTCAAAGAAGTTACCATCGGGTAACAAAATTCACCACTTCAATAATGATTTTGAAAGTTCCTTAAATTTTAAATAATCAGACAGTTTCAAAGAGTTCATCAACCCAACCATGTTTATAAAAGCCCAATTTAGTTTTCAAACACCGTTTTAAAACCTTAGCCAAATTTTATCAAATTTTCACCAAACTTTCAAATTGGTCCAAATTATTTTACTCCGTGACATACCAGATCCGGTCAGGACTCATGGGCCGGGTTTGGGGTGTTACAATCCTATTTTATCTCATTGTCACCATTGTGTCTTCTTAATGATTAATATGATCACTGTCAACAAATGACTGTGATAAATTGCTCATTCGAGAATGAACAACCCGTGGCCATGTTCCATATTTGTAACACCCCAAACCCGGCCTAGAAGTTAGGCCCGAATCTGGAATGTCTCATTAAAGGCGCACTTCAAAACAATTTACTAGTTAACCATTTAAGGCCCAAAAGCCCAAAACAAAAGATCATTTCTAAAACCATATTAACACTTTAATAATTTTATGAAATTTCTTAAGTGGGTAGTTGAAACAATAATAATAATAAACCCAAAATTTAAAGTCAAATAGGAGTTACATGGCCTTATTACAATCCAATGAAAAAAAATAAAGTATTTAAAACAGAATCATTTGGATAAATTAAAACATTTGAACAGCTTGTAGTGTGGCCATCTCTGAGTCCTCTCCCACGTCAAGCCGTTTATTCGGGAATACCTGAAACATTAAATTAAAGGGTGTGAGTTTCGAAACTCAGTGTGTACAACCCTTGGCAATCAAATCACATACAATTATGGGCCTAAGCCCTGTCGAAATCGATGGTCTTGGGCCTTAGCCCACAATGACCTCATACCAAATCATATCGCATCGTAAACAAGATAATGCAAAACCCACCCCAAAAGTCCATCCGCTACACACACCATTTCCCTTCCAACCTTATGACTCCTGTGGGGAATTCTAGCTCGACCCACCCCTCCGCTACACACCATGGGTAGCCCAATTGCAGTACTACCGAACATTGCAGCAAAGCTGCAAATCATATATTGGGCTTAAAGCCTTCTGTGGATCCATGCCATACGGCCATGCGATCCTGGATCCATACCATACGGCCATGCGATCCTCAAATCTTCCTCCGTACCATAATTCCCACCCATATGCATCCTAAGCAGAATATCATATGAATGTATCAAACACACAAGTAACATCTATAAGCTTATATTCGTCACATAGGGGTATTCTCGTCATTTCAGTACCCAGGGGTATTTTCGTAATTCTACCCTACAGGGGTATTTTGGTAATTTGGAAAAATAGGGGTATCTTGGTAATTTTGAAAATAGGGGTATTCTGGTAATTTAAAAAGCTAGGGTTATTTTAGTAATTTTACACATAAGGGTATTTTAGTAATTTTACAAATATAAGGGTATTTTAGTAATTTTACAAATATAAGGGTATTTAGTAATTTTACAAATATAAGGGTATTTTAGTAATTTTACAAATATAAGGGTATTTGGTCCCTCTCGGGTTTTAGTTATAAACTTTGGCCCATAAACAAGTCCTCGCGGTTAAAGTGAACAAACACTATGCACCAAGTAGGATCTCAGAAAAGAGGAGGTGGGTCACTCGGACCACTTAAGTACCAAGCTCTCACTAGATCCAATCCTAGACATGCATATGTCGGTTACCACACTCTAACTAATCGACTTGTCCACAGACATGTTTAATTAGCTTAAGTCTTATGAAATTACAAAGTTGTTCAAGCTAGGCCTAAAGTCCATTAACCCTAACATACTTGTCTACGCCCCCATCAGCCCATCTCATGTCCTTACGGCCCGTTAGGCCCAAATCTCATCATATGGCCTATTAGGCCCAAAACATATCCAGATCATGTATCAAGCGTAGCTAACTTAATTCGTATAATCAACCAAACCATTTTATCAAACTTAGCCTCAGGGCCCACCGGGCCCATTTTGCCACTTTTGGCTTTTTGACTTTTCGGCATTGCCGATATCGTGTGTGTAGTGTTTGTACACACCTTATCACTGCGACATGCTATCCTATCCTTAGCCTTGATCCTACAACCAACCAACCTTCAATCAACCACTCATAATTAATCAAAAATATTTACTCAAAAGTCGAAACCTTACCGTAACCTTACCGTGTGCCCCCGGGTTCTAATGGCCCTTCCTTAGCTGCTAATCACAAGTGTACCCTAGATCCTTGCTAACGATCCTACCATCCTAGCGATCTCTGAACCTTACCCTTATTAATACATGGTAATGGAAAAGAGGGGTTAGATAGCCCTTCGGCTTTCAATAAAACGTACTAAGGGGAGTTAACAGAATACTTATCGAATCCAACCTTAGATCCTGCGGCCTACCAAACGAGATTCAGCTTTTAACCTTGACTGAGAGTAGATACCAACTGATTTGTGATAGAGAAAAACAACAAAGATTCGACACTAATGGGGGATTTCGACAAGAGAAGATGATGGTAATTCGGCAATAGAAAAGTTTGGCTAAGAGAGAATTCAGCAAAAAGGAATGATGGTTTTTCGGCAATGGAAGAATTCGGCAACAAAAGAATAGAATGAGGGGGAGAAAAGAAAAGATCAAATGTGCTTGTGTGAGGGTAACTACAGGATATTCGGTAAAGAAAAGAAAGACTAACTTATTTGCAAAACTCTCCAAATGTCGAAAGCCACAATGAAAATTCGTAATACCCCCTAAAAGACCCAAAAATGGCACTCATTTACCCTCCTAAGCCGAATTTATACACTTCCCACTTCCCACAACGGCACTAACTCTTCACACTTCTCAGCTCCTAACTTTTCTCCCTGATAGCTCCTCAATCTCATCCTAAATTTTCTCTAATATAAGCTCCTTTATCCCTTCCTTAATTTTCTCTCATGAACACTTCCTTCAGAGTTCACATCCAACGCCACTACTAACCATCTAGAAGGAAAAAATTAAATCCCCAACAAAATACCATGCCACTACTCGAACCTTGGACTCCGTTGCATGCTAATGACGCCACCTCCCTGCTCCCTATGTGGCGCCACTTTGCCACTACACCACAAGCTCTTTTGTGTCATTTTTCTTCTTCATTTATTTAAAAGGCCTACTAACTCAAGTCACAGTTCCCTTTGGCTAAAACTAAAATTTTTCCTATACCCTTACTTGATCCCAGAACATCTCTAACACCCCTAGACACTCCAAATTCATTAACCCTCAAAGCTCACATGCCAATTGTCATTTTCTCGCTCACTTAAAAATTTTCTGAGACCCAAAGCCCAATTCTTCTAGGCCCAAATTCGGGGCGTTACAATATTTATCAATCTACACAATGTCAATGAGAGGATATATTTAACTCTTTAATTGATCTATGAATTCCATTATTGCTAGTAAATTTATGTCATACACAAGTCATGTACCCAACATACCGGCTATGGACTTTGTAACACCCCAAACCCGGCCTAGACGTTACGACCAGATCTAGTGTGTCACATAGGAGGTTTGTTAAAAAGCTAAGCGTAAGTTGAAGACATTGCATCTCTTTAAAACTTCGAGTTACAATGTTCGTTAGTAAAAACCTAGTTGGTTTAATGTCCTTTTTATGAAGTTATTAATGTTTTAACAATAAAACTGTTTCCACTTGTGAAAAATCAAACTTGAGTATTTGCGAGAACGTGATGTTTTGTAAAATGATTAATATTGCTTTAAGAAAATCCCGTGTTTATGAAATCAACAGTTATTAACAGAAACTTTAAAAGAAAATTTAACCAAAGGCCTTATTACAAATATTAACCCACAGAATAAAAATAATCTTAGAAATAAAGCAAAAAGGAATTTACTAAAGTTTGCAAGCGATGTTTCTAAGTATGGCCTCCATCGAGTCGTCCACGGCTCTAAATCCTACTGTTGAGAATTACCTGCGAGATTAAGGAAAAAGGGGTGAGTTACAGGAACTCAGTGTGTAATCCCCTAAACCGACATTAACTGGGCCCTGAACCCATATGACAACAAAGTGGGCCTGAGCCCAACAATCATAATAATGCAAGTGATGAATTGATGCAGTCCCACCCATCCATCCAACACACCCCCGACCAGCCAATCACACCTGTAGGGATCAAGTCGACCCACCCCGCCGCTCACACCAAATATGCAGTCAAGCTGTTAAACATAGAATGTTTGTGGCCGAGCCACCAGAGTCATGATCACAAGTATGTATATTTATATATATATTGTGGCTGAGCCACCGGGCTACACTGCTCTTCATTCAATATCTCGCCCCATGCAACATGATAGAATGCAACATACATGTCAATATATCAAAGCATAGCGTAGCATACAATCGGCCCTATTAGGGCATTTTTGGTAACTCGGCCCAATAAGGGCATTTTGGTAAATCAGCCCAATAAGGGCATTTTGGTAAATCGGCCCAATAATGGCATTTTGGTAAATCAACCTGCCAACAGCAATTCTAGCGAATTTTCGAACTGTAGTTACTTAAGCGAGTTGTTCGTTTACAAATAATATTCGGGTTTATTAAGCATACGAATAACGGTGATTCTGTATTTACCAACCTTGCGGCATATTATGAAACTACTTGGCTACGGTGCGAGATTACACACCTGATTACGTAGAGAACTATACCCTCTTGCTCGCCGTCATCTATACCAATATATCACACAATTAGCTAACAAAACGGAGATCTTAACCCACATCTAAATCAAACGATTTACAACGCTTACCCTTACTATCGCGAACAACCACAATTTGCCTATCCGCACCGGATGTCGACTCCCTTCCACACCCCGGCGGAAAATCTCGAACTGCTAACACCCTCCTTCGTTTGAACTTGGGAGCAGGGGTTACGAGACCACTCTCCTTAGGTTCCCCTAGTGTTACCCCCTTCGACTGATTATCACTTGCGTCCATGAGGAAAACCCGATAAGTAAACTATCACGGTGAAAATGACACAACGGGTTACCACCACCTGAAGTCCACACGATTAGAAAATAGAGAAGGGATTTGCTTGCTCCTTAATACACTCGGCTTTGATCAAAGGAGAATCGAACACAAACAGATTCGGCTATGGCATGATGAGAGACGGAGAAAAAGAGATTAGTTGAGAACGAAGAGAAAGTGACAAAGCCATCTCTTCTATGGAAGTCATAAGATCGAAACCAAAAAGAAATAAGATAAAGAGTCACCTTACCTTGATTACAGATGAGTCAACTAAGAAGAGAGATTCAGCCAACTCCGTTTAAACAACTACAAGATGCCGTCACAAGGAGAAAGAATAAGGGGACTGGAGTTTCGATTTAGAGATAAAATGAAACAAATGAATGATGAGGGTCATACATTCGGCCATGGAGAAGAGAAGATGAGAGGAAGGGAAGGAATCTACTTACCAGGTTTGGCCAAGGAAGATGGTGCTAGAACACGCAGAGAAAAAAAATTAGAGAGGGTTTCGACCACAAGTGCTTGACAACTAACGAAGAGAAAAGAAAGACTAAGGAAAATATGAGAAAAGAAAAGAGAAGAAGTCCCTTAATGGTCATGGTTTTCGGCAAGAAGAGATGCACAAAATGGTAAAAAGAAAAAGAAGCTCCTAACGCACAGAAACTCAACAAAAGCTTAAGAATTTCGGCACTCCCTCACCCTATCAAAACCGAATGCCCTCTTAACCCAAAAGACCTTTCTTGACCGAAATTTTCCCCCTTGAACTTCCCCAATTCGGCCACTACTCCCTCTCCCCATACTTCCACGATTTTCTCCTTAATTTACTCCTCAAACTTCTCCCTATCACTCATTCAAATTCATTTGACTGAGTCTTCAACTCCTCTTGCAGAGTCCAAGCTGAATTCTACTACCATCACCTGCTTAGCACAAAATAAATTAAAAGAATTGCAGTAGGTGGGATTCGAACCAAAGCTCTCCCCTCTGCCATATCACGCCATCACCAGTCCACCAAGTGCTCAACTTATGCTAGCAATTACCAACCTTTTTCTCTTAAGTCCTGACGCCAACTACCTTCTCTCCCTTAAGTGCCCAAACACCAAAATTTTACCAGGGCCCAACTCGACCCGAGGCCTTCTTAGGGCCCCCCGAACACCCTTAAACAACACACAGAACCAGCATAACATACAATTACACAAATTTGCAGACCCCTAGATTTTAGGATGTTACAGACTGGATCATCTTTAGAGCATAAGCCTCCACTTATATCAAAGCACATGAGTTGCATACGCATGGTCAGTGACTAACTCAAGATCTAGGTAAATCACACCATGAACGTCACAAGCGAATTAATTCACAAATGAATTCAGAATTAATTCATCTTGGGTCCAGTCCAATGTATCATTTTACCAATGAATACATCTATGTCTCTACTCGTGGAGTCAATTTCTCCGATAGCCAAGACTAGTCATCTCCCCAATTTGAATTGTAAATGACATAATAATCTTTCTTAGTATTTGAATGAAATGCTCACTTTGATTTTTTTACGGGATTACGGGCTCATTTAGATTATCTACTGAAGTAAGTTGTCTTTCTCGCAATGTAAACGTTCTTACAATGCCACTTATCTTAAGTTTGAACTTAGACAATCAATGAGCTAATATTTTTTTCTCACAATTTCGCTATGCATGTAAAATATAAAAGACAGAAATACGAAAGACATAATACTGAAATGTGAAATTAACTTTATTTATTTATTCAGCGTTCAAATAAATAGAAAATAGTTACATGTTTACTAAAATATGGACACATTTCCCAACACATACTATCTCAAATAAACACCTAATTATAACATTAGTTTCATTATTCCTATGCTTACTGACTTAGGGTAAGTATGGGTATCCATGATACTTACCTTGACTGATGCTTCCTAATACTTAATGAATCTCCCATGAGCACCAATCCTCCATCAATTAAGCTTGTAACTCCATGAACCAACATTTCCCTATTTCCATACAATAAAAAAATATAAGATAATAATATAAATTCATTCTAAGTTTTTTCATATAATTTTGCAACAAATATCAAGCTAATGAAGGTGTGTGTAAGAAACCATTTCTTACCACAGTTGAAACTTTCTCACTCTAGCTTCATCTTCTATTGCAAAATTTCGATAAACCCTAGGTTAGGAATGATGAAGTTGATGGAGGAAATGAGCTTTATGAGGTTGTTTACTTGAAGATTTTAACAAAATCTCAAGGTGGTTAGTGAGAATTTTGGAAGAAATTAGAGAAATAAGCAAAGAAATGAAAAAGAAAAGTATGGTACTTGCCAGCTGAAAAAGAAGAGAAAACTCAGCTGATGGGGGAGGGGGGTTCTTTTCCCAATTAAAAAGACCCCCAAATGGGCCAAGGCTTAAGCCAAACTTTCTAAGTTTAATTTTGTCAAAATGTGGCTCGATTATTTAATACGAATTTCCAATTAACAAAAATAATTTCAAGAACTAAATATCATATTTTAATATTATTTCTATCATACAAGTCTCGAGAATTTATCAAATTATCCTTTTCTACAAAATTACCATTTTGCTATTTTAGCGATATCTTCTAAAAATTCAATACTTAGACTAATTTAAGTTCATAATTCATCATAAATCTTTATTATAACTCCATTAAAAATGAAAATCACACTTTTTTCCTATAAAATGTGAAAATTACAATTTAGTCCTTATACTATTCAATTTTTCCAATTTAGTCCCAAAAGTGGCTTTTATCACACCAAATCAAATTTCAATCCATTTCATGTCAAATAATACATGATAATTAATATTTTTCATATTTTTATAATTTTTCACATTAGTCCTCATACATTTCAAAATTTGTGATTTGATCTTTTTTGTCATATTATCACTTTTACAGCTCTTTTCACATGTTTTTATCCCCAATATTAAATTTCTTTCATCAAATTTCTCATTCGAGTCATCCTATAAACTTTCTCATGATTTTCTACATATTTAAGGTTAGAATTATGTCATGTATCATAACAAAATTTTTGGAGCGTTACACGATGTGACTGGAAAACAAATTATGTAATAAATATGTTCATAAAAATTGATATAAAAAAATAAGGTTTTAGTTAAAATTACAAAGTAGAGATGTTAAAAATAATAGTGTGTTATAAAATAAAAGACAGAGAGTATAGAACAAAGAGAATAGGAAAGCAAAGAGAGGGCATATTTTATTGACCAATTGGAATATTTACAAAGCTTCTCCAAAGTATCTATTTATAGGCATAAGAAGTATAAGTGAAGTAGAGTTCTACTTCTAATGACTATTACAATTTAAAGTACATCAAACTCATCTTGATCTTGATGGACATCCACTTAATAGGATATTCATAACACTCCCCTTTAGATGTCAATTGGTAGATAATGTGCCTCGTTAAAACCTTATTAGGAAAAATCCTGTGGGATAAAAACCTAATGAAAAAAAAAAGAGTACACAATCTTCTATTACAAGATGCCTCGTTAAAAACCTTTACCAGGAAAACCCAATAGGACAAAACATTGGATAAAGGAAAATAGTACAACTTGTTTTTACTCCCCTCATAAAAACATCACATACTTTCTCATATTCTACATATTCAATTTTGAATAGTAGTTTTTCAAATGACTATTTGAATGTATTTGCTATGTAACACCCCCTTACCCGTATTCGACACCAGAACTGGGTACGAGGCATTACCGGACATAAACACAAGCAAACATACATTTACGAGTCACAAATTTCCATCCAAATTAAAACTTTTCACACACATTCGTATCATCCCCAAAACGAGCCTACGAGGCCCAAAACATGCATTGGAAGGAGTTCGGGACTAAACTAAGAACTTTAGAAAATTTTACAAAACTTAGAAAAATTTTCATGTTACAAGGGTCACACGCCCGTGCGACCATGGGACACGCCCGTGCTATAGGCCATGTTCAAATTAGGGAGCTCTCTGACTTGTGCCACACGGCTGTGCCACACGCCCGTGTGCTAGGCCATGTGGTTGATTTAATTTTAATAATTTTTCATAAAATAGGTGCAGACTTCACACAGTCGAGACACACGCCCGTGTCCAAGGCCGTGTAGCACACACGGCCGAGACACACTGTAACATCCCGATTTAGGGCCTAGTCAGAATAGTGGTGTGAGACCACAAATCCGAGGCTTATGAATGAGTTTTTGAGGTTTATGCTATGTATGCATGCTAGTGTGAAAGTTTCATGAAGCAATTTTGTGAAATTACGGTTGAATTGTCCAAAAGGACTAAATTGCAAAAGTTGCAAAATGTGAGATTCTAGAAGCTATTTGTGTGAAATAGATTTAGAATATTAATTAGAGGTCCTTAAATAGCAATTTTCCCAATTTCTAATTTTTGGACAAAATTGGGCATGGATGAGTTAAAATAGAAAGTTTATCAAAAAGGGCATTTTGGTCATTTAACAATTAAGTGATTAAAATAGGAGAAAAGATGACAAAATTCATTCATCTTCTTCTCGAAGGCTGCCGAAAATTGAGAGAGCCATTGTTAGGGTTCTTCAAAACTTTCAAGCTTGCTAGTAAGTGCATCTAAGCCCCATTTTTTATATTCTTTGTATTTTTGAAGTCCTTGTAGCATGAGTAAGCTATTTTTAGCTATTTGATGAGCTATGATGGATGTTCAAAAATGTGGCCATGTATAACATGCATGTATTTTGATGTTTTATGGAAGATTATGAAAGCTTGATGTAGTAGAAACATCTTTTGCTAAATGAGTTTCCATAGAAAATGCATGTAGGGACTAGTTTGTAAAAATCTTGAGTTTGGTCATACATGTGTGATGTAGTGAGAATTGATGATTGCTTTAGTTGAGTAAGTGATTCGGCTAAGCATGAAAGGCTAGAAAGTTGAATAAAAATCACTTTACGAGCCTTGGGGCAATAGCGTAAATAGGAGAAAGTTTAGGGGTAAAAGGGTAATTTTGCCAAAGTATGATATGTGGGTCAATTTAGCCAATGTGTATATTGATGAGTTGAATTATCATTATAGATCAAGAAAGACAAAGCCCGGATCGAAACCGAGGCAAGAGCAAAGTGGTGGACTAAATTGCACGTTTCTATACTTTTGAGTATCGAGGAAAGTCTATGTATAAACAATGCATTCATACTTACAATTTGATAATGCTAGCTAGTGTATAGCATGTTTGAGAATGATTTAAAACCTATGTGGTTCAAGTGGAATGAATGTGATAGATTTTGTGAATGGATGAATGATTGAGTAAATAGATATGTGAATGTGTAGTGATAATGCTAAAAGATGGGCTAAGTGCGATACCATCTTAATGCATAATGACGATGAGCTGGCTATGTGCGATGCTATCGTTGGGTATATTGTCTAGTGGGCTATGTCTGAAACCACTACGATTACCTTTATGGTAGGCTAAGTGCGATACTACCTTATTTATTGATTGTGGTGGGCTAAGTGCGGAACCACCGAGACATTAGCTGTGTGGATTTGCTGTGTTGATTAGCTGTGTGGATGTATTATTGAGAAATAATGATATGTTGTATATTGTGTAAATGTGATATTGAATGCAGGGGTGCATGTCAATGGTTATGAGTAAGTGACTCATGATGTGTTGGAAATGTGGTAAGGGATAGAAAGAGTAAGCATAGTTGTACATTATATGTTAGTATAATGCTAATTATTGTTTAGCTTATACTATGGTGCTTAATTGTTTATGTGTAAACTTACTAAGCTCAAAGCTTACTCCCTTTCTTTTCCCTTGTCTTATAGAGCAAAAGTGTTGAATCGAGATACGAGGATCAATTGGAAGATCGCCCACACTATCAGCACACTCTGGTACATGAGACTCAATGTTTTGTATATGGCATGTATAGGGGCTAGACAAGTTAGTGAATTTTGTTTTAAATGGCTATGATGTGTTGGCCTTTAGATGGATAATCTATTTTGTATAATGCCATAGTTGTTGGCACTTTATTATATGAAAAGATGTAGTTATCTATGTGAGATTGTACTTCATATGAGTTTATTATGGATGTGTTGAATGAGTGCATGTTGTGTATGCTAGAAGGGTGAAAAGAACTTGGCACATAGCTTTGTTCTTGTCCATGTGGATAGACACGCGGGAGTGTGTCTAGGCCATGTGTGACACACGGTCAGCCCATGGGCGTGTGACTTGGCCGTGTGTCCCCTGCATGTTAGTATTTTAAATCATAATAGACCACAGACTAGCCAGACGGGCGTGTGCCTAGGGCGTGTGGGTTAGTCAGTGTTGGCCACTAGTTAGCCACACGGGCGTGTGTCTAGACTCTAGGCCATGTAAGTGAAGTCAGTGTTCACCACGGTTGGAGAGCATGGGCGTGTGTGTCTACACACTGCGGGCGTGCATCATCTTACACGGCGCGTGAGCCTGTATAAAAGAGAAAAATTTTAAGATCGTAAGAGTTTTCGATATGGTCTCGAGAGCCCTCGAGTGTTTGAGTGAGGTCTCGTAAGTCGAGATTGAGGTTGTTGTGATGGCCAAAGAGAGTGGTCATGTTGAGCCTAAGTGGCGATCTTGAGGATTTTAATCTGATGAACGCCTCGTGTCTTGCCGGCGTTGAATACGGGTAAGGGGTGTTACACACACGCCTGCGTCTCTGCCCATGTGCTATATTCTGGACATTCTATTTCTGAAAATTTAGATATAGGGGACACACGGCCGAAACACATACCCGTGGGGAAAGCCGTGTGTCACACGCGGCCTAGACACATGCTCGTGTGTCTACCCGTGTGGACAAAAATAAGGCTATTTACCAAGCCATTTTGCCACCCTTTAATATACACACCTACACCATATAACATAGCACCAATTCGAGCATATACACATAGGTTCCTAGTGACATGTCACTTGTATCATATTCTATTCTTAAGGTTCAATCGGGATTTCTCGCTTGTCGAAACTTTGGTGAATACTTCCATAGAGTCAGTCACAATTCATACAACTTTAAATCATTTAAAACATAAATATAACAATGCATTATTTACAAACGAACTTACCTCAGTACAAAAATAGTAGAATTTGACCTAATCGCCAAACACTTTGTTTTTCCCCCGGTCTAGATCCGAACCTCATTTTTCTTGATCTATAATAAAAAATTTAACTCATTTAATACTCACATTATTCAATTCAGTCCAAAAATCATATTATGGCAAAATTACATTTTTGCCCCTAAACTTTTGACATTTTACAATCTAGTCCTTAGGCTCGTAAAATGAAACGTGTTAAATTTCTTTAATACACAAGCCTAGCCGAACCATTTTCATACCCATAACAGCCCACAATTTCTATTAAATCACACTTTTACTACATATTTTATAACTTTTACAAATAGGTCCTTTTTGAAATTTTTACCGAAAATCACTTAGTAAAAGTTGTTTATCCAACATCAAATTTGCATAATCTACCATTAAATATCAAAATACACAAATATCTAACATGGGTCAAACCCTAGACCTTGATTATTTCTTAAATTAGTGGTAGAAATAGATAGATCGAGTTACAACGATTTCAAAAATGTAAAGAGCATTAAAAACGGAGCAAGAACGAACTTACAATCGAGCTTGAAAGATGGCCAAACCCTATCTATGGACACCCTTGAAATTTCGGCACTAGTATGAAGAAGATGAACTAAATTTGGCCTTTATTTTACTTATTAATTCATTTAATTAGCCAAATGACCAAAATGCCCCTAACTTAAAATATAAAAATTCTCTTATTTCATGTCCATTTTTGTCCACTAACTTAACCAATGGTCTAATTACCATATAAGGAACTTCAATTTAAAATCTCATAGCAATTGGACACCTCTAACATATAGAAATCAAATTTTGCACTTTTTGCAATTTAGTCCCCTATACTAAATTGAGTGCCCAAACATCAAAATTTTCAAACGAGATTTTCACGAAATCATTCCATAAAACTGTAGACCATAAAAATATAATAAATATAAATTTTACTGCATCAGATCAGTGGTCCCGAAACCATTGTTCTAACTAGACCCAAAATCGGGTTGTTACAACTCTCCCCCTTAGGGATTTTTGTCCCCGAAAATCTTACCAGAAAATAGGTTTGGGTACTATTTTTGCATAGCTTCCTCAGGTTCACACGTAGCCTATTCGACCCCATGTCGTTTCCATAAAACTTTCACTAGGGCTATACTTTTATTTCTCAATTGTTTAACTTCCCGAGCTATGATCTTAATCGGTTCTTCACCATACGTCATATCCGGTCGAATCTCAATCTCTGTCGGAGAAATCACATGTGAAGGGTCTGATCGATAACGTCGCAACATCGACACATGAAATACATTGTGAATCCTTTCCAACTCTATTGGCAAAGCTAATCGATATGCCACTGGCCCTATTTTTTCAATAACCTCATACGGCCCAATGAAACACGGACTCAACTTGCCTTTACGGTCAAATCTAAAAATCTTCTTCCACGGAGACACTTTCAGAAATACTTTATCACCAATCTAAAATTTGATCTCTTTTCTTTTCAAATCTGCATACGACTTTTGTCGATCTGAAGCAGCTTTCAAACAGTCACGAATTACTTTCACCTTTTCTTCGGTTTCTCTATCCAAGTCGACCCCTTGAATCTGTTTCTCACTGACCTCTATACAATACAATAGAGTTCGACACTTGCGTCCATACAATGCCTCATACGGTGCCATCTTTATACTCGACTGAAAACTATTATTAAAAGAAAATTCGACTAAAGGTAGATATTTTTCCCAACTACCTTCGAATTCTAAAACACAACATGAAGCATATCTTCGAGAACCTAAATCGTTCTCTCAGATTGGCCATCGGTTTGCGGATGAAATGCAGTACTAAATTTCAACTTTGTACCTAAAGATTCTTGCAACTTCTTCCAGAATCGTGAAGTAAACCTCGTATCTCTATCCTAAATAATAGAAATGGGCACTCCGTGCAATCTCACGATTTCAGCAATGTACAATTCAAGTAGCTTATCAAGTGAGTAATCGGTACGTACTAGAATAAAATGAGCCGATTTCATCAATCTATCGACAACAACCCAAACGGCATCTTTCTTTTTCGAAGTTAAAGGCAAACCCATTACGAAGTCCATCGTAATCCTGTCCCATTTCCACTCAGGTACCATTACTGGCTGAAACAAACCCGAAGGTACTTGGTGTTCGGCTTTCACTTGTTGACAAATCAAACACTTCGATACAAATTCAGAGATATCTCGTTTCATACCTGACCACCAATACAGTTTCTTCAAATCATTGTACATCTTCGTGCTTCCCGGATGAATAGACAGACAACCACTATGTGCCTCATGAAGAATTTTCTAGATAAGCTAATTATCTCTCGATACACAAATCATGCCTCAGAACAACAAGCAATCATCAGCCCCAATTTGAAAATCTGATTCACTATTTGACTCACATTGAACTCTCTTAGCTTGAAGTTCTGTATCACACTTTTGAGCTTCGCAAATTTGCTGAAGAAATAACGGTCTAGCTCTTAACTCAACTAGAATCAAACCACCATCAGATAAAGTCAATCTCGTACTCATAGCTCTCAAAGCTAACAAGGACTTTCTGCTCAAAGCATCTGCGACTACATTTGCCTTTCCCGAATGATAGTCAATCACTAGTTCATAATCCTTCAGTAATTCGAGCCATCTCCGTTGTCGCAAGTTCAGATCTTTCTAAGTCATCAAATATTTTAAACTCTTATGATCAGTAAAGATATGGCATTTCTCACCATACAAATGATGACGCCAAATTTTCAAAGCAAAAAAAAAAGGCGGCCAATTCTGAATCGTGCATCGAATAATTCTTCTCGTGCGGTTTCAACTGTCTAAAGGCATAAGTTACCACTTTGCCCTCTTGTATCAACACACAACCCAAACCATTCAATGAAGCGTCGCTATAAATTAAAAACTATTTTCCCGATTTAGGTTGTACTAAAACTGGTGCCTCAGTCAGTAATGCTTTCAATTTCTCAAAACTTAGCTGCCATTTTTTGGACCATTCAAATTTAACATCCTTTTGTAACAACTTGGTCATAGGAGCAGTAATCATCGAAAATCCGTTGACAAACGTCGGTAATAACCGGCTAAGCCCAAAAAGCTTCTAACTTCAGATACATTCCTTGGCGATTTCCACTCAACAATTGCCGAAATCTTACTTGGATCAACCCGAATACCATCACCTGAAACGATATGTCCCAAAAATCTGACTTCTCGGAGCCAAAACTCACTTTTACTAAATTTAGCAGACAATTTTTTATCCCTCAATGTCTGTAATATAGTTCTCAAATGCTCGGCATGCTCGGACTCATCTCGAGAATAAATCAGGATGTCATCGATGAACACAACCACAAACTTATCTAAGCACGGTCAGAAAATTCGATTCATCAAGTCCATAAAAACGGCAGGAGCGTTAGTTAATCCGAAAGGCATAACAAGAAATTCATAATGTCCATACCTTGTCACGAAAGCGTTTTTTAGCACATCCGACTCTTTAACTCTCAAGCGATAGTAGCGGATCTCAAATCAATTTTCGAGAATACCGTTGCTCTTTTCAATCGATCAAACAAGTCATCAATCCTCGGCAAAGGATACTTGTTCTTTATAGTCGTCTTGTTGAGTTGTCAGAATCGATACAAAGTCTCATAGATCCGTCTTTCTTTTTACAAATAACACTGGAGCACCTCAAGGAGAAAAACTCGGTCTCGCAAAACCCTTATCATCAACTCTTGCAATCGAGCTTTCAATTCTTTTAATTCAGTCGGAGCCATCCTATACGGAGCAATCGATATCGGTGAAGTCCCGAGTACTAAATCAATAGTAAACTCAACCTCTCTGATCAGAAGTAACCCAGGTAACTCTTCTGGAAACACATCCGGATATTCACAAACTACCGGTACTGATTTAATCTTTATTTCAGACACTTTTGTATTCAATACATAAGCTAGATATGTAACACCCCAAACCCGGTCAAAACGCTACGACCAAATCTGGCATGTCACAGGAAAGAAGAATTTTGAAAACCGAGTTAACGTCATGAGTTGGGAAAAATCTTTGATTTTATAAAACAGAATTTTATATTGAGTGATCAATTGAAAATAATTTTGAGTCTTAGTTTAAAAATTTTAGTTACTTTGCTACTAAAACCCGTTGGTTAATTAATCAATTGTAGAATCTCAAAATCCCATAATCATTAAGTTTTGGAAATCATCCTTTTGAAGTAGTTTATTAGGCATGCCTTAGTGATCAAAAACAAAATAAAAGAAAATTAACAAAAACAGATAAAACCAAATTAACGTTTTAATGGCCTTATTACATTACCAAAATCCAAATTAAAGTAGAATAAATCCGAAATAATATAAAACCCAAAATACTATGCATGGCCACCTTGAGTCCACCCCGGCTCCATATCCGCGGTCTAAGGATTACTCAGAAATTTAACGGAGGGGTGTGAGTCACCGAGACTCGATGTGTAAATCCCCGTCCAAAAGATTTTTCACACGATTCATATACAAAGTATGTATGCCATGCAACCCAACCAACCTAATGTGCTCATCCGTAGCTCTTGTGTCTACACCAATATTTGTGGCACCTAGCCATTGGTGGTACTAACCACCGGTGGTTCCAAACCACCTGGTGACAAAAGTCACAAATTAATAATATGTGGGGCCAACCCACTTGTGGTACCAAACCACCGGTGACAATCCCTATTATCAATACGTGGGGCCAACCCTTTGTGGTACCAAACCACCTGGGACGAGTCACAAAAATAAGATATACGTGGTACCTAACCACTGGTGGTTCCAAACCACTGAGACTTAGTCACAAAATAATAATATGTGGGGCCAACCCACTTGTGGTACCAAACCACTTGTGTGATGCAGAAATAGATCATGTTTCCTCCTCTTCTCACAATACCCCAATTTCATGTTCATGCTTTACAATATGGTATGATCATGCTAATAATGTACAACAACATTCATTTCACTCATACATGCATCCATAAATAATGACACATAATAGGACTTACAGAGTCCTCGCTTTTATCCACAAAGGTAACTTAGTGATCCATACCATCACTTTGGCTTACGGCCAAACACGAGATAACAACATAATTAACATATAAAGTGTGTAAGAGTTACACACCTGATAATACGTAACACAACGCTCTCTATGTCAACGCTATCGCTAACAGACACAACTGCTATCTGCCTACTACTCTGCCCGGAAGCCGGCCCACAACCCGGTGGCCAATCTCGAATCACGACATTGTTTCGCTTCTTAAACTTAGGAAATTTGGGTTTACGGGTCCAACCCCCTCCTTAGAATCGCTGGCATTCAAGTCCATGGAACAGATCTTGGTCAGAAGATCGAGTTAACACATAGAGTAAGATGTGAATAGATTAACACGTTTAGCTTAATAGATCTCCTTACCTCGACCGACAAAAGCCGAAGCTTTAGGCTTGATTCACAAGTCAAACGAATCCCGAAAGTCTCCAAAAGAATGCGACACCACCCCCACCTATATTTGGCCAAGAGTTTAAAGAATGGGATGACTGCCTTCGGCACTCAACGCAAGAAAGATGATTGAAACGAAAAGAAAACTCTTACCACAATCACTAGAGAAACCGATTGGGAGTGACAAAAAATTAGTAACGGCGATCCACTACAACCAAGAGTCGAAAGAAGAGATTACGAATGTCAGAGGGTCTCGGCTAACCAACAAATAAGAACCGAATGATAAGTTTCGGCTTCCCACTTAAAGAAATCAGGAAAAGAAAGTGAATGAGTAGATTGATTAAAGAGATTCAGCCGAACCAAAAAGAACTTACCAAATGTCGAAGTTGTTCTGCTCTTGAAAAGGAAGAGATAAAGGAGAAAGGTGCTATTCACCAAAAGATATTCGGCTAAAGTAATCGAAAGAAAAGAGAGAAGAGTAACAGAGTTTTCGAAAAAAGGTGTGGCTTCAGAAGGTTTCGGCTTTGATGTTATTGGCAAAGAAAATAAAACAAAGATGATGACTGGAAGGAAAAGTAGGTTTCTGCCAAACACCAAAAGAAGAAAAGCAAAAGAAGAGACTTTGGAACGGGTAGAAGGGAAGATGAAAGAAATGTGCAATTTGGTCTTCTTAGTTTCGACTACAAGTCATAGAGGAAGAAAATGATAGTCGGCTAGACAATTTCAGCAAAAGAGAATAAGAACAAAAAGGGAGAAACTAGAATAAAGAGCACACTCACAAATGCCAAAAAAAAAAAGAAACATCTACACCCCTACACACTCCTCACAATTTCGGCTAACACTTCCCCTCTCCCCTCAAACACCATGCCGTCCCTTCCATCTCTCCCTGATTCCCTCTCCTCCACTCATTCAAACCAATTTGAATAATTCAAACTCCTAAAATTCCTCTCCACCATCCATTCAAAACGTTTGACTCAACCAACACTCCCCTCCTTAAGTGCCCTTGCCTAATCCACCACTTGCCTCTCCATGCGCAAAATAACAACCCCAAAATGCTCTCCTTGCAGCTCGATCTTGATCCCTGGCAGCTCCCCTGAGGCGTCACCTACCTCAACCTTTAAGTGGCGCCTCCTTGCCACTTTACTAAGGCACCTCTTTGTGTCATCCAACACAAACAATATCCCTTAAGGCCTAATTTGGCTAGCTTCCTAAAGGTGCTCAAAAACAAATTTTTCCCCAAGACTCAGACTTACCCCAAATCATTCTGGACCCTAAAGTACCTAAACTAGCATGGTAACCATAGCATTCACACACACACATATAAAATGCAAAGGCCCCAATTCGGGATGTTACGATTCTACCCTCTTAAAAATAATTTCGGCCTCGAAATTACAGTCAAAAGAGATGAGGTATTATTTTGTCGATCGCTTCTTCCGATTCCCACGTGGCTTCCTCGATCCATGGTTCCGCCATAATACTTTCACCAAAGGAACTGATTTCTTATGCAATACTTTGACATCACGATCCAGAATCTGAACTGGTTCCTCTTCGAAAGATAGATCAGGCCTTACTTCAATCTCTTCTACTGGTACAACATGAGACGGATCCGAACGGTAGCGTCTTAACATCTAAACGTGAAACACGTCATGGATCTGACTTAACTCTGAAGGTAGCTCAAGCTGGTAGGCTACCTGTCCCACATGCTTCAACACGTGATAAGGCCCGATAAATCTGGGGCTTAACTTGCCCTTCCGCCCAAATCTCAGCACTTTCTTCCACGGCGACACCTTTAAGAACACTTGGTCACCCACCTCAAACTCTATGTCCTTACGCTTTAGATCCGCGTAGGACTTCTTTCTTCTCGAGGCTTCCTTTGATCGAGGGCGAATTATCTTAACCTTATCTTCCGTTTCAGCAACCAACTCCGGACCCAACAATTGACGCTCACCCAACTCTGTCCAACACGTAGGTGTACGACTCCTTTGACCATACAACGCCTCATACGGTGCCATCTGAATACTAGATTGGTAGCTATTGTTATACGCGAATTCCGCCAACGGTAGAAATTCTTCCCAACTACCTCTGAAGTCTAAGACACATCCCCTCAACATATCTTCCAAGATCTGAATTACCCTCTCGATCGTCCATCGGATTTGTGGATGAAACTTATTTGTACTAAAGTCCAACTTCGTACCCAATGCTTGATGCAATGCCTTCCAAAATCTTGACGTGAACCCAGGGTCCTTATCTAAGATGATAGACACTGGCACCCCGTGCAACCTTATGATCTCCGCTATATACAACTTAGCCAACTTTTGCAGAGAGTAATCGACCCGAACTGGTATGAAATGAGTAGACTTTGTCAAACGGTCAACTATTACCCAAACTGAATCCTTCTTAGTAGGCGTAAGGGGTAGCCTACTAACAAAATCCATCATGATCCTTTCCCACTTCCACTGCGGAATCTTGACTGGTTGCAGCAACCCTAAAGGCAACTGATGTTCTGCCTTTACCTGCTGACACGTCAAACACTTACCCACAAATTCAGTTACTTCTCTCTTTAATCCTGGCCACTAAAACTATTCTTACAAATCCCGGTATATCTTACTACCTCCAGGATGCATAGCGTATGGGCTGCTATGTGCTTCCTGAAGAATCTTCTGCCTTAAATCCACATCTTTTGGCATGCAAACCTTTCCACGGAAACATAACACTCCATCGCTGTTCAAACTGAAATCCTTCATTCCACCCTCTTGTACTTGTAGAAGTCGAGCGCTCCAAACATCGTCTGATAATTGTTTCTCTTTAACCTGATTCACCCATGTCGGCTTCACTTGCAACTCTGCTATTAAACTTCCGTCATCATACAAACTAAGGTGGGCAAACATTACTCTTAAGTCTGATATTACCTTACGGCTAAACGCGTCTGCCACCATGTTAGCCTTACTCGGGTGGTACTCAATCGAGCAGTCGTAATCCTTCAACAACTCGATCCACCTCCGCTATCTTAAATTCAACTCCTTCTAAGTAAGGAGATACTTCAAACTCTTGTGATCCGTGTAAACGATGGACTTCTCCCCATACAAGTAATGTCTTCAGATCTTCAGGGCGAAAACCACTGTAGCGAACTCCAGGTCATGCGTCGGATAATTTACCTCGTGAGGTCTCAGTTGCCGAGAAGAATACGCTACCACCTTCTCCTCTTGCATCAGTATACATCCTAACCCTGTATGCGATGCATCACAATAGACAGTGAACTCTTTCCCTACCTCAGGCTGAATTAACACCGGAGCTTCTGTCAGAATCCTCTTTAACTTCTCCAAACTTTCTTGTTGCTTGTCAGACCACACAAACGGAACCCCTTTTCTTAACAACTTAGTTAATGTTGCTGCAATCAAAGAGAACCCTTCCACAAACCTTCTGTAATACCAAGCCAGACCAAGAAAACTCCGAATCTCCGCCACAGACTTAGGTGGTTTCCAATCCAACACGGCTTCAATTTTTCGAGGGTCAACCCTAATCCCCTCAGCTGACACCACATGACCCAAAAAGGTAACTTCCCTTAGCCAGAACTCGCATTTGCTAAACTTAGCGAACAACCGCTTCTCCCTCAGAGTTTGCAAAACCACTCGAAGATGTGAATCATGCTCCTCTTCGGACTTTAAGTACACCAGGATATCGTCTATAAACACTACGATGAATCGGTCCAGATACGGTTGAAAAACCCGGTTCATCATGTCCATAAACGCTGCTGGCGCGTTGGTCAATCCAAACGGCATCACCAAGAATTCGTAGTGACCATAGCGAGTACGAAACGCCGTCTTATGGATATCCGCCTCCTTAACCTTGCTTTGGTGATATCCCGACCTCAAATCTATCTTGGAGAAGGCGATGCTCCTTAAGTTGATCAAACGGATCGTCTATCCTCGAAGCGGATACTTATTTTTGATCGTTAACTTATTCAACTGACGGTAGTCAATACACATTCGCATTGACCCGTCCTTCTTCTTAACAAATAGCACCGGTGCTCCCCAAGGCGATACACTCGGTCGGATGAAACCCCGGTCTAACAATTCCCAAATCTGCGCCTTCAGCTCCACTAACTCCTTCGGCGCCATCCTATATGGGGCAATAAACACTGGCACTATTCCCGGTAAAAGATCAATACCAAACTCCACCTCGTGATCCGGTGGCAAACCCGGAAGCTCTTCTGGGAAAACATCAGAAAATTCCTTTACCGTTCGAACATCCCCCACAGCTGATTCCTTGACCTCCAAAGCACAAACATAAGCCACAAATGCCTTACATCCTTTTCTCACCATTTTCTCGGCCTTCAAAACGGATACCACATTGGATAGGTAATTCCTTCTCTCATCTATCACCACTACCTCTACACCCTCAACAGTTCTTAACACCATACGCTTGGCTGCACAGTCCAGATTTGCTTGATACTTCACTAGCCAATCCATACCTAAGATCAAATCAAACTCCCCAAACGGCAGTTCCATCAGATCAGCTGGAAAAACTACCCCTTGAACTTCCAGAGGTACATCCTTATACAATTTATTCACCACTACAGATTGTCCTAGAGGGGTGACTACAGTCATCTCCCTAGAAGAAGTCTCATAGTCTAAGTTCAGAGTTCCCGCTATGATACTAGCAACGTAAAAGTGCGTCGAACCAATATTAATCAAAGCAGTATAAGGCAAACCATAAATTAGAAATGTACCGGTTATGACGTCCGGTGCGTCGCCCTCCTCTAGGTGCCTAGCCGCATAGATCAACCCAGGCTGTCTTGCATCTGTATTCCCAGCACCTCTGCCCGGTGCTCCACGGCCCCGTCTGAAACCATTACCTCCTCTGGCTGGACCACGACCCCTCTGCGGTTGCTGACTATCCCTTCTGAATTGTGCACGTCCTTGACCCTCAGACTGTGCCCTAGTTGCCCTCCGTGGGTAATCCTTTAGCCGATGGTCCATCGGCCCACACCCAAAACATCCTCTACCACCTGCCCAACACTCTCCCGAATGAAACTTTTCGCGCCGAGCACATCTGCGGTGGCCACTAGCAAAGAACGAGGCTTTGCGACTTGACTCGCCCGCCTAATCTAGCCCTTTTCTCAAAAACCCCAATGCACCTTGATGGCCCCAAACTTTTTATTCCTATTTCTCTCCCGATTCTCGCTTCTGATCGCTTCACCTCCTCGGCTACCTTAGCCTTTTCCACAAGAAAGAACAAAGCAAATTCTCTCTCTCATCAGAGAGTAATCAACACTCGCAACTCATCTCTCAGCCTATCCTTAAACTGAACACAGCGCTCATGGTCCGTGGCCACAATACCCCGGGCATAACGGCTTAACCGTAAGAATTCTGCCTCGTACTCGGACACCGACTTACTCCCCTGAACCAGATTCAAAAATTCCTTACGCTACGCATCCACATAACTTGACCCGACATACTTCCTCTGAAATGCTATCTTGAAGAAATCCCAGGTGATATCATCACCATCGTGCCATCCCCGACCGTGAGCCACCACGATAAAGCCGTCTCGAAGAAGGGATACCACTCCTTTCAATTTCTCCTCTGCCGTGAAGTCAAGATCATCCATTATACGCTCAGTCGCTTCCAACCAGTATTCAGCTGCAAAAAGCTTCTAACTTCAGATACATTCCTTGGCGGTTTCCACTCAACAATTGCCGAAATCTTACTTGGATCAACCCGCATACCATCACCTAAAATGATATGTCCCAAAAATCAGACTTCTCGGAGCCAAAACTCACTTTTACTAAATTTAGCAGACAATTTCTTATCCCTCAATGTCTGTAATATAGTTCTCAAATGCTCGGCATGCTCGGACTCATCTCGAGAATAAATCAGGATGTCATCGATGAACACAACCACAAACTTATCTAAGCACGGTTAGAAAATTCGATTCATCAAGTCTATAAAAACGGTAGGAGCGCTAGTTAATCCAAAAGGCATAACAAGAAATTCATAATGTCCATACCTTGTCCTGAAAGCAGTTTTCGGCACATCTGACTCTATAACTCTCAACTGATAGTAGCCAGATCTCAAATCAATTTTCGAGAATACCGTTGCTCTTTTCAACTTATCAAACAAGTCATCAATCCTCGGCAAAGGATACTTGTTCTTTATAGTCGTCTTGTTGAGTTGTCGGTAACCGATACAAAGTCTCATAGATCCGTCTTTCTTCTTTACAAATAACACTGGAGCACCTCAAGGAGAAAAACTCGGTCTCGCAAAACCCTTATCTGTCAACTCTTGCAACTGAGCTTTCAATTCTTTTAATTCAGTCGGAGCCATCCTATACGGAGCAATCGATATCGGTGAAGTCTCGAGTACTAAATTAATAGCAAACTCAACCTCTCTGATCAGAAGTAACCCAGGTAACTCTTCTGGAAACACATCCGGATATTCACAAACTACTGGTACTGATTCAATCTTTATTTTAGACACTTTTGTATTCAATACATAAGCTAGATATGTAACACCCCAAACCCGGTCAAAACACTACGACCGAACCTAGCATGTCACAGGAAAAAAATAATTTGAAAACCGAGTTAACGTCATGAGTTGGGAAAAATCTTTGATTTTATAAAACAGAATTTTATATTGAGTGATCAATTGAAAATAATTTTGAGTCTTAGTTTAAAAATTTTAGTTACTTTGCTACTAAAACCCGTTGGTTAATTAATCAATTGTAGAATCTCAAAATCCCATAATCATTAAGTTTTTGAAATCATCCATTTGAAGTATTTTATTAGGCATGCCTTAGTGATCAAAAACAAAATAAAAGAAAATTAACAAAAACAGATAAAACCAAATTAACGTTTTAATGGCCTTATTACATTACCAAAATCCAAATTAAAGTAGAATAAATCCGAAATAACTACTTAAGATAAAACCCAAAATACTATGCATGGCCACCTTGAGTCCACCCTGGCTCCATATCCGCGGTCTAAGGGTTACCTGCAAAATTTAATGGAGGGGGGTGTGAGTCACCGAGACTCAGTGTGTAAATCCCCGTCCAAAAGATTTTTTCACACAGATTCATATGCAAAGTATGTATGCCATGCAACCCAACCAACCTAATGTGCTTATCCACCGTAGCTCCTGTGTCTACCCAATATTTGTGGCACCTAGCCACTGGTGGTACCTAACCACTGGTGGTTCCAAACCACTGGTGACAAAAGTCACAAATTAATAATATGTGGGGCCAACCCACTTGTGGTACCAAACCACTGGTGACAATCCCTATTATCAATACGTGGGGCCAACCCACTATGGTACCAAACCACTGGAACGAGTCACGGAAATAAGATATACGTGGTACCTAACCACTGGTGGTTCCAAACCACTGAGACTTAGTCACAAATTAATAATATGTGGGGCCAACCCACTTGTGGTACCAAACCACTGGTGACAGTCTGAAAGAGATCATGTTTCCTACCTCTTCTCACAATACCCCAATTTCATGTTCATGCTTTACAATATGGTATGATCATGCTAATAATGTACAACAACATTCATTTCACTCATACATGCATCCATAAATAACAGCACATAATAGGACTTACCTGGAGTCCTCGCTTTTATCCACAAAGGTAACTTAGTGATCCATACCATCACTTTGGCTTCTGGCCAAACACAGATAACAACATAATTAACATATAAAGTGTGTAAGAGTTACACACTTGATAATACGTAACACAACGCTCTCTATGTCGACGCTATCGCTAACAGACACAACTGCTATCTGCCTACTACTCTACCCAGAAGCCGGCCCACAACCCGGTGGCCAATCTCGAATCTAGCCGACATTGTTCGCTTCTTAAACTTAGGGAGTGGGTTTCTGTGTCCAACCCCTCCTTAGAATCGCTGGCATTCGAGTCCATGGAGCAGATCTTGGTGGAAGACCGAGTTAACACATAGAGTAAGATGTGAATAGATTAACACGTTTAGCTTAATAGATCTCCTTACCTCGATCGACAAAAGCCGAAGCTTTAGGCTTGATTCACAAGTCAAACGAATCCCGAAAGTCTCCAAAAGAATGCGACACCACCCCACCAATATTCGGCCAAGAGTTTAAAGAATGGGATGGCGCTTGGCACTCAACGCAAGAAAGATGATTGAAACGAAAAGAAAACTCTTACCACAATCACTAGAGAAACCGATTGGGAGTGACGGAAAATTAATAACAGCGATCCACTGCAACCAAGAGTCGAAAGAGGAGATTACGAATGTCAGAGGGTCTCGGCTAACCAACAAATAAGAACCGAATGAGAAGTTTCGGCTTCCCACTTAAAGAAATCAGGAAAAGAAAGTGAATGAGTAGATTGATTAAACAGATTCGGCCGAACCAAAAAGAACTTACCAAATGCCAAAGTTGTTCTGCTCTTGAAAAGGAAGAGATAAAGGAGAAAGGTGTTATTCACCAAAAGATATTCGGCAAAAGTAATCGAAAGAAAAGAGAGAAGAGTAACAGAGTTTTCGACAAAAGGTGTGGCTTCAGAAGGTTTCGGCTTTGATGTTATTGGCAAAGAAAATAAAACAAAGATGATGAGTGGAAGGCAAAGTAGGTTTCGGCCAAACACCAAAAGAAGAAAAGCAGAAGAAGAGACTTAGGAACGGGTAGAAGGGAAGATGAAAGAAATGTGCAATTTGGTCTTCTTAGTTTCGGCTACAAGTCATAGAGGAAGAAAATGATAGTCAACTGGACAATTTCGGCAAAAGAGAATAAGAACAAAAAGGGAGAAACTAGAATAAAGAGCACACTCACAAATGCCGAAAAAAAAGAAACATCTACACCCCTACACACTCCTCACAATTTCGGCTAACACTTCCCCTCTCCCCTCAAACACCATGCCGTCCCTTCCATCTCTCCTTGATTCCCTCTCCTCCACTCATTCAAACCAATTTGAATAATTCAAACTCCTAAAATTCCTCTCCACCATCCATTCAAAACGTTTGACTCAATCAACACTCCCCTCCTTAAGTGCCCTTGCCGAATCCACCACTTGCCTCTCTATGCGCAAAATAACAACCCCAAAATGCTCACCTTGCAGCTCGAACTTGATCCCTGCCAGCTCCCCTGAGGCGTCACCTACCTCAACCTTTGAGTGGCGCCTCCTTGCCACTTTACTAAGGCACCTCTTTGTGTCATCCAACACAAACAATATCCCTTAAGGCCTAATTGAGATAGCTTTCCCTAAAGGTGCTCAAAAACAAATTTTTCCCCAAGACTCTGACTTACCCCCAAATCATTCCTGGACCCTAAAGTACCCTAAACTAGCATGGTAACCATAGCATTCACACACACACATATAAAATGCTAAGGCCCCATTTCAGGATGTTACAAGATAAGCTTCACAACCCTTTCTCACATATCTTTGGGTAGACATTGAAGAAATCACAATAGGTAACTCACCCGACTCATCTGAATCGATTCGGAGAATTTCACCATTCTCACATTTCAATTCAATAATTTTTTGTCTACAATTCACTACCGCATCGTGTAGTGTTAACCAATCCATACCCAAAATAACATCAAACTCATCTAATGGAAACAACATTAAATTATCCGGAAAACAGTGACCTCGAATCATCAAATGACAATTCTTGTAAACTTTATCAACTAGCACATATTTGCCTAAGGGGTTTGACACTTTAATCACAAATTCAGTAGACTCAACAGGCAAACTTTTACTAGATACCAAATTCACACAAACATAAGAATGAGTCGATCCAGGATCAATCAATGCAATAACATTAGTATCATAAAGAGAAAATGTACCAGTAATCACATCGGGAGATGATGCATCCTCACGAGCATGAATGGCATACGCTCTAGTAGGTGCTCTGGCTTCAGATCTCATGGTTGTATATTTCGTCACACCTTTACGGCTAGCTCTATTCCTGGTGTTTCTCAGTGGCCTACCTCTGTTGGTAGTATTACTCAGCCTTGCACTCGGAAATTGTTCCTTCTCAACTATCTCAGGGCAATCTTGGATAAAATGCTCTTGAGAACCACACTTGAAACAAGCTCGGTCATTCATCCTACACTCGCCGGGATGTCTTCTTCCACAATGCTGACATTCGGGTCTGTTAAACCTAACATTTCCCACACTTGCCATTGAAGTAGCTTGAGATTTAAAACCTGAATGTTGCTTCCCGCAGTCTCTGTGCGAATACCCAGCTGATACATTCGAACGAGAATACATTTCTCTAGATTTCTTTGACTGAGATTGAAATGACTTGCTCATCGACCTTTTTCTTGCATCTCTAGTCTCACTCTCGGCCTTTCTTTTCTCTTTACTTAGCTCTTCGGCTTTGCAAGCTCGTTCAACCAATACAACAAATTCTTTTAGTTCTAAGATTCCAACCAATAGTCGGATGTCCTCATTCAGCCCATCTTCGAACCTTTTACACATAATAGCCTCGGAGGAAACACACTCTCAGGCATACATACTGAGCCTTACAAATTCTCGCTCATACTCTGTCACCGACATTCGGCCCTGTTTCAGCTCAAGAAATTCTTTACATTTCTGATCGATGAACCGCTGACTGATATATTTCTTTCAGAATTCCTCTTGAAAGAACTCCCATGTAACCCTCTCTCTCGGTACCACAGATACTAGTATCTTCCACCAGTGATATGTTGTGTCCCTCAATAATGATATAGCACATTTCAAGCATTCTTCGGGTGTACATGATAACTCATCAAATACCCTGATAGTATTCTCAAGCCAAATTCTACCCTCTCGGGATCATCGTCAACATTTGCTCTGAAATGTTCAACCCATGCTTTCGGATCTTATCAATCGGAGGCTTATTCAATCATACAAATTCCATACCTTGTGGAGCTACAGGAACCGGCTAAGGAATAGGTGGGGGTGGAGGGGGTTGAGCATTCAGATTTGTTCGAACAAACTCTGTATACCACTCATTCATCAAGTGAAGGAAGGCTTCCCTAGCCCATCCTCCCTGACTGACCGTGGGAGGTCTATTTTTAGATGACACTACCCCTTGAGCAGAAGCCGGCGTATTACTTTCTACATCATCAGCTACAGCTCGGTCAGGATTCATTTACTATATGAAAACACATTTTGAAATTGTTAGGAGTCATTGTTAGGAGTCATCACACTATCACATTTTATATATGAAATGTATAGCTAGACTCTTACACACGCTACATTATTCCGGGAATTAACTAAACCATAGCTCTGATACCACTAAATGTAACAGCCCCTTCCCTGTATTCGACGCCGGAACAGGGTACGAGGCATTACCGGACATAAACACAAGAAAACATGCATTTACGAGTCATAAATTTCCATCCAAATTAAAACATTTTACACACATTTGTATCGTCCATAAAACAAGCCTACGAGGCCCAAAACATGCATTGGAAGTGGTTCGGGACTAAACCGAGAACTTTAGAAAATTTTACAAAACTTAGAAAATTTTTCATGTTACAAGGGTCACACGCCCGTTTGGATTTGAGACACACCCGTGTGACCATGGGACACGCCCGTGCTACAGGCCGTGTTCAAATTAGGGAGCTCTCTAACTTGTGTCACACGGCCGTGCCACACGCCCGTGTGCTAGGCCGTGTGGTTGATTTAATTTTCATAATTTTTCATAAAATAGGTGCAGACTTCACACGGCCGAGACACACGCCCATGTCCAAGGCCGTGTAGCACACACGGCCAAGACACACGCTCGTGTCTCTGCCCGTGTGCTATATTCTGGACATTCTGTTTCTCAAAATTTAGATACAGGGGACACTGCAGTAGGAACACATACCGTGGAAGCAAGCGTGTGTCACACACGGCCTAGACACACGCTCGTGTGTCTACCCGTGTGGAAAAAAATAAGGCTATTTACCAAGCCATTTTGCCACCCTTTAATATACACACCTACACCATATAACATAGCACCAATTCAAGCATATACACATAGGTTCCTAGTGACATGTCACTTGTATCCTATTCTATTCCTAAGGTTCAATCGGGATTTCTCGCTTGTCGAAACTTTGGTAAATACTTCCATAGAGTAAATTACAATTCATACAACTTTAAAGCATTTAAAACATAAATATAACAATGCATTATTTACATACGAACTTACCTCGGTACAAAAATAGTAGAATTTGACCTAATCCTCAAACACTTTGTTTTTCCCCCAGTCTAGATCCGAACCTCATTTTTCTTGATCTACAATAACAAATTTAACTCATTTAATACTCACATTATCCAATTCAGTCCAAAAATCACATTATGGCAAGATTACATTTTTGCCCCTAAACTTTTGACATTTTACAATCTAGTCTATAGGCTCGTAAAATGAAACGTGTTCAATTTCTTTAATAAATAAGCCTAGCCAAACCATTTCATACCCATAACAGCCCACAATTTCCATTAAATCACACTTTTACTACATATTTTATAACTTTTACAAATAGGTCCTTTTTGACATTTTTACCGAAAATCACTTAGTAAAAGTTGTTTATCCAACATCAAATTTGCATAATATACCATTAAACATCAAAATACACAAATATCTAACATGGGTCAAACCCTAGACCTTGATTATTTCTTAAATTAGTGGTAGAAATAGATAGATCGGGTTACAACGATTTCAAAAATGTAAAGAGCTTTAAAAACGGAGCAAGAACAGACTTACAATCGAGCTTGAAAGATGGCCAAACCCTAGCTATGGACACCGTTGAAATTTTGGCACTATCATGAAGAAGATGAACTAAATTTGGCCTTTACTTTACTTATTAATTCATTTAATTAGCCAAATGACCAAAATGCCCCTAACTTAAAATATAAAAATTCTCTTACTTCATGTCCATTTTTGTCCACTAACTTAACCAATGGTCTAATTACCATTTAAGGACCTTCAATTTAAAATATAATAGCAATTGGACACCTCTAACATGTAGAATTCAAATTTTGCACTTTTTTGCAATTTAGTCCCCTTTACTAAATTGAGTGCCCAAACGTCAAAATTTTCGAACGAGATTTTCATGAAATCATTCCATAAAACTATAGACCATAAAAATATAATAAAAATAAATTTTACTACGTCGAATCTTTGGTCCCAAAACCGCTGTTCCGACTAGACCCAAAATCGAGCTGTTACATGCTAAGCATTTATATCATCATTCTTTTGAAAGTCATGAGTGAGGGAAAATTTGGGGGAAATATATTTTGATCTCTTCAAGAGTTTCAATAATAATCATAGCAAACTTTAATCATGATCCCTCTATAAAAATACAAATAGGTATTTAGAATCATTTTATAATCCTCTTTCAACTACTATTGACTAAGTCAAATTTACCACATATGTTCAATTATTTCAATTCATATAAATGAAAAATTTCCCAAAAATTTCAATATGTTTCTAGCATTCTAAATCCATCAAGGATTTTAATATAAACTTTACTTGTAACACCCCTTACCCGTGTTCGACGCTGAAACAGGGTACGAGGCATTATCGAACCAAAACACATACAGTCGTACTAAACTGAGACATAAAATTTACATCCAAATTTAAAACTTTTCAATTTTCATCACACACTCATTCAACCTAGTCATGCATCTCATAAATTGCATCATCATAAACATATAACTTGATCAATACTAGCCAACATCAATGGCCTTATACAAAATGAACTATCATATAACATAGGCCAACATTTTAGGCCAAATCAATTATGACACATAACAAAATAACCAAGTCCTCTATACATGCCATAATTCAAAATATTGATTTCAAAATACCAAAAGAGTGTTGATAGTGTGGATGGATCTCCGACGATCTCCGAATCCCGAGCTAGCTTAGTGACACTATAAAACAAGGGAAAAGAGAGGGGAGTAAGCATATAGCTTAGTAAGTAAGTATGTAAATAATAAACAAATTTCTAACATGCTTTCAAATTAATACAATCATAACTACACATAGATTCACTATTTATTCAATTTCAAACAAGTTGTTTATTTGAGTCATAGTCACTAAATTATTTTTATCCGGAGCTATAAAACTCTAAATTAAGATCCGATAATTTTACCTGAAACTAGACTCACATATCTCCTTTCCATAAAATTTCCATAATTTTTGGTTTAGAAAATAAGTACATGTTATTCTTTAAAGTTTCCCATGTTTCACTGTCAGATAGTTCCGACCCCTCTGCACTAAAAATTAATTATCTCATCTTACAAAATTTGGATAATGTTCCCATTTATTTCTCTTGAAATTAAACTCATTAATAAATTTATGCATATAAATTATAAACCATAAATATTTTTATAAAATTTTTAATGATTTTCCAAAGTCGGAATAGGGGATTCCAAAATCATTCTGCCCATGTCTCACAAAAATTCGAATATCACAGAATATGAAATTATTTTGTTTACACCGTTTCTTTTATGTAAAAATAGACTCATTCAGCTTTAATTTAATATCTTATTCAACCTCTAATTTTATTTCCACCATTTTTGGTAATATTTCAAAGTCACACAACTGCTGCTGTCCAAAACTATTTTGTTGCTAAATTTACTCTTTCATAATTTCACTTACTCCATTTCATTTTACCGAAGGTTCGCTCAAATATCGAGCACATTGTTCATAAATTTTCACAATTATACCTGCACTTATCTATCACATAGTCATATTCAATTACACTTAGTCTTTATATGATCACATGTATTTTGACTTAGTCAATTTCTCGTTGAACTCATCGGAATAATAACAGATACACGGTGGCCTACACATAGTACCACCCTTGTAGCTGAAGCTATCTGGTGCACATAGTAGCCTGCACTTAGTACTACACATGTGACCAAAACCATCACTTACACATAGTGGCCTACACTTAGTACCACACATGTGATCGAAACTATCGGGTACGCATAGTAGCCTGCACTTAGTACTACACATGCGACCTATCCGTCTGGTACACATAGTAGCCTGCACTTAGCACTACACACGTGACCTAAAACCATCTCGTAGCTCTCTTGTACACATAGTGGCCTACACTTAGTACCACACATGTGACCTTGCTACCTCATTCGTATCTTTCTATTTCGAAGGTTCAACCGGGAATTCTCACTTTTCAACATTTTACCAATTCATCCATAATCAATCACAATTCAAATTTACATCAAATAATTACTCCATATTCAACCATATCTCATATAATATAATAAAATATTAAAACATAAATAAAAACGATGTATTATTTACATACAAACCTATCTCGATGCAAAATATAATAATTTTGCAATTTAGTCCACAATATTTTCATTTCCCCGATCAAGGTCAATTCCACATCTTTCTTGATCTATAATAACACATTTGACTTATTAAATGCTCACATTATTCAAATCAGCCCAAAAACATCCTATGGCAAAAATTACAATTTTGGCCCTAAAGTTTCACAAAATTACGATTTTTCACCTAGGCTCGTAAATATTTTTATTCAATTTCCTTGCATTTTAGGCCTAGCCGAACCATTTTAATAACTATGACAGTCCACAATTTGCACTTATTCACACACTTACACACATTTTACAACTTTTTACAAACTAGTCCTTTTTGACAATTTCACCGAAAATCACTTAGTAAAAGTCGTTTATTACACACCGAGCATTCATATTCTACCATTAAACATCAAAACACAAGCATTTACCATATGGTTAAATTTTCAAACATCAACCCTAGCTCAAATTAATTGTAGAAATAGAGAGATCGTGTTACGAGGATTTCAAAAACGTAAAAATAATTAAAAACGGGGCTAGAACGGACTTACAATCGAGCTTGGAAGCTTGAAAAACCCTAGCTATGTATTCCTCATGTGAATTTCGGCATAGGGGTTGAAGATGGACAAAAATTGGCTTTTAATTTTGTTTTTAATTCATTTTAATAACTAAATAACCAAAATGCCCTTAATGAAAAACTTTGGAAACATGCCTAACCATGTCCATTTTTGTCCACCAACTTAAACCATGATCTAATTACCATATAAGGACCTCCAATTTAAAATTTCAGAACAATTGGACACCTCTAGCATGTAGAACTCAACTTTTGCACTTTTTACAATTTAGTCCTTTTGACTAAATTGAGTGCCCAAAACCACTGTTCCGACTGTTCCGACTAGGCCCAAAATCGGGCTGTTACATTACTATATAGTGATTCATAAAAGGTTGTAACAACAACCATTAGACGCAAGTTAAATCTTTGATGAACTGTAAGTTTAATAATATATCTAAAGTTTATTACATCCACCACAAAAGAATATTATATATTTTCATAATCAATGCCAGGACTTAGCAAAAACTTCATATTTTATTATGTTTTATAAAATTACTTCATTTGCAGCTTCACTAGCTTTATACATTTAAATATTTGGACAACTGGTCCAAAATCTCCACAAATTTAATTGTACTTAAGTTGCGCCATTCCATTTTAACCAATTTATTCCATATATATGTTTCTTAACAGATTTATTCAAGATCCTCCTTTTATTTCATTATTTCAACAATAATATTGCATGCAAAACCATTGTCGACCAATTTTATTATCGATTCAACATTTTATCAAATTGACTTAACTTATCGAGATCTCTTATTTTCACTATTTTAATCTTCAGTTTCAGGTACCTGAATCTCTTCTAGAGTTTTACTTATTAGTTATGTCTTGAGTCTCTTTTAGAGCGTCTGTCTTCATTATGACCATCTAGATTTTTTATTTTCTTTTATGAGAATTTTCATATTTGGAACTTGTAATGAGTTATCCTTGTTGAACTTCTGGTTCAAATTACTATCCCCCCTAACTCATTACAAGTTATTTTTTCTCTCCCCCTGTAACACCCCTTACCCGTATCCGACGCAGGCACAGGGTACGAGACGTTACCTCACTTAAATGCATACAAACATACAATTCTGAGTCGTAAAAGTTTGTTCAAATTTAAAACTTTTCAAACTTTGTCTTAATATCCCTAATATGAGCCTACGAGCCCAAAACACACTTTAGAAATGGTTCGGGACCAAACCGAGTTCTTTAGAAAAAATTTGGAAAATGTCACTAAAAACAGGGGTACACGCCCATGTGGAAGGGCGACACGCCCGTGTGGAAGGGCGACACACCCGTATTATCTCATACCATGGCCATATTGAAGGACAGTGTAACTCACACGGCTTAAGCATATAGGGACACACCTGTGTCCCTTGCCGGTGTGGATTTATTTCTCAATTTGATCCTACAGGGTTTTCACACGGCCTGGCACACGCCCATGTCCATGGCCTGTGACCCTCACACGGCCATGACACGTCCGTGTCTCAGCCCTTGTGTTAAAACCTTGACATTCTATTTTTGACGTCAGCAACATTTTAGGGTCACACGGCCAAGGCACACACCCACGTGCTAGCCGTGTGGCGAATTTAATTTCGCATTTAAGGTGCAAACTTCACACGGCCTGGGCACATGCCCATGTACAATGGCCTTGTCTTCCACACGGTTGAGATACACGGCCATGCCTCAGCCCGTGTGGTTACTACTGGGCATTCTGTTTTACCAAATTAAGGTGCAGGGGACACACGGCCAGACTACACGCCTACGGGGTAGACTATGTGTCACACACGGCCTAGACACACGCCCGTGTGCCTACCCATTTGGAAAAAAATAAGGCTATTTACCAAGCCCTTTTGCCACCCATACTTGCACCAACATAAGCCACAACCAAGACATACACACATCAAGACCACTACACTCCATTCACATGCAAAACTTATCACATACTTCACCATGCAAATTGCACATTCATGAAAAACATCATCATTTACATATATCAATATCAAGTATTAGCCATCATCCATGGCCTTACACAAAATGAATCAATCTTCAAGACAAGCGAACACATTGGGCCAAAACAATATGACACTTGACAAAAGACCAAGTCCCTATACATGCCATACTCAAAATGATAAATCTAACTATACCAAGTGTTCAGATTGATAGTGTGATCGAGCCTCCGACGTCCTTTGATCCCCGAGCTAGCTTGGCGATACTATAAGAAAATGGAAAGGAAAGGGGTAAGCATAAAGCTTAGTAAGTTGCATGTAAATAAGTAACAACATCTACCATGCATCTTTAAACACATAGCATATTATATACCAGCACAACACTCTTGATTTAACAATGGTAGATTTACTACATATTTACACATCACAAGTATAAGCCAAAGATTACAAGATCGTCCCGAAATCATTCTCATAAATAGAACTTCCTCAATTTCATCCTTACCATTAAGGCATCATAACTAAGCTCATAACTTATGAGTTTCGTGTAAGAACCTGTACCACTCACAATATGATTATATCCTTTCATATCTTTATCATAAGCTTTAAATAACCCGTGGAACCATTTGGAATACTAAAGGATATCCAATAAGCCTCACACAAGAGGGTAAAATGTCGATGCCATGTCCCAGACATGGTCTTACACTGGCTCACATGTCGAGGCCGATGCCATGTCCCATACATGGTCTTACACTAGCTCTCGTCTCAATGCCGATGCCATGTCCCAGACATGGTCTTACACTGGCTCTCATAATGTGGCTGATGCCATGTCTTAGACATGGTCTTACACTAGCACACAAATCAACGCCGATGCTAAGTCCCAGACATGGTCTTACTCTGGCTCTCATAATATGGCCGATGCCATGTCCCAGACATGGTCTTACACTAGCACACATATCACCCAAATGTCATGACGTGGATATCCAATCTATTCCTAAGGTTCAACCGGGAGTTTTTACTACATCAATTCTCATCATGCGTATTCACAACAATAATCAAACACTTTATGCCATATTAATTGTTCAATACATAATAATAATAAAGTTTTATTATTTACGTACAACTTACCTCGGTATACAAAATTTGGGTGACTAGTTCGATTTAGTCCAATAGCTTGGTTTTTCCCCGGTCTAGGTCTGGACTCCGTTTTTCTTAATCTATAATGATAAAATTTACTTATTTAATCACCACATTAATCAAGACATTCCAAAATTCCTACTTTGGAAAAATTACCGTTTTGCCTTTAGACTTTCACATAATTACGATTTTGCCCCTAGGCTCGTAAAATGATTTTAATCGAATTTCCTCCTTTAACAAGCCTATCCGAACCTTTATTACTCTTATAGCAACTCACAATTTTCAATTATTTCACACATTTACAACCTATTTTATAAACTTCATAAAATGGTCCTTTTAGGTGTTTTCATGAAAATCACTTAACAAAAGTTGTTTATTTAACAACCAAGATTCATTTTCTTCCATAAAATTTCAGCAAACAACATGAATACTCACATGGTAAAACCCTAGACTCTCAACCATTTTGCAAAATAGTCCCCTTATTATCTAGCTTAAGCTACAAGGGTTCCAAAAACACAAAAATCAACAAAAATAACCATCAAAATGACTTACTTGCAAGGGGAAGAGCTTGGCTAAAATTTGAGCTCTCAAAACCCTTAAGTTTGCTAAATATTTCGGTGGAAGAGGAAAAATGAAAATGGATGAAGCATATTATTTTATTTTATGATTATTTTATCAATTAAGTCACCTAAAATCCACCTAACCTTTGACCAATTTCATTTCCTTGTCCCTATGGCCGGCCATCACTCTCTTAAGGGCCTATTTGCACATTAAGGACCTCCAATTTAAGGTTCTATAGCTATTTGACACCTTTAACTTGTAGAACAAAACTTTCGCACTTTATGCGATTTAACCCTTTTTCAAAATTAAGCATGAAATCACTAAAATTAATTCACCAAAATTTTTATGCACTCATATAATCATGCTATAACACATAAAATAATATTAAAATAATTTCTCTGACCTCGAATTTGTGGTATTGAAACCACTATTCCAACTAGGCCCAAAATTGAGCTGTTACACCCCCTAATGTCGAGAAAACTATCAAATCAAAATAGTAATCACAAATCATGTCATAATTGAATCTCCAATACATTTAAAACATATAATAATACAAGAAGACTCGTAATTCATATATATTCCCAACTTTCTTTGAGTATTCATTCAACTTTGTTGTGGTGGAGCAATTGGAACATATACACACATACAAAAATTCAAAGATGAGAAATATTTAGCTCTTGACCAAAAATCAATTGTAATGGGGAGTATTTATAACTTATTGGCTTGATGCGTACAACACGTAAATCAACATAATCTCATGTTGAGATAGGAAGTTTAGTTTTCATAAGTAATGGTTTAGACATTAGACAGAGGCGTTCAATCAATAATTTCTCTAAACCATTAAGCGTAAAAATAACAAAACTTTACAAAACTTTTTCAAACTCAATCAATAAAAGACTAAGATATAAACTCATCAGTAGTAGCAAGATGAGTTGTCTTAATTGCATGATCTGAAATTAATTATTTAAACAAACAATCTTGCAAACGACAGGTTGCAAGTTGGTAACACATATGTGATTATTTTGTAGATGTATCTACCAAAATCATATAATATCAAAATCATCCACATGTTGGATGAATGAGCCCATATTCATTTCAGAAATGCAAGACATTAAATCTCAACTTTATCTAGTGAGTATCTAACAATCAATTTGCATTGAGAACAAACAACAAACAAGAATTCTTTAAATTAAAGAATCTCCTAGTTCTTTAATGAATGTCCATATGAATTCTCAATTAATTTTCGCATCATATATGATCTAGGGTGGTCTAACTGGTCACGCCAAGTAGTAAATGTATTTATATCAATAAACTTCTGGTTTACTTTAATATGCGTTTCAATTGTACTAAATTGTAACAAATTGATACGTTTACTATCATTCCTTTTACATTGTATCCACATATAAGTACTATTGTGACATTTACTACTGGAAATGTCTAAATCAATGTGAATCTATAATGTCACTAAGTCAATAAATATAATATCCAAACAATTATATGCAATATTCGCTTCAGGGAATATGTCAAATCTTCAAATCAAATCAATAACTTAATCCTCCCTTTTTTTTTTCATCATTTCAAAATATATATTTATAGTAATAGTGATTCATATGAAATATAATCTTTTCTTCATTCACAATCTCAATATGATATCCATTATAATGAATATATTTTAAAACTAATGTATTAACCATCACAAATTTTGTGTTTTTTATATATTGATATATCAACTCTTCTGGAGCTTCAAACTAATTGTGTACTATCAAATATTGGAATAATATTTGTTTATTTCAGTACCATATAAGATAAATATTTTCTATCTGTAATGATAGAATTCATAACTACATTCTCATTTTCTTCCTTAAAGAATATTATCAGAAACAAAATATTTGGGCATACGCCACATAAGTAGCCAATAATCTTTCATATCACATTGATAACATAAGTTATCTTTACCCTTTGAAGAGTTATCTTGAAAACTCTCATTGTTCTCTTATTTATTACTATGTTCCCACTTTTAGTGGTCCATGATTATATCTTTTTATTTTATTATATTTGCATTCATTTCGGGGAATACAACAAATCTAGTATGACAGACTTCTAAACTATTCCATTGATTCTTTATTTCATAATCACCACCGCAAACATACGTGGATTTCAAATCAAAATTTTTCTATTCGTGTTGTCATGATTAGTCTCCAATTATAATAAACATGATATAATAAACAAATCATAGTAAAATATACCTGAATATCTTTAACATCATCGTTATCTATTATCAGACGCACTATTACAAGTGCTAAAATAACTATGCTTTCATAATAACATACTACATATAAGTCATAGAATCTTATGATGCTCTAATAAATTATTTGTACTTTATAATTTAATAGTATAATCCAATCATTCAACAGTAACAAATTAATGACTCAATTAGATCTTATTAAATTTCATGTTTTTCTTTAATCAAAGGCAATTGATTAGTACTACTCTTTCACACAATTTTAATCAAATTTCAAGCATATTTAATAAAAATAATTTAATCATAAAAGTTTTAATCATCCAAATATCATGCATACTATAATTTAATAAAATAATATTAGTTTAAAAGAAGCCTTAAAGTATTAATATTTTTTTATAAAATAAACTTACCAAAAATCAATCAACAAAGGAGAAACACATACTACGTAAGGATTATATAAATTTCTTTGCATAAAAGGGCATTAAAAATTTTAGAGATTTATGTGTACCTGAGTGGTTAAAGGCTCTAATGATTATCCATAGTGCGCAGGCCTCAATTGAAATAGCAGCAGCTCTAGGAGGCAATCGACAACAGTAAATTTTGGGATATTTTTATGACTTATGGAGAAAAACAATTAAAAGAGAATCGTGCTGATAACGTGTTATAAAATAAAAGACAGCGAGTAAAGAACAAAGAGAATGGGATAGCAAAGAGAGAGCGTATTTATTGATCAATTGGAATATTTACAAAACTTTTCCAAAGTCTCTATTTTTAGGCATAAGAAGTATAAGTGAAGTAGATATCTACTTCTAATGACTATTAGAATTTAAAGTACATCAAACTTATCTTGATCTTGATGGACATCCATTTAATAATATATTCATAACATAGTGTTTTAAGTTCAAATCTTATTATGTAAGTGTATTTTTCTATTTTTATATGAACGATATAAAAAGCCAAAACACATCTAAAATAGTATAATTTACTTTGTAAAAGAATGGTATTTTAGTCATTACCTAATGAGTTGGTGCTTGTTGACTCTGACACCAACTCAGTTAGGAACTTAATATATAATATAGTTAATAAAATAAGACATAATGATAAATTTAGCTCTCAACATTTACATCTTTTGTCAATTTAATAATTTTTTTTTTTAGATAAATTTTACCATTAACCTTTAAGGAAGAGTCAAATCATTTTTTAATATAAATACTCATTAAAACATTAATTTGTTTTTAACAATGTTAGTGTGAAAACCCACATCGTAGTCCACATATACCTCATACTTACTATTTGTTTTATATGCCAAGTCAATAAATAATTTAAATTTTATAAAAATTGAAAATTAAAATTCAAAAAAAATATTAGCATGAGGTACACGTTGATTGCCATATAGGTTTTTATATTTAAAAATTTAACGTTCTAGTCAATACTTGCATTAAAAAACAACAATTTCACTCTGTTTTGAAAGGTTGACAGTCAAATTCAACTTTTTTTTTAATAGGTTAAAAGTCAAATTTAGGTATTAAAAAAAAGAAGAAGAAGGCCAAATTGATTAGAGAAAAAAATAAACATTGAGGGTTAAATTTATCATTATACCTAAAATAAATAAATAAAAGTGGTTGATTTTTGACAAACTAATAAATAAAAGTATGAATATCTGCTTGAGTAATTTTACATAATAAGAAAAGATATATTGCAAGCGTAGCGGCCTAATTTCCCATCACACTAAATGCGTGAATATATATGATAACGGGCATTGTGTTGTGTAACCGTAGGCAAAGAGCTGCAAAATACCTTTTTCTTCCCCTATATATTAAAATCAACCATACAACCCCACCTCACCGGCTTCCGATTTTACATACAAAATTCAGCTCTAAAAATAAGTGTTTTGATTCTTAGTGCAGGTGGAGAGCTCCAAAGGGATCGCATTGATCTAATGTTGATGTGGATTGTTGAATCAAGTGTTATGGTATGGTCATTTGTTGATTCAGTTTGCTCATTGGATCATGCGATCCCTTCGGAATTTTCCATCAGTAGCTCTATATTTTCATCAATCCTTCTGCCCCCGGTAAGCCCTTAGATTTTCTTTTTCTTATCATGAGATGAGAAACAATGAAATTTTATGGATTTTCTTCACTTTTTTTTTTTTTTTTGTATACGTATATATATATATATATATATAGCCCTTTTGGCTGTAAAACCAAGCCGGCGACTGAACTTTCTTCAAAATGAATATACATGTGCTCTGTGCTGTTGATAATTAGTGTGTATTCATATATATTAACACTAGCTAGCTCTACTTTGAATTGTTGGATTGATTTCAATGCGATTTATGACTGAATCGTAATAGATAAATCATCTAACTTGATATATATATATATATATTATGCTCAATTAATTTTTTAATTTTAATTTTAATCTTTAATATTTCGATGAGAAGCTCAAAGATTCAAAAAGAAACTTGAAATTTCTGTTAGTATTAGAGTTCGGGTAATTATACTCAGCAATGGAAACTTGTATCATCTCCCAAACAAACTTAAATAGCTTCACAACTAAACAACTAATTTTTTATGCCAAAATTTAAAATGAAAATATATTATATTCCTACTATTTTGGTATATTTTTGAAAGTCCGAAAGAAACATCATTCTCAGCTAGTGTTAGATGAAGTAATAGACATATTTGTACGATTTGTTGTCAAAGGAAAGCTAGTGTTCACTGAAGGTACATAATGATTGTTAGTGACATAAGGGTCTTACAACAGAACTTCCACATGATATGGTCAACTGGCAGCAAACATCCAGAGGAAGGAACGTTCAAACATCTTGTTGAAAGCTGCTAAAAAATCAATGATTAGAAATGTAGAAAACAAAAGTACACTTTAAGAGAAAATGAAGAGGAAAGCTTAAAGAGAAGAAACAAATATCTATTCCAAACATCAGTAAGAATTTACACCAGTATATACATCAACTTAATAGCTAATAACTGCTGCTAACAAACAATTTGTTCAGCTTAACAGTAAAGCTAACTTGTAACAGCTTAACAACCTTTCAACAGCCTCCAAAGCTCGTATTTGGTTCTGGTCACCTACGAACACTTTTAAATTGATTCAAAAGAGTTTTACTTTCTATGATTTTAAAATAAGTTTTAATGTTTAATTTCTTAAATAAATTCAAGTTTCTTGTCACAAAAGTGATTCGGTGATATCTCCCATCGTACCAGTCGTCGTGGTGAGTGAGAGGTGTTACAGTTAGTGGTATCAAAACTTGAGTGTATTCGATTCTGGGACTAAACTAAGCATATGAGTTGAGTCTACTTGTACATGGCATATAGAAGAGTAAAGGTGATTCAATTTCGTGATTCGATATAGTCAAAAGTGATTAAATCGCTATCGATTTGGTAGTGTCTATAAAGTGAATTTGGATTTGTGTTAGAAATAAATAGAAATCATGAAGTATATGAAAATGGAAATTTGATCGGATTAGACCCTGAGTAGTCACATATGAATGGTTACGTAGAGGCGCAGTTTGAGACAACCAAACCTCTAATACCTTTTAGAGGAAGTAAAGGTCTAAATTTGAATTGAGAAATAAACTAGATAGAGTATTATATTGATTGATTGTATGTGATATGGATCAAGTAAGAATAGATATTTGAATCCACTCTGACCAATTAAGTATAAGCAAAAATGTGTACAAGTGAAAGAGAAAAAATGTGTATATATTATATGTGTGAAAATAGAACGTCGATAAAGACAATGACTTCCGCATCTCCAGTTGTGACCTTAGTTCAATATTTTGCTTATCGGGGATCTACGATGGGTTGCGGCCTTCGCCCTCATAAATCTCCCTATCTTGCCACTTATATTTTATTTTAACAGAAATTTAGGTAAGACAACTTCTAACAATATGCTTTCATTTTTAACTTGGTTTTGTGCTTCATATTGGTGGAGTGGCATTAAATGGTGGGCTAATTTCTGCAGCGGAAGAGAAGTTGGTTTCTCTCTATTCCCCCTTTGTTATCCTCCTACTTTATGCAAATAGCAATTACTATATGCATTAATTAGGAATCCAACATTATAGCTAGCTAGTAGGATCCTTGCCTGCAAAACTTGTATTAAATTTATTTATCTGAAACCTACATCATAAAGTGTCAGGCTTGAATAACACTTTACTTGGGCTATGATTTTGAGGCTTTAAGTAAGGTAAATACTGTCAGCTTTTGTTTGGCATAAATGATTATAACTAGTGGCAAGTGATTGGAAAAATGGAAGCAGTCTTCTTTCTCGGCATTTGTTTATTAAATATTGTCAACGTTTGTTTGGTATAAATAGTCACATACCTTAGTTCTCTACTGGCACTGTTGACAAAGAATGCATTAAGCGTATTGACTGTCAAGAAAATAGTAATAATTCTTCTAGATTATAGTCTCTTTTATATTTCTTGCATACTATCTTCATGTAAACTTTGGTTAAAGGCTTCTTTCTGTTATTCATCATCTCAAGAGTTATTTGAATAATTAAGATATTGTTTTCGTATGTGATCTGGAAATTTATTTGAACGCATATTATATTAGATTTGTGGGGTAACTTGCAAGATAATGCTGAAATCCAAATTTTTCTAGACTCCAGACTAACAAACATTTTCTTAGTGCTATTTATTATTTAAAATATTGTGTAATCATTTCACCGGATCATCTTTGTTTCTTCTTTTTATATGCTTGCAGAGTCTTACATACCATTCCTTCAAATGAAGTAATTCATACTGTTGAGGTAAGTCTTGCCATATTTTAATCTTATTTAAAAAGTTGCTACGTCTGTCTTCTGCACCAGATTGTGGTCACTTCAATATGGTTAAAATCCTAGTATATTGTCTAATCTTGATGTTGTGGCCATTTCTTATGTTGCTCCAGACATAACAATTGGTGAAAAAGTAATATGCAGGGGTCAAAAGATATAGTAAGTCAAGACAAAAATTTTATTCTTTTATGTCTAACGTTTCGCATGATCAATCAGCTTAAGTTAGTTTCATACTTGAATCTCACCTGTGAAATAGGTTTTGCAATCAAGAACAAATCTGACATTTGTCTCTTGGAAAAGCGGCGCTGTAAGTCATCCCCCATCTTTTTTCTTCTTCCATGTTCAGGTTTCTTTTGTTTCTGGTACAATGTAAATGAATTTGTTCATTTAATTTTCTTATACAATATCATCATAAGGGTTAGTTTTTTAAAATTTACATCGATAAGTACCGGAATGGACTGTTTTTATAAGTAACGACCATAGAAATCAGTCTTTATGTATGTATAACATTGTTGATAAATGAGATTGTGAAAGGTGATTTTGTATGTGTGCACTGTGCAATAAGGTTCTGTCCACTTTTTACTTTATATCGGTAATGCTCCATTGTTTAGTTTACAGCCTTTGTACCAGTTTCTCCTTGTGTTATGTCAGCCATTCTAGATTAAGTACTTCAAATGTTTGCTTATACCATGATTATTACAGATGCTTGGAGTCCCTAGATTTTGGTCGGGATGCTTGTTAGAAGTCAAACCGACTTCTCAAAGTCGGCAAAGCATGAAGTTAAAAGTGGCTCTACGAATTGGTTTAAAACGTGACATTAAATTGGTTTACAAAGTTGCAAATAGCAACATGGAAGCTTGTTTAAAGTTTCTTTAATGATAAGGATAAACAAGGCATTTAGGTGGAGCTTATTGGATAAGCATGATTTGTTCTACAAGTTTCATGAAGATAATACATGTGTGGCGGAAGCCTTCAAGTCACTCTTAATTATCTATAAATAGGTCTTAAGTTAGTGTAATATATACGAGTAAAGAAAAATTAAAGTGTGTTGTGAGAAAAAGGAAATAGTGTGATAGAAAACTAGCAGCAACTAGTATAGAGAGAAAAAAATTGTATTTGTATTGTGTAATATTTGCGCGTAATAAAATTATTTTCAGTTATTAATTGTCCACACGCTTCCAACAAGTGGTATTCGAGCTAAGTTCGTGTTGACGTCACAATAGCAAACATGATTCAACCGTAAATCTCGAAATTAATAAAGACAAATTATGAAAATTGGAGCATCCAAATGAAGGGTTTTCTTGGCTCTCAAGATTGTTGGGATATTGTCAAAGAAAAATATGTCAAGCTCGAAAATGCAGCTGCCGAAGCGGCTTTGACAAATGAAGAGAAAATAGTATTGAAAGAAGGTCGTAAAAAGGATAAGAGGGCATTTTTCTTTATTTTCCAAGGAGTTGACAAATCAAACATTGAAAAAGATTTAGATGCGAAGACATCAAACCATGGGGAATTTTGCAAAAATCCCTTCAAGGAGCCAAAAAGGCCAAAAAAGGTACATTTACAAATGCTCAAAGCCAAATTTGAGACGTTGAAAATGAAAGTTTCAGAAAGTATTGATGAATATGTCACCTAAGTGAAAGTAATGGTAAATGAAATGAAAAGGAATGGAAAAACTCTTGATGACCTAAGAGTAATGGAAATAATTTTCGGTTATTAACACGCAAATTTGATTATGTGGTTGTTGCCATCGAAGAATCAAAAGATCTGTCACAAATATCTATCAGTGGACTTGTGAGTTCCCTCCAAGCCCATGAGCATAAAATGAATCAAAATGATGAGATTTGAAATTTGGCGCAAGTCCTGCAAAGCAAGTTGTCCTTCAATGAAAGTGGAGCTAGCAATAGTTTTGGACAAGGCACAAGCAATCGTGGAGGATATTGTAAAGGATACAGAGGTAGAAATAGAGGTAGATAAGGATCACGTGGATGAGGCAATCAATCATATGGTAGAGGCCAAACATTGAAGAGTATCAGACGTCAAGTCATGGACAAGGAGTTTGAGGCAAAGGTCGAGGTAGAGGTAGATTTCAACAAGGAAATAAATCCTAGATACAATGTTATAATTGCAATGAATATGATCAATTTAGTTATGAGTGTATATCAACTCCTAAGATGGAGGAGAGAAATCATGTAGCAGCAGCTAAAGAAGAAGAAAATGTGGAATCTTGTGTATTCCTCACTTATAAAGAAAGTGAAAAATCAAAGAAAAATATTTGGTATCTTGATAATTGTGTCAGCAATCACATGTGTGGCCGAAAAGACTTATTTTAAGAGTTAGACGAGAATATTCACAGACAGGTAACGTTGGGAGATGAATTGCATGCCACGGTCAAAGGTTAAGGCAAAGATACAATTATACAATATAATAGAGGGAAAAAAGTACATATAAGATGTTTATTATGTACTAGCTTTGAAAAGCAACATCATCAGCCTTGGACAGCTTCTAGAAAAAGGATATGAAGTACATATAAAGGATAGCTCGCACGCCCTAAAAATAAGAGTGGTGAATTAATTGCCCAAGTTGATATGATGCGTAATCGCCTATTACTATTGACATTGAATCTGGAGAACTGAAGTGTACAAATAATGTGATCAAAGATTATTCATGGTTGTGGCATTTAAGGTTCAGATATTTTTAGTTTTCTAGCCTGAAGCTATTGTCAAAAGCAAAGATGGTGGATGGATTGCTAGAAATTAGTCCTCCTGAAAAATTGTTTGAAGCTTGCATTAAAGGAAAAAAACACAGACAAAGTTTTGAAGTTGAAAAATCTCGACGAGCTAGGAGACCATTGAAGATTGCGCATTTTGACATAGCAGGTCCTTTTGATATACCATCACATGGTGGAAACATGTACTATCTTGTTATTATTGATGATTTTAGTATAAAAAGTTGGATACATCTGTTGGAAAAATTCGGTTTGAAAACGATTTTCTTGCATAGAGAAAAATTAAAAATTTCAAAATCGAGACAATTTGTGATATTTATAGCAATAAACCCTTTACCGAAATCGCACCTGTCACATTCCAAAAATCGGATTAGTAGAAATTGGGTTAATGAACCGATAGTGGTCACGCCTGATTTTTTTTTTTTAGTGATTGAGTAGTGGTGGAGCTGTCCTTGATGATCAGTGTTCGAATCCCTTCCCTCTCATTATTTTATATGTGGTGCGATTTTGCTTCCAACCTTTGCAAATGTCACATCCCATATTTTAAATATTCTCTGTTAAATTAAACACAAGGAATAATTTGGCCAAGTGGTTAGGAGATTTAATTAAATCTTAAAGGCCTTAGGTTCAAGTCTCCTCACTCCCATAATTTTTAATTAATTTTTGGTCAACTTTGTCATGCCATACACACCTTTGCCGTCCAACTTTCTCTTGCCATAGATAGGGAGATTCTTTCCTTTCTTTTGAGTAAACATACCTTTTATACTCCAACATGATCCCTTTTTGCTCCATTGTTCTCTCAACATCCCGTTTTCATCTTTTTACCATATGAGCTAGTACATTGAACCTAGACTAGTTGAGAAAAACCATTTTGAATCATTTTACTCTTCTTTTCCTTGTCATTGTCATCCCCACCATAGCTCCTCCCCTTTTTCTCTCATTTTTCTTTCACTTTGGCTATTAACCACCACCTTGCACTATTTTTCTTTCTCTCTGTAGTAGCCCATTTTTTAGTAGTGTTGGAAACTGTGGTTTTGGAGCCACAAATCCGATGAGTAAGTTCATAAATATTATTATTTAATATTTATTAGTCGAATATGGTTTTAAAAAGGTTTTTGTTATGGTAATTTATGTGATATGAATGAATTTCAAGTGGTAAGACTCTAAAGTCAGGTTTTAGAAAATGAGGTATCAGGACCTCGTTTCTATAAACCGAGTCGTAAATATTTTTATAAATATTTACGAAGTGTCATTAAGGTGGTATTAAAGTTTCGATAAGAAATTTTAACGTTTCGATAGCTAATTAATTAAAAAGGACTAAATTGTGAAAGATGTAAATTTTGATCACAATTTGTTTTGAGTGATTAAATGGCTTATGAAATAAAGTTAAAGGGACTTGAATGGTAATTAAACCATTCAAGGAGTTAGTGGACAACTATGGACATGGATTTGATATTTTATTTTATTATTAACCAAGGTTAAAATGGTAATTTGGTATATTAAATTAAAATAAAATAAAAACAAAAGGCTAATTTGATATCATCTTTTTGGTTTTCTTCTTCACCAACCGAATAACCATGGATTTTGAGATGAAGCTTTCGGCCATGGTGAAATTTCTTGCATGATATGTGATATTGGCCCCATTTTTATTAATTTTTATGTTTTTGAGATGGTTGCAACTAGGTCCAACTAACTCGTACCTTCGATTTTGAAACTGTTAAAGATTTTGGATGTTGCCATTGATGAACCTTGTGATTTAGATGTTAAATGATGAAGTGTTAGTTGGTATTTTAAAGTATCTTGTTAAGTGATTTTTGATGAATTTACAGATTAGGGACTAAATTGTTGAAATAGTAAAAATACAAGGATTTGATGTGAAATTATTAAAAATGTGGGTTTTTTTGTGTGCCATGAATTTTCGACTGATATGAATTGGCAATAAAATGGTTAAATTTCATGTTTTAGGCTTAGGGACTAAATTGAATAAAAGTAAAATGTTAGGGGTAATTTTGTAAAAATGTAAAAATGACTAAATTGCATAAAATGGAGTGATTTTTCTGTCTAAATTAATAAATTTAATTAAATTATTAATTTAGATCAAGATCGAGTAGAAAATCGAGGAAAATGGAAAATTACCAAAAAGCCCCTATACTTCGACATTTCTGCGATTTGGCTAGGTAAGTTCGTACGGTTTAGAAATTAACATCAATATGAATTATTGAGTAGATTAACATGGTACAACTTATATATTTATTTTTAATTGTTGATAATGAATGGTAATTTGAGGTATAATAATGAATTTGATGCTCGGTTTGGATTGAACACGGGATAGAGTACAATCGTGATTTAGTGTGTTACGGGGGTTTGGAGTGGAGATGGTATTGGAGAGAGATATTTTCATATTACCCGAGTAAACCGAGGTTCAGCATTTGTTGCGAACTCTTGTGTTATACTCTCTATCTGGCGTGTTTCGGTTGGATTAGCTCTTATGAGCTTCTGTCTAGTGTGTTCGGTTGATCTGACGATGTACTCTTATCTGTAAGTCATTATTCGAACTGAAATTTTGGTAAGGTAATTTGTTTAATGAATTTGATTAATTTTCTATTAAATTGAGTATTCAAATGATTTCTATCATGAAAGCTATGAAAAAGGAATGAAAAGAAAATGTTAAATGAAGGTATGTCTATGTTCATGAAATTGATGATTTCAAGTGAGGTTATTCTTGTTTAATGACTTATCTTATGTTAGTTCAAGTGAATTATGAATTGATGCACTAACATATGTTGTTGATGATGCTTAGGCTTGTGTCAAGCTATTGGTTGGATTGTATAATGTATACTTTTAAAGTTATGCATTGAAATGGTAAGTGTTCAAATGGAAATATGCTTATGTTCATGCAAGGGTGGTAAGAATCAAGATATGTATTATCTAGTAAAATGGTTTATCATGTGGGTGATGTTTATACTTATGTATTGTATTATGCAAATGAAACAGGTAAGAAAAGGCAATAAAATGGTAAGTTCAAAGTTGAGATGTAAAATGATGAAAAAGGGATTGATGAGTTGAATAATGTATTTATATGGGAGAAATTTACGTATGCTATGGATGAATTTACTTAGTTCATGAACAACTATATACTAATTAGTGAATTGATGTTGTTAATTAAGTTTATGCTAAGTAAATGAAATGGAAAGTAAATAAATGGAATGGTAAGAAAGTAAATGGGGTGGTTCATAATATTATGAAAAGGTTAATAATTGAGTAATATGTTTTACAAATCCTATTATGTTAGGAATGAAAAATATATGTGATATTGGTGAACTTACTCATTTATGAGTTGATGGTTAAAAAGTTTGATAAACTTTGTGGAATTGGTTTAGGTATAATTACCCCATAAAGTTTATTATTAAATGGCATGTTATGTTTAAAGTTTATACGATCTTACTAAGCAATAATTTCTTACGTAGTTTTTTTCTTTACTTTCCAAATTATCGGAAGCTCAATCAGTTTGGAAGCTCATCGGAGACCTATCACACTATCCAGCGATTATATATGTAGTTTTTGATGTCTTGATCAAGATATAATGGCATGTATAGGTGGACTTGTGTTTGATGAACTAGTTGTTATGTTTGGCTTGTAAATATGGTAATATGGTTTGTGTACTTTTGGCATTTGATGTCTTGATGGTTGGTGTTTTTATTGCTAATTTGATGCATGGTTTAAATGGCCAAAGTGGTATGTGTGAGCATGGTTGAAATGTGGTCAATGAGGTTATATGTTGATGTGGAGTTTAGTTAAGATTATTTGGATGAAACATGATCATTTTGATGCAAAAGTAAGTATGAATGCTTGGTTGTGATTGAGGTGCCTAAATGGCATATTGGTTGAATGGAATTATGGTACATTGAAATGGTCATATTATGCATATTTTGGCATGTTTTGGTGCCTTGATCATAAGTTCATTTGGCTTGTAAGTACTTTTTTAAATTGGGTGAAAGAAAAGGCTGGATTTTGGCCTATTTCTTGTCCACACAGCCTAAGAAACGGGCGTGTGTTTTAGCCATGTGTGACACACGATCACACGACACGACCGTGTGTCCCCTATTAGTTTTAATGGTTGCATTTCGAAGGTTACACGGCCTAGCACACGGGCGTGTGGCTTGGTCGTGTGACCCAATTTAGAGAGTTACACAGGCACGGGCACGAACATGGGCTAGGACACGACCATGTGTCCCTACTTCGAATGTCCACATGGCCTAAGACACGAGCGTGTGTCTCAGCCGTGTGAGTCACACGGCCTGGTCACACAGTCGTGTGACCCCTTGTAACACCCCTTACCTGTGCCCAAAGTCAGGACCGAGTTTGAGGCATTACCTAACTGATCTCACTTGACATCTCGAAACGGGCTATAAAATTTTGTTTAAACCCATCACTTGTACATACTCGACCTAAGGGGCCCTAAACATACCTCCGAGAGGTATCAGAACTATTCCGGGAACTTTTACGAACTCGAGAAACTTTTCAACAAAGTAGGGGCCACACGCCCGTACTGGTCTAGGGACATGCCCGTGTGCCCCTAAGACATGCCCGTGTCTTCCACCCGTGGTCGATCCTGACTAACTTCACACGGCCTAGACACGCCCGTGTCTTACACCCGTGGTCGATTCTGACTAACTTCACACGGCCTAGACACGCTCGTGTCTTACACCTGTGGTCGATTTAAATTCCACAACTAAAGTGCAGACTTCCCACGGCTTGGGCACACGCCCGTGTCCCTAACCCGTGGAGCATACTGACTTGCAAACCTAGCATGCAAGGGGACACACGGTCGATCCACACGCCCATAGGGCTGACCGTGTGTCACACACGACATAGACACACGCCCGTGTGTCTACTCATGTGGACAATTAGATGGCTATCTACCAAGCCGTTTGCCACCCTACATTTCACACATACAAACACCAATCCAACTCAACATAATTCATACATAATGGCATAAACTTCAAGAAAATCACTTTCATTAAACATAAGAGTTTGTCAAGTATCAGCCTAACTTAATAGACCATTACAAAAAAAGACTTTAATGCCTTACAAAGCAAACACTTTGGCCAACAATTACGACCTAACAAAATACTCGAGTCCTATACATGCCATACTCAAAATAAGTCTAAATTGTTATACCAAAGTGGTGTCAATAGTGTGATTTCTGAACTCCTACGTCTTCATTCCTCGAGTTATCTTGGCAATACTACAAGGAGAAAGAGCAATGAAAGGGGTAAGCATAAAGCTTAGTAAGTTTGCATGGATGTAAATAGCAACAATAAGCTCATAAAATAATCCATCCATGACATTAACTAACCATACACAAGTCATAGGCTTTTTGCCCTACTTACTCACAATCGCCCTTATTTAGCACATACCGTGCCACATATCGTAATCGTTTCTTCGTGACTCATTCACGAGTACCTGTATTCACTCATTCATATGAATTTAGTATAAATCTCATTTCTACTTCTAAACTCGTCTACTTATCCCTTTAATCACTAGGGATAGTCAAAGACGCATATTCAACATTATTCATGTAGGGACGAAGCCAATGCCACATCCCCGAGGTGGTCTTACATGGAATTACTTCTAAATGCCAATGTCATATCCCAGATATGGTCTTATATGGACTTTCACATCAAGTATCGATGCCATATCCCGGATATGGTCTTAACGATTTTCATATTCATTACCGAAGCCATATCCCGGATATGGTCTTACACGAGATCTCAACTCGGTACCAAGTCCATGTCTCGGACATGGTCTTGTACGGGACCTTATCTATTTCATATCTCGATGATAGCATTTTCATATTCACATGATCCACTACGACTCCAACATCTCATTCAACATCAATTTAATGGAGTGTCATGCATCAATATGATCAAGCATTCTCAATTATGCTAACGTAAATGTTGCATTAATCACATACAAACTTACCTCGATTTTAAAATGAGCTAGCTCGACGGTTTAGTCCGAGACTTTGTTCTTTCCCCGATCGAGGCGGATTCTTGGTTCTTCTTGCTCTATAATAGCAATTTTAGATCATTTTAATCATCTCATTAATAAAAGCATTTCAATAATCATGCTTAGGCAAAATTACTATTTTGCCCCTAGACTTTGGCAAAATGACCATTTTGCCCCTAGGCTCGGAAATAAATGCTAATCACATTTCTACCTTCAACAAGCCTAGGTAAACATTTAATACTCTTATAGATATCATCAAAACTCAACATTTCACATAATTACTACAAATTTATAACCTTTTCATCAAGGTCCAATTAGGTGTTTTCATGGCAACACATTTCACAAGAGTTGTTCATCTAACAACCAAGACTCATTTTCTTCCATAAAAATGCAGGAAATAACTGTGATAGCTCTCATGGAAAAACTCTAAACTTTTTACCATATTGCATAATAGTCCCCTCATTTGAAAGCTTAAGCTTTAGGGGTCCCAAAAGTACAACTATTTTCAAGAAAAGATCACTAGAACACTTACTTGTGAAGAGATAAGTGTGCTGAAATTTTTGAAGCTTTCTTCCCTCTATTTGCTGATAATTTTCGATGGAAGAGTGAAAGAGAAAAAGATGATAGCATTTCTTTCCTTATTTTATTAATACTAGTCAAATTAGTCCACCTACAATCACCAACTTTGACCGTCATTGACAAATTTGTCTCCTATGCTAGTCTATGGCCGGCCAAGCAAGTATTGGGGGTCTAATTTCCTTTTAAAGACCTCCAATTATCAATCTATGGCTATTTGGTACCTTTATCTTATAGAATGGAACTTTCGCACTTTATTCGATTTAGTCCTTTTTTGCGATTACACATGAAATCGCTAAAATTAAAGCACCAAAATTCTCATGCACATATACTATCACGCTCTGACTCATAATATAACATGAAAATGAATTTCTCAAATCTCGGATCAGTGATCCCGAGATCACTGTTCCGACTAGCCCCTAAATCGGGCTGTTACACCCCTACTGTGTGAATTTTTCCATCTTTTTTCATGAAGTTTTAAATGTTTCTGATTTAGTCCTAAATCATTTCTAAAGTGTTTCTAAGGCCTCAAGGTCTCAAATAAGGGACGATATGAATGTATTTGAATGTAATTAGATTATGTTTGCATGATGTATGAATTGAATGGTTTACCGTTTTGTTTGTTCGGTAATGCTCCATAACCATGTTTCGGCGATGGATACGGGTTAAGGGTGTTACACTGTCCTCCACCACATCCTTGCCAACCAAACCACCACCGGACCTCCCCTTTTTTTCACTGTTCCTCCCTTCGTGGTGTTGCTCCACTGCCGCCTAACACCACCGTACATTACTGTTGAAAATAACCTTCCCTTTCTCTTCTTCTTCTCCTCTAATTCATTTTCTCTTTTCTTTCTTCCTTTATTTCCTCATTGTGCCGCAACCCTCTTCTCTCCTCCCCCATCGGTCCCTCGCCAAGCCACTGTCGCCGCGCCTCCTCCTTTCTTTATTGTTCTTCAATTTTCATCACTCTTATTAATTCAATTCCTCCAACAAAAAATCCCAGTGATCCATCAAATCCCTTTATTCAATCGAGTCAAGGGTCGACCGACATTTCGGAAAACTTCTAGTCTTGAGAACGAAACCACCATACAAGCGATTGTCATAAGAATTGATACTCCCTTGGTTAAGATTCGAGTGTAGACATTCGTTAGAGTGGAGTTCACACCGGATCTTCTATTAGGTGTGGGTCTAAATTATTACAAGTTAAATAAATATCGTTAAAAATGCTCAAAATCAAATGTTATTTCTTGATTTATGTTTCTATGTGAATACTTTAAGTATTCTAAAGTGGGTGATTGAATCCGTCAAAACGGACTATACAAGTAAGTGATTTCATACTAACTATTTGTGAAAGCATGTTGTATGGTTATATTTATTGCTGATTTGAAAGCATGTTGATCACATTCTCATTATATGTGATAACATGGCATATATGAATTATTCATGACTATAAAATGGTGACGATTTATTACATCGTGATTAAATGTGATTTGCATGTTAAAGCATGCCTATGTGATATTAAAGTGATAAATGATTTGATGAGCATGAGTTACATGCCAAAAGTGTTACTTTATAATAAGTGAAAATATGTTATTGTGGTCATATCACATGCATGGGTGGGATATGTGTAAGGAGGAAGTATTGCCAGCCTTGTCTACGCTACTGGCAGTTTATATGCACTATTAGTGGCTTGACCACATTAGTTGCAATTTATCTGTAATACTGGCAGCTTGTCTGTATTACTGGCAGTTTATCTGCATTACTGGTGGGTCGGCCACATTACTAGCATCACTGTCTGCATTACTAGTGGCACTGCCCACAAATTGGAGTGTTTGGATGGTCAAGTTCTAGGGAACTCAATTTTGGAGTGTAGCGGTGATGGGTAGGGTGTTTCAAATAAATCTGCATAATTGTTTTATAAAAATCGCATTGCCATGAATATGTGCATAAATTGAATTGTTTACTTTGATTGATGATTATATGTTTATTGATATTTAATTGTTGAGTAGACTCATACTGAGCTATAAAAGCTCACGACTTTAGTTTCATAACTTTTTAGGTAATACTCGATCTTAGGACTTGGATTCAGTATTGAGTGGAGCCTCTCAGATGGTTTTTAATAATGAGTTAATAAATTATTGGGATGTTATTTTTGGACTTTGGAGATTGAACATTTTATTTAGGTGTTACTTTTTTTTATAACTTTAAAACTAACATGCATGCATGCAAACTGATGAGATTTCTAATAGTTTACATTATTGGGTTTATCCAAATTATTTATGATTTTACTTGGTTTTAAATAAAATTATAACTCATGATTTTTCCAAGTATTAAAGTCCACTATGAAATATTTTTACACAAAGCCATTTTAAGAAATATTTAAATTGCTAATTCCTTATTTTAAATAACTTAAAAATGACATTACTATAAATACCGTCTTTCACAAACAATCATGTTTTAATAAGAATTTTTCAAAAATAAAATCACTAAGTATTTAAATTTTAAAGTTTTCACAAAAACAACTGGAATCTAATTATCTTTAACAAGTAAATGATTTTCGAATGTTGTTAATGTAATTTCTGAGATTCAGTCATAGTGTTTAGGTCGGGTTTGGAGTGTTACAACACCTACGTCTTCGACTTGACGAATCCTTTTCATTCCTGACTTTCAACCAAATGACCTTCTCCGCTATTCTTGTACCACAAACTGTTTCGAGTGTGGGCTCGAAAAAATTCGAATCAAATACAAAACCATAAATTATTTACTTTACTTTCAGCGAGAAAATAAATCTCTCTTTAATAGAAACCGGTAGAATTGTTGTTCTAAAAAATAGAATTGTTGAGAAAACAAATCTCAAAGTTGTGTATTTAGCCCTACCGGTTATAAAGATAAAGGTTGGAAAAAGGGGTTTGGAAAATGCAGCAAAAAATAAATTCAGGGAAAAATAGAGTTTTAAAAAATTTTCCAAAATAAGATCTTCGTATTTATATCTAAAATAATAAACACTTAATCAAAATTATACATTTTCGATTTGTTTAGGATGAGTGCTTCAACCGAGTAGTCTTCTCCGCTATTCTCAAGCTCAAGTCTGTCGAGTGTGGGCTTGCTCCGAATCAGAAAATTTTTCACAAAAAATTACCAGTGGGGTAATTTTGCAATTTCTCTTAACTTTTAGGTCAACTTGTAAATCAGAAAAATATCTCTAGAGTTTTTTGGAATAATCTCTTCAGAGAATTTTCTATCTACACTTTTTCTTGAATTCAAGTGTGTGTAAATAATTACCCAAGGCTCTCTTTATATAGAGAGAGTTTAGAAAATTTAACTATGATTAAACTTAATCACTTTAATATTAAATTAATATAATATTTATCTTAAGATAATATTTATCTTCATAAATATTACATTAATTTTATATTAAATATTATTAAAATAATAGAATAAAAGATAAAAATTTAATTTAATTTAATATTAAGATAATCACTTTGAATTAAATTAATAAAATACTATTAAGCTAAGTATTAAATTTAATTTAATATTAAACTATTAAAATAATATTATTTTTGGAATAATTAATCTGAAATCAAATTATCTTGTAGAGTCCCAGTAGGAGTGTAACTCATCCACTGCTCAACCACCAACAACCATCTGTCGTCGGCCACTGGGACACTGTCATCATAACCACCGGTACCGCCGTGTCCGTAATGCAGATGCGAAACCCTTACGGCACCCTGAGCTGATTCAACTGCTGCCAATTCAATCCAGGTCAATGATGACACGACCAGTCTGGTCTAGCCACCGGTTGGACCGTCAGCCCGGTTTAACATACCAAGCCTGGTTCGACCAATTTTTGGATCTTGGTCTCGATTTTGGGCTCCCATGCCCAATTTACGATCTCAAGTCCAATTTTTCAAGTTCAATTACCCATTCGGCCAATTGTCTGACTTGAAAATTAACTTTTAAAAATATCATATTAATTTTAATTGATTTGATTAATTTAATTTTACTTGATCAAAATTAATTTTTCCAAAAAAATCACTTAGATTTTCCAAACTAATTTTTCAAGAAAATTCTTTAATCAAATTCTCTAGTTAAACAATTCTCACGACTACATAATTTAATTCTACATCGAATATATTGACTCAATTAAATTATTCCCAAAGTTATAGAATTTTCTTTTGATCCAAATGCAGTCCGATCAAGCTTTTGTTGAGCTAGTGGAGGTACCAATCGGACATATACAATTAGACTCTAGTGACTGCAATTATGTCCAGAAGTATCGTTCTGATAATTCGTAATTACTTAATCATGGAGTCAACCCACAAGAAGTATCATGATTGAAAACTCTTTATTGTATACTCTTTACGAAAGCAATTCATCCAATGACCTTGTCATGTGTGTATTACCCTCATATGATATCATTGATTCCTTTGAGTTAAATCTCTTCACTCAATAGAATCATATTTTATCTCATTGTCACCATTGTGTCTTCTTAATGATTAATATGATCATTGCCAACAAATAGCTTTGATCAATTACTCGTTCGAGAACAAGCAACCCGTGGCCACGTTTCATATTTATCAATCCACACAATGCCAATGAGAGGATATCATTAACTCTTTGACTGAGCTATGAATTTCATTGTTACTAGTAAAGCCATGCCATACACAAGTCATGTACCCAAGATACCGGCTACGGGCTCAATCATCTTTAGAGTATAAGCCTCCACTTATATCAATGCACATGAGTTGCATACGCATGGTCAATGACAAACTCAGGTTAGGTAAATCACACCATGAACGTCACAAGTGAATTAATTCACAAATAGATTCAAAATTAATTCATCTTTGGTCCAGTCTAATGTATCATTCTACCAATGAATACATCTATGTCTCTACTCGTGTAGTCAACTACTCCGATAGCCAAGACTAGTCATCTCCCCAATTGAAATTGTAGATGACATAATAATTCTTTTCAGTATTTGAATCAAATGCTCACTTTGATTCTTTTACGGGATTACAGACTCATTTAGATTATCAAATAAAGTAAGTTGTCTGTCTCGCAATGTAAATGTTCTTTACAATGCCACTTATCTTTAGTTTGAACTTTAGACAATCAATGAGCTCATATTTGCTTGTAACAATTTCGATGCCTGCAAAATATAAAGGACATAAATACAAATGACGTAATAGTGAAATATGAAATTAACTTTATTTATTTATTCATTGTTCAAATAAATAGAAAACAATTACATGTTTACTACAATATGGACACATTTCCCAACAATCTCCCACTTGCCCTAGTAAAGTAAATGTGTCATGTTTTGCATTCCTATATGCTTAACGTGTTTGTTAAAACTCCTAATTACAAGAGTCTTAGTAAACGGATCCGCAAGGTTACTTTCAGAAGCTACTTTCATCACATCTACAATTCCTTCGGCTACTGCCTCTCGTATCAAGTGATACTTCCGATCAATGTGTTTCATCCACTTTTGACTTCTCATTTCCTTGGTATTAGCTATTGCAGCATTGTTATCACAATACTTATAGCCTTTTCCATATCAGAAATAACTTCAAGTTCGGTTAAGAACTTTCGAAGCCATATTGCTTCTTTCGTTGCCTCAGAAGCAGCCACATACTCGGCCTCTAAAGGAGAGCCAACAGTGTAAGTTTCTTTTACACTTCTCCATACTATGGCTCCACAGCCTAGAACGAATACATTTCCTGAAGTCGATTTCCTCGAATCTTTACAAGTTTGGAAGTCTGAGTCTGTGTATCCAACAAGAGTAAGGTCCTCCCTAGAATACACAAGCATGTAATCCCTAGTTCTTTTAAGATACATTAATATATGCTTTACAGCTTGCCAATGCCTGAGACTTGGATTCACCTGATATTGACTAACCATTCCTACTGCGAAATAGATATCTAGACGTGTGCAAAGCATCGCATACATAAGGCTTCCAACTTCTAAAGCATATGGAACCTTACTCATATGCTCTCTTTCTTCCGTTGTCTTAGGACGGTCATCTAAAGAAAGATGAAAACTGATACAATCGGCTGAATGCCTGTCTTTGCATCGATCATTGTAAAACGTTCCAATACATTATCAATATATGAAGCTTGAGGTAGTGCTGTCATTTTATTCTTTCTATCCCTAAGGATTTGAATATAACTAGCTTCACCCAAGTCCTTCATGCTAAACTGTTGAGGTAACCACAATTTAAGCGATGACAATTCTCTTACATCATTTCCGATAAGTAGAATATCATCGACATACAAAATGAGGAAGACCACCTTTTTGTCCTTTATACGCTTATAAACACAAGGTTCATCAGCATTTTGCGCAAATCCAAAAGTCTTGATCATTTGATCAAATCTTTTATTCCATGAGCGGGACGCCTACTTAAGTCTATAAATGGATCTTAGCAGTTTGCAAAATTTCTGCTCCTTTCCTTTGACAACATAGCCAGTAGGTTGAGCCACGTAAATGGTTTTATCAAGATAGCCATTCAAAAATGTTGTCTTGGCATCCATCTACCGGATCTTGTAATCAAGAGCAGCGGCAATGGATAAGAGTATACAGATAGACTTGAGCTTGGCTACCAAAGAAAAGGTCTTATTGTGACCGATGCCTTCTTTTTATGTGTAGTCTTTCCCTACAAGTCTAGCTTTGTGTGTTTCCACTTTCCCTTCCGCATTTCTCTTCTTCTTGTAGATCCACTTACACCCTATGTGTTTAATCCCAATCGGTAAGTCTACAAGTTCCCACACCATATTGGATCTCATAGAATCCATCTTGGCATCCATGGCCTATTTCTAGAGCTTGGAATCAATGTCCTGCATAGCATCCTCATAGGTGAGTGAATCATAATCCTCATGATTGGCTTTTGCATTTTAAATACTACCATCATAGATGAAGAAGTTTGGTTTCTTAGAAATTCTCCCACTACGACAGATTCCACTATGCTGTTGATCATTTGCAGGTCTTTCTACAACTTTCTCGAGAATTGAACTCGATGATTGGTCTACAACTCTCGACAGTTCCTCAAGTACCACTTTACTTTGAGGCTTAAAGTTACCCTTGTAGCTTTCCTCAAGGAAAGTAGCATGAGTAGAAACTTTAATCGTAGTATCTTTTGAATTGTAGAATAGTCTTCCTTTTGTTCCTTTTGGATATCCTACAAACATGCACAATTCTTTCCGTGCATCCAACTTCTTTGCATCCTTATCCAGAACGTGTGCTGGACAACCCCATATTCTAACGTGATTTAGAGTGGGTTTCTTTCTAGGCCATAGTTCATAAGGTGTCTTACAAGAAGACTTAGTTGGCACATCATTCAGAATATAGCAAGTCATTTGTATCACATATGCCCAGAAGGAAGTAGGAAGTTGTGAATAGCTTAACATTGAACGAACCATGTCAAGCAAGTTCTATTTCTTCTCTCAACTGTGCCATTCTGCTGTGGAGTGCCTGGCGCAGTCAATTGGGATAAAATCTCATTCTCTATGAGGTATCCTAAGAACTTATTGAACAAATATTCCCCACCTCGGTCTTATCGAAGATTCTTTATGTATAAACCTAATTGTTTTTCCACTTCCACACGAAACTCTCAAAATTTATCAAAGGTTTCGCTGTGTGGTGCATTAGATACACATATTCATATCGAGAATAGTCATCGATAAAAGTCACGTAATAATCGTAACTTCCTCGGGCACTGATGCTCATGGGACCACATACATCAGTGTGCACAAGTTATAAAGGTTGGTTGGCCCTTGTACCTTTCGAATTAAAAGGCTTCTTAGTCATTTTACCTTCCAAGAAAGATTCACATTGTGGAAGACTAACTTTTTTAAGCATACTTAAGGGACCATTTTTCACGAACCTAGTGATTCTTTCTTGGTTAATATGATCAAGTCTTAAATGCCATAAGTACCCCTCATTAGAGTGAGAAGTTTTAAGTATTTATTCACTATTTCAATTTGAAGCATCGAGTAGTTATTTGGTTTGATAAAGTAGATATTATTTTTATTCCATCTATTACAGATTAAAAAATGATTTCTGTGAATAGCAATCTCTTCATTGAATGTCACGATAAACCATCATAAAATAAACATGCTATAGAAATTAAATTCCTCTTAAAATAAGGTACATAAAGCACGTTCTTTTAAACAATCTTCCTAAAATTATCAAAGTGTAAAATAACTTCTCCCACTGCTTTGGCTGAAACATAACTCCCATCTCCGGTCCACAACGAGAAGCTTCTGTCATACAGACTTCTCGTTTCGCTGAACCCCTGTAAAGAAACGCACACATGGTTTGTGGCTTCAGAATCAATAACCCAGTTCTCAATTGATTCTTCCACTAAGCAAGTTTCAACCACAAAGAGTTCCATACCTTTGCTCTTTTCAGCTAGGTAATCCAAATACTCCTTGTAGTTTGATTTGAAATGCTCTTTCCAATTGCATAAAAAACATTTGATCTTTTTCGGATTTTTTTTACTTCTAAGCCTTCTTCCTACCCACACGAGGTGGAACCAAAGACTTAGTCGGTTTCTTCTTTTCCTTAGCTTTCTGTTTCCCCATAGAGGAAGAAGGGCCCACAGCTAAGTTTGCCTCAGGTTTCTCTTGAACCAACTTACCACCATTCAGCACCCACTCATAGGATTGTTATTCCTTCATGACCTGAGTCAAGGTAAGCGTCTTGTTCCCCAAGTTGTAAGCGGCCCTAAAACCAGCAAACTCATTGGTTAAGGATTTGAACACTATTTCAATTCGCGTGTTCACGTCTAACTCAGCCCTATTGTCCTCCTTTCCACAAAGAATCTCATAATCTTAAGCATATGTTCTTTGACTGCAATGCCGATTTTCTATTGAGAATTCATCAAATTTGTAATAGCTAATTGTCGAGCTAATGCGACTTAGCCTCCGAGTAAATCCTTCAAATTTGTCATGATCTCTTTGGCAATATGAAAATTCTCGTGTTGCTTTTGTAACACACTACTCATGCTCGCTAACATATAACATCGAGAAATCGAGTCAGAATCTCTCCAGTGATTTCTTGCTTTGGGCTGAGCTTCAGAAGGGCACGTTTCTTCAAGAACGAATTTGTGTTTCTCACAGCTAAGAACTATCAGCAGGTTTCGTTTCCATTCTCGAAAGTTATCCTTATTTAATTTATTCTCAATAAGAATGCTAATAAGAGGAGTAGGAGACATATTTGAACTGAAAAAATAAAGATTTCACTAATTACTATCTTTGTATTAAGCAAATATTTTTCATTTCAGCAACATATCAAGAATGCAGTATGATGCATGCATCTTATATTAAAACCTTGAAAAAAAATTCGTTGCTACGATCATTCTCACACTCATCAACCATGTCGCCTTGGGGTCCCATGATTAACTAGCAAGAACATGTATTATATCCAATTAGTTCATGAATATTAATTCTCAAAACTCCACACGAACTAACGATCGTTTAACGTTTGGCCATCATCTCTAGCATAAATATCGTTTCTTAGGAAATTATTTAATAAAAGATTATCTTGAGTGTGTAACCATTGACTCAACATCCATCATGACCATGCTTTCATTTGTGAGTCATCTTGGGACAATCTCTCTGAAAGCCATGCATGACTAGTTGTCCTTAAAAGGAAATCTCATCTAGTGAACCCACATGACAAGGATTACCTTAAGGTGCGGCCAGGGTAGAAACCGGTTCGAAACTTTATCATGCTATCACTTAGTGACCATCAATGAAGGCCGTAGGTCTTGTTCAAAGACCTTCTCCCACTCAATTTTTAAAAAACATGTAAGGTTTTTTTATCCCAAATTTCAAGAATGATCATACAATAGTCCTAGTGGCATTCTTACCTAATCTATATGACATGCTTCCAATATATGCATGGCATGCTATGGCAATTTTATAATATCCATTCATAAGAATCAATCAATCTTAAAACAAATAATTTTGATTCCCCACAGTTTTTCTTTTAAGGGAAAAACCAAAGAAGTGAATGAGAATCGTTCACCAGGTAGGGTCCCATGAAAAGGAGGTGGGTCAAATTTGACCGCTTAAAAACCAAGCATTTCCTAGCTAGAGCCAATCCTAGACTGCTCATTCTCATTACCACACTTCTCACAATTATCGAATAACCTAAAGAAGTGAATAGAATAATACAACACATGTATTTTCTCATTACCACACTTCTTATTTTTAATCGATCAATTGTGGATCATCTCATATATATATGAAAATTATAACATTACATAATATTATAAACAATTATAAAACAGATATATAATGAAATAGGTAATTAAAATAAAATTCTCAGTCAAGGTTTTCATTGTTCTATTCCTAGAAATTAAATGGAAAAATAAAATTACATAATTTTTTACCACAAGGCATTCCTTGGGTTTTCAACCGCCATTATATCTTTTACTTGTCATGGACTCCTTTTGGAAAAATTACATTTAAATCCTATGTTCGTTTCCTTCTCATAAGAATTCTATGAATTTAAAAAAAATAGCTCTACGTGGAGATGGTAGTCCACGATCTATTTTCTAAGAACCACAACCTCCGCAAAAAACATTTATATAACAAATATATAATATTGCATCCATTCCCATATATAACTCAAAACATGCATAAGATCTAAAGAATGTCACTTTCTATGTAATCAAATCATTCAAGAAGAAGAGAAATTTGTTTTGATTATCTGTTTATACTTGAACACAACCTAACTCATGATACCAATTGTTGGGAAAACGGGTTTGGGAAACACAGCGGAAAATAAATTTGAGGGAAAAACCATAGTTTTAAAAATTTTGCAAAACAGGATCTTCGTTGTGATATCTAAAGTAATAATCATTTAATCAAAATTATACCTTTTCGATTCGTCTAGGATGAGCGCTTCGACCGAGTAGTCTTCTCCGTTATCCTCAAGCACTTGTTTGCCGAGCGTGGGCTCGCTTTGAATAAAAAAAATTCACAAAAATTACCAGTGGGTAATTTTACAATTTCTCTAAACTTTCCGGTCAAGTTGTAAATCAGAAAAATATCTCTAGATTTTTCTGGAATAACCTCTTCAGAGAATTATCTCTCTACAACTTTGTCTTGAATTCAAGTGTATGTAAATAATGACCCAAGGCTCTCTTTATATAAGGAGAGTTTAGAGAGTTCAACTATTTAAATTTGATATTAAATATTATTAAAATAATAGAATATTTATCTTGTAGATAAATATTAAATTTAATTTAATATTAAAATAATCACTTTAATATTAAATTAATAAAATACTATTAAGATAAGTATTAAATTAAATTAAATATTAAACTATTAAAATAATATTATTTTTGGAATAATTAATTTCAAATAAAATTTTATGGTAGAGTCCCAATAGGAATGTAACTCTTCCACTGCTCAACAACTGACAACCAATCACCACCGTTCATCGGGACGTCGCCGTTGCAGCCACCGACACTGCCTTGTCCGATGATGCAGGTGCGACACCTAGATGGCACCCCGAGCCGATTCAACTGTTGTCGGTTTCGTCTGGGTCAATGATGACCCAACCAATCTGGTCTAGCCACCAGTTGGATCGTCGGCCTGGTTTCACATACTGGGCCCAGTTCGACCAATTTTTGGGTTTTGATCTTGGTTTTGGGCTCCCGCGCCCAATTTACAATCTTATGTCCAAATTTAAAGTTTAATTACCAATTGGGTCAATTGTCTGACTTGAAAATTAACTTCCAAAAATATCATATTAATTTTAATTTATTTGATTAATTTAATTTTACTTGATCAAAATTAATTTTTCCAAAAAATCACTTAGATTTTCCAAATTAATTTTTCAAGAAAATTATTTAATCAAATTCTCTAGTTATACAATTCTCACGAGCACCTAATTTAATTCCACATCGAATAAATTGACTCAATTAAATTATTCTCAAAGTCATAGAATTTTCTTCTAATTCAAATGCAGTCTGATCGAGCTTTTGTTGAGTTAGTGAAGGGACCAATCGAACATATACAATTAGACTCTAGTGATTGCAATTATGTCCAGAAGTATCGTTCAAATAATTCGCAATTACTTAATCATGGAGTCAGTCCACAAGAAGTACCATGATTGAAAACTCCTTGTTGTATACTCTTTACGAAAGCAATTCATCCAACTGCTTTCTCCAATGACCTCTTCATGTGTGTGTTACCCTCATATGATATCCTTAATTGCTTTGAGTTAAATTCATTCACTCAATACAATCCTATTTTATCTCATTTTCACCATTGTGTCCTTTTAATGATTAATATGATCACTGCCAACAAATGACTGTGATAAATTGCTTGTTCAAGAACGAGCAACCCGTGGCCACGTTCCATATTTATCAATCCACACAATGCCAATGAGAGGATATCATTAACTCTTTAATTGAGCTATGAATTCCACTGTTGCTAGTAAAACCAAGCCATACACAAGTCATGTACTCAACATACCGGCTATGGGCTCAGTCATCTTTAGAGCATTAGCCTCCACTTATATCAAAGCACATGAGTTGCATACGCATGGTCAGTGACTAACTCGGGATTTAGGTAAATCACACCATGAACGTCACAAGTGAATTAATTCACAACCGAATTCAGAATTAATTCATCTTTGGTCCAATCTAATGTATCATTCTACCAATAAATACATCTATGTCTCTACTTGTAGAGCCAACTGCTCCGATAGCCAAGACTAGCCATCTCCCTAATTGGAATTGTAGACGACATAATAATCGCTCTCAATATTTGAATCAAATGCTCACTTTGATTCTTTTACAGGATTACGAACTCATTTAGATTATCTACTAAAGTAAGTTGTATGTCTCGCAATGTAAACTTTCTTTACAATGCCACTTATCTTCAGTTTGAACTTTAGACAATCAATGAGCTAATATTTTCTTGTCACAATTTTGCTATGCATGTAAAATATAAAAGACATAAATACAAAAGACAAAATAGCGAAATGTGAAATTAACTTTATTTATTTATTCATCGTTCAAATAAATAGAAAACAGTTACATGTTTACTACAATATGGGTACATTTCCCAACATTAAAAAGTACTTCCAGTTTGTCGTCCCTAGTATTAGCATTAGGGACTTTTGGGCCACTCTCGTATCGTGTCCAATTATAAGTACTTCCTGAACTTTTAACTCAATACTTTATAATTCAATCCAACCCAATACATGTTTTTTAGTTCCCAAAATAAACATCATAAATAAATAAATTTCCCAATTAAATAATTTCTTCAACCCGATTCAAATTCAGTTAAAGCCATGACAACTTTACCGTAAAAGAATTTATGAGAAAATATATTTAATATTTCTACATTCAACAGTTTCATAATAATCAATTAATTTAATTTCATTTTCGAACTTCAATTATTTAATTAGTCTACTAAATAATAATTCAAAAAACTATAAATTAATTTTTAAGTCATTTCCATTCAGAGAAAACCACATTCATTTCCTAATGTTTCTCATTTCCCTAACTTTACCATTTCTGTAACACCCTTAACCCGTATTCATCGCCAAAATAGGGTTACAGAGCATTACCGATTAAACAGAACAGTAAACCAAAAAATTCATACTTCAATGCAATACATATTCTAATTTCATTCAAATACATTCATAATGTTCTTTAATCGAGCCCTCGTGCCATAAAAATACTATATTAACACACGCCCGTGTCTCAGACCGTGTGGGTATTCGAAGTAGGGACACACGACTGTGTCCCAACCCATGTTCGGGCCCGTGTAACTCTCTAACTTGGGTCACACGGCCAAGCCACACGCCTGTGTGCCAGGCCGTGTAACTCTCAAAATGCTACCCTAAAAACATACAGGAGACACACGGCCGTGTCGCATGGCCATGTGTCACACACGGCTAAGACACACACCCGTGTCTCAGGCCGCGTGGACCCAAAATGAGCCTTAAAACACAAGTTTACCATTCCAACTTTGCTTGAACCTTAAGGAACTCAATTACCAACCAAATTTACCTATTCAAAATGACATTAATCAAACCTAAAACACACCAAGATCAACCTATTCAATGGCTAACCAATGTACCCTCATTGGTACCACATGTATATACAATTAAACATCCAAATAAAACATCAAAACAAATTATCAAGTCATCTATTTTAATACCTATCAAATAAACTTATCTTAGGTACTTCAATCACAATATTCAATTAACACTTATCACACATATAAACATTGAAACTATGCCTCATTCACATATATCATAAAAGTTAGCCATTTGCACAAAAAGTCATCCATAATATTTACATAAACCAAAACATTAACGATAGCCACACAAGAGCCAATACATGCCATATAACTTGAATTTAACGTTCCAAAAACTATCGAATTGAGCTGGGTAGTGTGACTTGCGTGCCGATCCGATCGTCCAAATTTTTGAGAATCTAAAATGACATTGAACAACACAAGTAAGATTAATGAAGCATAGTAAGTTCGACGCATTAAATGATAAATCTTACCGAAATAAATACAACAGTTCAAACAATAATAATCAACCATGAGAATTATCTATCATCCACAATTTCAATTGATGATTTCATCTATATTCAGATCAATATTCAATAAATAACAAATCTTTCAGAATTCATTAAACAGATTACCTTACCGAGATTTTTCATTCGAAGAACGACTTACGGATAAGAGTACATCGTCAGGTCAACCGAACACACCAGACAGATGCTCAAAAGAGCCGATTCAATCGAAACTCGCCAAACAGAAAGTATAACACGAGAGATCACAACAAATTCTGAACCTTGGTTTACTTGGGTAATAAACAGATATCTCCCTCCAATTCCACCTCCACTCTAATCCCCCGTAATACACCCAATCACGATTGTACTCTAATCTCGCGTTCAATCCAAATCGACCATCAAAATCAATAATATATCTCAATTTACTATTCATTATCCACAATTAAAAATAAATATATAAGTTGTTCAATGATAATCTACTCAATAATTCATATTGATATTAAATTTTAAACCGTATGAACTTACATGGACTGAATTGTAGTAGTTGCAGAAGTTCAAGGACTATTCTGCTATTTTTCCTTTTTCACGAGTATCTACGGGATCTTGATCTAAAATATAGAATTCCTCAATTATCAATTTACATTTCACATTCCAATTCATTTTACAATTAGTACCATTTTATTTTTTAAATTTACATATTTACCCCAAACTTTTACAATTCTTGCAATTTAGTCCCTTAACTCAAAATTCATCAAATTAACCATTTTTCTCCATTAAATATTTTCTCCAAATATACTAGGCCCTTAAAAAGCCCCCAATAAACCTTAAATTCACTATCAAACCCTAAAATTTTGACATTTTCATAATTTAATCCTAAAATTAAAATCTAACAAAAATCACTTTACAAATTCATCAAATAACATAATCAAAGATCCAAATACATGGTATTCATCAAAAACATTCAATATTCATCAATGGAAAATTCCAAAATTTTTAACAAAATCAAAAACGAAGGTACGGGCCAGCTGGACCTAGTTGCAACGATCTCAAAAACATAAAAATTACAAGAAACAGAATCAAATTAGACTTACATGCAAAGAAATAAGAAAACCGAAGCTCTTTCCTTCCCTACCTATGGGTTTCGGCCATTTTAAGAAGAAAATGAAATTGATTTTCCTTTTTCATTCATTAATTTTGTTTAACTTTAATTAAACTTTCAATAATTTACAAAATTGCCATCCATTTCACATTATTTTATTATTTTCCATTAATATGCCGTCCAACACTAACCATTAGGGACTAATTATTATATTGGTCCCTCGTCATGTAATTAATAAGCTATTTAGTCATTTTATTTAACTAGTTACTAACTTTTGCACCTTTTTCAATTTAGTCTTTTTTTCCCAAATTAACTATCTAAGCGTTAAAATTTCCGAACCAAATTTTAATATGACTTTAATGACTCTATAGATATTCTAAAAATAATATTTACAAGTTGACACAATAGAGATTTGTGGTCCCAAACCACTATTTCGTCACCATTGAAAATCGGGCTATTACAACTCTCCCCCTTAGGAAATTTTGTCCTCGAAATTGTTACCTGAGAATAAATTTGGATACTATAGTTTCATTGCTTCCTCAGTTTCCTAGGTAGCTTCTTCGGTACCATGACGATGCCATAAGACTTTTACTAATAGTACTCGCTGTAACACCCCTAACCTGTATCCGTCGCCGGAACAGGGTTACGGAGCATTATCGAAACTTTTCAGAACATTTCCAGATAAATCATGTCAATCACTATTTATTAACCGAGATCATTCGTAACGTCCCTTAGATGGACCCTCGAGGCCCAGTACGAGCATTAGAATCGAGTCAGGACTTAATCGGAAACTCTAAGAATTTTTCATGACATTTCAAAAATTTTCCAAGGTGCAGGGCTCACACGCCCGTCTGGTCCAAGCGACACACCCGTGTGACCCTTAGACACGCTCGTTCCTCAAGCCGTGTTTGAAATTAGGTTATTCTCTAACTTTCGCCACACGGCCATACCACACGCCCGTGTGCTAGGCCGTGTGGTTATTTAATTCAATTCGAATTAGGTGCAGGTTTCACACGGCCAAGACACACGCCCGTGTTCAAGGCCGTGTCACCAACACGGCTGAGACACACGTCCGTGTCTCTACTCGTGTGCTCAATTCTGAGCATTTTTTTTCTCGAATTTAAGGTGCAGGGGACAAACGGCCTGGCTACACGTCCATGGGGTAGGCCGTGTGTCACACACAGTCTAGACACACGCCCGTGTGTCTGCCCATGTGGACAAAATAAAGCCATTTCCTAGCCTCACTTGTCACCCAAATTTACCATTTTCCTGCACCAAAACATACCAAGTACAATCCAACCATTCTAAGCATTCAAATAAGCAAATTTCATCATTCAACATGGCCTATCATTGCATGCATACATGTTTACTATCCTACCTCTGTTCAATTCATGTGTTAAACATGATTTGATCAACTACTTAACATATACATATGGTTAACATAGCATAACATTACAAGTATTTCAAAACAACCATTACTAGCCATTCCAATGGCTAGATTACAAGCATCATTTACATTTACATGCCAATATGGCCAACATATCCTATACATGCCATTACAACCATAACTGATTTACCATATTGTACCGTCATGGGCCGATGGATAGTGTGAGTGATCTCTGCTGAGCTTCCAATCCAACGAGTTTCTGATTTACTCTAAAACAGGGTAAGCATAAAATGCTTAGTAATTTCATATAACATGGTACTTAACTTACCATACATCCTATTTGAGGTAACTATGTAAGGCATATTCAACCACTTTGATCTCAAGCCCTACACCCATCCTCATTTCCCTTGTTAATCATATATTCCATAGTAACATCAAGACATGTATAGGCTCAACAATAATCAAGTTCCCATGCACATATGCTTTCCACAACATGTATTCATTTAACATGTATAGACATCTCTTATTAATACAAGTATAGCTTCATAGTAATTCTTTTCGAGTTTAGATCATTTCATGGCAGGACTTTACTCATTTTATTCGAGTATTAAGGTCGCACAAGTAGTAGTACATTCAAGGTGTACGGGTCTATGATCGAGGATGAACATTCTCATCAAGTAATTTCCATATACAAATATCATCTTCTTGTATTTCATGTAATATTCTTTTCATGTCATATTTCCATATCATATGTATCATTCCATGTCAATTTGTTTTCAATTCATCTTTGCTCTTGTCAGAACTTTACCCGATGAATTTATTCGAAATATCGATGGATACACAGGTAGTACACCCAGGGTGTACAAATCAGAATCCGTCAATTCTCGTCCAATAGTACCCTTAAGGTACAATTTTTAGAGAGTACACTCTCGAGCTACACATGTATACAACAAGATTACCAGTTCAGGCTAAATCCTTTTTATGTCATATGCTCCAAAGAGCTAGATCTAGATTATCCGTCCGGGCTAAATCCAGTCCATAACATATGCTCAATAGGACTCACATCAGGTTTACCCGTCCGGGCTAAATCCTTTCTGTAATGAAGTCATTAGGATTGCTCGTTCGAGCCTAATCCATTCTGCAACAAATGCAGGACCTCATTCATTTCGGCAATTACATTTATCCATCGATATTCATTTATTCAAACGAGATTTAAACATTTTTCAAACATTATCGGGCATGTGACTATTTCATACTTCTATACTCATCCATATAATTCAAATAATCACATTCCACATTCATTCTAAGAATAAAAGTAACATTTTCATCGTTTGACCTTTATCATCTATCGGGCATTATCCTTTAAATTAGACATTTTTATTTATCGGGCTTGATCGAATATGTAATCATTTTAGATATTTATGAAATTTATATAATTCACATAAACATAATCAATGCAAGCATGTAAGTAAACAAAATTTAGTTACACGAACTTACCTCGATAAAGGTTCGTGTACGTAAAATCTACTAATTCGACATTTTCCACTTTTCCTCGTTCTAGCTCCGAATTTGGTCTATCCGAATCTATACGAGTAAATTTAACATCAATTTATCATATTTCACATCCAAGTGGACTCAATTTTCACTCTAGGCAAAATTACCATTTTGCCCCTAACTTTTCCATAAATTCCCATTTCGTCCCTAGGCTCGAAAAATGAAACTTGTGCAAATTACTCCATATTCCAAGCATAACCAAAGCCCCATTACAAAATTTACAGAACATGTATTCATAAAATTTCATAATTTTTCCTTTGATTTCACAGGTTTACATTTTAGTCCCTAAATCATGTTTTCATCAAAAATCACTTTGTAAAAGTTGTTTTTCTATCAATAATCTTTCATTTTCTACCATAAATTTCTAATTTCCAACATATACATCCATGACCCATTTTTCATATGTTGATAACTTTTCAATTTAATCCCCCAAATAGATAGTTCAGACTATCCCGATTCCAAAAATATCAAAATTACTAAAAACGGAATAAGGAAACTTACCCAATTTGGCCATAAAAGTTTATTCTCTCTCTCCTAGGGTTTCCATGTTATATTTTGGGGAATAAGATGAGAAAATAAGATGATATTTATTTTATCATCTTTTAATTAATTAAAATTTTCACTTTCCAATTTAGTCCTTACCCTTTTTCTATATTTCCATGGATGAGTCACCAAGAAAATTCTACATACTTTTCTTAATGGTCTAATTACCATATAAGGACCTTAAGTTTTGAATTCCATAGCTATTTAATCCTTATGGCTACTAGAATTTAACTTTCGCATTTTATGCGAATTAGTCCTTCTTGTAATTAAACATTCAATCGATAAAATTTTCGTACCAAAATTTTCACATATCATATCTATCATAATACGACCCATATAATAAAATAAAAATAAATTTTATTTTCGGCTCGAATTTGTGGTCCCGAAACCACTGTTCCGATTTCACCGAAATTGGGCTGTTACACTCGTTTATTTCGCAGTTCTTTGACTTCTCGAGCAAAAATTCTCACTGGTTCTTCCGAATACGTCAAATCGGGTTGTAGCTTAATCTCACTATGAGGAATCACATGTGAAGGATCAGATCTGTAGCGTCTCATCATTGAAACGTGGAATACATTATGGATTTTCTCAAGTTCAAAGGGCAAGGCTAATCTATAAGCTACAGGGTCGATTCTTTCAAAAATTTCATACGGTCCTATAAATCTTGGACTCAGCTTTCCTTTCTTGCCAACACTCGAAACTTTCTTCCACAAAGAAACTTTCAAGAATACTCGATCACCAACCACAAATTCTATATTTTTTCTTTTCGGATCTGCGTAATATTTCTGACAATTAGATGCAGCTTTCAAACAATCCCTAATAATTCAAACTTTGTCTTCTGTTTCTCGGATCAAGTCATTTCCCACCATTTTAGATTCACTCAATTCTGACCAATATAATGGTGTTTTACACTTTCTCCCGTAAAGAGCTTCAAACGGTGCCATTTTTATACTGGATAGATAACTGTTATTATAAGTGAATTCAGCTAACGGTAGGTACTTTTCCTAGTTACCTTCAAATTCGAGTATACAACATCTCAATATATCTTCCAGAATTTGAATCACTTGTTCTGATTGCCCGTCAGTCTAAGGATTAAATGTTGTGCTGAAATTAAGTTTTGTGCCTAAAGCTTCGTGAATTTTCCTCCAAAATCTCGATGTAAATCTCAGATCTCGATCTGAAATAATAGATGTCAAAACTCTGTGTAATCTCACAATCTCAGATACATATAGTTTCGCTAATCTCTCAAGTGAGAAGTCTGTTCTGACCGAAATAAAATGTGTCGATTTAGTCAATCTGTCAACAATCACCCAGATCGAATCTTTCTTTCTCAGAGTTATAGGTAAACCAGATACAAAATCCATCGTGACTCATTCCTATTTCCACTCAAGAATCATAACAGGTTGAAGTAAACCCAACGGTACTTGATGTTCTACATTATCTTGCGAACAAATCAAACATTTAACTACAAATTCACAGATCTCACGTTTCATACTCGACCACCAATACATCCATTTCAAATCACAATACATCTTCGTCCTACCCGAATGAATGGAGCACGTACTGTTGTGAGCTTCAGACAAAATATCATGATTCAAATCTAGATTATTCAGAACACAAATTCTATCACGATAACGCAATGTACCATTATCATCAACACTATACTCCGAACTCAAATTATTATGAACCATTTTTCGTTTCAACATCAACTTCGGATCTTCATCTTGCAATTCTCGAATTCGTTGTAGAAACAGGGTTTTCGTTCTCAACTCTGCTAATACATAACCATCTTCATTCAGAACTAAATGAGCGTTCAATGCTCGAAGTGCAAATAATGACGACTTCCGACTGAGTGCATCTGCAACTACATTAGCCTTTCCCGGATGATAATCAATAACCAGATCATAATCTTTCAGTAACTCTGACCACCGTCTCTGTATTAAATTTAGTTCTTTCTGAGCCATCAAATACTTTAAACTTTTGTGATCTGTGAACACGTGACATTTCTCACCATATAAATAATGTCTCCAAATTTTCAAAGCAAATACAATCACGGCCAACTCGAGATCATGAGTAGGATAATTCTTTTCCTACAACTTTAACTGACGAGAAGCATAAGCTACAAATTTCCCTACCTGCATAAGCACACAACCCAAACCGTAGAGTGACGCATCACTATAAACAACATACGCTAGCCCAGATTCAGGCTGAGTCAACACTGGGGCTTCCGTCAACATGTTTTTCAGTTGATCAAAAATCTGTTGACACTTATCGGACCAAACAAATTCAACATTTTTTTTGCAACAATCTGGTCATCGATGATGCAATAATCAAAATTTTTTTAACAAACCGTCGATAGTAACTTGCTAAACCCAGAAAACTTTGCACTTCAAAAACATTCTTCAGTGTTTTCCAATTCATCACAGCCGAAACTTTACTCGGATCAACTCGAATCCCATCAGATGATACTATGTGACCCAAAAATCCAACCTCTCGAAGCCAGAATTCACACTTACTAAACTTTGCATACAATTGTTTTTCTCTCAAAGTTTGCAATACGATTCTCAAGTGTTGAGCATGCTCAGATTCTGTCTTGGAATAGATCAATATATCATAAATAAACACAACAAAAAATCTATCCAGATGAAGTTGAAAAACCCGATTCATTAAATCTATAAAAGCAGCAGGAGCATTTGTCAAACCAAATGGCATTACCAGAAACTCATAATAACCGTAACGAGTTCTAAAAGCAGTCTTTGACACATCGCAATCTTTAACCTTCAATTGATAATACCCGAATCTAAGATCTATCTTCGAGAACACTGTGGCACCTTTTAATTGATCAAACAAATCGTCAATACGTGGCAAACGATACTTATTTTTTATCGTGACTTTATTCAACTGTCTGTAGTCTATACACAATCTCAAAGAGTCGTCTTTCTTTTTTACAAACAACACAGGTGCACCCCAAGGGGATACGCTCGGTCGAATAAACCCTCAATCTAATAACTCTTGCAACTGTGCTTTCAATTCTTTTAATTCAGCTGGTGCCATACGATACGGTAATATTGATATTGGTGCAGTTCCAGGAACCAAATCAATCACAAGCTCAACTTCACGATTAGGAGACAATCCTGGCAACTCTTTAGGAAATACATCAGTGAACTCACTAACAACTGGTAACTGATCTAGCTTCAATTTTGAATCTCTGGTATCAAGAATGTATACTAGAAATGCTTCACTACCTTTTCGTATCAATCTCTGAGCAGAAAAGCTAAAATAATTCTAACAACATCTTTCGGACTCTCTGACTCAACTGAAATTATCTTTCATGTCTGACATTTCAAATTAATCCGTTTCTGTCTACAGTTTACTACAGCATCATGCAACAATAGCCAATCCATTCCCAGAATAACATCAAATTCCCGAAAGGGTAACAATATCAAACCGGCTGGGAATTCACAGCCTCTAACTTTTAGTGGACAGTTACGACAAACTGAGTTAACTATCACACTCTCACCTAGTGGATTAGTAACTTGAACATCATAATCAGTAGATTCAACAGGTAATTTCTTTTCCGTTACTAATGCAGTGCAAATATAAGAATAAGTTGACCCAAGTTCAATCAAAGCATACACAGCAACATCAAAGAGATAGAATACACCAGCAATCACATCCAAATCAGCAGCTTCCTCTCTAGCTCGAATAGCATAAGTGCGAGCAGGTGCTCTAGCCTCTAACCGAATGATAGTGTCTTTTACTCCCATACGAGTAGTCCCAATAGTACTATTCTGGCTCGGATGTCTACCTTTCTGAGATGTAGAAATTTGCTTCTCTTTCTGATCTTCATCCTCTTTTGGCAGTTTAGGACAATTCTGAAGAAAATGATCAGTCGACCCACATCTAAAATAGGCTCCCGACTTAGCTTTACACTCACCAAGATGATATTTCCCATAATATCTACAATTGGGCTTCAGAGCATTTTGTACACTCTCTACACTATCAATTGGTTTAGTAGATACTCTAAAATCATGCTGAATCGATTTATTTTTGTTCGGATGCTCATACACTAAGGTAGCTTGGCTAAAATCTTTTTTAGTCCTCTTCACCGATGATGCAGAAAACGACTTGGAAGAACCTCTCTTGTGAAATTCTCGAATTCGTCTATCCCATTGTATTTTGTAGTTGTACACTTCTTCCATTTTCTATGCACGATAAGATAAAACAACAAATTCTCAAATTTCATTACCTCCGATCATCATTCGGATTTCATCATTCAGGCCATCTTTAAACCAGATACACATCTCTTCTTCAGTAGGCACAATTTCTAGGGCATATTCACTGAGATACACAAATTCTCTCTCGTACTCAACTACCAATCTATTTCCCTGACGTAACTTAAGAAATTCTCATTTTTTTCTTGTCCATATACCTTTTCCCGACATATTTCTTTTTAAACTCGGCCTGAAAGAATTCCCGAAAAATCTTCTCCCTCGGTACGATAGCTACTATCGTAGACCACCAACTGTATGCTTCCTCTGCGGCACATCTAAGGAAATCATCAGGAGAGCAAGCCATTTCTTCCAAAACCCATAAGATATTCTGAAGCCAATACTCATCTTTAATGGGATCATCCTCTGATCTACCTCGAAATTCTTCGGTACCACACTTTTTGAGTTTTTCGATCGGAATACATCGACTAGGCTCAATCACAGGAGGAGGTGAAAGTGCAACTAGAGGTATAACAGGGGGTACAACAGGGGGTGGAGTTCGTTGAGCCGGATTATTCATTTGCATAAACTCACTGAACCACTGGTTCATATACCCAAAGAACATATTTTTAAGTTCATGCTCCTAAGCCAGAGGAATCGGAACAGTACTACTCATCCCATGATCAAAGGTCGGTACATTACTGTTAACCTCATCATTGTCAGCACGATTAGATCCGTCTGACATCTTACCATCTATAAGAAAATAAAGGTTACATCGGATCAAACACATCACACTATCACAGATTTATATGGCATGTAATTCTAGACATTTCCCACGCTACGTTCAGTCTGAGAATCGACTAAACTATAGCTCTGATACCACTAAATGTAACACCCCTAACCTATATCCGTCATCGGAACAGGGTTACAGAGCATTACCGAATAAACAAAATAGTAAACCAAACAATTCATACTTCAATGCAATACATATTCTAATTTCATTTAAATGCATTCATAATGTCCCTTAATTGAGCCCTAGTGGCCCTAAAAATACTATAGAAACAGTTCGGGACTAAATAAAAACATTTGGAAAATTTAGGAAAAAGTTAAAAAATTTAGACTGTAGGGGTCACACGGCTGAGACACACGCCCATGTCTTAGACCGTGTGGGTATTCGAAGTAGGGACACATGGTCGTGTCTGTAACACCCCTTACCCGTATTCTACACCAGAATCGAGCCCGAGGCATTACCGAATTAAAACCACTTGATCGCCACTTAGGCTCAACGTGACCACTCTCAATAACTACCACAACTACCACATTAAGGACCTACGAGGTCTTAAACATACATACGAGAGCTCCCGAGGCTCTACCGAAACTTTATCAATCTTAAAATTTCTTTCACTTAAACAAGGGTCACACGCCCATGTGGAATGGGACACGCCCGTGTGCTGTAACACCCCATACCCAAGTCCGAGACTGAGACTGGATACGAGACATTACCATACTTGAACTTAAGTAAACATGTACTTACGGGATGTAAAACTTTGTTTCGAAACAGAAACTTCTCTTTCTTAATCAAAACGTACGTTTCATGGGCCTACGAGGCCTTAAACACCTATCCGGAAACTCTCAGAACTCAATCGGGAACTTTTCCTCGACACAGGGGTCACACGCCCATTTGACTTGGGACACGCCCGTGTACCCCTAAGACATGCCCGTGTACCCCTAAGACATGCCCGTGTCTTCCACCCGTGGTCGACACTGACTAATTTCACACGGCCTTGACACGCCCGTGGCTTTGGCCTGTGTGCTAAACTTTGGCATTCTGACTTATCCACACGGTCCATACACACACCTGCGTGTACTGCGGTGTGTGGCAATTCAAATTACAAGTGCAAGGTGTAGACTTCACACGCCGGGGCACACACCCATGTGCTAAGCAGTGTGTCACACACGCGCCTAAACATACGGCCGTAGTGTGATTAGCCCGTGGTCCATTCTGACTTAAAACACTAATGTGCAGGGGACACACGGTCTAGACACACGCCCATGTGTCTATCCGTGTGGGCACCTAGAGGCTATTTTCCAAGCCAATTGCCACCCTGAGATCAAGATCAATCCAATACTCAATTCAATAACTCAAGTATTACATCTAACATGAACAAGGATGCATACTTCATTGATAAATAAAAACATACATACTTAATCATTCATGACCCATCTCTTTGGCCATATACAAAAAGAATACTAAGCTTGATAGCCAACACTTTGGCTAATTCTAAAACATAACTCAAAATGAAATGCCTCCTATACATGCCATACTTAATATAAACAGCTTGGCTATACCAAAATAGTGATTGATAGTGTGCTCCGAGCTCTGATGATGATGATCCACGAGATTAGCTTGGCGGGACTACATGGAAAGAAAGAATTAAAGACGTAAGCATTTCGCTTAGTAAGTTTGCATGTAATGCATATAACAATGTATATAAATATATATGCTTAACATACTCATTCATCATAAGCAAAGGCATTGCTAAATTCACATGCTTGAGCTTACTTACTCTTAATGATTATTACACTTATCATGGTACTTACTAGTCTCGTGCTTGTAAGGTAAACAAGGTACCTGTATCACTTAATCATATAGATTAGCATACTTTGATGATAGCTTTACTTGCTTAACTTTCTTTCTTTCTCATTTATTCTTTACTCTTTTGCCCGATGAATTACTATGAATAACCGAGGATACTGAATCTCGTCTCACAAATATCTCGATGCCAAAGCCATACCCTAGATATGGTCTTACATGGGATCTCTCAGCTTGGTGTCGATGCCATGTCTTGACATGGACTTATACGAAGTCTTCCTTGTGTGTTCCATTGGGAACTTACCATTGTCATGTCTTGACATGGTCTTAATTGGTATCTTTACTCATGAACGGGTTAATGCCGAGCCTTGGCTTGGACTTACATGAAATCTTCCTTGTTACTCACCAATGCCATGCCTTGGCTTGGACTTACATGGGATCTCTATCTCATGATAGCTTTTCAATGCCAAGACTTGTCTTGGACTTACATGACATCTTTACATGGAGACTCACCAATGCCATGCCTTGGCTTGGGCTTATATGGGTCTTCATCTCATAATAACTCTTCAATGCCAAGACTTGTCTTGGTCTTACATGATAACTTGCTTGATTGCCGATGCCATGCCTTGGCTTGGTCTTATACGGACTTCCTTGTCTCATGTGATAGATCGAGTATCCTAAGTAATTCAACTTCAATCGGGACTTTCTCATACAAAATCTCATTGATTTCTTTGTTTAGCATAGCATCAAAAATCTCATGGAATTAAGATATATTCTACATCATACTAAGCAATTCAATGATATTAATCATAAAGCTTAGAAATCATACAAACTTACCTCAATGTACAAAATGTATGTAGAAATGCAATTTAGTCCTCGACTTTGTGCTTGCCTAGGTTTCGATCCGGGCTTCATTTTTCTTGATCTATAATAATAATTTAGCTTATTTAATACACACATTGACTAAATTAACTCTTAACTCATACTTCGGCAAAATTACCATTTTGCCCCTAAACTTCCTCATAATTACACTTTTGCCCCAAGGCTCGTAAAGTGATTTTTATTCAACTTTCGTGAACTTCATGCTTAGCTGATTCATTCTCTTAACTATAGCAACAATCAATTCTCACTATTTCTATCATGTATGACAAATTTCATAACTTTTACAAACTAGTCCTTACTAGCATTTTTCATGAAATTCATTTAGGAAAAGATGTTTATCTAACATCAAACTCTCATAATCTTTCATAAAACATCATTTTACAAGCATGTCATACATGGCTAGATTTATGAACATGAATTCTAGCTCAACTTATAGCTATAAATAGCTAATTCATAATACGAGAACTCCAAAAATACGAAGAATATTAAAACGGGGCTAGGATGCACTTACTAGCAAGCTTCAAAAATTGAAGAACCCTAGCTATGGAGTCTCTCAATTTTTCGGCACAAGGAAGAAGAAGATGAATAAGATTTTCATCATCTTTTCCCATTTTAATCATTTAATTGATAAATGACCAAAATGCCCTTCTCATTAAAAATTCACAATTTACTAACTCATGTCCATTTTTGTCCAAAAATTATAATTTAGGCAATTTGCTATTTAAGGACTTCTAATTAATATTCCAAAGCTATTTCATACAAAAAGCTTCTAGAATTTCATATTTTGCAACTTTTGCAATTTAGTCCTAATGAACCCTTTAATAGAAATTTTCACAAAATTTCTACATAGAACTTTCATACTATCATGCAAACATCTCTTAAATCTTAAAAACTCAATTTTACTAACTCGGATTTGTGGTCTCGCACCACTATTCCGACTAGGCCCTAAATCGGGCTGTTACATGTGCCCTCAAGACATGCCCGTGTCTTCCACCCGTGGTCGACACTGACTAAATTCACACGGCCTAGACACGCCCGTGTTCTCCACCCGTGGTGAACACTGACCACTTTACGCGACCTAGGCACACGCCCGTGTGGCTAGTCCGTGGTCTATTCTGGCTTAAAATGCTAACATGCAGGGGACACACGGCCAAGTCACACGCCCATGGGCTGACCGTGTGTCACACATGGCCTAGACACACGCCCGTGTGTCTACCCACATCGACAAGAACAAAGCTATTTGTCAAGCCCTTCTCACCCCTCTAGCATACACAACATGTACTCATTCAACACATCCAAAATCAACTTATAATGAACATAATCTTACATGGATAAATACATCTTTTCATATAATAATGTAGCCATCAACTATGGCATTATACAAAAGTAGTTTATCCATCTAATGGCCAACACATCTTAGCCAATACAACAAAATTCACTAACTTACCTAGCCCCTATACATGCCATATACAAAACATTAAGTCTAATGTACCGGAGTGTGCTGATAGTGTGGGCGATCTTCCGATTAATCCGCGTATCACGATTCAATCCTTGTTCTCTATAAGACAAGGGAAAAGAAAGGAGTAAGCTTTGAGCTTAGTAAGTTTACACATAAACAATTTAAGCATTCTAGTATAAGCTAAACCACAATTAGCATTATACTAACATATGTAATTCACATCTACTACTATGCTTACTCTTTCTATCCCTTACCACATCTCCAATACATCATGAGTCACATACTCATAATCATTGACATGCACCCCTGCACTCAATAGCACATTTACTCAAAATACAACACATCATTATTTCTCAATAATACATCCGCACAGCTAAATTACTCGGTGGTTTCGCACTTAGCCCACCACAATCAGATCATAAGGTAGTATCGCACATAGCCTACCACAAGGGATAATTATAGTGATTCCGCACATAGCTCACTAAATAATATGCTTAACAATAGTATCGCACACATCCCATCATTGTTAAGTATCAAGGTGGTATCGCACTTAGCCCACTAACAAGCATTATCACTACACATTCACATGTCTACTTTGTAATACATTCATCCATTCACAACTACTATCTCATTCATTCCATTAGAATCGAATAGGTTCTCAATCATGCTACACATTAGCTAGCCTTAACAATGTATACGCATAAATGCATCGTTCATACGTAAACTTACCTCGGTACTCAAAAACTATAGAGATGTGCAATTTAGTCCACGACCTTGCCCTTGCCTCGGTTATGATCCGGGCTTCATCTTTCTTGATCTAAAATGATAAATCAACCCGTTCAATACACACATTGACTAAATTGACCCTTATCTCATACTTTAGCAAAATTACCATTTTGCCCTTAAACTTTCTCATATTTACACTTTTGTCCCAAGGCTCATAAAGTGATTTTCATTCAACTTTCTAGCCTTTCATGCTTAGCCGAACCATCTACTCAACTAAAGAAATCATCAATTCTCACTAAATCACTCATGTATGACCAATCTCAAGACTTTCACAAACTAGTCCCTACATGCATTTTTCATGGAATTCACTTAGCGAAAGTTGTTTTTACTACATCAAGCTTTCATATTCTTCCATAAAACATCAAAATACATGCATGTCATACATGGTTACATTTTAGAACATCAATCCTAGCTCAACATATAGCTAAAAATAGCTTGCTCATGTTACCAGGACTTCAAAAATACGAAGAATATTAAAAATGGGGCTTGGATGCACTTACTAGCAAGCTTGAAAAATTGAAGAGCCCTAACAATGGCTTCTTGAAAGTTTCGGCAGCTTGAAGAAGAAGATGAATGAAACTTTGTCATCTTTTTCCCTTTTTAATCACTTAATTGACAAATGACCAAAATGCCCCTTTATCAAACTTTTCCAATTTCACCCACTCATGCCCATTTTTGTCCAAAAATTAGAATATGGGAAAATTACTATTTAAGGACCTCTAATTGATAATCCAAAGCTATTTCATACAATTAGCTTCTAGAATCTCACATTTTGCAACTTTTGCAATTTAGCCCTTTTGGACAATTCAACCGCAATTTAACAAAATTGCTTCATGAAACTCCCACACTAACATGCAAACATAGCATAAACCTCGAAACTCATACATATACCTCAGATTTGTGGTCTCGCACCACTATTCCCACTAGGCCCTAAATCGGGATGTTACAGTGTCCCAGCCCGTGTCCATGCCCGTGTAACTCTCTAACTTGGGTCACATGGCCAAGCCACACGCCTGTGTGCCAGGCCGTGTAACTCTCAAAATGCTACCCTAAAAACATACAGGAGACACACGGCCGTGTCGCATGGCCATGTGTCACACACGGCTAAGACACACACCCGTGTCTCAGGCCGCGTGGACCCAAAATGAGCCTTAAAACACAAGTTTACCATTCCAACTTTGCTTGAACCTTAAGGAACTCAATTACCAACCAAATTTACCTATTCAAAATGACATTAATCAAACCTAAAACACACCAAGATCAACCTATTCAATGGCTAACCAATGTACCCTCATTGGTACCACATGTATATACAATTAAACATCCAAATAAAACATCAAAACAAATTATCAAGTCATCTATTTTAATACCTATCAAATAAACTTATCTTAGGTACTTCAATCACAATATTCAATTAACACTTATCACACATATAAACATTGAAACTATGCCTCATTCACATATATCATAAAAGTTAGCCATTTGCACAAAAAGTCATCCATAATATTTACATAAACCAAAACATTAACGATAGCCACACAAGAGCCAATACATGCCATATAACTTGAATTTAACGTTCCAAAAACTATCGAATTGAGCTGGGTAGTGTGACTTGCGTGCCGATCCGATCGTCCAAATTTTTGAGAATCTAAAATGACATTGAACAACACAAGTAAGCTTAATGAAGCATAGTAAGTTCGACGCATTAAATGATAAATCTTACCGAAATAAATACAACAGTTCAAACAATAATAATCAACCATGAGAATTATCTATATCATCACAATTTCAATTGATGATTTCATCTATATTCAGATCAATATTCAATAAATAACAAATCTTTCAGAATTCATTAAACAGATTACCTTACCGAGATTTTTCATTCAAGAACGACTTACGGATAAGAGTACATCGTCAGTCAACCGAACACACTGCACGGATGCTCAAAAGAGCCGATTCAATCGAAACTCGCCAAACAGTAAAGTATAACACGAGAGATCACAACAAATTCTGAACCTTGGTTTACTTGGGTAATAAACAGATATCTCCCTCCAATTCCACCTCCACTCTAATCCTCGTAATACACCCAATCACGATTGTACTCTAATCTCGCGCTCAATCCAAATCGACCATCAAAATCAATAATATATCTCAATTTACTATTCATTATCCACAATTAAAAATAAATATATAAGTTGTTCAATGATAATCTACTCAATAATTCATATTGATATTAAATTTTAAACCGTATGAACTTACATGGACTGAATTGTAGTAGTTGCAGAAGTTCAAGGACTATTCTGCTATTTTTCCTTTTTCACGAGTATCTACGGGATCTTGATCTAAAATATAGAATTCCTCAATTATCAATTTACATTTCACATTCCAATTCATTTTACAATTAGTACCATTTTATTTTTTAAATTTACATATTTACCCCAAACTTTTACAATTCTTGCAATTTAGTCCCTTAACTCAAAATTCATCAGATTAACCATTTTTCTCCATTAAATATTTTCTCCAAATATACTAGGCCCTTAAAAAGCCCCCAATGAACCTTAAATTCACTATCAAACCCTAAAATTTTGACATTTTCACAATTTAATCCTAAAATCAAAATCTAACAAAAAATCACTTTACAAATTCATCAAATAACATAATCAAAGCTCCAAATATATGGTATTCATCAAAAACATTCAATATTCATCAATGGCAACTTCCAAAATTGTTAACAAAATAAAAAATGAAGGTACGGGCTAGCTGGACCTAGTTGCAACAATCTCAAAAACATAAAAATTATAAGAAACGGAATCAAAGTGGACTTACATGCAAAGAAATAAGCAAACCTAAGCTCTTTCCTTCCCTAGCTATGGCTTATGGTCATTTTAAGAAGAAAATGAAATTGATTTTCGTTTTTCATTCATTAATTTTGTTTATGATTTTCCATTAACATGCCGTCCAACACTAACCATTAGGGACTAATTATTATATTGGTCCCTCCTCCTGTAATTAATAAGCTATTTAGTCATTTTATTTAACTATTTACTAACTTTTGCATTTTTTTTCAATTTAGTCCTTTTTCCCAAATTAACTATCTAAGCGTTAAAATTTTCGAACCAAATTTTAATACGACTTTAATGACTCTATAAATATTCTAAAAATTATATTTACGAGTCGACACAACGTAACACCCCTTACCCGAGTTCTATGCCGGAACCGGGCCCGAGGCGTTACCGAACTCAAACCACTTGATCGCCACTTAGGCTTTTCGTAACTACTCTCTGAAGTTATCTCAACAACCTCATTCTCGACTTACGAGGCCTCGCTCATACACACGAGGGCTCTCGAGACTAAACCGGAACTTTTTCCAATCTTAAATTTTTTCTCTTTTATACAAGTCTCACACGCCCGTGCATGGACACATACGCCCGTGTCCCCAAACCGTGCCTAAAAACCTAGCAGCGATCGCCAATGCCCCACGGCCAAGGCACACGCCCGTGCTTACCACCCGTGGTGCACTGCGACCACTTTAACATGGCCTAGAGTCTAGACACACGCCCGTGTGGTGGCTGCCCGTGGCCAACACCGGTTAATCCCACACGCCCAGACACACGCCCGGGCGCGGCTAGTCCGTGGTCTATTCGATTTAAAATACTAACACATGGGGGACGACGGCCAAAGCACACGCCGTGTGGTGTGACTGTGTGTCACACATGGCCTAGACACACCCCGTATGTCTATCCACATGGCCAAGAACAAAGCTATTTGCTAAGCTCTTCTCACCCTTATAGCTTACACAACATGCACTCATACAACACATCCATAAACAACTCAAATTGAAGTGCAATCTCACATAGAAAACTACATCTTTCTTTCATATAATGTAATAGCCAACAACCATGGCATTATACAAAATACACTATCCATCTAAAGGCCAACACATCTTAGCCATTTACAACAAAATCCACAAACTTGCCTAGCCCCTATACATGCCATATACAAAACATTAAGTCTAATGTACCAGAGTGTGCTGATAGTGTGGACGATCTTCCAAATGATCCTCGTATCTCGATTCAACACCTTTACTCTATAAAACAAGGGAAAAGAAAGAGAGTAAGCTTTGAGCTTAGTAAGTTAACACATAAACAATTAAGCAACATAGTATAAGCTAAGCAACAATTAGCATTATACCAACAAGTAATTCACAACTATGCTTACTCTTTCTATCCCTTACCACATTTCCAACACATCATGAGTCACATACTCATAACCATCGAAATGCACCCCTGCATTCAATGTCACATTTACACAATATACAACACATCATTATTTCTCAGTAATTCATCCACACAGCTAATTAAATTAATTATACATCCACACAGCTATTTTACTCAATGATGTAATCACATGGCTAATCCACACAGTTAACCCACACAGCAAATGTCTCGGTGGTTTCGCACTTAGCACACCACAACCGATTAATAAGGTGGTATCGCACTTAGCCTACCACAAAGGTAATCATAGGGGTTTCTCAGTTAGCCCACTAAATGATATACCTCACGATAGCATCGCACATAGCCAGCTCATCGTCAATATGCATTAGGATGGTATCACACTTAGCCAACCATCTAGCATTATCACAACACATGCACAAGTCTACTTACTTAATCATTCTACTTAAACCACATAGGTCCTCAATCATTCCCGATCATACATCATTCACTATTTCTACTACATTCATCCCACATGGGTTCTCAAACATGCTACACACTAGTCAGCATTAACAAACTGTAAGTATGAATGCATTATTTGTGCATTGACTTACCTCAATACTCAAAAGTATAGAAATATGCAATTTAGTCCACCATATTGCTTTTGCCTCGGTTACGATCCGGGCTTCGTCTTTCTTGATCTATAATGAATAAATCAGCTTATTCAATACACAATTGACTAAATTGACCCATATTTCATACTTTAGCAAAATTACTATTTTGCCCCTAAACTTTCTCATATTTACACTTTAGCCCCAAGGCTCGTAAAGTGATTTTTATTCAACTTTCTATTCTTTCATGCTTAGTCGAACCACTTACTCAACTAAAGCATTCATCAATTCTCACTAAACCACATATGTATGACCATACTAAAGTTTTTCACAAACTAGTCCCTACATGCATTTTCATGGAAAATCACTTAGCAAAAGATGTTTCTACTACATCAAGCTTTCATATTCTTCCATAAAACATCAAAATACATGCATGTCATACATATGTACTTTTTTGAACATCCATAATAGCTCACCAAATAGCTAAAAATAGCTTACTCATGCTACTAGGACTTCAAAATACGAAGAATATCAAAAACCGGGCTTAGGAGTCCTTACTAGCAAGCTTGAAAAATTGAAAGAGCCCTAACAATGGCTATTAGAATTTTCGGCATCTTGGGGAGATGATGAGCATGATTTTGTCATCTTTTCTCCTTTTTAATCACTTATTTGACAAATGACTAAAATGCCCTTTTTGATAAACTTTCTAATTTAACTCATCCATGCCCATTTTTGTCCAAAAACTAAAAATTGGGAAAATTACTCATTAAGGACCCCTAATTAATAATCTAAAGCTATTTCAAACATATAGCTTCTAGAAACACACATTTTGTAACTTTTGCAATTTAGTCCTTTTGGACAATTTAACCACAATTTCACAAAATTACTTCATGAAACTTTCACACTAGCATGCATACAATGCATAAACCTCAATAACTCATTTATAACCCTCGGATTTATGGTCTCGCAACACTATTCTGACTAGGCCCTAAATCGGGATGTTACAACTCTCCCCCCTTTAGAGATTTTCACCCCCAAAAATCTTACCAGTAATGAGGTTTGGATGTTGCTCTCTCATAGCTTCTTCTGTTTCCCACGTAGCCTCATCCACACCATGTTTCTGCCATAACACTTTCACTAGTGCTATGCTCTTATTTCTCAACTGTTTCACTTCTCGAGCTAAGATCTTAATCGGCTCTTCTTCATAAGACATATCCAGTCTTATCTCAATTTCCGTCGAAGGAATCACATGTGAAGGATTGGAGCGATACCGTCGCAACATCGACACATGGAACACATTATGAATCTTTTCCAACTCTACCGGCAAAGCCAATCGGTACGCTACAGGCCCAGTTCTGTCTGTGATCTCATACGGCCCTATAAACCTTGGACTCAATTTCCTTTTTCGTCCAAATCTCATAATCTTCTTCCACGGGGACACTTTCAAAAACACTTTGTCGCCCACTTCAAACTCAATTTCTTTTCTTTTCAAATCGCAGCGTCGACTTACGCTTGCCGGTCCAAGTAGCTCTCAGACTATTACGGATTACTCTCACCTTCTCTTCTGTTTCTTTCACTAGATCGACCCCATGGATCCGCTTCTCACTAAGCTCGGTCTAATACAAAGGAGTCCGACACTTACGACCATACAAAGCCTTATACGGTGCCATCTTAATACTCGACTGATAACTGTGGTTATAGGTGAATTCGACCAAAGGTAGATATCTCTCCCAACTACCTTCGAATTCTAGCACACAGCATCGAAGCATATCTTCCAGAACTTTAATCACTCTTTCAGACTGACCATCGATTTGCGGATGGAACGCAGTGCTAAAATTCAATCTCGTACCCATGGCCTCTTGCAACTTCTTCCAAAATCTCAAGTAAACCTCGGATCTCTATCCGATATAATAGACACAGTACACCATGCAATCTCACTATCTACGCCACATACAACTCAAATTAACTTATCCAGTGAATAATCAACATGTCTTTGGAATAAAGTGAGCCGACTTTGTCAATCTATCCACAACAACCCACACAGCATCTCTCTTTCTTGGAGTCATTGGCAACCCCGTTACAAAATCCATGGTAATCCGATCCCACTTCCATTCGGGTACCATTATCGGTCAAGCAATCTCGAAGGTACTTGATGCTCGACTTTCACTTGTTGACAAATTAAACACTTTGTCACAAACTCAAATATCTCTTTTCATACCCGTCCACCAATACAACTTCCTCAAGTCGTTGTACATTTTTAAATCTTGCCGGATGTCTCGGGCAAACATCCACTGTGAGCCTCATGCAAAACCTTTCGAATCAACTCTTCATCTTTAGGAACACAAATTCGGTCACGATACATCAGACAACCATTCAAATCCACTCGAAAATCAGAACCACTTTCTGATCCGCACTTAGCTATCTTAGCTCGCATCTCACCTGTCATTTTTCCGAGCCTCACATATCTCTGTGAACAAATAGCGGCTTAGCTCTCAACTCTCGCCAAAATAGCACCATCGTCGGACAATGCTAAACTCGTGCTCATAACTCTTAGAGCATACAAGGATTTCCTACTCAAGGCATCCGCAACCACATTCGCTTTTCCCGGGTGGTAGTCAATGACTAACTCATAGTCTTTCAACAACTTAAGCCACCGTCTCTGTCTCAGATTCAGATCCTTCTGATCCATCAAATACTTTAAACTCTTGTGATCCGTAAAGATTCGACACTTCTCACCATACAAGTAATGTCGCCAAATCTTTAACGCAAAAACAATCGCAGCCAACTCTAAATCATGAGTCGGATAATTCTTCTCGTGCGGCTTTAGCTGCCTCGAGGCGTAAGCGACCACCTTACCTTCTTGCATCAACATGCAACCGAGACCGTTAAAAAACGCATCACTGTAAACCACGAACTCTTTTCCCGATTCTGGTTGAACCAAAACCGACGCCTCAGTCAACATTGTTTTAAGTCTCTCAAAGCTCTGTTGACATGTCTCAGTCCATTCAAACTTGACATCTTTATGCAATAGTTTCATCATCGGGGCAGCAATCACAGAGAACCCCTTTACGAAACGTCTGTAATATCCCACTAATCCCAAGAAACTTTTGATTTCTGACACGTTCCTCGGCGGTTTCCATTCCACAACAGTCGATATCTTACTCGGGTCAACTCTGACACCATCACCTGACACCATGTGTCCTAGGAATCTGACCTCTCAGAGCCAAAACTCACTCTTGCTAAACTTAGCATACAACTGCTTATCTCTTAAAGTTTGCAAGACAATTCTCAAATGCTCTTCATGATCGTTCTCATCCTGAGAATAGATCAATATGTTGTCAATGAAAATAATTACAAACTTGTCCACATACGATCTGAAAACACGGTTCATCAGATCTATAAAAATCGCAGGTGCATTCGTCAAACCAAACGGCATAACCAAAAACTCATAATGGCCATACCTTGTCCGAAATGCAGTTTTCAACACATCTTGCTCTTTCACTCTAAGCTGATAATAACCAGACCTCAAATCTATCTTGGAGAACACTGTAGCTCCCTTTAGTTGATCAAAGAGATCATCAATCCTTGGTAAAGGATACTTATTCTTCACCGTCACCTTGTTCAGTTGTCTATAGTCTATACACAACCTCATAGACCCATCTTTCTTCTTCACGAATAATACGGAGCACCCCATGCACGAGTAGCTCGGTCTTGTAAAACCTTTATCTCATCAACTCTTGCAACTGAACCTTGATTCTTTCAACTCTACAGGTGTCATTCTATATAGAGCAATTGAAATAGGTGCCGTTCTGGAACCAACTCAATTCTAAACTCGACCTCTTTCACTGTAGGTAATTCGGGTAACTCTTTCGGAAATACATCTGGATACTCACATACCACTGGCACTGTTCCAAACTCTACTCCAATCTCTCGAGTATTCAACACAAAAGCAAGATAGGACTCACCTCCTTTTCTCAAACATTTCTCAGCCACTAGGGAAGAAATCATCACAGGTAGACTATCCGATCCACCTGATTCAACCCGAACCACATCTCCACTCTCACATTTCAATTCAATAAACTTACTACCACAGTTCACTAAGACATTATGGGTAGTCAACCAATCCATGCCTAGGATTAAACCAAACTCATCAAACGACAACAACATAAAGTTTGCCGGAAAACAATGATTCTCAATCAATAAAGGACAATTCTTACACACTCTGTCCACTAACACATGCTTCCCTAACGGGTTTGACACCTTAACCACTATGTCCGTAGATTCAACGGTCATACTCAAACTAGATGCTAACTTCATGCAAATATAAGAATGAGTAGACCCTGGATCTATTAAAGTAATAACGAAGGTGTCATAGAGAGAAAAAGTACCTGTTATCACATCAGGGGAGGATGCTTCTTCCCGAGCGCAAATAGCATACGTCCTCGCAGGTGCCCGACCCTCTGGTCTCATAGCAGAATCTCTGGGCACACCTCTACCACTATTCCTGCCTCTCGGGTTCCTTGGTGGTCTACCCCTCGTAGACACATCACTAGGTCTCAGCTCTTGCCTCTCTTCCTTTTCATCCCTCTCGGGACAGTTACGAATAAAGTGGTCAGGGGAACCACACTTATAACATTTTCGAATATTTCCCAAACACTCTCTGGTGTGATACCTAGCACAACTTGGACACTCCGGTTTACTCTTTGTATTACCCATACTTTCCATCGAGGGAGCTTGGACTCTCGAACCCGAGCGAGTATTGCCCAAGTCTCGATGCGAATAACCCACTGGTGCTGTCGTCCGAGGATTCACTTCCTTGGATCTTTTCGACTGGGCTTGGTATGACTTGCCAATCGGCCTCTTTCTAGCATCTCGGGCTTCACTCACAGCTCTCCTCTTTTCTGAACTCAGCTCTTCAGCCTTACTTGCCCTCTCAACTATTTCCACAAATTCTTTCAACTCCAAAATGCCCACTAGGAGTTTGATGTCCTCATTCAGCCCATCTTCGAACCTCTTACACAAGATGGCCTCAGTCGATACACATTCTTGAGTGTATTTGCTAAGCCTAACAAACTCACGCTCATATTCCGCCACTGTCATTCTTCCTTGTTTCAACTCAAGGAATTCCTTCCTTTTTCGATCAGTAAACCTCTGGCTTATATACTTCTTCCGGAACTCTTCCAGAAAGAAGTCCCACGTCACCCGCTCTCTCGGGACCACTAGCGTCAACGTCTTCCACCAATGGTATGCCGAATCTCTCAGCAATGATACGACACACTTCAAACTCTCTTCAGGTGTACATGAGAGTTCATCGAACACCCTCATCGAGTTCTCCAACCAGAACTCTGCCCTCTCTGGGTCATCATCTACCTTAGCTTTAAACTCTTCAGCCTCGTGCTTCCTAATCTTATCCACCGGGGGCTTCGATATCCTCTCTACATCCATACCTTGAGGAGCCACTGGATTTGACTGAGGTATAGGAGGAGGAGGTGTAGGAGGTTGAGCATTAGGGTTCGCTCGAACATAGTCCGAGTACTAATTACTCAACATCTAGAGAAAGGCTTCTCGTGCCTCTTCCCCTTGACCCCTAGCCTCGGGTCCACTTTGAACAGGCATGGTTCCTTGCGCAAGAGCCGGCGCATTACTAGCTGCTTCATCAGCAGTCGATGGATCGGAATCCATATACTATATAAAACAAGATTTAAAATCATCAGAAACCAACACACTATCATTGTACACTTATGGCATGTATAGCTAGACTCTTACACCTGATACGGTAGTCCTAGAACTGACTAAACCATAGCTCTGATACCACTAAATGTAACACCCTTTACCCGGGTTCTACGCCAGAACCGGGCCCGGGGCGTTACCGAACTCAAACCACTTGATCGCCACTTAGGCTCGTCATAACTACTCTCTGAAGTCATCTCAACAACCTCATTATCGACTTACGAGGCCTCGCTCATACACACGAGGGCTCTCGAGACTAAACCGGAATTTTTTCCAATCTTAAATTTTTTCTCTTTTATACAGGTCTCACACGCTCGTGCAAGATTAGACACGCCCGTGCATGGACACACACGCCCATGTCCCCAAACCGTGCCTAAAAACCCAGCATTCTGCCAATGCCCCACGGCCAAGGCACACGCCCGTGCTTACCACCCGTGGTGCACACTGACCACTTTAACACGGCCTAGAGTCTAGACACACGCCCGTGTGGCTAGCCCGTGGCCAACACTGGTTAATCCCACATGCCCTAGACACACGCCCGTGCGGCTAGTCCGTGGTCTATTCTGATTTAAAATACTAACATACAGGGGACGCACGGCCAAAGCACACGCCCGTGGGCTGACCGTGTGTCACACATGGCCTAGACACACCCCCGTGTGTCTATCCACATGGCCAAGAACAAAGCTATTTGCTAAGCTCTTCTCACCCTTATAGCTTACACAACATGCACTCATACAACACATCCATAAACAACTCAAATTGAAGTGCAATCTCACATAGAAAACTACATCTTTCTTTCATATAATGTAATAGCCAACAACCATGGCATTATACAAAATACACTATCCATCTAAAGGCCAACACATCTTAGCCATTTACAACAAAATCCACAAACTTGTCTAGCCCCTATACATGCCATATACAAAACATTAAGTCTAATATACCAGAGTGTGCTGATAGTGTGGGTGATCTTCCAAATGATCCTCGTATCTCGATTCAACACCTTTACTCTATAAAACAAGGGAAAAGAAAGAGAGTAAGCTTTGAGCTTAGTAAGTTTACACATAAACAATTAAGCAACATAGTATAAGCTAAGCAACAATTAGCATTATACCAACAAGTAATTCACAACTATGCTTACTCTTTCTATCCCTTACCACATTTCCAACACATCATGAGTCACATACTCATAACCATCGAAATGTACCCCTGCATTCAATGTCACATTTACACAATATACAACACATCATTATTTCTCAGTAATTCATCCACACAGTTAATTAAATTAATTATACATCCACACAACTATTTTACTCAATGATGTAATCACATGGCTAATCCACACAGTTAACCCACACAGCAAATGTCTCGGTGGTTTCGCACTTAGCACACCACAACCGATTAATAAGGTGGTATCGCACTTAGCCTACCACAAAGGTAATCATAGGGGTTTCTCACTTAGCCCACTAAACGATATACCTCACGATAGCATCGCACATAGCCAGCTCATCATCAATATGCATTAGGATGGTATCGCACTTAACCCACCATCTAGCATTATCACAACACATGCACAAGTCTACTTACGTAATCATTCTACTTAAACCACATAGGTCCTCAATCATTTCCGATCATACATTCATTCACCATTTCTACTACATTCATCCCACATGGGTTCTCAAACATGCTACACACTAGACAGCATTAACAAACTATAAGTATGAATGCATTATTTGTGCATAGACTTACCTCGATACTCAAAAGTATAGAAATATGCAATTTAGTCCACCACCTTGCTTTTGCCTCGGTTACGATCCGGGCTTCGTCTTTCTTGATCTATAATGAATAAATCAGCTTATTCAATACACACATTGACTAAATTGACCCACATTTCATACTTTAGCAAAATTACTATTTTGCCCCTAAACTTTCTCATATTTACACTTTAGCCCCAAGGCTCGTAAAGTGATTTTTATTCAACTTTCTATTCTTTCATGCTTAGCCAAACCACTTACTCAACTAAAGCATTCATCAATTCTCACTAAACCACATATGTATGACCATACTAAAGTTTTTCACAAACTAGTCCCTACATGCATTTTCATGGAAAATCACTTAGCAAAAGATGTTTCTACTACATCAAGCTTTCATATTCTTCCATAAAACATCAAAATACATGCATGTCATACATATGTACTTTTTTGAACATCCATAATAGCTCACCAAATAGCTAAAAATAGCTTACTCATGCTACTAGGACTTCAAAATACGAAGAATATCAAAAACTGGGCTTAGGAGTACTTACTAGCAAGCTTGAAAAATTGAAAGAGCCCTAAAAATGGCTATTAGAATTTTCGGCAGCTTGGGGGAGAAGATGAGCATGATTTTGTCATCTTTTCTCCTTTTTAATCACTTATTTGACAAATGACTAAAATGCCCTTTTTGATAAACTTTCTAATTTAACTCATCCATGCCCATTTTTTTCCAAAAACTAAAAATTGGGAAAATTGCTCATTAAGGACCCCTAATTAATAATCTAAAGCTATTTCACACATATAGCTTCTAGAAACACACATTTTGTAACTTTTGCAATTTAGTCCTTTTGGACAATTCAACCACAATTTCACAAAATTGCTTCATGAAACTTTCACACTAGCATGCATACAATGCATAAACCTCAATAACTCATTTATAAGCCTCGGATTTGTGGTCTCGCACCACTATTCCGACTAGGCCCTAAACCAGGATGTTACACACAATGCAGATTTGTGGTCCCGAACCACTGTTCCGTCACCACTGAAAATCGGGCTGTTACAATTTATGTTCATTTGATTCAACATGCAATTCATTTTTGGTTTCAACGAGCTAGCTAAGGGACCAATTGGACATATGTGATTAGGGCTCAAATGATTTATAATTAAGTTTTAGCTTTTTGCCTATTAATTATAAACTCATTTAGTCACAAAGTTATTCCACTATAGTATAAATCAACCCAGCAAACTTAGCGGTTGCTTCTCCTTCTGAAGGGAAGGGAAAGCATGCTAAGAGGAACAATGCTAAGTTATATGTCACCTAAAGTGAAAAGTAAGATAACTAAGAAGTCTAAAGACTTATCTAAGTCTGAGTGTTCCTTCTGAAATCAACAACGACAATTCAAGGTAAACTACAAAGAGTGAAAGGATTGTCTAGCCACTGAGAGAAATAAATAATATTTATTTTGGAAAATAGAAAACATGTATTTGGGTTGGATTAAATTATAAAGTGTTGGGTTAAAAATTCAGGAAGCACATATAATTAGACTCAATATAGGAAAGGCCTAAATCCTCTCATACAAGATGAGAGCCCCATCAACCTTAGTAGTTTTTACTAGGGTGAGCCACTCACCCTTGCTGGAGTTGGAGTAGGAGTGTGTTTTCTATTAAACAAATATTATTTGTGTAAGTCTCATTTAGGCAGAATTCTGCTATCTCTCCCTATAAATAGATAGCATTAGTAGAGCTATTAACACAAGTTTCATATATTGTTATTCTGTCAGAATTTATTTTCTTAGAATAAATTTTATTTGTTAGGAATAATGATTTCTACTAGTTTCTATTAAGAATTATTTTTCTACTGAAAAGGTAATAAAATTGTTTCTCATTTTGTATTTGGTTCATGTTGCTCGAGCCCACATTTGGCGCAATTCGAGGTACGAAGATAGTGGAGAAGCTCGTTTGGATAAAAGTCAAGAATGATTCAAATCAGTCTTGCACAAAGCACGTGTTTTTTTTTTTTTTTTGCAAAAGTTTATTTCTATAAGTATTATAAATGGGCTTGGTTTAAAAAAAATTAAACTTCCACCGGATTTTTCTAACAACATTATCTACCAATTGACATATAAAAGAGATTATATAAATATTTTATTATTAAGTGAATCTAAAAATTCCATTAACAATATATATCAAATATTATTCCTAATAAACCCATTTTCTTTTTTGTTTAATCTATTACATAACAAAAGGCGTAATTTTTAAGTATTGAATATAAACCCGAGGACCTAATTTCTTTGTACGAAACTTCAATTTAACCCAAACCTATCCTTTAACCCAAACCTATCCTCAACCGAAGAGACTTCAGTTTCCTCAAAGCCTCAACAATAACGAAGTGAAAAGGGGCCATCTGAAAAAGTATGTCCCCCATATTACAAGAAAGAATCATGTGATAGGATTTTTCGAAAGAATAAAAGTATATTATTTATTTAATATATATATATATATATCCACTTTTTCTTGATCGTTAGCTTGATCCTAATATCCAATATTTTATAAAATCATTAATCATAAAACGGACCAAATCAGAACTACTAACTAATAAAATAACTTGTGCTCTTGGCGATTATGATTTATGAAATCCTGTAATGATATCAACCGGATGCTTACGGATAAATTGTGCAATCGTTCCCATGAAAAAGGATCAAAATTTGGCAAATCACTGTTTCTTTCAATGCGAGTTACAGAAGATCACACAAAAATGAGATGGGATGGGTGACTTCACTCTCCCTCTCTACATCACCATAACATAAGAGTGATTTTTAATATATTTATAGTACCAAATTCCATAGTTACCAAAAAGCAACATCCCATACAAAACCATATGCATCCGTACGAGTCTAGTATCTACTGATGTAAAGATGTTCGTAAACAAAAAAACATAAGCCAGGAAACCACATTTCTAACACCCAAACAAGGTATTCAGGTTGAAAGAACAGAAAAAAGAAATTCCAAAAAGTTAAGAAAGCAAACAGTAAGAAACACACACTACTACTATTCCTGGAGTTCCTCCTCCGCATCCTCCTCTTCATAATCATACTCCTCATCAGCTGTTGCATCTTGATATTGTTGGTACTCTGAAACCAGATCGTTCATGTTGCTCTCAGCCTCCGTAAACTCCATTTCATCCATTCCCTCCCCAGTATACCAGTGCAAGAAAGCCTTCCTGCGAAACATGGCAGTGAACTGCTCACTTACTCTCCGGAACATTTCCTGAATAGATGTCGAGTTTCCAATGAACGTTGAGGCCATCTTCAAGCCAATTGGAGGAATATCACAAACAGTAGACTTCACATTGTTGGGGATCCACTCCACAAAGTAAGATGAGTTCTTATTCTGCACATTAATCATTTGTTCATCGACTTCCTTGGTGCTCATCTTGCCACGGAACATGGCTGAAGCAGTCAAGTATCGCCCATGGCGAGGATCAGCAGCACACATCATGTTTTTGGCATCCCACATTTGTTGAGTGAGCTCGGGAACAGTAAGAGCCCTGTATTGCTGTGACCCTCGAGAAGTAAGTGGAGCAAAGCCAACCATAAAGAAATGCAGGCGAGGGAATGGAATGAGATTGACGGCAAGCTTGCGTAGATCTGAGTTTAATTGACCAGGGAAACGAAGGCAGCATGTCACACCACTCATGGTGGCAGAAATCAAGTGGTTCAAGTCTCCAACTGCATTCAATCAGGATGAACAAATGAAATCAACAGACCTTTTACAGTTGAAATATGAAATAACAGCAACGTGAAAAAGATTGACGTACAGCTTGGAGTAGTGAGCTTCAGAGTACGGAAGCAAATATCGTATAAAGCTTCATTGTCCAAAACCATACATTCATCTGCATTCTCAACAAGCTGGTGAACAGAGAGAGTAGCATTGTAAGGTTCGACAACAGTGTCAGACACCTTAGGGGAAGGGAACACAGAGAAAGTGAGCATCATTCGGTCTGGGTATTCTTCTCGGATCTTGGAAATCAAAAGTGTTCCCATGCCCGATCCAGTTCCTCCTCCCAATGAATGGCATACTTGAAATCCTGAAATGTTAGAAAATGATTGTCAAATCATTAGATGTGAGGAAATAGAAGAAAGCAAATTCCAATCTAAAGCTAGATCATAGATTCCGCAAAATTTTTAAATCACACCTAAAAAGCATAATGTTCGAATTAAGAATGATTTAGATTTATTTGAGCGACCAAATAGAGAACCTTCATTCCGAAACTTGAAATTTGCTAATAAGTTGAAAATTCACATTAAACAAGCACATAAAACCTTCCTAAATTGTCAGATCCATGCTGAAAGTAACATAAAAGAACCACTTATGAGTTAAAACCAACAGTTAGAAAAAGTGAAGCCAACAAATCCTTCTTCTACGGGCTAATCTAACTCTAAACTTGAAAAATCCAAACCAAAAAAAAGAAGAAAGCATGCTTAAAATTATAAAAACACACGTTACCTTGCAAGCAGTCACAGTTTTCGGCTTCTTTCCTCACCACATCTAGCACTGAGTCGATCAACTCGGCCCCTTCCGTGTAATGACCCTTGGCCCAGTTATTCCCTGCACCGGACTGGCCGAAAACGAAGTTGTCAGGCCTGAAAATCTGTCCGTACGGCCCGGATCTAACACTATCCATAGTGCCAGGCTCCAAGTCCATAAGGACGGCTCGTGGAACGAACCTCCCGCAACTCGCTTCATTGTAGTAAACGTTAACGCGCTCCAGTTGCAAATCATTGTCTCCTTGATAGCGTCCCGTTGAATCTATGCCGTGCTCGGCGCAAACCACCTCCCAAAACTTGGCACCGATCTGGTTGCCGCACTGCCCTCCCTGAATATGAAGAATCTCACGCATCTTTCCTAGGACTCGGATTTCAGAGAATAAAGTCCAAAGAAAATGAATTTTCAGTGAGGTTTTTTTTTTTTTTTTTTCTGAAATGAAAGACGGAAACAGAAGAATTATATAGGGAAGAGATGACAGAAGGAGGTGCTTGCCGTTAGGGTTGACGGAGGTGGGTGACGGCTGACGAGGCCATTAAGCTTAATAAATGGGGATATTTCGAATTTTGAAAATTTCTGGAAAAAGGAATAAACCCCCTGGGTTTAAATGAAAACGAAATCTTTACGCGTAGTTGATAGGGTTGAACATGACGCGCGATTTTCATCATGCCATCATGCCATCATGCGAGTGTGTGTCTTCAGATGCTTTTATTGTGCGTGAGCGTGAGGGTGGAGAATGTGACCACGTAATTTTGGGAGAGATCCATGTGACTGCCACTTTGGCTACCGTCGAGCCGAAGGGCGTGTTTGGGTTTTCCTTTTCTTTTTTTTTCTTTCTTATTAAGATATTTGTCTAAAAGATACTTCAAATTTTATCACACATTATTACCAAAACAATTACAAATGTAAAATATAAATGTGTATTTAAAATTAAAATATAAAATAAATAATACATATGAAATATATATAATTTTAAAATAAAAAATTAAATTAAATTATAAGTAAAAAATTTAAACACATAAATACATCAAATAAACAATACTAAATGCACTACAATTATTTATCAAGTTTTTTGTCATCAATTGTGAGTTATACTCGAATTTGTTTATGACATCAACTCAATGAACAACACTATTAGTACTAGAAATTCTATCACACACGTGTATATATATGCTAAAACCACATATTTAGAATATATATATATATATAGGTGTGTTTGAAAATAACATATAATAATTTATAAGTAAAATAGACAAAAATTAAATTAAATTGTAAGTAAAATGAAATTTAAACATATGACTGATGAAAGTAGTAAATTATGCATATTAAAATAAAAATGTATGAAAATTATTATGCATAGTAAATTGGTGTGGGTTCAAATCCTACCACATGCATATTTTTATTTTTATTTTAAATTAAAAAGACTAAAATAGCCTCAAATAATATAATTTATTTTAATATAGAAGGTCATTTTTGTAATTTCTCTAATAGGATTAGTGTTCGGTTGATTTGTGATATTAACGTACTCAAGGATTTTATTAATAGTAAGTATAGATATACAAATTATGAAAGTAATAAATTGTGCATATTAAAATAAATATGTATACAATATATCAAAAATGAAGCTTTAGTTGAGTAGTAAATTTAAGCTTTTATTAATCTAATTGGGGTAGCTTCAAATCCTACCATATGCATATTTTTATTGGTTTTTGTTGAAATGAAAATAATAAAATACACACGAGTAATATAACTTATTTCAATTATAGAAGGACATTTTTATAATTTCTCTAACCGAGTTTGTACTCGATTGACTAATGACACCAACTCTAAAACGCTTTCAAATTACAATGTTTTAAGTATAAATCTCATTCTTTATAATTTTTAAATTAAAAGATAAAAATATTCTCATATTAATATAATTTAATTTATAAAAAATGATCTTTTAAATAATTGTCTAATTAAATTAGTACGAATTGACTCATAACATCAACTTCGTCAAGAAATCATATACATATATACATATTATAAGGTCTTTAGAAATAATCATAGGTGGCATATTTAAGTATAGTAGGGGCAGAGTCAAGGGAAGGATAGCAGGGACAGAGTCAGGGGGCTGGCAAGGGTTAGGCTCCCCTAAAATGAATTTTTTATTTATTTAGGCTCCTTTATAATTTATAAAATTTTAAATTAGTAATAGTAAAATTGCACTTTAGTCCCCTAAAAATGATAAAATTTTGATTTATTTTTTAAAAAATTATAAAGATATAGGCTATTAAAATAATAAAATTATATTTTTACTATCATAAAAATATATAATTTAATTTCGCCCCTTAAAAAGAATATTTTACTTTGCCGTTAATGAATAATGTCTTTACTTGATAGATTAACATTTTATACATTAAACGAATGTAGGCTCCATAATTTAAAATATATTTTGAAATTATACAATTATTTTAAAAAAAATCTTTTTTTAACTAAAAATAAAAAATCATAAGTTAAATAAAAAATTAATAAATTAAAAGGTAATATTAAAATATAGTTTGAACATTAAAACTCTTTTAAATTAAAAATAACATAATTTATTTCAAAATTGTTATAACAGTTAAGATTAACATTAAAATTAAAAACTAATTAAAATAAAATTTATTTAAAAATCCAATTAATATTAGAATTAGCAACCAAGTTTTAAAAAGGTGTAAAAAAATAATTTTATATAATAGAAATATCATATTTAAAACAGTTTATAAATATTGTTTTAAACATTTTTAAAATAGATTATAATGTTTTACAATAGGATAAAAACATATTTAAGTTATTAAATAACATAATTAAAATTAGTTTTGGTTTCAATTAGAAATAAAATAGTTAATTTAAATCATACCAAAACAATAAAATAGTTAATTTAAAAATGTTGTTGGCCAAAAAAAACTTAAAATATGTTTAAAAAACTTATACCGTTAATATCAAAATTAAAATAAAATAAGTAAAGACAATTTTAAAAATATTGTAAAAATTAAAATTGTTTAAAACCTGTTTAAACATGATATAAAACTACTTAAATAATTTTAACAGTATAATATATGTTTAACATATACTTTTCAAAAACGTATATATATAATGTGAACTCTAGTTTTAAATATTAATTGATTTAAGTTTAAATAAATTAATAAAGTTTCTCAAAAAAATAAAACAATAAAATTAAATATTTAGATAATATAACTTTAAAAAATTTTAAAAATATTTACATTGTTGATGTTTAGACATATATAGATGTAGGTCCAGAATTGGTTAGACTGAAATTAACCAGTAAATGTTGACATTAAGACATTGTCTATTTTCTAAACCAACCTATATCTTTTCAAGTTCATCTTTATTACTTCAAATTTTCTTGAAATATCGACTTTTTGGATTTTTTCTAACAACTCAACTCGCGGATAAATTTAATAAAAGGTTAATGTTAATCAAGATAATGTCATATTTAGTACTACTATCTATACTTTGAAAATGTTCAATATGATATTCGAATTATTAATACGTGTTTTATTATAGTACATGTATTTTCACAAAAAAAAAAATCAATGGAATACATGTGCTTTGAAAATATACAACGTGGTACTTGAACAATCAATATGTGTTTTAGTATAGTATCTAGTGTTAAGATTATTAGTGAACTACTAAATCAACCAATGAAAATTTGACATATAGATTTTTATTTTTCAAATCATCAAGTCCACGTGAATAGAATAATATTATGAAATAATTAAATTAAATTAAATTGTGAAAAATGACTAAATCGCAAAAGTGCGAAAGTTCTATTTTAATTGCTAGATGTGCCAAATAGTTATAGAATATTAATTGGAGGTCCCAAATGTGCAATTTGGCCTTGTTAAATGTGTTGACCGGCCATGATATTGCATAGGGGACAAGTGCATTTATTATGATGTTTAGTTGGTGATATTAGTTGGAAAAAGAAATAAAATAAGATTATATAAGTAAAAGTTATCATCTTTTTATTTCTCTTTCTTCTCCAACTGAAAATATCAGCCATGAGGGGGGTTTGGAAGCTTAAAATTTCAGCAAGCATTTCTCCTCACAAATAAGTGATTTTGATGATATTTCTTGATAAAAATTGTACTTTTGGAGTCCCCAAAGCTTAAGCTTTCTAAAGAGGGGACTAGTTTGCAAAATGGTTGAAAGTCTAAGGACTTGCCATGATAGAGTTCGTGTTGTTTGATGAGTTTTTATGGAAGAAAATGAATTATAGGATGTTGATAAACAACTTTTGTGAAAGGTGTTGTTGTGAAAACACCTATTTGGGACTAAAATGCAAAAGTTGTAATTTGTTCATTAAGGCATGAAATTGATGGAATTGAGAATAGTTGTAAGAGGATTAAATGTTCAGCTAGGCTTGTTTAACAAGAAAATGTGATGAAAATTTATTTACGAGCCTAGGGGCAAAATCGTAATTTTGCCAAAGTATAGGGCAAAATGGTCATTTTTGCCTAAGTAGAGATTATGTTGTAATACGATCATTAAGTGATTAAATGAGTAAATTTCATTGTTTTAGATCAACAAAAATGAGTTTCAGACCTAGAACGGATAAAAAGAAAAATGTGGGCAAAAAGTCCTTTTCGGCTCTTTCGACATCGAGGTAAGTTCATGTGCAAATGTTGAAATTACGTATGAGCTTATTTAATATTCCGATGTTGTATGGAATGAATATTATTATGTGAATGTATGAAATGTCTCTTGATGAGATGTCAATGAAATCGAATTTAGAATAATGGGAAAGGTGTATAGCACGATAGAACGATGGTTAAAGGCTCGAGTAAGACCATATATGGATATGGCCTCGGTGTAAGAATTCGTATAAGAAAATGTCAGGGACATGGAATCGATATGTTAGAGTATGTAAAACCCAATTGGGGTAGAGTGACAACAAGAACTATGTGCATGAGACTCAAGAGAGTTATTTAACAATTCGAATGATTCAATGTATATGTGAATGTATGTGGTTGTACTATGAGTAGCACAAGTAGGTGTAGAATTGAATTGAGATGAATTCAATAAATGATGAACCCCTAGTGGGGTATGTGTATTTGATACCTTGTGTGTGAATGAGAAGTATATCGAAAAGGTTAAGTAAAAATGGGAACATGTGAGGATGTTCTTGAATGAACATTTGAAATAGAGATATACTTGTGAATTATTATCCATGAATGTAAATAACGGTAAGCTATGTGCAATGTCACCTTATTGATTATTGATCGATGGGCTATGTGTGATATCATCACTTATAAAGGAATGGTGGGCTAAGTGCGAAACCACCGAGATATTAGTTGCATGAGCGGCTTATTGAAAATGCTTGATGTGTTGTTATATATGATCTTGTGACGATCAGTGCAGGAACGTATGCTAATTAAACGAGCGAATTGGCTTGTGATATGGTAAGAATGTGGTAAGATATTGAATGAGTAAGTTTCAGGAATGGTTGAGTAAATAGCCATGAGTTGATGAGAAAAACTCAACATATTGCCTTGGTGTTATGTATATTCAGTAAATATCAATATTTGTCAAATTATACAGATGAACTTACTAAGCATTATTGCTTACTCCCTTACTTTTCTCATCTCTTATAGGTTTTATTACTTAGCTCAGGTTGGAGGCCGCCGGAGATGTTTTCACACTATCGAGCAGACATACGGTATGAGGTATCAAGTTTTTAAGAGTCATGGCATGTATAGGGATTCGTTTAAGGTTGATGAAGTCTAATTGTTGTAGCCAAATGTTGTTGGCCAAAGAGTATTCATAGTATGGTTGTGTATAGCCATTTATGATGGTTTAAGTTGTTGTAAATGTTGTGGGAATAATTCTCCCAAGTGTATGAGAGGAAACTTTATTTTCATGAACCAAACGTGTTAATTTATGTGTTTCAATTAATGTTTTGAGAATGTTTTGAAGAAGTATATGAATGTATGCAATGGAGAGTAAGAAAAGGGCGTGTGTCTAGGCCGTGCGTAACCTGCACCTTAATCTCATAAGTTAGAATAGGCCACGGGTTAATCCCACGGCCGTGTGTTGAAGCCGTGCATGACACACGGTTAGAACATGGGCGTGTGCCCCGGCCGTGAGTAATAAGTCAGTATATCAAGGTATAGTACAAGGTCTAAGTCCACGGGCGTGTCAAGGCCGTGTGTAATTAGTCAGTGTCGACCACGGCCGGAAGACATGAGCGTGTAAAGGGGTACACGGGCGTGTCCCAAACCGCATGGGCGTGTGCCTTAACCGTGGGGCATTTGGCAGAATGCTTAGGTTTTTAAGCACGGTTGTTGAACATGGCTGTGTGTGTCTACACACAGGCGTGTCTCTTTATACACGAGCGTGTGGCCCCTGTTTTAAAGAAAAGTTTCCTTTAACTCGTAAAAGTTTCCGAACGCAAGTTTAAGGCCTCGTAGGCCCACGATACGAATGACTTGACTAAGAAAGAGAAGTTTTTAATTTGGAACAAAATTTTACAACCCGTAAGTGCATGATTAAGCAAGTTAAAGCATAGTAATATCTCGTATTCGGTCTAAGCCTCGGACTCGGGTATGGGGTGTTACACTACGAATTTCAGCCTATAAATAGACCTTAATTACTCTATGTTTTACACAACAAAAATATTTAGATTGAGAGAATTTATGTTCTTTGTTTCGAAGAGTTTTTCTTGTGGGGCTTCGAGTTTTCTTTTAATTCTTTCCATCTTTTATACTCTCCTTTATTATAGTAAAATCTCCTTTTGCCTGTGGTTTTTTATCCTCTTTTGAGAATTTCTTCCACGTAATATTTGTGTGTTTGATCTTTTCGATTCTTATTTTCTTCACTTTGTTCGTTGTTTAATCGGGTTTATTCCCTATAAACTAGTATCTGAGCTAGTTCGATTTTCGCAGTCAACCCATTTAGATATGGCAGGGTTAAAGTTTAATATTGAGAAGTTCAACATAATTGTAAATTTTAGTTTGTGGTAAGTTTGGATGACAACAATACTGGTTTAGGATGGTCTAAAAAAGGTCATTACAGGGAAGAAGCCTGCAGATATGGATAAGTCAAAATGGGAAGAGCTCAATGAAAAGGCTTTATCCACTATTCAATTATGCCTCACGAATAATGTGTTACAGGAGGTTTTGAAGGAGAAAACAACGTCCACGTTATGAAAGAAACTAAAAGCCTTATATATGATGAAATCTCTGACCAACAAGATAATATTAAAACAATGTCTCTACACGTTCAGAATGACCGAAGGTGAGTCCATCAGAACTTATATTAGCAAGTTTGTTACCTTTCTTAATGACTTAAAGAATCTCGAAGCAGAGATTATTGGCGAGGATTAAGCTATGTTGTTGTTATGCTCTTTGCCCTCTTTTTATAAAACTTCCAGGGAAACTCTAATTTATGGGAGAGATCATTTCTCGTTTGAGGATGTGAAGGGGAATCTTTTGAGCAAGGATAAACTCGAAAACAAGTTAGTCCCAAACAAAAAATCAAACAGGCAAGCCTCAGTTTTAGTTGTAAGAGACAGACAACAAACTAGAAAGACAGATAGAAACAGGTCTAAAGCAATGTCCAAATTTAGAAATCATGAAAAATATTTTGGATATTGTAAAAAGGTGGGCCATGTTAAGGCAAAATGTTGGAAAGTTTAAAATAAAATCAAAAGGGATGCCAAAAACAACGAGAAAGATAAGCAGAAAGTCGAAGTTGTTGATGCTAGTGTAGCCGAGGACAGAGGTGATGATTTCTTGTTGGTGTCAACCAGCGAAAGCTCTCATCTTACTTCTGAATGGATATTAGATTTAGGGTGCTCCTATCACATGTGTCCCAACAGGGACTGGTTCTCTACGTATAGTTCAATTGAATGTGGAGTTGTACTGATGGGGAATAACTCTCCATGTAAATTATTCAGAATCGAAAAAGTACAAATTAAGATGCACGATGGAATTATTCAGACACTTTCAAATGTCAGGTACATTCTTGGTTTAAAGAAAAAATTTATCTTATTAGAAATTTTGGATTCTAACGGTTGTAGGATATTCATTGAGTCAAATGGCTTAAAAGTTTATCATGGGGATTTTGTTGTGATGATATGATAGAAAAATAGTAGCCTATAGTTCTGTAAGGGCCAATGGTTATTGGTGCGGTTGCAATTACCGAAGAAAAACCAAAATCGCCACCATGTCGCGACGACACGATATGACTCTTTCTTCACCGATTCCAACTCAACCAAACTTTGGCACATGCGATTGGGTCATATGAGTGAGAAATGTATGACATTCTTGTGCAATAGAGGTTTTCTTAAAGACACTAAAGTTGGTAAGTTAGGTTTCTGCAAGCATTGCATTTTTGGGAAACAAACCCAAGTCAGTTTCGATTTAGCAGTACATAGAAGAAAATGGACTCTAGATTACATTCATTTCGATTTATGAGGTCCATATTCCGACATTTCAAAAGGAGGTAATAAATATTTCCTAACTTTTATTGATAATCACTCTAGAAAAGTTTGGGTTTATTTTTTGAAACAGAAAAGCAAAGTCTTCGAAATCTTCAAACAGTGGAAGACACTATTAGAAAAACAAACCAGAAAACTTGTGAAACGGTTGAAAATGGATAATGGTCTTGAGTTCTATTTTTAAGAGTTTAATAATTTATGCAAACGGGAAGGAATTGAAAGATATCGAACCATTGTTGAAACTCCGCAGCAGAATGGATTTGCAGAAAGAATGAACAGAACCTTACTGGAAAAGGCTCGATATATGCTTTCTAATGTAGGCTTAGGGAAGGAATTTTGGGCTGAAGCCATAAACCTGAAAAGTTAATTGGTAAATCGCTCTCCTCATTAAGCATTGAATGGTAAAGTTCTAGAGGAGATATGGTCAAGTAATCCTCCTAATTATTCTAATCTTAGAATTTTCGGTTGACCTGCTTATACTAAAGTTAGCTGAGGAAAGCTCAAACCAAGGGTCGTTAAATGTATCTTTTTGGGATACTCTGCTGGTACAAAAGGTTTTAAGTTGTGGTGTTTGAAATCTAACAAAATAATTGTTAGTAGAGATGTTACATTTAATGAATCTGTCATGTTTTGATCAGAAAAGGGGACTTTTATTTTTAAAGACACAACAAATCAGAGTGTCTCAAGCAAGGTGGAGTCAAAAACCAAAATAGGAGGTGATGTCACGACGAGCAGGGGTCTCGTCCCGATGAAGAGTCTTATGACATCGCGATGACATGACAAAATTGTGATTTTTACAAGTTTGAAGCTGTTTCAGATTTGTTTGGGGTTCCATCCAACCCTCAGGTACCCTCATCATCTCAATTAACTAATTATAAGTTAGCTCGTGATAGGAAAATGCGAGAAATACGACCACCATAGAAATATTGTGAAGGAAACCTAGTGGCTTATGCTCTAAGTGTTGCTAAGAGCATTGATTCAACCGATCTTTCGTGTTATTATGAGGCAATTCAAGCCTCTGATTCTAGTAGATGACTCGTTGCAAGGGAAGAAGAGATGAAATCGTTTCAAAAGAACGAGACTTGGAGGCTAGTTAAACCACCCATCAGTAAAATAATCGTTGGTTGCAAATGAGTGTTTAAAAAGAAGGAAGGTTTGGGTCATAACGACACTAGATACAAGGTAAGACTGGTTGCAAAGGGCTACAATCAAGTGAAGGAAGTTGATTTTCATGATGTTTTCTCTCCCATTGTGAAACATAATTCCATTCGGACGCTTTTAGCCCTTGTTGCATCAAATAATCTTGAGTTAGAACAGTTGGATGTAAAGACTAATTTCCTTCACGGTGACCTTGAGGAGGACATCTACATGCAACAACCAGAAGGCTTCAAATTTGAAGGTAAAGAAGATTATGTTTGTATCTTATAAAGTCTTTCTACGATTTGAAGCAGTCTCCTCAATAGTGATTAAAAAGTTTGACTCATTCATGTTGAGTATTGGTTTTTTTTTTGAAGTAAGTATGACAGTTGTGTTTATCTATATTGTCTTGATGATGATTCTTTTATATATTTGCTACTTTATGTTGATGATATGTGAATTGCGGTTAAGAATCCATTTGATATTGATCATCTTAAAACCATGCTTAACTCTAAGTTCGAGATGAAGGATTTAGGTGCAAAAAAAAAAAAAAAACTTAGGATGGAAATTTTGAGAGATAGACATTCCGAGAAATTGTTTTTATTGCAACAAAAGTACATCAAGAAGATCCCTGATCGATTTTAGATGCAAGATGCAAAACCAGTAAGTACTCCTTTAGTTGCAAACTTTAAACTCTCAATTTCAGATTCCCCACAGAATGAAGAAGATGAAAGGTACATGTCAAAAGTACCTTATTCAAGTGCAATTGGAAGTTTGATGCATGCAATGGTATGCACTCATCCTGATACTTTACATGCTGTTAGTGTTGTTAGCTGATACATGGCCAATCCAGGTAAGTTACACTAGTATGCAGTTAAGTGGATTTTCATATATTTATGGGGTACTTCTAACATGTGCTTAGAGTTTGGAATAACTCAAAAGGGTTTAGTCGAATATGTTGGTTCTGATTATATAGGAGACTTAGATCGAAGAAGGTTTCTCACAGGTTACCTATTTGCTTTTGGGAATTGTGCCATTAGTTGAAAAGTGACACTTCAAGCTACAATGGCTTTGTCGACTACTGAAGCAAAATACATGGCAATTACAGAAGCAGTTAAAGAAGCAATTTGTTTAAGAGGCCTGTTCAGTGAACTGGTAAGTGAAAAAGGGGCAACTGTCGTATATTGTGATAGTCAAAGTGTCATACATCTCACCAAAGGTCAAATGCATCACGAGAGAATGAAGCACATAGGCATTCGTTATCATTTTGTTCGAGAGGTAATCATTGAAGGGGATATTTAGATTCTTAAAATTGGCACAGAATACAATCCGACCAGCATATTGACAAAGAGACTTCCAATTTCAAAGTAGCATTGCTTGGACTTGGTAAATATCCGACGAAGAATCAGTTAAACTCGTAACAGGGCTTTGCAAGGGAGTTGGTCCAAATACGAGTCAAGGTGGAGATTTGTGGGAGAATACCTCTTGTTTTGACCAAAATTTATTTTGGCTTTTCTTTTCCTAGTCAAACTCTATTTTTAGTTTCCTACTTAAATTCTAATTAACCTAGAGTTGTTGTAGTCATATATGCTAGAATTTTAGCCTACAAATAGGCCTTAGTTACTCTAGGTTTTACACAACAAAAATATTTAGATTAAGAGAATTTTTGTTCTTTATTTCGAAGGGTTTTTCTTGCGGGACTTTGAGTTTTTTTTTTAATTCTCCCCATATTTTGTACTCTCCTTTATTATAGTGAAATCTCCTTTTGCTTGTGGTTTTTTATCCTTTTTTGGGGAGTTTCTCCACGTACAATTTGTATGTTCAATCTTTTCGATTCTTATTTCCTTCACTTTGTTCGTTGTTTAATCGGGTTTATGCCCTAAATTTATTTTCTTTTAGCTAGAATGGAAGATTTAAGGTTATATAATAAAAAAAAAATTGGGTTTCGTAGATAACTATTAAAGACAATCATTTTCATTGATAATTTTTTAAAATAATCTCAAAACATCAAAATAAATTAAATAAATTATCGAAAAAAATTATCCATTAATAATGTCAACTGATTTGCTACTATAATTTTGAATCTTAATATTTAAAATTTTATGTTTCAAAACTCAAATTTAGAATTTTCAGCAATGGGATAAACAAGTACAATTTGGCAATTTTTATGTATTATTTTAGTTTCTACAACTTTTTCACTTTAATCATTGATTTTGTTTTACCCCAATCAATACTTAAAAAAGATATTTTTCAAGTGACAAAAATGAAAGCAACCTAAAAGTTGGATGACTAAAATAAAAGTGCAAACATGATGTGGCGTGTATGGTTAATCGTCATTACAGATTTAGCGCTTGAGTGATTAAAATAAAAGCGCCCTAAAAGTTGGGTGGCCAAATTGCAAGGATTTCATTTTGGGTAACCAAAATGAAAGCGTCCTAAAAGTTGGATGACCAACTAGGTAGTTTACCCATAAAAAAATTGTGTCACATTTTTATTGGTCGATTTAGCAATTCACTAACGATGTTAACATTGGGTACTATAATAAAACAAATATTAATAGTTCAGGTACCACATTGGAAATTTTTAAATACACGTATCAAATTAGACTTTTAATGAAAGCACATGTACCATAATAAAACATATGGATAATTCATATACCACATTAAATATTTTGTGAAAGTACATATACCAAATGTGATATTACCCATGATATTTTAGGCAGTAAAACTAACAACTTGTATATTTGCTATGCTTTTTAACAGAAAATCATACTATGAATAAAAAGATGTGCCTAAATACTTAAACGAGCAAGCTTACCCCATACATCTATACCTACATCCCTTAATATTATCAAATGAAAAAGAAACATTATCAAAAATGAAAAAACTTCCGAGAAACGAGGGAGAATCCTCCCACACTTTATGATTCGCATGAAATAAGGCTACTCTAAGAGTCAGCCTTATTAGCAGTTCGTCATATCCACCGAAAAGATAAAAAAATGGATAGAGGATTTCGATAGAAAGCAGTTTTGAAGAACAACACCAAACTCGAAAAGATGGCTCCTAGGAGCTTTTGAACGCATTAATGACTTCATTCCACAATTACTCGATCAAAATTGAGATTTTTCAGCAGACAAAGCTTCCCTAATGGCCACAAGCTTCCTTAAACAGCGCCACAAAAACTCTTTTTGACTTTCGGTGGCAACTCTAGGCTCCACAACGAACCCCAAGGGCCCTCCACTGCAAGAGGCTTTAAACTAGTGCCCATATCTAGAACCACTCCATAGCCCGTTCACCTCATACAAACTTGTGCTAGTGTAGTGCCAAATGAGACAATCGAAGGGTTTAGTGACACAAAAGGAATCTGCAAAATACGTTCCGCATCGTAGGGGGCCAAAATGCCTTCAATCAAAGAAACGTCCCAACAGTCACCATTAATCTCAAATAAATCACTGAATCGTAGATGTTCCATTCCCTCAAGCGGACTTGAAGCCACATTAAAGTTATCATCATTCGACAGCCATGGGTCAGAAAAAAACATTAATATTATGCCCCGTAGCTACTCTCCATCGAAGCCCTCTTGCAAGCAAAGACTTAGCAACATAAATACTCCCTCCAAATAAGTGAAGGATTACTACCTTGCACAAAATCCATAAAATTGCAGGTCAGGAAATATCTGGCTTCGAAGATACGATTTGGAAGAGAATCCGGGTTGGCTAAAATCTCCAACAATGCTTGCAAAACATTGCAATATTAAAACAGTGAAGGTTCCAAAAACCCATTCCACCCAACTTCTTAGACACATAGAGTCTATCCCACAATGCCCAACAAAAATACGATTGAATTTAAACAATTAAAAGATTTTACACAATTAAATACAATTGAATTTATGATTTTTAAATTGTTACAACAAAAACAAAAATAAATTTAATCGAATTAAGATTGAGTAGTTAAGTTTGTTATGCGTACTTTTTAGTGGAAGTAGGAAAGTACAATGGAGTAAAAAAAAAAAACAATTTAAGTACAAAAGAGAAGTTTATTTAGATCAAATTGAGTTTGTCACTATAAAATAGTTAAATAATTATTTATGATCTGAAATTGGTAATTTTTCTAATTTTTCTTATATTGAGATTTTTTTATTTTTTGTTTAAGTTAAGTTTTGAATTTGACAATTATTTTTATATTAGAGTTTGAATTTAGTAATTTTTCTCACATTGGGACCTAAACTTTTTTTTGTCCAAGTTAGACCTTGAACTTTACAACTGTTTTCACATTAGAGCTTAAGCTTGACAATTATTTCACATTGGGGCTTGAACTTTAGAGTTTTCAAGGACTAACTTGAGAAAAAAAAGTTTAAGTCCTAATATGAGAACATTTGCTAAGTTCAAAGTCTAACTTGAACAAAAAATAAGTTCAAATCTCAATATGAGAACCATTGTCAAGTTCAATACCTAATTTAAAAAAAAAAAAATTCTTATATAAAAAACAATCTCAAAATATAACTCAGAAAGTTTAAGCTCCACTTAAAGAGATTTTGACACAGCTTGACATTCCATTATTATGAACATATACGAAGTTCATTTAGAAATTATTATTATCGCTAAGTATGTATGGCCGTGCGGAAGTTATATTTTTTATATTTTAAAATTTTAATTAATAAAAATTGTATTTTAAAAAAAATATTTTAAAAAATTATTTATTTTCAAAATATTATTTTTAAACTGACTTTGAACAAACTAATGATAGTTTTTTCTTAAAAAAAACTTAACATAACACCGAATATAAGATAAATTTAGTTTATTTTAATTTTTTTTAACATTATAAGCTTTTCTTATATTTTAACTCGGTTTCATTAGAAACATGATGAGAATAGAAGGATTGAGAGAAGAGGGTTGGAAGAAGAAGAAGAGAATGGATAGGAAAACCAAAGAAGAGAAAGAGAGTTGAGAGGAAGAAAACTGTGTGTATTGCTTAACTGCCTCCCCGCCCAACGGATTGGCCAATAAAAGCTGAATAATAGCAACAAAGAACAGTCTGGCATAGGCCAGTACGCACTGTTTTATTTATGACATAAAACGACTCGTTTAACTCTAGGTTTCCCCCTTCCCCCCAAAGTGCATCATTTCAATAAAAGCTAAATCAAAACGTATCATTTTAACCAATTAACAAACATTAACAGAATTACAATTAAGAACGTTAATTAGCCATTGAAACTTGCTTATTCCATATCATACCCCTCCCTCAAGCACGATCCTTGTCCTTAAGGATAAAAAAGCGGATACTGCTTTTGTAACTTAGTCAAACGTTCCCACGTCGAGTCTTCAGGGAAAGTGTTAGCCCACTCAACCAACACCTCTATAGCTACTTGATTACCTTGCTTAACCATTCGTCTTTCCAATATTCAAAGTGGTGTCTTGGCCAAAGCACCATCCAAATTCGTAGGAGGAAGTGTAGTAGAACTCGGGGCTGAACCAATGTGTTTCTTCAGTTGAGAAATATGGAAAGTTAGATGGATTCGAGCATCAGCTGGTAGCCTTAAGGTATAAGCAACATGTCCCCTCTTAGCTTCCATAGGATAGGGCCTAAAATAACGAGGGCTTAGATTCTGATTCCCCCTCTTTCTGATCAACTGTTGCCTGTAGGGTTGGATCTTCAAATAAACCAAGTCCCCTATTTGAAAAGCTCGTTCTGATCTCTTCTTATCTGCAATTTGTTTCATTCGCTCTTGAGACCTCTTTAAGTGAAATTGTAACATGCTACGAGCTACTTCCTTCTGTTGGAGACTCCTATCCACTATAGCAACCTGAGATGCCCCTGTTAAATATGACAGATGAAGAGGAGGTTCTTGTCCATATAGAGCCTCATAGGAAGTAACCTGTAAGGTCGAGTGGTAAGTGGTGTTATACCACCATTCAGCAAGGGGAAGTCATCTAAGCTAAATTAATCTAGAAACACTTAGAAAATTCTAGAATTGAGTCTTTAATGGATGGTGGTCGGATTCAGCTGATGGAAGAGCTTTAGACAGCTTCTAGAAGTGCCCAAATGCATCCGAAATTAAATAGAGTCTTGGGAGCTAAAATTACATTAAAATTCGGCCAAAGAGCTTGGGATGGCTTTAATGGCGTCTCCTTGAAGATCTGAACAGATTTTGATCCCAATTTATGGCTGTTTTGGGTTTCCAATGTTTCTTGGTATAAACAAGAAATAAATCAGCAACCAAGTGTGGAAACTTTAAAGTCTAAACAGCCACATTAATGGAAAAGGGACATAGCAGCTGTTGGCAGCCGATGATACAGTTCGCCTCGGGAAGAGTCGAAATGTATGCGAGTTGCCCAATCATCTACGAGGAGGAATTACGCCTCTTCTCGAGGTGGACTGTATCATCTGGTATCAGAGCTACCAAACGAGGAGTTTTGTCGACGATCGTGAAGCTGGAAGTTAGTTCGTAAGTTTAAAAAAAATAAAAAAAATTGAAAAAAAAAATTCTAAGTTGTAATTCCGTTTCTATTGTATTTATTTTCATGCATTTGAAGTGTTAAAAAAAAAGAAAAAAAAAGAAATTCAAAAAAAAAAAAGAAAAAAATCGAAGTTAAAAAAAATTTTGAGTGAAAAAAAAAGGAGAAAGTTTTGCAAGTTTGTTTTCATTCTCTTCTATTATTTCCGATCACCGAGATTAGATTTTGCCCCCACTCTTTCAAAACCCCAACGCCACCCCTACCCTATTTGTCCTTCCCCTTTGTTTTAGCCAACCCGATTCACCTAACGTTTTCCCTTGTTACCCATTTTTGTAGTCGACTCTCAAGCCGCGATGAGTTTATCGAAACGAAGTATGAAATTGTGAGACGAGAAAGAGCGGTAAAAGGCACGAGTGTACTCATTAAAGAAAAGCCATAAAACGAGTGAAACAGGAGTGGAGTGATTTTCTTAAAATAAACATGAATCAAGAAGCGTTGTCAGAATCTGATTATCAATACTTGTTGAACAGAATGCGAAGAATCATGAACACAAAGTTTGACAAGTTACATAAGCCGTTGGATCGAATCGAGGAACGAGACCAACAAGAACACCTTTCTTCAAAATGAAGGTCGGAGTCAAGGTCGTCTCGAAGACACGCTTTCAAAAATCATTCAAAAAGAGATTTCGATCAAGATTATGGTTCATATAGAAGTTCAAGACGGTATGAGTCAAACCGCGAATTTGAGGCCTTTCAAGGTTGCCATCGCGAAGGTATGATTTCTTCTTCAAAAGCTTCAACATATCTATCTATGGAGAAACCTTTGCGAAGAAGTGAACGTGGTTCATATACGTCGAAGAATTCATCCACGAAAGATCGTTCTCGAAGTAGTTCACATCATGATTCTTATTCGACGAGGAACTCAAGGCGAAGCCAAGCATATGTCAATTTTGAAGCCAACTACGGTGATGAACACGAAAGCACGAGTTATTCGTCATATGATTCAACGATGTCTCATACAAAGAACCTTTCACGAAGAATCGATCGAGATATCTATGGAAACATTGCCTCGATCCTTGAGTCAAAATTTTCTCTTTTCGACTCTGTTGAACCATCCACTTGTTGTAATCAAAATGAAAATGAAAAAGAAAATAAAGAAAATGAAAATGAAAAAGAAATCGAGAGAAAAGAAAATAAAAATGAGAGAGAAGAAAAAGAATTCGAGATCATGAGAGAAAAAGAAAATGAAGAAAGAAAATTTGAAATCGAGATTGAGAAAGAAATTGAGATAGAAAAAGAGTGTGAAAAAGAAACAAAAGAGCAAGATGAGCGAGAAAAAGAGAGAATTGATTTAACTAACCCCCTTGAAGCTTGCTCTTCTTCTATTTCTACTTTGCAGTTTCCCGACAAATCGCACGAAGATTTCCAACTTCAGTACCTTCCCGATGAACGATGTTTTCGTGTGATCAACAAAGGTAAGGTTAAAAGTGAAGTTGAATCACCCGAGCCGGAATGTAAGGAAAGTAAGTGTTTTGAAACGACTTCGTCTCCACCAAATTTTTCTAATATTTGTGAACATGTGGATAATATCGATATTTGCCATCCCTCGATTCAATATGATGTTTTAAATGATGGTAAGTCGAGTTTGACTAATAAAAATCCTTGTGATGCAAAGTATGAAGGTGGAGTAATGTGTGTCCAGCAAATACAAGATTTGATCAGGTACGACGATGACTTTTCTTTTAATCCCAATTTGTTTGATTGTGGTTGTTACGAGATTTGTTCATTGTCTAAATTGGAATCTTTGAGTTTTTGTAAATCTGTTTTGAAGCACGTTAAGAATTTTGATTGTTCGATTTTAAATATTCACAATTCTTATTGGTTTAACATGTTTGATTTTTCGAAACCGTTGTCCCACCTTGACTTAAATAAACAAATGCATGTCTTTAAACTGGGACTATGTTTTGTATCATCTGGTATATCTTGTTGGAAAATCAATCAATCCCAATTGTGCTTGAAAAATTTCAATCATTTTGGAAATTGGATCTTGGATAAGGTAACGGATTTTATTCAATTTGTCTTCAAATTTTATTCGTTCCTTAAACAATTTTTATGGTTCACTTTCCATTTGAAAATGGTTGAATTGAACGCGAAGCTTCAATTACATTACTTGGCCGTGGAGAGAAGTTTTGTATTTCTCGATCAAGGTAAGACTGATCTTTTTCTTTCTGAGTATAAAGGTAAGTCTTCTGAAATTGTTGATGCGTTTTTGCTCTTTTCGGATTGCGATAAGCTTTGCGTTGCTGATTATGTTTTTGCCAAACATTTAGATCATGTTATGATTAATCGTTCTATTTTGCCTGTTTGTGATCTATCTGTTTCGATGAATGATGACAGGATTCTTGAGTTTGATAATTTTGATAATTTTCGTGTGAAGGAATCCATATTGCGTCACAAGTGTGATCCATTTGAAAATTTTGAGATGTCTTTGTTTTCTTCGGTTGTTGATAGAACACATGACGCTGATTTTTACCATTTAGATCATGAAATGTTTGAACGTCCTATCCTGTTTAATGATGGTCTACTTGTTGACAAAAGGAATCTTGTGATTGATAATTTTTATTCTTGTGTTCGATCAATGCATGAAATTATTGTTCACATTCATGAACCATGTGAGGCATTTCAAATAGCTGCTTGTGATGAATATATCTATCATCTGATATATTATTCGCATGATCATTTTGTTTTGAGAATATCATTTAAATCATATGCATGCTTTGAAGCTTGTCCACTTTTGTTCCAAAATTTTGACAAAGCATTATATCTCTTGTATGATCATTTGATTTTCCCCGTGTACATGCGATTCATTTGTTTGGTGTTGATCATATTTTGGTTGCAAGCGTGTTAATTTTTTTTTTCTAACTCATGAATATTACTGTCAGGTGTTGTGATTATCATCCGTCCCGTTTGATCGAGGAAGTTGAGCAAAAAGAATTTTGTTCGAGAAAACCAACGGGTCGATTCGAGAACGAATCGTCTTGAAGAGGGGAGGGATGATACGGGCACGCCCGGGGCACCCACGAAATTCAAAGTTCCAAGTGCCGTGGAGCTTGTGTGCATCTTCATGCACTTCCAAATTGAGCCGGATTAGCTCATTCGAGCTCAATTTGAGCTCACTCGAGCTCGTTCCAGCTCATTGACCTGACTCTTTAATTCTAATGCATTAAATAAATTAAGTATTTAATTTATTAAAATTCCTACAGCAAATTAAATATGTCTAAATAATTAATTTAGTGTTGGATTTAATTTTTTTAAGCTTAAATTAATTTTGTCACATTTTATTACATGTTTTAAAGATGTCTTAAAGCTAAAATTAATGTGCATATTTTTTTTCATTAAAATTAGGGTTGCCGAATTTAATATGAGTCCTAAGTGTGTTTAATGTGTCTAAAGTGTCCATTAAGGTGTCCTAGTAGATCGACCAGCCGAATTTTAGACATGTTATTAATGTTTGTCTCATGGTTTCTTAAATTTGAACTTAATGCATTGCTATTTTTCCAATTAAATTATTAAGTCACTAAGCCCCTTTATTTCGTGAATTGCAGCGTGACCATTAAAGAAGATGTTGGAACATCATTTATTTTATGTTGGTGCATGAATGGACGAATACATTAATGTACATCATTTAAGTGGCTGATTGGCGTTCTCAAGGTGCTTTTGATGTCTCCAAGTCACCATTACGCCACCAAAGAGACAACAACATTAAAAGAGTTCTTTGGGGTGTTTTTCCATGCGTGAACATCTATTCAATGATGTGTTAATGCTATGTTTAGCATGCTTGGGACGACAGCAATTTAATGAGCTGATTGTTCAGCTTTCAAAGCACTTTTTCGTGAACAACAAAGGAGTTAATATTCTGCAAGTTGGCCGAATTTAATGGTATGTTGGAGTTGGTTGGGACGAAAATAAAGTGTGTTCAGCATGCGTGAACTTCATTTATTGAGTTGCTGGAACCTTTAGTCTACCCAATGCCAAATTTAAGGAGGTGTTGGACGGCATTTATTGAGTTGTCTAGGGAGCTTGAATGGACCATTTAATTAGCTGCCGGTTGGTGTTCTCCAAGAGCCAACTTTCGTGAAAAACAATGGCCAAAAGATGCTACACTTAATTCCAGCCGAAAAACAAGCTAGGTAGCACATCATAATTGGCCAAGGCATGCATGAATGACCAGAACCATTTAATTGAGCTTAGTTAAGACCAAGGATGCACCAAGACATGTTCATTCAAGCCTTAATACATGCAGCCGAATTTGCAAGCTCACCAAGGCCACATTCAGCCGAATTTTGCTAAGCAAACTAAGAGACTTTTTTTTTGATCATTGAACTTTGAATATAATTCATGAACTTTTGTTCATCGAGTGAGCTTGTCTCCTCTTCGATTTCGTGCAAGTTTCCTAGACTTATCAAGTTGCTTGTGGCGTCTAGACTTGTTCCTTCATCAAACTATACCATCGGTTCTTATCTACCTAGATAACGGGTCGTGGTCCATCTTCGATTCCATTTCCCACCTTAAACAAATATAGAACCCGTGGTGACACTGTCATAGTGTTGAATCGATTCTTTGTTTAAGTTCTTCTATCCATCACCATCAAATATCACTTATCACTTAACCAAAATATCACCGAACATCTATCCTTTGTTCTCGTTTGTTAAACCGAACCTAACTCTTTTCCATTATCCAAAAATCATCTCCATCTCTAAACACCTCCATTCCTAACTTAATTCCATTTACTAAACAAATTCAATCAAAATGAAAATCAAAAAGAAAATATCACAATCAGAAGGTCTTTCCCTCGACATGCATCACAAGTAGCTCTCTAGGCATCTATTAAGGACTTCGGTTTGACCATCGGTTTGGGGGTGATACGCTGTGGACAAATATAACTTGACCCTTAAGTGTTTGAACAGGGCTTGCCAAAAGAAACTAATAAACACTTTATCCCTGTCCGAAACAATGCATTCTAGAACACCATGCAATTTGTAAATATGCTCCAAGTATTGTTAAGCTACAGTTAAGGTGGTAAAAGCGTGCGATAAAGTCAAGAAACGACCATACTTAGTGAGTCTGTCAACCACAACAAGGATGGTATCCTTCCCTTTTGATGATGGAAGTCCTTCAATAAAGTCTAAGCTCACAGTTGCCCAAGCCTGATCAAAAACTGGAAGAGGTTGTAACAAATCTAGAGAGGCTGAATGATCATATTTGCACCTTTGGCAAATAACATCCTCCTTAACCCATTTCTTCACCTCTGTAGAGAGTCCCTTCCAATACAAAAGGCTGGAAATATAATGTCTGGTTGCATGAACCCTGGAATGACCCCCAACAGACCCACAATGGAACCAGTCAAAAAGCTTCTTCCTCAATTCGAAATCCTGGCTAACTACCACATTCCCATTTCTCCTTAGAACTTTACCATCCCATGAGCACTTGGGATGAAATTGAGCATCCTGTTGGAGATCAAGACAGATCTGTTGCAGTGTGGGGTCCATGAAACAAGAGTTAAGAAGCTGTCCCCATACCTCAAACCAAGAAAGACTCCCAACACACTGAAATAATTGCCCTTCTTGTGGGTGGTCTCAGCGAGATAAGGCATCAACAACTGTGTTTTGGCTCCCTTTGTAACACCCCTAACCCGTATCCGACGCTGAAACAGGGTTACAGAGCATTACCAGATTTATACAACATACAATCATACATTCCATATTCATTTCTCATTTCAAACAAATACCATTCAATTACAATCATATAGTCCCTAATACGAGCCCTCAAGGCCCAAAATAGACATTTAAAAGAGGTTCGGGACTAAACCGAGTACTCAAGAAATTTTTGGAAAAACATAAAAAATTTCAAAATACAGGGGACACACACCCGTGTGGCCAGGCCGTGTAAATGACACGCCCGTGTCTCAGACCGTGTGGGCATTTGAAATGGGGACACACGGCCGTGTCCCAGCCTATGTCCTACCCCGTGTAACTCACTGACTTGGGTCACACGGCCAGACCACACGCCCGTGTGCCAGACCGTGTACCCTTCGAAATGGCTTCACACACCCGTGTGCCAAGCCGTGTGCTAGGCCGTGTGAAAACTGGTGGGTATACTGACTTGTGCCACACGACCAAGCCACACGCTCGTATGCTAGGCCGTGTGAAGCTACTGACTTGATTTTTATAAAAGTATCAGGGGACACAAGGCTGTGTCACCTGGCCGTGTGTCACACACGGCTGAGACACATGCCCGTGTCGCTGCCCATATGGATAAAAATAGACAATTTTCCAAGCCACATTTCTCACCCAATTGGTACCAATTTACACACATCATTTTGCATAACAACCATCGCATAAATGGACATTCAAAGCCAACCAATATCAAGTTTATAACATGTAATATCCACACATAAAACATGATATCATTAAGCACATCAATTGACCACTTTAAAACATACCAAATATACTTCCAAATTTTACCCAAATGGTCAAATACATATATGAGACTTTGTGCCTAAAACTTAGCATGCATACACATCTCAATTCCAACCATTTAGTACCAAAACACAATTTCACAAACAAGGCATTCAATATAACCTCTATACACCACATAACATAAGGCCATTTATACATATACACATATCAAAATATATGACCACTTTACAAGTCAACTCAAATAGTCAAAACTCAACAAGACATATAGGCCACATTAGCCAAAATACCTATACATGTCATTTAACCAAAATATATAGAGTACAAAGTATCAAAATAAGTGTTTGATAGTGTGATGCGATCCTTGACGTCTTCCAATCCGAACGAGCTTCTGAGACATTAAAAAAATGGAAAAATAAACAGAGTAAGCAATTAAGCTTAGTAAGTTCGTAATACATAGAATTAAACTTACCATATAACCAAAATTTTAGGCAAGTAACTCAATTCAATTTGGCCAAAGCCTATCACATAACCATTCACCAAATTAGCCATGTATACATATAAAACCGAGAATCATGCATGAATTCAACAATTACTAGAATTCCATGTACTTGTAACATTTTTACCATATATCCATATATCAAATATATAAATCATCTCTATGTAACTACCTATAATAGTTCACATTTAACTTATATAATCTCATAATACACTACGCTCATTGAACCACTTAGAATCTCGTTAGATACGTAGGTAATACACACGAGGTGTACTGAACTATAATCTGTAAATTCCTGAACATGTAGGCTCATATGAGCGATAAACGGTAAGCTCCTCCGAGCTGAATATCGGTAAGCTCATACGAGCTATAAATCAGTAAGCTCATACGAGCTGTGGTGAGTCCGCAACACATGTAAGACTTTAACCAAAACGGTAACCCTAATGACATGTCATTTGTATCCTACGAATTTCTAAGGTTCAAACAGGGCTCAGTATTTCTCCGTACTTCATCGGTTATGCATTCGATAACTTATACATCATAATTACACAATTCAATACATATATTTTCAATTAAAGTATATAAATACACAATTTAATTTTATAAACTTACCTCAAACTCGTATGACGGAAAATGATCGTTTATTCGATAACTTTGTCCTTTCCTCGATCTAATTCTGTTTGTTTCTTTTCTTGATCTATATAATCAAATTAACTATTTTAATCATTATTATATTCAATTCAATCCAAAAATTCAAGTTTTGAAAAAATTACTATTTTGCCCCTATACTTTTGACCTTTTTACAATTTAGTCCCTAGGCTCGTAAAATGAAATTCATGAAATTTCACCCTTAACCAAGCCTAGCCAAATTTTCATATACACCTATATCAACCCATACAATCCACAATTTCACACATTTAACACAATTTTCACATTTCACAATTTAACCCCTAAATGGTAATTTCATTAAAAATCCCTTACCAAAAGTTGTTTAATTAACAACAAGACTCATTTTCTTCCAATAAACTTCTAAACCCTAACATATGCGTCAATGGTAAAACCCTAGGCTTTCAACCATTTTGCAAATTAGTCCCCTATTTAGCTAGATTAAGCTACAACGATTCCAAAAACGTAAAAATCAACAAAAATGGGACAATGAATCACTTACATGCAAAGAGAAAGATTGAATAAAATCTCTTCTCCCCTCCTACAATGATATTCGGCCAACACCAAAAGAAATGTGAGAAAGATGATAGCTATTTGTTTTATTAATTTGGCCTTTAATTACTTAATTACCTTTTTGCCCTTACTTAACTTTAAAATTTTCATAAATACCATGCCATGCACATCCACTAACTCCAATAATGGTCTAATTACCACATAAGGACTTCCACTTTAAGGTTCTATAGCTATTTAACACTTTTAGCTAATAGAACACAACTTTCGCACTTTATGCGATTTAGTCCTTTCACAAATTGAGCATACAACGGTAAAATTTCCTAACGAAATTTTTATACCATAATTCTAACATGTTTTAGATATTAAAGTAATATTAAAATAATTTTTTTGACTTTAAATTTGTGGTCCGAAACCACTGTTCTGATTTCACTGAAAGCGGACCGTTACACCCTTGTTGAATATAATAGTGTAATCATAACCAAGCATCTTGGCAACCCATTTCTATTGATATGGAGTGATAGCTTGTCTGTCAGAGAGAAATATCAAACTCTGATGATTAGTCTTGATGAGGAAATGTCGACCAACGAGGTAAGGGTGCCACTTTTTGACAGCTAGCAGTACAACGAGCATCTCCTTATCATAAATGGATAAGGTCTGATGTTTGATCCCTAGTCCCTTGCTGAAAAAGGCAATAGGCCTTCCTTGCTGTTGTAAAGCTGCCCTTACACCTTGGCCACAAGCATCAATTTCAACACAAAATTCTTCCTTGAAGTTAGGGAAAGTCAAAACAGGAGTTTGAGTCACTGCCTGTTTAAGTTTATCAAAAGCTCCCTGCTCACTATCAGACCAGTTCCAAGGAACCTCTTTTTTTTAATAAGGTTGTTAAGGGTTTGGCAATAACTCCATACTACCTGATGAATCTTCTATAATATCCCGAGAGTTCTAAAAATCCTCTTAGCTCCTTCATTGAAGAGGGTGTAGGCTAATTAAGGACCCCTTCAACCTTAGACAAATCCATGAGGATAGTTCCTCTTGAAATAATGTGTCCCAAATATTCTACTTGTGTGTTACCAAAGCTGTGTTTCCCTTTTTTTGCATACAACTGATGGTGCCTAAGGATGTGAAGACTTCTCTCAAATGCCTCAAGTGGTTGGACCAGTCAGCAGAATAGACCAGGATATCATCGAAAAAGACTAAGACTGACTTCCTAAGTAACTGCTTAAAGATGTTATTTATGAGGGACTAGAAACTGGAAGGAGCATTGGTCAAGCCAAAGGGCATGACCAAGAATTCATAATTCCATTCATGTGTTCGAAATGTTGTTTTATGGATATCCCCTTCCTACATCCTGATTTGGTGATAACCAGACCTCAAATCTAGCTTGGAGAAGTAAATTGCTTGCCTTAACTCATCCAGTAGTTCCTCAATCACAAGGATAGGAAATTTGTCCTTAATTGCCAGCTAGTAAAGTTGTTGATAGTCAACACATAGCCTCCAACTTCCATCCTTTTTCTTAACCATTACGATTGGTAAAGCAAAGGAACTGTTACTGTCCCTAACAATGCCAATATCCAACATTTCCTTGATGAGTCTCTCAATCATATTTTTCTGAATAGTAGGGTATCGATATGGCCTAACTTTGACTACTTGGACCTCATTTTGGAGAAGTATTCTGTGATCTTATAACCTAACAGGAGGGAGACCAGTAGGAATCTGAAAGACATCTCCAGAATCAATCAACAGTAGCTCAATATCATCTTGTAGGGGTTGGTCAACTAATGTTAAAGTGGTGTGATCAGAAGTTGTGAGCAACATAGGACTATGGCCTTGTCCTAATACACTAAAACATTTGGACAACTGTGCACTAGTGACCACATGTAACCCCCTAGGTAAAAGACCTTGAAGTGTGCATGATTTGCCCAAGTACTCAAATTGCATAGTTAGTGAAGAGAAGTTTCCGATAATAGATCCCAATAAAAGAAGTCATTGGACACCAAGGATGAAATCACATCCTTTGACTGGAAGGACCATGAAATCAATGGAGAACTGATACCCTTGAGCCTCCTACAACACTGAACGACACACTCATTGGGTTGCTAGCTGAACTTTGTTAGCAACCATCACCTTAAGTCTGTAGAAGGGGTCCACTGAAAGATGCAACTTCTTCATTAGTTGGCAGTACACAAAATTGTGAGTGCTACTCGAGTCAACCAGAAATATGGCATCACAGTGACCAATAGTATCTAACAAGCACATTGTATTATGACCCCATGAACCATTGAGAGCGTGGAGTGACAAAACATGAGAAACTGACTCAACTTCTCATTCAGCAGATTCCAACTTTTCTGGATAGTCCTGAAACTCATCAGAGGTGGAATTCTTAGGCCTAGTGTTCCCTTCAATTGAGGCCTCGATCACTAATTGATAAAATTGTGACTTAGCACATTTATGCCCTAGAGTGTACCTTGAAGCACACCAAAAACATAGGCCTTTCTTTCTCCTATCCTCCATCTCACTTTGAGAAAGGGCCTTGACAAGGTGTTTGGTAGTGTTTGTGTTAGGACTCGTAAGTGAAATGGAGGAGCCAACATGAGGGTACCCTTTAATAACATGCAATAAGGGTTTGGGTGAGTACACATTACTCATAGGAGTATTCTTTTTGGGGATAGTGCCCACGACATCCTCAATCTGTTGAGCCAATGTAAACCCTTCGACTAAGGAGGTAAGCTTGAACAGCCTCAAGTACTGGCCAATATCCAGTTTGAGATTATACACAAAAACACTTAGGGCATAACTTTCTGGCAAACGTAATTGGTTCAATAAGCTAACAAAGTGATCATGGTATTTGTCAACTGTACTTGTTTGGCATAATTCAGTACGCACCGTTTTACTTATAACATAAAATGACTCGTTTAACTCTAGGTTTCCCCCTTCCCCCTGAAGTGCACCGTTTCAATAAAAGCTAAATCAAAACGTATCATTTTAACCAAATAATGAACATTAACAAAATTACAATTAAGAAGGTTAATTAGCCGTTGAAACTTGCTTATTCCATATCAAAACAAAATTAATTGATAACACATAATTTAAATTATGATTTATTAAATAAGAAATAATTATAATAATTATTTAGTTATATTTTTTATTAAAAATTTATATATAAATATTTAAAAAATATTTTCAAACTTATACTTTATTTATAAGAGATAAAAGTTAATAAATGTAAAATCCAAATTAAAATCAAAGTGGATAGAGATAAGAGATATCCAATAGTTTATATTGGCATCAATTATCAATCTGCATCAAAAAAAATTTACTATTCGAATTTAAAATAGTTGAACTCTCAAAAAAAATTAAAAAAAATCCAATATTTAGTATTTTATTATGCATTCCATCCCAAAAAATATAAAATTAATCAATTTGTTAGATGATAATAATAAAAAATTGTTAGATTCACCGTATATACAAATATTTGAAAGGGTAACTCCCCTTATTAATTTGATTTTGAATATTTTTATTTGAATGAATTTTAAATAAAATATTTCCAATTTGAATTCTTTTATTTACAAATCAAATCGGGTCCCGTCCATATTGATATGAATCGATAGGAATTGTCGAATTCCATCGAGTCTTAGCAGCCTTATTAACGCTACTCTTTTGTAAATTTAAAATTGGGTTAATATACAATTTCCCCCTTGAATTTGTTCATTTCTAATTAGTTGGTTCTTAAACTCTTTTCACCTAATTAGTCTCTAAACTTGTATTTTGTTAATCAGGTTGGTACCTCTACGCTAGCACCGTTAATTATGTTGAGGTAACACTACTAGCCAATCCGATGGTGCCAAGTGGTAGCCTCTTATTGTGCCACGTGGTAAACATAAATTAAAAAAATATAAATATATAAATTTTGTTAGCCATGTGGTGTTTTGAGAGGCTGCCATGTGGCACCACCAGATTGGTTAGAAATGCCATGTTAGTACAAAGTAACGATGTTAGTGTGGAGGGACTAATCTGATTGACGAAATACAAGTTCTGGGACTAGCTAGGTCCAAAAGAAATTTAGGAACTAACCAGGTACAAATGGACAAGTTTATGGGTCAAATGATATATTATCCCTTTGAAATTTAATCCATTTACTTTTATTTTAAAGAAATTAGTCCTACTTTTTAAAATTTAAAATTTAGGTCCAATTGTGAAAAATATTAAATTATTCTGTTAAGTTCACTAGTGTGACATTTTGAAATAGAAAAAAATTACTCACTTGATAGTTATATAATAATAAAAATTGACGCTATTAACCTAAATTTAATAAAAAAATTAACGGTATTTATAATTAGACTTGAATTATGAAATTTAAAAAATAAAAATAGAAAAATTAAATTCTAAATATATACTTAAAGACATATTTTAACATTCATTTTCTTGAAAAAAATCTCATTTAGTAATTAAAGGGAATAAATGCGGGTGGCATACTGATTACAGCATCATCCCAAACATGGCCTTAGAAGGCAGAGGAAAGGGGCCCATTTGAAAGGAATAAGGCTTGAAATGGTGGAGTAATGGACAAAAAAGAGAGGCGAAGTAACCATCACTCAAATACCTAACACCCAATCCTTTATAACAAAAGCTAATCGAGTGTCCTTCAAAACAAAGCTAAGCTAGATGTGGACCACTTGCTTCAATTGATGGGTCCAATGCCCAACTATGACCAACCATTTCAAAGTATATGAATAGAAACGGATTTTATCCGTCAATCTCAATCTCTACTTTCCATGAAAATGTAAATTGTTAAATCCAAGACCTCTTTTTCCCCACAACCAAACAAAATGAAAAGTCAGCTTTTCAACCTTTCAGTTATATGGTCGTTTTCTTCATCCTAGTGAGGAATGTTACAGATTAGAACCATAAGAAAATAATAAGGGTTTGAGAAGGCTTTATAGTACTATATCTTAATTAAGCTACCAATATTTCATTTAAGCTTTCTTAAAACATAATGTTTAGAAAATATCAAATTTGAAATATATATGTGAAGATTACAAATTTAATGAATTTCAAGCAAAAAAGTTAAAACCCTAGTAAAAGATTATTTGCTAACGCTTATGAGATATATTTTTGAGGTAGTTAACAATAGGACAAAACTACATTATAACACATCAAAATGGTCTTTAAGACATTGTCCAAGGATTTAGGGGACTTTAAGGCAACATATAATATTGGGAACAAATAATCAAATTTAACTTTGCTTAAGCTTTAGCTTGACATGAGTTGATGTCAAATAATGGGATTGTTGCCCAAACTAAGGGAGAGATGAACTTATGCAATGTTTTTTCTTCGTGCAATGTGAGAAAGAAGACAATGTATTTTCTTCATGTAATGTGAGAAAGAAAAAGGCTACTATCTGCCACAAGCTTTTTTTACATTAACAAGCTTCTAAGTCCTATGTTTTGCTACTATTTGCCATAATAAGCCTAAGGATTCAAAAAGGTTCAAGTGCTTCTATTCTTGTAAAAAAGGCACTTTAAGCAAACTTCTAAAGAGTACCTAGGCGCCAAGGCTATTTAAGATAATGAACTCCTTTATATCAACACTTATGTTTGTATTGTAAATATTGTATGTTTTTAGTGTTTTTCACGATTTAGTTTTAATAAAATATTCCACGTGGAATTTCCAAGTAAAATTGTAACACCCCTTACCTGTGTTCAACGCCAGAACAGGGTACAATGCGTTACCGGACAATAACATTTGTGACTGAACAATTTCAAGGCATAAATTTTCGCTTAAAATTTAAAACTTTTATCTTATATCATCAAGTCCCTAAAATAGGCCTACGAGGCCCAAAACAGGCTTTGGGAGCGATTCGGGACTAAACCGAGAACTTTTAAAACTATTGAAACATTTAGAAAATTTCCTTGTTTTGGAGAGTCACACGTCCGTGTGTGGGTCGGTGTATGGTTACACCGCGCTGTGTGTGGCGGGACACGCCCGTGTCCTCCACCCGTGTAACTCTCTGTTTATGACGTCATCATTCGTTTTGGATCACACGACCAAGTCACACACCCGTGTGCTAGATCGTGTCCTCCACACCAATTTGAGACACTGCAGTGTGTCTCTGCACGTGTGGTAAAAAAGTTGGCTATTTTCCAAGCCAATTTTTACCCTATCATGCCCATACTTGAGTATAACTTGAATGACACATTTCATGACATATTAAAGCTACCAAAACATACACCACACACACGTAACGAGTCATAGCATACAATTTTCTCAACCCTGGAATGCATCCTCATGGGTTTATAGCATAGCCAATTTATTTGGTCACATTAAATGACCTTATACAACAATGAACTCCGAACATCAAGGTTCATTATTTTAGGACAACTCATAGTAACATTCACACATGACCAAGTTCCCTATACATGCCATAACCTTAAGTATAACATCATCGATACCTAAATTGTAAGCTTGATAGTGTGATAGATTCTCCGGCGACTTCCAACCCAAGCTAACTTGAGTACAATATAAACCCGGAAAACAACGGAGTAAGCTATAAAGCTTAGTAAGTACGTATGTAAATAATAAACAATTGATTACAATGCTTTTAACAATCCTCATTGTAAGCTCTCAAGATAATACCATCATTATTACATAAAAATTTCACAATTCATTTATGTTCATCTTGAGCTGTTTACTTGAGTTACAGTCACTAAATTATTTTTATCCGGAGATACAGAACTCCAAATTAAGAACCGCTAATTTTTCCTAAAACTAGACTCACATATATTCTTACCATAAAATTTCCATAATTTTTGGTTCAGCCAATCAGTACAGTTTATTCTTTAAAGTCTCCCCTATTTCGCTGTCTGACAGTTCTGACCCCTCTTCACTAAAAATTAACTATCTCATTGTAAAGAACTCGAATGATGTTACCATTTGTTTATATTGAAAATATACTCATTAATAAATTCAAGAATATAAATTTTATCCCATTATCATTTTTTTACAATTTTTAATGAATTTCCCAAGTCAGAACAGGGGATTTCGAGATCATTCTAACCCTGTCTCACTAAAATCCAAATATCTCACCATATAAAATTATTTTGCTTATCTTGTTTCTTTTATGTAAAAATAGACTCAATAAGATTTAATATCATATCTCATTAAACCTCTAATTCAATTTCCACCATTTTTGGTGAGTTTTCAAAGTGATACAACTGCTGTTGTCCAAACTGTTCTATTGCTAATTTAACTCTTTCATGTTTCCTTTATATTAATTTTTTATTTACACACATATAACACCAAAGTATATCCATGGTTAGCCATTCCAATAACTAGTCATTATCAAATATTTACAAGCCAATCATTGGCCAATTCAACCTATTCATCAACAACAAAGACTTAAACATATCATTTCTCAATTTAATTTGGCCTAAAAGCCTCATACACGATCATCAATCACATTTACTACGTATTCATACCTCATAAGCATGGACTTATAATCACAAGGTCATTCTCATAGGTATAACTTACTCATTTACATTCTTACCAAAATTCGATTACATACCGGGCACATTGCTCATGAGTGTATACATAAATATACCTACACTTAATCGTTAGATAATCACATTCATTTACACTTTAGTCATTTTCCATCTTTAACATAAACTTTAATTCTTTACCCCGTTGAACCATTTGGAATATCGAAGGATACTCGGAAATTGTCATACACGTAGTAGGATGCAAATGCCATATCCCAGATATGGTCTTACATGAGATCGTATGTCGATGCCATGTCCCAGACATGGTCTTACACTAGCTCTCGTCTAAATGCCGATGCCATGTCCCAGACATGGTCTTACACTGGCTCTCATAATGTGGCCGATGCCATGTCCCCGACATGGTATTACACTGGCTCTCATAATGTGGCCGATGCCATGTCCCCGACATGGTCTTACACTAGCACACATATCACCCAAATGTCATGGCATTTGTATCCTATCTATTCCTAAGGTTCAACCGGGATTCTCATTCTTGATTCTTCGCCAAATCATCATCAATCGAATTCGTAGAAACATATATATACAATTCATACAATATCAAAATATTAATTACATAATATAATGTTGTATTATTTACACATGAACTTACCTCGACTTAAAATGGCGAAAGGGACCGAGTCGTCCAATATTCGTCTTTCCCCCGTTCTAAGTTTGAAACTCATTTTTCTTTATCTAAAATATCACATTTGACTTATTTAGTTATTATACTATTCAATTGAGTCCAAAAATCATATTATGGAAAAATTACATTTTTGCCCCTAAACTTTGTTATATTTACACTTTTGCCCCTAGGCTCGTAAAATGATTTTTATTCAATTTCATTGTATTTTAGGCCTTTCCGAACCATTTTCATAACTATACCAGTCCACAATTTGCATTATTTCACCCCTTTACCACCTATTTTACAACTTTTACAAAATGGTCCATTTTAGGTGTTTTCATGAAAATCACTTAACAAAAGTTGTTTATTTAACAACCAAGATTCATTTTCTTCCATAAAAATGCAGCAAAAAACATGAGTATTCTCATGGAAAAATCCTATAAGTTCAACTATTTTGCAAAATAGTCCCCTCATTAGCTAGATTAAGCTACAAGGGTTCCAAAAATACAAAAATCATCAAAAATGGCCATCAAAATCACTTACTTGTGAGAGTTAGAAGTTGCTGAAATTTTCAAGCTTCCATGACCATTTCCTTGGTAAGAATCGGTGGAGAAGAAAGAGAAATAAAAATGATGGTACCTTTTTACTATTTTGTCCTATTACCCTATTAACTTATTTACCAAATTAAACCTTTTAATAACTTCACCAAATACACCTACTACATGTCCATCTTTGTCTCCTCACTTTTCTATTGGTATAATTACCATGAAAGTGCTCATACTTTTCAATTCTATAGCTATTTAGTGCCTTTATCAATTAGACCTCAAGTTTTACACCTTACACGATTTAGTCCTTTTTATCAAATTGAGCACTCAAATGAGGAAATTTCTTTATGAAAATTTCACACAACTTTAGTATCATACTATAGACATCAAAATAATAATAAAATAAATTTCTCGATGTCAGATTTGTGGTCCCGCAACCACTGTTCTGACTAGGCCCAAAATCAGGATGTTACAAAAATAGGTTTGGAAGATGTCAATACATGGAACTATGAGATTAAGTGTACTTAACCTAAAGTTAATCCAAGATGATGAGTGAGAGTACAATGCTTAAAGATTCAAAATTAGTAATTTGGACACATTTAGAACTTATAGCCGGAACACTTCTTAGGTTTTGATCTTTTCTCGAGCTCCAAAATTCCATTTTAGGTGTACTTTATATCATCGGAAAGAGAATTTGAAAATCTATTCAACTATTGGAAGACCAATGCCAAAATGAATCGGGAAGAAATCCAAAAGTAAAGAGAAAGTTACAAGTTTCATATTGATGGATAGTTTTGATGCATTTTCGTGTTTGGATCATTTCTCTTAACATACTTGATATTTGGAGCTAAAATTTCTACAGTGAATGTACAAGATGCAAGCATTCAATCAACTTTCTTGCAATTTTCCCATTGGGAGTCATTAACTTGCACAAAAGAAGTATTTAATTAACATGTGAAAAATGCCTCCAAAAGATGACAAAGAAGTGGGCCTAGCAATTTATTACCAGCAAGTCCTTTACATTGTCATTTTCCTTTTTACAAACCTCTATAAATAGCCTTTGGTTTCAAAATAGGAGGCATATTGAATTTGAAATCAAGATCATTTTCTTGTTAGTGTTTCTTTGTTTCTTTATCCTTATAAAATCTCAAGTTTCTTATATCTAATATGTCTTTTTCATGTAAGTTTGAGTTGTTTAATTTTGTTATGTTATTCTAAGTTTTCAATGCTGAGATGAAAGTGTGAAACTCTTGGAAAATATTAAGGTAAATTCCATACTCATCATTTGAGCTTAAATCAGTTATCAATCAGTTGTCATAATCATACTTGTAAAGTAAGATCTTTTATTTGTTATAGGCAATAGATGACACAATGAATGCTTGGATAAATTAACCTCGATTTGTTGTAGACCTATAAAAAAAATTCATAATAAATATTTGAAATCTTTTTTATAATTTTGAAGTTATCAAGTGATTATAATACCATATGTTATATTGTTGGACTAAACTTAAATAGTTAAACTTTCATATTACAACATCCTTTGCTTATGGATTCATTTGCTAAACTCTTAGACTTATTGGATAATCATATTGGACACTCCTTTGATGGACATACCTTTTCTCATGGATTCATATGCTAATTATTTGATGTACATTGCTAGATTATCCGATTGAGATCTCTGTAACAGCCCAATTTAAGTGAAATCGAAACAGTGGTTTCGGGACCACAAATCCGAGCCGAAAATAAAATTTATTTTAATTTTATTACATGGTCCGTATTATGTTAGAAATGTCATGTGAAAATTTTGATAAGAAAATTTTACTGATTATGTGTTTAATTACGGGAAGGACCAAATCGCATAAAATGCAAAAGTTGAATTCTAGTAGCTAGAAGGATTAAATAGCTATGGAATTCAAAATTTGAGGTCCTTATATGGTAATTAGACCATTAAATAAAAGTATGTAGATATTTTTTTGGTGACTCATCCATGGAAATTTAGAAAAAGGGCAAGGACTAAATTAGAAATTGAATTAATTTAATTAGTTAAAAGATGATAAAAGAAATATCATCTTATTTTATGTCATCTTCATCCCCAAAATACATGGAAACCCTAGGAGAGAGAGAAGAAACTTTCTTGGCTTAATTGGGTAAGTTTTCTTGTCCCGTTTTTAGTAATTTTGATATTTTTGAAACCTGGATGGCTTAATCTATCTATTTGGGGGTTCAATTTGAAAAGTTATCAAAGTATGGAAATTATGTCATGGATGAATATGCTGAAAATTTGAAATTTATGGTAGAAAATGAAAGGTTGTTGATAGATAAACCACTTTTACAAAGTGATTTTTGATGAAAACATGATTTAGGGACTAAAATGTAAAGTTGTGAAAATTGAAGAAAATTCTGAATTTTATAGAATGTATGTGCTGTAAATTTTATAGTGAAATTTTGGTTAGGCTTGGAATAGGGAGTAAATTGCATAAATTTCATTTTTCGAGCCTAGGGACGAAATTGGAAATTATGAAAAACTTGGGGGCAAAATGGTAACTTTGCCTAGGATGTAAATTGAGTCCACTTGAATGTGAAATGTGATAAATTGATGAATAAATTCATTCATATAGATCCGGATAACACAAATTCAAAGCTAGATTGAGGAAAAGAGAAAGTTTCGGATTAGTAGATTTATATACGTGAACAAGTGTCGAGGTAAGTTCGTGTAACTTAATTGAGCTTGTAAATATGATAAATTGAATGTTGTGTTGTATGGAATGTGTTTTATATTTATGTGAGTTAATTTGAATGTTATAACATAAGAAATTATTACATGCTTGAGATTTTTGAAAAGGGTTAAATTCCGTTTGAATATTGGATTTCGATGGATAAACGAACTTTCCTTACTGAATGAGGTCCTGCATTTTTGCTGACGGGATTTAGCCTGAACTGGTAATCCTGATATAATCCCTCTCGAGCATATGTTACAATTAGGATTTAGCTTGGACTGGTAATCTTAATTGAGCTCTTCTGAGCATATATTACAAAAAAGATTTAGCCTGGACTGGTAATCCTGTTATAAGTTATGAGGCTCAAGAGTGTGCTTTCCGATTAAGTGCCCTAATGGGTACTCTTGGATATGAATTGACAGGTTATGAAATTGTACACCTTGAGTGTACTGTTTGAATATCCATTGGAATTTCAATGATTCAACGGATAAAATACTTGACATGATATGAGAATTATGAGACGTAATGAATGATGTCTTGAAAGAATATAGTATGATGAGCTCATCTATGCTTACTTGATGCATATGTGAACATTTATGAAACTAACTTGTTTGATTGAGTGTATGTGTATAGGTAAATTTGCCAAATTGATGAAAAAGCATGTTATTGAATGCTTATTGTAAATAAATGTAAATTGGTAAGTTTTAATTCCTGTTATATGAACTTACTAAGCATGTAATGCTTATTTAGTTTTATTTTCCCTATTTTATAGTGCTCGGAAGCTCGCGAAGGTTGGAGATCAGTTGGAGCATCATCACACTATCCACAAACTTATTTTGGTATAAATAGTACACTTATTTTGGTATAATGGCATGTATAGGCTAACTTGGCCATAGATGGCTTAAATATGTTATTTGTAATCTAGCCATTGGAATGACTAGTATTAGTATGTTTTGGTACTTATAAAGCATAATGTCATGATAAACACCTATGTGTTAAGTATAAAGGACCAAATGATGTTCAAGGTTTAGGTTAAACAAAGGTAAGAATTTAAACATGTATGGATGCTATGTTATATCATATTAGATGTTAAAATTTGTTTAAAATCAATGCTTGGATTGGTTGGTATTTGGATGTAAGTTTTAGTGCAGGTCATTGGTATGATTTTGGGTGAGAAATGAAGCTAGAAATGGCTTTATTTTGTCCACACGGGTAGACACACAAGCGTGTGTCTTGACCATGTGTGACACACGGCCTGGTACATGGGCGTGTGGTTAGGCCGTGTGTCCCCTGCATCTTAAATTTGAGAAAACAGAATGCTCAGAATTGAGCACACGGGCAGAGACATGGGTGTGTGTCTCAGCCGTGTGTGCGACACTGTAACACCCCTTACCCGGGATTCTACGCCAGAACCGAGCCCGAGGCGTTACTGAACTCAAACCACTTGATCGCCACTTAGGCTCGTCGTAACTACTCTCTGAAGTCATCTCAAAAACCTCATTCTCGACTTACGAGGCCTCACTCATACACACGAGGGATCTTGAGACTAAACCGAAACTTTTTCCAATCTTAAATTTTTTTTCTCTTTATACAGGTCTCACACGCCTGTGCAAGATTAGACACGCCCGTGCATGGACACACACGCCCATGTCCCCAAACCGTGCCTAAAAACCCAGCATTTTGCCAATGCCCCACGGCCAAGGCACACGCCCGTGCTTACCACCCGTGGTGCACACTGACTACTTTAACACGGCCTAGAGTCTAGACACACACCCGTGTGGCTAGCCCGTGGCCAACACTGATTAATCCCACACGCCCTAGACACACACCCGTGTGGCTAGTCCGTGGTCTATTCTGATTTAAAATACTAGCATGCAGGGGACGCACGGCCAAAGCACACGTCTGTGGGCTGACCGTGTGTCATACATGGCCTAGACACACGTCCGTGTGTCTATCCACATGGCCAAGAACAAAGCTATTTGCTAAGCTCTTCTCACCCTTATAGCTTACACAACATGCACTCATACAACACATCCATAATCAACTCAAATTGAATTGCAATCTCACATAGACAACTATAACTTTCTTTCATATAATTTAATAGCCAACAACCATGGCATTATACAAAATAAGCTATCCATCTAAAGGCCAACACATCTTAGCCATATACAACAAAATTCACTAACTTGTCTAGCCCCTATACATGCCATATACAAAACATTAAGTCTCATGTACCAAAGTGTGCTGATAGTGTGGGCGATCTTCCAATTGATCCTCGTATCTCGATTCAACACCTTTACTCTATAAGACAAGGGAAAAGAAAGAGAGTAAGCTTTGAGCTTAGTAAGTTTACACATAAATAATTAAGCAACATAGTATAAGCTAAGCAACAATTAGCATTATACCAACATAAGTAATTCACAACTATGCTTACTCTTTCTATCCCTTACCACATTTCCAACACATCATGAGTCACATACTCATAACCATCGAAATGCACCCCTGCATTCAATGTCACATTTACACAATATACAACACATCATTATTTCTCAATAATTCATCCACACAGCTAATTAACTTAATAATACATTCACACAACTATTTTACTCAATAATGCAATCACATGGCTAATCCACACAGTTAACCCACACAGCAAATGTCCCGGTGGTGAAGCACTTAGCACACCACAATCGATTAATAATGTGGTATCGCACTTAGCCTACCACAAAGGTAATCATAGAGGTTTCTCACTTAGCCCACTAAACGATATACCTCACGATAGCATCGCACATAGCCAGCTTATCGTCAATATGCATTAGGATGGTATCGCACTTAGCCTACCATCTAGCATTATCACTACACATTCACATGTCTACTTACTCAATTAAACATCCATTCACAATTCTACTACATTCATTCTACTTGGACCACATAGGTTCTCAATCAATCTCGAACAAGCTACACACTAGCTATCATCAACAAATTGTAAGTATGAATGCATTGTTTATGCATAGACTTACCTCGGTACTCAAAAGTATTGAGACTTGCAATTTAGTCCACCACCTTGCTTTTGCCTCAGTTTTGATCTGGGCTTCGTCTTTCTTGATCTATAATGAATAAATCAGCTTATTCAATACATACATTGACTAAATTGACCCACATCTCATACTTTAGCAAAATTACTATTTTGCCCCTGAACTTTCTCATATTTACACTTTAGTCCCAAAGGCTCGTAAAGTGATTTTTATTCAAGTTTCTAGCCTTTCATGCTTAGCCGAACCACTTATTCAACTAAAGATATCATAAATTCTCACTAAAACACACATGTATGACCAAACTTAAGATTTTCACAATCAAGTCCCTACATGCATTTTCATGGAAAATCACTTAACAAAAGATGTTTCTACTACATCAAGCTTTCATAATCTTCCATAAAACAACAAAATACATGCATATCATACATGACCACATTTTTTAACATCCTTCATAGCTCACCAAATAGCTAAAAATAGCTTACTCATGCTCTGGGACTTCAAAAATGCAAAGAATATCAAAACGAGGCTAGATGCACTTACTAGCAAGCTTGAAAAATTGAAGAACCCTAGCTATGGCTTCCTTCAAATTTTTGGCAATGAGGGGAAGAAGATGAGCATGATTTTGTCATCTTTTCTCCTTTTTAATCACTTATTTGTTAAATGACTAAAATGCCCTTTTTGATAAACTTTCTATTTTAACTCATCCATGCCCATTTTTGTCCAAAAACTAAAAATTGGGAAAATTTCCCATTAAGGACCTCTAATTAATAATATAAAGCTATTTCACACATATAGCTTCTAGAAACACACATTTTGCAACTTTTGCAATTTAGTCCTTTTGGACAATTCAACCACAATTTCACAAAATTGCTTCATGAAACTTTCACACTAGCATGCATACAAGGCATAAACCTCAATAACTCATTTATAACCCTCGGATTTGTGGTCTCGCACCACTATTCCAACTAGGCCCTAAACCAGGATGTTACAGACACGGCCTGGAACACGGGCGTGTGTCTAGGCGTGTGAAACCTGCACCTAATTTTGAAAAATTTAATTAACCACATGGCCTAGCACACGGGCGTGTGCTTGGCCGTGTGGCACAAGTCAAAGAGCTACCTAGTTCTGAACACGGCCTGTAGCACGGGCGTGTTCTAGGGTTACACGGGCATGTCCCTTAGACCACACAGGTGTGTGAACCCTGTAACTTGGAAAATTTTTGAAATTTCACAAAAATTTTTTAGAGTTCCCGATTAAGTCCCGATTCGATTCTAGAGCTCATATAGGGCCTCGAGGGTCCATTTAAGGGACGCTATGAATAATCTCAGAAAATGAACAATAATTGACATGATTATTTGTAAATGTTCTGAAAACTCTAGTAACGCTCCACAACCCTGTTCCGGCGATGGATTCAGGTTGGGGTGTTACAATCTCCATTTTGTGTGGATTTTAATTGATTAATAAAATTTAATCTTAATATTGTAACACCCCTTACCCATATTCGATGCCAGAACAGGGTACGATGCATTACCGGACTTACACATAAGCAATCATACAAAACTGAGATGTAAATTCCCATCCAAATTTAAAACTTTTCCCATACATTCATATCGTCCCTGAAACGAGCCTACGAGGCCCAAAACATACAATGGAAGCGATTCGGGACTAAACCAAGAACTTTAGGAAATTTCACATCATTTGGAAAATTTTTCATGATTTAAGAGTCACACGCCCGTGTGGCTTGGGACACGCCCGTGTGGGCAGGCCGTGTGGTTACACACGCCTGTGTCCCTAACCTGTGTAACTCTCTGTTTGTCACCAAAGAGCAAATTGAAGTCACACGGCCAAGGCACACGCCCATGTTCTTAGGCCGTGTGGTTGATTTAATTTTCATAATTTTTCATAAACTAAGTGCAGACTTCACACGCCCAGGGCACACGCCCATGCCTGAGGCCATGTCATCCACACGCCCGTGTCTCTGCCCGTATGCTCAATTCTGAGCATTCTGTTTTGCAACTGTAACGCCTCGATTTTCCATTATTTTTGACTTTTTGTAGTTTCAAGACACAAATACCTATCTGCTTTAGTGGTTGAGTGATTTGGGTGTGTCTGAGAGGTCCCAAGTTCAAGTCTCAACTTGGGTAAATTTTGGTATTTTTATGAATAAAACCCAAACTCTGGCTAATAAGCTTATAAGTTAAAGTGTGTAAGTAATTAACAGAATGAGCCTGCTGGTCTAGTGGTTAAGTAGAGTGTTGGAGATGTTGGTGGCTCGAGTTTGAATCCCTGCGTGAGCATTTTTTTTGCCTGTCATGTCCAAAGAGTTTGTGTTGGATTAGAAATCTGATAGTAGGGAGAGAATTAAGGGGAAAGATTAGGGGGTTAAAATATTTCCTTTTTCGAAATTCTAAGCTATCACCCGTTCCCAAAATTTCCTGACGCCATTCTTCTTCTCCTCCCCGCCTTGCTGTCGATTTTTCCCCCTTCCTTTGACTTTTTGCTGCCGAAATTTTACTCTTCCTTCCCCACTCTAACCATTTTCTTTTACAAATTGTCTCGTTGTGTGCAGTTGTCATTCCGCTTGTTCGGTAAGTTTTACTTAAGTTTTATCTTGAATATGATCGTGGATAAGTGACTGAAGAAAAGTGGTTATTTTGATTGTTAGGAGTCAATCAAGCGACTGAATATCGTCCTCAATCGATGAGTTGAGTGCGTGGAATTCTCGTTTTGATCGAAGGTAAGGGTTCGTTAATTAGGGATGGACGCCTCGTTACAAATCCGTTTAAATCTTGGCTATGTTACTGAAATTGGGGCTTTGATTTGTCGAATATAGGTTCTGGAGTGCTTGGGAGTTTTTTTAGCTTCAATCGAAACCAGGTGTGTACCCAAAAATGCAGAAAATGAGGTTTCGGTGAAAGTCAAAAACCATTCTGTCGACGCCACACGGGCGGGTGGTCGCTCATGTGGTAGGTCATGTGCAAGACTGTTAGTCACAACACGGCCGGGTGATCGACGAGCCAGGCCGTGCGCAAGCGAACGGTTGTGTGATGGCTGGGCAAGGCCGTGTGCGACACACGGGCTCGACCAATTGGGCCGTGTGGGCCACACGGGCATGTAGGGGCCCACACAGGTGAACCACATGGGTGTGTGGAATTTTGGGCCAGGCCGTGTGATCCACACGAACAAGGCCAATTTGGGCCGTGTGAGCCACACGGACGTATGGGCCCACATGGGCAGTCCACATGGACGTGTGAGCCCATTTTTTTGGAAAACTCTGTAAGGTTACACGGGTTGCCTAAGTCGACTATAAACCTACCGTAGGGTCGGTAAGCAATACTTAGACGCCTAAATAAATGATCTGTCTGTCTGATTTCTGTACTAAGCATGTATACTGATCTGAATATCTAAGTTAATAGCATGTCATTCTTGTATGTTGCATTGCATCGGGGTGGGTTGATTATAATTGGAGGAAGTATCTGAAAGGCTCTTAAGCCTGTTATCTGGCAGCTCAACTGCAAATTTCTGATTATGTGCCGCTTTTGGTACAATATGGTGTGTAGGGCTGGGTGGGTTGATTTTATCCCCACATGGTGTGTAGGGTTGGACGGAGTTGGTGTGTAGAGGCTGGTGGGTAGGACTCTGTTATCTGCATATTCTATCTGAAATGGGCCAAGGCCCTGTAATATGTCTGATTCTGTATTTGAGTGGACTAAGGTCCACACCGTTTCTGTAATGGGCTCAGACCCGAACTGTGAAAACCATGTCTGCTATATGATATTTCTGTGTGTATGTTTTCTGTGGGGATTACACACTGAGTTTGCAAAAACTCACCCTTTTCAGTTTAATCTGTTTAGGTAATCCCCAGTAGTAGACGGATCGGTGCAGCGGAGGACTCGGCGGTGACCATAGTTCTGGATATTTGCTTTTATGGTTTATTTTAATTATGATTTGGTTATATTTGGGTAAATTTCATGTAATAAGGCCTTTACGAATTTTTGCTTAAAATTTGGGATTTTTGCTTAAAATTTGGGATTTTTATATTAATGAACTGCTAGCAGTAGGATAAGACGCGAGTTTCAAAATAAACAAATGTTTTATCAAATACACACGAACTTGCAAATTATTTTAAAAGCTTCCGCAACTTATAATGTTTTGAAAATGGATAATAATTAAATGACACGTTTTGACGAAAGCCTAAGATATTCACAAATGGTTTCAACGTAGTTAAGTTTTCTAAAGCACTATCATGTGATGCCGCCAGATTCGGCCATAATATCTAGGCCGAGTTTGGGGTGTTACGTTTAGTGGTATCAGAGCTAGGTTGCAAAATTCGACTGTGGTTTGGGTTTTTAAAATGATTTTTTCAGAACGATTTTTAGTGATTCAAAATATTTTTTTAAAATAAGTATGTGGTACACCAAGTCTCCGGCGCCGATCTTGTAAGTATTCTGAACTCTGTTTAAGATTAGTCTGAAATACTACTTGCATGCTTGAAACAGCCTTAGGTAGTATATTGTACTGAAACACTTTAGGTAGTGTAGACTAAAAGCTATAGTGAAACTGAAAATCGTAGTAAAACTGCAATTCGCGATAACGAACTCTGAACTTCTGATACTATTCTGCATAAAACATTTGTTAATAAATATTGGAACTATAACTAATGCATAAAACTGTTAATACAGATAAACTCCAAATTTACGATGAGTGCACGAGGTATCCATGGACGGGGTATAAGAGGCCGTGGTAGAGGCCGTAGTGGGGCTCGAGCTAGGTCCTCGTCATCTTTGAATATGCCTAATCTGTATACGAACGAGACGCCGATCTCACCTGCTACAGAGACTGGATCTCATGATCGTGAGGCTGGGGATGACGCACTATCTCGAGCCATATTACGAATTTTAGAGAGGGTCGCTGGGCCCAACACTGGATCTGGGGGCCGTGGGTCAGTTACGGAACGACTGCAGTCCAATGGGGCTAAGTTATTCAGGGGCATCAGTGGAGTCGCCCCTAGCGTGGCCGAGTATTGGATGGAAGCCACAGAGAGAATCATGGATGATTTGGACTTTACTGCTGAGCAGAAGCTTAAGGGGGCTGTCTCTCTGCTTCGCGATGAAGCGTATCAGTGGTGGCTGACTTTTAAGGAGGGCACTCAGCCCGACCGTCTGACTTGGGATTATTTTAAGACGGCTTTCCAGAATAAGTATGTGGGAGCCAGCTACATCGATGCTAGGAGGCGTGAGTTTCTTAATCTCACCTAGGGAGACCGTTCAGTGGCCGAGTATGAGGCCGAGTTTCTGAGACTGAGCTGTTATGCTCGGGGCATGGTGGCGACTGAATATGAGCGATGCGTCCGTTTCGAGGATGGACTCAGGGACAGCCTACGGGTTCTGATAGCTCCGCAGAGGGAGCGTGATTTTTCTGCTCTTGTGGATAAGGCGAATATCGTCGAGGAGGTTAAGCGCGCTGAGCGCAAAAACCGCGAGAAAGGAAAGAATAAGAGGGAATCAGAGCCCTCGAATTCTGTGATGAGGCCTAAGAAAAAGGTCAGACCTGATGGGCCAGTGAGAGTTAGGCCTTCTATTGCACCTGCTGGGGTGGCGCTTTGTGGGCACTGTGGTAGACGCCATCCGAGCGAGTGTTGGAGGACAACTGGGGCATGTTTGAGATGTGAATTGACTGAGCACTATGTCCGAGATTGTCCGTTGAGAACTGATCAGGTGCAAGCTACGGGTACTGGTGCTGCACAGCTGCAGAGGGCAGTTCAGCAGCCACCTAGGGGCCGAGGACAAGCTAGGGGTGGTAATGGCATGGGCGGAGGACAGAGAGTACTGGGCAGAGGTGCTAGACCGACTGAGGCGAGACAGCCTGCACTGGTTTATGCCGCACGTCGCCGAGAGGATGGTGATGCTCCGGACGTCATTACCAGTACATTCTTAATTTTCGATGTACCATACACTGCATTGATAGACATAGGCTCAACACACTCTTACGTAGCTAGCTCTATGTCTGAAACTTTAGGGATTTTGGTTGAGAGTACTTCGAGCGAGATAACTATTGTGAGTCCGTTGGGACAATCTATCTAGGTTAGTAAATTGTTTAGAGACGTTCCGCTAGAGGTTCAAGTGATAGTATTTCTGGCTGATCTGATGGAGCTTCCATTTGGGGAGTTTAATTTGATTCTGGGAATGGACTGGATGGTCAAGCACTGAGTAAGTCTAGACTGTGCAACAAAGAGGGTGCTTTTGAGAACCGAGGAGGATAACGAGGTTGTGGTGATTGGGGAACGTTGAAATTATCTGGCGAATGTGATTTCTGTGTTGGTGGCAAAAAAGTTGGTACGGAAAGGATGTGAGGCATTCTTGGCCTACATCAGTGTTTCAGATTCTGGGGACTCTTTGGTTAGGGACATCAGAACCGTAAGGGACTTTCTGGATGTTTTTCCTGAGGAACTACCAGGTCTGCCTCCGAGCCGAGAGGTAGAGTTTGGAATTGAGCTCTTTCCTGGTACAGCTCCGGTGTCCATCGCCCCTTATAGAATGGCACCGAAGGAGGTTGTGGAGCTTAAGGCTCAGATTCAAGAGTTACTGGATCGTGGATTCATCTGCCCTAGTGTGTCTTCATGAGGAGCACCTATTCTGTTTGTGAAAAAGAAGGATGGATCCATGCGTATGTGTATCGACTACCGCCAATTGAATAAGCTGACCATTAAGAACAAGTACCCACTACTGAGAATAGATTATTTATTTGACCAGTTCAGAGGGGCTTCTATTTTCTCCAAGATCAATTTGCGGTCTAGATACCACCAGCTGAAGGTTAAAGAGACTGATGTGCATAAGACAGCATTCAGGACTTGGTATGGACATTACGAGTTCCTAGTGATGCCATTTGGACTGATGAATGCACCAGCAGCTTTTATGGATCTGATGAACCGAGTGTTCCATCCATATCTGGATCTGTTCGTGGTAGTCTTCATTGATGACATTCTGGTGTATTCGAAGACTGAGGACGAGCATGATGAGCATCTCCGAGTGGTATTACAGACGCTTCGCGAGAAACAGTTGTATGCGAAGTTCAGTAAGTGCGAGTTTTGGCTCCGAGAGGTAACCTTTCTGGGGCATGTGGTCTCTGCGGAGGGGATTCATGTTGATCCTCGTAAGATCGAGGCTGTGTTTGAGTGAAAACAGCTGAAGAATGTGTCTGAAATCCGTAGCTTTTTGGGGCTAGCGGGTTACTATCGACGCTTCGTAGAAGGGTTCTCTTTGATCGCAGCACTATTGACCAAGCTTCTGTGTAAGGGAATTCCCTTTGTTTGGACCGATAAGCAGCAAGGGAGCTTCGAGAAGCTTAAATCTGTTCTGACACAGGCTCCGGTTTTGATACAGCCTGAATCCGAGAAGGATTTTGTGGTATACAGTGATGCGTCGCATGTGGGTCTGGGTTGCATTCTGATGCAGGATGGTAAAGTGGTAGCTTATGCATCTCGTCAGCTCAAGACGCATGAGGCTAACTATCTGACACATGATTTGGAACTGGCTGCTGTTGTCTTCGCTCTGAAACTCTGGAGGCACTATCTGTATGGTGCGAAGTGTACTATCTACACTGATCATAAAAGCCTTAAGTATCTCCTCACCCAGAAGGAGTTAAACCTTAGGTAGCGTAGATGGGTTGAACTGCTTAAGGACTATGACTGCACCATTGAGTACCACCCTGGTAAGGCTAATGTGGTGACAGATTCTTTGAGCTGTAGGGCTATGACCGATCTGAGAATGATGTTCGCTCGACTCAGTTTATTCGACGATGGGAGTCTGTTAGCAGAACTTCAGGTTAAGCCCACATGGATTGATCATATCAGAGGTAAACAGATGGGGGATAAGTCGCTTGAGTTGCGGTTATGTCAGGTTGAGAATGGGGATACTACTGATTTTGGGATTAACAGTGATGGGATACTTTGTTTCCGCAGTCGGATCTGTGTGCCAAATGATGAGGATTTGAGACAGTCGATTCTAAGAGAGGCGCATAGTAGCCCTTATGCTATGCATCCCGGCGGGAATAAAATGTATCGAGATTTACGAAAGTTATATTAGTGGCTAGGGTTGAAGCGTGAGGTCACAGATTTTGTTGCTCATTTGTTTGACTTGTCGTGAGTTAAAGTGAGCATCGCCATTACTTAAAGGGGTTGCTCTGGTGGTAAAGATACCGATGTGGAAATGGGAGCGAGTAACTATGGACTCCGTTAGTGGGTTACCTTTAACACCCACTAAGAAGGATTCTGTCTGGGTCATCGTGGATCGATTGACCAAGTCTGCTCACTCCATTCCGGTCAGGACGAACTTTTTGCTCCAGAAATTGGCTAAGCTATACGTGTCCGAAATAGTGAGACTGCATGGGGTTCCTGTCTCGGTCATTTCTGATAGGGATCCTCGCTTCACATCTCGGTTCTGGAAGAAATTGCATGAAGCTCTGGGTTCGAGGTTAGACTTCAGTACTACTTTCCATCCTCAAACAGATGGTCAGTCGGAGAGGGTGATTCAAGTACTGGAGGATATGTTGAGGAGCTGTGTTATAGATTTTCGAGGCAGTTGGAAGGAGTACTTGCCATTGGCAGAGTTTGCCTATAACAACAACTATCAGTTTAGCATTCAGATGGCACCGTATGAGGCCCTGTATGGTCGTAGGTGTCGTACTCCCTTATGTTGGACTGAGTTGGGTGAACGACGTTGTAACATCCTGAAATTCAGAATTTATGTGTTGCATTATACCATGCGATAGGTTAGTTAAAAATATTAATTGTGTATGTTTAGGGGTCCTAAGAAGGATCGGGGTTGAATTGGGCCTTAGCAAAATTTTTATGTTTAAGCACCTTAAGGAGAGATAGGTAAGTGACATCAAGGCTTAAGGAAATAAGAGAGTAATTGCTAGCATAAATGAGCATATGGAAAGGAGGTTGTGGCGTCACATGAAGAGCATGGAGGGAAGAGGTTCAAATCCCACCTAGTGCAAATTATTTTGACTAAATTTTTGTGCTTCTTCCCAAAGTGTCGGCCATGGTAGTATTTTTGGTAAGGGAGACTTTTTAATTATGGAAAGATGGATAAATAAATATGGTATGGAGGAAAACAAGGGAAAATGAAGGAAAAAATCAAAAGAAAAAGGCAAGAGAAGGGAACATGTTGGCTTATTATGGGGGTGATGTTTTGGAAAGAATATTTTGGTCAACATTCACCCTTTAGGCAAATGTGTCACACGGTTTTGTGAGGGGGAAGGGAGAGCCGAATTTTCCTTTAGCTTTTTGCTATTTTAGTGCATGAGAAGTATATTTTCTTTTGTTTGAACATTTTGTGTTTCTTTTCTAAACCTTTTTCCTTTCTTGCCGAAACACATTAGGCCAAAATAGTTCATTTTGATCCTTTGTTTTGCCGAAACACTAAAGTCATTTTGGTACTCTCTTTTCCAAATTCTTTTCTCCTTGCCTTGGCCGAAACCTCCTAGTCCATTTGGTCATTTTTCTTTCTAGCTTTGCCATGACCCTCAAATCACTTTTGCTCATTTTCTTTTGATGGCCGAAACTCCCTAATTCCTCTTGGGTTATCACTTCTTTTCCTATTCACTATTCCGTCAATCTTTCTCCATTTCTCCCCATTAACCGAATCTTGATCTTCTCTTCTTCATCTTGCAAGTTGGACATTTTCTTCCTTGATTAAATCCGGTAAATGACTTTATTCTAATCTTTTCATTCTTTTTTCTCTCTAGCCGAATGATTATTCTTCATCATTTGGTTATTTCATATTATTTCTAAACCGAAATGGTGTTTTCCATAATCCCTCATATCTTAATCGTTATCTTGTTGTAGTGTAATAGTGGGAAAGCCGAATCAATTATCTTTGACTCATCCGTAACCATAAGTACAATCGTTGGGAATCGGTTTTACCATCGTTAAGGTAAGAGATTCGTCATTGTTCATTTTGATCTATCTCGTTACTCGGTTAGTTTGCTAAACGGAATGATGGATTTGACTAATCGTTTATTTTAGGGACTATATCGATCGTTCCTATACACTTGTTGATCATACGAAAATAGTGGTAAGTCGAACCTATTTCCTTAGATAATCGTTTTATATCATCGTAATATCGTTTTGATTAAGATTTTTCCAATGGAGGCAAGTGGTACTGATTCGAAAGGGAAAGCAATTGGAGATCACAAAAGGAGTGGATTTGCTATTCCTACTCCTAAGTTTAAGTGTAGAGCGATTTCGGCGGTTCGAGATTTTCCACCGTGTTGTGGACCATCATTCAGTGAGAATAGACAAATCGTGGTCGTTCACGATATCGAGGGTAAGCGTTTCAATAGATCGCTTGGTTTAGATTTAGATTAATAAAAATCTCGTTTATTAGATTAATCGAGTATTATGTTGTCATAGGTGCCGACGATCAAGAGAGTTTGATACTTACGTAATCAGGTGTGTAATCTCACACCGCAATTCCATAGATTATGATTCGGTAACAAGTTTGATAGTTGATTGTTATTATTATAAGGCTAAAAATCGTAATATGGCATAAATCAAGAAATTGCTTAAATTTCATTATTTCTAAAGATTTATCAAAATCAGTGTTAATTTGTATAAATTACTGAAATGCCCCTATGGGTCGAATTACCGAAATGCCCCTATGGGCCGAATTACCGAAATGCCCCTATGGGCCGATTTGTTAAAATGCCTTAGTGGGCTGAATTATTATATTGCTTTAAAGGGGCGATTCATTAAAAGTATACAATAGATTAATGATTGTTATTATGTATGTCGCATCTCTACATATTGCATGGGATGGGAAAATTGAATGAAGAGAAGTGTAGCCTGGTGGCATTGCCACAATTTGTTTATTAATGTGCTTGGTTATAACTCTGGTGGTTCAACCACAAAAATATTATAAATGGTAGTTTGACTGCAAATTGGAGAGAATGGCGGGGTGGGTTAACTTGATCCCCACAGGAGAGATTGGCTGGTCGGGGGAGAGATTGGCTGGATGGGATGGGTTGCATTCATGTCATTTATTTATTACTTTGTAATGGGCTTAGGCCCAAGATGTTGCTATACGGGTTCAGGCCCAGTGGATAACGGTAATGGGATTATACACTGAGTTCTAGTAACTCACCTCGTTTTCTTAACCCTTGCAGGTAATGCTCAGTGATGTGGACTTGGGCCATGGATGACTCGGTGGAGGCCATACTTCAGAAATGGTTTTTATTGAACTTTAGATTTATATTTCCGTTCACTTTAGTACTTTTACTATTTTGGGTTTTTATGTTGGAATAAGGCCTCTGGAATATTTTTTTTATTTTTGCTTTATGTTTTGACGTACTTACTATATTGCTTGAATTGTTTTAAATGGGGATTTTTCTAAAAATTTAAATAAAGGTTTTTCCAAAATAGATTAACAAATGGATTTCATAACAAACTTTTTTTCAAATATTTTAACTCAGAAATTTTCTTTCGAATTATCAACGAAATTTTCAAAAGTCACGGTTTTATAAGATTACTAGTTCAAATTATCGATTTATCAATCAACCTTTGAGATTAGTTGTATTTTATCAAATATTTCAAATTAAACTTGTTTTCTTGATTATAACAAAATAATACCTATTATAGTACGAATCAAAAGGATTTTACACGTTTTCTCATGTGACATGTCAGATCCGGTCATAACGCATGGGCCGAGTTTGGGGTGTTACATTTTATGGTATCAGAGCCAGGTTGCAAAACTCGACTGTGGATTGGGTTCAAAAATGTTTTCCAAAGCTGTTTAAAATTCTAATTTATACATGCATGTTCTAAAGGAAGTATGACACCACGGGTATCCGGCACCAAGTCAAGTAAGTATATGTTATCATTTTATGATTATGATTATTGTGGTATGACTGTAGAAATACTCTAGAACTTTTAGTTTTAGGAGCTGAAACTATAGAGATTGAGACTATAGGATGCGTTTTGCGAAAACGACTTTACTTCCTATACTTCATAAAATATTGTTTAATGTTGAGACTATAAAAGATTGAGACTATAGGATGTGTACGCAGTAGACGTGGCCGTGGTAGAGGCCGTGGCGCTAGAGTTGTATCTGAGGCATCGGGACATATGCCAGAAATGGACGCACCTGCGTCACCTGTGACTGAAGCTGGGTCACATGATTGCATGAGAGAGGATGACGCTTTGTCCCAAGCAATGTTGCGAGTTCTGGAAAGGGTTGCTGGGGCAAGAACTAGGTCAGCAGCTCGTGGGTCAATATCGGAGCGACTCAGATCGAATGGAGCTGAGGTATTTAGGGGTATCTCGGGTGTAGCCCCAAATGTATCGGAGTACTGGCTTGAGGCGGTGGAGCGGATCATGGACGATTTAGATTGCACCGCCGAGCAGAAGCTGAAAGGAGTGGTGTCTTTGCTGAGAGACGAGGCGTATCAGTGGTGGCTCACTATCCGGGAAGGCACTCAGGCCGATCGCATTACCTGGGAATTCTTTAAAACTGCATTTCAAGGAAAATATGTCGGGGCTAGCTATGTGGATGCCCGAAGGAAGGAATTCCTGAATCTGGTCTAAGGAGGTAAATCTGTGGCAGCATACGAGGCGGAATTTCTGCGTTTGAGTCGGTATGCCCGGGGAATAGTGTCGACTGACTACTAACACTGTGTGCGTTTTGAGGACGGGTTGCATGATGAATTGCGGGTACTGATAGCCCCACAGAAGGAGAGGAACTTTGCCACACTGGTGGAGAAAACAAAGATAACTGAAGAGGTTAAACACTCGGAGCGGTAAAACCGAGACAAGGATAGGGGCAGAAACAAGAGAGACTCTGGGCACTCAGGTCCTTCTAGAGGTTTTCAAAAAAGGCCCAGGAATGAGGGACCAGTACGAGCGGGTGCTCCAGCTACTACCAATCAGTTACAGCCTTGTGCGGATTGTGTGAGACTTCACTCGGGTGAATGCTGGAAGAGAACTGGTGGCTGTTTTAGATGTGTATCTAAGGACCATCGGTTTAGGGATTGCCCTCGAGAGCCTGCTTAAACTTAGGGAGTTCGTAACAGATTTGCACCGCCAGCTGGAGGCGTTCAGCAGCCGCCGAGAGGCCATGGGTTAGGTAGAGGTGGTAATGGTGTAGGTAGAGGTCAGGGTGCACCGCGTAGAGGTTCCGGTAATAGGGGTAACGCGGAGGCGAGACAGCCAGGTCTAGTCTACGCGGTCAGACATCGAGAGGACAGCGATGCACCTGACGTCATAACCGAGACGTTTTTCATAGCTAATGTACCTGTTACTACTTTGATAGATATTGGATCCACCCATTCGTATGTTGCTTGCGCTGTGTCTGGAACCTTGAACATTAGATCTGAGATTACTGCTAGAGAAACAACTATGATTAGTCCTCTAGGAAAGTCGGTGGTAGTAAATAAATTATTTAGGGATGTACCCTTAGAAATTCAAGGAGAAGTTTTTCCGGCGGATCTGATGGAACTACCATTTGGTGAGTTCGATCTTATTTTGGGCATGGACTGGCTGGTTAAACACCGTGCGAACTTGGACTGTGCTGCAAAGCAGAGGGTATTAAGAACTTTGGAGGATAAGGAAGTGATGATGATAGGTGAAAGAAGAAACTATCTGTCTAATGTGGTATCTGCTTTAAAGGCAGAAAAGTTGGTGCGAAAGGGGTGTGGAGCTTTCTTAGCTTTCATCAGTGCTTTGGATGCCAAAGAGTTGTCGGTAGATAGCGTTAGAACGGTAAAAGAGTTTTTGGACGTCTTTCCCGAGGAACTTCCGGGATTGCCTCCGGATCGGGAGGTAGAGTTTGGCATTGAGCTGTTGCCAGGAATGGCTCCGGTGTCCATTGCTCCTTATAGAATGGCGCCGAAGGAGCTAGCGGAGCTTAAAGCTCAAATTCAGGAGTTGTTGGATCGTGGATTTATTCGACCGAGTGTGTCACCGTGGGGAGCGCTGGTCTTGTTCGTTAAGAAAAAGGATGGATCAATGCGTATGTGCATCGATTACAGACAGCTGAATAAGTTGACGATCAAGAACAAATATCCGTTACCGAGGACCGATGATCTGTTCGATCAGTTGCGATGAGCTTCAGTTTTCTCGAAGATAGACTTAAGATTGGGTTATCACCAGCTTAAGGTCAAGGAGGCGGATATTCATAAGACTGCATTTCAAACTCGTTATGGGCATTACGAGTTCTTGGTGATACCGTTTGGGTTGACTAATGCACCAGCTGCATTTATGGACATGATGAACCGATTCTTCCAACCTTATTTAGACCGGTTTGTGGTGGTGTTCATAGATGATATCTTGGTATACTCGAAGAATGAAGAAGAGCATGATTCGTATCTGCGGGTAGTATTACAGATATTAAGGGAGAAGCAACTGTATGCCAAATTCAGTAAGTGTGAAATTTGGCTGAGGGAAGTGACCTTTTTGGGGCATGTTGTGTCTGCCGAAGGAATTAGAGTTGATCCCCGAAAAGTCGAGGCCGTATTGGATTGGAATCCATCGAAGACTGTGGCCAAAATTTGGAGTTTTCTAGGGTTGGCTAGATATTACAGGCGGTTGGTTGAGGGATTTTCATTGATTGCTGCACCCTTAACTAAGTTGTTGCGTAAGGGAGTACCGTTTGTGTGGTCTGATAAGCAGCAAGAGAGCTTTGAGAAATTGAAGAAGATTTTGACGTAAGCACCGGTATTGATTCAACCTGAGGTAGGTAAGGAGTTTATTGTTTATTGTGATGTGTCACACACGGGCTTGGGATGTGTGTTGATGCAAGGGGAAAAGTGGTGGCTTATGCATCTCGTCAATTAAGGCCGCATGAAGTGAACTATCCCACTCATGATTTGGAGTTAGCTGCAGTGGTGTTTGCTCTAAAGATTTGGAGACATTATCTGTAGGTGAGAAGTCGATTATCTATACGGATCATAAGAGTCTGAAGTACCTCCTTACCCAGAAGGAGTTGAACTTAAGACAGCAGAGGTGGATAAAACTCTTGAAGGATTATTACTTCTCAATCGAATATCATCCCGGAAAGTCTAATGTAATGGCAGATGCGTTGAGTCGTAAGGTGATATCGGACTTGAGAGCAATGTTTGCTCATCTCAGCCTTTATGAAGATGGTAGCCTGCTAGCTGAACTTCAGGTGAAGCCTGCATGGGTAAGTCAGATTAAGGAAAAGCAGTTATTAGATGAAAGGTTGGGTTCTTTACTTCAGTAAGTGAAAAGTGGTGAGATAGGGGATTGTAACACCCCAAACCCGGCCCAAACGTTGCGACCAGATCTGGTATGCTACGGGTTGTACATCGAAAACTTTTGCTGTGTTGGTTTTGGAAAGTATAAGTTAATTAGACCATATTTGAATAAATAAATATCATTTGAAAAAAAAAACAAACCTTGTATTATTATTTTGAATAATTAAACCTTAGATAAAGTTTCATAAGTTGCAAATATTAAAAACTATGTAGTGAAATATAACTATGGGGCCTTATTACAAAAAAAATATTCCCAAAATTAAAACTTAAAGAAAAACCGAAATATAACTATAGAAATAAAAAGTTAATGGCCCCTCGAGTCTGTCTCGGCTCCCATGTCCACGATCTACTGCTCATCTGAAAGAGTAGAGAAAAAAAGAAAGCATGAGTCACCAAGACTCAGTGTATAAATCCCGAAAACACTGATCTGAGGCCCACAAACACATTATGGGCCTTGGCCCATACATAGAGGCAACAATCGTAATTACATGATAAACAGTAAATGATGAATAGCCCAACCCATCCTAGAATTCCAACCTCTACACACCAGCTCGTACCAACCATCACACCTCGGGGATTTCTACAATCAACCCTCCATCCGCTACACACCATAACGATAGGCAGATCGCCTATTCCCCGTTAGTCGGGAATCATTAAACGTGGCATAGCCACCGATCACTATGTGACCTAACATTTATATAACGTGGGATTTCTACCACCGATCACTATTGTGACCTATCATGCACTTCCCCTTCATTATCATAATCCCACACCATGCATACACACATAAAGAAAACATCATACATGCTTTCATATATTTCGATACACATAGAGATTTCTATGATTACGTACCTTGAATCCTTGCCTAACCCTTTTAGGGTTTTATTCGATTGTCTACACTGACCTATTATCCAAGCTTTTTAGCCCATAACATAAACATATATATACATTCATACAGATTATTTGTGTGTTAGAGATCTACACACCGACACCGTTAGAATGACACTCTCTATGTCGACACTATCAGAAGTCGATACAACTGCTACTTGCCTAAGGTGTTGTTCAGAAGTCGGTCCACAACTTGGTGGCCAATCCCGTACTGCTGACACAGCTCGTTTCTTAAACTTAGGGATTCTCTCCTTTGCCTAATCCATATTTAATTCCATCACAAGTCCTTGTCAGAACTACTATCACAACATATGATCGTTAATCCACATAATAAAGTTAAGATCTTGCATGCGATGAACGAATCTAGTGAAAATCTAGGGAAAATCACCTTACCTTAAAATCCCGAAATTGGAGACTAGCGATTTTTGACTTTTAAATCTAGATGATCAGGTTTCCTTCAAATCCCGAAATGCTGCCCAAACGCAAAAGAGAGGAAATATTAGCTTCATTCGGCAGCCTTAACAACAAAGTGGCCATTCGGCCTTGTCTCTTAAAAACCGAAAGAGAGATTGAAGAGATAGGAAAATCGGCACTCACCTTAACCCAGAGAATTCGACTACCCCTTAGAGATTCTGGCTTTTTGAGAAGATCAAAAGAGAAGATGATAGGAAGAAATCTAAGTAGTTTTGGCTTTTAGTTGAAGAAATCGGTAAAGAATAGGGAGTATTCGGCTATGGAGATGAGAAGAGAGTTCAGGGTTTCGTCTTTTGAAAGAAAAGATGTTGAGAAGATTGGGAGATTTCAGCTTTTGAAGGAATCAAAAGAAAATAAATTGCAGAGGGAGACTGAGAATTTCGGTACAAAGAATGGAGAAAAGATTAGGGTTCAAATGCATAAATTGATGAGCTATCCCCCCTATTTATAGAAATTTCGGCACTTACCTATCAAAACCCGAAAGTGCCCTTCTTGATAAAGAAAGAATTAAGCCCATAAAAAGGAAAAATTCGGCACCCCCTATAGCAATTAGAAACCGATTTCTTTACTCCTCTAGGTGATGGAATTTCGGCCAACTCTGTTCTCAGCAGATAGCTCCTAACTTTTCTCCTTTATCTAAATCTATTCATACCTTTAAAAGAAACCTAGATAGCACCACCTCTTCCTTCTTTTATCAGCTCTTTATCCTTATTATCCATATTATTTAATCCTCCTATTTCCTAGCCCCAATGCCGTCCCCCCTTATTCCCCTTTTAAGTGCCGAACATGGCCCAAAATCATGGGCTCCTTGCGTCCAAGCTTGGCCCTCTTTCCTCTGCTAGTGACACCACCCTCTAGCTCCCTTGCAGCGCCACTAAATATTGGGCCACAAGCCCACCTTGATATTTTAAACAAAGATACTACCTGTTAAACCCTATAATGCCCAAACAGAAAATTTAACTAAGGCTTCAGCCCAATCCTGAGCCCAATTTGGACCCATAATGCTCAAATTAACTCATTACACATATTCACCCATTAAATGCATAGGCCCAAAAATTTAGGATGTTCAGCTGGTTCTTCTTAAAGAAATTTCGTCCTCGAAATTTCCAACTAACTATTAATCATACTACCCAAGTCTCACCACTATGCCTTCATTGCGAACTCTAATTCTAAAGCCAAAAGAAACACTTAGGATAATATGATAGAGTACGCACCGGTATTCGTGATCCGAGCGTCCTCGTCCGCTTGGCGACGTGCTGCATAGACCAAAGCTGGCTGCCTCGCCTCAGCATAACCTGGACCTCCACCTGGTGCTCTACGACCATGTCCTGTGCCATTGCCACCATTGGCTTGACCACGGCCCCTTGGTGGTTGTTGACCACCTCTTCCCGGAGTGCATTCCCTTGACCTGTGAGCCCTTTATCGCCGTTCTTTGCGGACGAGTTTCTAACTTGGTGGTCCGTAGATTCACACCTAAAGCACTTTCCACTACCTGTCCAACACTCACCTTCATGGAATTTACCACATCGAGCACATACGTATTCGACGCATAGCACAGTCTCTCATCTCGTCTCGGCCCGTCTGACCTGGGTCTTTTCTGATTACGCCCGTCTACCCCTGATGATTAAAAATTTCTCTTACTTCCACCCCTATCTCTATCCCGATTCAGTCTTTCTATCTGCTTCACCTCCTCAGCTATCTTAGCTTTCTCCACAAGCACAGTGAATTCCCTTTCCCGCTATGGTGCCATCAATACACGCAAATCATCCCTCAGACCATCTTCAAATCGAAAACAACGTTCATGCTCTGTGGCCACCATTCCACAAGCATAACGGCTAAGGCGTAAGAATTCTGCTTCGTACACAGCCACCGACCTACTTCCTTGCACCAAATTCAGAAATGCTCTACGCTGCGCATCCACATAACTCGTCCCAATGTATTTACTCTGAAACGCCGTTTTGAAGGAATCCCAAGTGATACGGTCAGCCACCGTACCATCCTTAACCGTAAGCCACCATTGATAAGCTTCGTCCTGCAGGAGAGATACAACCCCTTTCAACTTCTCCTCCTCCGTGAAATCCAAATCATCCATTATGCGCTCAACCGCCTCCAACCCATACTCAGCTGAACTCGGGGCTATACCAGAAATTCCCCTAAACACTTCTGCCCCATTGGCTCTAAGTCGCTCCGGCACAGATTTCCGAGCTCTCGTGCCCATACCTGCCCCAGCAACCCTCTCTAGAACCCTTAACATTTCCTGAGATACCGCATCATCACCGACCGTCTGGTCCTGGAATTCCTCCTCCACAGCTGGTGGTACCGGCATCTTGTTTCCAGATCTATGGCCAGACCCTACGGGTTCTGACACCGTCATCCTACCCCTACCACGACCACGCGGTGGACGTCCACGACCCCTTGTACTCATTCTATCGATTCGCGTTTATCTGATTTGAAATTTTATGAATTATTAGTTTTCTTCCACTGATTAACCACGAACAGTCTTATGAATAGTAATTTTAGGAGTAGCTCTGTCGAATTCGCGATTATATCTACGATTCAACCTCAAGTTTGTGTTTTCTAATTCTAGGGAGCACATACATTCATTCATCAATGTACAAGTGGCATCACAGTCATCATGTAAGGGTATTTTCATCATTTCACTACCCAGGGGTATTTTTATAATTTTATCCTACAGGGGTATTTTCGTCATTTTCTAAAATAGGATTTCTTGGTGATTTTGCGAAATAAGGGTATTTTGGTAATTTTGCAACCCAGGGGTATTTCGATAATTTTGCAATTCGGGGGTATTTCGGTAATTTTACAAATCAGGGTTATTTTGGTCATTTTCAAAACTAGAGGTGATTTTAGAAATTTTACAAAATAGGGTGGCTGATCCCTTTCGGGTTTTATTTTTTTTTGGCCTGCCAACAAGTCCTCATGGCTAAGGTGAACAGTCACTACGCACCAGGTAGGGTTCCAGCGAAGAGGAGGTGAGTCACTAGGACTGCTTAAATACCAAGCTCTCCCTGAATCCAATCCTAGACATGCGAATGCCTGTTGCCACACTCTATCTCGGCGACTTGTTCACAGGTTTGTTTGGTTGGATTAAATCTTATGAATTTAGAGAGTTGTTTAAACTAAGCCTAAAGTCCGTCAATGTCTAATATACTAGCCTACGTCCATCAAGCCCAACATACATATCACATCCAAAAGTTGAGAATACTTACTGCGTGGATCGGTTCTGGTGAGACTCAAGGCCATTTCTCAACCCAAACTTTTCCAAATTCTTATCAACTTTAAAACAAAGATACTAGACCCATTTCACGGCTCGAGTTTTGAACGGGCTCGATACCAAATGTAACACCCCAAACCCGCCCAAAGCGTTACGACTCAGATCTCGTATGCTACGGGTTGTACATTGAAAACTTTTCTTTGCGTTGGTTTTGGAAAGTATAAGTTAATTAGACCATATTTGAATAAATAAATATCATTTGAAAAAAAAAACAAACCTTGTATTATTATTTTGAATAATTAAACCTTAGATAAAGTTTCATAAGTTGCAAATATTAAAAACTATGTAGTGAAATATAACTATGGGGCCTTATTACAAAAAAAATATTCCCAAAATTAAAACTTAAAGAAAAACCAAAATATAACTATAGAAATAAAAAGTTGATGGTCCCTCGAGTCTGTCTCGGCTCCCATGTCCACGATCTACTGCTCATCTGAAAGAGTAGAGAAAAAAGGAAAGCGTGAGTCACCAAGACTCAGTGTATAAATCCCGAAAACACTGACATGAGGCCTACAAACACATTATGGGCCTTGGCCCATACATAGAGGCAACAATCGTAATTACATGATAAACAGTAAATGATGAATAGCCCAACCCATCCTAGAATTCCATCCTCTACACACCGGCCCGTACCAACCATCACACCTCGGGATTTCTACAATCAACCCTCCATCCGCTACACACCATAACGACGGTAGATCGCCTATTCTCGTTAGTCAGAATCATTAAACGTGGCATAGCCACCGATCACTATGTGACCTAACATTTATATAACGGGATTTCTACCACCGATCACTATTGTGACCTATCATGCACTTCCCCTTCATTATCATAATCCCACCCCATGCATACACACATAAAGAAAACATCATACAAAGCTTTCATATATTTCGATACACATAGAGATTTCTATGATTACGCACTGGCATCCTTGCCTAACCCTTTTAGGGTTTTATTCGACTATCTACACTGACCTATTATCCGGCTTTTAGCCCATAACATAAACATATATATACATTCATACAGATTATTTGTGTGTTAGAGATCTACACACACTTTGACATTGTTAGAACGACACTCTCTATGTCGACACTATCGTAAGTCGATACAAGCGCTACTTGCCTAAGGTGTTGTTCGTAAGCTAGGTCCACAACCCTTTGGCCAATCCCGTCTTCTTGACACAACTCGTTTCTTAAACTTAGGATTCTCTCCTTTGCCTGATCCATATTTAATTCCATCACAAGTCCTTGTCAGAACTACTATCACAACATATGATCGTTAATCCACATAATAAAGTTAAGATCTCGCATGCGATGAACGAATCTAGTGAAAATCTAGGGAAAATCACCTTACCTTAAAATCCCAAAATTGGAGACTAGCAATTTTCGGCTTTTAAATCTAGATGATCAAGTTTCTTTCAAATCCTGGAATGCCGCCCAAACGCAAAAGAGAGGAAATATTAGCTTCATTCAGCAGCCTTAACAACCAAGTGGCCATTCGGCCTTGTCTCTTAAAAACCGAAAGAGAGATTGAAGAGATAGGAAAATTGGCACTCACCTTAACACAGAGAATTCGACTACACCTTAGAGATTCCGGCTTTTTGAGAAGATCAAAAGAGAAGATGATAGGAAGAAATCTAAGTAGTTTCGGCTTTTAGTTGAAGAAATCGGAAAAGAATAGGGAGTATTCGGCTATGGAGATGAGAAGAGAGTTCAGGGTTTCATCTTTTGAAAGAAAAGATGTTGAGAAGATTGGGAGATTTCGGCTTTTGAAGGAATCAAAAGAAAAGAAATTTCAGAGGGAGACTAAGAATTTCGGCACAAAGAATGGAGAAAAGATTAGGGTTCAAATGCCGAAATTGATGAGCTATCCCCCCTATTTATAGAAATTTCGGCACTTACCTATCAAAACCCAAAAGTGCCCTTCCTGATAACTAAAGAATTAAGCCCATAAAAAGGAAAAATTCGGCACCCCTATAGCAATTAGAAACTGATTTCTTTACTCCTCTAGGTGATGGAATTTCGGCCAACTCTGTTCTTAGCAGATAGCTCCTAACTTTTCTCCTTTATCTAAATCTATTCATACCTTTAAAAGAAACCTAGATAGCACCACCTCTTCATTCTTTTATCAGCTCTTTATCCTTATTATCCATATTATTTAATCCTCCTATTTCCTAGCCCCAATGCCGTCCCCCCTTATTCCCCTTTTAAGTGCCGAACATGGCCCAAAATCATGGGCTCCTTGCGTCCAAGCTTGGCCCTCTTTCCTCTGCTAGTGACACCACCCTCTAGCTCCCTTGCAGCGCCACTAAATATTGGGCCACAGGCCCACCTTGATATTTTAAACATAGATACTACCTGTTAAACCCTATAATGCCCAAACAGAAAATTTAACTAAGGCTTCAGCCCAATCCTGAGCCCAATTTGGACCCATAATGCTCAAATTAACTCATTACACATATTCACCCATTAAATGCATAGGCCCAAAAATTCAGGATGTTACAGTTCTACCCTCCTTAAAGAAATTTCGTCCTTGAAATTTCCAACGAACTATTAATCATACTACCCAAGTCTCACCACTATGCTTTCGCTGCGAACTCTAATTCTAAAGCCAAAAGAAACACTTAGGATAATATGATAGAGTACGCACCAGTACTCGCATCTGGAGCGTCCTTGTCCCCTTGGCGACGTGCTGCATAGACCAAAGCTGGCTGCCTCGCCTCAGCATAACCTGGACCTCCACCTGGTGCTCTACGACCATGTCCTGTGCCATTGCCACCATTGGCTTGACCACGACCCCTTGGTGGTTGTTGACCACCTCTTCCCGATCGTGCATTCCCTTGACTCGTGAGCCCTTCATCGCGCCGTTCTTTGTCGGGACAGTTTCTAACTTGGTGGTTCGTAGATCCACACCTAAAGCACTTTCCACTACCCGCCCAACACTCACCTTCATGGAATTTACCACATCGAGCACACTACAGTATCGACCCGCAGCAGCACAGTCTCTCATCTCGTCTCGACCCGCGTCTCGACTGGGTCTTTCTCGACACGCCCATCTGCCCCTGATGATTCAAAATTTCTCTTACTTCCACCCCTATCTCTATCCCGATTTAGTCTTTCAGTCTGCTTCACCTCCTCAGCTATCTTAGCTTTCTCTACAAGCACAATGAATTCCCTTTTCCGCTGTGGTGCTATCAATACACGCAAATCATCCCTCAGACCATCTTCAAATCGAACACAACGTTCATGCTCTGTGGCCACCATTCCACGAGCATAACGGCTAAGGTGTAAGAATTCCGTTTCGTACGCAGCCACCGACCTACTTCCTTGCACCTAATTTAGAAATGCTCTACGCTGCGCATCCACATAACTTGTCCCAATGTATTTACTCTGAAATTCCGTTTTGAAGGAATCCCAAGTGATACGGTCAGCCACCGTACCATCCTTAACCGCAAGCCACCATTGATAAGCTTTGTCCCGCAGGAGAGATACAACCCCTTTCAACTTCTCCTCCTCCGTGAAATCCAAATCATCCATTATGTGCTCAACCGCCTCCAACCCATACTCAACTGAACTCGGGGCTATACCAGAAATTCCCTAAACACTTCGCCCCCATTGGTTCTAAGTCGCCCAAGATGCATTTTTGGGCTCCCGTGCCCATACCGCCCAAAGAACCCTCTCTAGAACCCTTAACATTGCCTGAGATACTGCATCATCACCGGTCGTCTGGTCTTGGAATTCCTCCTCCACAGCTGGTGGTACCGGTATCTCATTTCCAGATCCATGGCCAGACCCTACGGGTTCTGATTCCGTCATCCTACCCCTACCACGACCCCTTGGCAGACGTCCACGACCCCTTGTACTCATTCTACCGATTTGCGTCTATCTGATTAGAAATTTTATGAATTATTAGTTTTTTTCCACTGATTAACCACAAACAGTCTTATGAATAGTAGTTTTAGGAGTAGTTCTGTCAAATTCGCGATTATATCTACGATTCAGCCTCAAGTTTGTGTTTCCTAATTTTAGGGAGCACATACATTCATTCATCAATGTACAAGTGGCATCACAGTCATCATGTAAGGGTATTTTCGTCATTTCACTACCCAGGGGTATTTTCGTAATTTTATCCTACAGGGGTATTTTCTTCATTTTCCAAAATAGGGTTTCTTGGTGATTTTGCAAAATAAGGGTATTTTGGTAATTTTGCAACCCGAGGGAATTTCGATAATTTTTCAATCCGGGGGTATTTCGATAATTTTACAAATCAAGGGTATTTTGGTCATTTTCAAAACTAGTGGTGATTTTAGAAATTTTACAAAATAGGGTGGCTGATCCCTTTCTGTGTTTTAATTTTTTGGCACTCGCCAACAAGTCCTCATGGCTAAGGTGAGCAATCACTACGCACGGTAGGATTCCAAATAAGAGGAGGTGAGTCACTAGGATCGCTTAAATACCAAGCTCTCCTCGAATCAAATCCCTAGACATGCGTATGCTGTTTGCCACACCCCTATCTCGGCGACTTGTTCACTGTGTTTGTTTGGTTGGATTAAATCTTATGAATTTAGAGAGTTGTTTAAACTAAGCCTAAAGTCCGTCAATGTCTAATATACTAGCCTACGTCCATCAAGCCCATCAAGCCCAACATACATATCACATCCAAAAGTTCGAATACTTACTGCGTGGATCGGTTGCGGTGAGACTCGAAGGCCATTTCTCAACCCAAACTTTTCCAAATTCTTATCAACTTTAAAACAAGATTAGACCCATTTTACAAAGAGTTTCGAGTTTTGGCTCACGATACTAAAGTGTAACACCCCAAACCCGGCCCAAACGTTACGACCAGATCTGGTATGCTACGGGTTGTACATTGAAAACTTTTGCTGCGTTGGTTTTGGAAAGTATAAGTTAATTAGACTATATTTGAATAAATAAATATTATTTGAAAAAAAAAACAAACCTTGTATTATTATTTTGAATAATTAAACCTTAGATAAAGTTTCATAAGTTGCAAATATTAAAAACTATGTAGTGAAATATAACTATGGGGCCTTATTACAAAAAAAATATTCCCAAAATTAAAACTTAAAGAAAAACCGAAATATAACTATAGAAATAAAAAGTTGATGGCCCCTCGAGTCTGTCTTGGCTCCCATGTCCACGATCTACCGCTCATCTGAAAGAGTAGAGAAAAAAAGAAAGCGTGAGTCACAAGGACTCAGTGTATAAATCCGAAAACACCGACTGAGGCCATTAAACACATTATGGGCCTTGGCCCATACATAGAGGCAACAATCGTAATTACATGATAAACGAAGAAATGATGAATAACCCAATCCATCCTAGAATTCCATCCTCTACACACCAGCCCGTACTCAACCATCACACCTCGGGATTTCTACAATCAACCCTCCATCCGCTACACACCATAACGACAAACAGATCGCTATTCTGTTAGTCGGGAATCATTAAACGTGGCATAGCCATCGATCACTATGTGACCTAACATTTATATAACGTGGGATTTCTACCACCGATCACTATTGTGACCTATCATGCACTTCCCTTCATTATCATAATCCCACCCCATGCATACACACATAAAGAAAACATCATACATGCTTTCATATATTTCGATACACATAGAGATTTCTATGATTACGCACTGCATCCTTGCCTAACCCTTTTAGGGTTTTATTCGATTGTCTACCTGACCTATTATCCGTCTTTTAGCCCATAACATAAACATATATATACATTCATACAGATTATTTGTGTGTTAGAGATCTACACACACGATTACCGTTAGAACGACACTCTCTATGTCGACACTATCGAAGTTGATACAAGCGCTACTTGCCTAAGGTGTTGTTCGTAAGCCAGGTCCACGACGACCGGTGGCCAATCCATGCATCGACGACACACTCGTTTCTTAAACTTAGGATTCTCTCCTTTGCACGATCCATATTTAATTCCATCACAAGTCCTTGTCGAACTACTATCACAACATATGATCGTTAATCCACATAATAAAGATAAGATCTCGCATGCGATGAACGAATCTAGTGAAAATCTAGGGAAAATCACCTTACCTTAAAATCCTGAAATTAGAGACTAGCGATTTCCAGCTTTTAAATCTAGATGATCAGGTTTCCTTCAAATCCCGGAATACCGCCCAAACACAAAAGAGAGGAAATATTAGCTTCATTCGGCAACCTTAACAACCAAGTGGCCATTCGGCCTTGTCTCTTAAAAACTAAAAGAGAGATTGAAGAGATAGGAAAATCGGCACTCACCTTAACACAGAGAATTCGACTACCCCTTAGAGATTCTGGCTTTTTGAGAAGATCAGAAGAGAATATGATAGGAAGAAATCTAAGTAGTTTCGGCTTTTAGTTGAAGAAATCGGCAAAGAATAGGGAGTATTCAGCTATGAAGATGATAATAGAGTTCTGGGTTTCGTCTTTTGAAAGAAAAGATGTTGAGAAGATTGGGAGATTTCAGCTTTTGAAGGAATCAAAAGAAAAGAAATTGCAGAGGGAGACTGAGAATTTTGGCACAAAGAATGGAGAAAAGATTAGGGTTCAAATGCCGAAATTGATGAGCTATCCCCCCTATTTATAGAAATTTTGGCACTTACCTATCAAAACCCGAAAGTTCCCTTCCTGATAACTAAAGAATTAAGCCCGTAAAAAGGAAAAATTCGGCACCCCCTATAGCAATTAGAAACCGATTTCTTTACTCCTCTAGGTGATGGAATTTCGCCAACTCGTTTCTCGTGCAGATAGCTCCTAACTTTTCTCCTTTATCTAAATCTATTCATACCTTTAAAAGAAACCTAGATAGCACCACCTCTTCCTTCTTTTATCAGCTATTTATCCTTATTATCCATATTATTTAATCCTCCTATTTCCTAGCCCCAATGCTGTCCCCCCTTATTCCCCTTTTAAGTGCCGAACATGGCCCAAAATCATGGGCTCCTTGCGTCCAAGCTTGGCCCTCTTTCCTCTGCTAGTGACGCCACCCTCTAGATCCCTTACAGCGCCACTAAATATTGGGCCACAAGCCCACCTTGATATTTTAAACACAGATACTACCTGTTAAACCGTATAATGCCCAAACAGAAAATTTAACTAAGGCTTCAGCCCAATCTTGAGCCCAATTTGGACCCCTAATGCTCAAATTAACTCATTACACATATTCACCCATTAAATGCATAGGCCCAAAAATTCAGGATGTTACAGGGATTTTGGATTGAATAATGAAGGAGTATTGTGTTTTCGCGGAAGAATTTGTATGCCTAAAGATTCGGAATTGAGACAAATAATTCTGCGTAAGGCGCATAGTAGTCCATATGCTATGCACCCCAGGGGAAATAAGATGTACCGAGATCTCCGTGAACAGTATTGGTGGCCAGGGTTGAAACAGGAGGTTACCGACTTCGTGAGCAAGTGCTTGACATGTCAGCAGGTGAAGGTGGAACATCAATTGCCTTCAGGGTTGCTATAACCGGTGAAAATTCCATTATGGAAATGGGAAAGGATAACGATGGACTTTGTTAGTGGGTTACCCTTAACGCCTACTAAGAAAGATTCCGTATGGGTAATAGTGGATCGGTTGACGAAGACTGCTCATTTCTTGCCTGTTCGTACGGATTATCCATTGCAGAAGTTGGCCAAGTTGTATGTAGCAGAGATCGTGAGGTTACATGGGGTACCAGTGTCTATCATATTAGACAGGGATCCTAGGTTTACATCACGGTTTTGGAAGGCTCTACATGAAGCTTTGGGTACAAGGTTAAATTTTAGCATGGCGTTTCATCCGCAATCAGATGGTCAGTCGGAGAGAGTGATCCAGATTCTAGAAGATATGTTGAGAGGCTGTGTGATCGATTTTAGAGGTAGTTGGGATGATTCCCTACCATTGGCAGAGTTTGCATACAACAACAGCTATCAATCCAGCATCCAGATGGCACCCTACGAGGCGTTGTATGGTCGTAGGTGTCGTACTCCTACTTGTTGGACTGAGCTGGGAGAGCGACAGTTGTTGGGTCCTGAGTTGATCTTGGAGACGGAGGAAAAAGTTAAGGTAATTCGGGCACGGTTAAAAGAAGCTTCGGACAGACAAAAATCGTACGCGGATCTGAAGCGTAAGGATATAGAATTTGCGGTGGGTGATCAGGTCTTTTTGAAGGTTTCACCTTGGAAGAAGATTTTTAGATTTTGGCGGAAAGGCAAGTTGAGCCCTAGGTTCATCAGACCATATCGTGTACTGAAGCGTGTTGGGCCAGTAGCTTATCAGCTTGAGTTACCTCCGGAGTTAAGCTAGATACATGGTGTATTCCATGTCTCTATGTTAAGGCGTTATCATTCGGATCCATCTCATGTTGTGCCGGTGGAGGAAGTTGAATTAAGACCTGACTTGTCTTTTGAAGAGGAGCCAGTACAGATTTTAGAGTGGGACGTTAAGGTGCTGAGAAGGAAGTCGGTTCCGTTAGTCAAAGTATTATGGCATAATCACGGATCAGAGGAAGCTACATGGGAGCCAGAGGACGCGATTCGGCAGCAATATCCTCATCTATTTTAATCAGGTAAAATTTTGAGGCCGAAATTTCTTTAAGGGGGGTAGAATTGTAACATCCTGAAATTTAGAATTTATGTGTTGCATTATACCATGCGATAGGTTAGTTAAAAATATTGATTGTGTATGTTTAGGGGTCCTAAGAAGGTTCGGGGTTGAATAGGGCCTTAGCAAAATTTTTATGTTTAAGCACCTTAAGGAGAGATAGGTAAGTGACATCAAGGCTTAAGGAAATAAGAGAGTAATTGCTAGCATAAATGAGCATATGGCAAGGAGGTTGTGGCGTCACATGAAGAGCATGGAGGGAAGAGGTTCAAATCCCACCTAGTGCAAATTATTTTGACTAAATTTTTGTGCTTCTTCCCAAAGTGTCGGCCATGGTAGTATTTTTGGTAAGGGAGACTTTTTAATTATGGAAAGATGGCTAAAGAAATATGGTATGGAGGAAAAAAAGGGAAAATGAAGGAAAGAATCAAAAGAAAAAGGCAAGAGAAGGGAACATGTTGGCTTATTATGGGGGTGATGTTTTGGAAAGAATATTTTGGTCAACATTCACCCTTTAGGCAAATGTGTCACACGGTTTTGTGAGGGGGAAGGGAGAGCCGAATTTTCCTTTAGCTTTTGCTAGTTTAGTGCATGAGAAGTATATTTTCTTTTGTTTGAACATTTTGTGTTTTTTTCTAAACCTTTTTCCTTTTTCTTGCCGAAACACATTAGGCCAAAATAGTTCATTTTGATCCTTTGTTTTGCCGAAACACTAAAGTCATTTTGGTACTCTCTTTTCCAATTTCTTTTCTCCTTGCCTTGGCTGAAACCTCCTAGTCCATTTGGTCATTTTTCTTCCTAGCTTTGTCGTGACCCTCAAATCACTTTTGCTCATTTTCTTTTGATGGTCGAAACTCCCTAATTCCTCTTGGGTTATCACTTCTTTTCCTATTCACTATTCCTTCAATCTTTCTCCATTTCTCCCTATTAACCGAATCTTAATCTTCTCTTCTTCATCTTGCAAGTTGGACATTTTCTTCCTTGATTAAATCGGGTAAATGACTTTATTCTAATCTTTTCATTCTCTTTTCTCTCTAGTCGAATAATTGTTCTTCGTCATTTGGTTATTTCATATTATTTCTAAACCGAAATGGTGTTTTCTATACTCCCTCATATCTTAATCGTTATCTTGTTGTAGTGTAATAGTGGGAAAGCCAAATCAATTATCTTTGACTCATCCGTAACCATAAGTACAATCGTTGGGAATCGGTTTTACCATCGTTAAGGTAAGAGATTCGTCATGGTTCATTTTGATCTATCTCGTTACTCGATTAGTTTACTAAACGGAATGATGGATTTGACTAATCGTTTATTTTAGGGACTATATCGATCATTCCTATACACTTGTTGATCATACGGAAATAGTGGTAAGCCGAACCTATTTCCTTAGATAATCGTTTTATATCATCGTAATATTATTTTGATTAAGATTTTTCCAATGGAGGCAAGTGGTACTGATTCGAAAGGGAAAGCAATTGGAGATCACAAAAGGAGTGGATTTGCTATTCCTACTCCTAAGTTTAAGCGTAGAGCGGTTTCGGCGGTTCGAGATTTTCCACCGGGTTGTGGACCATCATCCGGTGAGAATAGATAAATCGTGGTCGTTCACGATATCGAGGGTAAGCGTTTCAATAGATCGCTTGGTTTAGATTTAGATTAATAAAAATCTCGTTCATTAGATTAATCGAGTATTATGTTGTCATAGGTGCCGACGATCAAGAGAGTTTGATGCTTACCGTAATCAGGTGTGTAATCTCACACCGCAATTCCGTAGATTATGATTCAGTAACAAGTTTGATAGATGATTGTTATTATTATAAGGCTAAAAATCGTAATATGACATAAATCAAGAAATTGCTTAAATTTCATTATTTCTAAAGATTTATCAAAATCGGTGTTAATTTGTATAAATTACTGAAATGCCTCTATGGGCCAAATTATCAAAATGCCCCTATGGGCCGAATTACCGAAATGCCCCTATAGGCCGAATTACTGAAATGCCCCTATGGGCCGATTTGTTAAAATGCCTTAGTGGGCCAAATTATTATATTGCTTTAAAGGGGCGACTCATTAAAAGTATACAATAGATTAGTGATTGTTATTATGTATGTTGCATCTCTACATATTGCATGGGATGGGAAAATTGAATGAAGAGAATCAGAGTTGGTGGCATTGCCACAATTTGTTTATTAATGTGCTTGGTTATGACTCTGGTGGTTCAACCACAAAAATATTATAAATGGCAGTTTGACTACAAATTGGAGAGAATGGCGGGGTGGGTTGACTTGATCCCCACAAGAGAGATTGGCTGGTCGGGGGAGAGATTGGCTGGATGGGATGGGTTGCATTCATGTCATTTATTTATTACTTTGTAATGGGCTTAGTCCCAAGATGTTTCTATACGGGTTCAGGCCCAATGGATAACGGTAAGGGGATTATACACTGAGTTCTAGTAACTCACCCCATTTCTGTAACACCCTGGTTTAGGGGCTGTGCGTATGGGGTATAAATCAAGTGTTAGTAGGTTTTTGGGAGTGCTTGGTTGAGTTTTAGAGGCTCTAAGAATGTTGGGATGAGAAGGGAAGGCTTTGGAAAATTTAGATTTTTAGGGTAAAAAGGAATTGGGCCTAGGAGAATTGAGCCCAATGGGCCTTAGGCGTAGTAGCGTTTAAATTTTTGGAGAACAAGAGACCGGCTTAAATGCAAGTTAGACTTATTAGGTAAGTTATTTTGGAAGGTTAGAGGGCTTCTATGAAGTCCCGGGATCAAATATTAGCTTTGGGGAAATTTTGGTTTTAGGTGCAAAAAACCCTGGAAGTTGGCAGGTAGGCCTTAAGAATAAAATGTGGGGAAAAATGACACAAGTGGAGTGTGTGGTGTAGTGGCAAAGTGACGCCACATAAGAGGCAAGGGAGTGACGCCACAAGGGAAGGAAGGAGGTCCAAGGACACAAGAGGAGCTTGTGGCCAAGTGGCTAGCGGCGTGGATTATGTTGCAAGGAGCACAGGTTCGAATCTCATGACAAGCAATGGAGTATTTATTTTGCGGATTGGACTGGCAAGAGTTTCATTGAATTTAAACTCTCTTGTGAAAGGATCCCACATCGGAAAGACACAAAGAATGAAGGTGAAGTGCTAGCTATATAAGGAGCATCCTAGGAGGAGAGTAAACACATCTTGGAGGGCGTTTGGGCACAAGAGTGATCGGAGCGGATTAGCCCCAGAGTCCTATCACTTTTGGCCGATTGTATAGGGGAGAAGAGCCTATCGCTGGGAACCTTTTGTAAGTCCGTTAGTCTGCGGGTGCAGAAGCAGAAGTAGCGTTTCGGGTTTTGGTATCATTTAGGTAGTGCTTAAAGCTGGACCGGGATCGGAGAGGACAAGGTGGCCCATGCCGAGGATGATGTTCAATTATTCCATGCTTAATTTTGATATAAGTACTTTATTTGAATTGTTGGGTTGTAATAAAGGCCATTTTATGTTTTTGGTATTACTTTAACTATGGTTTATTTAATTTAAATTGCTACGTGAAAATGATTTATGGTTTGCAACCTATTTATTCAAATTGGATATTATAAACTAAAGTTTTAAAAATGAATGAGTTAAATAGCAAAGTTTTATTCCAAAGATATGTTTTCCAAAAAATTCAGCAAACTACGATGTTTTATTTTAAGATTTTCAACCGTCTTTTCCAAAGTGACATAACCGATTCGGTCGTAGTGAATGGGCGGGTTTGGGGATGTTCTGATTTAATATCGAGCCGAGTTCAAAACTCGGCTTTGAGGGTTTTGGGCCCAAAAACATTTTCAAAGTGGGCTTTTCAAAAATATAGGTTTTTATGAAAAGGTTTTCGAGTTAGGTGGCATGGCACTGTACCTCAGACCGAAGTCCACGGTAAGTACCCCTTACTATTGCTTGTGAGTTATTGATGTGATCGGATGATTGCAATAGTGGATTACTTTAGAAACCGAAACTTTGATTGCTCGAAAGAACGACTTCCGAAACTTGTTCATAAAATTTGCTCGTGGATTAAAGCAGTGGAACAAAATTTCTAATGCATAAAACTTTTAATCAGTTAAATCGCGACGCTAGATATGAGTTCTAGGGGCGTGGTCGTATTTCTCGTGGACGTGGTAGAGGCGATTTTGGTGATTGTTTGTTTTGTTGCTCGTAAAGTATGTTAGCTCTTGGAGATCGAGAGCGCAAATGATAGCGTAGTGGAGAGAATTGGTCGTTAGTTTAGACAAGTAATTTCGAGGACGAAATTATTTTAAGGAGGGTAGAATTGTAACACCTGGTTTAGGGTCGTGTGCGTATGGGGTATAAATCAAGTGTTAGTAGGTTTTGGGAGTGCTTGGTTGAGTTTTTTAGAGGCTCTAAGAATGTTGGGATGAGAAGGAAGGCTTTGGAAAATTTAGATTTTTAGGGTAAAAGGAATTGGGCCTAGGAGAATTGAGCCCAATGGGCCTTAGGCGTAGTAGCGTTTAAATTTTTGGAGAACAAGAGACCGGCTTAAATGCAAGTTAGACTTATTAGGTAAGTTATTTTGGAAGGTTAGAGGGCTTCTATGAAGTCCCGGGATCAAATATTAGCTTTGGAGAAATTTTGGTTTTAGGTGCAAAAAACCCTGGAAGTTGGCAGGTAGGCCTTAAGAATAAAATGTGGGGAAAAATGACACAAGTGGAGTGTGTGGTGTAGTCGCAAAGTGACGCCACATAAGAGGCAAGGGAGTGACGCCACAAGGGAAGGAAGGAGGTCCAAGGACACAAGAGGAGCTTGTGGCCAAGTGGCTAGCAGCGTGGATTATGTTGCAAGGGAGCCTGGGTTCGAATCTCATGACAAGCAATGGAGTATTTATTTTGCGGGTTGGACGGCAAGAGTTTGATTGAATTTAAACTCTCTTGTGAAGGGATCCCACATCGGAAAGACACAAAGAATGAAGGTGAAGTGCTAGCTATATAAGGAGCATCCTAGGAGGAGAGTAAACACATCTTGGAGGGCGTTTGGGCACAAGAGTGATCGGAGCGCGGATTAGCCCCAGAGTCCTATCAGTTTTGGCCGATTGTAGGGGAGAAGAGCCTATCGCTGGGAACCTTTTGTAAGTCCGTTAGTCTGCGGGTGCAGAAGCAGAAGTAGCGTTTCGGGTTTTGGTATCATTTAGGTAGTGCTTAAAGCTGGACCGGGATCAGAGAGGACAAGGTGGCCCATGCCGAGGATGATGTTCAATTATTCCATGCTTAATTTTGATATAAGTACTTTATTTGAATTGTTGGGTTGTAATAAAGGCCATTTTATGTTTTTGGTATTACTTTAACTATGGTTTATTTAATTTAAATTGCTACGTGAAAATGATTTATGGTTTGCAACCTATTTATTCAAATTGGATATTATAAACTAAAGTTTTAAAAATGAATGAGTTAAATAGCAAAGTTTTATTCCAAAGATATGTTTTCCAAAATTCAGCAAACTACGATGTTTTATTTTAAGATTTTCAACCGTCTTTTCCCAGTGACATAACCAGATTCGGTCGTAGTGAATGGGCCGGGTTTGGGGATGTTACAATTTCCTTAACCCTTGCAGGTAATGCTCAGTGATGTGGACTTGGGCCATGGATGACTTGGTGGAGGCCATACTTCAGAAATGGTTTTTATTGAACTTTAGATTTCTATTTCCGTTCACTTTAGTACTTTTACTATTTTGGGTTTTTATGTTGTAATAAGGCCTCTGGAATATTTTTTTTTATTTTTGCTTTATGTTTTGACGTACTTACTATATTGCTTGAATTGTTTTAAATGGGGATCTTTCTAAAAATTTAAATAAAGGTTTTTCCAAAATAGATTAACAAATGGATTTCATAACAAACTTTTTTTCAAATATTTTAACTCGGAAATTTTCTTTCGAATTATTAACGAAATTTTCAAAAGTCACGGTTTTATAAGATTACTAGTTCAAAATATCGATTTATCAATCAACCTTCGAGATTAGTTGTATTTTATCAAATATTTCAAATCAAACTTGTTTTCTTGATTATAACAGATTAATACCTATTATAGTACGAATCAAAAGGATTTTACACGTTTTCTCATGTGACATGTCAGATCTGGTCATAACGCATGGGCCGGGTTTAGGGTGTTACAGACGTGTTCTGGGTCCGGAATTGGTTTTTGAAACGGAAGATAAGGTTCGGTTGATACGGGATCGTCTGAAAGCGGCATCTGATAGGCAAAAATCCTACGCTAATTTGAAGAAAAAGGATATTAAGTATTCTGTAGGGGACTTAGTCTTTCTCAAGGTCTCACCATGGAAGAAGGTCTTGAGGTTCGGCCGCAAGGGTAAGCTGAGCCCTCAGTTTATTAGGCCGTACCGTATTCTGAAATGAGTGGGGCCAGTCGCATATCAGTTAGAGCTTCCTCTGAAGTTGGATCGCATTCATGATGTATTCCACCTCTCAATGTTGAGACGCTACCGCTCTGATACCACACATGTTGTTCCTATTGAGGACATTGAGGTTAGACCAGATCTGACATTTGAGGAGGAGCCGGTTCAGATTCTGGATCGCGACATTAAACTGCTTCGAAGGAAGTCTATCCCCTTAGTGAAGGTGCTGTGGCGGAATCATAGCACTGAGGAGGCCACTTGAGAGCCAGAGGATTCGATGCGTCAGCAGTATCCTCACCTCTTTTGATCAAGTAAAATTTTGAGGACGAAATTTTCTTTTAGGGGGTAGAGTTGTAATGCCCCGGTTTTCCATTATTTTTGACTTTTGTAGTTTCAAGACACAAATATCTATCTACTTTAGTGGTTGAGTGATTTGGGTGTGTTTGGGTGTGTCTGAGAGGTCCCAAGTTCAAGTCTCAACTTGGGTAAATTTTGGTATTTTTATGAATAAAACCCAAACTCTGGCTAATAGGCTTATAAGTTAAAGTGTGTAAGTAATTAACAGAATGGGCCTGCTGGTTTGGTGGTTAAGTGGAGTGTTGGAGATGTTGGTGGTCTTGAGTTCGAATCCCTGCGTGAGCATTTTTTTTTGCCTGTCACGTCCAAAGAGTTTGTGTTGGATTAGAAATCTGATAGTAGGGAGAGAATTAAGGGGAGAGATTAGGGGGTTAGCAGATTTCCTTTTTCGAAATTCTAGGCTATCACCCGTTCCCAAAATTTCCTGACGCCATTCTTCTTCTCCTCCTCACCTTGCTGCCAATTTTTTCCCCCTTCCTTTGACTCTTTGCTGCCGAAATTTTACTCTCCCTTCCCCACTCTCTCCATTTCTTTTACAAATCGTCCCGTTGTGTGCAGCCGTCATTCCGCTTGTTCGGTAAGTTTTACTTAAGTTTTATCTTGAATATGATCGTGGATAAGTGACTTAAGAAAAGTGGTTATTTTGATTGTTAGGAGTCAATCAAGCGACTGAATATCGTCCTCAATCGACGAGTTGAGCACGTGGAATTCTCGTTTCGATCGAAGGTAAAGGTTCATTAATTAGGGATGGACGCCTCGTTACAAATCCATTTAAATCTCGGTTATGTTACTAAAATTGGGGCTTTGATTTGTCAAATATAGGTTCTGGAGTGCTTGGGAGTCGTTTTAGCTTCAATCGAACCCAGGTGTGTACCAAAAAAAGTAGAAAATAAGGTTTCAGCGGAAGCCGAAAACCATTCTGTCGATGCCACACGGGTGTGTGGTCGCCCGTGTGGTAGGCCGTGTGCAAGACTGTTAGTCACCACACGACCGGGTGATCGACGAGCCAGGTCGTGTGCGAGCGACACGGCCGTGTGATGGCTGGGCAAGGCCGTGTGCGACACACGGTGTCGACCAATTGGGCCGTGTTGGCCACACGGGCATATAGGGGCCCACACGGGTGAACCACACGGGCGTGTGGAATTTTGGGCCAGGCCGTGTGGCCAATTTGGGCCGTGTGGACCACACGGGCGTGTGGGCCCACACGGGCAGGCCACATGGGCGTGTGAGCCCATTTTTCTGGAAAACTCTGTATGGTTACACGGGTCGCCCAAGTCGACTGTGAACCTACTGTAGGGTCGGTAAGCAATACTTAGACCCCTAAATGAATGATCTCTCTGTCTGATTTCTGTACTAAGCACGTATACTGATCTAAATATCTAAGTTAATAGCATGTCATTCTTGTATGTTGCATTGCATCGGGGTGGGTTGATTATGATTGGAGGAAGTATCTGAAAGGCTCTTAAACCTGTTATCTGGTAGCTCAGCTGCAAATTTACGATTATGTGCCGCTTTCGGTACAATGGTGTGTGTAAATTTGGGTGGGTTGATTTTATCCCCACATGGTTTGTAGGGTTGGGCGGAGTTGGTGTGTAGAGGCTGGTGGGTAGGACTGCATTATCCGCATATTTTGTGCGAGAAAGGGCCAAGGCCTGTAATATGTCCGATTCAGATTCGAGTGGACTAAGGTCCACACTGCTTTGTAATGGGCTCAAACCCGAGCTCATGAAAACCATATCGCTATCTAATATTTCGTGTGTATGTTTTTACGTGGGGATTACACATGAGTTTGTGAAAACTCACCCTTTTGATTTAATCTATTTAGGTAATCCCGGCCCGATGAAGCGGATCGGTGCGTGAGAGGACTCGATAGTGACCACGGTTCTGGATATTTTCTTTTATGGTTTATTTTAATTATGATTTGGTTATATTTGGGTAAATTTCATGTTATAAGGCCTTTATGGATTTTTGCTTAAAATTTGGGATTTCTATATTAATGAACTGCTAGCATTAGGATAAGACGCGAGTTTCAAAATAAACAAATGTTTTATCAAATACACACGAACTTGCAAATTATTTTAAAAGCTTCCGCAACTTATAATGTTTTGAAAATGGATAATAATTAAATGACACGTTTTGACGAAAGCCTAAGATATTTACAAATGGTTTCAACGTAGTTAAGTTTTCTAAAGCACTATCATGTGACGCCTCCAGATTTGACCATAACGTCTAGGCCGGGTTTGGGGTGTTACAGCAACAATTAAGGTGCAGGGGACACATGGCCAGAACACACGCCTATGGGGCAAGCCGTGTGTCACACACGGCCTAGACACACGCCCGTGTGTCTATCCGTGTGGACAAAAACAAGGCTATTTACCAAGCCAATTTGTCACCCTTTTATGCACACACCTACACAATAAAACATAGCACCAATCCAAGCAATTACATTCAACCAATTAAACCACACATCATTCACACGCTACCATTTACCACATACGAACATCACATACATATCGACTTAAACCATGCAAATTTCCACAACCATGAAAACATCATCATATGCATATATACTTAGCCAATATTAGCCAATTCCAAATGGCCATTTACAAAATGAATTATCAACCAATATAGGCCAACACATTAGGCCAATTAAATTATGACACATTACAAAATAACCAAGTCCCTATACATGCCATAACCCAAAATGTTAAATTCATCGGTACCCAAAATAATCAGTTGATAGTGTGATGGAGTCTCCGACGATCCCCAAATTCGAGCTAGCTTGGTGACACTATAAAACAAGGGAAAAGAAAGAGGAGTAAGCTATATAGCTTAATAAGTTCCCATGCAAATAATAGGCATCATAACCAAACATTTAACATTCAATTAATATGATGATAATTTGCATAAATATTATTAAGATCTTATAATCACAACTTACTCAATCATAACCTTACCGAGGGTTCATCACATAACGAGCTCATTACATATGAGTTTTACGTACATACCTGAGTCATCTCGAATTGGATTTACACACAATTCATCTTTGACATACTCGTTAATTTACCCGTTGAACCATTTGGAATACTAAGGATACTCGGGAGTCCTGTACACACAGTACCATACCAATGCCATATCCCAAATATGGTCTTACATGGGATCTCGTATCAATGCCAATAGCCCAGCTATGGTCTTACACAAAGTTTCATATCGATGCCATATCCCAGATATGGTCTTACACAAAGTCTCACATTGGTGCCATATCCCAGATATGGTCTTACACATAGTCTCAATAACCTTAATGTCATGACATTTGTATCCTATCTATTCCTAAGGTTCAACCGGGATTTTACGCTTGTCGAAACTTTATCGAATACGTCCAAGGGTCAATCAAAATTCACACAACAATAAAGCATTTAAAAACATAATTAAAACAATGCATTATTTACATAAGAACTTACCTCGGTACAAAAATAGTAGAAATATGACCTAATCGTCAAACACCTTATTTTTCCCTCGATCTAGGTCCGAACCTCGTTTCTCTTGATCTATAATAGAAAATTTAACTCATTTATTATTCACGTTATTCAATTCAGTCTAAAAATTATATTATGGCAAAATTACATTTTTGCCCTTAAACTTTAACATTTTTACATTTTGGTCCCTAGGCTCGTATAATGAAACATATTCAATTTCTTCGATTCCCAAGCCTAGCCGAACCTCTTTCATACTTATAACAGCCCACATTTTTCATTTAATCACACTTTTACACACATTTTATATAACCTTTTTGCAAATTGGTCCTTTTGACATTTTCATTCAAAAATCACCTAGCAAAAGTTGTTTATCATACACTAAACACACATTTCCTACCATTAGACATCAAAATACACACATATCCAACATGGGTCAAACCCTATACCTTAATCATTTCTCAAATTAATGGTAGAAATAGATAGATCGAGTTACAAGGATTTCAAAAACATGAAAATCATTAAAAACGGGGCTAGAACAGACTTACAGTCGAGCTTGAAAGTGGCTAAACCCTAGCTATGGCTTCCCTTCTAAATTTTGGCACAAGCAAGAAGACGATGGACTAAATTTTAGCTTGATTTTTGCTTTTTAATTCATTTAATTACTAAATGACCAAAATGCCCTTTTCTTAAAACACTAAAATTCTCTTACCTTATGTCTATTTTTGTCCAACTTAAAGTAAAATGGTCTAATTACCATCTAAGGACCTTCAATTTAAAATTTCATAACAATTAGACACCTCTAGCATGTAGAACTCAACTTTTGCACCTTTTACAACTTAGTCCTTTTTGCTAAATTGAGTGCTCAAACGTCAAAATTTTCGAACAAAATTTTCACAAAATCACTCCATAAAATTGTAGACCATAAAAATGCAATAAAAACAAGTTTTTCTACGTCAGATTTGTGGTCCTGAAACCACTGTTCTGACTAGGCCCAAAATCAGGCTGTTACAAATATGAACCACGAGTTGATCTTTTAACCCTAACATATTTTCTTCCAAGTATCTATTTTTATTATTTTTAGTTAATTTCTTTCATTGATTTTTATTTTTATTTCTAGTGTTTCTTGCTCCTATTTTCATTTTGGACATTCATTCCAAAGTTATGTGTTAAGTATTTGTTCTAGCATAATAGTTGTACTCTTGTAAGTTCTAATCAACTTCCCTGTGGATTGACCTCGGACTCCCTAGATTTTATTACTTGTATAACTTGCACTTGAGTTGTAAACTTAGAAAGTTTCTGTCAAGTTTTTGGCGCTATTTCCAGGAAGGTAAGATTTAGTTTACAAGTTTATAAGTATTTTTTTTCTTTATATATATTTGGCTGGTTCTACAGCCTATAGTATTTTTCTTTATTTAATCTTTTTTTCTTTTAAAAGGATGGTTGTACCGCTTGATTTGTTTATGTATATTTGGCACCGTGATTTTAATTCTCATCGTTTAGTTAGAAAGAATTGTGAAAACCGTGTTGGTATTTTGACTGAGACACCTCTACATTCACCTATCATGGATGAAATTAAAAGAGATTTTGATGAAAATGAGATTCGAAAAAGGCGCACCATGCTTGATTACTTGCAACCTCCTCAGAACTCAACACCCTCTTGCTTTATTTTTCCTTTGAATGCAAATAACTTTCGGTTCAAATCTGGTATGATAACTTTACTTACTAATTTCCATGGCTTAGAGTAAGAAAGTCCTTACATACATTTTAAAGATTTTGATGAAGTATGTGCCACTTTTAATGATCCACCTTATGCTAATAAAATTGATAAACTCAAATTATTTCCTTTTTCTTTAAAAGATAAGGCAAAAAATTGGTTTAATAATTTAAAACCAAGATCAATTGGCAATTTGTAAGAAATGCAAACTGAATTTTTAAAGAAAAATTTTCCAACATAAAAAATCAATGCTTTTAAAAGACATATTCAAAATTTCTTGCAAAATTCAAATAAACCATTTTTTCAATGTTAGGAACGTTTCAAAGATTTGTTAAGTTCTTGCTTGCATCATGGTTTTAAAAATTAGCGGACTTTAAGTTTCTTTTATGAAGGTTTAACTCTTGAAACTAAACAATTTGTTGAGATAATGTGTAACAGAGAGTTCCTTGATAAAGAAACTGTAACACCTCATTACCTAACTCGATCACTAGGTCCACGTTACAAGGTGCCACATTCATTGTCGGAGCAACTACAATCAATAATACTAAATTCAACATCAGGGGTTCCTTGTTGCGACAAAACTCTCTGGCATATGCTTGTTGTGACCACGAGTATACGTTGTCATGACATGATTCTTGGTCTATTCCTCATCGCGATGTTAGGGGCATGTCGTTGCAACGTGACTCACTGTTTCCAAAAATGATCAGTTTGAAACAAGTTAAAAATACCTATAATAACATATAACATCTCATTCACAACCAAAACAACAATATTCCAACAACATATGAGACAAAACATACCAAAATGATACTTCAAAGTGACATTAAGTAACCAAGTTCTAAATTTGACCATTTATGATACAAAACCGGTTTAAACTTTAGGGTGCATACAATTATTCATGGAATATTTGATTACCTAATGTAACACCCCTAACCCGTATCCGTCGCCAGATTAGGGTTAAGAGGCATTACCAGACAAACGAAATTTTTTACAGACATTTCATATTATAACACATCAAATGCAATCAAAGAGTCCCTTTACTAGATTAACGTGACCTTAAACATGCTTTAGAATAGGGCCAGGACTAAACCGAACACATACAGAAATTCTCAGAAATTTAAAAGTTTTTCTAAGTAACAGAGGTCACACGCCCGTGTGGGCAGGCCGTGTGCCTCCCACGGCCTTAACACGCCCGTGTGTCAAAGCCGTGTCAAAACAGGGCATACATACTGACTTGTCCATACTTCACCCGTGGTCGATCCTGACTTGTACCACACGGCCAGTCACACGCCCGTGTGTCCAGCCCGTGGTCGATCCTTACTTATTTTGAATTTCAACCACGAGGGACACGGTCGAGCCACACGCCCGTGTACTCAACCGTGTGGGAAAATATAGGCCATTTTCAAGGCCAAATTGCCACCCACACAAGAGTCATCCCTACAAGCATAAACAAGCATATTTCTCAATACAATTGGCAACCAAAAGCACACCAAATGGTCATCATATTATCCCACTCAATCTCATTTCTATTCATGCCAATTTGTATACTAATTTGCACAACCAAAATCTCATGTATAACCATGCATATAATCATTTCATTGATCACACATATGTGCTCATATAGCATCAATTTGCTTACTATAATTTTGACTATTTCATAGGCATATAATCATACCAAAACCAACATCATATGGCATAGCATCACATACCAAAACACAATCACTTATCTAGCCATATCACATGGCTATATACACCTATCTCAATACATTTCCAAAACAACTAGCCTATACATGCCATACTTAATATATACATTTCCAAAAGGTACCAAAATGAGCTTAGGTAGTGTGATGATGATCCTCGACTGTCCCAAGCCTTCAGTAGCTTTGACGATCTATAAAACAGAACAAACACACACAAAGTAAGCTTTCAAAAGCTTAGTAAGCCATATACAAATAAACTTAGTATATAAGCATTCAAGACAATAATAAATATGATTTCACTAATAGCTCAATTGCATAGACATGATTCTTCTTGGCACATTTACTTAACCATTCATCTTTCATTCTTGCATATCACCATATACTTTATTGGAACATAACTTGTCCATTCATGTAACACATTTGCATTCTCATATTCAAATACATAACTCATCTAGGTAAGTTTATGAATATACTTACCTTCTTATACACACAATGTGTACATATCAAATGTACCTGAAACAGATATACAAATCATATAGTCGTTCGTTTCTTGGACTTGCCCGTTGAACCATTCGAAATCTAATAGGATACTCAGAGTGATCAGAATAGTCGTACAACGCCAACGTCCTAGACGTGGTCTTACATGTAATCAGATATCGATCCCACTATCCCAGACAGGGTCTTACATGAATCAATACGATGCCAATGTCCCAGACATGGTCTTACACGTAAATCTCAAATTGATGCCAACGTCCCAGATGTGGTCTTACACGAAATCTCGAATCAATGCTAATGTCCCATATGTGGTCTTACATGATTTCACATATCGGACACCTATGTCATGACATATACTATCCTATCTATTCCTAGGTTCAAACGGGACTTCTCGGACATTAACCATCTCTCGATACTTTCTCGAAATCCATATATTCATCATTTCGAGTATTATTCATAGCAATTCAAATTTCATATATTCACAAATAAATCAATTCAAATACATTTATTTGTATATCGACTTACCTCGGATTCAGATATTCGATCGAATTCGGTTATTCGACTACTTTCGCTTTCCCGCGATCTAAGTCCGTTTTCTTCGGTTCTTGATCTATTCATATTAAAATTTAGCCCTTTTATTCATCAACTCATTCAATTCAATCCAAAAACATATATTTAGGGCAATTTGCAAATTAGCCCTCACATTTTCACATTTGGACAATTTAGTCCCTATTTCACAAAATCACAAAATACACATAATTTCAAGTTACCCATGCCTAGCCGAATTCTCATGTAACTCATACAAGTCCTTACATTTCATTTATTTCACAATTTAGTCCTTCAAAATATTATTTTCTCAATTAAGTACAAATTACTCAAAATCACAAAAACTTCAAAGACAAAACTTGTTAATCTATCACATATAATTCATAATTCATCCTCAAACATCATAAAACTCGTGTTCATGAAAGACACATTTCAAAAACATCATCAATTCTCAAAATTAAGACATGGGTTTCAAAGTTTACGAAGCAACGATTGCAAAAACGTAGAAATTATCAAAAACCGAAGTCAAAACTTACCTTAATTAAGCCAAACCATAACCGAAACCCTTGAAAGCTTTTGTTCTTTCTTTTTCTTTTCTTATTTTCGGTCATAACAAAAATATGAACATAAAGATGGTGGCTTTTAAATGTTGGTTTAATATATCATATATATTATTATAACAATTATAAATTTTCTAACCTTAATAATAATATATAAATCTTAAAATCAAGGTCCACCACCGTCCACTAGCCTTATAAATGGCTAAATTTCCTCTTAAGGGCTCTACCTTATAAAAACAATAACAAATTAACACTTACACTATAATTAGTCCTTTTTGCAAATTAAGCACACATACAATCAAATTAGATCACGAAACTTTCACACATGCTTAGTCATGTATTGCAGACACAGAAAATAATATTAAAATATTTTTATGACTCAGATTTGTGGTCTCGAAACCACTGTTCCGACTAGGGTCTAAACCGAACTGTTACACCTAAAGTCATGCTTCTGTTGCGCTACTCTAATCATTAAGTCATCAGCATAATTCGTAAATTGAATTTTTAACAAGCAAATATTCTAAAAGCTTCAATTGAACATTCATGCAAGTGAAAAGGTATTTAAAAGTTATATTTGAAAGGATTTTAGAAACTATTTTATTTAAAAACAAATGACGAAATCTAAATCGTAATGTAGTAAAATGTTGGAAAACATCCTTTCATAAGGTTGAAAATAGTATAGTAGAGTAATATGTATAAATCTTGTTTAGGAAGATTCATTAAAACATCATGCATCTCTTCATAAAATTATTATCATTTAATTACTTCACAGGCCACCTACTATTTACGTAATTTGTCCAATTTTATTTTTCATGCATATTAAACTCATGATTAATTTCCAAATCACACATAAAACATATAAGACTTACCTTAATAACCCATGACTTTTCAACCTGCACTTACAAGTTAGTCGAATAGTTACACATACCATTCATCAAGCATTCATAATCTACCATTCAATCATCTATCTGAAGCAGTAATAAAAGCTCCAAATCAAACCAATTAAAGAGTCCACAATGTCCAATTACAAACCATTAACAGTTCAAAGTCTAACACCCTCTAGATTAGTCCTACAGTTCCTTCCTTATTAAGTTGGAAACACATCAAACACACTGAAGGTAAATTTCCTTGCTTTGGATCACTTGGTAGCTCACTTCTCCTTCTCATTTTAGCTATATCCTTGCATTATTAAACATAAAAGAGTGTGAGCTTTTTCAAGCTCAGTGAGTGCTCAAATATTTCCACAAGTAGTCACAATATCCAAAGTTAAAAGAAAGCATACTATCACAATTAATCATGGTATGCAATCAAGCATAACTCATAGTATTCTCACTGATATGTTGGCACAATGGGATCATGAAGCATATATACAAAATATATTACATTGGATAACTAGATTTCCAAATACGACCAATATAATGTGTAACATAAAGCTATCACCCACCAAACACAACCAATTTACCCTCCAAACACAACCATATGTACCCTCTGGACACAACCAAATATACCCTCCAAACACAACCATATATATAACCTCCGAACAAAACCAAGTATACCCTCCAAACACAACCACTATATCCTTCAACCAAGTATAATATCATAAAGAGGAAGAGAATTGAAATTGCCCTAGATTTGGATGAATTCGTCGGAATATTGAAAATTGGAATCGTGGGCGATTCTAAATGAAGTGCATGTTTTCGAGCAAACTAATAAGAACATAGACAAAAGTGAATAAAATGATAAAGAGATAAAAAAATAGAAAAACAATCGACAAAATAATAAAAGTATAGTGCAAAATAAAAAAAAACAAAAAAAAACAAAAACAAAAACAAAAACAAAAACAAAAACAAAAAACAAAAACAACAACAAAAATAAATGAAATCACTTTGGTTGGGGTAGGAAGGAAACAAAAGAAGAAGAAGAAAAAAACTAGCTTTAAACATGAAAAAAAATACATAGTCATGTGCCAGGCCATGTGAGCCACATGGCCGTGTGAAATCATCCAGATCGTGTGTGATTTAAAAATAGAGAAAAAAAAGCCAGTAACCACACGGCCAGCTCACTCTGTGCCTGTGTGGGTTAAAAGAAAATTGAAAAAATTAGCTCCAATTTTCACATGGCTTATAACACGCCTGTTTGTCCAAGCCATGTAAAATGAAAAAAAAGATTGATTGAGCTTGAATAATTAATTTCATATTGTTTTAAAGCTCATTTTTACTATTTATTTATTGTTGATGTAAATTTTTTTAATTCAACAACTGATTGTTTTTCTAGTTTGGTAATATATCAACTCGATTCTCGATTTTTACCAATTTTTCTGACATTTTTCATACCCTTAACTTAAGCCCCATTACAACCTTGCAAAGACCTCTTGATTAGTGTGTCATCTCATTCTATAGTGGTGGAGAATTGATTTTCAAGCAAGCCTATGGTAATATCATTTCTCATTTGACTGTTGAGTGCATATTACTTGAACCTTAAACACTTTGAGTGCTTTGAGTGAATATTTAGTGAGGATATTATTTCTTGTTGAGTTTGAATTTCAGATAATTATCGAGATAGGGGAGATGCCTAATGTTTTTAAAGCTTAAAATTTTCTGTTTGGATTGCTTGTGCTGTTTAGTGTCATTTTAGTGTGAATTTCCATTACATGATTATCTGTAAATTATCCTAAGACATTATCAGTGGAAACAATAAATTGAGAGAAGTTAACTTAAGTGTGGGTTGAGGATTTTGCTTGAGGACAAGCAAATGCTTAAGTGTGGGGATATTTGATACGTACTAAAAGTAACATGTTTTAATCCCGTTCTTAATGCATTTTTGGATGATTATTCGATGTAAAATGGTGAATTTTATGCTCTAATCCTTTAAATTCATGTTTCTATACTTAGAAGAGCATTTGGGAGCAAAAGGAGTGAAAAAAGAGAGAAAATTGGAGCAAGTTTCAAGAGCCACACGGGCTGGGCCATTCCACACGGGTTGGACACACGTTCATATGGAAATTGCAAATTGCACTCCAAACCTATGGAAAAACGAAAATTTTTAGGTTTTTCAGACATTTTAAGACCTATATATGACAAAGATAAGAAGAGGGGAGTCGTCATAGAATACTCAAGAAAACAACTCGAAAAACACCATTGAAGCCGACTCTGAAGCAGATTTCCATCAAGATTGAAGATCTCCTTTTGATTACTTTGAAGTTTGTTATGATTTTATTTATTTCTTGTGGTTATACTGTCTTTGGGATGTTTTTATTTGCTATCATGAACTAATTTTTTAAATACCTAAGGAGATGAACCCTATGATGGATTTTGTTATTTGATATCTATTTTTACGCAATAAATGCTTGGATCTTATTCTCAATTATGTGTGCTGAATTCTTGGTTTAATATTTCTAGGCTATTAATCCATGTTTGATGTGATTAAATTAGAGGAGGAATAGACCTTGTTTAAGAGTAAATCTAGCGTAATTGAGTGGAGTTGCATGAAATCCTAGAAATTGGACGACATAAATCTACTGGATTAGAGTCAAATCTAAAGGGGGTCCATAGATCGAGTTAACGCGACAATAGGGGTTTTAATTTGAAAGAAATTTCATTTAATCAACCTAGAGTCAGTTGCTCTTAGTCTTGAAGAGAGATATTAACATAATTTATGGATTTCTACGGATCAAGATACTAAGTCAAGAAATTGCGTAATGTAGATTGATAATAACGGATGAAGTCTAGGTGGATTCTTTGTTAAATATTGTCTCCCTTCTTAGTTTTTAATGATTTATTTTCCTGATTTTTTCTTTGTTGTATTCTTTAATTAATTAATTTAGTTAATTTTAGTTTTAATCAATCACTCCAATTTGTTGGTTAAATAATAGAAAGACGGTAATTACTAGTACTTTTAGTCCTCATGGGAACGATATCTTTACTCACCGTAGCTATACTATTAATTGATAGGTGCACTTGCCTTAGTCAAATTTTTAGTTGGTTTACGACTGCATCAATATTTTGAAGGTGTCACATAGTTGAAAAAATTGCTTCAAGTGTTGGTTCAAGACTTTGACCATGTTTCCCTTGAACTGTAGTGTGTTTCGATCATATGAATCGTGGTTGTCTTTAACTTAAAATTATTGGCATTAATCATGGTCGCTCAATGCTTTCTCGCATTGCGTCTAGTGTAGGTAAGGTGTACTCGCGCAATGTCTGCTGAGCCATTGGGGCTTCTCCTTGATTATGTCCTTGTTATTCTCGTGGTTTTTCGTATGACGTGTTTTCTTAGGGTAATTTTATAACCGCAAGTAGATCATTGTCCATTATTTGATGGTTGTGTCTGAGTAGTTGCTCCGATTTTGGATATGGTTCAATTGAAGTGCTGTAGCTTCGGGTCATAGACGACTTAAAATGAAAATAAAAATACAAATAAAGATAAATGAAAAAAATTAAAATCGTATCTATAGGTCCTAATGTTCCTACTTATCTTATTAATTGTAAAAAACTTATTTTCAAAATTTATTACCTAAACCTCCCCGGCAACGACACCAACAACTTGATCGCCTATAAATGAGTTATCCTTTATAGTTAAATAACACACCAAAAATACAAGAATTAAGAATGATGGTGTTCGCAAGTGCACGGGTCAAATTGTAATATAGATTGTACAACGAAATACTTGGAAGTATTTCGAGGATCGTACCCAAGGGAGAATGGAATAAATAATGAAAATACTTTTTTTTTTACAATAATAAGTCTAAGTAGTAGTAATTATTTCTTATATTACGATGGATCATAAAATAGATTTAGAGGAATAAAAAAAATTAAATAACAAAAATAAAGAAAGAAAGAAAAATAAACAAATGAATTAAACCGACAAACAAATCAGGAAGAGTAACTCGCTTCAAGGTTTGTAACTAACTTTGGATTATGGGTCTAGAGTAGATTAGTAACTGATCAAGCAATTATTACCTCCCGATTTCTAATTAACTTAAGCAATTGGTTAATACTCGCTTATCTCCTGACCTTGCTTTCTCAACCAGGATAAATTATGATATACCTGGTTTGACTTATCTTCTGAGCTCGTTTGCCCTATGATAACTTATTAGGGTTTTCAAGCCTAAAAGGTTAAGAACACATAATTTATACAAACTAATCCATGTCAAGAAATCTCAAATCCTCCATTAATTGCATCCCCATCCACTCGTTAATCTCCCTTAAGGGATTTAGCAACTCATGTTATTCATAATCTCAACTCCGATTCATAAACCATGTGAAAAACACGACCGATTCAGAGAAGAAAATAGATTTGAATAATTATGGATTGAGTTTCAAATGGAATCAAATGTCGCGTGTGAATATGATATGCGAATTGTGCAAGCATACACGTCGGATCATGTAATAAAGTGATAAGTGAGTTCATCTCCATAGGGATCAGATTAGGTATAAAATTGGTCAATTTAATATAAAAAAGTGCGAATAATATTATTGATAGCACTAGAAAGAACATAGGTTTTCCTCCTTACTTATTGGTTAAATTTTTTCCCATTTAGTTATCCTCAGCATATATTTTAGCATTTTTAGTTTAGTAAATTGCATTTTATAACTCAGTGAATCTTAGCCTATTTTATCCTTAATTTTGCTATCTTTTTGCATTAATGTCGCTGCATGAGTTAAAAATGTCACATCTTTACTGACCACAAGAGTTTGAAGTATCCAATGTCTCAAAAAGATTTGAATTTGCGACAACGATGATGGCTCTAGTTGTTGAAAGACTATGAATTAGTGATTGATTATCATCCGGGGAAAGCGAATGTAGTCGCGGATGCTTTGAGTAGAAAATCTTTATTTACTTTGCGAGCGATGAACACACAATTAGCTTTGTCTGATGATGGTTCGATTTTAGCTGAGTTAAAAGCTAAACTGTTATTTTTACAGCAAATTTGTGAAGCTAAAAAATGTGACGATGATTACAAGCTAAAAGAGTACAGTGCGAGTCGATTACTGATTCAAAGTATCAGATCAGATCCGATGATTGTTTACTATTTTGAGGTAGAATTTGTGTACCGAGAAACTCTGAGCTTATTCAGAAAATTCTACACGAAGCACACAGTGGTTGTTTATCTATTCATCCAGGAAATACTAAGATGTATAATGATTTGAAACAATTGTACTGGTGGTCGGGCATGAAAAGAGACATTTCAGAATTTGTGTCGAGATGCTTGGTTTGTTAACAAGTCAAAGCCGAACATCAAGTGCCTTTGGGACTACTACAGCCAGTGATGATACCAGAGTGGAAATGGGATAGAGTTACGATGGATTTCGTATCGGGATTACCCCTATCTTCAAAAAAGAAAGATGCTATCTGGGTTGTTGTTGATCGTTTGACGAAATTGGCACATTTCATTTTGGTACGCACAGACTTTTTGCTTGATAGATTAGCTGAATTGTATGTTTCTGAGATTGTAAGATTGCACGGGGTGCCAGTTTCTATTATTTCGAATAGAGATCTGATGTTTACGTCGCGATTTTGGAAGAAATTGCAAGAAGCTTTGGGTACGCGGTTGCACTTTAGGACTACTTTTCATCTTCAAACAGATGGTTAATTCGATAGAATTATACAGGTTATCGAAGATATGCTTCGTTGCTATGTTTTAGAGTTTGAAGGCAACTAGGAAAAATATTTATAGTTGGTTGAATTCGCGTATAACAATAGTTTTCAATCGAGCATAAAGATGGCACCGTATGAAGATTTATATGGTTGTAAATGCTGAACTCCTCTGTACTGGACCGAGCTTACTGAGAAAAAATTCAAGGGGTTGATTTGATCAGAGAGACTGAAGAGAAAGTGAAAGTAATTCGCGAAAGTTTGAAAGCAGCTTCTGATCGATGGAAATCGTATGCTGATTTGAAATGTAAAGATATTGAATTTCAAATTGGCGATAGAGTGCTTTTGAAAGTATCTCCGTGGAAGAAGATTCTTCGATTTGGTCGCAAAGGAAAATTGAGTCCGCGATTTATCGGGTTGTATGAGATTATCGAGAGAATAGGGCTAGTGGCATATCAGCTAGCTTTACCGTCAGAGTTAGGAAAGATTCATAATGTATTTCATTTGTTGATGTTACGACGGTATCGATCAGATCCATCGCATATCATTTCTCCGGCAGAGATTGAAATTCAGCCTGATATGACGTATAGCGATGAACCGATCAGAATTCTGGCTCAAGAGATTAAAGAATTGAGAAATAAAAGCATAGCTTTAGTGAAGGTTCTATGGAAACGTCACAGTGTTGAAAAGGCTACATGGGAACCCGAGGAAGTTATGAGAAAACAATACCCTAACTATTTTCAGGTAAAATTTTCGGGGACGAAAATTCCTAAGAGGGGAGAGTTGTAACAGCCCGTTTTTAGTCAAATCGGAACAGTGGTTTCAGGACCACAAATATGAGGTCAAAATAATTATTTTATTATTATTTTAATGTCTACAGTATGATAGTATGATTGTGTGAAAATTTTGTTAATAAATTTTATCGTTTGAATGCTTAATTCGATAAAAAGGACTAAATCGCGTAAAGTACAAAACTAGAGTTTTATAAGTTAAAGGGATGTTATAGCTATGAAATTAAATGTTTGGAGGGTTTATGTTGTAATTAGACCATTAATAGCATGAGTGGACAATTATGGACATGTTGTATGTGTTTTTCAAATATTATAATTAAGGTTAAAATAGTAAAATAATAAATTAACTTAAAAATTAAAAGAAAGGAAATATGTATCATCTTCTCCATGCTAATTTCCACCAAAAATTAGAAACAAAGAAACTCCATTTTTGTGCTTGAAGGTTCGACCAAGTATCCTTGTGCATGTAAGTGTGATTTCGTCCCGTTTTTGATGATTTCTATGTTTTTGGAGTCGTTGCAACTTAATCTAGCTAGCCCGGGGACTAAGTTACAAAATTGTTAAAGGTTTAGGGTTTTACCATTGATGAATATGTGTGTATTTTGATGTTTAATGATAGAAAATGAATGGTTGTTGTTAGATAAACAACATTTGTTAAGGGGTTTTTGATAAAATTGTCAATTAGAGATTTAATTGGGAAATGTGATAAATTATGTGGTAAATGTGTGAAATAATGAAAAATATGGGCTGCTATGAGAACAAGGGAAATTCGACTAGCATGGTTGTGGACTTAATTGCATGAATTTGTATTTTTATAAGCTAAGGACTAAATTGTAAAGATGTTGAAATGTTAGGGGCAAAAATGTAATTTTTCCATAATATGATTTTTGGGTTAAATTGAATAGAATGATATTATATAGATAAAGAAAATTGAAGTTCAGATCTAGATCGAGGGAAAAATAAAGTATTGGACTAGTCGATCCATTTCGTCGTTTTTGTGATCGAGGTAAGTTCGTATGTTTAATAAGCATTAAATTATTTATGTTTGAATGCTTAAATTGTAGTAATTGAGATGATACAACACTACGGAAATCATCGATGAGTTATCGGCAAAGTATAAATCCCGATTGGACCTTAGGAATAGATAGGATACAAATGACATGTCATTAGGGGTTATTGTGTTTAGGTGCTGGTCCGTACGTTCTACCGGTGGCTGAGTTATCCGGCATGTGTTACAGATCCTCGTCAGCTTGTGTAAGCAGCACCATGTAGCTACGTCTTGACCGTCAGCTTGTGTGAGCAGACCCGTTGATAGCTTGAGTGTGAGCATTATATGAGATGTGTGATTGAGATGGCTTCGGCCTTGTATTGGCACTTATGGTGTGAGATTCCCGAGTATCCGATATTATTCCAATTGGTTCAATGGGTATATCGAGGATATGAAATGGTGAGAGATAGAAACGTATCAGTACAGGTATGTACGGAAATCATATGGGCATTGAATCCATGAAACTGTGAGTTCATGATTAATTATGTGAATGAATAAATGTTAACTTTGTGATTTAATGGTTTGTAATATATTATGTTTATATTACTTGAATGGTGAATGAATGGTAAGTTTTACTTATTAAGCATACGAGCTTACTAAGCTTTATAGCTTACTCTGTTTACTTTTCCGCGTTTTATAGTGATTTCAAAGTTTGCTCGGATTTTGGAGTTGTCAGAGATCTCATCACACTATCCAACTGTCATTTTGGTACTTTTGAACTTTTGTATTGGTTATGTGGCATGCATAGGAGTTGTGGTTAATATGGTATATATGTTAGTAATTGATTTAGCCAATTGATTTGGCTTTTAAATGCTGTAAGTTTTGGTTATGTGTATAGCCATGTGATTTGGCTCATTTTGGTATACTTGGTACTGTATATATATATGTGCAAATGGTCTTTTGTTAGTGGTTGGTAATTACTATGTGAATGCTTGTTTGTGGATTGGTATTTTGAGTATCAAATGGTTGAAATTTGAGATTGGTATGCTTGTGGTTTTAGGTAAAATAATGCATAATTGGAAGTGATCATATAGGTGACTTGTGAATGTGAAATTGGTATGAAATTGATTGGCTAATTGTGATACTTGTGTATCTTATGGTTGATGGTATTGATATAGCATGAACTGAATCTGGTTTAGATGAGTTTAAATGTCATTTGAAGATATGATCATATGCAATTTGGTTTGTGTAGGTGAATGCAAGATTGGGTGAGAAAGATGGCTTGGAAAATAGCCTATTTTTGTCCACACGGGCGTGTGTCTCAGTCGTGTGTGACACACGGTCAGGTGACACGGCCGTGTGTCCCTTGGTGTTTAATTAAAAACCAAGTCAGTATGCTCCACACGGCCCAGCACACGGGCGTGTGACTTGGCCGTGTGGCATAAGTCAGTATACCCTACAGTTTTGGCACGGCCTAGCACATGGTCTGGCACACGAGCATGTGAGGCCATTTCGAATGGTACACGGGCTAGTCACATGAGCGTGTGGTTGGCCGTGTGACCTAAGTCAGAGATTTACACGGGGTTAGACATGGGCTGGGACATGGCCATGTGATCACATTTCAAATGTCCACACGGCCTGTGACACAGAGGTGTCTTTGGCCGTGTGAGACACACGGTCGAGCCACACGGGCGTGTGTCCCGTGTATTTTGAAAAAAATTCTAAGTTTTCCAAAAATTTCCTGAGTTATCGGTTAAGTCCTGAACCACTTCTAATGTATGATTTGGGCTCGTAGGCTCGTATTAGGGACAATATGATTGAATGTGAATGATTTTTATTTGGAAATGAAAATTTTATGTGAAATGCATGTTTGTTTAAGTATTAAGTCCAGTAATGCTCCGTAACCTTATTCCGGCGATGAATATGGGTTAGGGGTGTTACAATTACAATGGAAGTTGAGTGAGGATTAGAGGAATTTAGTCCACTTGTTCTTAATAGTGCCATATTGCCATCACCGGAAGGTTGGGTTAATGTGCATGTTTAAGCCTCAGATTAAATAGAAGAGTGACGCTTGGTAAGATATACATTGAAATTTATTTCCTTGACAATCACCTATCCTTTTATACCTTGTGAGCACTTAGTATTCTGCTGAAGATTCATGTTGGGGATCGAGTTTATCATTATCATATCTTATTTTATTGTTTTTAAGTTGTTGCTTCGACAACTATCCTCACAATTTATATCGTTTCTATCTAGTTATTGCACCGGCATTAATAGACAAAAAACAACCATCCCTCTGGGATCGATATCTGACAGACTCACATTTGTCTACTATACTTGCATTGACAGTGTACGCTTGTACATTATTGCTGTGACGTTAAACAGCCGATCAAGTTTTTGGGGCCGTTGTCGGGGATGGCATTTGTTTGATGTTTATTTTTTTTTATTTTTGTGTTTTTACACTTTATTTTCCTTATATAATATTTAGTATTCACTAACTGGTTTTTCTTTGTTGCTATTTCTTCAACTTCATTTTAGGTGTTTTATAACCCGAAGCAAGTCAGATTTTCTTGCCTATTTTGATCCAGAAAATGAAAGGACTGTTTGGAGTAGACTTCGAGAACAAATAAATATGGCTCTACCAGGGGACAATACAGCCGTACCCCCGATGCAACAACAAAATGTTAATAACCCATTGTTGCCGCAAGATACTCACATACAAAATAGGACTATGCGAGATTTTGTAGTACCTATCTTGGTTGATTTACAACCGGGAGTTGTTAGGCCAGCAATCCAAGCTAGGAATTTTGAACTTAAGCCAGTAATGTTTCAAATGCTGAATTCTAATGGAAAATATGCTGGACTACCATAGAAGATGCGAGAGAACATATTAAATCCTTTTTATTGATCTGTGCTTCCTTTAGTCAACAAGGCGTTCCTGATGATGCCTTGAAGATACAACTATTTCCTTATTCCTTACATGGAAGAGCCCGTACTTGGTTTTTTGGGCTACCTGCTGGATCAATTACTTCTTGGGATGCACTAAAAACACAGTTTGTTTTGCGATTTAACCCACCAACAATGAATGCTCGTATTCAAAATGATATTACTACTTATCATTAGCTGGATGATGAAAATCTTCACACCACATGGTGACGTTATAAATCTTTACTTCAACATTGTCCCGTGCACGACATTCAACTAGAAACACAAATTGAGATTTTTTATAATGGGCTGAATTCACACACAAGGAATCTTGTCGACACATCAGCCAATGGACCTCTGCTGGATTGTACTTATAGTGATGTTGTGAGAATTCTTTAGAGAATTGCTCAGAATGATTATCAATAGTCTATCTCCAGAGCTACACAAGAAAAAAAATACTTTAGGAGTTATTAAATTGGATGCAATAACCATACTAAGTGCTCAAGTTTTTCTCTTACAAACATGATTAAAACTATACAAGAGACTAGTGGCGTTGTACCTATACAATTCGCTTAGCAAGTTGATGTTCCTACTTTTTGTTGTGAGATTTGTAGTAACAACCATAGCTATGAATATTGTCCACAACATGCAGAGAATGCCTGTTATATTAGTAACATCCGCAACAATTCTTATGGTAACTCTTACAACAACTCTACACTTAACCAACCATTTTGGGGAACTCAGAATGCTGGACAAAATGTTGCGACATTCAGATATGAGAATACATCTACTCAGGGCAATTATATTCCAAGACAAGGGAATTACAATCAACAACAACAAAACTATAATCAGCACACTCAGATGCATCCACAACAAGGCCAGACACATCCACATCAAAATTTGATGCAGCCACAACACTCTTCAATACCGAATCAGCATGTTCAAGGACATCGACAGAAACTGTACACTCAAGCTTCTACTTTTGACTCGTTAGCAACCCTTGAGGCGTTAATGCGAGAGCATATTACTAGCACAGAAGCTATCGTACAAGGCAATTCATCTTCCATTCGAGCATTAGAGGCACAATTAGGACAACTTGCTTCAAATCTAAATACTCGACCACTAGGCTCGTTACCTAGTGACACAGAAAATCCTAGTCATAGGGGGAAAGAACATTGTAAGGTTATCACTCTTAGGAGTGGTAAACAAACTGGCGAACCGTTTATATACTCTACTGCAGCACCTCAAGATATGGATGGAGTGATCACTGGTGAGAAGGTTGAATCTGAAGAGTTTGTCAATGCATCAGACAAAAAAGTTCCATAGATTGTCACTCATATGCCTAATGTCCAACCTTCAAAACTGTCGATGCAATCAAAGGTGTCGGCACAAGCAGATGTATCTCTACCTTTACCTTTCCCACAAAGATTCAGGAAGAATGAGCATGACAAGTAGTATCAGCAGTTCCTGGATACAATGAAGCAACTGCAGATCAACATTCCTTTAGTAGACGCTCTGGTACAAATTCCGAGTTATGAGAAATTTATGAAAGGCCTCTTGTCCAATAAGAAGAAGCTCACTGATATTGAAACTATTGCACTCACAGAAGGCTGTAGTGCTATTTTGACAAACAAGTTGCCCCCTAAATTGAAAAATCCTAGGAGCTTTACCATCCCATGTTCAATTGCCAATCATTATTTGGGAAAGGTTTTCTACGACTTGGGAGCTAGCATTAACCTAATGCCACTATCTACCTTAAAAAAGTTGGGAATTGGTCACATGAAATCTACTGCAGTGACATTACAACTAGCCGATCGATCCTTGGCTCAACCTGAAGGGAAAATCAAAGATGTCTTAGTTCGTGTGGATAAATTCATTTTTCTAGCTGTTTTTTTCATACTTGATTGCGAGGTAGACAAGGAGGTTTCCATAATCTTTGGACGACTATTTTAGCCACCGATCAAACTCTTATTGATGTTTACAAAGGTGAACTAACCATGCAACTTTATGAGAGCAAGTCACCTTCAGTATTTTTAAATTTATTCAATGCAAGGACAAATAAGAATGCCATATTGTCGATGTGCTAGATGATCTAATTGAGGAAGAATTCAATGACCAAAGCACAATACTTTCTGAAGAGTTTACAATGGCATCTGATGCTGAGTCCTTAGCTGATTGTGATAGCATGGTTGAAGCTAATAATCTTGAACTCAAGCATGGATGGCAGATTGAATCCTTAGACCTAGCCAACAGAACAACCCCAATTTTCAAACCATCTATTGAAGAAGCTCCTACTCTGGAATTGAAACCACTACCTTCTCATCTTAAATATGTCTTTCTGGGTGATCACAATACTCTTCCAGTAATTGTCTCCGCAACACTGGATGTAACTCAAGAAGAGAAATTGGTTCATATTCTCAAGCAACATAAACGAGCTATTACTTGGAGTATTGCCGATATTCAAGTTATTAGTCCTTATTTTTGCATGCACAAGTTCAAGTTGGAAGATGAAGGAAAGCAATTGATTGAACAATAAATAAGATTAAACGAGAAGATGAAGGAAGTTGTCAAGAAGGAAATCATAAAATGGCTTGATGCTAGAATTATTTACCCGATTTCTGATAGCAATTGGGTAAGTCCAGTGTAATGCGTACCTAAAAAGAGTGGCATCATTGTGGTTCGCAACAATAAGGATGAATTAATTCCTACACATATTCCCACGGTATTCCGAGTTTGTATGGATTATCACAAATTGAATGCAGCCACAAAGAAGGATCACTTCCTACTTCCTTTCATTGACCAAATACTGGATCTGCTTGCTAGAAAGGCCTATTATTGCTTTTTAGACGGCTATTCTGGGTGCAATCAAATTGCTATTGCACCGGAGGATCAGGAGAAAATAACCTTCACCTGCCGCTTTGGTACTTTCATTTTTCACCGTATGCCTTTCGGTCTTTGCAACGCAGTAGCCACATTTCAAAGGTGCATGATGGCAATATTCTCAGATATGATCGAAGACTCTTTAGAAGTTTTTATGGATGATTTCTCAGTCTATGGGAATGATTTTGATAATTGAGCTAAAAATTTGGATAAAGTATTGAAGCGATGTGAGGACACACATCTTGTCCCGAATTGGGAAAAATGTCATTTCATGGCAACTGAAGGCAGTGTTAGGCCATCGCATCTCTAGCCAAGGCATTCAAGTAGACAAAGCTAAGGTGGAAATCAGTGAGAAATTACCTCCACCAACAAATGTGAAAGGTATTCGAAGTTTTCTTGGACAAGCGGGGTTTTACCGAAGGTTTATTAGAGATTTTTCAAAAATTGCAAAGCCTTTATGCTCATTGCTGGAACAAAATAAAATTATTTTCTATGACGATGCATGTCTGGATGCCTTTATTCAGTTAAAAAAATAGCTAGTGAATGCACCCGTTGTCGTTGCACCAGATTGGTCTCAACCTTTTGAAGTTATGTGCGATGCAAGTGACTTTGCTGTGGGTGCGGTTCTAAGACAACGAAAGGGAAAAATATTTCACACCATCTATTATGCTAGAAAAACTCTTACAGAGGCTCAATTTAATTATACCACCACAGAGAAAGAATTGCTGGCTGTAGTCTTTACTTTTGACAAGTTTTGTTCCTATCTTGTCGGCGTAAAGGTTATTTTATTCATTGATCACTCGACGTTGAGATATCTCTTTGCGAAAAAGGATGCCAAACCAAGACTGGTACGCTGGATATTACTATTGCAAGAATTTGACATCGAGATAAAAGACCGTAAGGGTTCAGTGAATCAAGTTGCAGACCATCTGTCTCGATTAGAAGTTGGCAGTGAAGACGGAAACATACTTCAAATTGTCAACACATTTCCATATGGGAAGTTATTTGCTATAGATGCAACTCCTTGGTATGCGAATTTTGTTAATTATCTAGTGTGTGGAAAAATCCCATTGGGTGTCGTAGGCCATAAAAGAAAAAATATTTCTTCGTGATGTAGTGAAATATCATTGGAACGAGCTGTATTTATTCAAGGTATGCAATGACAACATCATTCGACGTTGTATTCCGAAAGAGGAGATGCTTTCAATCATGAAGCATTGTCATGATGCTCCTAATGGAGGTCATTTCGGTGGTATGAGAACTGCTGCTAAAGTTCTCCAATCAGGATTTTACTAGCCGTCATTATTCAAAGACGCCTACAATTTTGTGAATCAATGTAATAGGTGTAACAACCCGTTTTTAGTCAAATCAAAACAGTGGTTTCGGGACCACAAATCTGAAGTTGGAATCAGAATAGTGGATGTCCTTATGAGGTAAATATACCATTTTCTATATGAGTTGACATTTTTGGACTTATATTAAGTAATTTTAATGAAATTTATATAAGGTTAAATAGGTAATTTGGTTAATTAAGGTAAAATAAATAAAACAAAAACCATATTTTATAAGTTATCATCTTTCCTAGCCAAATTTAATAAGAAGAAAACATCCATGGAAGCTATTTAGGGTTTGGTCATTGCGTTGCTTAATTGGTTAGTGATTTTGACTCAGTTTTTAGTGTTTTTTATGTTTTTGTGATCGTTGCAGCTTAGTCTAGTTGGCCCAGGGACTAGTTTGCAAAACTGTTAAAGGTTTAGGGTCTTTCCATTTATGAATGTTGATGTATTTCGATGTTTAATGGTAGAAAATGCATGCTTGTTGTTAGATAAACAACATTTGTTAAGTGATTTTTAGTAAAATGTCCAATTAGGGATTAATTTATGAAATGTTGAAATTTGGTGGTTAAATTGTGAAATAAGTAAAAACTATGGGCTGCTAGGGACCTAATTGAAATTCGGCTAGCATGGGTTTTGGTTGAATAGCATGAATTTGTGATTTTATGAAATAAGGACTGAATTGTAAAAATGTTGAAATATTAGGGGCAAAGGTGTAAATGTGCCTTAATGTGTGTTTTGGACTAAATTGAATAGAGAGATTATTAAATGTGTTAATTTTTATTACATTTAGATCAAGAAAGGTGGGGAAAGAACAAAGTTTTGGATTAATCGACTTAATTTGCCTTTATTGCATTTGAGGTAAGTTCGTATGTAATAAGCATTGCTATAATTGTGTTTTAAATGCTTTGATATTACATAAATTGTAAATACAACCTTACGAACACGTTCGACGATAATTCGGCAAGTGTGAAGTCCCGGTTGAACCTTAGGAATAGTTTAGGATACAAATGACATTTCATTAATGGTTATTTGATTTGGGTGCTGGTCCTGTAACAGTCCAGTTTATACCCTAGTCGGAACAGTGATTTTGGGACCACAAATCTGAGTCAGAAATATATTTTAATATTATTTTCCGTGCTTTTGATATGTGAATTAGTATGTGTGAAATTTCTGTGAGTTAATTTGTCCGTTTGTATGCTCAATTTGAGGAAATGATTAAATTGCATTGAATGAAAAATTTGTATGCTTTACAAAAAGACATCTATTTGAGATGGCTTTTAAATGGGGAGGCCTTATGAGGCAATTAAGCCATTTTATAAGTTAGTGGATGGTTAAATGACATAATAACCTTGTTGTGTATTTGTCTTACATATTAATTGAAAGGTTAATAAGGTAAATAGATTAATAATATGTTTATAACAAAAACAAAACATGAAAAATGGCCATTTACTTATCATCTTCGATCGAAATTTAGAAAGAAAAGAAGGAAGAAAACCTAAGCTAAGTTCCGGCTACAATCAAGCTAAATTAAGGTATGATTTTGCTTCAGTTTTTGATGATTTCTACGTTTTTGCAATCATTACTTCGTATACTTCAAAACCTATGTCTTAATTTTGAGAATTGATGATGATTTTGAAATGTGTCTTTGATGAACACATGAGTTATGAGTTTTATGATGTTTGAGGATGAATTATGAATGATATGTGATAGATTAATAAGTTTTGTCTTTGGAGTTTTGATGAATTTGAGTATTTTTGAGTTTAATTGAGAAAATAATATTTTGAAGGACTAAATTGTGAAATAAATGAAATGTAAGGACTTGTATGAGCTACATGAGAATTCAGCTAGGCATGGGTAACTTGAAATTATGTGTATTTTGTGATTTTGTGAAATAGGGACTAAATTGTCCAAATGTGAAAATGTGAGGGCTAATTTGCAAATTGCCCTAAATATGTGTTCTTGGATTGAATTGAATGAGTTATTGAATAAATGGGTTAAATTTGAATATGTATAGATCAAGAACTGAAGAAAACGGACTTAGATCGTGGAAAGTCAAAAGTTGTCGAATAACCGAATCTGATCGAATATCCGAATCTGAGGTAAGTCGATATACAAATAAATGTATTTGAATTGAATTATTTGCGTATATATGAGATTCGAATTGCTATGAATATCCATTGAGATGAAATGTGTGGGAAATCCGAGCTTACATATATATCGACAAGTTGTTAAAGTCTGAGAAGTCCCGTATGAACCTAGGAATAGATAGGATAGCATATGTCATGACATAGGTGCCCGATATGTGATATCATGTAAGACCACGTCTGGGACATTGGCATTGATTCGAGATTTCGTGTAAGACCATGTTTGGGACGTTGGCATCGATTTGAGATTTACGTGTAAGACCATGTCTGGGACATTGGCATCGTATTTGATTCGTGTAAGACCCTGTCTGGGACAGTGGCATCGATATCTGAGTACATGTAAGACCTCGTTTGGGACGTTGGCATTATACGATTATTCCGAGCACTCTGAGTATCCTATTAGATTTCGAACGGTTCAACGGGCAAGTCCGAGAAATGAACGACTATGTGAGTTGTAAATCCGTTTCAGGCACGTTTGAAAAGTACACTATGTGTGTATGAATGATAAGTGTTTATATGAACTTACTAAGGTGAAAATGTGTATAGAAATGATGAGATTATATATGAATATATGCTTAAATGAGCTATGTGTATATGTGATATTTGAGTTGGAGAATGTGACAAGCTATGGCTAAATAAATGAGCCAAAGAATATGTGATGAATTTGCATCGAGAAACATTAATGTCAATGTATCAATATGGTTATGTGTATTTTATGCTAAGTTTATTTGTATATGACTTACTAAGCTTTTGAAAGCTTACTTTGTGTGTGTTTGTTCTGTTTTATAGATCGTTAAAGCTACGAAAGGCTCGGGGACCGTCGAGGATCATCACCACACTATCAAACTCAACTTTGGTACTTTTGAATGTGTAAATAGCTAAATATGGCATGTATAGGCTAGTTGTTTTGGAGTATGTTTAAGACATGTATATATATGTAGCCATGTGATGTGGCTAGATAAGTGATTTTGTTTTGTATGTGATGCTATGCTATATGAGTTTGGTTCTGGTATAATCTTATGCCTATGAAATAGTCAAGGTTATGGTAAGCATAAGGATGCAATATGAGTATATATGTTTGAACAATGAGATGGTTCTATGAATGTGGCAAATTGAGGATGAAAGATGATTAGTTTTATATGTGAATTGGTTCTACAAATTAGTATACAAGTTGGTATGAATAGAAATGATATTGAATGAGATGATATGTTGTTCACTTGACATGATTTTGGGTTGCTAATTATGTATGGAATAATGCTTGTTTGAGATTGTAGGAATGACCCAAGTGTGGGTGGCATTTTGGCCTTGCAAATGACCTATTTTGCATACACGGCCAAGGGACACGGGCGTGTGTCTCTACCGTGTGGCTCAAAGGCCACTTCGAAGTGTGCCTGGGCAGGTTACACGGCCGTGGCAGACGGGCGTGCCTGGTGGCCGTGTGACCAAGTCAGTAGCTAGCTTAATGTCACACGGCCATAGCACACGGGCGTGTCTGGTGGCCGTGTGGACAAGTCGATATGTATGCCTGTTTTGGTACTACTGGACACATGGGCGTGTCGTAGCCGCCGTGAGGCACACTGCGGCTTTGACCGCATGGGCATGTGACCTCTGTAGTTTTGAAAAATGTTTAAATTTTTGAAAATTTCTGTATGTGTTCGTTTTTGTCCCGGCCCTATTCTTAAGCATGATTAAGGTTTTGTTAACCTATTTAAGGGATGTTTTGATGTGATATGAAGAATTATATTATGAATTGTCCGTAAAAGTCTCTGTTCATTCGGTAATGCCTCTTAACCCTATTTCGGTGACGGATACGGGTTAGCGGTGTTACATTTGGTTGGTATCAGAGCTACGGTTTAGTCTATTCTCGAACTAACGTAGCGTGTGAGAGTGTAGCTATACATGCCATATATCTGAACTGTGATAGTGTGATGAATCCTGACGTGAAAAATGTGATTTTTGTATAATAATGGATCCCGAAAGAGCCGTAGCTGACGATGTAGAAAGCAATGCTCCTGCTCCAGCTCAAGGGACAGCGCCTTCTAATTCGAGATCGGCTAAAACCGGTCAAAAGGGAGAAGCTAAACAAGCTTTATTCCAGATGATGAGTGAGTGGTTCACTCAATTTGTGAGAAATAATCCGTCTATTTCACAACCTCCGCCCCCGTCTATTCCCCCTCAGACTTCAGTTGTGCCTCCGGTAATGGGTATAAATCTATTGAATAAGCCTCCGGTCGATAAAATTCGCAAGTATGGGGCTGAAGAGTTCAGCGCCACTAGTGATGACGATGCTGAAAAAGCCGAGTTTTGGTTAGAAAACACTATTCGAGTATTTGATGAGATGTCTTTGACTCCGGAAGAAAATATTAAATGTGTTGTATCTTTGTTACGAGACGCGGCATATCGGTCTTTGGAAAACTTTGATTTCAGTGGTTCCGAAAGAGCGGGTCACATGGGATTTCTTTCAGATTGAGTTTCAGAAGAAATATATTAGTCAGAGGTTTATTGATCAGAAACGAAAGGAATTTCTGGATTTGAAACAGGGCCGCGTGTCTGTCTCTGAATATGAACGAGAGTTCGTGAGATTAAGCCAATATGCTGGGGAATGCGTTTCGACCGAAGCGATAATGTGTAAAAGGTTTGAGGATGGTCTTAATGAAGATATCCGTCTGTTAGTTGGGATTTTGGAGATAAAAGAGTTTGTTGTGCTAGTTGACCGAGCATGCAAAGCTGAGGCACTCGGGAAAGATAAAAGAAAGCTGATTCAGAAGCTAGTGATGTGAGAAAGAGATTTTCGAACAAATTATTTCAGTCTATTTCGAAGAAATTCAGAGATGAACAAAGCCGTTCAAGAGTTAACATGGGACAATTGAGTGGAGATCGAGCTAGATCGCAGTCAAAATTAAAAGCTCCAGCAACTTCAGTGGTAAGTGTTGGAAACGTCCGATCCGAGCGACCTGAGAGTAAGCATTGTGGTAAAAGACATCTGGGAAGTTGTAGATTAAATGATCGAGCTTGCTTCAGATGTGGATCATTAGATCAATTCATCCGTGATTGCCCAGAGTCTGTTGAGCAAGAGATTGTTCAGAATCTGAGATCTGAAAATGTTTCAGCGAGAGGTAGACCTTTCCAAAATGTAAGAAATGTCAGTGGTAGTCAGAGGACTATGAGAGACACTGTTGCGAGATCTGAAGCTAGAGCGCCTGCCAGAGCGTATTCCATCCGGGCCCGTGAGAAAGCTTCATCTCCTAATGTTATTACGGGTATATTTACTCTTTATGATACTTCTGTGATTGCATTGATAGACCACGGTTCTACACATTCGTATATATGCATGAACTTAGTATCGAGAAGACTTTGCTGTAGAGTCTCTCTCGAGTTTGTTATAAAAGTATCGAACCCCTTAGGTAAAAGTGTCTTGGTTGACAAAGTATGCAAGAACCGTCCGTTGATGTTTCGAGATATCTGCTTTTCCTCACGATCCGATGTTGTTACCTTTTGATGAGTTTGATATCATTTTGGGTATGGACTGGTTAACATTACACGATGCTGTTGTGAATTGTAAAAGAAAGACCATTGATTTGAGATGTTAGAATGATGAAATAGTTCGGGTTGAGTCTAATGATTTGTGTAACACCCCAAACCCGGTCAATACACCACGACCGAATCTGGCATGTTACGGGGAAAATCGCGTTTTAGGGGTTAGGTTTCAGGTTAAAGATTCGATGAAAAACTCTTTGTCATATTTTATACTTGTCGAAATCTTGGGCATGATTGCTTTGTCATATTTTAATGTTTTAGGGTGATACCCGATGGTAAAGTTTAAAACGTATCACGTTGTAGTTTGAAAACCTCATCTTTCCAAGTTTTATCCAATATTAGTCCAATTCTTTGTTAAGGCATATTTAAAATCCAATACAAGCATGTAAATAACAAAAACATAAAGTTAAAAGGCCTTTTACAAACCAAAATAAAAACCCAAGTGAAAATAAATAAAATATAGTACCAAGTTTTAAAACAGTGCAACCTCGATTTTTATTCATGGCATGAGCACCTCGAGTCCACCCCGGCTCCATGTCCGCAACTAAGTGTCACCTGAAATGATAAGGGAGAAGGTGAGTCGCAAGACTCAGTGCATAAATCCCCCTCCCGGTATATGCAACATACCAACACACATCATACTAAAGCAATACAATCAATGCACCCGATCCTAACCATCCATATCACCTTTCTACCCCGTGTGGTACCAAACCACTGGTGGTGCCAAACCACTGGTGACCCAAAGTCACGATATCCATCAATGTGGTGCCAAACCACTGGTGACCCAAAGTCACGAATAATCAAATGATGGGGCCAACCCATCGTGTGATACCAAATCATGGCGTCAATCCCGTATCTCAACCGTGGGGCCAACCCCTGCGTGGTACGGCCACCGGGACGAGACGCTATGAGGTGCCAAACCTCTGGTGTCCCAAAGACACAATGTGATACCAAATCACTGGTGACCGAAGTCACGACTCCAATGATGGGGCCAACCCATCGTGTGATACCAAATCACTGGCGTCAATCCCGTAATATCAACCGTGGGGCCAACCCACCGTGGTGCTAAGCCATGGGACGACGCGAGGTGCCAAACCTCCGTGACCCAAAGTCACAAAATATCATCTGTGGTACCAAACCTTTGGTGGTGCCAAACCACTGGTGTCCCAAGGACACGGATATCATATTCCCCCTCCTCTCATATCACCCATACATGTCATCACGATGCAAATCATGTAAATCATGCGATCATGCCAATATGTTTAATATCGCATCTCATATCACATACCTCAAAGCAATCATGATATCATATACCATTAATAGAACTCGTAGTGAAACGGACTTACCCGGATCCGTACACATACCCCATTGGGTACCATATCCATCAACCATATTGTTTTGATCTTAATAGGCAAACAGGTTATTAAACATATCGCTAAGTAGATAGTGTGTTAGTCTACACACCTGTTCGAACACAAGCTTTAACCAAAGAACCGATCTAAGACCCTCGATAGCCTCGACAACCTTGCTCCTATAATCGGCCAAACAGGAGATTAGCATCCTAGGCCATTCGGCCAAAACAAAACATACCAAAAAGGGTCAACACTTGAAACCCGAGACCTACCTACACGCTTTAGAACACTAGCCAACACCACCAAGTGCTCCTGCTTCACTTCCCTACAATCGGCAATCAATAATAATAACAACCTTAGGCTTAAAACGAATACCAACCAAATAGGTGCTAAAACAATCCCTTACCACTACTTACTCAACGATCGACCAAAGAACCGAGGCTACGCTTTGATCGCTTCGAAATCCGGATGCCCTATGCCAAAACGATTCCAAATAAACGATCAATACACTACCAAAAAAACGTCAAAGCTAACTCTTACCCTTGTAGATGTCACAGAGAGAAGAGAGAACAGACCATAAGGCATTCGGCCTTACCTATTTACCTTCTCCAACGCTTGAAAACAAAACTCAAAAGCAATCCACACCACACTTAGATTCGCCATAGCGCAAAATTGAAAGGAAGGGGATATTCGGCAACACAAGGGGAGAGTCGGATAGGAAACAAAGCAAGCTTGGTACAAGTTTCAAGAAGAAAGAAAAAGGTATGACAGAAGAAAATGACCATTCTGGCTTAGCACAAGGAGAAAAGAGAAAAGAATTGTGAGAAGGTGTATGGTTCGGCCAAAGAACAAAAGAGGTAAAAGCTTGAGGGCTCAAAAGCATTCGGCTACAACACTTTAGGAGACACAAATGCAAACTTTCGGCAAGGTGAAGGTTACTTGGGATTTTCGGTTTTGGCTACAAGGAAATAAAAGAAGAGGGTTTTCTTTTACTCACTTTCGGCACAAGACTAGGGGAAGACTCAAAGGAATTCGGCACCAAAAGGAATGGAGAAACAATTTCGGCAAAGGGAACAAATGGGAAAAAAAAAACCAAAAGGGGTGAGCACCCCCCCTACTTATACTACTAAGGTTTCGGCACCCACCTAACACCCTCCAACAAAGCCGAAATTGCCCTCCTTAAGCACCCCAAAACCGGCCACTAGCTCCCCTCCTCCTAAAATTCGGCCACATCTCCCCCAAACACTCCACACCACCACTTCAAATTATTTTGAACAAGTCCACTTCCTACAATCACTCTCCACCCACCATTTGAGCATTTGACTTGGTCTTAGGCAGAGTTTGAACTACCTACAACTCCTCCCCTCCATGCCGTCAAAATGAGAGCAAAAATGTGGGATTTTCGTAACTTGAACATAGGACCTCCTCCCCTGCAAGTGACGCCAAACACAAGCTCCAAGTGGCGCATGCTTTGCCATCTTACTAGCTCAACTCTTGTGCTAACTTTTCACCTAAAATTATTTATAAACCCCAGCTCCTTCAGCTCCACTCACATAAAACTTAAAACCAAAATTTTTCCTACCACTCCGGCTTATACTAAGCTTACAACTATGCCCCAAAACAACACAAAAGCAACATTGCAAAACAACCACATGCAAAACAAAGCAATAACAAAATAGCCCCTATCCCTGGATATTACAGTTTGACTGGATTACCTGCTGTGATATCTGTATTGAAAGCTCAGAATTGTTTGAGAAAGGGTTATGAAGCTTATTTTGCTTATGTAATTGATTCAAAAATATCTGAAAAGAAAGTTGAATCAGTACCAGTTGTTTGTGAATTCTCTGATATGTTTCCTGAAGAACTACTGGGATTGCCTCCGATACGTGAAGTTGAATTTGTTATTGATCTATTTCCTGGTACAACTCCTATTTCAATAGCTCCGTATAGAATGGCACCAACAGAACTGAAAGAATTAAAGTCACAGTTGCAAGAATTGACAGATAGAGGGTTTGTAAGACCGAGTTTCTCACCTTGGGGTGCTCCTGTTCTGTTTGTGAAAAAGAAATATGGTACGATGAGAATGCGTATTGATTATCGTCAGTTGAACAAAGTGACAATAAAGAACAAATATCCATTGCCCAGAATTGATGATTTGTTTGATCAGCTTAAAGTAGCTACCGTATTTTCGAAGATAGATCTGAGATTGGAATGCTACCAGTTGAGAGTAAAAGATTCAGACATTCCGAAGACTACTTTCAGAACAAGGTACGAGCATTATGAGTTTTTAGTTATGCCATTCAGACTAACGAATGCCCATGCTGTGTTTATGGATCTAATGAATAGAATTTTCAGACCGTATTTAGATCAGTTTGTTATTGTTTTCATTGACGACATTTTGATTTATTCATGTGATGAAAACGAGCATGTCGAGCATCTGAGAATTGTGTTGCAAACTTTGCGAGATAAGCAATTGTATGCGAAATTTAGAAAATGTGAATTCTGGTTACGTGAAGTCAGTTTTCTGGGACATATTGTATCGGCCTCTGGAATACGAGTTGATCCAAACAATATTTCTGCTATTCTGGAATGGAAACCTCCGAAGAATGTGTCTGAAGTTCGCAGTTTTCTGGGACTTGTTGGTTATTATCGAAGGTTCATAAAAGGCTCTTTGATGATAGCTACTCCGTTGACTAAATTGCTTCAGAAAGATGTGAGATTTGAATGGTCCGGTAAATGTCAGAAAAGCTTCGATCAGTTGAAAACTTTGTTAACTGAAGCTCCAATTTTGGTACAACTAGAATCGGGTAAAGAATTCGTGATTTACAGGGATGCTTCATTAAATGGTCTGGGATGTGTTTTGATGCAGGAAGGCAAAGTTATAGCTTATGCCTCGAGACAATTAAAGCTTCATGAAAAGAATTATCCGACACATGACCTTGAGCTAGCTGCGATTGTGTTCGCATTAAAGATTTGGCGACATTATCTGTACGGTGAGAAATGTCACATGTTTTGAGATCATAAAAGTTTGAAGTATTTGATGACCCAGAAAGATTTGAATCTGCGTCAGAGAAGATGGTTAGAGTTGTTGAAAGACTACAAGCTTGTGATAGATTATCACCCGGGTAAAGCAAATGTCGTTGCTGATGCTTTGAGTCGAAAATCACTGTTTGCGTTGTGTGCTATGAATGCTCATTTGAGCCTGTCTTATGATGGTTCAGTTTTGGCAGAATTGAAAGCGAAACCGTTGTTTTTACAACAGATATGTAATGCTCAGAAAGTTGATAATGAAATGCTAGTGAAACGAGCTCAGTGTGATTCAAATTTTGATTCTGAATTTCGAGTTGATGTTGATGATTGTTTGATTCTGAAGCAACACTATTGGTGGTCTGGTATGAAACGAGACATTTCTCACTTTGTTTCGAAATGTTTAGTTTTTCTGCAAGTTAAAGTTGAACATCAGGTTCCATCTGGTTTGCTACAACCAATTCTGATTCCTGAGTGGAAATGGGATAGAGTAACGATGGACTTTGTTTCTGGATTACCTTTGACTTCGAGAAAGAAAGATGCAATTTGGGTCGTGGTTGATTGATTAACGAAATCCACCCATTTTATTCCGGTACGATCTGATTACTCGCTTGATAAGTTAGCTGAGCTTTACATTTCTGATATTGTGAGATTGCACGGATTGCCATTGTCTATTGTGTCAGATAGAGATCTGAGATTTACATCACGGTTCTGGAAGAAATTGCAAGAAGCTTTAGGTACTAAATTGCATTTTAGTATAGCATTTCATCCACAGACGGATGGTCAGTCTGAACGAATTATTTAGATACTCGAGGATATGTTAAGATGTTGCATTCTTGAGTTTGATTGTACGTGGGAACAACATCTGCCATTGATTGAATTTGCGTACAATAATATTTTTTAGTCGAGTATCAAAATGGCACCTTATAAAGCTTTATATGGATGCAAATGTCGAACACCTCTTGAAACGCCCCACACCCGGCCCACGAGATTTGCCCAGATTTGGTATGTTCCTCAAGTAAACTGGTTTCAAAATTCTTTTCGTTACCTAGAGAAAACTTGTGCGATTTTGAAAAAAAACATTGTTTAGGTTGGGCTTGTGTTGAAAACTAATTCAATTATTTATATTAAAAATTTTACTTAAACTTTAATAGGTAAAACTCATAATCATAATAAATAGAAATAAATGGAAAACAATTCAACTATGGCCTTATGGCCTTATTACATCAAATAATTTCCAAGTAATTCAAGTACTTAAATAAAAATAGTAGTTCATAAAATAAAAACTTCATGTTGAGCATGGCCACCACAAGTTCGCCAGTCCTGGTCCATCACTGTTCATCACTCAAACATGGTCCCACAACGGGGGTGAGTCAAGCGGACTCAATGTGTACACGACACTAAGTCATAATAGAATCGGGCATACAGGAGTTACACCTTCAAAACATAGAATACAAGTTATGATGCATTCCCAAACCCAAACCTAATTGCCCATCCGCTACACACCCCCGTACCAACCATGCACACCGTGGGGACTACTAAGTCGACCCTCCTTCCGCTACACTCCAAATTGCGGTCTTAGGTCACTGCATTCGTGGTCTTAGGTCACCACATTCAGATTACTGTGGTCTTAGGTCACCACTTTCAGATTACTCTGGTCTTAGGTCACCACTTTCAGATATCACGGTCTTAGGTCACCGTGTTCGTGGTCTTAAGTCACCACATTCACTTCCCCTTTCAAACAAACCCATATGCCCCATATAATGATGATATGCATAAATATGCCAGAGCTCACATTCTTATCATATTCTCATGTTACTAATGACCTTTTCATATTCTTTGTAGAAGTAGGAAACGTGCACTGAGTACTTAGTACCATAACATGGTACCCTAGCCACTTTCATATTCTTAATATCACATATTTTAATAAAACAAAGCCATGAAACATATTAAGAAGTAGTGTGGGGTACACACTGATTTGCTTAACCACTTCATGAAATCCCAAATCGATCTGCCTTTAGATCTCAAGTTCCTACAATTGATTAATCACTTACTAGCACAAAGCCTATTCGGTTAGAAAACCAAATCCTAGTAGGATTTGTATTCTTAAAGCTTACCTTGGTGTCGATTTGATGATTTAATCAAATCCCGAGAAACTCATATTTTCCCCTTTGAAATCGGCTAGTCACTAAATCCCTTGAATTGGTTAGTTTTGGCTTAAAACACATAATAATATATCTACTACTAAAATAGGCCTTGGCCGAATTTACCTTTGTTCTTACCTTCCAAATCTTAAATCCCGAATTGGATCCTTCCTTCTTTATTGCTGTCGAAATCCCTATGTACCCATGTTAGATCCAATCTAACATTAAATCATAATAATATAGCTTATGGCCGAATGGTATTCATAACTTACCTTAGATCTTAGAAGTTCCGAAAGATACCTTCTTGTAGTTGACAATTTCTTAAATCCCGAAAACACCCTTCCATAACTCGGCCAAAATCCATAATAGAGATTAGTCCCTAAATTTTAGATATGTTTAAAATATAGAAGAATTGAAACCAAGCTTTGGATCTTACCCTTTTTAAGAAATCGGTAGCACCCTTGTTAAAATCCCCTTTAAGAATCGGCCTTGATGACTAGATGATAAAGTTTCGGCTTTTGGGATTTAATGGAGAAGTCGACTAGAGGTTGTCTTGGGGTATTTGGTTTCCACGAAAATAAGGAAAAGAAACTTGAGAATTTTGGCAATGGTGGACTATAGATTTGGCTTGACAAAAGAAAAGAGAAGAGAAGAGAGGAGAGCACTCGAGAAAGTAAGCAGAGAGAGAGGAGGAGGAAGAAAAATTGATAAGTAGCCCTATTTCCTTCCTTTTATAGTGAAACTACTCCTCAGAATCCCTTACTTGGCCACCACTCTTCTTTATTTGATAGCTTTATCTCTTAATTTAAAATAATTAGAGAATAATCCTTTATTATCTCTTCAAAACAATCCAAATTAAATCCCTTATTTATCACCTTATTAATCGAATATTAAAGAGAATAAAACTCCTCCTTTCTAGAAGGCTTGTGCCGTCCACCTCAGAGCTTCGGAAGCAAAAATAAAGCTTCTTTTATTTGCTTCCCAAGTGACTCGAACCTGTGCCCAACACCTTGCATGTGGCGCCATTTCCAGAGGCCCTAAGTGGCATCTTCAGGCCACTTTTCCAAGCCTGTTTGTGTGTCAAATTTCACAAACTTTTTCTTTTAAGGCCACCTTGCCTTAATTTCCTCTTTTAAACTTTAAAACTCGACATTTCTAAGTCATTTCTAAGTTTCCAAAAATTTTCGTTCGGCTCTGTAAACTTGACATTTTCTTACCTTTCCAAGTTTCCAGAAATGTGCACTTTCCTATTTTGAATCATTTCCAAATCATTTCCATCCATTTCCAAGTTTCCAAAATGTTCACTTTCCATTTTTTTAACTTAACATTTCCATACATTTTCAGGTTTCCAAAATTGTTCAAAATTTATTCTTAGTACATAAAACATGTTACTTCGTACAATTAAACCGAAAATGCATAGGCCCTTTCCAGGATGTTACAATTCTACCCCCTTAAAATAATTTCGTCCTCGAAATTTTCTAACTAAAATAATTGAGGGTATTGTTGTCGCATTGCCTCTTCTGGTTCCCACGAAGCTTCTTCCGATCCATGATTGCGCCATAACACCTTGACGAGAGGAACTGACTTCCTCCGTAGCACTTTCACATCATGTCCCAATATCCGAATCGGCTCTTCCTCGTAGGATAAGTCTGGCCTTAGCTCTACTTCTTCGACAGGTACCACATGAGACGGATCCGATCGGTAACGACGTAGCATGAATACATGGAATACGTCGTGCATCTGCCACAACTCTGGTGGCAACTCCAATTGGTATGCCATCGCTCCAACTCGCCCGGCACTCGATAGGGCCTATAAACCTTGGGCTTAACTTCCCTTGTGACCGAACCTCATTACCTTTTTCCAAGGCGAGACTTTTCAGAAACACTTGGTCTCCCACTTCAAACTCTATTTCCTTCCGCTTAAGGTGCGACGACTTACGCCTATCGAGGCTTCCTTTAATCGTGCTCGAATCATCTCAACCTTCTCTTGATTTCGCCACTAACTCTGGACCCAAAACTCGACGTTCTCCTAACTCAGTCCAACAAGTAGGAGTTCTACACTTCCGACCATACAATGCTTCATATGGTGCCATCCGAATGCTAGCACGATAGCATTTGTTGTTGTAGGCGAACTTCGGCTAAAGGCAAATAGTCTTCCCAACTTCCTCGAAATCCATCACACCTCTCAACATATCCTCCAACACTTGTATAACTTTCGTTGACTGCCCGCCCGATTGTGGATGAAAAGTCTGTAGTGAAGTCCAACTTAGTGCCTAAAGCTTGATGAAGTGCCCTCCGAACCGAGACGTAAACCTTGGGTCTCGCCGGAAATGATCGATCATTGGTACACCATGTAACCTCACAATTTCCGCCACATATAACTTAGCCACCACGAAGAGAATAGTCAACTCTTACCGGGATGAAATGCGCGGACTTAGTCAAACGGTCCACTATCACCCATACCGAGTCCTTCTTAGTAGGCGTGGGGAAGCCCACTAACGAAATCCATGGTAATTCTCTCCCACTTCCATTGCGGAATCTCGATTGGTTGAAGCAATCCTCGATGGAACTTGGTGTTCAAACCTTAACTTGTCGACACGTCAAACATTTCCCCACAAATTCAGTCACTTCTTGCTTAAGATCGGACCACCAAAATTGTTCCCTTAGATCTCTGCATAAATTTAATGCCTCCGGGATGCATAGCATAAGGGCTACTATGCGTCTCGAAGAATCCTTTGTCTTAACTCCTTGTCCTTAGGCATACATGCCTTTCCCTTGAAGCACAATACTCCTCATCATTAACACTATAATCCTCTAACTCCCCATTCCGTACTTTTTGTAACTTAACACTTAGATCCTTATCAACCAACTGTCCCTCTTTCACCTCCTTCAGCCATGTGGGCTTGACTTGCAACTCTGTCAACAGGCTTCCATCATCGTACAAACTTAAGTGAGCGAACATAGCCCTTAGATCCGACACAACCTTCCGACTTAGGGCATCAGCTACCACATTCGCCTTGCCCGGATGATATTCTATCGAACAGTCGTAGTCCTTCAACAACTCCACCCACCTTCGTTGCCTCAAGTTCAACTCCTTCTGAGTCAACAGATACTTAAGGCTCTTGTGGTCTGTGTAGATCACTGACCTTTCTCCATAGAGGTAGTGCCTCCAAACCTTAAGGGCGAAAACCACTGCTGCCAGTTCCAAGTCATGAGTTGGGTAGTTAACCTCATGAGGCCTTAGTTGCCGAGACGCATAAGCGACTACTTTTCCTTCTTGCATTAGCACACATCCTAATCCCGTGTATGCGGCGCCACAAGACACCACAAAATCCTTCCCAGCCTCCGACTGAATTAACACTGGAGCCTCCGTCAACACCTTCTTAAGGTTGTCAAAGCTCTTCTGTTGCTTATCAGACCATTCAAAGGGTACTTCCTTCCTTAGTAACTTTGTCAAAGGCGCGGCTATTGACGAGAATCCTTCTACGAACCTTTTGTAATAGCCTGCCAAACCTAAGAAACTTCGAATCTCAGCCACGGACCTAGGTGGTTTCCAATCCAACACCGCTCGATCTTCCTAGGATCCACTCTTATTCCTTCTGCGGATACCACATGCCTTAAGAATGCCACCTCCTTAAGCCAAAATCCACACTTGCTGAATTTGGCATGAGACTCTTCTTCCCTTAACACTTGTAGCACCACTCGGAGATGTTCATCATGCTCCTCTTGGACTTAGAATACACCAAAATATCGTCGATGAACACAACGATGAACCTATCCAAGTAGGGTTGAAAAACTCGGTTCATCATATCCATGAACGCGCTACCGAGCGTTTGTCAATCCAAACGGCATCACCACAAACTCAAAATGGCCGTATCTTGTCCTAAAAGCGGTCTTATGGATATCTTCCTCCTTCACCTTCAACTGGTGATATCCCAACCTTAAGTCTATCTTTGAGAATCTGCGTTCTTCACTGATCGAACAAGTCATCGATCCTTGGCAAAGGATACTTGTTCTTGATGGTCACTTATTCAATCTGACGGTAATCTATGCACATACGCATAGTTCCATCCTTCTTCTTTACAAATGCGAATTGGTGCTCCCCATGGAGACACACTCGGGTCGTATGAACCCACGATCCAACAACTCTTGGATTTGAGCCTTGAGCTCAACTAACTCCTTTGGCGCCATTCGGTATGGAGCGATTGACACAGGAGTTGTTCCGGTGAGTAAGTCTATTCCAAACTCCACCTCCTATCTAGGGGTATTCTCGGTAATTCCTCCGGAAATACATCTTCAAAGTCTTTCACCGTTCTAACTCCACTGACACCTTCTTCCTTTCCACCTAACACACTTACGAAGGCTAAGAACGCCTTGCACCCTTTCTTAACCATTTTCTCAGCCTTCAACGCCGAAACTACGTTGGACAGGTAGTTTCTTCTCTCTCCGATCATTACTACTACTTCATCCTCCAGGGGTCCTTAGTTCCATTCGTTTAGTCGCACAATCCAACACGGCTCGGTGCTCTCTACTAGCTGATCCATTCCAAGTATAAGTTTAAACTCCCCGAAAGGTAGTTCCATTAAGTCAGCCCGAAAGTTCACTCCCTGAATCTCTAGGGGTACATTCGAGATAGATCTTATCCACCACTACGATTAGGCCTAATGGGCTTACTACAGTCATCTACCTATCAGAAGGTTCAGAGTCTAGGCCTAGTGTTTCCACTACACTACATGCAACATAGGAATGGGTCGAGCCCACATCGATTAGAGAAAAATAGGGCTTGTCAAAAATAAAGAACGTATCGGTTATAACGTCCGGCGTGTCTGCATCTTCCCTCCGGCGAACCGCATAAACCAAACCTGGTTGCCTTGCCTCGGCAAGTGCAGCACACCTCGCCTTGTGTTCCACGGCCTCTGCCGGCACCATTACCTCTGTTACTCGAACCACGACCTCGTTGAGGCTGCGGTCCTCCTCTACCAGTCTGACTAACATTCTGAGCTGTTGGTCGGCTTTCATCTGATTGCTTAGGACAATCTTTGATCACATGGTCCTTGGACCAGCATCTAAAACATCCTCCTGTTTTCTTCCAAAGACTCTCCTAAGTGCTTCTTTCCACACACATCACAAGGTCGATACCGCCGCCTTACGAACCAACTTGTCGACCTCGTGGCTCATCAACTCTAGGCCTCTTATGAACCTTTCCAGACTTTCCAAAACCTCTTTTGGGCCTATTCCTATCCATAGCCTGCTTTGTAGAATCCTTGATTCCTCACCACCTTGGCCTTTTCTACCAAAGCGCAGAAAACTCCCGCTCCTAATGCGGTGCTATCAATGATCTCGAGATCATCCCTTAGACCGTCCTCAAAATGGACACAGCGCTCATGCTCAGTTGCCACTACTCCTCGAGCATATCGGCTCAACCTCAGGAATTCAACCTCATACTCTGCCACGGACTTGTTCCCTTGAACCAGCCCCAGAAATGCCTTCCTTTGCTCATCAGTATACCTGGTACCGACATACTTCTTCTGATAAGCCGTCTTAACATAGTCCCACGTCAGATCCTCAGCTGTGGCACCATCACGAACTGTGAGCCACCATTGGTACACTTCATCGCGTAGGAACGCCACCATTCCTTTCACCTTCTCTTCAGGGGTTAGATCTAGCTCATCCATGATGCGCTCTATTGCTTCCAACCAGTACTCAGCTGAACTGGGTGCCACACCCGATACTCCACGAAACATTTCGGCTCCATTAGCTCGGAGCCGCTCAGGCATAGACTTACGGGTTCCCGAATTTCCTCCTGCACCAGCCACCAACTCCAAAACTCGCAGCACAGCCTGTGACACAGCATCATCCCCCGTCTGAGGTTGCTGCTCAACACCAACAGCTAGGGGTGGTGGTGGCGGTGGTATCTCATTGTCAGACCCTTGACCCGATCTAACGGGTTCTGACACCGTCATCCTTCCTCTACCTCGTCCACGACGACCACATCCTCTAGAGATCATTTCTAATGTCGTGATCTGATTAAGAAGTTTTATGAATTAGTCTTTGTTTCACTTGATTACCCGCGAAGAAATTTTATGAAAAGAGTTTTAGGAGTGGTTCTTTCGTATGCACACAGTCTTTCCATTCATTCATCCTTACATCCATCAAACAATCATGAACTCTCGTTCATTCAGAGAAAGGTTGTAGTTTTCATTGTTATTGTTTTTTTTTCTTCCACTATCCAGGGGTATTTTCGTAATTTTTCAAAAGGAAAAAGTTCCTTGGTGATTTTGTCACAAAGTATTTTGGTATTTTTAAATTTCCGGGGTATTTTTAAAAATTTTGAAATCCAGGTATTTAGGTGATTTTGGACCTCGGGGTATTTTGGTGATTTTTTTCCAAGTAGGGGGTAAATTTGTAAAATCTTATAAATCAGGGATATTTCAAAGGTTGCAAAACTTTGAGGGTTCTTTTTAAGAATTGTACTTTTCAAAACGGTGATGTTGCAAAAATTTTGGAAATCAGGGTCATTTTGGTAATTTTATAAGTTAGGGGCAATTTTGAAATTTCCAAAATTCAAGGTATTTTTGATAATTTGCAAATTAGGGTTTTTGAACATTGATAAAATAATGAAATTTTGGCAAAACTGTTGGGTAGTTGGTCATTTTATAAACCAAGGGTATTTTGGTAATTTTACCACTAGGGGCATTTTTGTATAAATCAGAAATCTTTCGGAAAAATTTGTAAAGATGGTTTTCATGAATTTAGAAGAAAGTTTTAAGAGTTCTAAAACTAGGGTTTTGTTGTTTTTATAAAAACACGGCTAATTCCCTTTTGGGTTTTAGTTATTGTGTTTAGCCTATGACATAGTCCTCTTGGTCAGTGTGAACCAAAGCTACGCACCAGGCAGGATTCGAGTGGAGAGGAGGTGAGTCACGCGGACTGCTTAAATACCAAGCTCCCACCGAAACTATTCCTAGACATGCGCACGCAGAGGTTGCCACACCTACCGAGCCCTGCGGGTTAGGGTGAACCGAAGCTACGCACTGCAGGATTCTGCGAAGAAGAGGAGGTGAGTCACTAGTATCGCTTGCTTAAATACCGTGCTCTTCCAGATCCAATCCTAGACATGCGCACAGGGTTACCACACCCTAACTTAGTGACTTAGCCATGGGTTTGTTTAACGTTCCTTAAGTCTTATGTGTTTGTGTTTGAGTAGACTAGTCCTAGGGTTCAAGTTCCTATCATGCTATTGTAACGTTCCATTCCTTTTCTACCCTTCTAATATTCATTACACATAATCACACAAATAGTTAGGGTACTTACGGTGGATCATGGGTCTTTAGGTGCCATGCCAGAAAACCTGCTTGTTTCATAAAATATTTTGAAAAAAAAACTCATTTGGGTTCGCTTTGAAAACATTTTGGGCCTTGGCCCACAGGCCGAGAGTTTTAAAACTGGGCTCTGATACCAAACTGAAACACCCCAAACCCGACCCACGAGATTTGCCCAGATTTGGTATGTTCCTCAAGTAAACCGGTTTCAAAATTCTTTCATTACCTAGAGAAAACTTGTGCGATTTTGAAAAAAAACATTGTTTGGGTTGGGCTTGTGTTGAAAACGAATTCAATTCTTTATATTAAAAATTTTACTTAAACTTTAATAGGTAAAACTCATAATCATTATAAATAGAAATAAATGGAAAACAATTCAACTATGGCCTTATGGCCTTATTACATCAAATAATTTCCAAGTAATTCAAGTACTTAAATAAAAATAGTAGTTCATAAAATAAAAACTTCATGTTGAGCATGGCCACCACAAGTTCTGCCGTCCCGGTCCATCACTGTTCATCACCTGAAACATGGTCCCACAGCGGGGTGAGTCAAACGGACTCAATGTGTACACGACACTAAGTCATAATAGAATCAGGCATACAGGAGTTACACCTTCAAAACATAGAATACAAGTTATGATGCATTCCCAAACCCAAACCTAATTGTCCATCCGCTACACACCCCCGTACCAACCATGCACACCGTGGGGACTACTAAGTCGACCCTCCTTCCGCTACACTCCAAATTGCGGTCTTAGGTCACCGCGATTCGTGGTCTTAGGTCGCCACGTTCAGACATCGTGGTCTTAGGTCACCACTTTCTGGACATCACGTGGTCTTAGGTCACCACTTTCAGATATCACGGTCTTAGGTCACCGTGTTCGTGGTCTTAAGTCACCATATTCACTTCCCCTTTCAAACAAACCCATATGCCCCATATAATGATGATATGCATAAATATGCCGAGTTCACATTCTTATCATATTCTCATGTTACTAATGACCTTTTCATATTCTTTGTAGAAGTAGGAAACTGCTGAGTACTTAGTACCATAACATGGTACCCTAGCCACTTTCATATTCTTAATATCACATATTTTAATAAAACAGGCCATGAAACATATTAAGAAGTGGTGTGGGGTACACACCTGATTTGCTTAACCACTTCACTGAAATCCCGAAATCTGATCTACTGCCTTAGATCTCAAGTTCCTACAATTGATTAATCACTTACTATTTAGCACAAAGCCTATTCAGCTAGAAAACCAAATCCTAGTAGGATTTGTATTCTTAAAGCTTACCTTGGTGTCGATTTGATGATTTAATCAAATCTCAGAAACTCGTATTTTTCCCCTTTGAAATTGGCTAGTCACTAAATCCCTTAAATTGGTTAGTTTTCGGCTCAAAACACATAATAATAGATCTACTACTAAAATAGGCCTTGGCCGAATTTACCTTTGTTCTTACCTTCCAAATCTTAAATCCTGAATTGGATCCTTGCTTCTTTATTGCTGTCGAAATCCCTATGTACCCATGTTAGATCCAATCTAACATTAAATCATAATAATATAGCTTATGGCCGAATGGTATTCATAACTTACTTTAAATCTTAGAAGTTCCGAAAGATACCTTCTTGTAGTTGACAATTTCTTAAATCCCGAAAACACCCTTCCATAACTCGGCCAAAATCCATAATAGAGATTAGTCCCTAAATTTTAGATAGGTTTAAAATATAAAAGAATTGAAACCAAGCTTTGGATCTTACCCTTTTTAAGAAATCGGTAGCACCCTTGTTAAAAGCCCCTTAAAGAATCGGCCTTGATGACTAGATGATAAAGTTTCGGCTTTTGGGATTTAATGGAGAAGTCGACTAGAGGTTCTCTTGGGGTATTTGGTTTCCACGAAAATAAGGAAAAGAAACTTGAGAATTTTGGCAATGGTGGACTATAGATTCGGCTTGACAAAAGAAAAAGAGAAGAGAAGAGAGGAGAGCACTCAGAAATTCGGTAGAGAGAGGAGGAGGAAGAAAAATTGATGAGTAGCCCTATTTCCTTCCTTTTATAGCTGAAACTACTCCTCAGAATCCCTTACTTGGCCACCACTCTTCTTTATTTGATAGCTTTATCTCTTAATTTAAAATAATTAGAGAATAATCCTTTATTATCTCTTCAAAAATAATCCAAATTAAATCCCTTATTTATCACCTTATTAATCGAATATTAAAGAGAATAAAACTCCTCCTTTCTAGAAGGCTTGTGCCGTCCACCTCAGAGCTTACGGAAGCAAACATAAAACTTCTTTTATTTGCTTCCCAAGTGACTCGAACCTGTGCCCAACACCTTGCATGTGGCGCCATTTCCAGAGGCCCTAAGTGGCATCTTGTGCCACTTTTCCAAGCCTGTTTGTGTGTCAAATTTCACAAACTTTTTCTTTTAAGGCCACCTTGCCTTAATTTCCTCTTTTAAACTTTAAAACTCGACATTTCTAAGTCATTTCTAAGTTTCCAAAAATTTTCGTTCGGCTCTGTAAACTTGACATTTTCTTACCTTTCCAAGTTTCCAGAAATGTGCACTTTCCTATTTTGAATCATTTCCAAATCATTTCCATCCATTTCCAAGTTTCCAAAAATGTTCACTTTCCATTTTTTTTAACTTAACATTTCCATACATTTTCAGGTTTCCAAAATTGTTCAAAATTTATTCTTAGTACATAAAACATGTTACTTCGTACAATTAAACCGAAAATGCATAGGCCCTTTACAGAATGTTACACCTCTGTATTGGACTGAGCTCAGCGAGAATAAGATACACGGGGTTGATTTGATAAAAGATACTGAACAGAAGGTGAAAATGATCCGTGACAGTTTGAAAGCAGCATCTGACCGTCAGAAGTCCTATGTAGACTTGAAGCGAAAATATATTGAATTTGAGATTGGTGATAAAGTGTTTTTGAAAGTGTCTCCATGGAAGAAAGTAATCCGATTCGGACGTAAAGGCAAGTTGAGTCCGAGGTTCATCGGGCCATATGAGATTATTGAACGTGTTGGGCCAGTTGCGTACAGATTGTTACTGCCACCTGAGCTAGAAAAGATTCATAATGTATTTCATGTATCGATGCTTAGACGATACAGATCTAATCCGTCACATGTGATTACTCCGTCTGAGATTGAAATCCGATCTGATATGACATATGAGGAAGAACCGATCCATATCTTAGCTTGTGAAGTGAAAGAGTTCAGAAACAAGAAAATTCTGTTAGTGAAAGTGTTGTGGCATCGACACAGAGTGGAAGAGGTTACATGGCTGCCTGAAGATTCAGTGAGACAGTAATATCCGAATCTGTTTAACGGTAAGATTTTCAGGGATGAAAATAACTAAGAGGGGAGAATTCTAATAGTCCGGTTTACACCCTAGTCGGAACAGTGGTTTTGGGACCACAAATCTGAGTCAAAAATATATTTTAATATTATTTTCCGTGCTTTTGATATGTGAATTAGTATGTGTGAAATTTCTGTGAGTTAATTTGTCCGTTTGTATGCTCAATTTGAGGAAAGGATTAAATTGCATTGAATGCAAAATTTGTATGCTTTACAAAAAGACACCTATTTGAGATGGCTTTTAAATAGGGAGGCCTTATGAGGCAATTAAGCTATTTTATAAGTTAGTGGATGGTTAAATGACATAATAACCTTATTGTGTATTTGTCTTACATATTAATTGAAAGGTTAATAAGGTAAATAGATTAATAATATGTTTATAACAAAAACAAAACATGAAAAATGGCCATTTAATTATCATCTTTGACCGAAATTTAGAAAGAAAAGAAGGAAGAAAACCTAAGCTAAGTTTCGGCTACAATCAAGCTAAATTAAGGTATGATTTTGCTTCAGTTTTTGATGATTTCTACGTTTTTGCAATCGTTGCTTCGTATACTTCAAAACCCATGTCTTAATTTTGAGAATTGATGATGATTTTGAAATGTGTCTTTGATGAACACATGAGTTTTATGATGTTTGAGGATGAATTATGAATGATATGTGATAGATTAATAAGTTTTGTCTTTGGAGTTTTGATGAATTTGAGTATTTTGAGTTTAATTGAGAAAATAATATTTTGAAGGACTAAATTGTGAAATAAATGAAATGTAAGGACTTGTATGAGCTACATGAGAATTCGGCTAGGCATGGGTAACTTGAAATTATGTGTATTTTGTGATTTTGTGAAATAGGGACTAAATTGTCCAAATGTGAAAATGTGAGGGCTAATTTGCAAATTGCCCTAAATATGTGTTCTTGGATTGAATTGAATGAGTTATTGAATAAATGGGTTAAATTTGAATATGTATAGATCAAGAACCGAAGAAAACAAACTTAGATCGTGGAAAGTTAAAAGTTGTCGAATAACCGAATCCGATCGAATATCTGAATCCGAGGTAAGTCGATATACAAATAAATGTATTTGAATTGAATTATTTGCGTATATATGAGATTCGAATTGGTCAAAACTCAGAGAGAAACAGATACACGAGGTCGATTTGGTTAAGGAAACTGAAAAAAAAGTAAAAGTGATACGTGATTGTCTGAAAGTCGCCTCAGATAGGCAGAAGTCCTATTCAGAATTGAAAAGGAAAGAGATAGAATTCAAAGTCGATGATAAAGTGTTCTTGAAAGTATCACCTTGGAGGAAAGTCCTCAGATTTGGCCGAAAAGGCAAATTACGTCCGCGCTTTATCGGACCTTATGAGATTACCGAGAGGATAGGACCGGTAGCTTATCGGTTGGCCTTGCCACCTGAACTAGAAAAGATTCATGATTTCTTTCACGTATCCATGTTGCGCCGGTACCATTCAGATCCTTCACATGTCATTCTACCAACAGAGGTAGAGATACAACCGGACTTGACTTATGGTGAAGACCCGGTTAAGATTTTGGTGCGAGAGGTCAAGCAGTTGAGAAACAAAAGCATAGCCCTTGTGAAAGTTTTATGGCAAAGGCACAGAATAGAAGAGGCTACATGGGAGCCCGAGAAAATGATGAGAAACCAATATCCTAACCTTTTTGCTGGTAAGATTTTTGGGGACAAAAATCCTTAAGAGGGGGAGAATTGTAACAGCCCGATTTAGGGGCTAGCCGAAATAGTGATCTCGGGGTCACTAATCTAAGAATTGAAAAATTTATTTTCACGTTATATTATGAGTTGGAGCATGATAGTATATGTGCATGAGAATTTTGGTGCTTTAATTTTAGCGATTTCACGTTTAATCGCGAAAAAGGACTAAATCGCATAAGGTGCGAAAGTTCCATTCTATTAGATAAAGGTACCAAATAGCCTTAGAATGTAAATTGGAGGTCTTTAAAAGGCAATTAGACCCCAATACATGCTTGGCCGGCCAAGGAACAAGCATAGGAGACAAAGATGGACAAAAAAATTGGTCAAAGTAGTTGATAGTTGGTGACTTGTTTGACTAGTTTAATATTAGAATAAGGAAAGAGAAAATATCATCTTTCTCTCCATCTTTCTCCACCGAAATTTGCAAGCAAAATAGGGGTTTGAAAACTCACAATTTTCAGCAAGCTCTACTCCATTCTAGTAAGTGATTTTGATGATTTTTCTTTATGATAATTGTACTTTTAAGACCCTTAGAACTTAAGCTTTCAAATGAGAGGACTATTGTGCAATTTGATGCAAAGTTTAGAGTTTTACCATGAGAGCTTTCATTGCTATTTGCTACATTTTTATGGAAGAAAATGAGTCTTAGTTGTTATGTGAACAACTTTTGTGAAAGGTGTTGTCTTGAAAACACCTAATTTGGACCTTGATGAAAAGGTTACAAAATTGTAGTAAATATGTGAAATGTTGAGTTTTGGTGATACCTATAAGAGTATTAAATGTTCACCTAGGCTTGTTGAAGGTGGAAGTATGATTAGAATTTATTTCCGAGCCTAGGGGCAAAATGGTCAATTTGCCAAAGTCTAGGGGCAAAATAGTAATTTTGCCTAAGCATGATTATTGAAATGCTTTATTAATGAGATGATTAAAACGAACTAAATTGTTGTTATAGAGCAAGAAGAACTGAGGATCCGTCTTGATCGGGGAAAGAACAAAGTCTCGGACTAAATCGTCGAGCTAGCTCACTTTGAAATCGAGGTAAGTTTGTATGTGATTAATGAAATATTTATGTTAGCATAATTGAAAATGCTTGGTATCACATTGATGTATGATACTTCATTGAAATGAGAAATTGATGTTAAGTATGATGTTGAAGTCCTAGTGGACTATAATGAATATGTGATTGCTATCATCGAGATGTGAATCAGATAAAGTCCCGTATAAGACCATGTCCAGGACATGGCCTCGGCACCGAGTTAAGATCCCGTATAAGACCATATCCGGGATATGGCTTCAGAAAAGAATAAGAAACTCGTTAAGACCATATTCGGAATGTGGCATTGATAATTGATGTAAAAGTCCATATAAGACCATATTCAGGATATGGCATTGGCATTTAGAAGTAACTCCATGTAAGAGCACCTCGGGGATGTGGCATTGGCTTCGTCTCTACATGAATGACGTTGAATATACGTCTCTGACTATCCCTAGTGATTAAAGGGATAAGTAGATGAGTTAGAAGTAGAAATGAGATTTGCACTAAAGTCATATAAATGAGTGAATACAGGTACTTGTGAATGAGTCACGAAGAAATGTTTACGACATGTGGCATGGTATGTGCTAAATAAGGGCAATTGTGAGTAAGTATGGCAAGATGCCTATGACTTGTGTATGGTTAGTTAATATCATGGATGGATTATTTTATGAGTTTATTGTTGCTATTTATATTCATGCAAACTTACTAAGCTCTATGCTTACCCCTTTCATTGCCCTTCTTCCTTGTAGTATTGCCAAGATAACTCGGGGATCGTGGACGTAGGAGTTCGAAAATCCCACTTTCGACATCACTTTGGTATAACAATTCAGACTTATTTTGAGTATCACATGTATAGGACTCGAGTATTTTGTTAAGTTGTAATTGTTAGCCAAAGTGTTGGCTATGTATGTTACTAAAGTCATTTTGTAAATGGCCTTAAGTTAGGCAAATACTTGGCAAATTCTTTTGTTTAATGAAAGTGGTTTTCTTGAAGTGTATGCCCTTGTGTATGAATGTCGAATTGAGTATTTAGATGTGTCTTTAGGTCATGAATTACGTTGAATGGAATTGGAATATGCATGTTTGCAATGTAGGGTGGAAAAAGGGCTTGGTAGATAGCCTTCTAATTTTCTACATGGGTGGACACACAGGCGTGTGTCTAGACCGTGTGAGTGGCACGGCTAGCACATGGGCATGTGCCCAGGCTGTGTGAAGTCTGCACCATGCACTTGGAATTTAAATCGGCACACGGTTGAAACACACGGGCGTGTGTGTGGGCCGTGTGGATAAGTCAGAATGCCAAGGTTTGGCACACTGGCCAAGGCCACGTGTAACATCTCGGTTTAGGGCCTAGTCGGAATAGTGGTGTGAGACCACAAATCCAAGGGTTGTAAATGAGTTTTTGAGGTTTATGCCTTGTTGCATGCTAGTGTGAAAGTCTCATGAAGCAATTTTGTGAAATTGTGGTTGAATTGTCCAAAAGGACTAAATTGCAAAAGTTGCAAAATGTGTGTTTCTAGAAGCTATATGTGTGAAATAGCTTTAGATTATTAATTAGAGGTCCTTAAATAGCAATTTATCCAAATTCTAATTCTTGGACAAAATTGGGCATGAATGAGTTAAAATTTAAAGTTTATCAAAAAAGGCATTTTGGTCATTTAACAAATAAGTGATTAAAATAGGAGAAAAGATGACAAAATTCATTCATCTTCTTTCCCAAGGCTGCCGAAAATTCCAAGAGCCATTGTTAGGGTTCTTCAAAATTTTCAAGCTTGCTAGTAAGTGCATCTAGCCTCGTTTTTGATATTCTTTGTATTTTTGAAGTCCTAGTAGCATGAGTAAGCTATTTTTAGCCATTTGATGAGCTAAAATGGATGTTCAAAAATGTGGTCATGTATGACATGCATTTATGTTGATATTTTATGGAAGATTATGAAATCTTGATGTAGTAGAAACATCTTTTGTTAAGTGATTTTCCATCAAAATGCATGTAAGGACTTGATTGTGAAAATCTTAAGTTTGGTCATACATGTGTGTTTTAGTGAGAATTGATGATAGCTTTAGTTGAATAAGTGGTTTGACTAAGCATGAAAGACTACAAAGTTGAATAAAAATCACTTTACGAGCCTTTGGGGCTAAAGTGTAAATATGAGAAAGTTTAGGGGAAAAATAGTAATTTTGCTAAAGTATGAGATGTGGGTCAATTTAGTCAATGTATGTATTAAATAAGCTGATTTATTCATTATAGATCAAGAAAGACGAAGCCCGGAACGAAACCGAGGCAAAAGCAATGTGGTGGACTAAATTGCAAGTCTCAATACTTTTGAGTACCGAGGTAAGTCTATGAATAAACAGTGCATTCATACTTACAATTTGTTGATGATAGCTAGTGTGTAGCTTGTTCGAGATTGATTGAGAACCTATGTGGTTCAAGTAGAATGAATGTAGTAGAATTGTGAATGGATGTTTAATTGAGTAAGTAGACATGTGAATGTGTAGTGATAATGCTAGATGGCAGGCTAAGTGCGATACCATCCTAATGCATATTGACGATGAGCTGGCTATGTGCGATGCTATCGTTAGGTATATCGTTTAGTGGGCTAAGTGAGAAACCCTATGATTACCTTTGTGGTAGGCTAAGTGCGATACCACCTTATTAATCGATGTGTGGTGTGCTAAGTGCGAAACCACCGAGACATTTGCTGTGTGGGTTAACTATGTGGATTAGCCATGTGATTGCATTATTGAGTAAAGAAGCTATGTGGATGCATTATTAAGTTAATTAGCTGTGTGGATGAATTATTGAGAAATAATGATGTGTTGTATATTGTGTAAATGTGACATTGAATGCAGGGTGCGTTTTGATGGTTATGAGTATGTGACTCATGATGTGTTGGAAATGTGGTAAGGGTTAGTTAAAGAGTAAGCATAGTTGTTCATTACTTTTGGTAGTATAATGCTAATTATTGTTTAGCTTATACTATGATGCTTAATTGTTTATGTGTAAACTTACTAAGCTTAAAGCTTAATCCTTTTCTTTTCCCTTGTCTTATACAGTAAAAGTGTTGAACCGAGATACGAGGATCAATTGGAAGATCGCCCACACTATCAGCACACACTCTGGTACATGAGACTCAATGTTTTGTATATGGCATGTATAGGGGCTAGACAAGTTAGTGAATTTTGTTGTAAATGGCTAAGATGTGTTGGCCTTTAGATGGATAGCTTATTTTGTATAATGCCATAGTTGTTGGCTATTTTATGTTATATGAAAAGTTATAGTTGTCTATGTGAGATTGCAAATCAATTTGAGTTGATTATGATTGTGTTAGATGAGTATATGTTGCGTATGCTAGAGGGGTGAAAAGAACTTGGCACATAGCTTTGTTCTTGTCCATGTGGATAGACACACGGGCGTGTGTCTAGACCATGTGTGACACACGGCCAGCCCACGATGTTTATCTTGTTTCTGTGTTTTGGTATACTTTGTATGTTGTTTGGGTGTGTTTGGAGCCTTCGGGAAGGCCCGGGGTTAAGCCGGAACCTGGACCAAAATTTTAATTTTGGGCACTTTAGGAGGTAAGCTGGTTGGGGCAGGACTTAAGGTTTATTATTTGTGTTTGGGGACATAAGAATTAAGGTGGTGTAGTGGCAGGGAGACGCCACATAACAAGCAGGGAGGTGGTGTCACAAGGAGAAGCTGAGAGGGAGAAGGTTCGAATCTCTCAAGCAGCACAAGGGAGTACTATTTTTGGCTCAAGCTAGGGAGGCAGCTGGATGGTAATCAAACTCTGGAGGAGAGAGACAAGACTTGGTCAAATAGTTTAAACAAGTGGTGGAGAGCTATTTGGGGAGTTTGATTTATTCAAACTAATTTAAATGAGTGGAGGAGAGGGAATTAAGGAGTGTTTCAAGGAGAAAGCTTGGGGATTGAGGTGAGAGGCAGTTTGGCCGAATTTTTGAAGGGTGTTGGGGAAGAAAAATCGGTCTTGTGGAGCCTTGGAAGGGGGTAGGCATTCGGTGTTCCTCTATTTGGAAACCATTCTCTTTAGTTTGCCGAAATTCCTCAACCATTTCCTCTTCATCATAGTGCTTAGTAAGGACGAAACCTACATGGCACTCTTTTCCCTTTCTATTTCTTTCTTCTTCTTCTCATGTACCCCCCTCTTGCCGAATTCTCTTAGCACCCATTATTCTTCTTTTCTTGTGCTTCTTCCCTCATTCACTAAAAGCCGAATCACACCTCTCATTTTCCCTCTTAATCGAAACCTCTCAACTTCAACACCACTCCATTCTTTCTTTCCCTAATTTTTCATCTTAGCCGAATCCATCCCTCAAAACTCTGGTTTGAAACCTCTCTTCTATTTGTCACTCAAGCCGAATCCTCACCCCATGTTTTGAGGTATCTTCTCCAAATCGAATCTTCTCTGCCTTGTCAACTTGTGCCGAATCTTTGGGGGGCATCTTTTGGTTTCGGTAAGGGATCTTCTTCACTTTTCTATCTGTTTTCTCTCTTTTTCTATTTTGGGTTGGTTAATCAAAGGTGATAAGGTGGTGTCATGGTGTTTTGGCCGAATGATGGAAGGAGGGCTTATGTATTCCGTTTGGCCGAAAGGCCATCTCCTCTAATCTATTCTCTTTCAATCGATTCTCACTTGGTACTTGCATAGGTACTCGATCGACTTCTTAATCCAAGCCTTCTAATCTCTGGACTCTATCGACTTAGGTAAGAAATCGTTATATTATTATGTGTGTATCCTTAATTTCTTTGCTTCGATGTTTTAACTCGATCTTCTGAACAAGATCATTTTTATGGAATCATATACCAACCAGGCAAAGGAAGGGGTTGGACCCATAAACCCAGCCCCTAAGTTTAAGAGATGTGTGGTGTCTGCCGTTCGAGATTGGCCACCAGGTTGTGGGCCGACTTCTGAAAGGGATAAACAGATCGCTGTGATCCCTGCAAGTGAGGACGTTAGCAAGATCGATAGTGTAGTCTTGCGTGTTCACAGGTGTGTAATTATCACACTACCACTTTTGTTTGTTGTAATAATCGTGTATGTGTTATGAAAGCCGGAAATCTCGGCAATGGTGATTGAGTTATCCCTAGTGGGTAAAACCGAAACATCAGGTTAGTGTATCTTGGTTAAACCTTAGCATTTCGATAGCATGGTTGTGTGTGACATTACATATAACCTGTTTATTATGCTATGTTGCATATGCATGGGATATCGGGATGTTATGATATGAAGAAGAAGTTCTTATGGGTGACAATTTCACACCTATTGATGGTACATTATTGTATCGGTGATTTGGTCACATAGTGATCGGTGGCTAGGCCACGTTTTATTGTCTTTGAGCAGTGTGTCTGTCAGCATGACTGCCAAAGTGGAGTGTAGAGGATGGAGGGTTGATTGTAGAAATCCCCAGGTGTTAATTATTCTTTTGTGCTGTATGATTGGGCTTCGGCCGATGGTGTTTTGGGGGTTTAGGCCCAATTGTGGAGTATGTGGACTAATTGCACACTGAGTCTTGTGACTCACTCTTTTGTTTAAACAATTGCAGGTAATTCTTAGCATGATGGACTGGGCTGGAGGGAACCCGAGGTGGCCACGCATGGGTTACTAGTAAACTTTATTTTATATATCGTTTATAACTTTTGGGTATTTTTCTTTGATTTGTAATAAGGCCACTACAAAACTTGGAATTTACTTTCGGGTTTTAAATTTGGACATGTTAATTATAGACTGCTCAGTGGGACGTTTTTAAAATTGCAAACTAAAGTTTTCTTATAACCTGCCCAATAACGTTTCATACAATAAAAGACATTTTCATTGAAAACCTGATAAACGAATAATTGGTAAGTGTTTTCAAATGTCACCTAATCGCAAGGGCTCGACTAACGAAAATTTTAAAGTTATCTAAACAACGGGTTGTCAACTGAACCACGATATTCAAGATTTTAAAATGACTTAGAATTTTCCGAAACCTGTCAAACTTCCTAAACTTCTTCCTAATGACATGCCAAATCCAGTCGTAGTGTTTGGGCTGGGTTTGAGGTGTTACAATTTGGTATCAGAGCCAGGTTTAAAAAGCTCGGCCTTGGGTTTTGGGTTCAAAACGTTTTCCAAATTTCGTTTTATAAAAAATATATATATGGATCCGTTTTTGAAGTGTGGCACCCGGGTCTCTGGCCCAAGTCTGCCAGGTAAGTTTTCTGATGGCTAAGTGATTGCATAAAGTTGATGTATTATGTGAATGTGTTGTTATGGATAATGGAATTAAGAAACTTTACTGTAGAGATGAAAACCTTTAGGTATACACATGCTTGCGGAGAAACTACTTATAATATTATCTTCATAAAACTACTCGGTAATAAATAGTGGAAGAAATGCTAATGCATAAAATTTGTAATCAGATAAAACGAAACGTTAGACATGAGTGCTAGACGTGGACGTGGTGTACGTGGTCGTGGGAGAGGCCAAGGTAATGAGGTTGAACTCTCGGAAGCAAGAAATGAGCTTGAAGGCGAAGCGCCAGCATCACCTATGGCGGAAGCGGGATCGCAAGGCAAAACTTGTGAAGATGATGCCCTGTCTCAGGCAATGTTGCGTGTGTTGGAACGAGTAGCTGGGGTAGGCAGTGGAATAGCAACTCATAAGTCTATCCCTGAGCAACTTCGAGCGAATGGAGCTGAAATGTTTAGAGGTATCTCTGGAGTAGCTCCAAACGTGGCTGAGTATTGGCTAGAGGCAGTCGAGAGAATCATGGATGACTTGGACTGCACGACGGAAGAGAAGCTGAAAGGAGCGGTGTCTCTACTTTAGGATGAGGCCTATCAGTGGTGGTTTACCGTGAGAGAGGGTACTCTGGCGGACCGAGTTGATTGGGAATTCTTTAAGATAAAGTTCCAAGGAAAGTACGTTAGGGCCAGTTATGTGGATGCTCAGAGGAAAGCGTTCCTGAATTTAGTTCAAGGGGGTAAATCGGTAGCTGAGTATGAGACAGAATTTCTGCGGTTGAGCCGTTATGCCCGGGGGATAGTCGCAACCGACTATGAGCGTTGTGTGTGGTTCGAAAATGGGCTGCGTGACGAGCTGCGAGTGTTAATAGCTCCTCAGCGGGAGAGAGATTTTGCTATCCTAGTGGAAAAGACTAAAATAGCCGAGGAGGTGACGCGGACTGAGAAACAAAATAAGGACAGGGATGAAGGCAGGAATAAGAGGAGTTATGGACCGTTAGGGTCATCTGGGGGTTTCTAGAAGAGGCCCAGGGTTGATGGGTCGGGTCGCATTGCAACGCCGGCTGCTATTTTTTGACTATGTGCTCAGTGTGGGAGGTCTCACACAAGAGAGTGCTAGGGAAAAGATAGGGTATGTTTTAGGTGTGGGTCAAAGGATCATCTGATCAGGAACTGTCTGCTAGAAAGGACTAGGGCTCGGATGGTAGGTCAGGGGTATGTGCAGCCAGATAGGGGTGGACAGCAGATGCCGAGAGGTCGTGGTCCGAACAGAGAAGGGAATGGTTTTGGTCGGGTACGTGGAGCACCGGGCAGAGGTGCTGGGAGTACTGAGGCGAGACAACCCGGGTTAGTTTATGCAGCCAAACACCGAGAAGAGGGTGACGCATCAGATGTTATAACGGGTACGTTCCTCATTTTCGGTTTAGCCTTTACTGCATTAATTGAGATTGGGTCGACGCATTCCTATGTTGCTAGTGTGGTGTCTGGAACCTTGAACATGAACTCTGAAACTGCTTCTAGGGAGATGATGGTACTTAGTCCTCTAGGGCAATCTGTAGTAGTAAATAAACTTTTTAGGAATGTGCCTCTAGAAGTACAAGGGTTGGTTTTCCCGGCCGATTTGATGGAACTACCGTTCGGGGAGTTTGATTTGATCTTAGGCATGGACTGGTTGGCAAGATATCGTGCAAACTTGGATTGTGCTGCTAAGCGCATAGTGTTAAGGACTCCTGAGGATGACGAAGTTTTGGTGATAGGTGAGAGGAGAGACTATTTATCCAATGTAGTGTCTGCTCTTAAGGCGGAAAGAATGGTGAGGAAAGGGTGCATGGCTTTCTTAACTTTTGTCAGTGCCTTGGATGCAAAGGAAGTGACCGTGGATGAGGTTAGAATAGTAAAGGAATTTGTGGATGTCTTTCCTGAAGAACTTCCAGGGTTGCCTCTGGATCGTGAGGTGGAGTTTGGAATTGAGCTATTTTCGAGAACGGCTCCGGTGTCTATCGCCCCTTACAGGATGGCGCCAAAGGAGCTGGTTGAACTTAAAGCTCAGATCCAAGAGTTGTTAGATCGTGGTTTTATCTGTCCCAGTGTATCTCCGTGGGGAGCGCCGGTGTTGTTTGTGAAGAAGAAAGGCAGGTCCATGCGAATGTGCATTGACTACCGCCAGTTGAACAAGTTAACTATCAAGAACAAGTACTCGCTCCCGAGGATAGATGACCTATTTGATCAACTTAAAGGGGCCTCGGTCTTTTCAAAGATAGATTTGAGGTCAGGATATCATCAGCTTAAGGTCAAGGAAGTGGATATTTGCAAGACGGCTTTTCGGATTCGCTATGGTCACTTCGAGTTCCTGGTGATGCCATTTGGGTTGACAAATGCACCAGCTGCGTTCATGGATATGATGAACTGGGTTTTTCAACCCTATCTGGATCGGTTCGTTGTAGTGTTCATAGACGACATTTTGGTATATTCCAAGACTGAGGAGGAGCATGATTCGCATCTTCGGGTGGTTCTACAGATTTTGAGGGAGAAGCAGTTGTACGCCAAGTTTAGCAAGTGTGAGTTTTGGTTGAAGGAAGTTACATTTCTGGGTCATGTGGTATCTGCAGAAGGGATTAGGGTGGATCCCCGGAAGATTGAAGCGGTGTTGGATTGGAAACCACCTAAGTCTGTGGCAGAGATTCGGAGTTTCCTTGGTCTGGCTGGGTATTACCGAAGGTTCGTTGAAGGGTTATCATTAATTGCGGCACCTTTAACCAAGTTGTTGAGGAAAGGGGTACCTTTTGTGTGGACTGACAAGCAACAGGAAAGTTTTGAGAAGCTGAAGAGGATTTTGACAGAGGCTCCGGTGTTGATTCAGCCTGAGGCCGGAAAGGAGTTCGTGGTTTAATGTGATGCTTCACACACGGGATTAGGATGTGTGTTAATGCAGGATGGGAAGGTTGTTGAATATGCATCTCGGCAGTTAAGACCGCATGAGATTAACTATCTTACGCATGATCTGGAGTTGGTTGCGGTAGTTTTTACTCTGAAAATTTGGAGGCATTATTTGTATGGAGAGAAGTCTGTTATCTACACCGACCATAAGAGTTTGAAGTATCTTCTAACTCAGAAAGAGTTGAATTTAAGGCAGCGAAGGTGGATTGAGCTGTTGAAAGATTATGACTGCTCAATCGAATATCACCCGGGTAAGGCTAACATGGTAGTAGATGCGTTAAGTCGGAAGGTAATATCAGACTTGAGAGCGATGTTCACCCATCTTAGTTTGTATAATGATGGAAGTCTGTTAGCTGAACTTCAAGTGAAGCCGACGTGGGTAGATCAGATTAAAGAGAAACAGTTGTCAGATGAGGTCTTGAGTGCTCGACTTCTACAAGTACAAAGCGGTGGGGTTGATGATTATAATTTGAACAGTGATGGGGTTTTTTGCTTCCGTAGGAAGGTTTGCATGCCGAAGGATGTAGAGTTGAGGCAGATGATTCTTCAAGAAGCGCATAGTAGCCCTTACGCTATGCATCCTGGAGGGAGTAAGATGTACCGGGATCTGCGTGAACAGTTCTGGTGGCCTGGATTGAAGCGGGAGGTTACAGAGTTTGTGGGAAAGTGTTTAACTTGTCAGCAGGTTAAAGCGAAGCATCAGTTGCCTTCAGGGTTGTTGCAGCCGGTGAAGATTCCACAGTGGAAATGGGAGAGGATCACTATGGACTTTGTTAATGGGCTACCTCTTACGCCTACTAAGAAAGATTCGGTATGGGTGATCGTGGATCGGTTGACAAAGTCTGCCCATTTCATACCCGTTCGTGCCGACTATTCTCTTCAGAGGTTGGCTAAACTGTATGTGGCAGAAATTGTGAGGTTGCATGGGGTACCAGTATCGATCATGTCAGATAGAGACCCTAGGTTTACGTCGCGGTTCTGGAGGGCACTGCATCAAGCTTTGGATACGAGATCGACTTCAAAGATGACTTTTCATCCTGGTGATCGATGGTGGTCACCGAGAGGGTAATTCAGATCTTGGAGGACATGTTGAGGGGTTGTGTCATTGACTTCAGGGGTAGCTGGGAGGAGTTTCTACCGTTGGCAGAATTCACTTACAACAACAGCTACCGATCTAGTATTCAGATGGCGCCCTATGAAGCATTGTATGGGCGGAGGTGTCATACTCCTACCTATTGGACATAATTGGGTGAACGTTAGATTTTGGGTCCAGAATTAGTTGCAGAGACAGAGGAAAAGGTTAAGTTAATTAGGACTCGTTTGAAGGAAGCGTCCAATAGGCAGAAATCATATGCAGATCTGAAGCGGAAGGAGTTAGAGTTTGCAGTGGGTGATCAGGTTTTCTTGAAAGTTTTACCTTGGAAAAAGGTGATGAGGTTTGGACGGAAGGGCAAGCTAAGTCCTAGGTTCATCGGGCCTTATCGGATTTTGAAACGTGTGGGACCAGTGGCGTATCAACTGGAGTTACCTTCAGAATTGAAACAGATGCATGATGTGTTCCATGTTTCAATGTTAAGACGCTACCGTTCGGATCCGTCTCACGTCATGCCAGTGGAGGAAATTGAAGTAAGACCAGACTTGTCCTATGAGGAGGAACCAATCCAGATCTTGGAACGAGACGTCAAGGTGCTAAGAAGGAAATCGGTCCCATTGGTTAAAGTCTTATGGCAGAATCATGGAATAGAAGAGGCGACATGGGAGCCAGAGGATGTGATGCGTTAGCAGTACCCGCATCTCTTTTGACCAGGTAATTTTGAGGCCAAAATTTCTTTAAGGGGGTAGAACTGTAACATCCGAGATTTAGGGGCTCTGCATTTATCTTGTTTCTGTGTGTTTGGTATACTTTGTATGTTGTTTGGGTGTGTTTGGAGCCTTCGAGAAGGCCCGGGGTTAAGCCGGAACCTTGACCAAAATTTTAATTTTGGGCACTTCAAGAGGGAAGCTGGTTGGGGCAGGACTTAAGGTTTATTATTTGTGTTTGGGGATATAAGAATTAAGGTGGTGTAGTGGCAGGGAGACGCCACATAACAAGCAGGAAGGTGGCGTCACAAGGAGAAGGCGAGAGGGAGAAGGTTCGAATCTCTCAAGCAAAGACAAGGGAGTATTATTTTTGGCTCAAGCTAGGGAGGCAGCTGGATGGTAATCAAACTCTGGAGGAGAGAGACAAGACTTGGTCAAATAGTTTAAACAAGTGGTGGAGAGCTATTTGGGGAGTTTGAATTATTCAAACTAAATTAAATGAGTGGAGGAGAGGGAATTAATGAGTGTTTCAAGGAGAAAGCTTGGGGATTGAGGTGAGAGGCAGTTTGGCCAAATTTTTGAAGGGTGTTGGGGAAGAAAAATCGGTCTTGTGGAGCCTTGGAAGGGGGTAGGCATTCGGTGTTCCTCTATTTGGCAACCATTCTCTTTAGTTTGCCGAAATTCCTCAACCATTTCCTCTTCATCATAGTGCTTAGTAAGGCCGAAACCTACAGGGCACTCTTTTCCCTTTCTATTTCTTTCTTCTTCTTCTCATGTACCCCCCTCTTGTCGAATTCTCTTAGCACCCATTATTCTTCTTTTCTTGTGCTTCTTCCCTCATTCACTAAAAGCCGAATCACACCCATCATTTTCCCTCTTAATCGAAACCTCTCAACTTCAACACCACTCCATTCTTTCTTTCCCTAGTTTTTCATCTTAGCCGAATCCATCCCTCAAAACTCTGGTTTGAAACCTCTCTTCTGTTTGTCACTCAAGCCGAATCCTCACCCCATGTTTTGAGGTATCATCTGCAAATCGAATCTTCTCTGCCTTGTCAACTTGTGCCGAATCTTTGGGGGCATCTTTTGGTTTCGGTAAGGGATCCTCTTCACTTTTCTATCTGTTTTCTCTCTTTTTCTATTTTGGGTTGGTTAATCAAAGGTGATAAGGTGGTGTCATGGTGTTTTGGCCGAATGATGGAAGGAGGGCTTATGTATTCTGTTTGGCCGAAAGGCCATCTCCTCTAATCTATTCTCTTTTAATCGATTCTCACTTGGTACTTGCATAGGTACTCGATCGACTTCTTAATCCTAGCCTTCTAATCTCTGGACTCTATCGACTTAGGTAAGAAATTGTTATATTATTATGCGTGTATCCTTAATTTCTCTACTTCGATGTTTTAACTCGGTCTTCTGACAAAGATCGTTTTTATGGAATCATATACAAATCAGGCAAAGGAAGGGGTTGGACCCGTAAACCCAGCCCATAAGTTTAAGAGACGTGCGGTGTCTGCCATTCGAGATTGGCCACCGGGTTGTGGGCCAGCTTCTGAAAGGGATAAACAGATCGTTGTGATCCCTGCAAGTGAGGACGTTAGCAAGATCGATAGTGTAGTCTTGCGTGTTCATAGGTGTGTAATTATCACACTACCCCTTTTGTTTGTTGTAATAATCGTGTATGTATTATGAAAGCCGGAAATCCCAGCAATGGTGATTGAGTTATCCCTGTTGGGTAAAACCGAAACATCAGGTTAGTGTATCTTGGTTAAACCTTAGCATTTCGATAGCATGATTGTGTGTGACATTACATATAACCTGTTTATTATATTATGTTGCATATGCATGGGATATCGGGTTGTTATGATATGAAGGGGAAGTGCTTATGGGTGACAATGTCACACCTATTGATGGTACATTATTGTATCGGTGATTTGGTCACATAGTGATTGGTGGCTAGGCCACGTTTTATTGTCTTTGAGCAGTGTGTCTGTCAGCATAACTGCCAAAGTGGAGTGTAGAGGATGGAGGGTTGATTGTAGAAATCCCCAGGTGTGTTGAGGTTGGACATATGAAGTGGAGTGTAGAGGATGGGAAAACTAGGCTGGGTTGGGCTAGCATGTTAATTATTTGTTTGTGCTGTATGATTGGGCTTCGGCCGATGGTGTTTTGGGGGCTTAGGCCCAATTGTGGAGTATGTGGACTAATTGCACACTGAGTCTTGTGACTCACTGTTTTGTTTAAACAATTGCAGGTAATTCTTAGCATGATGGACTGGGCTGGAAGGAACCCGAGGTGGCCACGTATGGGTTACTAGTAAACTTTATTTTATATATCGTTTATAACTTTTGGGTATTTTTCTTTGATTTGTAATAAGGCCACTACAAAACTTGGAATTTAATTTCGGGTTTTAATTTTGGACATGTTAATTATAGACTGCTTAGTGGGACGTTTTTAAAATTGCAAACTAAAGTTTTCTTATAACCTGCCCAATAACATTTCATACAATAAAAGACATTTTCATTGAAAACCTGATAAACGAATAATTGGTAAGTGTTTTCAAATGTCACTTAATCGCAAGGGCTCGACTAACGGAATTTTTAAAGTTAACTAAACAACGGGTTGTCAACTGAACCACGAAATTTGAGATTTTAAAATGACTTAGAATTTTCTGAAACCTGTCAAACTTCCTAAACTTCTTCCTAGTGACATCCCAAATCCGGTCATAGTGTTTGGGCCGGGTTTGGGGTGTTACAGGTAACGCCTCGGGCCCAGTTCTGGCGTAGAACTCGGGTAAGGGGTGTTACACCATGTACGTGTCAAGGCCATGTGAAATTAGTCTGTTTCGACCACGGGTGGTAGACACGGGCATGTCTTAGGGGCACACGGGCGTGTCCCTAGACTCACATGGGCGTGTAACCCCTGTTTTGTTGAAAAGTTTCTTGAGCGTGTAAATATCCCCGGAATAGTCTCGATACCTCTCGAAAGTATGTTTAGGGCCTCTTAGGCCAACTATAAGTAAGTGATGGGTTTAAACGAGACTTTGTAACCCTATTTGAGATGTTTAAGCAAGACTAGTTAGGTAATGCCTCGAACCCTGTCCCGGCTTGAAGATGGGTAAGGGTTGTTACATGAACGGTAAGTGTTTATATGAACTTACTAAGGTGAAAATGTGTATAGAAATGATGAGATTATATATGAATATATGCTTAAATGAGCTATGTGTATATGTGATATTTGAGTTGGAAAATGTGACAAGCTATGGCTAAATAAATGAGCCAAAGAATATGTGATGAATTTGCATCGAGAAACATTAATGTCAATGTATCAATATGGTTATGTGCATTTTATGCTAAGTTTATTTGTATATGACTTACTAAGCTTTTCATAGCTTACTTTGTGTGTGTTTGTTCTATTTTATAGATTGTTAAAGCTACGAAAGGCTCGGGGACCGTCGAGGATCATCACCACACTATCAAACTCAACTTTGGTACTTTTGAATGTGTAAATAGCTAAATATGGCATGTATAGGCTAGTTGTTTTGGAGTATGTTTAAGACATGTATATATATGTAGCCATGTGATGTGGCTAGATAAGTGATTTTGTTTTGTATGTGATGCTATGCTATATGAGTTTGGTTCTGGTATAATCTTATGCCTATGAAATGGTCAAGGTTATGGTAAGCATAAGGATGCAATATGAGTATATATGTTTGAACAATGAGATGGTTCTATGAATGTGGCAAATTGAGGATGAAAGATGATTAGTTTTCTATGTGAATTGGTTCTGCAAATTAGTATACAAGTTGGAATGAATAGAAATGATATTGAATGAGATGATATGTTGTTCACTTGACATGATTTTGGGTTGCTAATTGTGTATGGAATAATGCTTGTTTGAGATTGTAGGAATGACCCAAGTGTGGGTGGCATTTTGGCCTTGCAAATGGCCTATTTTGCATACACGGCAAAGGGACACGGGCGTGTGTCTCTGCCGTGTGGCTCAAGGGCCACTTCGAAGTGTGTCTGGGCAGGTTACACGGCCGTGGCAGACGGGCGTGCCTGGTGGCCGTGTGACCAAGTCAGTAGCTAGCTTAACCTCACACGGCCATGGCACACGGGCGTGTTTGGTGGCTGTGTGGACAAGTCAGTATGTATGCCCTGTTTTGGCATGGCCTGGACACATCGGCGCGTCTGGTAGCCATGTGAGGCACATAGCTTGACTGCACGAGCGTGTGACCTCTGCAGTTTTGAAAAATGTTTAAATTTCTGAGAATTTCCGTATGTGTTCAGTTTTGTCTCGACCCTATTCTTAAGCATGATTAAGGTTTCGTTAACCTATTTAAGGGACGTTTTGATGTGATATGAAGAATTATATTATGAATTGTCCGTAAAAGTCTCCGTTCGTCCGGTAACACCTCTTAACCCTATTCCGGCGACAGATACGGGTTAGGGGTGTTACAGGTCCGTACGTCCTACCGGTGGCTGAGATATCCGGCATGTGTTGTGGATTCTCATCAGCTTGTGTGATCAGTACCATGTAGCTTCATCATGACCGTCAGCTTGTGTGAGCAGACCCGTTGATAGCTCTAGTTTGAGCATTATATGTGATACGAGATTGAGATAGCTTCGGCTATATTTGTGGCAGTTAGGGTGCGAGATTCCCGAGTATCCAATAGTATTCCGAATGGTTCAACGAGTATGTCAAAGATGTGGATAAGTATGAGTTCGATACGGGATGGTACAGTTATGTACATGAACTGAGCAATACATTGAAATAAGGAAAAATTATGAAAGTTACATCTAACTTGTGAATGCAAATGTGGTAGGTTGGTGATTCATTATAAGGTATGTTATGTTATGTTTTAATTACTTAATTTAAGCATATATGATGAGTTGATTTAAATGCTATACGAACTTACTAAGCTTTATAGCTTACTTTGTTTAATTTTTTGTGTTTTATAGTGAAACCAAAGCTAGCTCGGATTCGGGATTGTCGGAGACTTCATCACACTATCCAACGATCACTTGGTACCTTTGAACTTAAGTATTTTGGGTATATGGCATGTATAAGATTATGGTCATTTTGATATATAGTTTGGTAATGAATTTAGTCATTCGAAATGGCTTGTAAATGTTAATGTTTGGTTTTGTATATAGCCATGAGAGTTGGTTTAATTTGGTTGGTATAGTTGATCTTGTAGATATATATGTGTGCATATGCCTTGTGTGATGTGTTGGATGATGATTATATGATGCTTGTTGATAATAGGTATTATGGATATCAAATGGTTGAGATTTGAGTTTGTTATGTTTGTGAAATTAGGTAAAATAATGCATGTTTAGAAAATGACCATATTGATGATTTGATAAAATGAAATTTCGCATGAAATTGGATGGCACATTGTGAGATTGTATATTTTTGATTAGTTGGTGTTGGAAATGGTATGACATATGCTTGATTGAGGTTGATTGAATGCCTATTATATGCTATGTTTTGTGCCATTTGAGTTTGGTGTAGGTACATGCAAATTGGGTGGCAAAATGGCTTGGTAAATAGCCTATTTTTTGTCCACACGGGCAGAGAAACGGGTGTTTGTCTTAGCCGTGTGTGACACACGGTTATGTTACATGGCCGTGTGTCCCCTGGTGTTGAATTAAAAATCAAGTCAGTATGCTCCACACGGCCTAGCACACTTGCGTGTGACTTGGCTGTATGGCATAAGTCAGTATACCCTACAAGTTTGGCACGGCCTAGCACACGGCCTGGCACACGGGCGTGTGTGGCCATTTTTATGGCACACGGGCGTGTGTGTTAGCCGTGTGACCCAAGTCAGAGAGTTACATGGGGTCGGACACGGGCTGGGACACAGCCATGTGATCCCATTTCGAATGTCCACATGGCCTGTGACACGGGCGTGTCTTTGACTGTGTCAGAGATACGGCCGGGCCATACGGGCGTGTGTCCCTTATATTTTGGAAAATTTTCTAAGTGTTTCAAAATTTTCATGAACTATCAGTTTAGTCCCGAACCACCCCGAATGCATGTTTTGGGCCTAGTATGTTTGTATTAGGGACATTGTGATTGAGTTTGAATGATGATTTTAAGAAATTTGAAAATGTATGTGTAATGAATGTTTAATTGTTTTATAAGTTTGGTAATGCTCTGTAACCCTATTCTGGCGTTGAATACGGGTGAGGGGTGTTACAATAGGTGTCAGCGCACCGATTTGATATCTCGGTGAAATAAAATGTTGCAGCAACCAATTATGGAGGTTGAATTATTTGATGTTTGGGTTATGGATTTTATGGGACAGTTTCCTAGTTCATTTGGAAATTTTTATATATTAGTAGTTGTTGACTACGTCTCGAAGTGGGTTGAAGCTGTTGAAGTCCCAAATGATGATGCAAAGAATGCTAAAATTTTTTCACAAGCATATACTCACCCGCTTTGGCACACCAAAGGCATTGATTAGTGATCAGGCTACACACTTTCATTGCAACTAAGTGGCAACCGCACTGAAGAGAGATGAAGTTAATCATAGAATGGCTACCACTTATCATCCGCAAACCAATGGACAAGCCGAAGTATCGAATCGACAAATTAAGCACATTCTTGAGAAGGTTGTAAACCCTTCGAGGAAATATTAGTCTTTTCGATTGGATGACGCTTTATGGGCATTGCAGACAACATACAAAACTCCATTAGGGATGTCACCGTGTCAATTGGTTTTTGGGAAAGCATGTCACTTGCCAGTTGAACTGGAACACAAACCAATGTGGGCAGTTAAGCAAGTGAGCATGGGCTATGAAGCGGTTGGAAAGAAAAGGCTGTTGGATATCATCGAACAAGAGGAGATTAAGAGAAATGCCTATGAAAATGCTATGATTTATAAGGAAAAGACCAAATGATGATAGGACAAGATTATTTTGTAACGATAATTTATCGCGGGTCAACAGGTTTTATTGTTCAATTCTCGACTTAAATTGCACCCAGGTAAATTACGTTCACGTTGGTCTGGACCTTTTGAAGTTGTTGACATATTTCCTCATGGTGCAATCACAATTCGAGATTTACATGATGGACACCAGTTCAAAGTAAATGGAAAGAGGTTGAAACACTATTTTGGCAACAAAGATCAAAAGCAGGCAAAGACCATTAAATTGGTCAAAAAGTTTTAATTTTTAATTATTACTCTGTGATTTTAGTTTATTTTATTTATGTTTTATTAAAGTTTGTTTTCCTTCCTTTTTGCAGAATAATTAGGTACCATTGTCGACGCATTGAAATTTTGTTGTCAATGTTTTCCGTAATTCTGTACTACCGTTTATAACTCATCAGAATTTAAGGAAACTCAGATTCCACCGTTGGATCAAAAATCACTCAGTTGTTTGATTCTTCTGAGCGGGCACAATTTCTATTGGACACAACTATTCCTGCCAGCTTTATATCTCTCCACAAAACAACACGCCTTTCCATCTTCCTCTTTCACTCACTATAAATCCTCCTCCACTGTATCGACTGTAATGCATTCAAGTAACCATTTTTATTTCCTTTTTCTTCTCAAGATCATATCTTTTCAACTTTAAATCGTTCTCCCTTAAAACAAATATGGCAAAAACGAGAGGTTCGGTCAAGAAAGCAACCAAATTTGCTGAAGAACATGCGTCCTCTGTTACCGCAGTTCATGAATCGGAATCCCCCAAGCCAGTGCAGAAAAAAGGAGCCAATAATATTTTTGAATAAAGCAGCAAAGGAATGATTTCAAGACAACTTGTTGAAGCGAAACTTCCACCCTGAACAGGGCATTTCCCTTTCGCAACAACAAGACTTGCGTAAGCAAGTCTACAAAACCATCTTGAAGTTAAAGTGGGAAACTTTTTGCACCCATCCTGGAAGCTATTCTCCTTCACTGCTATGTGAGTTTTATGCTAACCTTTATGATCATGAGTTAGAGTTCATTTTTTTTTCGAGAAGGCTTAATACCATGGGACGCTAAAAAAATCAACGAGCTGTACAACACCAAGGTGAATGTAGACGAACACTACGAGTTCATTGAGGATATCACAGATGAAAAATGAAACCTGTTGGTGATAGACTTGTGTGTCTTATGAGCATTATGGATAGGTTCTCATCAAAAGAATTATATGATGCACCGTTGCTTCTAAAAACTGCAAAGCAAAATTATTTTTCATTTTGTCAACTGTAGGCTAAAGCCCTCTACTCACAGCAACACAGTCACCCTCGATAGAATGTGTCTGATACATTCCATCGTCAAGGGCAGAAAGATTGATGTCGGCACAATACTTCACTAGGAAATTGCTGACTGCGCCGTAAGGCTAACAGGAATATTGGTTTTCCCATCATTAGTGATGTTATTGTGCCAGCAAAGAGGAACCGTGCCCTGTGATAGTGAGGAAGTCTTGGAAAATAAGGGCCCGATCAATGAAGCCTCTATAGAAAGAATAACTCGCGGAAAAGATATGCGGATATTGAAGGAGGCAGAAACAAGCAAGACAAGGAAGGGCAAAACCAAAGCCAACAGCAAAGGAACAAACCTGAATGCAGAAACTGTAACACCCCTTACCCGCAAGCAAAGCCGAGACAGGGTACGAGGCGTTACCTATCTTAAACACAAGCAAACATACATTTTCGAGTCATAAAATTTTGTTCAATTTTAAAACATAATATGGACCTACGAGGCCCAAAACACACTTTGAAAACGGTTCGAGACTAAACCAAGCACTTTAGAAAAAAATTAGAAAATATCATTGAAATCAAGGGCACATGGCCGTGTGGAAGAGTGACACGTCCGTGTGACCTCTTAACATGGTCATGCTGAAGGACTTTGTAGGTTACACGGCCTGAGCATATTGGGACACGCCCGTGTCCCTAGCCCGTGTAGATTTATTTCTCTTTTCGAACCTACAGGGATTTTCATGTGGCCTAGCACATGCCTGTGTCCATGGCCCGTATCCCTCACATGGCCGTGACACACCCGTGTTTCAGCCCGTGTGCAAAAAACCTTGACATTCTATTTGTGATGTCATCAACCCTTTAAGGTCACACGGCCAAGGAACACACCCGTGTGCTAGGCCGTGTTTTGAATTTAATTACACAATTAAGGTGCAGGGGACACACGGCCGGGCTACATGCCCATGGGCCAGACCGTGTGTCACACACGGCCCAGACACACACCCGTGTGGACAGAAACAAGGCTATTTACCAAGTCTTTTGCCACCCTTACTTGCACCAACATACACAACATCAAGTAACACCCATCCACACATAAATACATGACCAATTCACCACAACTAAGACATTTACACAACATGGTCACTTTACTTCATTCACATGCAACACTTATCATATTATTTATCAATTCAATCATACAACTTGCTCAATCATGCATTAACACACCATATGCTCGACCATGCGAATTTTCACATTCATGAAAAACATCATCATATGCATATAACAATAAAAAATATTAGCCATCATCCATGGCCTTATACAAAATGATCTATCAAATAACGTAGGCCCACATTTAGCAAATTCAGCTATGACACTTAACAACATAATTAAATCTCATATACATGCCACAACTCAACTACTTGAACTCAACGATACCCGAAGTGATAGCTTGATAGTGTGATGGTATCTCCGACATTCTCCAACCCGAGCTAGCCTGAGGACATTATAAACATGGAAAATAGATAGAGTAAGCTATATAGCTTAGTAGTTGGTATGTAAATAATAAGCAATTTATTAACATACTTTTAACTATCCTCATAATAAGTTCTCAAGATAATACAATCATAATTGCACAACGTTCCACTATTCACTTTTGAGCATATCAAGCTGTCTACGCGAGTCATTGTCACTAAATTATTTATGTCTTGAGCTACGCAAATCCAAATTTAGTTCTGCTAATTTTCCCTGAAACTAGACTCACATATCTCCTTACCATAAATTTTCCAGAATTTTTGGTTCAGCCAATAAGTACAGTTTATTCTTTAAAGTCGTCCCTGTTCTGCTGTCTTATAGTTTCGACCCTTCTTCACTAAGAATTAATTATCTCCTCGTACGGGACTCGGATGATGTTCTAGTTTGATTCTATTGAAAATAGATTGATTATTAATTTCAAACATATAAATTATAATTCGTAATTATTTTTATACTATTTTTAATGATTTTCCAAAGTGAAAACAAAGGATTCTGAAATCATCCTCACCCTGTCCCACAAAAATTCAAACATTTCATAATATGAAATTCTTTTGCTTACACTGTTTCTCCTATGTGAAACTAGACTCAATAAGATTTAATTTCATATCTTATTCAACCTCTAATTTGATTTCCACAATTTTAGGTGATTTTTCAAATTTATACAACTGCTGCTGTGCAAAACTGTTTTATTGCTAATTTTACTCTTTCATGATTGCTTTGTATTAACATCCATTTAATCATACATAACACCAAAGCATATCCTTAACTAGCCATTCCAATAGCTAGTCATTATCGAATATTTACATGCCATTCATTTGCCCTTTTAATCTATACATCAACAACAAAACTTAAACTTATCATGTCTCAATTTAATTTGGCCTAAAAGCCTCACACATGATCATCAATCAAATTTACCACCTATTTATACTTCATAAGTATAGACCTATCGTCACAAGGTCATCACAAGATCATTTTCATAGGTATGACTTACTCATTTACATTCTTACCAAATGTCCCATATACATCGAATTCAGTACTCATGAATTTTGCGTACATACCTGTACCCTTTCAACATGATCCTACTTTGTCATTTCTTTGACATCATCTTTGGATTTACCCGTTGAACCTCTTGGGATACTAAGGATACTCGGGAAAACTCGTACATGATGTATCGTACCAATGCCATGTCCCAGAAATGGTCTTACATTGGCTCTCATATCGTGGCCGATGCCATGTCCCAGACATGGCCTTACACTAGCACACATATCAATGCCGATGCCATATCCCAGACATGGTCTTACACTGGCACACATATTGCCATGGTCCAACCATGGTCTTTACCGTCAATTCATCACATGTCGAAATTCGATCATACTCCACCCTGCATTTCTCTTAATTTGATATTTCAATACAATCTCGTAATTTTTATATTTATGATCCAATAATAACATACGAAATAACACATGATATCGGTGTAGCATTTAAACATATCAAATTTAATGCTTATTAACATACGAACTTACCTCGGTATGAAACGATGAAATAAGTCAATTACTCGATTATCTTGCTTTCCTCCCGATCTAATTCTGAATCTCATCTTCCTTGATCTATAACAACACATTTATTTTATTTATTCATCATGCTACTCAAATTAGCCCAATTTCACATTTTTTGGTAAAATTACATTTTTATCGCTAAACTTTGTAATATTTACACTTTTACCACACAATTTATCACATTTCTCAATTTAGTCCCTAATCGACATTTCTATCAATAATCACTTTACAAATGTTGTTTATCCAACAACAAGGATGTATTTTCTATCATCAATTATCAAAATACACACTTTATCAACAATGGAAAAATTCAAAAAACTTTAACAGTTTTGAAAACGAAGGTACGGGATAGCTAAATCGAGTTAATACGACTCCGAAAACATAGAAATCATTAAAAATGAGGCAACAACCACTCACCTATCAAGCTCCAAAGCTTGGCCGAATGAAACCCATTCCATGGTTGTCATTTCTCTCTTTTTTTTTCTTTCTCTATTACGGTTGAAGAAGAAGAAAAATAAAGATGATAGCTTTTGCTATTTTGTCTTATTATACCTATTAACTTATTTACCAATTAAACCTTTTAATAACTTCACCAAATCCACCTACTACATGTCCATCTTTGTCTCCTCACTTTTCTATTGGTATAATTACCATGCAAGTGCTCATACTTTTCAATTTTATAGCTATTTAGTGCCTTTATCAATTAGACCTCAAGTTTTGCACCTTATGCGATTTAGTCCTTTTTATCAAATTGAGCACTAAAACGAGGAAATTTCTTTATGAAAATTTCACACAACTTTAGTATCATATTGTAGACATCAAAATAGTAATAAAATAAATTTTTTGATGTCGAATTTGTGGTCCCGCAACTACTGTTCCGACTAGGCCCAAAATCAAGATGTTATAATTCTCCCCCTTAGGGATTTTCGTCCCCGAAAATCTTACCAGAATCTAGATTTGAGATTTGTTTTCTCAGTGCCTTATCAATTTCTCACATAACCTCGGATTCTCCATTCTTTGATCTCGCAAGTTAAGATTCTGATCCGTTCTTCACTTTTCATCAAATCAAACTAAATTCCAACTTCTCTTTATAACTAAATCGAGAATTTCTATTTCCATAGCTATACTTTCACAAACATTTAATTCACTATCTTAAATTCAACGATTTTACGTATCAAGTCTGTATATATTTTCTGTCAATCTGAAACTGCTTCTAACTGTTATGAATTACTTTCACTTTCTGCTCAAATTCTCTGATGAAATCAATCCCGTGGATCTTTTCTCACAAAGCTCGATCAAGTGTCAACCGAGTTCGGTAATTGCAACCATACACACTTCATACAAGGCCGTCTTTACGCGCAACTATTAGATTATTATTACACAGATTTCAATTAATGGTAATTGTTTTTCTCATTCGCTTTCAAATTCTAAAGCACCACAACGAAACATTTCCTCGAGGATCTAAAATTCCCTTTCGGGTTAACTATCTGAAATATTAGATTTTAGCACGCTGATTGATCTAAAAGTCTCCGACATGTATAATTCAATCTATCAAAAGAGTAATCTATACATACCGAGATAAAATGTGCACACTTATTCACACGATCAACAACAATTCAGACATCATCTTCCTTTTACACAAAATCCTTCGAAATTTTATTTTCTCACCACTCAGATAGTAACACAGATATAATGATCCACGAAGGTACTTGATAATCAGTTTTAACCTGTTGATAATTCAGACATCTGGACACATAGTTAGAAGTATCACGTTTCATACTCATTCGCTAGAACAATCATATCAAATTATCGTACATCTTTGTACTCCCCGAATGAACAGATAATTGTTTTATAATCTCAGGGTTTCTTAATACACGAACTCTATCCCGAAAAAATGAATAATCATCGGTTGCAAAGCACACATAGGTTTCCTATTCAGAACATCTGTGACTATAATCATTTTTTATGGATAATAATCAATGACTGACTCAAAAGCTTTCGACAGTTCAAGCCATCTTAGCAGTCCCAAATTCAGATCTCTTAGAAACATCAAATGTTTTAAATTTTTGTGGCCATCAAAAGGTTACATTACTTATCAAATAATTAATGTTGCTTACTATTCAGCACAATTGCAAATAACTCGAATAATCTTTCAAGCAAATAATCTACTCAAACTAGACATCTGAATCGATCTTGACTGTCAAATTATGATTTTTCAATTATTAATCAATAAAGCTGTGAACCACCCTGAAGCCACAACCATCACATGGATTAAAACCATAGTGCCATAATAAAGCCGACATCTTAACTGTATGGATAAATAATATCTCAGAAAAAAATCCGGAAATAAAGCATTTTTCTTCTGCATTGTAATCAACTGTGACCAAGGCTATATAATCCCCCGTATACTAAGCAGACAATAGCCGATAGAAACAGAATACTATCATCACCTGAATATTTTGTCTCATCGAATTTAACTTCTTCTTTAACCGTGACATTGCATAATCCGTATAATCCTTAAAACAATATGATATTTCTTTTAAAACTGAGTTCATTTGTCACACTATACTCAACTCTGTTTGCATTACTAATTATTTCACCACTGAACTCTTTAGTTCACACTTATAAACTTATTCAACATGATTCTCCTAAAATTTCGTCATAAAGCAACACTGGTAAGGGGGTGAGGTCGTAAAGCCTCTAACTTAACTCTCATAAATACATACATATGTCTTAGCATTCATCACTAATGTAATACCATCATAATCACAGTTCATTCCAAGCAAATTAACACATCTATTTATTATACGAATGTTTTCTGTCATCCACAATTTCACACAATGAATTTACTTACTCGAGCTCAATATTAATATCTAATTAGATTCCAACACTTGGCTTCCATTTTACTTACCAACATTTGTCAAATTAGAGAACGTCTTACGGGTTTGAGTACGTCGTTCACTTGATGCCATAGTCCAACTATGGTCTTTGTAACACCCCAAACCCGGCCTAGAAGTTAGGCCCGAATCCGGCATGTCACATTGAAGTGTTTTTGCAAAAACCTTGTTTTCATTGAAAACCCTTCTAGAGAAAAGTTAAGTAAAATCCAGTTTGCTTTCAAAATTAGGTGTAGCCAAAAACCATTTCCTTGTTACTAAGTAAAAAATTCCTTTGACAGTGGAAGCTCATTCTTAAAACACAATTATTTTCAAAAACCTTGAAATACGTTTAAAAGTAATAAATCCAGGTTCCGTTTCAAAATGTCAATGCTTAGTGAAAGTAATAGAATAATAACTAGAGGGAAAGCCTTATACAATTCAAAATAAATTAACTTAAAATAAATAACTTAAAATCCAGAATTTAGATATTAAGAAAACAAGTCTAATTGTCTTGCTAGTTGGCCACCTCTGAGTCCCTCCATCCGTCGAACCGCCTACTGAGGATCACCTGAGGAAAAAATAAACGAGGGAGTGAGTTTTCGAAAACTCAGTGTGTACGACCTTCGCCAAACAAATAGCATACATATCATATTATTAACATCATAATATCATACATGCAATGCTGTGCAAACCCTCCCCAAATAATCCATCCGATACACTTCATCTCCGTCCAACCGAAACACATCTGTGGGGATTTCTAAATCGACCCACCCATCCGATACACTTTTATGGTAGCCCGGTTGGGGTACTACCTAACATTGCAGCAAAGCTGCTTATCATATAATAGGCTTAGAAAGCCATCGGTTGATCCACAGTTGTCAAGCAACCATGCGATCCTCATATACTTCCTCCGTTCCATAATTCCCAACCCATATGCAACCTAAATAGGATATCATATGAATGCAGCAAGTGTACATGTAACATCCATAAATCTTACCTTCAACACATAAGGCATTTTAATCATTTTTGCCCCTAGGGGCATTTCGGTCTTTTCTCATTTATGGGTCTATTACTTACCTTGGCCCGTTATCAAGTCCTCATTGGCTAAAGTGAACAGATGCTATGCACCAGGTAGGATTCTAGAGAAGAGGAGGTGAGTCATTAAGACCGCTTAAGTACCAAGCTCTCCCTAGATCCAATCCTAGACATGCATATACCCATTGCCACACCTTAACCTTATGACTTGTCCACGATCACAATTAGTTAATATTTAAGTTTTATGTAAGGTCAAGCAACTTACCAAATACTAAGCCCAAGGCCCCTTAAAAAGCCAAGCAAAATCACATACGTTTATGTAACACCCTAGTTTTAGGGGTTAGGCATTTGGTGCTTAGCTCGGGTGTTGGCACACTCTAGTGTGTGGTTGGGTAAGTTTTAGGAGTCCTGAGAACCCTAGGTGGTGGTAGGTTGCCTTAGAAAATTTTTAGTTTTAGGGGTTAAAAGGGGAGCTTGGCGAGGGGTGTCTTAAGAGAATTAATTGGGAGTTTATGTCACAAGAAAGGAGCTGGTGGAGTGGCAGGATAGGCGCCACTAAGGCCTTGTGTGTGTGACGCCATTTGCAGGGGGGAAGAGGCTCAGGTTCGATTCGCAAGAGCAGCAGATGGGCATTGTTTTTGCGTCATCTTGGTGGGGTGGATGGACGGTTTGAAAGGCTTAAAAGGTGGAGAAGACTTGGTCAATTTTTTTGAATTTGGCTAGGTAAAAGTTTGACTCATTCAAACTTTTTGAATGGGTGGAAGGAGGTATTTTAGGAGAATTTTGAGGATTATTTTTGGGGGGTTGGAGCTTGGCCTTTTAGTATAAATAGGGGAAGTGCTCATTATTCATTCACCATCTGCCTTCTCTCCCTTGCCGAATTTTGTTCCCCATTTCCTTGGTTGCCGAAACCTTTTCTCCAAAGCTTGTTGTTCTTCTTCTCTCACATTTTTTCCAAGTGGCCGAACCCTTCACTCTCCCTATTTCCCTTCCTTTTCACTTCAAAACCGAAAGTACACCCACACCTTTCTTTCTCCTCTCTTTGGCTGAAACCAATGTTCCCTACCCCTTGATTTAATTAATAGCCGAATCTACATCCATCACCCCTTTGCCGAATTTCTTTCTCTCAACTTGATAGCACTTGGGCTGAATGTTAACTTAGATCTTTTAGGTTCTCGTGGATTGAGATACTGGGGTTTTAGTAGTTGGCCAAGCCTCCGTTTGTAGTGATCGGTTTGATCAAGTGGAGGTAAGGTTATTTATTAAGGTTAAATGCTTAAGTGGTGTTTTGGGGGTTAACCTGTTTACCTGATTAAGCTTTTTGATGGAGGCCACAACCAGTCAGAGTGGGCAAGGGAAGGTCCCTATTCCGAAGTTCAAGAAAAGAGCGGTTTCAGCAGTTCGGGATTGGCCACTGGGGTGTGGCCAGCGGCAGGAGATAGCTATAGGCAGATAGCCGTAGTCTCGCTAGACGATAGCGTCGAGGATCGAGAGTCTAGAACTCCTAGTGATAAGGTGTGTAGTTAGCCATTGTTTCAGGATTTGCGTGATATTTGCCTATTGTATATGTTTGCTAACAAGTGCGATTAAATGTGAAAATGGTACCCTTAAGGGGTATAGCGATGATCAGGTTAGTATCGGACCTGTTGCAATGTGATTATTTGTTGATGAGTATGTTTATGGATATTAATAAGCATGTGCATGCATTATCATGATTATATTTTATGTGGCATGTGCATGGGTGGGATATGAAAAGAAGGTACGGGTGTACTTGAGCACGTGGTTGATGTCACTTTGTGCTACATCGTGGATTGGCGCCGATCGAGGTCGCGCGTTGTGGATCTTTGCGATTTGGTTCACGTGGTTACCTTGATTGATATGGGCTTTATGCCATATCGTGGCTTGATGGATTGCTTTGTGTGCTCCATTGTGGTTTGATGTTAGCTATACGCTACATCGTGGATGGCATTGGTTGCCTTTTGGAGGGAAAGGAGAGGGTGACTCAATAGTCCCCTGGTGTGTGGTAAATTTGGATAAGGGGGTGTGTAGCGGATGGACCCTAGGTTGGGTTGGGAATCATGTTGCATTATTTTTGTAATAATATGGAAATGGGCCAAGCCCAATATGACATGTGGATAGGTATGTTTTGGGAACATACGTGGAAATGGGCCAAGCCCGGATAATATGTGGTTTAATGTGAAAAGGGCCTAGTCCAAAGATTTGTAATAATTTGAAGGTGGGCCAAGCTGCATTGTGGTAATGTCTAAATAATTATACTTGCATGTTGCATTTGATAATTGGGATGTTATGTGGTTAGCATGTGGGTGGATTTCGATGGTTTAGTTACACATCGAGTTCAGTATGACTCACCCAATCTCTTATCCAACATTGCGGTGAAAGGATGATCGGACCGGGTTGGAGTGGATACAAGGTGGCCCATGCAAAGGACGTTTTAATATTTTCTTTATGCACTTTATTACCAAGTACTTGAAATCATTATGTTGTAATAAGAGCCTCTTAAGTTATTTGGTTTTCTTTTGGTAATTTATGTCTAAAGAGATTTGGGAATAATGTTACTTTTATGAACTAAGCTTAAACCACTTGAGTCGATGTTTTAAACGTTTTCCAACCTAAGGAAATTGACAACTAAGAGTTTTAAAGACTTAAACCCCGAGATTTCAAAGTAACCTAACGGTTTGCAAACAAACATGCCCAAGATTTTCGCGAGTAAAACTACTCTAAAGGAGTTTAGACAAAAAGTTAAATGGCAACTGTTTTCGCTAATAAGTTTTTCCCATAACATAAACGATTCGGTCGTAGTGAATGGGTAGGTGCTGGGGATGTTCTGATTTAATATCGAGCCCGGTTCAAAACTCGGCTTTGAGGGTTTTGGGCTCAAAGCTTGATTTTCAAAGCGGGCTTTTGAAATAGGGCTTTTATAAAAGGTTTTTAGGTCACTCTGGCATGGCTTTGTACCTCAGACCAAGTCCACCGGTAAGTACTTGGACTCTCTTGAAGTGATCTGTTTGTATGAATTGATTTGGGCTTAGTTTGGGCTCGTAGAATAGAATACTAGGATCCATTTGGACCCTAGGATTAGTCTACTCAAACACTTGCATAAAACTTAAAGCTCGTAAACAACCTGTGAAGTAAGTCGCCGAGTTAAGGTGTGGTAACCACTGTACGCATGTCTAGGAGTGGCATTCAGTAAGAGCTTGGTATTTAAGCAGTCCTAGCGACTCACCTCCTCTTTACTCGAATCCTACCTGGTGCGTAGCTACGGTTCACCTTAACCAAGAGGATTTGTTCACAGGCTGAACTAATTATTAAAACCCGAAAGGGAATTAGCCTTGCTGTTTTCTAAATTCCCTGTTTTTAAATTTTCAAATTTACCCCTCTGGTTTGTGAAACCTTAAATCTGATTGTGAAGGACGTTTTTCTTTCGATTTACAAAATTACCAAAATGCCCTTAGTGGCAAAATTACCAAAATGCCCCTGTATTGCAAAATTACTGTACTACCCTCAAATTTTGATAAAATGCTCTTTACCTTGCAAAATACTAAAATCCGAGTTTTCAAAATATTAGGATACTCTGACTTGTGGAAATTTACGAAAATACCCCTGGTTGACAAAATTACCGAAATGCCCTTGGTTTCTAAATTTTCAAATTTCTCTCAACTTCTACTGAAATATTCCTACTTTACTAAATATCAGAAAAATTCTATTTTGTAAAATGTTGTGATATCTCGATTTTGAGAATTTACGAAAATGCCCATGATTTCCAAAATTACGAAAATGACCCTACTTTCTGAAATTTTTGCAACACACTTTGTTTGAGAAACAAAATTTTCAAGATGACTCTTGAGATTTGCAAATTTTGAAAAAAATCTCTAAGTTGGAAAAACTATTTTCAAAATTGACCCTGAGTTATTACCGAAATATCTCTTTAGGAAAAATGACGAAATTACCCCTGGGTAGGAAAAGGAAACTTGATTGCTCGAAAGAACTACTCTCGGAACCTTCATTGCATAAAATTGCTCGTGAATAAAACAGTGAAACAATAATTTCTAATTCATAAAACTTTCTAAACAGATTAAATCGAAGCGCTAGAGATGAGTTCTAGGGGACGCGGTAGAGGTAGAATGACAGCTTCGGAACCAGTAGGGTCTGGCTATGGGTCAGAAAGTGAAGTGCCGCCAGCAGTGGATGTAGAGGAACAAGATCCGATAAGTGAAGAGGACGCAGTGTCGCAGGCTATGTTACGCGTGCTTCAGCAAGTGGCAAGAGCTAGTAGGGGAAATGGAGCTCGGAAGTCAGTGTCCGAGAGACTTAGGTCGAACGGGGCTGAAGTTTTTAGAGGAGTGTCGGGAACGGCTCCGAACGTAGCGGAGTATTGGCTAGAAGGAGTCGAGAGAATTATGGACGACTTGGATTGTGCCCCAGAGGAAAAGCTAAAAGGTGCTGTTTCGCTTCTTCGGGATGAAGCTTATCGTTGGTGGCTCATTTGTCAAACAAGGTGTACCGCAGATCGATTGGATTGGGACTACTTTAAGGAAAAGTTTGAAGGAAAATACGTTGGAGCAAGCTACTTAGATGCGCAAAGGAAGGCGTTTCTAAATGCGGTGCAAGGAAATAAGTCGATAGCGGAATACGAGCGAGTTTGTGCGGCTAAGTCGGTATGCTAAAGGAATTGTGGCCACCGACTATGAGAGGTGCGTCCGGTTTGAAGACGGATTGCGAGATGAACCGAGTCTTTGATCGCTCCGCAGAGGGAAAGAGACTTCGCGATGCTAGTGGAGAAAGCTCGTATAGCAGAAGAAGTTAAGAGGACGGTAAGGGAAAACCGAGGAAAGAGTAGGAACGAGAATAAGAGAAGTGTTGGATGGTCAGCATCGTTTGGAGATGCTCGAGTAAAAGACCAAGAGTTGGGAATACGGTACATACACCCGCGTGCGATTGTCGATAATCGGAATTGTCTCGTGCTCGATGTGGAAGACCTCACACAGGAGAGTGTTGGGGGAATAATAAAACATGCTTTCGGTGCGGATCTAAGGCACATCTGGTTAAGAACTATCCTCGATCAACAAGGGGTCATGGTTCAAGCCATGGAGGGAATGGTTCCAGTCAGAATCAACCAAGGAGGTGATATCGGGTAAGCTCCTCTGCTTTGGTGCATGCTTTAATTGCTTTGCTTGCTTGTGGGAACAACTCTTTCTGAGTTGCTTTGAATTTTGAGTGCGAACTTAGAGGCTATGATTGGGAAGTATGTTAGCTCTTTAAGATCAGAGTGAAAAAGCCATAGCGTAGCGGGAGGAATTGGACCGTTAGTTTAGACAAGTAATTTCGGGGACGAAATTATTTTAAGGAGGGTAGAATTGTAACACCCTAGTTTTAGGGGTTAGGCATTTGGTGCTTAGCTCGGGTGTTGGCACACTCTAGTGTGTGGTTGGGTAAGTTTTAGGAGTCCTGAGAACCCTAGGTGGTGGTAGGTTGCCTTAGAAAATTTTTAGTTTTAGGGGTTAAAGGGAGCTTGGCGAGGGTGTCTTAAGAGAATTAATTGGGAGTTTATGTCACAAGAAAGGAGCTGGTGGAGTGGCAGGATAGGCGCCACTAAGGCCTTGTGTGTGTGACGCCATTTGTGTGGGGAAGAGGCTCGAGTTCGATTCGCAAGAGCAGCGAGATGGGCATTGTTTTTGCGTCATCTTGGTGGGGTGGATGGACAGTTTGAAAGGCTTAAAAGGTGGAGAAGACTTGGTCAATTTTTTTGAATTTGGCTAGGTAAAGTTTGACTCATTCAAACTTTTTGAATGGGTGGAAGGAGGTATTTTAGGAGAATTTTGAGGATTATTTTTGGGGTTGGAGCTTGGCCTTTTAGTATAAATAGGGGAAGTGCTCATTATTCATTCACCATCCGCCTTCTCTCCTTTGCCGAATTTTGTTCCCCATTTCCTTGGTTGCCGAAACCTTTTCTCCAAAGCTTGTTGTTCTTCTTCTCTCACATTTTTTCCAAGTGGCCGAACCCTTCACTCTCCCTATTTCCCTTCCTTTTCACTTCAAAATCGAAAGTACACCCCACACCTTTCTTTCTCCTCTCTTTGGTTGAAACCAATGTTCCCTACCCCTTGATTTAATTAATAGCCGAATCTACATCCATCACCCCTTTGCCGAATTTCTTTCTCTCAACTTGATAGCACTTGGGCCGAATGTTAACTTAGATCTTTCGGGTTCCGTGGATCGAGATACTCTGGGGTTTTAGTAGTTGGCCAAGCCTCCGTTTTGCAGATCGGTTTGATCAAGTGGAGGTAAGGTTATTTATTATGGTTAAATGCTTAAGTGGTGTTTTGGGGTTAACTGTTTTACTGATTAAGCTTTTTGATGGAGGCCACAACCGGTCGAGTGGGCAAGGGAAGGTCCCTATTCAAGTTCAAGAAAAGAGCGGTTCATTGATTCGGGATTGGCCAGGGGTGTGGGCAGTGGCGGAGAGATAGCTATAGGCAGATAGCCGTAGTCTCGCTAGACGATAGCGCCGAGGATCGAGAGTCTAGAACTCCTAGTAATAAGGTGTGTAGTTAGCCATTGTTTAGGGATTTGCGTGATATTTGCCTATTGTATATGTTTGCTAACAAGTGCGATTAAATGTGAAAATGGTACCCTTAAGGGGTATAGCGATGATCGAGTTAGTATCGAACTGTTGCAATGTGATTATTTGTTGATGAGTATGTTTATGGATATTAATAAGCATGTGCATGCATTATCACGATTATATTTTATGTGGCATGTGCATGGGTGGGATATGAAAAGAAGGTGCGGGTGTACTTGAGTACGTGGTTGATGTCACTTTGTGCTACATCGTGGATTGGCGCCGATCGAGGTCGCGTTGTGGATCTTTGCGATTTGGTTCGCGTGGTTACCTTGATTGATATGGGCTTTATGCCATATCGTGGCTTGATGGATTCTTTGTGTGCTCCATTGTGGTTTGATGTTAGCTATACGCTACATCGTGGATGGCATTGGTTGCCTTTTGGAGGGAAAAGGAGAGGGTGACTCAATAGTCCCCTGGTGTGTGGTAGGCTGGATAAGGGGGTGTGTAGCGGATGGACCCTAGGTTGGGTTGGGAATCATGTTGCATTATTTTTGTAATAATATGGAAATGGGCCAAGCCCAATATGACATGTGGATAGGTATGTTTTGGGAACATACGTGGAAATGGGCCAAGCCCAGATAATATGTGGTTTAATGTGAAAAGGGCCTAGTCCAGTATTTGTAATAATTTGAAGGTGGGCCAAGCCCAGATTGTGGTAATGTCTAAATAATTATACTTGCATGTTGCATTTGATAATTGGGATGTTATGTGGTTAGCATGTGGGTGGATTTCGATGGTTTAGTTACACACTGAGTCTGTATGACTCACCCAATCTCTTATCCAACATTGCAGGTGAAAGGATGATCGGACCGGGTTGGAGTGGATACAAGGTGGCCCATGCAAAGGACGTTTTAATATTTTCTTTATGCACTTTATTACCAAGTACTTGAAATCATTATGTTGTAATAAGAGCCTCTTAAGTTATTTGGTTTTCTTTTGGTAATTTATGTCTAAAGAGATTTGGGAATAATGTTACTTTTATGAACTAAGCTTAAACCACTTGAGTCTGATGTTTTAAACGTTTTCCAACCTAAGGAAATTGACAACTAAGAGTTTTAAAGACGAAACCCCGAGATTTCAAAGTAACCTAACGGTTTGCAAACAAACATGCCCAAGATTTCTGCGAGTAAAACTACTCTAAAGGAGTTTAGACAAAAAGTTAAATGGCAACCTGTTTTGGCCAATAAGTTTTTCCCATAACATAACCAGATTCGGTCGTAGTGAATGGGCCGGGTCTGGGGATGTTACAGTTTATATGGCCCACCATGCCCAATCTCATTCGTATGGCCCATTAGGCCCAAATCACATTCATATGGCCCACCTGGCCCAATCACATTCATATGGCCCATCTGGCCCAAATCAATTCCAAGCCATGTAACCAGCATGACTAGTTCATCACTTATTACCAAATCATCAAATTCGCCTATTTTGAGCCTACGGCCCATCGAGCCCATTCTGCCCATCCTGGCCCGATTGGCCAAAACACGACCCAAGTCCATGAGATTGCTCATGGGGTATCGGTTATCGATTCCATTTCCCTCATACGAGTGTTCACACACTCGTAAAACTACCGAAGCCAAACTTTAGAGATTTCAGGATTTCCCAATCCATTGTGTGTGTATAGTGTATGTACACACCTGATAACAAAACGCGCTGTGATCTCCTTAGCCACGATCATACAAACGATGTCACTCAATGATTAATCACATATACTTATCGAATACCTTACCAAAAAGCCGAAGTCTCACCTTAACCTTACCTGAAACACCAAGCCTTAATAGCTCTTCTTTGATCACTACTCACGCGTATCTCCTAAATCTGCATCATCTTAATCATTAAAAATAGAATAATAGGTGACTTTTATCCAACACAAGTCCCCCTTTCCCTACTTATGACCATTCAGCCAACACCTAAACCAAAATAGAGAATACTTACCTAAGAAGCAATCGGCCCAAGAGGTATTCGATTTTTGAGATTAGTATAGTGGAAGGGGTTATTCGGCACAAATAAGAAGAAGAAAAGAAGAAGGAATCGACTAAAACCAAAGGTGAATCAAAAGAGAATTTGAGAAGAAAAAGTATGGAAGATTCGGCTTCTGAGTACTTAGAGAGAAAAAAGTGTTTCAGCAACTCAAAAATGAGGAATTCGGCTAAAGGAAAAACAATAATTTTGGCATTGCCCTAGAATTCCCAAATCGGCACCTATATATAGCCTATAGCTGAATTTCCTACCCCCATATTCCCAATTCGGCCCCACCTCTTCCACATATCTCATCTCCTAATTTTTCTCCACAATCTCTCCATGACCATTTCAAACCTCTCATCCATCAGACTTTCACTGCAACACAAACTCTAGCCGTCCTGACAGCAAAATAAATACCCTAATAAAATACTATGCTACTACTCGAACCTTAGACTCCCTTGCCTGCCAATGACGCCACCTCCCTGCTCCCTAAGTGGCGCCACTTTGCCACTAGACCACAAGCTCCTCTTGTGTCATTTTTCTTCTTCATTTATTCTAAAAGGCCTACTAATAGAAGTCACAATTCCCTTGGGGCTAAAACCAAAATTTTTCCTATACCCTTACTTGATCCCAGGACATCTCCAACACCCCTAGACACTCCAAATTCACTAACCCTCAAAGCCCACATGCCAATTGTCATTTTCTCGTTCACTTAAAAATTTTCTGAGACCCAAAGCCCAATAGGCCCAAATTCGGGGCGTTACAGTCTTCCACAAAGTCTCACATCGATGCCATGTCCCAGACATGGTCTTACACGGAATCACAATGCCATAGCCCAGCTATGGTCTTACATTCCATACTTTGCCATGGTCCAACAATGGTCTTATCCGTCAATTCTTCATTGAACGATCGTGCTCATTTCCTGCATTCTACTCAATTTGATCTTCCAATTCAATTTTCATACTATTATAATATTCATGGTTCAATAACAAAGACATAAAACAAAACATCATATTATCCCTAATTTAACAATTAAACATAAGATTCTACCATATGAACATACTGATTACACTTATTCAAGCAAGTGTACATAAACATACATTCCGTCTATTTGAGTAAATTTGTTTACCATATTCACTTAATCAAATATGTTGAGCACATAACATCATATGCATGCCAAGCAAACACGGATGGGCTTATCACCATATAAACTTTCATTTTATTCTACGTTTCCACATTTTTCAACTCATGGTTATCTCACTTCGTACATTAACACATACTTATCATGAACTTCTATTCATACCTATCTAAGTTTCGTCTCATCATAAACACATTTCAATCACCTCAATATCATTTTTCAGCATTATTGAAAACAGATCGGTTGGAAGTCATCTCTGTCTTAACAAAACAATTTCGTTAGAGCCGGGAGATATCACACTATCACAGGTAGTAACATGGCATGTATAGCTAGACTCTCTCACACATGCTAGGTTAGTCCTAGAATCGACTAAACCATAGCTCTGATACCACTAAATATAACACCTCTTACCCGTAACCGACGCCGGAACAGGGTACAAGGCGTTACCTATCTTAAACACATGCAAACATATATTTCCGAGTCATAAAATTTCGTTCAATTTTAAAACCTAATATGGACCTACAAGGCCCAAAACACAATTTGAAAATGGTTTGGGACTAAACCGAGCACTTTAGAAAAACTTTAGAAAATATCATTAAAATCAGGGGCACACGCCCGTATGGAAGAGTGACACGTCTGTGTCACCTCTTAACATGGCCATGCTGAAGGACCGTGTAGCTCACACAGCCTGAGCATATTGGGACATGCCCGTGTCCCTAGCCCGTGTGGATTTATTTCTCTTTTCAAACCTACAGGGATTTTCACACGGCCTGACACACGCCCGTGTCCATGGCCCGTATCCCTTACACGACCGTGACACACCCGTGTTTCAGCCCGTGTGTAAAAAACCTTGACATTCTGTTTCTGACGTCATCAACCCTTTAAGGTCACACGGGCAAGGCACACACCCGTGTGCTAGGCCGTGTGGTGAATTTAATTACACAATTAAGGTGCAGGGGGACACACGGCCGGACTACATGCCCATGGGCCAGACCGTGTGTCACACACGACCTAGACACACACCCGTGTGTCTACCCGTGTGGACAGAAACAAGGCTATTTACAAAGCCTTTTGCCACCCTTACTTGCACGAACATACACAACATCAAGTAACACCCATCCACACATAAATACATGACCAATTCACCATAACTAAGACATTTACACAACATGGCCACTTCACTTCATTCACATGCAACACTTATCATATTCTTTATCAATTCAATCATACAACTTGCTCAATCATGCATTAACACACCATATGCTCGACCATGCGAATTTTCACATTCATGAAAAACATCATTATATGCATATAACAATAACAAATATTAGCCATCATCCATGGCCTTATACAAAATGATCTATCAAATAACATAGGCCCACATTTAGCAAATTCAGCTATGACACTTAACAACATAATTAAATCTCCTATACATGCCACAACTCAACTACTTGAACTAAACGATACCCGAAGTGATAGCTTGATAGTGTGATGGTATCTCCGATGTTTTCCAACCCGAGCTAGCCTGAGGACATTATAAACATGGAAAATAGATAGAGTAAGCTATATAGCTTAGTAGTTGGTATGAAAATAATATTCAATTTAATAACATACTTTTAACAATCCTCATAATAAGTTCTCAAGATAATACAATCATAATTTCACAAAGTTCCACTATTCACTTTTGAGCATATCAAGCTGTCTACGCGAGTTATTGTCTCTAAATTATTTATGACTTGAGCTACGTAAATCCAAATTTAGTTCTGCTAATTTTCCCTGAAAATAGACTCACATATCTCCTTACCATAAATTTTCCAGAATTTTTGGTTTAGCCAATAAGTACAGTTTATTCTTTAAAGTCGTCCCTATTCTGCTGTCTTATAGTTTCGACCGTTCTTCACTAAGAATTAATTATCTCCTCGTACAGGACTCAGATGATGTTCCCATTTGATTCTATTGAAAATATATTCATTAATAATTTCAAACATATAAATTATAACTCGTAATTATTTTTATACTATTTTTAATGATTTTCCAAAATCAAAACAAGGGATTCCAAAATCATCCTGATCCTGTCCCAGAAAAATTCAAACATTTCATAATATGAAATTATTTTGCTTACACTGTTTCTCCTATGTGAAACTAGACTCAATAAGATTTAAATTCATATCTTATTCAACCTCTAATTAGATTTCAACAATTTTAGGTGATTTTTAAAAGTTATACAACTGCTGCTATCCATAACTGTTTTATTGCTAATTTTACTCTTTCATGATTGCTTTGTATTAACATCCATTTAATCATACATAACACCAAAGCATATCCTTAACTAGCCATTCCAATAGCTAGTCATTATCGAATATTTACATGCCATTCATTTGCCCTTTTAACCTATACATCAACAAGAAAACTTAAACTTATCATGTCTCAATTTAATTTGGCCTAAAAGCCTCACACATGATCATCAATCAAATTTACCACCTAATTATACTTCATAAGTATAGACCTATCGTCACAAGGTCATCACATGATCATTTTCATAGGTATGACTTACTCATTTACATTCTTACCAAATGTCCCATATACATCGAATTCAGTACTCATTAATTTTGTGTACATACCTGTACCCTTTCAACATGATCCTACTTTGTCATTTCTTTGACATCATCTTTGGATTTACCCATTGAACCTCTTAGGATACTAAGGATACTCAGGAAAACTCGTACATGATGTATCGTACCAATGCCATGTCCCAAACATGGTCTTACGCTGGCTCTCATATCGTGGCCGATGCCATGTCCCAGACATGGCCTTACACTAGCACACATATCAATACCGATGCCATGTCCCAGACATGGTCTTACACTGGCACACATATTGCCATGGTCCAACCATGGTCTTTACCGTCAATTCATCACATGTCGAAATTCGATCATACTCCGCCCTGCATTTCTCTTAATTTGATCTTTCAATACAATCTCGTAATTTTTATATTATTCATGATCCAATAATAACATACGAAATAACACATGATATCGGTGTAGCATTTAAACATATCAAATTTAATGCTTATTAACATACGAACTTACCTCGGTATGAAACGACGAAATAAGTCAATTACTCGATTATCTTGCTTTCCCCCCGATCTAATTCCGAGTCTCATCTTTCTTAATCTATAACAACACATTTATTTTATTTATTCATCATGCTACTCAAATTAGCCCAATTTCACATTTTTGGTAAAATTACATTTTTACCGCTAAAATTTGTAATATTTACACTTTTACCACACAATTTATCACATTTCTCAATTTAGTCCCTAATCGACATTTCTATCAATAATCACTTTGCAAATGTTGTTTATCTAACAACAAGGATGTATTTTCTATCATCAATTATCAAAATACACACTTTATCAACAATGGCAAAATTCACAAACTTTAACAGTTTTAAAAATGAAGGTACGGGATTGCTAAATCGAGTTACCATGACTCTGAAAACATAGAAATCATTAAAAACGGGGTAAAACCACTCACCTATCAAGCTCCAAAGCTTGGCCGAATGAAACCCATTCCATGGCTGCCATTTCTCTTCTTCTTTTTTTCTTTCTCTATTACGGTTGAAGAAGAAGAAAAATAAAGATGATAGCTTTTGCTATTTTGTCTTATTATACCTATTAACTTATTTACCAATTTAACCTTTTAATAACTTCACCAAATCCACCTATTACATGTCCATCTTTGTCTCCTCACTTTTCTATTGGTATAATTACCATGCAAGTGCTCATACTTTTCAATTTTATAGCTATTTAGTTCCTTTATCAATTAGACCTCAAGTTTTGTACCTTATGCGATTTAGTCTTTTTTATCAAATTGAGCACTCAAACGAGGAAATTTCTTTATGAAAATTTCACACAACTTTAGTATCATACTGTAGACATCAAAATAATAATAAAATAAATTTTTCGATGTCGAATTTGTGGTTTCGCAACCACTGTTCCGACTAGGCCCAAAATCAGGATGTTACAGAGACATCATTATGGCGCAAAATGAAAGATGTCGAAAAATTGGTCAATTCCATCAACAATAGGCAGATTATGCTTGTCGCTACAATAGAGGATATGGAGAAATCCCAGAATTTGTTTTATGCTTATACCAAAGCTTGGAACAGTTCCATTATAGCCACATTAAGCCAATTGAGCCTATCCCCACTACCGGAATTCCCAGTGTAACAGCCCATTTTCAGTGAAATCAGAACAATGGTTTCGGGACCACAAATCCAAGTCATAAAGAAAATTTATTTTAATATTATTACATGGTCGACATTATGATAGGAAATATGTATGAAAATTTTGATAAGAAAATTTTACTGATTTCATGTTTAATTATAGAAAGGACCAAATTGCATAAAAATGCAAAAGTTGAATTCTAGTAGCTAGAAGGCTTAAATGGCTATGGAATTAAAAAAATTAAGGTCCTTATATGGTGATTAGACCATTAAGAAAAAGTTAGTAGATATTTATGATGAATCATCCATGGAAAATTAGAAAAAGAAAAGGACTAAATTGAAAAGTGGAAAAATTAATGGATGATAAATAAATTAAATAGAAATATCATATTATTATTATCATCTTCTTCCCCAAAAATACATGGAAACCCTAGGAAAGAGAAATCAAGCTTTCTTGGCTTAATTGGGTAAGTAATCTTGTCCTGTTTATAGTAATTTTTATATTTCTGAGTTCGTAATAGCTTAAACTATCTATTTTGGGGATTAATTTGTAAAGATATCAAAGTATTAGAAATTTTTCCATGGATGTAAATGCTGAAAATTTGAAATTTATGGTAGAAAATGAAAGGTTGTTGATAGATAAACAACTTTTACAAAGAGAATTTTGATGAAATTGTGATTTAGGGACTAAATTGAAAAATGGTAAAACCCATGGAAAAATTCTAATTTTTGTGAAATTCATGGGCTGCTATTAAAACATATAAAAATTGATTAGGCTTGGAATAAGGATTAAGTTGCATGAATTTCATTTTCCGGGCATACGAACGAAAACATCATTTATGAAAAGTATAAGGGCAAAATGGTAATTTTTCCTAGGATGTGAATTGAATTAAATTGAATATGAAATGAATTAAATTGATGTTAAATTCATTTATATAGATCCGGAAAACTCAAATACAAAGTTAGATCGAGGAAAAGAAAAAGTGCCGGATTAGTAGATTTTTGTATACGAACAAGTGACGAGGTAAGTTCGTGTAACTTAATTATGTATATTAATATGTTTGAATCGAATGTTGTATTTGTGTGAATTGCATAAATGTTTAATGTATGAAACTAATCACATACCTGATATTGTTCGATAAATAATAAGTCCCGTTTGAATAATGAAATTCAATGGATACAGTATTTTCCCGTATTGATTATAGTCCTGCATACGTTGCGGACTGGAAACATAAAAATATACACACTTTTTCATGCCCTTTTAAACTCAAATTCATGCAAGTTCGGTAAAATTCTTGTCTAAAAATATATAATTAAAATAATTAGTTTGTACTTCAATTATTAACATAATGAATCTTAATTAATTTTATAATTAATTTTGATTAATTTTGGTTATTTTCGACAGATTTGCACAAAGGGAAAAAAGCGACTTGGCAGACACTGCTAGAAGTGCAAAATCGAGAAACAATTTTGAGCATCAAGGCGAATTAATTTTTCAGCCTAAGACGGTCCAAATTATGTGCATTAATTCATAATATAATTTTAATTTATATCCAATTTAATTTGGGTTAAATAAATTATTATTAATTAATTATGAAAAGTGGCCCAGTTGAGCTGAACCGAGAAAACTGAACCGACCGAGTACTGGGCAGCCCAAAACCGTCCCACATGCTGACCCAATCAGCTTGCTTGGCTGATTAATTATCTTGCAAAATGGCCCTTGAAAACTTTTTCAAATTACAAACAAACCCCACCACTATTTGCGCCTTTCTAGATTTGCCCCTACCTTAATATAGCAAGTTTGAAAACTTCAAACTTGCCAATGTGTGGCCGGCCAAGGGAGGGCTCTTTGGCTGCTAATTTTGGCTATTTTTAGCAACCCTCTCAACCTATAAAAACCCTCCTTGGCTGCTCATTTGAAACACACCTCAACTTTCTCATCTCTTCTCTTCTCTCTCAATTTTCTCTCTTCATTTCCCATCCATTTTTCTTTATCCTCTTCTCGATTTCACCTCTTGAAAAAGAGTCATTCATCCACCATTTGGAGAAAAATTAAAGTGTTCATAGCAGCCTTGGTTCGACAAGAACAAGCGGAGAAGGAAGAGTGGAGCAAACCAGTCAAGCCACGGAGAAACACCGGATTTGATTCTTGCTCCCTATCCTTTTAATTTTTGTTGTTGCTATGATGAACATGTGTATGAATATTTGTGATGTTGAAATGTTTAATTTAATTGATATAGATTAAATTTAATTCATGTTAGGTTGATTGCATTTCATCTACTTAATTTGTTAAAATTGTGTTTGTGTTGTTATAGACCTCGGTAAGATGTTTGATTAAGTAAAACCATGACTAAGTTATTCTTGCATTACAATTGTAAGGTAACTAATGAATTGATTATTTAAACGGATTGAAATTGTAATTAATTGGCACGATACTTAATCAGTGCATGTTTAATCATCTAAGGTAGCTGAGGGTTAAATTAGCAACGATATCTAGTGATACATTTGCCTTGCATAACTTGCAAGATTATTGTGATTAAACTATTTCAAGGTAGAAATACATTGTTACCTCACGTAATCTTTTATGCACTTATGAGATTGAATTAATTGTTTGAATTGGCATAGAGATATGTATAAGAGATTATTTTAATTTCATAAGTATGTATGTCCATTAACACATTTACTTATTAAAATATGTTTAATCGGTTGAATTGACATAAAGGTATAGTCAAGAGATAAATGGATTTTGGTAGGTAAGTATGTTCATAAGTTAGCAAATTACCGAGTTGCCGTGAATTTATTCGTAACAACATAAACATGTGTTTAATTATTCTAAGTTAAGAAATGTAATTAATCTAACACAATTATGTCATCTTGACTAAAATCATCTTTTTGAAATCATGCATAGGAACTTTATTTTTTTTACTTTGTTAAAATTTTAGTTTTTAATCTCCTCTTCAAATCAAAATATTTTTTCTTAACCAAAGTGTTTAAAATTGCATTAAAAAATAATTCTTTTCACAGTCCCTGTGGGTACGATAACTCGACATTTACTTGTCACTTTATTACTTGTTGCTATTGTGTACACTTGCACATTTCCGTCGTTCCAAGCACTTGAACAAATGCCGAACTACGTCAAATTCATGAAGGATATCTTGTAAAAAAAAACAAAGACTTGGAGAATTTGAGATGGTAGCCCTGACAAAGGAATGCAGTGCGTATCTTCAAGACAAACTACCCCCAAAGTTGAAGGATCCTGGATGTTTTACCATACCTTGCAACATTGGAGCAACATATTGTGGTAAGGCACTATGTGACTTGGGTGCGAGTATCAACTTGATGCCTATGTCAATATTTAGGAAGTTGGGGATAGGTGAAGTTAGACCTACTACGGTTACACTTCAATTAGTAGATAGATCCTTAGCACATCCAGAAGGAAAAATCGAGGACGTATTGGTACGTGTAGACAAATTTATTTTTCCTACTGACTTTGTGGTTCTAGACTTTGAAGTATACAAAGAAGTGCCAATGATTCTAGGAAGGCCTTTCCTAGCAACCAGAAGGACCCTTATTGATGTGCAGAAGGGCGAGCTTACTATGCGTGTTCAGGATGATCAGGTAACATTTAATTTTTTTTTAAGTCTATGCGATTTCCTGACACAATTGATGATTATTCTGCAGTGTCCGATTTAGAGGATTTAATCATGGAAAAGGAACTTAACTATGTTGAGGATCCATTGGAAAAAATTTTGACATCAGACCCTCCAAATGATGAAGAGAAGGATGAATACTTAGCTTTGCTAGAAGCTAATCAAAGGGGATTTAATTCGCAATCCCATTTTGAATCTTTGGAGTTGGAGAATAGGGGTTATGCCCAAACTTAAGGTACTTCCTTCACATTTAAAATATGTTTATTTCGGTAAAGCTTTTACTCTGCCTGTGATTGTTTCAGCAGAATTAACTATTGAGCAAGAAGAGAAACTCATCCTAGTATTGAAACAATTCAAGAAGGCTATCGGATGGACCATAGTCGATATTCGCGGTATTAGTCCGTCTGTATGCATGGTGAAAAAGGGACGATTGATGGACAACGAAGACTGAACCCCATCATGAAGGACGTGGTGAAAAAGGAAATCATCAAGTGGTTATATGCGGGTATAATTTACCCCATCTCATACAAATCATGGGTAAGTTCGGTCCAGTGCGTACCAAAGAAAGGGGGTATTACGGTCATTAAGAACAAGAATAACGAGTTGATACCGACTAGAACGGTTATGGGATGGAGAATTTGCATCGATTACCGGAAGCTGAACAAGGCGACTAGGATAGATCACTTTTCTTTACCGTTTTTGAACCAAATGCTGGATAGACTCGCGGGGCGAGACTACTACTATTTTCTTGATGGATACTCGGGGTATAACTAGATTACAGTTGTAACATCCCAGTTTAGACCCTAATCGGAACAGTGGTTTGAGACCATAAATTCGAGGTCGTAAAAATATTTTAATGATATTTTCTGTGTGAATAGTATGTGAAATAGCCTGTGTGAAAATTCTGTGTGATAATTTGATTGTTTGAGTGTCGAATTAAGAGAAAGGACTTAATCGCGTAAAGAGTAAAAGCTAGGTGCTGAATTATAAGTACTTATTTGTGGTTGGCTTTTTAAGGTGGAGGCCTTATGTGTTAATAAACCATTGTTAAGATAGTGGGGTGTTAAATGACTAAATAACCATAATATTTATTTGTCTTATATGATTAATAAAAGGGTAGAATGGGAAATCAATTATTAATGTTATAATAAATAAAACAAAACCAAATTTTTGCTCATCTTTACTCATCTTTGCTAAAAAACACAAAGAAAAAGAAAGAAAAGAAGCTTAAGGGTTCGGCCATGGTTTTGGTTTGATTGAAGGTTAGTTTTTGATCCGTTTTTGATAATTTCTACGTTTTCGTGATCGTTGCTTTGTGCTTTACAAAGCCCATGTTGTAATTTTTTAAATTGATGATGTTTATGGAATGTACCATTGATGAAATGAGGAGCTTTGTGATGTGTGTTGGTGTTAAATGAAAGATATGTGTTTAATGAAATGTGTTGTTCTTGAAATTTTGATGAATTTAGCTAATTTGGGCTAAATTGTGAAAATAGCATTTTGAAGGACTAGATTATGAAATAAATGAAATGTGTGGGTTTGTATGGGCACTAGTAAAATTCGGCTAAGCTTGTGCTAGGTGGAATGTGGTGAATTTGATGATTGTGTGAAATAGGGACTAAAGTGTCGAAATGTGAAAATATGAGAGCTATTATGCAAAATGCCCTAAATGTGTGTATGTGGGCTAAATTGAATGAAATGATGATTGAATGGATTGATTTTAAATGTGTATAGACCAAGAGAGAAGAGGTTCAGATCGAGATCGAGGCAAAGATAAAGTGCTCGATTAATCGACCATATCGATAGTCGACGCCCGAGGTAAGTTCGGACATAATACCCGTATTTAACTATGTTTAATGCTATGAAATAAGTGGTGTGATGTTATTACAAAATGGATGCTATGTGATACATTGAGTTAAATGGCACTAAGTGTGCGTATTCGAAAACATGATCGGGATAAAGCGAAGCTTTGTGTGCGGAGTAGTATAAGCTTGACTTTGTGGTTGGCACTTGTGTGTGTGATGCCGATTTAAGATCGGTTTGAGATGGATGTACTAAGTGTACGATGCTAATTAATCTTCGGCTAACTATTTAGGCACTAAGTGTGCGAATGAATTGAGGAAGAAATGAATGTGGATCGAAATGAATCGAGATTATTGATTAGCAAAAGTATTTGACAACTAAGTGTTGGCTAAGGATGCGCTTTCGGAATCTATGTGGTTGGAGAAGCTATGAATGTGGTTGTGAATGAGTTAATTGAACATATCGGTTGTGGATGGTATTATTTGTGGTAGTAAAGTTAATCTATGTGATGACGTGTTGATATTATGTATTATGTTATGAACTTACTAAGCTTTATAAAGCTTACTGTGTGATTTGTTTCTCTGTTTTTGCGATGTCGGTAAAGCTTGCTCGGATCGGAGGATCGTCGGCATCTCGAGTCACACTATCGGCAAATCTATTTTGGGGTGTTTTGGAACAATGTATATAGTTAAATATGGCATGTATAGGCTGGTCATTTGAATCATGTTTGATAGTTTGTAAGTAGCCATGAGATGTGGCTAGATATGTGCTAGTTTAGCTAGAATGAACTTGATATATGTGATGCATCTTTTGGTATGGTTTGTGGGTTGAGAGTTGACTTATGAATGGTAAATTTGTGTTGGTAAAATGCTAGTATGAGTTAATGAAATTGAGAAGGAATGATGTTTGATATTGAATGTTTTATGCTTGTGATGAGATAAGTTTTGGTATTGAATTTGTTATGGTTGGAATGGGAATTGAATGCATAAATTGAATGGTCATTTTGGTAAGTTTTTGGTTGCCTCATGTGCATGATATGTTTTGGTATGTGTTGCTTGTAGGTTTGACCCTAAGTGGGTGGCATTTTGGCCTTGTAAATGGCCTATAATGTCGCGACGGTTGAGGCACACAGGCGTGCCTAAGACCGTGGGTAAATTAGCGAGAATGTAGCCTAGTATTACACGGCTATGGCACACCGGCATGCCTAATGACCGTGTTAAAATAGTCAGATATATATAGACACGAGCGGGCTGCAGGCGTGCCTAGTGACCGTGTTGAAATAGGCAGATATATAGACACGGATGGACACACGGGGTGTCTAGTAGCCGTGGAGGGCACACGGCCTCCTCCCATGGGCGTGTCTCCCTATATCTTAGAAAAGTTTTAAATTTTAGAGAAATTCGTATGTGTTTTCAATTTAGTCCACGACCCTCTATAGCATGTGAATTAGGTCTCGTTGTACACACCCTAACCCGAACCGTCGTAGGAATAGGGTTAAGAAGCATTACCGAACAATCAAATCATTTCACATCCAAATCACGACACAAAGTCAATCATCATAAAATCACATCAAAACATAATAAATTAGTCCCTTATTGAGGCCCACGAGACCTTTAACACATACTAGAGAGGGGTCAGGACTAAACCGGAACACATACAGAAATTCTCAGAAATTTGAAACTTTTCTAAAATACAGGAGAGACACGCCCGTGGGAGGAGACCGTGTGTCCTCCACGGTTTCTAGACACTCCTGTGTGTCCATCCGTGTCTATATACTGACTATATCAACACGGTCACTAGGTACGCCCGCGTGTCATGACCGTGTGCTACTAGGCCATAACCTTACTTTTCCAACACGGCCACCAAACACGCCCGTGTGCCATGGCCGTGTGCTCTTAGCTAGCTACTGACTTGTACACCACGGCCAGCTGACACGCCCATGTCGAGGCTGTGTGCTATTTAAGCTACATTCTACCAATTCACCCACGGTCTTAGGCACGCCTGTGTGCCATAACCGTGTGACATTATAGACCATTTACAAGGCCAAATTACCACCCACACAAAGGTCAAACCTACAAGCACTTTTAAGCATGTTCCCACACACAATTTAGCAGCCAACTTCATGTCATCACATACAATTCACATTACAAAATATGTCAACCTATGAACCATCTTGCTCAACCAAATCACATACACTATCAAGCATGACTCATCCACAAAATCATTATATTATTATGGCATCAATACTTTACTAATCTTACCATACTTAAACATATCACTATCACCAAGCCATACCAAAATGTACTTCACATCACATAAACATAACTCATTCATAAGTTAACATCATTTCACTTCCAAGCCAACTCACATGGCAAGGATTAAACATTCCCAAAAAATACCATAACTTCTAGCCTATACATGCCATCTTTCATCTATTTACATCTTTCAAAAGTACCAAATTAGTTTGCCGATAGTGTGATAAAGATGCTGACAATTCCTGAATCCGAGCTAGCTTTGCTGACACTGTAAAACAGAGAAACAATCACACATTAAGCTTTCAAAGCTTAGTAAGTTCGAGGCATAATACAATTAACTCATTAAATTGAATCAATCTACAATTTAAAACATCACATAGATAATTTACTTATGATACACAAACTCAACCATGTCTAACCCTCACATAGCATTCCATTCATCTACATCCAAAGTCACCAACCACATAGGTTTCATACATATCATCATTCATTTCCAATAATCCAATTCAACCATTTATGAAATCATACATAATCTCGTCGACCACAAAGGTTAAATACGTACCTTTTTGTCAACACATAGTTACTCACCAATATGCTTCTCAATCACTCGGTATTACATTACGATCAATCTTTGCTACTCTCTTGATTTATTCGCACACTTAGTGCTAATTCAATAAACTGAACTTATAACGGTATCGCACACACAGTGCCAATTTAATAAGCCAAACTTATATCGATATCGCACACACAATGCCAATTCGGTAAGCCGAATTTATATCGGTACCGCACACACATTGCCAATTCGATAAACCGAATTTATATCGGTATCGTACACACAGTGCCAATTCGAGACAATTTGATAAACCGAAGCTTCAATCTTTTCGAACATACAGTGCTATTAATTTCTATATCTTTTCTAATTTCGCACACTTAGTGCCTCTATTTCAAAATCCACACATAGCATTTCTAATATCACTATCATATACATTTATTCATTCAAATTTACATCACAAAGATATAGTTTACAACTAGTATTATATCCGAACTTATATCAATATTGCACACACAGTGCTAACCACAAAGCTGAAGTTTATATTACTTCGCACACACAGTGCTAATTATATTGGTCACATTTCCGAATACGCACATTTAGTGCCACATAACTCGAGTTCTCACATAGCATTTACAATTTGATATATCATACCATTCATTTCATAACATTAAGCATAGTTAATTACACGCATTATGTCCGGACTTACCTCAGACGTCGAATTATCGAAACAGTCGATTAATCGAGCACTTTTTCCTTGCCTCGATCTCGATCCGAACATCTCCTTTCTTGGTCTATACACATTCAAATTCAATCCATTCAATCACCAAATCATTCATTTTAGTCCAAACACACACATTTAGGGCATTTTACAAAATAGCCCTCACATTTTCACATTTCGACACCTTAGTCCCTAACTCACAAAATCATCAAATTCACATAATTAGCTTGCACCCATGCCTAACCGAATTATCACTATATTCATACAAGCCCACACATTTCATTTATTTCACATTTTAATCCTTTAAAATGCTATTTTCTCAATTTAGCCCTAATTAGCTAAATTCATCAAAAGTTCAAGAATAAAACATGTTCATTAAACACATATCTTTCATTTAACACCAACACTCATCACAAAGCTTACCATTTCATCAATGGCACATGTTATAAAAATCATCAATTCACAAAATTTAGCATGGGTTTTGTAGAGCACAAAGCAACGATTACAAAAACGTAGAAATTATCAAAAACCGAGCTTAAAACACTTACCAATTGAAGCTCACTATTGTCAAAATTCACAAAGCCTCAAACCCTCATCTTCTTTTCTTATTTTCGGTTGATGGAAACAAAGATGAGCACCATTTAGCTTTTGTTTTATTTTAATATCAACTTATTTCATGTTTTACCAAGTTGCCCTTAATGAATCAACCATTTATCAAACAAATATTAGGCCATTTATGTCCATCTACCATCCACTAATTTTAATAATGGGCTAATTACCTCATAAGGCCTTCACATTAAAAAGACAACCACACTTAGGTACTTATAAATCAACACTTAGCTTTTACTCTTTACGCGATTAAGTCCTTTCTCTTAATTCGGGACACAATCGATAAAATTATCACACAGAATTTTCACACAGACTATGTCACATAGACTCAACACCAAAAATAACATTAAATTATTATTTCGACCTCGGATTTGTGGTCTCGAAACCACTATTCTGACTAGGGTCTAAACCGGGCTGTTACAACTCTCCCCCCTTAGGGATTTTCGTCCCCGAAAATCTTACCAGTGAATAGGTGCAGATATTGCTCTCTCATAACGTTCTTAGGCCCCCACATAGCCTCTTCAACTCCGTGTTTATGCCATAATACTTTCACTAAGGAAATTATTTTGTTTCTCAACTATTTAATCTCTCGTGCCAAAATTCGGATCGGTTCCTCACTATTCGACAAGTCTGATTGAATCTCAACCTCAGTAGGAGCAATCATATGAGACGGGTCAGATATGTACTATCGAAGTATAGACACATGAAACACGTTATGAATCTTTTCCAACTCAAGTGGCAACATCAATCTATAAATAACTGGCCCAACTCGTTAAACGATCTCATACGACTCGATTCGAAGTATTTCCTTCCACAGAGATAAAGGCACTCCCGACACAAAGTCTATCGTGATTCTTGTATTTCCACTCAGGATTCATAATTGGTTGTAACAAACCGGACGGAACTGAGGTTAAGCCTTAACTTGCTGGCAACGAAACACGCCGACACAAAGTCGAGATGTCCGTTTCATGCAGGCCACAAATTCAAAATCAATGAATCAACTCACGAATTTTTGAACACAAATCGATCTCTAAATCTCGGACAATCATCACTATCAACTCGAAGTTCGAATCGAATTCAAATCACATTGAGCTCATTTTGCTATCATCTCATCATCCATTTTCTGGGCATTACAAATCTGATGTACGAACATCAGTCTCATCTTCAACTCAGCCAAAGCTGAACCATCATCACACAGATCTATCTGAGAATCCATAACTTGAAAAGCACATAAAGACTTCTGACTCAAGGCATCAACAACAACATTATCCTTGGTTAAATGATAATCAATCACAAATTCATAACATAATACGTTCAACTCACTGAATCAAATCAATATACAAAGTAAACCATCATATAAATAGTTTCACCAAAATGCTCAAACTTAACTATATCCGATACTCACTTAACCATCCATTCATCTATTTTTAAATTCATCAACCACGTAGGTTCCATATATACCTTTTCCAACACTTAGTTAACTATCATACATGCTATTCCATGCTCGATACTACACATCAATTGCTCTTTGTTATTTATTCAAATTAATCGCACTCTTAGTGCCACCTTTCTCAATTCCACATATGGTTTGAATATACGATTCATCAAATCCATAAACACTGTAAGAGCATTCGTTAGTCCGAAAGGCATAACTAATAATTCATAAATCACAGGCACAGATTCCACTTTCTTATCAGTCACTTTTATGTCAATCACATATGTCAAATAAGCTTCGCAACCCTTTCTTACATAGTTCAAAGCTTTTATCGCAGATACATCAACTGGTACCCCTTTCATATTACTAGATTCAATTCAAACTATGGTACCCCTTTCATATTACTAGATTCAATTCAAACTATCTCACCGTTTTGACTTCTCAAATCTATACTCTTTCGTTTACAATTCAAAATGACATTATGCAAAGTGAGTTAATCCATACTAAAAATTGTATCAAATTTATCGAATGGTAATATCATCAAATTAGCCGGAAAGCATATATCCAAAAACATCAATGCACAATTCTTGCACACTTTATCCACCAAGACACACTTATCTAAGGGTTCAATACTCTAATTACCAATTCAGTAGACTCAACAGGTAGAGTCTTACTTGATACTAAATTCACACACACATACGAATGAGTAGATCCTGGATCTATCAATGCAATCACATCAGTATCAAATAGAGTAAATCTACCAGTGATGATGTCTGGAGATGAAGCTTCCTCTCGTGCACGTATTGCATAAGCTCGGGCAGGTGCTCTCGCCTCCGATCTCACAGCGGTATCAGTAATCCCTCTTTGACTTCCACTTACATTTTCGGTATTTCTAGGTGATCTACCCCTAGCCGTCACATTACTCGAATTCACACTCTAAACATTTTCTTCCTCAGCTAACTTTGGGCAGTCTCGAATGAAATGTTCTCGTAATCCACACTTATAGCAAACTCTATTGTTGTATTTGCCCCAGCATTCTCCCACATGTCTTCTTCCACACCGTCTACACTCAGGTTTGTTGCTTTTAGCACTTTCAACATTTGATTCAATTGGAGCTTGAGTTCTCGGACCAACACTTAGTCTTGCGTGGTATTTATACGGATGTTCAAAGGAAGTATTTGATCGGTTGCTTGCATCTTTAAATCTCTTTGTCGAAGGTTGAGACAACTTACTCATCAATCTTTTTCTTTCATCTTGAGCTTCGGAATCGGCTTTCTTCTTTTCTTTACTTAGCTCCTCGGCTTTGCAAGCTCTTTCAACAAACACAACAAATTCGTTGATATCAAGTATCCCAACCAACAGCCTAATGTCCTCATTCAGCCCTTCTATAAAGCGTTTACACATCGTAGCTTCGGTCGAAACACATTCTCGTGCATACTGGCTCAATCTCACAAATTCTCGCTCGTACTCAGTAACTGACAAATGACCCTGTTTCAGCTCTAAAAACTCTTTACATTTCTGATCAATGAATAGTTGACTGATATACTTCTTTCTGAACTCAACTTGAAAGAAATCCCAGGTGATTCTCTCTCTCGGAACCACGGATGTCAACGTCTTCCACCAATTATAAGCTGTATCCTTCAACAACGAAACAGCACATTTTATACATTCTTCAGGTGTCAACGACATCTCATCAAATACTTGGATTGTATTCTCGAGCCAAAACTCAGCTCGCTCAGCATCGTCATCAGCTGTGGCCATAAACTCTTTGGCCCCAAACTTACGAATCTTATCCACAGGAGGCTTATTCGGTCGAATCGGATCTACAGCTTGTGGCACAACAGATACTTGTGGGGGTGGAGGTTGTGGAGTAGTCAGATTCATTCGAATGAACTCCAAAAACCACTCACTCAACATTCGAAGGAAGGCTTGTTTAGCCTCTCCTCCCTCACTATTATCATTCGGCCTAGATGTGGCCGACGCTGTCCCTTGAGCGAGAGCAGGCGCATTACTCTCTACGTCGTCAACAACTGCTCGATCGAGATCCATTACTATATGAAAACACATTTATAACTGTCAGGATTCATCACACTATCGCAATTTCATATATGGCATGTATAGCTAGACTCACACATGCTACATTTGTCCGAGAATCGACTAAATCGTAGCTCTGATACCAATTAAAATGTAACACCCCTAACCCGGAACCGTCGCCGAAATAGGGTTAAGAGGCATTACCGAACAATCAAATCATTTCACATCCAAATCACGACACAAAGTCAATCATCATAAAAGCACATCAAAACATAATCAATTAGTCCCTTATTGAGGCCCACGAGACCTTTAACACATACTAGAGAGGGGTCGTGTAACACCCCAAACCCGGTCAATACGCCATGACCGAATCTGGCATGCCACGAAGGAAAACATTTTGAAGAAAAACAAGTTAACGATTAAATTTTAGTGAAAACTTTTTGTTGTTCTAAATTAAGTAGAAAATTAAGTTGAAAACTGATATTTTATTTTAAAATTTAAGTAAATAGATTTTTTTAAAACTTAGTCATGACTTAGATTCGTAAACCATTTATAAATTAAAGAGAAACTAAAGCAATTAGGTTGAAAATCGTATCTAATAAAAATTTGGAATCTTAAGTTTTGGAAAATAGTATGAATTATCGAAAATACTTAAGTTGTTAAAAATATCAATTTATTTAGGTTACCCGATGGTAACGTTTTAAAACCATCGCGCTTTGTATTTTAGAAAACTTTGTTCACATATCATTAAATCAATCATGTAATTTGCAAGTTATTCTTAAAACAAATCCAAAGCATATAAATAATCCAAAAAAAAACATAATTAAAGAGGCCTTATTACAAACCCATAAAAATGAAAGTGATTAAAATAAAGTACCCAAGCGGAAGTTCATGTAAAACCAAATTTCATTGCATGGCCTCCTCAAGTTCATCCAGGCTCCTCATCCGCGAATTTACGAATTACGAAAAAGTAAGGGAGAAGGTGAGTCACCAAGACTCGATGCATATTCCCTCTCCGGGTAAATACCACATACTTACGAAATTATAACCAAGCAATGTATATATGTATGATGCACCCAACCTAGCCATCCATAACCCCTTTTCTACCCGTGTGGTACCAAAACTTTGGTGGTGCCAAACCACTGGTGACCAAAGTCACGATATTCAATATTGTGATACCAAATCACTGGTGACCCAAAGTCACAAATAATCAAGTTGTGGGGCCAACCCATTTGTGATACAAAATCACTAGCGACAATCCCATATCTTAAAAGTGGGGCCAACCCACGGTGGTGTTAATCCACAGGGACGAGTCGCTATGAGGTGCCAAACCTCTGGTGTCCCAAAGACACAAATGTGATACCAAATCACTGGAGGTGCCAAACCTCTGGTGTCCGAAGACACAAATATCAATCTTCCCCCTCCTCTCATATTGCCCATACCAATGCAACATTTGTACAAATCATGTCAACATACTTTATTATGAAACACATAACAAATATATCATAAATTGTAGATCATGATTTCAATCCACATGTATTAACAACATATAGAAACAGACTTACCCGAATCCTCATTCATACCATCATAGTATAATATCAAGATCTCTTCGTTTTCCACTTTGATAATATGATTAGTAAATTGAAATTATATATACATATACATAACCGAGTTATAAAGTGTGTAAGGTACACACGACACTCGCAAGTACTAAAATCCAAGACTGATCTACCGCACTAGATCACCTTGTCCTACAATCGGCCAATATTTAAATTATAAACAAAGGCCATTCGGCCATACCACTAAATCCCAATGAGTTATCACTTGAAATACCAAGTCTTACCTAAAGCTTACCCAAAGCGATTTGACAAAGAAACGAGGCTTAGATTGATTGCTTCCAACGTTCCGAGGAGCCTAAAAGAAATCGGTTTCTAAGAATGATTAGAACCTTGCAACAATTGTCCAAAATTCGGCCTTTGTCCACAAGAGGAACAACATAGAAACAATAAAAAGACTAAGGAAAAACGGCCATAACACTTACCTATCTTCCAAAACCGTTTGAAGAAAACCAAATGAAGTCCTACCCTTGAAGAAATTCGGCCAAGAAAAATCAAATAGGATATGAGAGTTTCGGCTATGATTTTGAAAGAAAACAATTGATATTCGGCTCAAAAGAGATGAAGAATTAGTATGGCAAAGAAGAAAGGAAAAAAAATGAAAAGGGAAGAAGGATGATTCGGCTTTAGCAACTAATGAAAGAAAAATCAAGGGGAAAGGGGAAGAAAGAGATTCGGCCAAGAAGAAAGTAAAAGAAATGTTGTGATTTTGAACAATATTCAAAAGAAAGAAAAGAGAGAAAATGGGATTAAGAGATTCGGCCAACACCTATTTTACCAAAGAAGAAAAGTGCACAAAAATGCACAAAGTTCAAATGTAGTTTCGGTTTCAAAAGGAAAAATGAGAGAAAGAGAATGGTATTTGGTTCAACACAAAAATAAGAGCTAAAATCCAAAGAAAATTTGCACAAAAATGCCTAGGTACATTCGGCCAAAGAAGGAGTTTTTGGAGAGAAAAGAAACAAATGCCAAAAGGTGCACAAATGCTAAAGTTGGCCAACTATCCTTCCCCAAACCTCCTATCAATATTCGCCACCCCTAGCCATACATGCCGTCCACATACATGCACTAAAGGCCTTGGAATAGTTTCCAAAACATCTCCCTTAAGCCAAGCCTTGAAATCCTCTACATTCCCAAAGTTGAAGAAATTTTATCCCCAAAATCTAGCAATTCTATCCCTTATTTCATGCTTACCATAACCTTAAGTCTTCTTGCCATAAAAAGAAAATTGTCCATCTTATCCATATATATAGTTGACCGACACTTAATGCTAGGATGTACAAAAATAAAATCCTCAATATGCTTTCCATGCTACTCGAACCACTTCCCTCAAGCAAACTTTCAAGCTCCTTATCCACTATGCCACTAACTCCTCATGTGCTTTAATTTAACACTTAAATTAACTTAAGTGTCAAGCTCACTTAATCCACTTCACTAAATTTTCCACACTAAAAATTATTCTAGCTTAGCTAATATTTCCAAGCCTTCAAACAAATATACTAAGCACACAATAACAATCATATCCGAGCTAATACTGAGATAACAAGATGATACTCTAATATTTTTAGGATGTTACAATTCTACCCCTTAAGAAAATTTAGTCCTCGAAATTACGCTCAAAAGAGTTGAGGGTGCTGCTTTGCTCATCATCGCATCCTCCGGTTCCCACGTAGCTTCTTCCAAGCCATGATTCCGCCATAAAACCTTCACTAAAGGAACGGACTTCCTACGCAAAACTTTCACATCTCGATCTAGAATCGCACGAGTTCTTCTTCTATAAATCAAATCTGGACTCACCTCTATTTCCTCTTACGCCACGACATGCGATGGTTCGAGCGATAGCGTCTAAGCATGGAGACATGGAACACATCGTGAATCGACTCAACTCGATGGCAACTTTCGAGTGATAGGCTCACTGGTCCCACTCGTCTCAACACCTTATACGGTCCAATAAACCTTGGACTTAACTTGCCTTTTTCCCAAATCTTAACACTTTCTTCCATGGCGAGACCTTGGAAAAACCTTGTCACCTACGGCAAACTCTATATCCCTCCGCTTGAGATCGGCATATGACTTCTGCCTATCCGAAGCTTCCTTCAGACGAGCCTGAATCATCTTAACCTTATCCTCAGTCTCTGTAACCAACTCTGGTCCTAACATCTGACGCTCACCCAACTCTGTCCAACATGTAGGTGTGCGACACCTCCTACCATACAACGCCTCATATGGTGCCATCTTAATGCTTGCTTGATAACTATTGTTGTATGCGAATTCAGCTAATGGCAAAAACTCTTCCCAGCTGCCTCTGAAGTCCAAAACACATCCTCTCAACATATCCTCCAAAATCTGAATAACTCTTTCCGACTGCCCGTCAGACTGTGGATGAAATGCCGTACTGAAATCCAACCGCGTACCCAAAGCTTGATGTAACGCTCTCCAAAACCTCGACGTAAATCTAGGATCTCTGCATGCGAGATGATCGACTTTGGTACACCGTGCAACCTCACTATTTCGCGCACATACAACTTAGCTAACCACAGGCGAATAATCCACCCTTCTTTGGAATAAAATGAGTGACTTAGTCAGACGATCCACAATCACCCAAACTGAGTCCTTCTTACTTCGCCACTGACAAAGTCCATAGTGATCCTTTCCCACTTCCACTGTGGAATCTTCACCGGCTGAAGTAACCCAGACGGCAACAATCGATGTTCGCCTTGACTGCTTGCACGTCGGACATTTACCCACAAACTCGATTACCTCCCGCTTGGACACAGCCACCAAAACTGCTCTCTTAAATCCCAATACATCTTGCTACCTCCAGGATGCATAGCATATGGGCTGCTATGTGCATCCCGAAGAATCCTTTGTCTTAACTCAACATCCTTTGGCATACAAGCTCTCCCTTTAAAACATAATACTCCATCACTGGACAAACTATAATCCTCTAAACCTCCGTTCTGAACCCGCAACCTCCGATCATATAAACTATCATCCTCTAACTGCTTCTCCTTGATTTGCTCTAACCAAGTCGGCTTGACTTGCAATTCAGCCAAAAGACTCCCATCGTCATATAAGCTAAGGCGAGTAAACATCGATCTTAAGTGCGATATAACCTTACGGCTCAACGCGTCTACCACCACGTTAGCCTTGCGGATGATACTCAATCGAGCGATCGTAGTCCTTCAACAACTCAATCCATCTACGACGCCTTAAGTTCAAATCCTTACGAGTCAAAAGATACTTAAGACTCTTGTGATCCGTGTAGACTATCGACTTCTCTCCATACAAATAGTTTCTCCAAATCTTCAAAGCAAAAACCACAAATGACTAATTCCAAGTCATGCGTCGGATAGTTAACTTCATGTGGTCTCACTGTCGAGATGCATAAGCCACTACCTTCCTTCTGCATCAGCACACATCCCAAACCAGTATGTGATGCATCACGATGGTAGTGAATTCCTTGCTCGCCTCGAGTTGAATCAAAGCGGAGCTTGATTAGAATCTTCTTCAACTTGTCGAAACTTCCTTGTCGCTTCTCGGTCCACACAAATGGAACTCCTTTCCTCAATAACTTAGTCATAGGTGCTGCTATCAAAGAAAATCCCTCTACAAATCTTGGTAATACCCCGCTGGACCTAGAAAACTCGAATCTCGGCCACCGACTTAGGCGGCTTCCAATCCAACACCGCCTCAATCTTCCGAGGATCCACTCTAATCCCCTCGGTGATACTTGACCAACCAGTCCATCCCAAGAATCGGATCAAACTCCCCAAATGGGAGTTCCATCGAATCGACTACAAACACTACCCCTTGGAGTTCTAGGGGTACATCCCCATATCTGACTTATTTACTTCTACAGAGTGACCTAGAGGGCTAAATCTTTGTCATCTTCCTAGAAGTAGTCTCGGACTCTAGATTCATAGTCTCTACTATGCTACTAGCAACATACGAATGTGTCGAACCCACATCTATCAAAGCCGTATATGGTACACCAAAGATTAAGAACGCGTCTGGGTTATAACGCCCGGTCGTCGCCCTCCTCTCGGCGTCTCTTCTGCATACACCAAACCAGTGTCTTGCCTCGATCTTGCTGCACCTCTGCCCGAAGCTCCGTGGCCTCGACCGAGAACCATTACCTCCTCTACCATTACCACGACCTCTGTGGTGGCGGTCCCTCATTTCTGAACCGAGCACGACCTTGACCCTCGGCCGATTCTGGCTAGCTTACGTGGACAATCCCTCACACGATGATCGGTGAGCCACACTCAAAACATCCTTTCCCCCGGTCCAACATTCGCCCCAATGAGATTTCCCACATCGGTTACCTTGTCTTTGGTCCACGATTAGGCATGTAATGGGCCTCCCGATTGATTCGGCCCACTCGCTAACCCTCTACGAGAATTATCGGGTGACCGGATGATCCAAAACCTCTCTTATGTTTATTCTTGTTGTGCCTCGCCTTTACCGATTCCTTTATCCCTTGGCTATCTTAGTCTTTTCAACTAAGCGCAAACAAACTCTCGCTCCCGATGTGGAGCAATCAGCAATCTCACTCATCCTCCAATCCATCTTCGAATCGGACACATCGCTCGTGCTCTCACGAAGCCACGATACCTCCAAAGATCTGGCTCAATCTTAAAAATTCGCCTCATATTACGTCACGGACTTACTCCCTGAACCAAACTCGAAATGCCTTACACTACGCATCAATGTAACTAGACCCAACATATTTCTTACGATATTGCCTTAAAATAATACCAAGTGAGATCCTCTCATTGCGGCACTATTTCGCACCGTGAGCCACCACCGATATGACTCATCCCGAAGAAGCGACACTATCCCTTTCGACTTTTCCTCAAGACTCGGATCCAAGTCATCCATGATTCGTTCCGTCGCCTCTAACCAATACTCTGCCGTCTTTCGAGCCACACTGAAACACCTCGAAATACCTCGGCTCCATTGGCTCGAAGTCGCTCGAATCTGATTCCGAATTCCCGTGCCTCCACCTATTCCGGCTACCCTCTCAAGAACTCGCAGACATCGCACGAGACCAACTGCGTCATCCCCGTTTGATCACGATGCTCAACTCCAAGCACTGGTGGTGGTGGGGTAGTGGTACCTCATTCTCGGATCCTTGACCGGACCTCACCGGCTCGCACACGACCATCCTACCCGACCGCGTCCACAAGTAATCGACCCCGACCTCAGTACTCATGTCTAAAGTCTCGACTTATCGATTTAAAAGTTTTATGCATTAGTCAATATTCCACTTTCTTTAAAGCACGTTTTATGAAAAGTTTTAATAAGAGGTTGTTTCATGAGTACACCAAACCTATAGTTTTGGGTCTCTAGAGTAGTTCCTACTACTATACTGATCATGCCAACATCATCATATCATATCATCAAAATCAACAGTTTGATGTACTTACGAGCGGATTGATGTCGGAGACTCGGGGCCATGCCTTTCCAACCATACAATTTTCAACAAAAACATTTTAAAACCATACTTTAAAACATTTTGGGCCTCGGCCCACTGTAGAGATTTTGAACTTGGCTCGATACCAATTTGTAACACCCCAAACCCGGTCAATACGCCATGACCGAGACCGCATGCCACGAAGGAAAGCGTTTTGAAGAAAAACAAGTTAACGATTAAATTTTAGTGAAAAACTTTTTGTTGTTCTAAATTCGTAAAAATTAAGTTGAAAAGCGATATTTTATTTTAAAATTCCGTAAATAGATTTTTTAAAACTTAGTCATGACTTAGATTCGTAAACCATTTATAAATTAAAGAGAAACTAAAGCAATTAGGTTGAAAATCGTATCTAATAAAAATTTGGAATCTTAAGTTTTTGGAAAATAGTATGAATTATCGAAAATACTTAAGTTGTTAAAAATTATCAATTTATTTAGGTTACCCGATGGTAATGTTTTAAAAACCATCGCGCTTTGTATTTTAGAAAACTTTGTTCACATATCATTAAATCAATCATGTAATTTGCAAGTTATTCTTAAAACAAATCCAAAGCATATAAATAATCCAAAAAAAAACATAATTAAAGAGGCCTTATTACAAACCCATAAAAATGAAAACCAAATTAAAATAAAGTACCCAAACGGAAGTTCATGTAAAACCAAATTCCATTGCATGGCCTCCTCGAGTTCATCCGGCTCCTCATCCGCGAATTTATGAATTACCTGAAAAAGTAAGGGAGAAGGTGAGTCACCAAGACTCAGTGCATATTCCCTCTCCCGGGTAAATACCACATACTTACACAAATTATAACCAAGCAATGTATATATATATATGATGCACCCAACCTAGCCATCCATAACCCCTTTTCTACCCCGTGTGGTTCCAAACCACTGGTGGTGCCAAACCACTGGTGACCAAAGTCACGATATTCAATATTGTGATACCAAATCACTGGTGACCCAAAGTCACAAATAATCAAGTTGTGGGGCCAACCCACTTGTGATACCAAATCACTGGCGACAATCCCATATCTTAAAAGTGGGGCCAACCCACGGTGGTGTTAATCCATAGGGACGAGTCGCTATGAGGTGCCAAACCTCACGGTGTCCCAAAGACACAAATGTGATACCAAATCCTTTGGAGGTGCCAAACCTACGGTGTCAGAAGACACGAATATCAATCTTCCCCCTCCTCTCATATTGCCCATACCAATGCAACATTTGTACAAATCATGTCAACATACTTTATTATGAAACACATAACAAATATATCATAAATCGTAGATCATGATTTCAATCCACATGTATTAACAACATATAGAAACCGGACTTACCGAATCCTCATTCATACCATCATAGTACCATATCAAGATCTCTTCGTTTTCCACTTTGATAATATGATTAGTAAATTGAAATTATATATACATATACATAGCCGAGTTATAAAGTGTGTAAGGTACACACCTGACACTACCGCAAGTACTAAAATCCGAAGACCTGATCTACCGCACTAGATCACCTTGTCCTACAATCGGACAATATTTAAATTATAAACAAAGGCCATTCGGCCATACCACTAAATCCCAATGAGTTATCGCTTGAAATACCAAGTCTTACCTAAAGCTTACCCAAAACGATTTGACAAAGAAATGAGGCTTAGATTGATTACTTCCAACGTCCCGAGGAGTCTAAAAGAAATCGGTTTCTAAGAATGATTAGAACCTTGCAACAATTGTCCAAAATTTGGCCTTTGTCCACAAGAGGAACAACATAAAAACAATAAAAAGACTAAGGAAAAACGGCCATAACACTTACCTATCTTCCAAAACCGTTTGAAGAAAACCAAATGAAGTCCTACCCTTGAAGAAATTCGGCCAAGACAAATCAAATAGGATATGAGAGTTTCGGCTATGATTTTGAAAGAAAACAATTGATATTCGGCTCAATAGAGATGAAGAATTAGTATGGCAAAGAAGAAAGGAAAAAAAATGAAAAGGGGAGAAGGATGATTCGACTTTAGCAACTAATGAAAGAAAAATCAAGGGGAAAGGGGAAGAAAGAGATTCGGCCAAGAAGAAAGTAAAAGAAATGTTGTGATTTTGAACAATATTCAAAAGAAAGAAAAGAGAGAAAATGGGATTAAGAGATTCGGCCAACACCTATTTTACCAAAGAAGAAAAGTGCACAAAAATGCACAAAGTTCAACTGTAGTTTCGGTTTCAAAAGGAAAAATGAGAGAAAGAGAATGGTATTTGGTTCAACACAAAAATGAGAGCTAAAATCCAAAGCAAATTTGCACAAAAATGCCTAGGTACATTCGGCCAAAGAAGGAGTTTTTGGAGAGAAAAGAAACAAATGCCAAAAGGTGCACAAATGCTAAAGTTGGCCAACTATCCTTCCCAAACCTCTTATCAATATTCGGCTACCCCCCTAGCCATACATGCCGTCCACATACATGCACTAAAGGCCTTGGAATAGTTTCCAAAACATCTCCCTTAAGCCAAGCCTTGAAATCCTCTACATTCCCAAAGTTGAAGAAATTTTATCCCCAAAATCTAGCAATTCTATCCCTTATTTCATGCTTACCATAACCTTAAGTCTTCTTGCCATAAAAAGAAAATTGTCCATCTTATCCATATATATAGTTGACCGACACTTAATGCTAGGATGTACAAAAATAAAATCCTCAATATGCTTTCCATGCTACTCGAACCACTTCCCTCAAGCAACCTTTCAAGCTCCTTATCCACTATGCCACTAACTCCTCATGTGCTTTAATTTAACACTTAAATTAACTTAAGTGTCAAGCTCACTTAATCCACTTCACTAAATTTTCCACACTAAAAATTATTCTAGCTTAGCTAATATTTCCAAGCCTTCACACAAATATACTAAGCACACAATAAAAATCATATCCAAGCTAATACAGATAACAAGATGATACTCTAATATTTTTAGGATGTTACAGGTCGGGACTAAACCGGAACACATACAGAAATTCTCAAAAATTTAAAACTTTTCTAAAATACAGGAGAGACACGCCCATTGGAGGAGACCGTGTGTCCTTCACGGTTTCTAGACACTCCCGTGTGTCCATCCGTGTCTATATACTGACTATATCAACACGGTTACTAGGCACGCTCTCGTGTCATGACCGTGTGCTACTAGGCCATAACCTGACTTTTCCAACACGGCCACCAAACACGCCCGTGTGCCATGGCCGTGTGCTCTTAGCTAGCTACTGACTTGTACACCACGGCCAGCTGACACGCCCATGTCGAGGCCGTGTGCTATTTAAGCTACGATACGCCAATTCACCACGGTCTTAGGCACGCCCCTGTGCCATAACCATGTGACATTATAGACCATTTACAAGGCCAAATTACCACCCACACAAAGGTCAAACCTACAAGCACTTTTAAGCATGTTCCCACACACAATTTAGCAACCAATTTCATGTCATCACATACAATTCACATTACAAAATATGTCAACCTATGAACCATCTTGCTCAACCAAATCACATACACTATCAAGCATGACTCAACCACAAAATCATTATATTATTATGGCATCAATACTTTACTAATCTAACCATACTTAAAAACATATCACTATCACCAAGCCATACCAAAATGTACTTCACATCACATAAACATAACTCATTCATAAGTTAACATCATTTCACTTCCAAGCCAACTCACATGGCAAGGATTAAACATTCCCAAAACATACCATAACTTTTAGCCTATACATGCCATATTTCATCTATTTACATCTTTCCAAAAGTACCAAATTAGTTTGCCAATAGTGCGATAAAGATGCTGATAATTCTCGAATCCGAGCTAGCTTTGCTGACACTGTAAAACAGAGAAACAATCATACATTAAGATTTCAAAGCTTAGTAAGTTCGAGGCATAATATAATTAACTCATTAAATTGAATCAATCTACAATTTAAAACATCACATAGATAATTTACTTATGATACACAAACTCAACCATGTCTAACCCTCACATAGCATTCCATTCATCTACATCCAAAGTCACCAACCACATAGGTTTCATACATATCATCATTCATATCCAATAATCCAATTCAACCATTTATGAAATCATACATAATCTCGTGACCACAAAGGATAAATACGTACCTTTTTGTCAACACATAGTTACTCACCAATATGCTTATCAATCACTCGGTTTTACATTACGATCAATCTTTGCTACTCTCTTGATTTATTCGCACACTTAGTGCTAATTCAATAAACTAAACTTATAACGGTATCGCACATACAGTGCCAATTCAATAAGCAAAACTTATATCGATATTGCACACACAGTGCCAATTCGGTAAGCCAAATTTATATCGGTATCGCACACACAATGCCAATTCGATAAACTGAATTTATATCGGTATCGCACACACAGTGCCAATTCGATAAACCGAATTTATATCGGTATCGCACACACAGTGCCAATTTGATAAACCGAAGCTTCAATCTTTTCGAACACACAGTGATATTCATTTCTATATCTTTTCTAATTTCGCACACTTAGTGCCTCTATTTCAAAATCCACACATAGCATTTCTAATATCACTATCATATATATTTATTCATTCAAATTTACATCACAAAGATATAGTTTACAACTAGTATTATATCCGAACTTATATCAATATCGCACACACGATTGCTAACCACAAGCCAGAAGTTTATATTACTTTGCACACACAGTGCTAATTATATTGGTCACATTTCTGAATACGCACATTTAGTGCCACATAACTCGAGCTCTCACATAGCATTTACAATTTGATATATCATACCATTCATTTCATAACATTAAGCATAGTTAATTACACGCATTATGTCCGGACTTACCTCAGACGTCGAATTATCGAAACGGTCGATTAATCAAGCACTTTTTTCCTTGCCTCGATCTCGATCCAAACCTCTCCTTTCTTGGTCTATACACATTCAAATTCAATCCATTCAATCACCAAATCATTCATTTTAGTCCAAACACACACATTTAGGGCATTTTACAAAATAGCCCTCACATTTTCACATTTCGACACCTTAGTCCCTAACTCACAAAATCATCAAATTCACATAATTAGCTTGCACCCATGCCTAACCGAATTCTCACTATATTCATACAAGCCCACACATTTCATTTATTTCACATTTTAATCCTTCAAAATGCTATTTCCTCAATTTAGCCCTAATTAGCTAAATCCATCAAAAGTTCAAGAATAAAACATGTTTATTAAACACATATCTTTCATTTAACACCGACACTCATCACAAAGCTTACCATTTCATCAATGGAACATTTTATAAAAATCATCAATTCACAAAATTTAAGCATGGGTTTTGTAGAGCACAAAGCAACGATTACAAAAACATAGAAATTATCAAAAATTGAGCTCAAAACACTTACCAATTGAAGCTCACTATTGCTGAAATTTACAAAGCCTCAAACCCTCATCTTCTTTTCTTATCTTCGATTGATGGAAACAAAGATGAGCACCATTTAGCTTTTGTTTTATTTTAATATCAATTTATTTCATGTTTTACCAATTTGCCCTTAATGAATCAACCATTTATCAAACAAATATTAGGCCATTTATGTCCATCTACCATCCACTAATTTTAATAATGGGCTAATTACCTCATAAGGCCTTCACATTAAAAAGACAACCACACTTAGGTACTTATAAATCAGCACTTAGCTTTTACTCTTTACGCGATTAAGTCATTTCTCTTAATTCGGCACACAATCGATAAAATTATCACACAGAATTTTCACACAGACTATGTCACATAGACTCAACACCAAAAATAACATTAAATTATTATTTCAACCTCGGATTTGTGGTCTCAAAACCACTATTTTGACTAGGGTCTAAACCGGGCTGTTACACTCGTAGACCTCGATAAGGGACACCATGATTGTAATTGAATGAGATTGAAGATGATTGACTTTGTGTCGTAAATTCTAGATGTTAAATGTTTTGATTGATCGGTAATACCTCTTAACCCTATTTCGGTGACGGTTTTGGGTTAGGGGTGTTACATTTTATTGGTATCAGAGCTATGGTTTAGTCGATTCTCGGACTAACGTAGTGCGTGCGAGTCTAGCTATACATGCCATATATGAAATTGCGATAGTGTGATGAATGCTGACAGTTGAAAATGTGTTTTATTATAGTAATGGATCCCGATCGGCGATTCTTGGCGGCGTAGAGAGTAATGCGCGCTGCTCGCTCAAGGGGCGATCTGCGGCCACATCTAGGCCGAATGAAGGTAGTGAGGAGGAGAGGCTAAGCAATCCTTCTTCCATATGATGAGTGAATGGTTTACGGAGTTCGTTCGAATGAATCTAACTACTCCACAACCTCCACCCCCGTAAGTACCTGTTCTGTCTCAAGTTGTAGATCCGAACAGATTGAATAAACCACACTGTAGATAAGATTCAAAAATACAGGGTGAGGAGTTTAGGGCCACATCGATGATGATGCTTTGGCGAGCCGAGTTTTGGCTTGAGAATACAATCGAGTATTCGATGAGATGTCGTTGAATCGATGAGTGCATTAAGTGTGCATTTTCTTTGTTGAGAGACACCGCCACAAGCCTGGTGGAAAGCGTTGATATCGTGGTTCGAGAGAGAGAATCACACAGGATTTCTTTCAAATTTGAGTTGAAAGAAGTATATCGATCAACGTTTCGTTGATCAAAAACTTAAAGAGTTTCTAGAATTGAAATAAATTTGGTTGTGCATTCTCGAGTGCGAGCGAGAATTTGTAAGATTGAGTCAATATGCGAGAGAATGTGTCTCGATCGAAGCTACTATGTGCAAATGTTTGATAGAGGATTGAATGAAGACATCAAGATATTGGTTGGGATACTCGATATAAATGAATTTATTGTGTTAGTTGAAAGAGCGTGTAAAGTGAAAGAGCTCGATAAGGAAAAGAAGAAAGCCGATTGAAGCTCGTGATGAAAGAAAGAGATTGATGAATAAATTTTCTCAACCTTCTACTAAGAGATACAGAGATGCAAGTAACCGTTCAAATGCTTCATTTGGACATCCAAGTAGAGATCGTTTGAAATAAAGTACTGGTCCACGAATTCAAGCTCCGAATGAATCAAGTGTTGGCAGTGTTAAGAGTAACAAGCCTGAGTGCAGACAGTGTGAAAGGTGACATGTGGGAGAGTGTTGGGGCAAGTACAATAATAGAGTTTGTTACAAATGTGGATCCCGAGATCATTTTATTCGGGATTGCCCAAATATGGTCGAAGAAGAAAATGTTCAGAATGAAAGACCGAGTAATGTGAGAGCTAGGGGTAGACCACCCAGAAGCACTAAAAATGTGAGTGAAAGTCAGAGATGGACCAATGACACAGCTGTGAGATCAGAAGCGAGAGCACCTGCCCGAGCCTATGTTATACGTACACGAGAGGAAGCATCATCTCCAGACGTCATCACCGATACTTTCACTTTATTTGATATTGATGTCATTGCATTGATAGATCCTGGATCAACCCATTCCTATGTGTGTATGAACTTAGTATTGAATAAGACTCTACTGTTGAGTCTCTTTGAATTTGTGATTAGAGTATCGAACCCCTTAGGCAAGTGTGTTTTAGTGGATAAGGTGTGCAAGAATTGCCCATTGATGTTTCGTGATTTATGTTTTCTGGTCAACTTGATGTTGCTACCATTTGATGAATTCGACATAATTCTGGGTATGGATTGGCTTACTCTTCATAATGCCATTGTGAATTGTAAAAGAAAGAGTATTGAATTGAGAAGTCAGAATGGTGAGCTAGTTCGAATTGAATCGGTGATATGAAGGGATTACCGGTGTTGTATCTGTGATGAAAGCTATGAACTATGTCAGAAAAGGTTGTGAAGCTTATTTGGCGTACGTGATCGATACAAAGGTGTCAGAAAAGAAAGTTGAATGCGTATGCGTGGTTTGTCGGTTTCGGATGTATTTCTGAAGAGTTACTAGGATTACCTCTAATTCGAGAGGTGGAATTTGGTATTGAGTTAGTGTTGGGAGGCTGCTCTTATTTCGATAGCTCCATCTGAGAATGGCCAACCGAATTGAAAGAGTTGAAATCTCGGTTGTAGGAATTGGTGATAGAGGTTTTTTGCGAGTGAGTTTCTCACCACAGGAGCTCCTATGTTGTTTGTGAAAAAGAAAGATGGGACTATGAGAATGTGTATCGATTATCTACAGTTGAACAAAGTGACGATAAAGAACAAATATCCATTGCCTCGTATCGATGATTTGTTCGATCGGTGAAAAAGAACTACGAGTATTTTCTAAGATAGATTTGAGATCAAGTTACTATCAGTTGAGAGTTAAAGAATTTGATGTGCCGAAAACTACTTTCAGAATGAGGTATGGACATTACGAATTCTTAGTGATGCCTTTTGGACTAACCAATGCTGTAACAACCCAAACCCGGCCCAGACATTACGACCGAATTTGATTTGTTACGGAGAGAAACCTTTTGAACACCATTTTAAAACCAATTTAAGTTTTGTTGAAAACTTCTCGTTTACTGGTTATCTTGCCGAAACTATACTTAGATTTAATTTGGAAATTTAATTGAGTCAGGTTATTATACAAATTTCGAATGTGCCCGATGGCACGATAAAACATTTTCGTGTTAATTTAAGAAAACATGTGATTTTAATTTAATTTTAATAATATAGTTCAAATAAAGTATCCAACATATAAGAAATAACAAAACTAAAGTTTATGGAGGCCTTATTACAACCAAAATAAAAATAACCCAATAATAAAATAAAATAACTAAGTTTAAAGTTTAGTTTATGCAAGTCCACTGCATGGCCACCTCGAGTCCAACCGGCTCCTCAACCGCCATCTACGAGTCACCTGAAAAATGTTAAAGGAGAAGGTGAGTCACCAAGACTCGATATGTAACCCTTCCCGTATGTAAACAATTTCATACTGACATATAATCAATCATCATGTACTAAGTCATGCACCCGTCCTAGCCAACCAAACGCCTTTGTCTACCCCATGTGGTACCAAACCACGGTGGTGACCGTAGTCACAATGTGTTACCAAAACACTGGTGGTGCCAAACCCTTTGGTGACATATAGTCACGATGTGTTACCAAAACAACGGTGTCCGTAGACACAAATCGGGTGATGGGGCCAACCCATCGTGTGATACCAAATCACTGGCGAGACGATCCCATATCTCAAGTGGGGCCAACCCACGGTGGTGTTAACCACGAGGGCCAGTCGCTATGAGGTACCAAACCTGCGGAGGTACCAAACCTCACGGTGACATATAGTCACAGTGTGTTACCAAAACATCGGTGCTCGTCGGCCACGAAATATCACCGCCCCCTCCACTCATCAATCCCACATCAACATTTATATCACATAATTTATGCTACCATATACTTTAATCACATATACGAGTTTTATCATCAGCAATAAGCAACGTGTACTAGACACACCATGCTTCCCAAAAGCATCTTAAAATATTTCATAGTCAACAAGGACTTACGGTTCCTTGCTTATACCATTCATGGTATTAATCCCGAATCTACACAGATCCGGTTACACACACAATGATTTAGTACATTTAATTAATTATACGTGTGTATGTACACACACTGTCACCCTTGGATGTTCTAAATCCGAAAAGAAACATTGGTCACCACAGATCTACTTGTCCTATATTCGGCCAAATTTATGGGTTAGTCTTATGGCCTATTCGGCCAAATTCAATTATTAGAGAGGGGTTCCTTGTGAACCCGAATCCTTACCTTCACACTTTTGGATACTAATCGCAATACTTGATTCCCGAATCTGCTCGTCAATCACCATTGATTAGTAAGTAAAACTAATAGCCTTCGGCTTTTAATCGAATTGTTATAATAAAGGAATTGATCTTACCACCACTTACCGAAATCGAATGCTAGAGATCAGGGCCTGAGTCGACTGCTTTCATTCCCTGAGCACCTAGAAGAATCGTTCACTACTCGATTAGAAGCCTTATAACCATTGCCGAAATCGGCACCTCCCTTGTAAAAGAAATCGACGAGAAAAAGAAAGGAAAAGGGAGATAGATATTTGGCCATTACTTACCTTGATCGGATCGATTAACAAAGGAGATGCGCAGGAAGATACTATGCTCAATATTCGGCCAACAGAGAGTTTAATAAGAGGAAAAGAAATCAGCACTTCCAAGGAGTGTATTCGGCCCAAGGAGAAAGAAAATAATAGGAAAGAAAGGTGCTAGAAATTTCGGCTTGAAGGGGTTTGAGAGAACAAAGAAAATAAAAGAGCACAAAGGGAGAGGGGTTAGGGATTTTCGGCAACTAGCAAGAATGGAAAAAAAACAAAACAAGGTGGTAGGGTGAGGTTTTTATAAGCATTCGCCCCCCCTCCTTAAGCTTGCCGTCCACCCTTGGCAACAAGGAGTTCAACTCCTAGCCAACTCCTAGTTTTTCTCTTGGCCACTCATTTGATTAATTCAAACGATTTGAATTAATAAATAATAATCTCCTAATAATCCATATAATAACCTCATTTATCTCCCATAATAATCTAAAAAAAAACTCATATTAAAAATCCAATAAAAATGCTCATATTATCTCTTATTAATAATAATAAAAGAGTTTAAAGGGAGGAAGACTCTCCCACTTGTGCCGTCCATACATAGTGCAAAAAGGAAAGGGGAATTTTGTGACTCGAACCAAGGCTCTCCCCTATCCCTTGTGGCGTCACATGCTAGCTTTTAAGTGGGCTTACTTTGCCACTTATTCTAGGCTCATCTTATGTCCAAATTATCCCCATTTATTCTTATAACCCCCACTTGTTAAGGCTCCCTACCTCAAAGCTTGAAAATAATATTTTTCCCACTACTCGAGCTTACTAAAAATCCATAATTAAGCCTTAACATTCCATAAATAATATCACAGCAGTTCATAATAAGAAAAATAATTAAATTCCAAATAACCCCATTTTTGGGATGTTACAGTTCTACCCCCCTTAAAATAAATTTCGTCCTCGAAATTCCTTGATCAAAAGAGATGGGGGTATTCTTTTTGCGCATCACCTCCTCGGGCTCCCCACGTAGCTTCTTCCACTCCGTGGTTCCGCCATAGCACTTTCACTAAAGCCACCGCCTTCCCACGTAGAACCTTCACATCTCGGTCTACAATCGAGACGGTTCCTCTTCAAATGATAAATCCGAATTCACCTCAATCTGCGCTCACGACGCGGCGTGCGAAGGATCCGACCGATACTGAAATCTCGGCATTGATACATGAAATACGTCATGAATCGATTCGATTCGCCGCGACTCTAGGCGATAAGCTACAGGTCCTACTCGCTTTACAATCAGTATATGGCCCGATGAACCTTGGGCTCGGCTTCCCTTTTCGTCCAAATCTCAACACCTTTTTCCAAGGCGACACCTTGAGAAAGACCTTGTCTCCCACAAAGATACTCCATTTCCTTGCGTTTGAGATCGGCATAAGACTTACGCCTGCTCGATGCTTCCTTGAGACGAGACCGAATCACCTTGACTTTGTCTTGGTCTCTGTTACCAATTCTGGACCTGGAACTTGTCGTTCTCCCAACTCAGTCCAACATGTACGAGTGCGGCACTTTCGTCCATATAGGGCCTCGTATGGAGCCATTTGAATACTCGCTTGATAACTATTGTTATAAGCGAATTCCGTAATGGTAGGTACTCTTCCCAACTAACACTAAAATCCAAGACACAACCTCTTAACATGTCTTCCAAAATCTGTATCACCCTTTCAGATTGTCCGTCGATTTGTGGATGGAAAGCCGTCTTGAAATCTAACAGTGTACCCAAAGCTTGATGCAACGCTTTCCAAAACCTTGGCGTGAATGCGGGATCCCTATCCGAGATAATCGATCTTGGCACACCATGTAACCTCACTATTTCACCCACATACGACTTAGCTAGCCGGAGTGAGTAATCCATTCTCACCCGGCATGAAGTGGTGATTTAGTCGAGCGATCCACAATTACCCAAAGCGCATCCTTCTTGTTGGGCGTAAAGGGTAGCCCACTAACAAAATCCATGGTGATCCTCTCCCATTTCCATTGAGGATCTTTATCGGTTGAAGTAGTCCGATGGTAAGCGATGTTCAGCCTTAACTGGGGCACGTCGGACACTTTCCTACAAACTTTGTTATCTCACGCTTCAACCTGTGCCACGAACTATTTCCGCAAGTCTCCATACATTTTTTGCCCCGGGATGCATAGCGTATGGGCTGCTATGTGCATCTTGGAGAATTTTCTGCCTTAATTCTGTATCCCTTGGCATACAAGCTCGTCCTTGAAAACAAAGCACTCCATCACTAGACAGAGTGTACCCTTCCAAACCACCATCCTGAACTTGTACCCTCTTAGCGCTCAAGCCTTCATCCACTAACTGCTTTTCCTTAATCTCCTCAATCCAAGTCGGCTTTACTTGGAGTTCCGCCAAAAGACTCCCATCATCATATAGACTCAACCGAGCGAACATTGCTCTTAAGTCCGTCACAACCTTCAGGCTCAACGCGTCGGCTACCACATTAGCCTTACCGGATGGTACTCGATCGAACAATCGTAGTCCTTTAATAGTTCAATCCACCATTTGTCTCGATTCGAGATCCTTACGAGTCGAGAAGATACCTCAAGCTTTTGTGATCCGTGTAGACTATCGACTTCTCCCCATACGGGTAATGTCTCCATATCTTGAGCGAAGGCATCGCTGCGCTAACTCCAAGTCGTGCGTTGGGTAGTTAACCTCATGCGGTCTTAAGCGACGGGATGCATAGGCTACTACCTTCCCATCTGCATCAACACACATCCCAAACCGGTGTGAGATGCATCACAATAGACCGTGAATAACTTTCTGCTTGGTGTACCAAACCGGAGCTTAGTCAAAATTTTCCTTAGCTTGTCAAAGCTTCCTCTTCGCTTCTCCGTCCATACAAATGGGACACCTTTCCTTAATAACTTAGTTAACTGGCGCTGCTATTAGAGAGAATCCTTCCACGAATCTCCGATAGTACCTGCTTTGAACCAGAAAAACCGTATTTCAGCCACCGACCTAGGTGGTTTCCAATCCAATCTTGCTTCAATCTTGCGAGGGTCTACTCTAATTCCTTTCACCGATACTACATGACCTAAGAAAGCCACTTCCCTCGGCCAAAATTCGCATTTCTTGAATTTGGCATATAATTGTTTCTCCTCAATACTTGTAGAACTATCCAGTAAATGCTTGTCATGCTCCTCCTCTGTCTTTGAATAAACCAATATGTCGTCTATGAACACCACGACGAATTGGTCCAAATATTGTTGAAATACCCTATTCATTAAGTCCATAAATGCCGCGGTGCATTGGTCAACCGAATGGCATCACCAAGAACTCGAAATGCCCATACCGGAGTTTGAATGCAAATCTTGTGAACATCAGCCTCCTTCACCCTTAATTGATGATAACGACCTAAGATCAATCTTTGAGAATACCGACGCACCTTTCAATTTGGTCAAACAAATCATCGATCCGAGGCAACGGGTACTTGTTTTTGATCGTTAACTTGTTTAAGCGGCGGTGGTCGATGCACATCCGCATAGAACCGTCCTTCTTCTTGACAAACAACACAGGTGCTCCCACGGAGATATACTTGGTCGAATAAACCCTCTATCCAAGAGCTCACGAATTTGAGCCTTTAGCTCCACCAATTCCTTTGGTGCCATTCGGTATGGTGCTATAGACACAGTGCCGTTCGGGTAGCAAGTCTATACCGATTCGACTTTCCGATCTGGAGGCAGACCCGGAAGTTCTTCTGGGAACACATCAGCAAATTCCCCAACCGTTCGGACCTTTTCAACTACTAACCCCTTAGCTTCCAAAGCACAGATTTGAACCAAATACGCCTCACAACCCTTCCTGACCATCTTTTCAGCCTTTAAGGCAGACACCACATTGAACAGGTAATTCCTTCTATTACCAAACATAACCATTTCATCACCTTCAGCCGTCTTAAGAACCATGCGCTTGGCCACGCAATCCAAATTCGCTTGATACTTGAACTTGCGGCAGAGAAGATGGTTAGAGTTATTGAAAGACTATGAACTTGTGATAGATTACCACCCAGGTAAGGCTAATGTTGTAGCTAATGCCTTAAGCCAAAAATTGTTATACGCTTTGAGAGCTATGAGTAATTAGATAGATCTGTGTGATGATAGTGCGGTGGTAGCTGAATTGAAAGTAAAGCCGTTGTTTTTACAACAAATATGTGATGCTCAAAAGATTGATAATGAGTTATTGGAAAAAAGAGTTCAGTGTGAGTCAGATGCTGTATAAAAATTTCGAGTTGATAGTAATGATTGTTTGAGATTCAGAGATCGGATTTGTGTTCCTAGAAATTTAGAGTTGATTCAAATGATTTTGAATAAAGCTCAAAAAAGTCATTTGATTTGTACATCCGGGAGTACCAAAATGTATAATGATCAGCTTGATTCTATTGGTGGCATGGTATGAAAAGAGATATTTCTGAATTTGTGTCGAAGTGTTTAGTTTGTCAACAAGTTAAGGCCGAACATCAAGTTCCGTCCGGTTTATTACAACCGATTATGATTCCTGAGTGGAAATGGGAGAGAATTACGATGGACTTTGTGTCGTGGTTGCCTTTATCTTCGAGCAAGAAAGATGCGATCCGGGTGATAGTTGATAGATTGTGAAGTCACTCACTTTATTCCAAAGTGAGAATAGATTATTCACTTGATAGATTGGCTGAATTATATATTGATGAGATCGTGAGATTGCATGGGGTACCTCTATCTATAGTGTCTGACAGAGATCCAAAATTGCTTTAGGCACGAAATTGCATTTCAGTATTGCTTTTCATCCGCAAACGGATGGTCAGTCTGAACGAATCATTCAAATTCTCGAAGACATGCTGAGGTGTTGCATACTTGAATTTGAAAGTACGTGGGAAAAGCATTTATCATTGATTGAGTTCGCATATAAAAACAGTTTTCAATCTAGCATTAAAATGGCACCATATGAGGCTCTTTATGGTCGAAAGTGTAGAACTCCATTGTATTGGACTGAGCTGAGTGAGAATAAGATTCACGGGGTTGATCTTATAAAAGAGACTGAGTAGAAAGTGAAAGTGATTCGAGATAGTTCGAAAGCGACTTCAGATCGTCAGAAGTCTTATGTAGATTTGAAATGAAAAGATATTGAATTCAGAATTGGTGATAAAGTGTTTTTGAAAGTATCTCCCTGGAAGAAAATAATTCGTTTCGGTCGGAAGGGCAAGCTGAGTCTGAGATTCATCGGACCGTATGAGATTATTGAACGAGTTGGGCCGGTTGCTTATAGATTGAAATTGCCATCTGAATTGGAAAAGATTCATAACGTGTTTCATGTGTCAATGCTTCGGCGGTACAGATCAGACCCGTCTCATGTAATTGCTCCTACTGAGGTTGAGATTCAATCAGACTTGTCGTATAGTGAAGAACCGATCCGAATTTTGGCATGAGAGACTAAAGAATTGCGAAACAAAAGAATTTCCTTAGTGAAAGTATTATGGCACAAACATGGAATTGAAGAGGCTACGTCGAGAGAGCAACATCCACAACTATTCACTGGTAAGATTTTCGGGGACAAAAATCCCTAAGGGGGGGAGAGTTGTAACATCCCAGATTAGACCCTAATCGGAACAGTGGTTCGAGACCACAAATCATAGGTCATAAAAATATTTTAATTATATTTTCTGTGTGAATAGTATGTGAAATAGCCTGTGTGAAAATTCTGTGTGATAATTTGATTGTTTGAGTGTCGAATTAAGAGACAGGACTTAATCGCGTAAAGAGTAAAAGCTAGGTGCTGAATTATAAGTACTTATTTGTGGTTGGCTTTTTAAGGTGGAGGCCTTATGTGTTAATAAACCATTGTTAAGATAGTGGGGTGTTAAAACTAAATAACCATAATATTTATTTGTCTTATATGATTAATAAAAGGGTAGAATGGGAAATCAATTATTAATGTTATAATAAATAAATAAAAACCAATTTTTTTCTCATCTTTGCTCATCTTTGCCGAAAAATACAAAGAAAAAGAAAGAAAAGAAACTTAAGGGTTCGACCATGGTTTTGGTTTGATTGAAGGTTAGTTTTTGATCCGTTTTTGATAATTTTTACGTTTTCGTGATCGTTGCTTTGTGCTTTACAAAGCCCATGTTGTAATTTTGTAAATTGATGATGTTTATGGAATGTACCATTGATGAAATGAGGAGCTTTGTGATGTGTGTTGGTGTTAAATGAAAGATATGTGTTTAATGAACATGTGTTGTTCTTGAAATTTTGATGAATTTAGCTAATTAGGGCTAAATTGTGAAAATAGCATTTTGAAGGACTAGATTGTGAAATAAATGAAATGTGTGGGTTTGTATGGACACTAGTAAAATTCGGCTAAGCTTGTGCTAGGTGGAATGTAGTGAATTTGATGATTGTGTGAAATAGGGACTAAAGTGTCGAAATGTGAAAATATGAGAGCTATTATGCAAAATGCCCTAAATGTGTGTATGTGGGCTAAATTGAATGAAATGATGATTGAATGGATTGATTTTAAATGTGTATAGACCAAGAGAGAAGAGGTTCGGATCGAGATCGAGGCAAAGATAAAGTGCTCGATTAATCGACCATATCGATAGTCGACGCCCGAGGTAAGTTCAGACATAATACCCGTATTTAACTATGTTTAATGCTATGAAATAAGTGGTGTGATGTTATTACAAAATGGATGTTATGTGATAGATTGAGTTAAATGGCACTAAGTGTGCGTATTCGAAAACATGATCAGGATAAACAGCACTATGTGTGCAGAGTAGTATAAGCTTCAGCTTTGTGGTTGGCACTGTGTGTGTGATGCCGATTTAAGATCGGTTTGAGATGGATGTATTAAGTGTACGATGCTAATTAAGTTTCAGCTAACTATTTAGGCACTAAGTGTGCGAATGAATTGAGGAAGAAATGAATGTGGATCGAAATGAATCGAGATTATTGATTAGCAAAAGTATTTGACAACTAAGTGTTGGCTAAGGTACGCTCGGAATCTATGTGGTTGGAGAAGCTATGAATGTTGTTGTGAATGAGTTAATTGAACATATCGGTTGTGGATGGTATTATTTGTGGTAGTAAAGTTAATCTATGTGATGACGTGTTGATATTATGTATTATGTTATGAACATACTAAGCTTTATAAAGCTTACTGTGTAATTTGTTTCTCTGTTTTGCAGTGTCAGTAAAGCTTGCTCGGATCAGGGGATCGTCAGCATCTCAGTCACACTATCGACAAATCTATTTTGGGGTGTTTTCGAACAATGTATATAGTTAAATATGGCATGTATAGGCTGGTCATTTGAATCATTTTTGATAGTTTGTAAGTAGCCATGAGATGTGGCTAGATATGTGCTAGTTTAGCTAGAATGAACTTGATATATGTGATGCATCTTTTGGTATGGTTTGTGGGTTGAGGAGTTGACATATGAATGGTAACTTTGTGTTGGTAAAATGCTAGTATGAGTTAATGAAATTGAGAAGGAATGATGTTTGATATTGAATGTTTTATGCTTGTGATGAGATAAGTTTTGGTATTGAATTTGTTATGGTTGGAATGGGAATTGAATGCATAAATTGAATGGTCATTTTGGTAAGTTTTTGGTTGCCTCATGTGCATGATATGTTTTGGTATGTGTTGCTTGTAGGTTTGACCCTAAGTGGGTGGCATTTTGGCCTTGTAAATGGCCTATAATGTCACACGGTTGAGGCACACAGGCGTGCCTAAGACCGTGGGTAAATTGGCAGAATGTAGCCTAGTATTACACGGCTATGGCACACCGGCGTGCCTAGTGACCGTGTTAAAATAGTCAGTATATAGACACGAACGGGCACACGGGCGTTCCTAGTGACCGTGTTGAAATAGACAGTATATAGACACGGATGGACACACGGGGGTGTCTAGTAGCCGTGGAGGGCACACGGCCTCCTCCCATGGGCGTGTCTCCCCTGTATCTTAGAAAAGTTTTAAATTTTAGAGAAATTTTGTATGTGTTTTCAATTTAGTCCTGACCCCTCTATAGCATGTGAATTAGGTCTCGTTGTAACACCCCTAACCCGGAACCGTCGCCGGAATAGGGTTAAGAGGCATTACTGAACAATCAAATCATTTCACATCCAAATCACGACACAAAGTCAATCATCATAAAAGCACATCAAAACATAATAAATTAGTCCCTTATTGAGGCCCACGAGACCTTTAACACATACTAGAGAAGGGTCGGGACTAAACCGGAACACATATAGAAATTCTCAGAAATTTAAAACTTTTCTAAAATACAGGAGAGACACGCCCGTAGGAGGAGACCGTGTGTCCTCCACGGTTTCTAGACACTCCCGTGTGTCCATCCGTATCTATATACTGACTATATCAACACGGTCACTAGGCACGTCCGCGTGTCATGACCGTGTGCTACTAGGCCATAACCTGACTTTTCCAACACGGCCACCAAACACGCCCGTGTGCCATGGCCGTGTGTTCTTAGCTAGCTACTGACTTGTACACCACGGCCAGCTGACACGCCCATGTCGAGGCCGTGTGCTATTTAAGCTACATTCTGCCAATTCACCCACGGTCTTAGGCACGCCCGTGTGCCATAACCGTGTGACATTATAGACCATTTACAAGGCCAAATTACCACCCACACAAAGGTCAAACCTACAAGCACTTTTAAGCATGTTCCCACACACAATTTAGCAGCCAACTTCATGTCATCACATACAATTCACATTACAAAATATGTCAACCTATGAACCATCTTGCTCAACCAAATCACATACACTATCAAGCATGACTCATCCACAAAATCATTATATTATTATGGCATCAATACTTTACTAATCTTACCATACTTAAAAACATATCACTATCACCAAGCCATACCAAAATGTACTTCACATCACATAAACATAACTCATTCATATGTTAACATCATTTCACTTCCAAGCCAACTCACATGGCAAGGATTAAACATTCCCAAAACATACCATAGCTTCTAGCCTATACATGCCATATTTCATATATTTACATCTTTCCAAAAGTACTAAATTAGTTTGTCGATAGTGTGATAAAGATGCTGACAATTCCTGAATCTGAGCTAGCTTTGCTGACACTGTAAAACAGAGAAACAATCACGCATTAAGCTTTCAAAGCTTAGTAAGTTCGAGGCATAATACAATTAACTCATTAAATTGAATCAATCTACAATTTAAAACATCACATAGATAATTTACTTATGATACACAAACTCAACCATGTCTAACCCTCACATAGCATTCCATTCATCTACATCCAAAGTCACCAACCACATAGGTTTCATACATATCATCATTCATATCCAATAATCCAATTCAACCATTTATGAAATCATACATAATCTCGTCGACCAAAAAGGTTAAATACGTACCTTTTTGTCAACACATAGTTACTCACCAATATGCTTCTCAATCGCTCGGTTTTACATTACGATCAATCTTTGCTACTCTCTTGATTTAGTCGCACACTTAGTGCTAATTCAATAAACTGAACTTATAACGGTATCGTACACACAATGCCAATTTAATAAGCCAAACTTATATCGATATCGCACACACAGTGCCAATTCGGTAAGCCAAGTTTATATCGGTACCGCACACACAGTGCCAATTCGATAAACCGAATTTATATCGATATCGCACACACAGTGCCAATTTGATAAACCAAATTTATATCGGTATCGCACACACAGTGCCAATTTGATAAACCGAAGCTTCAATCTTTTCGAACACACAGTGCTATGGCTATGGCACACGGGCGTGCCTAGTGACCGTGTTAAAATAGTAAGTATATAGACACGAACGGGCACACGGCGTGCCTAGTGACCGTGTTGAAATAGACAGTATATAGACACGGATGGACACACGGGGGTGTCTAGTAGCCATGGAGGGCACACGGCCTCCTGCCACGGGCGTGTCTCCCCTGTATCTTAGAAAAGTTTTAAATTTCAGAGAAATTCTGTATGTGTTTTCAATTTAGTCCCGACCCCTCTATAGCATGTGAATTAGGTCTCGTAGACCTCGATAAAGGACACCATGATTGTAATTGAATAAGATTGAAGATGATTGACTTTGTGTCGTAAATTCTAGATGTTAAATGTTTTGATTGATCGGTAATACCTCTTAACCCTGTTCCGGTGATGATTTCGGGTTAGGGGTGTTACAATAGTAGCACCAGAAGATCAACACAAGACAACATTCACCTACCCGTACAGTACATTTGCATTCAGACGCATGCCATTTGGTTTATGTAATGCACTTGCTACATTTCAAAGATGTATGATGTCTATTTTTACTGATATGGTTGAGAAATACTTAGAAGTCTTTATGGATGATTTTTCAGTATTTGGAGATACATATGATTATTTCCTAGCCAATCTAGCCAAGGTACTAAGGCGATGCGAAGAAACAAACCTCGTGCTCAACTGGGAAAAGTACCATTTCATGGTACGGGAAGGTATTGTTCTAGGACATCAGATAATGAGACATGGAATCGAGGTAGATAAAGCAAAGGTAGACGTTATTGAGAAACTCCCACCTCTAACATCTGTAAAGGGTGTTAGGAGCTTTTTGGGCCACGCCGGTTTCTATCGAAGATTTATCAAGGACTTCTCCAAAATTGCTAAACCCTTATGCAAATTATTGGAGAAGGACACAACGTTCAAATTTGATGAGTAGTGCTTAAGAGCTTTCAACGATTTGAAGAGTCGGTTAGTTTCAGCACCCATAATCATCACAACGGACTGGGATTTAGCATTTGAATTGATGTGTGACGCAAGTGACTTCGCAATAGGAGCTGTCATGGGCCAGCGAAGGAACAAAGTTTTTCATCCCATCTACTACGCAAGTCGGACTCTGAAAGGAGCTCAAATGAATTACATGGTAACAGAAAAAGAGTTACTTGCTATTGTGTTTACTTTTGACAAGTTTCGATCCTATCTTGTAGGTTCCAAAGTGACTGTCTATACGAACCACTCGTCAATTAAGTATTTACTTGCCAAGAAAGACGCTAAGCCGAGACTAATCCGATGGGTACTTCTACTTTAAGAGTTCGATTTAGAAATTCAAGATCGAAAGGGAGTAGAAAACCAAGTAGCAGACCACTTGTCTAGATTGGAGCCGCAGGAAGGGAATTCTCCTCTTATACCAATTCAGGAGACATTTCCAGATGAACACATACTGAAGGTAAATCATGTCCATAATACCCATTGGCTTGCTGTTATTGCTAACTATTTAGCTTGTGGTTTGATGCTGATTGATAAGACGTATCATCAAAAGAAAAAGTTTCTTCACGATGTGAAGTACTATTTCTGGGAAGAGCCATATTTGTTTAAAAAGTGTGCAGATCAAATGATCAGTAGATGCATGGCAGAAGATGAAGTACATAAGATTCTATACCATTGCCACTCATCTCCGAGTGGGGGACACTTCGGAGGCACACGTATTGCGGCCAAGGTATTGCAAGTCAGAATTTTTTGGCCAACACTATTCAAAGACGCATATAATTACGTAAAGAGTTGTGATCGATGTCAAATGGTTGGAAATGTCACCAACAGAAATGAGATGCCTTGAACAAACATCATTGAGGTAGAATTATTCGATGTTTGGGGTACTAACTTTCTCGATCCTTTCCCTCCATCTTTTGGTCACAAGTACATATTGGTAGCAGTAGACTATGTGTCTAAATGGGTTAAGGCTGAGGCATATCCGACAAATGATGCTAAGGTTGTGATGAAGTTTTTGCAGAAGCATGTGTTCACAAGGTTTGGAACCCCAAGAGCCATCATCAGTGATAAAGGGTCCCATTTTGTGAAAAAGTGGTTGAAATGGTTACTCGACAAAAATGGAGTGAAGCACAAGGTTACCACAGCTTACCACCCGCAGACAAATGGGCAAGCTGAACTGGCAAATAAAGAAATTAAAGGTAAACTTGAGAAGGTAGTTTGCCCGAACAGACGAGATTGGTCCAAAAGACTGGATGATGCTTTATGGGCCTACAGGACAGCATACAAGACACCTTTAGGGATGTCACCCTATAGGTTGGTCTTTGGGAAAGCCTGTCATCTGCCCTTGGAGTTAGAGCATAAAGCTTACTGGGCTCTTCAACAACTCAGCTTGGATCTTAAGCTTGCTAAAGAGAAACGAATGCTCCAACTCAACGAGTTAGAAGAATTCTGAATGTTCTCATACGAGAATGCCAAATTACTCAAGGAGAGACTTAAGAAATGGCATGACAGGCACATTCAAGTTTGAGAATTTGAAGCAGGTCAGCAAGTCCTGTTATTCAATTCCAGATTAAGGTTCTTTCCAGGTAAGTTAAAATCACGTTGGTCCGGTCCATTTACGATTAACCGAGTTTATCCATATAGAGTTGTCGAACTTCAAAGTAAGGGAGGTAATTTTCGAGTTAATGCTCAGTGCTTAAAACATTACTGGGGAGATAAAATTGATCGGGATCAAATCTCGTTCATTTTATCAGATGATTGATTTTTCTTGTTTTCCTTTTTACATAAATGATTTACGGTATATTTTCGGGATTAGTATGTTTGAATAAATTCTGCTTAGGAGATTGGAACTTAAGCGGGACCACTTGTGACCCCTCCAATCTTTCCTGGGAATTGATTTTAACATAATTTTTCGAGAAATTATTCCCTAAATGGCAAAATAAATTTTTAGTTTTTCAAATAAAAGGGTCAATTTTGATCCAAGTTTTAAATTGCAACTCAATTTCAAATTTTCTTTAAGTCTAGGTACCTAATTGAATTATTTCCAAAATTTGGTTGCTCTTTTTGTAAATTTAAAAATTAGATGCCTCTTTTTGTAAATATTTTCAAAATGCATCTAGAATAAATGTTTTTAATTTAATAAAAAAGATGATAATCATTAATATATAATTATATCCATTATAATATATATTAATATATTAATTATTTTCAACTTTACATAGAGTTAAGATTAGTTTAAATTTAATCATATTTTATTTAATAAGTTTTTATTTTAATAAATTAATAGCAAATACTAATTTAATATGCATTATATTAATTATTAATTGTTGTTAACTTTGTATAGGATTAGAACTTCGAATATTTTAATTAATAAATTGTTCTAAGAATTCTAATTAAACTCCTACTCCTTTTCCTTATAAATTCCATCAATCTTCTCCATTATTCATCACTCAAACTCCATCCCCACCAAATACCAAATCACCTAGTGCCGCAAGCCCCCAGCTCCCTAGCCGCAACACCGCCCGTGACCTTTCGGCGGTGACTCACCGCGCGCTTTGCCCTCATCATCGCGCTGCACGTCTTGCTCGCGCGCCTCATGTCGCTCCTAGCTCACTCCGAGCCTCTTTGCGAAGCGCCCCGAAGATCCGTCACGGAACACAGTGCTCGCACCAACATCCTTAGCCGACAACCCTCCAACCTATTCGAAATTGACCTCTTTTGATTTATAATTATTTTAGGAGTTCTTGATTTTTATAAAAAGGGTGGTAAGACAAATTTTTCTCCTAAATTTTAATTTTATTTAATTATTTAATTTTTCAATTTATTGAATTATTAATAATTTATACTAATTAATTTTTTGAGAAAATAATTGTTTCCATCTTATGTTCAGGTTAATCATGCCTCGCAAGAGAACTCGTGCCTCTGCCCAATTTGACGAATCACAAAACAAATTCCACTGTGAAGAAGCGAAAGCGAGATACGAAAGTATTTTAAGGAATCAATAGATGCATCTAGAGAAAGGCTTTACACTGAAAGAAAACAATTATATTGATTTCATGGCGCGCATTCGTCAGGTTGCTGAAGCTCTCAATTGGGAGTTGTTTTGTGAGAAAAGACCTAGTGTGGATGAGGAGTTAGTTCGCGAATTTTATGCGAATTTAATCTCAAGCAAGTTGATGGAAGTTTCTATTCGTGGAATCAAGGTATCAGTAACCTCAAACGCTATTAATGAATTCTTTGAATTACCTGATTTTGAAAATAACGAATATTCTTCCTTGATGAGCAATATTGAGCCTGAAAATCTGCAAGAAATTCTCGAGGAACTTACAGTTCCAGGTTTTAAGTGGACTTTTTCAAAACAAGGAATTCACACTTGTCGAAGAGAATATTTGACACCACTCACGAAGACAGGTTATAGCCAAGGCACAATCACAGATTGGGACCTCTACTGAATAGCTGGAGACTCTGTTCTACATCAACGAATTGAAGAAAGTGAGGATCCCAAAGAAGAAGAAGAAGATCCCGTAGAGATTGAACTGGTGTAATCAGCTGAAATTCCCGTTAAGGCAGAACCAATGGGACCAGAAGCCGAACCTGATGTCGCAACTTCAATGTTCAGAACCCAATCGCCTCACCCAGATCTTTGAGATGAGCTATCAAAGTTGATGGACATAATGCAACATATGCAGTGGTAGCAACAAGCTTACTGGAGATATTCAAAAATAAGGGATGACTTAATGAGAAGCGCTCCTACGAAAATATACAATGACCCATTTATTTTTGTGCATGAGTTTCCATATTTCATATTTGAACCATGGAGTCCATTATCGAAGAAGGAGCGAAGCGATTCATGCAAAAACAAAGATGATGGAGCAAAAGATGAGTCAAATTCGGAAGGATCTGCAAATAAATAAAAAGGGGGAATCTTGACTTTATTTTATTTATGTTCTTAGGTTATTTTAGGATTAAGTTTAATTAGGAATTTTTATTTTCTCATAATAAAACAAGAGGTGGAAATCATTAATAAAAATGAACAAGTCACAAAGTATAAAGTGTGGCAATAGATATATACATGTCTAGGATTGGATTTAGAGAGAGCTTGGTACTTAAGCAGTCAAATTGACTCACCTCCTCTTTTCTAGAATCCTACATGGTGTATAGTATCTATTCACTTTTAACAATGAGGACATTGTTCACCTTAAGTAGGGAGACCGAAAAATTGAAATTATTTCCACTCAGAATAAATTTTTCTTTCAGTTATGATTAGGTTATATTTTGTTCAATAATTTGAAAATTTGTTAAGTATGCTAAACTTCAGTATAAATAAAGTTTGATTATTTCAATAAATTGTTATGTTAGCTTAGTAATGAAATAAATGTATTTTTAATAAAGCATGCAAATCGTACCATAAAATTTTTAGTTCCTTAGGAAAGTTAGGCATGCATGAAAGTTTAAGTCTCTAGAATTGACTTAGTAGTTTCTTGAGGCGAAATCCTAGGAAGCATGGAACGTTGAAAATGATTTAGGCAACTTTTGTTTGGACCGTTTGAGCCTTTCAAGCCAACCTTGATGAAACTTTATCCCATAAAACCCAACTGAGAGACTATATGGCCTAATTTTATTTGAACCCTTGCAATATTTAGCCATTACTTCTCTCTTAATTATCTTTAAATTATCCCAAACACTAGACTCAGTACTATTCAGAACATTCTTTAAAAATAAGTTTGGGGGAGTTGAAAAGAAGTATTGAATGCTGAAAAATTGTAGTACATACAACAAAATGCTTGTAAAAAAAGAGAGCATGTGTACTTGAAAAAAAATAGATGTACAAAAGATCATGTGAAAGAAAGTTGGTGTATTGAGGGTAAATATTCCGAAGGTCCAATTGAAGCTGAGTCTAGGGTTTTTAGCCTAAATTTACCTTTTACCTATGTAACACCCCTAACCCGTAACCATCGTCGGAATAGGGTTAAGAGGTATTACTGGACAAACGAAAACATTCATAGAAATTTCATATCATGATTCAACAAAACAAACCAAAGTGTCCCTTAAATAGGTCTACGAGACCTTAAACATGCTTTAGAAATAGGCTGGGACTAAACCAAACACATACGGGAGTTCTCTGAAATTTAAATTTTTTTTTCAAAGTTACAGAGGTCACACGCCCATGTGGGCAGGCCGTGTGCCTCCCACAGCCTTAGAAATGCCCATGTTCTAAGCCGTGTCAAAACAGGGCATACATACTGACTTGTCCACACGGCCTGAGACATGCCCGTGTGCCTCACCCGTGGTCAACACTGACTTACACCACACGGCCAGTTACACGCCCGTGTGTCTTGCCCGTGGTCAAGTCTGACTTGTTTTGAAATGCAACCACGAAGGACACGGTCGAGCCACACGCCCGTGTGCTCAACCGTGTGGGCAATTATAGGCCATTATCAAGGCCAAAATGCCACCCACACCTTGAGTCTTCCCTATAAGCACAATTATACATCCAACCAAGTTTCCAAGGCAACCAATACATACCAAATATTCATCATTCCTAACTATTCAAGAACATTTCAATCATACCATCTTATATACTATTTAGTTTAACCTATTCACAAGTATCTCTAAACATGACCCATCACAAATTTACCATTTCATTATGACATCCATCCATCAAATATATATATACTTACTTTGCATCAATAAGCTTACCATAATTTTGACCATTTCACTAGCCATCAAACCATACCAAAACTAAGCATTCTAAGACATAACTATTCATTCATATCACAACCATTTATCTAGACTTATCACATAGCTATATACATATCACTCATTCTTTATTCATACCTAATTCTCTTGAATCAAATTATAGCAACCCACCATAGCAAATCATACTAAGCATATCACATATATATATCATAACCAAAACTCATTAAACTTAAACATCATATTTAGCCATTTTCACATGGCTATATATTTATACATGTCCCAAAATCAAACATTCCATCTATGCTATACATGCCATATGCCCAAATTCATCTTAGTAAAATACCGAAAGAAACAGTCGATAGTGTGATAAACTTTGCTGACGATCCCCGAGCTCGTAACGACTCCAAAATCTATAAAACAGAGGTAAAAAACACACACACAGAGTAAGCTATTTAAGCTTAGTAAGTCTTAAGCAAAAACATATATAACAACAATTACATATTAACATTTTGTTAACAAGGCCGAATATGCATAATATCAAATACAAGTTATCATTTGCTACTAGATCACATTTTAAACTCATATACATATAACATAAGGCTGAATGTAATCAATCATATACATATATAAATTTTCACTTTTATTATTACAAACACATCAATAAGCCGAATCATTTATATGTTCAAATAGATTAACACATAATTCATGCTCACATAACCTTTTATCATTTCAAATAACCAACTTACCTTGTTTCCATATAAACAAATAACTAACACATACCTGAACCTGTAATTCAATTTCACATTCGGTCTTTACTTCACATTGCCCGTTGAACCGTTCGAAATTAAAAAGGATGCGCGGATAGTCGGAAGCTCGTACAATGCCAATGTCCCAGACGTGGTCTTTCATGTAATCACATATCGATGCCACTGTCCCAGACAGGGTCTTACACGAATCAAACACGATGCCAATGTCCCAGACGTGGTCTTACACGATAACACATATCGGAAACCCTATGTCATGACATATGTATCCTATCTATTCCTAGGGTTCGTACGGGACTTTCGGACGTTGAATCTCGATCGAATCAAACTCGAACATAGTTCCCTATCTCATATTCACATTCGGCCAAACACATATATATTCGAATAATTCATTACATAACATAACATATATATATATTCTCAAGTTTAACAACATTTAAATGCTTATAGACTTACCTCGGATGTTGTCGGATGGTTTAATCGACTATTCGACTACTTACGATTTCCTTCGATCTAATTTCGTTTTCTTTCGTTCTTGATCTAAATAAATTCAAATTTAACTAAATTAATCACACATTCATTCAATTTAATCCAAAAACACACAAATGGGCAAATTACCATTTTACCCTTAACATTTTACACTTTTTGCAATTTAGTCTCTATCGCATAAAACACAAAATACACAAAATTTCACATCACCATAGCTAGGACGAATATCACCCATGCCCTTACAAGTCCATACATTTCATTTATTTCACATTTTTGTCCCTCAAAAATTTATTTTTACAATTTAGTCCAAATTACTCAAAATTATCAAAAATCCAAAGACAAAACATGTTAATTCAAAACATATCTTCCATATTCTATCATCTAACAACAAAAATCAAAAACTATCATCAATGGAAAAACACAAAATCATCATCAATTTCAAAAATTCAAGCATGGGTCTTGAAGATAACTTAGCAACGATCTCAAAAACGTAAAAATTATCAAAAACCGAAACCTAAACATACCTTAGTAAAGCTAGATAGGTGCCGAAATGCTCAAAGCTTTTCTATTTTCTTTTTCTTTTCTCTATTCATTCATAAGCAAATAAAAGATGATAATAGCTTTCTTTAATGTTTTTGTTTTATTATAATAACCTTATAATTATAATATATTATAAATTATTTAACCATTATAATCAATATAATATACTATATAATTTAACATAATGTCGTCCACTACTTTATAAAATGGGCTAATTGCAACATAAATCCTCCATATTAAAAGACAACAACAATTAGGCACTTTCACAACTAACCATCAAATTTTCATTTTACGCGATTAAGCCCTTTTATTTAATCGGACACTCAAACAACGAAATTAAAACACGAAAATTTAACACAAGCAAATTCACACATAATAAACACTGAAAATAATTTTAAAATATTTTTCGGACTCAGATTTATGGTCTCGAAACCACTATTCCAATTAGGCTCAAAGTCAGGCTGTTACAACTCTCCCCCCTTAGGGATTTTCGTCCCCGAAAATCTTATCGGTGAATAGGTTTGGGTAACGCTCTTTCATTGTATCCTCTGACACCCAAGTTGCTTCCTCAACTCCGTGCTTATGCCACAGTACCTTAACTAACGAAATTTTCTTATTTCGCAATTCTTTAATCTCACGAGCCAGAATTCGAATCGGTTCCTCTTCATATGTCATATCAGAAGCTTTTTTTAACCGGTCCCGAATCAGCTTAACCTTTTCCTCCGCTTCTGAGATCAATTTCGAACCCAACAACCGTCGCTCACCTAACTCTGTCCAACAGGTAGGGGTACGACACCTACGACCATACAACGCCTCATAAGGTCCCATTTGAATGCTGGACTGATAACTGTTATTATACGCGAATTCAGCCAACGGCGGGTAATCTTCCCAACTACCTCTGAAGTCAATCACACAGCCCCTTAACATGTCTTCCAGGATCTGAATTACCCTTTCTGACTGACCATCAGTCTATGGGTGAAACGCTGTGCTGAAATCTAGCCTTGTACCCAAAGCTTCATACAATGCCTTCTAGAACTGCGATGTAAACCTAGGGTCCCTGTCTGATATGATAGACACGGGTACCCCATGCAACCTCACGATTTCGCGCGATACTGGCTTAGCCAAACACGTAGCGAATAGTCGGTACAAACCGGTATGAAGTGTGCAGACTTAGTCAACCGGTCAATAATTACCCACACTGAATCTTTCTTAGCAAGCGTAAGGGGCAGCCCACTAACAAAGTCCATCGTTATCCTCTCCCACTTCCAAAGTGGAATCTTCACCGGTTGCAACAATCCTGAAGGCAACTGATGTTCCGCCTTCACTTGCTAGCATGTCAATCATTTACTCACAAAATCGGTAACTTCACGCTTCAACCCTGGCCACCAGTACTATTCCCGTAGATCTCGGTACATCTTACCTCCACCGGGATGCATAGCATAAGGGCTACTATGCGCCTCATGCAAAATCATTTACCTCAACTCAGATTCTTTCGGCATACAAATTCTTTCACGGAAACACAATACCCCATCACTGTTCAGACCAAAATCCCCTATTTCACCACCTTCCACTTGCTGGAAATGAAAACTTAATGATTCGTCTAACAATTGCTTCTCTTTAATCTGGCTAACCCATGTCGGCATTATCTGAAGTTCTGCTAACAGACTACCATCTTCATAAAGGCTGAGATGAGCAAACATTGCTCTCAAATCTGATATCACCTTACGACTCAACGCATCTGCTACCACATTGGCTTTACCCGGGTGATACTCAATCGAGCAGTCATAGTCTTTCAGCAACTCAATCCACCTCCGTTGTCTTAAATTCAGCTCCTTCTGGGTAAGGAGATATTTCAGACTCTTATGGTCAGTCCAGATAATCGACTTTTCTCCATACAGAGAGTGTCTCCATATCTTTAGGGCGAACACCACTGCAGCTAACTCCAAGTCATGAGTAGGATAGTTCATCTCATGCGGTCTTAGTTGACGAGATGCATATGCTACTACCTTCCCCTCTTGCATCAACACGCAACCTGCACTGCGGTGCGATGCATCACAAAGAGAGCGACAAACTCTTTCCCGCCTCATTTGAATCAACACTGGCGCCTCAGTCAGAATCTTCTTTAAATCTCTCAAAACTTTTCTGTTGCTTAACAGCCCAAAAAAATTGTACTCCTTTCCACAATAACTTGGTTAAAGGTGCAGCAATCAACGAAAACCCCTCAACGAACCTTCTGTAGTACCCAGCCAAACCCAGAAAACTTCAAATTTTTGACACAGACTTTGGCGCTTTCCAGTCCAAAACAGCTTCGATCTTTCAAGGATCAACCCTAATCCCCTCGGCAGAAACAACATGCCCCAAAAAGGTCACTTCCTTCAGCCAAAATTCACACTTGCTGAATTTGGCATACAGTTGCTTCTCTCTCAAAATTTGCAGAACTGTCCGAAGATGAGAATTATGCTCCTCCCCCGTCCTTGAGTATACCAAGATGTCATCTATGAATACCACCACGAACCGGTCTAGATAGGGTTGAAAGACCCGGTTCATCATATCCATAAAAGTAGCTGGTGCATTAGTCAATCTGAACAGCATCACTAGAAACTCGTAATGCCCATACCGAGTTCAGAACGCAGTCTTATGAATATCTGCCTCCTTGACCCTTAACTGATGGTACCCTAATCTCAAATCTATTTTCAAGAAAATCAAAGCTCCTCGCAACTGATCGAACAAGTCGTCAATCCTTGGTAGCGGGTACTTGTTCTTAATAGTCAACTTGTTCAACTAGCGACAGTCTATGCACATACGCATCGACCCATCCTTTTTCTTCACGAACAAAACCGGCGCTCCCCATGGAGATACACTTGGTCTGATAAATCCACGGTCCAACAGCTCTTGAATCTGAGCTTTTAGTTCTGCCAACTCCTTTGGTGCCATCCTGTAAGGAGCGATGGACACTGGAGTCGTTCCCGGAAGTAGCTCAATGCCAAATTCCACCTCGCGATCCAAAGGCAATCCCAGAAGTTCTTCAGGAAATACGTCCGAGAACTCCTTCACAGTTCTAACATTCTCAACCGACAATTTCTTGGCATCCAAATCACTGATGAAAGCTAGGAACTCCTCGCACCCTTTCTGCACCAACTTTTCCGCCTTTAATACCGAAATCACATGAGATAGATAATCTCTCCTTTCACCTATCACCATCACTTCCTCATCCTCTGGAGTTCTTATAACCATACGCTTAGTAGCGCAATCCAAGTTCGCACGATGTTTAACTAACCAGTCCATGCCTAAGATAAGGACAAACTCGCCGAACGGCAGTTCCATCAAATCTGCCGGGAAAACATTCCCTTGCACTTCTAAAGGCACATTCCTAAATAGTTTGTTCACTACCATCGATTGTCCTAGAGGGCTAACCACAGACATTTCTCTAGCAGCAACCTCAAATTTAATACCCAGAGTCCCAGACACAGTACAGGCAGCATACGAATGTGTAGACCCAATATCTATCAAACCTGTAAAGGGTGCATCAAATATAAGAAACGTACATGTTATGACGTCCGGTGCGTCGCCATCCTCTCGACGTCTAGCTGCATAAACCAGTCCAGGTTGTCTTGCATCTGTGTTACCAGCACCCCTGCCCGGTGCTCCACGACCTCGTCCAAACCCATTTCCCGCTCTGGCTGGACCCCGACCTCTTGGTGGTTGCTGACCACCTCTCCCAGACTGTGCTAATCCCTGACCTATCCTCTGCACCCTAGCAAGCTCTTGCGGACAATCCTTTATCAAATGATCCCTAGATCCACACTTAAAACATCCTCCCATTCTTCTCCAACACTCTCCTGGATGTGTTTTCCCACACTGTGCACATGGTCGCAACTGACCTACAGCAACAGGCATCCCCACTCGAGCTGGCCCATCGAACCTAGGCCTCTTTTAAAAACCCCCAGAAGAACCTGACGACCCAAAACTTCTCTTACTCTTGCCCCTATCCTTATCTCGGTTCTGCCTCTCAGAACGTTTCACCTCTTCGGCAATTTTTGCTTTCTCGACTAGAATGGCAAAATATCATTCTCGCTGCAGAGCTATTAGTACTCACAGCTCATCCCGCAGACCATCCTCGAACTGAACACAACGTTCATAATCAGTTGCAACGATACCCCTAGCGTAACGGCTCAAGCGCAGGAACCCCGCCTCATATTCAGCCACAGACTTATTCCCCTGGACCAAATTTAGAAATGCCTTCCTCTGAGCGTCCACATAACTCGCCCCAACACACTTTCCCTGGAACGCTGTCTTAAAGAAGTCCCAGGTGATACGGTCCGCTGAAGTACCTTCCCTCACTGTAAGCCACCACTGGTACGCTTCATCTCGTTGGAGGGACACTGTTCCCTTCAATTTTTCCTCCGCCGTACAGTCCAGATCATCCATAATCTGCTCAACTGCTTCCAGCCAGTATTCAGCTACATTTGGGGCCACACCAGAAATACCCCTAAATATCTCAGCCCCATTTGCCTGAAGTCACTCAGGAATAGATTTCCGGGCTACCGATCCAGTGCTTCCTCCAGCAACCCGTTCCAATACCCGCAGTGTAACAGTCCAGTTTACACCCTAGTCGAAACAGTGATTTTGGGACCACGAATCCCAGTCCAAATAATATTTTAATATTATTTTCTGTGCCGTTAATATGTGATTTACCACGTGCTAAATTTCCGTAAGTTAATTTGTCCGTCTGTGTGTTTGATTTGACAAAAGGATTGAATTGCATTAAATGTGAAAATTGCTTGCTATTTGCTAAAGTACCTATGTGATGTGGCTTTATAAATGTGAGGACTTAAGTGGCAATTAAGCCAATCTTATGGTTAGTGGACGGCAATGAATGATGTTATATAATTATATTATATGTTTATTACATTTACTTTAATAGTTAAAGTTATTTTATAAGTTATGTTTATTATTATAATAAAAGAAACATAAGAAAGTGGTCTCATTTTATCATTTTCTTGCCGAAACCATAAAAGAGAAAGAAAGAATAAGCATCAAGGGTTTCGGTTAATTCAAGCTCAAATTAAGGTGAGTTTTGTTTTCGGTTTTTGATAATTTCTACGTTTTTGCAATCGTTGCTTTGAGAACTACAAAACCCATGTATTAATTTTGTGAATTGATGATGTTTGTGTGATTTGCCATTAATGATACGTCAAGCTTTTTGATGATTTTTAGTGTTAAATGAAAGATATGAGCTAGATAAACATACTTTGTTCTTGAATTTTTGATGAATTTAGCTAATTAGGGCTAAATTGTGAAAATAAATTTTTGAGGGACTAAAATGTAAAATAAATGAAATGTGTGGGCTTGTATGGACACTAGGAAGATTCGGCCCTTGAGTAGTGTAGTCAAATTTTGTGTATTTTGTGCTTTGTGCAAATAGGACTAAATTGTAAAAGTGTGAAATATTAGGGACAAAATAGTAATTTGCCCATTTATGTGTTTTAGGACTAAATTGAATAGAAATGTGTTTGAATGAGATTAATTTAAACATGTTTAGATCAAGAACAAAGGAAAACGAACTTGGATCGGGGAAAAGCGAAAATTATCAAATAGCCGGTTTTTGTTGTCCGACGATATTCGAGGTAAGTCTTTAAGCAATAAAACATTGTAAATTATGTACGTAACATAGTATATGTTGATTTGGAAATTTTGTATCAATATGTTTAAAGAGCCGAATGTGATTAAAGCTAAGATTTAATATGTTTAAGTTATTCGATTGTGATATGATATTTAAGTACTAGTACAAAGTATATGAACTATATGAGAAATTCGATATATGAAATATATGTGTGAGACAGCTTAAAAGCGTTGTTATTGGTGTGAGCCTAGCAAGCCTTGGGTGGTGAATTTAATCGGGCTCTGTGCCTAGCGGTGCTTAATGCCGGTGATTTAATATCAGACCTCGGGTCTAGCAGGCCTAGTGCCGGTGTGTGTTTCAGGCTTTATTGCCTAGCAGGCTTATTGCCAGTGATTTGTTATAAATATATAGTCAATGGATCATTAACGATGTGGAATTTAAATACGACAAATAAGCTAAATGTTCGGTACATATAAGCCTAATAGTTGTAAGAGGTAAGGTAAGCTGGTATATTACTATGTGATATTAGAGATATGTGATATAGTTGTGGTTTATTTGAAAATAATTCTAGTATGTGTATTCGGTCATACAAATAATGAGTATGACATATTGGAATTTGATTTTTGGATGTGAGCTTGGATGTGTCTTTGAGATTCGGCCAAATAGATAAATGCAATATGTGATGTTTAATGGATATATATATATGTGTGTGTATAATCGGTTATAAATGGTTAGTATGTATATAGTACTTACTTGAGTTGGTTGTATGTGGGAACATATTAAATTATATGTATTCGGTATGTTTGTATATTTAAGTTAAGATATTGATATTTTGAGGTTGTCAAGTGATAAATGTAATGCCAAGTAAGAATATTAGCATACGGCTATATTTGATTATATGTGCTAAGTCATTACATCTATATCATAAATTGATTGTTTAAAGTTATTTGAATGATTAATTGTTTTAATATATTTGCTTAAGACTTACTAAGCTAAGATAGCTTACTTTGTGTGTTCTGTTAATCTGTTTTATAGATTTTGGTTTCAAGCTACGAGCTCGGGGAATCGTTGATAAAGTCATCCACACTATCGACTTATTTTTGTACTTTTAAAGTTTGGATTTCAAACTTAAGGCATGTATAGGCTAGATTATGTTTTGATTTAATGAATTTTGTCCTTGTATATATATAGCCATGCGAAAATGGCTAAATCGTGGTACTTTAGTCTTAGAAGTATACGGCCATGGTGTTTGCTTGTTATGTAACATCCTAAAATTGAGGCTATTTGAGGTTGAATTATTATTATTTTTTTTTATATGTGTTTGAATTGTTGTGATGTTATTTATGGAATAATAAGGCCTAATTAGGGGTCTCGAGTAGGCTCGGAATAGGAGGAAATTTAATTTGGTAAGCTTTAAGGTAGGGAGCCTTAGTAGGAAGGGGTTACAAGAATAAATGGAGGATTATCTGACACTAAAAAGGCCTTGGAAAAGTGGCAAAAGGAAGGCCACTTGGGAGCTGGAAGTGACGCCACAATGAGCAAGGGAGAGCACAGTGTTCGAGTCGCGAAAATCCTCTTTTGCTCTTTGAATGGGACGGCATAGGGGAGAGATTTTCTCTCTTTAAACTCTTTTTTTAATAAGGATTTAACTAGATATTATGGGAATAATCTAAAAAGGTGGCAAGAGAAAAAGTAGGCATGTGTTAATTCAAATTCTTTTGAATTATTTCAAATTAGTGGCCAAGAGAGAAACAAGGAGTTGGCGAAATTTGAACTCCTCATGAGAGAGGAGTGGACGGCAAGTATAGGGGAGGATAGTGCCGAATTTTCTTAAGTCTTTTCTTTCTAATTTTCGGCTAGTCTTCATCTCTTTTGTTTTTTTTCATTCTCTCCCAAACCGAAAACACCATTGCCATCTACCTCTCTTATTCTTTTTGACCCTTAGCCGAAACACCTATTCTCTTTCCCTCTCTTTTCTTTTCTTTCTTCTCAAAACCGAATCCCTATCTCCCTTTTCTCACTATTTTCTTTCCACTTTAGCCGAATTCTTTTCTCCTTATTTTGTGAAGTCTTGGCCGAATATCAAGCAAGGGTAATCCCTTTTAGTTTTTCCAATCGGTCATAGAAGAAAGTAAGTATGCGAAACTCTTCTCCCACATTCTTTTCTCTATCGACTATCAACAAGGGTAAGAGCCGATTTCGGCATTAGATTGCAAGTATGAATCATCCGATTCGGAATCGGTTGTTGTAGGACCTTCGAGGTGTTGATCTAGTGAAGCCGTCACCTTTGAGCAATTGGTTGGTAAGTCGTGGTAAGGATGTGTTATTAGTTCAATCTCTTTAGTATTATAAGCGAAGGCTATTAAGTGGCTACTAATGGTTGCCGATTGTAGGGTGGAAACAGAGGTGTAAAAAGTGTACTAAGATTAGCAGAAGGTATTAGGTAAGGTTTTTGGGTTCAATAATTAACCCTTTGGATATGGTGGTTTGGCCGAATGGACAAAGGACACTAAACCTTTGAGTTTGGCTGAATATAGGGACAAGAGAGCGAGGAGGTGGCGATTGGCTCTTTGGGATTTGGAGTTAGCATTTAAATCGGTGTGTACATACACACTTATAATAGTTAATAAAGTGTATTAAGTGTATGTTATGTGTAAATCGCTCTATGTAGATATGGCGGTGTAGTGCCTTAATGGTACAAGCAAGGATCTGGTAAGTCTCTATTTGTATGAGATTGATAATAATGCTTTTGGGAAGCATGGATTATTTGATACATGTGATATATGTATGTCTGTTGTTAAGCGCTTGACATGGGTTGATGAGAGAGAGGCGGTGATATCGTCTTGACGAGCACCGGTGCTTTGGTAGCACACTGCTGTGACTATATGTCACCAGAGGTTTGGTACCTCGGAGGTTTGGCACCTCATAGCGACTTGTCCACGTGGTTAACACCACCGTGGGTTGGCCCCACTTGAGATATGGGATAAATGCGCGGTGATTTGGTATCACACGATGGGTTGGCCCCATCACCCGATTTGTGTCTACGGACACGGTGCTTTGGTAGCACATTGTGACTATATGTCACAGTGGTTTAGCACCACCGGTGTTTTGGTAACACATCGTGACTACGGTCACCGGTGGTTTTGGTACCACATGGGGTAGACAAAGGTGTTTGGTTGGCTAGGTTGGGTACACGATACTCTGCATAATTAAGCTGTTATATGTTGTGTATGAAACGTTGTATTAAGCAGGGGGAAGGGTAACATATTGAGTCTTGGTGACTCACCTTCTCCTTTAACATTTTTTGGTGACTCGTAGATGGCGGTGGAGGAGCCGGTTGGACTCGAGGTGGCCATGCGATGGATTTAACTTTATAGAACTTTATATTTGCTTATTTTTACTTTGGTTGTAATAAGGCCTCCATAAACTATATTTGTGTTATTTTCTTTTATGTTGGATACTTGCTTAGATTTGTACTATTAAATTGAATTAAATCACATGTTTTCTTAAGTAACACGAAAAAGTTTATTCGTGCCAGTGAGCACACATGAAACCAGTATAACAAGCGGACTTAATTAAAATTCCAATTTTAGATCTCAGTGTAGCTTTGACAAGACAAAGAAAGCGGGAGTTTTCAATGGAAATTAAATGTTTTTGAAATGGTGTTCACAAGTTTTACTCCGTAACAAATCAAATTCGGTCGTAGTGTTTGGGCCGGGTTTGGGTTGTTCTGAAATGTATCGTCGAGCCAGGTTCAAAGCTGTTTGTGGGGGCCCAAGGCCCAAAATGTTTTAGTAGGCCTCATGAAATGATTTTTGGGTTTTAAGCGGCATGGCCCGAGTCTCCGGCACCGATCCGCCCAGGTAAGTACATCTAAACCTTTCTGTGAATTATATTCTGTAGAAGGGTAGGAAGCATGGAACATAGAATAGTCTTATAGGACTTGGACCCTAAGGTTAGATTACTCAAACACAACGTGAAGCATAAGACTTAAAGAACTAAACCAACCTATGACTTAGTCAATGAGCTAGGGTGTGGTAACCCCTGCACGCATGTCTAGGATTGGATCCGGGAAGAGCTTGGTATTTAAGCGGTCCTCGTGACTCACCTCCTCTTCGCAGTATCCTGCAGTGCGTAACCGGTTCACCCTAACTCGAAGGCTCGGTGGTGTGGTAACCTCTGTGTGCATGTCTAGAAAGGTTCAAAGTGAGAGCTTGGTATTTAAGCGGTCCGCGTGACCCACCTCCTCTTCACTTGAATTACGCACAGTGCGTAGCTTTGGTTCACCCCACGACCGGGAAGGCTCGGTCATAGGCTAAAAACAATGATTAAAACCCAAAAGGGAATTAGCCTTGTTTTTCAAAAATAGAACGAGACAACAAGCCCTAATGTTTTCAAAACTTATCCAATAACCCTCTTAAACCCTAGAACACTAGGTATACAATGTTTTTCTCGGAAAACTTGACTTGTGAAAAATTACAAGAAATACCCTTAGGAGTAAAATTACCAAAATGCCCCGATCCATAAAATATTGATTCGACGGTTTTGCCCAAAAATTTAGCTATTTTACAAATATTCAATAACTTAGCTTTGGAAAGCATCAGTAAAATATCTTGGTTCTGGAAGAATTACGAAAATACCCCTGTAGGAAAAAGACGAAAATACCCCTAGGTTAGAAATGGGCAGAAATGTCCGATGAGTGAATAGGTATGGAAAGTATTAAGGAATGGATGCATGGACTTCTTTGTGTGAACTAGGATAGGAAACTGAAACATTGTTTGCTCGAAAGAATCTCTCCGATTAAACCTCATCCATAAAACTTCTTCATGAGTAATAAAGTGAAACAAATGCTAACGCATAAAATTTTTCTTAATCAGTTAAAAGCGCGGTAGATAGAATGAGTTCTAGAGGACGTGGGCGCCGTGGGCGTGGTAGGGGTAGGATGACGATGTCCGAACCCGTCAGTCGAGGACAAGGTTCGGAAAATGAGGTACCACTCGCCACCACCACCTCCTACTTTTAGAGCGAGGAGCCGGAGCGAGCCGGTGGTGAGTCGGTGCTCGCAAGGTGTGTTGCGAGTCTTGGAGATGGTGGTCGGGCTGGTGGAAATGTAGGAGCTCGGAAATCTGTCCCCGAGCGACTCCGATCTAACGGAGCGGAGGTATTCCGAGGTGTGTCGAGAGTGGCACCCAGTCTGTGGAATCTGGCTAGAGTCAACCAGAAAGAATCATGGATGACCTTGACCGACCGAGGAAGAGAAGGCGAAAGGCGGTGTCGCTTCTAAAGGATGAAGCGTATCGAGTGGTGGCTAACGGTTCGAGATGGGGCTACAAAGCAGATGATTTAACTTGGGAGTATTTGAGAACCGCCTGCTCGAGAAAAGTATGTGGGGCATTAGCTACACCGACGCCAGCAGAGAAAGGTTTTTTCGGGATTAGTTCAAGGAACTAAGTCCGTGTCGAATATGAGGCGGAATTTCTAAGGTCGAGTAGATATGCGAGAGGCATCGTGGCTCACGAACATGAGCGTGTGTCCGCTTTGAGGACGGACTCGAGATGATTTAAGGTTCTTGATTGCCCCACAAAGCAGGTTCGTGAGTTCTCATCTCTAGTGGAGAAGGCTAAGGTAGCCGAAGGAATCAAGGAGGTCGTGAGGCGAACTATAGTAAGAACAATCGTAAGAGAAGTTTTGGGTCATTTGGATCAAGCGGAAGTGCTCGAGAAAAAGGCTAGGCCAAGTGGGCCCAATCAGCAAACAAGGCCCACGCATCGCTAATCGTGAGGTCGACTCGGTGCAATCGTGGAAAGACCCATTGGGAGGTTGTTGGGTGGTGACAAGGGATGTTTTGAGTGTGGGTCTTTGGAGCATCGCGTCGAGATTGTCCCCAAAAACTAGCTAAGAAGCGACGGAAGGGACGTAACCGTGCTCGGGATAGAAATGTAGGACCACGAAGGGTCGTGGTAATGGTAGAGAGAAACAACGGTCCTAACCGAGGTCGTGGAACTCAAGGCGAGGTTCGGGCAACACGAGGCTAGGCGGCTGGCTTAGTTTACGCAAATGAGGTGTCGCGAAGAAGGTGACGCACCGGATGTCATAACCGATGACGTTCCTAATTTTCGGTTTTCCTTATGTTGCATTGATTGATGTGGGCTCGACACACTCGTACATTGCTAGTAGTGTGGTAGGAACTATGGACCTAAAAAATCAAAGCGCTTTTAGGGAGATGACCGTAGTTAGCCCCTTAGGTCACTCCGTAGTCGTAGATAAACTCTATAGAGGCGTACCTAGAACTTCAAGGGGTAGTATTGGTAGTGATCTAATGGAACTACCGGTTTGGGGAGTTCGATTTGATCCTTGGTATGGATTGGTTGGTTAAGTACCAAGCGAGTTTGGATTCTTGCGACTAAGCGCATGGTTCTTAAGACGATGAAGGTGATGAAGTGGTTATGATAGGAGATAGAAGGAATTATCTATCCAACGTAGTGACCGCCTTAAAGGCTGAAAAGATGGTCAAGAAGGGTTGTGAGGCGTATTTGGTTCAAATCTGTGCTTTGGAAGCTAAGGGGTTAGTAATTGAAAAGGTCCGAACGATTGGGAATTTCTTTGATGTATTCCCGAGAAGAACTTAGGGTTTGCCTCCGGATCGAGAAGTCGAGTCGGTATAGACTTGCTACAGGCGGCTTTGTGTCCATAGCACCATACCGAATGGCACCAAAGGAATTGGTGGAGCTAAAGGCTCAAATTCGGGAGCTCTTGGATAGAGGGTTTATACGACCAAGTATATCTCCGTGGGGAGCACTGTGTTGTTTGTCAAGAAGAAGGGCGGTTCTATGCGGGTGTGCATCGACTCACCGTCGTTGAATAAGTTAACGATCAAGAACAAGTATCCGTTGCCTCGGATTGACGACTTGTTTGATCAAGCGAAGGGTGCCTCGGTGTTTTTGAAGATAGACCTTAGGTCGGGTTATCACCAATTAAGGGTGAAGGAGGTCGATGTTCACAAAGCGGCATTCCAAACTCGGTATGGGCATTTCGAGTTCTTGGTGATGCCATTGGGTTGACTAATGCGCCGGCGGCATTCATGGACTTGATGAATAGAGTATTCCAGAAGACTTGGACCGATTCGTCGTGGTGTTCATAGACGACATATTGGTTTACTCAAAGACGAAGAAGAGCATGACAAGCATTTACGGATAGTTACGCAAGTATTGAGGAAGCGAGTTATATGCCAAATTCGGTAAGTGTGAATTTTGGCTTAGGGAGGTGGCTTTCTTAGGTCATGTAGTATCGGTGAAGGAATTAGGGTAGACCCTCGCAAGATTGAAGCGATGATGGAGTGGAAACCACCTGGGACGGTGGGTGAAATCACGAAGTTTTTACGGGTTTAGCAGGATACTATCGGAGATTCGTGGAAGGATTCTCTCTAATAGCAGCGCCGTTAACTAAGTTGCTAAGGAAAGGTGTCCCGTTTGTATGGACGGAAAAGCAGCAGGAAAGCTTTGATAAGTTAAGGAAGATTTTGACGGAAGCTCCGGTTTTGGTACAGCCTGAAGCAGGAAAGTTATTCACAGTTTATTGTGATGCATCTCACACCGGTTTGGGATGTGTGTTGATGCAGGATGGGAAGGTAGTAGCCTATGCATCCCGTCAGTTAAGATCGCATGAGGTTAACTACCCAACGCACGACTTAGAGTTAGCAGCGGTCGTCTTCGCTCTGAAGATATGGAGACATTACCTGTATGGAGAGAAGTCGATGGTCTACACGGATCACAAAAGCTTGAGGTATCTTACGACTCGAAGGATCTCGAATCGAGACAGCGTCGATGGATTGAACTACTAAAGGACTATGATTGTTCAATCGAGTACCATCAGGAAAGGCTAATGTGGTAGCCGACGCATTGAGCCGGAAGCGATAACGGACTTAAGAGCAATGTTAAGCTCGGTTAAGTCTCGTATGATGATGGGAGTCTTTTGGCGAACTTCAAGTTAAGCCGACATGGATTGAGGAGATTAAAGAAAAGCGGTTAGTGGATGAAGGCTTGAGCTCTAAGAGGGTACAAGTTCAAGACGGTGGTTTGGAAGGGTACTGATCTGTCTAGTGAAGGAGTGCTTTGTTTTCAAGGGCGAGTATGTATGCCAAAAGATCCGAATTAAGGCGAGAAAAATTCTCCAAGATGCACATAGCAGCCCATACGCTATGCATCCTGGGGAAGCAAGATGTATGGAGATTTGCGGAAAGCATTCTCAGTGGCACAGGTTGAAGCGTGAGATAACGGAGTTCGTAGGGAAGTGTCGGCGTGTCGGCAGGTTAAGGTGAACATCGGTCACCATCGGGACTACTTCAACCAATAAAGATCCTCAATGGAAATGGGAGAGAATCACCATGGATTTTGTTAGTGGGCTACCCCTTACGCCCACCAAGAAGGATGCGATGCACGGGTAATTGTGGATCGCCTAACTAAATCAGCTCACTTCATGCCGGTGAGAATGGATTACTCTCTCGAAGCTAGCAAAGGCGTATGTGGGTGAAATAGTGAGGTTGCATGGCGTGCGATGTCGATTATCTCGGATAGGGATCCCGATTCACGTCAAGGTTTTGGAAAGCGTTGCATCAAGCTTTAGGTACGGTTAGATTTCAATGCGGCTTTCCATCCACGATCGACTGAATGATCGGAAAGGGTGATACTGATTTTAGAAGACATGTTAAGAGGTTTGTGTCTTGGATTTTAGTGGTAGTTGGGAGGAGTACCTACCACTAGCGGAATTCGCCTATAACAATAGTTATCAAGCGAGTATTCAAATGGCTCCATACGAGGCTCTATATGGACGAAAGTGTCGTACTCCTACATGTTGGACGGAGTTGGGAGAAAGACAAGTTACGGGTCCAGAATTGGTAACCGAGATGGAAGACAAAGTCAAGGTGATTCGGTCTCGTCTCAAGGAAGCATCGGATAGGCGAAGTCTTATGCCGATCTCAAAGCGTAAGGAAGTGGAGTATCTTTGTGGGAGACAAAGTCTTTACGAAAGTGTCGCCTTGGAAAAAGGTGTTGAGGTTTTGACGGAAAGGGAAGTTAAGCCCAAGGTTCATCGGGCCATATCTTTGTTGTGAAGCGAGTAGGACCCAGTGGCTTATCGGCTAGAGCTGCCGGCAGGCCGAGTCGATTCATGGCGTATTCCATGTATCAATCTTTGAGGCGGTATCGGTCGGATCCTTCGCGACGTTGTGCCGATGAGAGAGATCGAGGTGAACACGGATTTATCTTTTGAGGAAGAACCAGTTCAGATTGTAGATCGAGATGTGAAAGTTCTACGAAGGAAGGCGGTGCCTTTAGTAAAAGTGTTATGGCGGAACCACGGAGTGGAAGAAGCTACGTGGGAGCCCGAGGATGTGATGCGGCGGCAATACCCCACCTCTTCTAATCGGGTAATTTCGAGGTCGAAATTATTTTTAAAGGGGTAGAAGCGTAACATCCTAAAATTGAGGCTATTTGAGGTTGAATTATTATTATTATTTTTATATGTGTTTGAATTGTTGTGATGTTATTTATGGAATAATAAGGCCTAATTAGGGGTCTCGAGTAGGCTCGGAATAGGAGGAAATTTAATTTGGTAAGCTTTAAGGTAGGGAGCCTTAGTAGGAAGGGGTTACAAGAATAAATGGAGGATTATCGACACTAAAAGGCCTTGGAAAAGTGGCAAAGGAAGGCCACTTGGGAGCTGGAAGTGACGCCACAATGAGCAAGGGAGAGCACAGTGTTCGAGTCATGAAAATCCTCTTTTGCTCTTTGAATGGGACGGCATAGGGGAGAGATTTTCTCTCTTTAAACTCTTTTTTTAATAAGGATTTAACTAGATATTATGGGAATAATCTAAAAAGGTGGCAAGAGAAAAAGTAGGCATGTGTTAATTCAAATTCTTTTGAATTATTTCAAATTAGTGGCCAAGAGAGAAACAAGGAGTTGGTAGAAATTTGAACTCCTCATGAGAGGAGTGGGACGGCAAGTATAGGGGAGGATAGTGCCGAATTTTCTTAAGTCTTTTCTTTCTAATTTTCGGCTAGTCTTCATCTCTTTGTTTTTTTCATTCTCTCCCAAACCGAAAACACCATTGCCATCTACCTCTCTTATTCTTTTTGACCCTTAATTGAAACACCTATTCTCTTTCCCTCTCTTTTTCTTTTCTTTCTTCTCAAAACCGAATCCCTATCTCCCTTTTCTCACTATTTTCTTTCCACTTTAGCCGAATTCTTTTCTCCTTATTTTGTGAAGTCTTGGCCGAATATCAAGCAAGGGTAATCCCTTTTTAGTTTTTCCAATCGGTCATAGAAGAAAGTAAGTATGCCGAAACTCTTCTCCCACATTCTTTTCTCTATCGACTATCAACAAGGGTAAGAGCCGATTTCGGCATTAGATTGCAAGTATGAATCATCTGATTCGGAATCGGTTGTTGTAGGACCTTCGAGGTGTTGATCTAGTGAAGCCGTCACCTTCGAGCAATTGGTTGGTAAGTCGTGGAAAGGATGTGTTATTAGTTCAATCTCTTTAGTATTATAAGCCGAAGGCTATTAAGTGGCTACTAATGGTTGCCGATTGTAGGGTGGAAACAGAGGTGTAAAAAGTGTACTAAGATTAGCACCGAAGGTATTAGGTAAGGTTTTTGGGTTCAATAATTAACCCTTTGGATATGGTGGTTTGGCCGAATGGACAAAGGACACTAAACCTTTGAGTTTGGCGAATATAGGGACAAGAGAGCGAGGAGGTGGCGATTGGCTCTTTGGGATTTGGAGTTAGCATTTAAATCAGGTGTGTACATACACACTTATAATAGTTAATAAAGTGTATTAAGTGTATGTTATGTGTAAATCTGCTCTATGTAGATATGGCAGTAGTGCCTTAATGGTACAAGCAAGGATCCTGGTAAGTCTCTATTTGTATGAGATTGATAATAATGCTTTTGGGAAGCATGGATTATTTGATACATGTGATATATGTATGTCCTGTTGTTAAGCGCTTGACATGGGTTGATGAGAGGAGGGGCGGTGATATCGTCGACGCGAGCACCGGTGCTTTGGTAGCACATTGTGACTATATGTCACGGAGGTTTGGCACCTCATAGCGACTTGTCCACGTGGTTAACACCACCGTGGGTTGGCCCCACTTGAGATATGGGATAAATGCGCGGTGATTTGGTATCACACGATGGGTTGGCCCCATCACCCGATTTGTGTCTACGGACACGGTGCTTTGGTAGCACATTGTGACTATATGTCACGGTGGTTTGGCACCACCCGGTGTTTTGGTAACACATCGTGACTACGGTCACAGTGGTTTGGTACCACATGGGGTAGACAAAGGTGTTTGGTTGGCTAGGTTGGGTACACGATACTCTGCATAATTAATCGTTATATGTTGTGTATGAAACGTTGTATTAACCGGGGAAGGGTTACATATCGAGTCTTGGTGACTCACCTTCTCCTTTAACATTTTTTGGTGACTCGTAGATGGCGGTGGAGGAGCCAGGTTGGACTCGAGGTGGCCATGCAAATGGATTTAACTTTATAGAACTTTATATTTGCTTATTTTTACTTTGGTTGTAATAAGGCCTCCATAAACTATATTTGTGTTATTTTCTTTTATGTTGGATACTTGCTTAGACTATAATATTAAATTGAATTAAATCACATGTTTTCTTAAGTAACACGAAAAAGTTTATTCGTGCCGTAGCACACATGAAACTGGTATAACAAAGCGGACTTAATTAAAATTCCAATTTTAGATCTCGGTGTAGCTTTGACAAGACAACCAAAACGGGAGTTTTCAATGGAAATTAAATGTTTTTGAAATGGTGTTCACAAGTTTTTACTCCGTAACAAATCAAATTCGGTCGTAGTGTTTGGGCCGGGTTTGGGTTGTTACATGTTATATGCGCTTATTTTCTAGTGTAAGTATGCTTGTGATGATAGTAGGGTGGAATGTGATTTGTCTATGCATAGTTTATTATATTATGGATGGAAATGTTTGATAAATAGTTGATCTTAGTTATATGATTCGAATGGTAAGGTTGGCTATGTTTTATGAAAAAAAATTGGATTAATAATTTAATTGATGTAATATGTGATAATATTAAGCCAAAAGAATTTGTTAGCCGAATGAAGTGTTAAATAAATTAAGAAAATGAATCATGAATCAATATTTGTGGATCATTCATTTTGGTATATGACATATTCGGCTAGGTGTTGAAACCTTATGTTATGTATTTTAGATTGACATATTTGCATATGGTAAAAATATGTGCTTGTATATTTAGTTTAAGTTTAGATGTTTCGGACTAGGAAAGACATATTTTGTATAGTTGGGTACGATTATATTATTATAGATGCTTTGATCTATGTTTTGTATGGTTGTATGAGCAATTGGTATATTTTTAACATGGTTAAATGATATCTTATTCAAAAAAATATATATATATACGTATGTCTAGTTTTAGTATCTGACAATTTACTTTAGTAGTTTATAAATGAGTATGAGCATGTTTGAATATTGAATCTTAATTGTCCTCATGAAATGCAACCTTTTGGATTTTATAAAAAAAAAAATTTAGATAAGAATTGGCTAATGGAACTAAAATAAATTCGAGATGGCTTGAGCATACTATAACAATGTATTATTATTCACAACGCTTTCGGTTTTAACTATATGAGCAGTAAATATTTGTTATGTCTTGTGCTATGTTCGGTAATGCCCTATTATCCCTAATCTGGCGACGGATACGAGTTTAGGGTGTTACACGCAGCATCGCTTGGGACAAAGCATCGTCCCCTCCAATTCTGTCCCGAGACCCTGCCTCCGCTACTAGTGATGCTGGCATTTCGTCTTCCGGCACACGTCCTGATTTTGAGGATCCAGCCTAAGCACCCCGGCCTCTACCACGGCCGCGTACACCACGTCCACGTCCTCTGGTGCTCATGTTCGCTAGATCAAATTAATCTGATTAAAAATTTTATGAATTAGAATATCATTTCAATGTTTATTAACAATGTTTTATGCAAAGTGAGTATAGTAGTTGTTTTCGCAAATCGAATTTCCTAATATCTCAGTCTCTAAAGTCTTAACTCTTATAGCTAGCAGTCATAAAACACTAATTCTAATAATTCCTTCTAAAATCATTTCATAATATCAAACAAAGTCAGGAGACTTACGGATTTGGTGCCGGAGACTCGGGTGCCATACTTCTAAAAAGACATATTTTCCTAAACCATATTTTAAACCAATTTTGGAAAAAGTTTTTGAACCCATTTCACAGCTGAGTTTTGCAACTGGGCTCTGATACCACAAAATGTAACACCTCAAACCCGGCCTAGACGCTACGACCGGATCTGGCATGTCACATGGAAAGGTTGTTAAAGAAACTTCGCGATCGTTTAAAAATTTCAAATTTTGTTTCCATTTTGAAAATCAGGTTTGTTTTAAAGGTTTTCTTACAAACTGTTATAAATATTACTAAGACCGAAAATTTGTTTTATAACACCAAAAATCAGGTTCCGTGGTTTTCGAAAATGTGCCATTTTGAAACAATTGTTGTAATTTTGAGAAAATCCCGAATTTATTTATCTATAGTTTGTAAACCGTTCATTAGTATTTTGGAAAAACAGTTATTTACGTTTTTAGGGAAAACCCCGCATTGATCATTTCATAATAGGTACTAACCGCATTAAAACAATAACCAAAATAAAATCCCAGTGGCCTTATTACAAAACATAATCCCAAATTAAAATAGAATTTAAAGTAAAGTAAAATGGAATTTACTAAACAACGATGTATGGCCACCATAGAGTCCGTCTCGGCTCCAAATCCTCAAAGCTAGGGATTACCTACAAAATTAAGCAGAGGAGTGAGTTACGAGAACTCAGCGTGTAATCCCCTAAACGAACGTTAATTGGGCCCGAGCCCATTCAGATACAAATTTGGCCTTAGCCCTTATGAAATCAAACTGGGCGAAGCCCTTACGGAAACGAACTGGGCCTGAGCCCTTTTAGCATGGTAAAACAGATAAATGCATGCAATGCAACCCAGCCCAACCTAATAATCCATCCGCTACACACCACCCGTTCCAGCCAAAACACACCAGTGGGGATTTCTACAATCGACCCTCATCCGCTACACACCTCGATGGCAGTCATGCTGCTCATCGCCGAAATTGTGGCAGAGCCACCAAAATAATGTGACAGAGTCACCGAAATACACTTCCCCGATCATCAATATTCCAATCCCATGCAACATGTCATGACATAATAATTTAGTGAATGCATGAATGTACCAACATAGCAGATAATCAGAACATACGCAGTCATGCTAACACTACCCGAAAGGGTATAATCGTAATTTACACACCTGGCCCATTTCTAAACTCACCTGCTAGGGAATCTCATAGCTTACTCAATAGGGTATTTCGGCTTTTAGCCGACTAACAGAATAATACACAGCAAACGAATAAGAGTGTGAAATTACACACCTGATTACGCGAAGAACTATACACTCCTGATCGTCGTCACCTATGTCAACACATTACACAATTAACTAACAAATGGAAAATCTTTATTCCACATCTAGCCAAACGATTTACTAACACTTACCCTCACTATCACGAACAACTACGATCTGTCTATTCAGATCCGATGTCACCCCTCTTCCACAACCCGGTGGGAAATCCCGAATGGCTGATACCCTACGCTGTTTGAACTTGGGAGCAGAGACTACGAGTCCACTCCCCTTAGGCTCCCTTAACGCAACCTTCTCAGATCGACTAGCCCCCGCCTCCATGAAGAGAGTCTTGATCAGTAAAGTACTTTCAGAGAGAAACTATGGTTGGCTAACAAAAAGGCTTGGTTATGGCAGAGTAAAAAAAAAGGAGAAAGTGAAATGAAACCAAGAAGAGAACTCCTTACCTTACTTACCAACACACTTCTAAAAACTAGAAGCTAGAAGAATGATGAGAGTGTATGCCAACACTCTTCCAATTCGGCCTTAGACAAAAGAATAGAGTAAGATTTTCGGCTTCCAAAAATAGAGACAAGAAGTGAACAACACACGAATCTAGCAGAAGGGCACCGCTAACCTTAGATCAGAGATGAGTTGAACAGGAATAGGAGATTCGACACTTAACACCAATGATGAACCGAATGGAAAGATAAAATTCAGCAAACAACAGACCCTCAAGCCTCAGTCTACAAAATGTTCAGCTATTGATTAAAGAAGAGAAGAACCGATTCCAAAAGGGAAGAGTAAAGGTTCGATCAATAGAGAAAAATAAAATATAGAGAAGCAAAGAAAAAGACTTGGGGGTTTTGGCTATGGTGAAACTCAAGAGAGGAATGGTAAGAGGATAGTTCGGAAAAGAGTAGCTAGAGAGAGATGACAAGAAAAGTTTTGGCTCACTGTTGTTTAGGTGACAAACAAAGAAAATGCATGAGTAAAAAATCACATTCAAGAGAGTTCGGCTTGTGGTGAAGAAGAAAAAGTAGAAAAGAAAGAAAAAGAAGAGAAGGATAAAAAGGTTGAGGTTTCGGCTATAATGGTCAAGAGAGAAAAATGAGAACAATGAGAATAGCCACTCAAGATTTTGGTAAAGAAAAAGAAAGCAATATTTTCCCCAAAATGCTAAGACCAAAAATGCACACTAGCCACTCTTGAAAGAAAACGGCACACTCACACCAACCAAAACCGAAAATGCTCCAAAAGACACTTCTCTCTTTTTCCTCTTTTGATCGAATTTACTCCCCCCACACACTTCCCATTTTCGGCCAACTCCTTCCACACACCAAATCCCTTGATTCTCTCCTCCACTCACTCTTCATCCACAATTTCATATGGTTGACCAATTCAAACTCCCCAAACTCCTCTCCTCCATCCATTCAAACCCGTTTGACCCATTCAACTCCTCCTTGGTAGAGTCCCAGTCGAAAGCCACCTCTTCTCCACCTTGAGCACAAAAATAAAGCTCAATGATGCAGCAGATGGGATTCGAACTCCTCCCCTTTTGCTCTACTAGTGACGCCACATCCACCCCACCTTGTGCTCAATTGTGCTAGCAATTTACCAACATTTTCTCTTAACCCTTACCGCCAATAGCCTTCCCCCCTTAAGTGCCCAAAAAGTAAATTTTCACCAAAGCTCTGGCTCAAACTCGAGCCTTCCCAGGACCCTCGAACACACCTAAATGACAAGCTAAGCGAGCTAAATGCATGCCATAACAAAAAAATGCCAGACCCCTAATTTAAGGATGTTACAGGATCGGTACCTATGGAGCATCGAAACATGGAATACGTTGTGAATCTTTTCTAACTCAGGTGGCAACAGCAGTCTATAAGCAGCCGGCCCGATACGCTCTATAATTTCATACGGTTCAATAAATCTCGGACTCAATTTGCCTTTACGACCGAATCTGAGTATTTTTTTCCACGGTGATACCTTCAAAAAGACTTTATCTCCAATCTAAAACTCTATATCTTTTCTTTTCAAGTCTGCATACGATTTCTAACGATCTGATGCTGTTATCAGACTATCGCGAATCACTTTCACTTTCTGTTCAGTCTCTTTGATCAAATCAACCCCGTGTATCTTATTTTCACTGAGCTCAGTCCAATATAATGGTGTACGACATTTACGACCGTACAAAGCCTCGTAAGGTGCCATTTTGATACTAGATTGAAAGCTATTATTATAAGCAAATTCAATCAAAGGTAAGTATCGTTCCCATGTACCTTTGAACTCGAGAATGCAACATCTCAACATATCCTCAAGTATTTGAATGATTCGTTCGGACTGACCATCTGTTTGCGGATGGAAAGCTGTGCTAAAGTGTAGTTTCGTACCTAAAGCATCTTGCAATTTCTTCCAAAACCGCAATGTGAACCTCGGATCTCGATCCGAAACAATAGAAATAGGCACTCCATGCAATCTGACAATCTGAGAAACATAAAATTTAGCGAGTTTATCAAGCGAATAATCTGTGCGAACCGGAACAAAGTGAGCCGATTTAGTCAATCTATCCACAATAACTCAGATTTCATCTTTCTTGCTCAGTGTCAATGGTAAACCAGATACAAAGTCCATCGTGACTCTGTCCCATTTCCACTCGGGTATCATAATCGGCTGAAGTAACCCAGAAGGTACCTGATGCTCGGCTTTTACTTGTTGACAGACTAAACATTTCGAAACAAAGTTAGATATGTCTCGTTTCATACCAGGCCACCAATAAAATTGTTTCAAATCATTATATATTTTTGTACTACCTGGGTGAACAGATAACCGACTGCTATGAGCTTCATTCAAAATCATCTGAATCAACATTAAATTTCTCGGAACACATTTTCAGTTTCTGAACCTCAAACAACCATTTTTATCAACTCGAAACTCGGATTCAACATTCGATTCACATTGAGCTCGCTTTGCTAACAAATCATTATCAACTTTCTGAGAATCACAAATTTGTTGAACAAACAATGGTCTTGCTTTTAATTTAGCTATTATCGAACCATCGTCAGATATAACCATATGCGTATTCATTGCACGCAAAGCAAATAATGATTTTCGACTTAAAGCATCAGCAACAACATTAGCTTTTCCTGGATGATAGTCAATCACAAGTATGTAATCTTTTAACAAATCTAACCATCGACGTTGTCTCAAATTCAGATCTTTCTGAGTCATCAAATACTTCAGGCTTTTATGATCAGAACAAACATGACATTTATCTCCGAACAAATAGTGACGCCATATCTTCAATGCAAACACAATAGCTACCAATTCCAAATCGTGTATCGGGTAGTTCTTTTAAATGCGGCTTTAAGCGTCTCGAGGCATAAGCTATGACTTTGCCTTCCTGCATCAAAAGCGCAACCCGGACCACTCAAAGATGCATCACTATAAATGACAAATTCTTTACCCGATTCTCAATTTGAACTAACACTCGGAGGAGCTTGGCCAAAAGAGCTTTCAACCGATCAAAACTTTTTGGCACTTTTCTGACCACTCAAACTTAACATCTTTCTGTAACAACTTCGTCATCGGTGTTGCAATCATAGAGAAACCTTTCACGAACCATCTATAGTAACCAGCAAGTCCCAGAAAACTCCAAACTTCAGAGACATTTCTCAGAGGTCTCCAATCAAGTATAGCTAAAATTTTACTCGGATCAACCCGAATACCCGATGCTGATACAACATGGCCCAGAAAACTGACTTTGCGTAACCAGAACTCACATTTACTGAAATTTGCATACAACTGTTTATCTCGCAAAGTCTGTAACACAAGTCTCAGATGTTCGGCATGTTCGATTTCATCACGAGAGTAGGTCAAAATGTCATCTATGAATACTACCACATAACGATCTAGATACTGTATGAAGATCCGATTCATCAAATCCATGAAAACATCAGGTGCATTAGTAAGTCCAAAAGGCATAACCAGAAACTCATAGTGTCCGTACCTCGTTCGGAAAGCAGTCTTTGGCACATCAGAGTCTTTAACTCGCAACTGATAGTAGCCTGATCTCAAATCTATTTTTGAAAATACTGTAACCCCTTTCAACTGATCAAATAGATAGTCAATTCATGGCAATGGATACTTATTCTTTATAGTCACCTTATTGAGCTGTCTGTAGTCGATACGCATTCTCATAGTTCCCTCTTTCTTTTTAACAAATAAAACTGGTGCGCCCCAGGGAGAGAAACTCAGTCGCGCAAAACCTCATCTGTCAACTCTTGCAACTGAGCTTTCAATTCTTTTAATTCTGTAGGTGCCATTTTATACGGAGCTATCGATATCGGAGTCATCCCTGGCACTAATTCATTACCAAATTCAACTTCTCGAATAGGTGGCAAACCCGGTAATTCTTCAGGAAACACATCCGGATACTCGCACACAACAGGTACTGATTCAATCTTTCTTTCGGTTACTTTACTATCAAGCACATATGCAAAGTAAGCTTCGCAACCTTTTCTTACGTATTTCTGAGCTAACATCAAAGATATCACTGCTGGTAAACCATTCAGATCATTAGATTCAATCAGAATAATCTCACCATTCTCGACCATCGTAAATCAATAGTCTTACATTTGCGTTCACAATAGCATCATGCAGAGTTAACCAATCCATACCCAGAATTATATCAAACTCGTCGAATGGCAACAACATCAAATCAGCCAGAAAACATGGATCTCGAATCATCAACGGACAATTCTTGCACACTTTATCAACCAAAACACATCGGCCTAAGGGTTTTGATACTTTAATCACAAACTCAGTAGACTCTACAGGCAAAGTCTTACTGAATACTAAAGTCTCACACACATAAGAATGAGTTGAAACAGGATCAATCAATGCAACAACACTAGTATCATAGAGAGCAAAAATACCAGTAATAACATCCGAGGATGAGGCCTCCTCGCGTGTGCGAATAGCATAGGCTCTGGCAGGTGCACGAGCCTCGGATCTAACAGCTGTATCTTTGGTCCCTCTCTGACTGCCACTCACATTACCCGTATTTCTGGGTGGTCTACCTCGAGCTGCAGTGTTACCGAATCTCGTATTCTGTACTGAATTTTGCTCCTCTAACTCTAGGCACTCACGAATGAAATGATCCATCGATCCACATTTAAAACAGGTCCGATCATGCAATCTACAACTGTCGAGATGTCGTTTACCACAATGTTCACACTCAGGTTGATTTGATCTGACATTACCCAAAATAGCTACTGAGGTAGCTCTCGAGCTCACAGGTGGTCTATCCCGATCACGTCTAGAATAACCCACAGTAGTCTTTGAACGACTAGCATCATCTCAGAACTTCTTTGATGTCAACTGGAATGACTTACTGAATGGTCTCTTACGTAAATCTCTAGCTTCAGAGTCAGTTTTTCTTTTCTCTTTCCCAAGCTCTTTGGCTTTGCAAGCTCGCTCAATAAGTACCACGAACTCTTTTATCTCAAGTATGCCAACTAACAATTTAATGTCTTCGTTCAGCCCATCTTTAAATCTTTTACACATTATAGCTTCGGTCGAAACACACTCTCGGGCATACCGACTGAGTCTCACAAATTTCCGCTGTTACTCTGTCATTGTCATCCGACCCTGTTTCAATTCAAGAAATTATTTTTGTTTCTGGTCGATAAATCTCTGGCTGATGTATTTCTTACAAAACTCAGTTTGAAAGAATTCCCAGGTCACTCGTTCTTTTGAAACCACCGATACTAGTGTATTCCACCAGTGATATGCAGTGTCTCGTAGTAAAGATATGGCACATTTTAAGCACTCATCAGGGGTGCAAGATAACTCATCAAACACTCAAATAGTATTATCGAGCCAGAATTCAATTCGCTCAGCATCATCATCATCAGTAGCTCTGAACTCTTCGGCCCCGTGTTTTCTGATTTTATCCACAGGAGGCTTATACAATATCAACGGATCACTCACTTGAGGTATAACAGGTATTGAGGATGGATTAGTCGGGGGTGGAGGTTGTTGTGCAGCCGGATTAGTCCGAATATATTGAGTAAACCAGTCGTTCATCATTTGGTAAAAGGCTTGTCTAGCCTCTCCCTCCTACTTACTCGAAGTCGGTCGAGAATCAACTGACGCTATCCCTTGTACGGGAGCAGGCGCTATACTCTCGACATCATCAGCTATGGCTCGATCAGGATCCATTACTATACGAAAACATATTTTCAGATGTCAAAAGTCATCACTCTATCGCAGTATAAAATATGGCATGTATAGCTAGACTCACACGTGCTACGTTAGTCCTAGAATCGACTAAATCGTAGCTCTGATACCAATCAAATGTAACACTCCTAACCTGTAACTGTCGCCGAAATAGGGTTAAGAGGTATTACCGGACAAACGAAAACATTCATAGACATTTCATATCATGATTCAACAAAACAAACCAAAGTGTCCCTTAAATAGGTTTACGAGACCTTAAACATGCTTTAGAAATAGGCCGGGACTAAACCAAACACATACGAGAGTTCTCGGAAATTTTAAATATTTTTCAAAGTTACAGAGGTCACACGCCCGTGTGGGCAGGCCGTGTGCCTCCCACAGCCTTAGACATGCCCGTGTGTCTAAGACGTGTCAAAACAGGGCATACATACTGACTTGTCCACACGGTCTGAGACACGCCCGTGTGCCTCACCCGTGGTCGACACTAACTTGCACCACACGGCCAGTCATACGCCTGTGTGTCTTGCCCGTGGTCGGGTCTGACTTGTTTTGAAATGCAACCACGAAGGACACGGTCGAGCCACACGCTCGTGTGCTCAACCGTGTGGACAATTATAGGCCATTATCAAGGCCAAAATGCCACCCACACCTTGAGTCTTCCCTATAAGCACAATTATACATCCAACCAAGCTTCCAAGGCAACCAATACATACCAAATATTCATCATTCCTAACTATTCAAGAACATTTCAATCATACCATCTTATATACTATTTAGTTTAACCTATTCACAAGTATTTCTAAACATGACCCATCACAAATTTACCATTTCATTATGACATCCATCCATCAAATATATATATACTTACTTTGCATCAATAAGCTTACCATAATTTTGACCATTTCACTAGCCATCAAACCATGCCAAAACTAAGCATTCTAAGACATAACTATTCATTCATATCACAACCATTTATCTAGACTTATCACATAGCTATATACATATCACTCATTCTTTATTCATACCTAATTCTCTTGAATCAAATTATAGCAACCCACCATAGCAAATCATACTAAGCATATCACACATATATATCATAACAAAAACTCATTAAACTTAAACATCATATTTAGCCATTTTTGCATGGCTATATATTTATACATGTCCCAAAATCAAACTTTCCATCTATGCTATGCATGCCATATGCCCAAATTCATCTTAGTAAAATACTGAAAGAAACAGTCGATAGTGTGATAAGCTTTACTGACGATCCCCGAGCTCGTAACGACTCCAAAATCTATAAAACAAAGGTAAACAAAAACACACAGAGTAAGCTATTTAAGCATAGTAAGTATTAAGCAAAAACATATATAACAACAATTACATATTAACATTTTGTTTACAAGGCCGAATATGCATAATATCAAATACAAGTTATCATTTACTACTAGATCACATTTTAAACTCATATACATATAACATATGGCTGAATGTAATCAATCATATACATATATAAATTTTCACTTTTATTATTACAAACACATCAATAAGCCGAATCATTTATATGTTCAAATAGATTAACACATAATTCATGTTCACATAACCTTTTATCATTTCAAATAACCAACTTACCTTGTTTCCATATAAACAAATAACTAACACATACCTGAACCTGTAATTCAATTTCACATTCAGTCTTTACTTCACATTGCCCGTTGAACCGTTCGGAAATAAAAAGGATACGCGGATAGTCGAAAGCTCGTACAATGCCAACGTCCCAGACGTGGTCTTACATGTAATCACATATCGATGCCACTGTCCCAGACAGGGTCTTATACGAATCAAATACGATGCCAATGTCCCAGATATGGTCTTACACGTAAACACAAGTCGATGCCAACGTCCCAGACGTGGTCTTACATGATAACACATATCGGAAACCCTATGTCATGACATATGTATCCTATCTATTCCTAGGGTTCGTACGGGACTTTCGGACGTTGAATCTCGATCGAATCGAACTCGAAACATAGTTCCCTATCTCATATTCACATTCGGCCAAACACATATATATTCGAATAATTCATTACATAACATAACATATATATATATTCTCAAGTTTAACAACATTTAAATGCTTATAGACTTACCTCGGATGTTGTCGGACGGTTTAATCGACTATTCGACAACTTTCGATTTCCCCCAATCTAATTCTGTTTTCTTTCGTTCTTGATCTAAATAAATTCAAATTTAACTAATTTAATCATATATTCATTCAATTTAATCCAAAAACACACAAATGGAAAAATTACCATTTTGCCCCTGACATTTTACACTTTTTGCAATTTAGTCCCTATCGCATAAAACACAAAATACACAAAATTTCACCTCACCATAGCTAGGCCGAATATCACCTATTCCCTTACAAGTCCATACATTTCATTTATTTCGCATTTTAGTCCCTCAAAAATTTATTTTTACAATTTAGTCCAAATTACTCAAAATTATCAAAAATCCAAAGACAAAACATGTTAATTTAAAACATATCTTCCATATTCTATTATCTAACAACAAAAATCACAAACTATCATCAGTGGCAAAGCACAAAATCATCATCAATTTCAAAAATTCAAGCATGGGTCTTGAAGATAACTTAGCAACGATCTCAAAACCTACCCCTAGCCTAGCCCTAGCCTAGCCACGTTACAACCTTGTTAAAGACCTATTGATTCAAGTTTCTATTCTACCTACATTAGTGGAGAGAAATTGCCATGTTCAACATACGAAGGCATAAGTTAAACTTAATTATTACAGCTTAATCTTGAACAAGGGAATAAAATCAAATTGGTAAGGATTAACATGTCTTTATTAGGAAGCATTTAGTCTAATTTTTTCTATCATAAGAATGATTGAGATTAATTTGAATGATATGTATACATAAGTAGCATAAATATCAAACTTTTTGTTCTTGAGCATAAGTATACCAAATTCATGATTGTTGGGAAGAATGTTGTTCTGAAGGAGTTTTCAAAGGTGTTTTCGAGAAGTTCTTTTCAAAATTTGTGTATTACTCGGGACGAGCAATGAATTAAGTTTGGGGGTGTGGAAACACAAAAATATACACACTTTTCATGCCCTTTTTAACTCGAATTCATGCAAGTTCGATAAAATTCTTGTCTAAAAATATATAATTATTATAAAATAATTAGTTTGTACTTAAATTATTAACTTAATTAATTTTGATTAATTTTGGTTATTTTCGATAGATTTTCACAAAGGGCGAAAAATGGCTTGGCAGATACTACTAGAAGCGCAAAACCGAGAAACAATTTTGAGCATCAAGGCGAATTAATTTTTCAGGCTAAGACGGTCCAAATTATGTGTATTAATTCAATATATAATTTTAATTTATATCCAATTTAATTTGGGTTAAATAAATTATTATTAATTAATTATAAAAAGTGGCCCAGTTGAGCTGAACTGAGAAAACTAAACTTACCGAGTACTGGGCAGCCCAAACCCGTCCCACATGCTGACCCAAACAGCTTGCTTGGCTGATTAATTAGCTTGCAAAATGGTCCTTGAAGACATTTTCAAATTGCAAACAAACCCCTCCAGTATTTGTGCCTTTCTAGATTTGCCCCTACCTTAATATAGTAAGTTTGAAAACTTCAAACTTGCCCCATGTGTGGCTGGCCAAGGGAGGGCTCTTTCGCTGCTGATTTTGGATATTTTTAGCAAACCCCTCAACCTATAAAAACCCCCCTTGGCTGCTCATTTGAAACACACCTCAACTTTCTCATCTCTTCTCTTCTCTCTCAATTTTCTCTCTTCATTTCCCATCCATTTTTCTTTATCCGCTTGCCGATTTCACCTCTTAAAAAAGAGTCATTCATCCACCATTTGGAGCAACATTAAAGTGTTCATAGCAGCCTCTGTTCGACAAGAACAAGCAGAGAAGGAAGAGTGGAGCAAACCAGTCAAGCCACGGAGAAACACCAGATTTGATTCTTGTTCCCTATCCTTTTAATTTTTGTTGTTGTTATGATGAACATGTGTATGAATATTTATGATGTTGAAATGTTTAATTTAATTGATATGGCTTAAATTTAATTCGTGTTAGGTTGATTGCATTTCGTCTACTTAATTTATTAAAATTGTGTTTGTGTTGTTATAGGCCTCGGTAAGATGTTTGATTAAGTACAACCATGACTAAGTTATTCTTGCATTACAATTGTAAGGTAACTAATGAATTAATTATTTAAACGGATTGAAATTGTAATTAATTGACACGATACTTAATCAGAGCATGTTTAATCATTTAAGGTAGCTGAGGGTTAAATTAGCAACGGTATCTAGCGATACATTTGCCTTGCATAACTTGCAAGATTATTATGATTAAACTGTTTCAAGGTAGAAATACATTGTTACCTCACATAATATTTTATGTGCTTATGAGATTGAATTAATTGTTTGAATTGGCATAGAGATATGGACAAGAGATTATTTTAATTTCATAAGTATGTATGTGCATTAACATATTTGCTTATTAAAAGCTGTTTAATCGGTTGAATTGACATAAAGATATAGTCAAGAGATAAATGGATTTCGGTAGGTAATTATGTTCATAAGTTAGCAAATTACCGAGTTGTCATGAATTTATTCGTAACAACATAAACATGAGTTTAATAATTCTAAGTTAAGAAATTTAATTAATCTAACACAATTATGTCATCTTGACTAAAATCATCTTTTTGAAGTCATGCATAGGAACTTTATTTATTTTTTACTTTGTTAAAATTTTAGTTTTTAATCACCTCTTCAAATCAAAATATTTTTTCTTCACCAAAGTGTTTAAAATTGCATTCATAAATAATTCTTTTTACAGTCCCTATGGGTACAATAACTCGACATTTACTTGTCACTTTATTACTTGTTGCGATTGTGTACACTTGCACATTTTTGTCATTCCACGGACATTATAGCTCGAACGAGCATCCTGATAAAAGCCTTCTCGAGCATTCCTGTTATATAGTTCCTACAAGAATCCTGATCGGTAGTGATCCTGCATGTGTTGCGAACTATCGCAGCTCTTTGTGAGCGTCCTATTATATGATTCGATCGGTTGTGATCCAGCATTTATTGTGGACAGAAACGCAGCTGTTCGTGAGCGTCCTGATATAGGATCTTATGGCTTCCTGAGATGGCTCGCTTGAACTCCCTATTATGATATCCGGAGCTCTCTGATAATAACTCTTCGGAGTTACCTGTTAAGCTCAATGAGCTTCCTGATTAAAACTCTTATGAGTTTCCTGTTTAGCCCGGATAAGCTTCCTGTTACATGACTCATATGAGCATCCTGTTATATGGCTCAAGAAAGTGTTTCCTGATTATGTGCCCTAATTGGGTATCCCTGGATATGAATTAACGGATTTCAGTTTTGGTACACTAAAGTGTACTACATGAGTGTATCCATCGATATTTCAAATAAATTCAACGGGTAAAGTTCTGACATGGCTAAACTGAACTTGAAATGATTTGTCATGGAAATGTACATGTAATATGAAATACTGATATGAAAAGCATATGTATATGAAAGTCATTAAATGATGAGCTCATCCATATTCTTGGTATTATGTGAATTACTTGACTAACATGATTGGTGAAGTCGTGTTTTAGGCTATTATCCAAATTTCTTGGATGCATTTTTGTATGCTTATATTAAATGTAAATAGGCGGTAAGTTAAATTTCTGTTATACAAACTTACTAAGCATTTGAAATGCTTACTCTGTTTTATTTTCCTCTGTTTTATAGTGCTCGGAAGCTCATAAAGGCTGGAGATCGATCGGAGCATCATCACACTATCCTTCAGCTTGTTTTGGTATAAATAGAAAACTTATTTTGATATAATGGCATGTATTGGCTAATTTGGCTAGTGTTGGCATATAATGGTTGTTTGTAATCTAGCCATTTGAATGGCTAATGATAGTATGTTTAATGAATATATATATATGAGGTTATAATATGGTTAATACATGTGAGCTTGGTATGGTTTGATTGAATTATGGTAAGCATATATCTATTACAAAGGTAAGTTTGAAAACATGTGATGATATATCTTATAAAATGTTAATATTGGTTTGGTTTTAATGTCTTAAATTGGTTGGTATATGTATGTATGTATTGGTGTAGGTTAAAGGAAAAATTTGGGTGAAAAATAAGGCTAGAAAATGATCTTATTTTATCCACACGGCCATGCGCATGGACGTATGGTTTGGCCGTGTGTCCCCTGCATCTTAAAATTGGAGAAACAGAATGCTCAGAATTGAGCACACGGGTAGAGACACAGGCGTGTGTCTTAGCTGTGTGAGACACACGACCTAGTATATGGATGTGTGTTCTAGCCGTCTAACCCCTGCATCTAATTTTCAAAAATTAAATTGTCCACACGGTCTAGCACACGGGCGTGTGGCTGGCCGTGTGACCCAAGTCAGAGATTTACACAGGTAAGGAAATGACCGAGTGCCTCACATCGAATGCCCACACGGCCTGGGACACGGGCGTGTCGTTGGCCATGTGAGCCACACGGGTGTGTGTCCCCTGCACCTAAGAAAAATTTTGAGATTTCACGAAAAATTTTCTGTGATCCTGGTTTAGTCCTGACTCAATTCAAATACGTATTTAGGGCCTCGAGGACCCATATAAGGGATATTATGATTGATTGTGATTGAATTTTTGGAAATGAATAGTAAATGACATAAATTAACTGTAATTGAATTGTAAACTCTGGTAATGCTCCATAACCCTGTTCCGGCTATGGATACGGGTTATGGGTGTTACACCCAGTGTTTCTGTAACACCCCTCACCCATTTTCAATGCCGGAATAGGGTTACGGAATATTACAGGACTTACAAAACAATTAAACATCCATTTAGCATACATTTTCTCAATTCAAGCATTCATCATTCAATCTCAATCAATTTGTCCCTTATACGGGCCTAAGAGGCCCTAAACATGCTCTGAGAGTGGTTCGGGACAAAACCGATAACTTAAGAAACTTTCACGAAACTTTGAAAAGTTTTCTCAAAACAGGGGACACACGCCCGTGTCACAAGCCGTGTGGACATTTGAAATGGAAGCACATGGCCATGTCCCAGCCCGTGTCCGACCCTGTGTAACTCTCTGACTTGGGTCACATGGCTAACACACACACCCGTGTGCCCTAAAAATGGCCATACACGTCCGTGTGCTAGGCCATGTGCAAGGTCGTGCCAATCTTATAGGGTATACTGACTTATGCCACACGGCCAAGTCACACGCCCGCGTGTGAGGCCGTGTGGAGCATACTGACTTGTTTTCAAATTCAACACCAGGGTACACACGGCCGTGTAACATGACCATGTGTTACACACGGCTGAGACACACGCCCTGCCCATGTGGAAAAAAATAGGCTATTTACAAAGACATTTTGCCACCCATTTTGCATATACCTATACAAGCTCAAATGGTGCCATTTCAAGACATAAATATGCAGCCAAATATCATCAACCAATGTACAAATCATACTATATCTATTTCAACCATTTCAATACTCAATTCAATACCATTTCATTATCAACAAAACAAGTCACAAATAAGCCACAATTTACCATCTATTTACATACCTATACAATTCAATTAACTCGACCATTCCAAACATGCATTATCATTCACCCATTCATAAGCACATAGCTTCCCAAATTATCAACTTCAATCACACAATATAGGTCAATCACCAAACTCAAAATAGAACCATTTGTATATTTATAAATATCATTAAATTTATCATCACAATCCAACTCAAATGGCCAAAATACATGTTCATCAAACATTCCAAAATGACTCAAGCCTATACAAGCCATATACCATATTTACACAACTTCAAAAGTACCAAAATAGATTTTTGATAGTGTGATGAAGTCTTTGACAATCTCCGAATCCGAGCTAGCTTCGAAATACTATAAAACATGGAAAAATAAACAAAGTAAGCTATAAAGCTTAGTAAGTTCGTATGTAAATATGAAATAATCTCATCATTCATTAACATTTCTAAATAGATAACATAAATTGCATTAAAGCATCAATCACTAAGTTAACATAAAGTTCTCAACTTCCATTAGCTCGTTATTCGAATAGTTTTTCCGTACATACCTGTACTGATACTTATCTATTCCTCACCATTTCACTTATCAAATCACTCCGAGTTTATAAATACTTACGGTACGAGTACATTGATTTTCTGATGCCATAGTCCAACTATGGTCTTACACATACATTGCTATGGCCCTGCAGTGGTCTTACATTTACATGCCATAACCCGGTTATGGTCTTATTATCCGATTGCCATAGCCCAGCTATGGTCTTATTTGGCAGCTGATCACTGTAAATCAGAGTTTTAAAATTTATAAAAGAATGATCAAACCGGGAAACTAACTCTGACAACGATTAAAGGCAAGTGCACCTATCGAACAGTAGTATAGTTTAGGCAAGACCGGATTATCGAACCCAAAGGAACTAAAAGTACTAATACTAACTTTCTTTTTATTATTTAGCCTAAAATAAGTGAAGTTGTTTATTAATCTAAATTAGTTAACAACTAAACTAAAGACTCTAAGACAAAGAAGAATGAACTTGGAAAATAACTTGGGAAAAACTCAGTTGATTTAGACGATACCCTAGGAAGAATCCACCTAGACTTCACTTGTTATCTAACCCTGAACCATACGATTTATTCATTTAGTTTGATCCGTAAGACTCCCTAAATATATTAAACCCTCTCTCGAGGCGAATAATGTCTAACCCTAGGTTAATTAGTGGAACTCTCGTTCTCTTATAATAACCCCTAGAATAGCGAAGAAATCGATCGTGGATTCCCATATTAGGTTTCACCCTAATCCGGCAAAATCTCGTCACCCTATCTCTAGGCGTGCGATCAACTCCGCTTAATTATGTTGGATCTACTCTTGGCGTGGTCTATTCCTCCTCCACCTAAGCACATTAGATTTGGATTAAGCTCACATAATTAAGAACAAACTAAGTATTTATCATATAATTCAAATAATCAAATAACAAGATTTATCATAGGTTTCATCCTTCGGGTATCAGAAGGTTTAGTTCATAACAATAAAGGAAAACATCTCAAGAGAAAAGATAAAACAAAACATAAGAAATCCCTAAAACCCCCTGAAGGAATTGAAGAGGAGATCATCCGTCTTGAGTATAACTCTGGCTTCTTGAGATGGATCAACTGGCTATCCCTGAGTGAATCCCCACAAATCTGCCTTCTCTGGCCTAGCACGACGCCCCTAAACGATGGCTTTGGGCTCTCCCTTTCAGGTCATACTTAGGGTGTATTTATAGGCTTTTGAAATACGTTTCTTTCTCCCTAAGTATCCTTTCCCGAATGAAATTTCTCTTCTCCACGGCAGAGGCACGGCCATGGCACACGCCTGTGTAAATTGTGGACAGGCCGTGTTCAGACTTCTTTAATGAAGCACGGCTGTGTGAATCGAGGGAAGACCGTGTTCTAGATGATTAGTGAGGCACGGCCGTGTGATCTTTGGTCCAGGCCGTGTCGATTTCATGCTTTGGCCCATTTGTCCCATTTTAAGCCCGTTTTGCGTTCTTTTCATCCCCTGGAGCTTTCTTGAGTATATATCATGAAAAGAAAGGATTAAGAGCACCAAATTACATAAAATAAGGGATAATTCATCCAAAAGCATACTAAATGTGGGCCTAAAATATGTTACTATTTCGGTTTATCAAATACCCCCACACTTAAGCTTTTGCTTGTCCTCAAGCAAAATTCTCAACTTACAATTAAAACGAACTTCCTGTAATTCATAATTCCTATTGATAGTGTCTCATCAGAATTCAGAGATAATTTATACATGGATAATTCAACTCAAAGCGTCCTAAAAATTCAAACAGTATAAGTCATAGATTTTGTAGCACGAAAATATAGGTGTCTCCCCTTATCTAAATAATTACCTTTAATTTGAATTCGACAAGGATTGACATCCTCAAAAAATATTCACTCAAATCACTCAAAGTGTTTAAGGTTCAAAATTTAGGCACTCAAAAGTTAAACATGAAGAGTTAATCCAATAGGCTTGCATGAAAATCAAATCTCCACCACTGAAATATGAGATGAAACACAAATCAAAAGGTCTTTGTTAGGGTTATAACGGGGCTAGGGTTAAGGAGTGGAGAAAGGCTAAATTAGAGGGTTAGAATCGAGATTGAATTGACAAATTACCTAACTAAGAACTAATGAACTAATAATAATTACATCAATTGAAAACTAATAGTACTTAATCATACGAGCTTCTTCTTTGATATTTGGAATAAATGTATAAGCTCATTTAATCACATAACTAATAATGAATAAACTTCATTTTTTTTAAGAACAAACTAAATACATAATAAGGGATAAATTACTAAAATTCATAATTAGGCAACTAATCAAATCAAATCTCGATATAAGGGTAGTCAAAAGGAATGGTGATAACAAAAACAAAGGGGTTCTGGGTTAATATTAGTGGTTATATCAATAAAAAGGGTTGTTAGGATTAAAAGAGGTTCACTAGGGGTTAATTATGAAGGTGGGTTTTTAGTGGAGTACGTGGGTTAAATCCTAGGTGCCTTTATCATCTCTGTATATCAAATCAAAAAAATTTGGTCTCGACATGTATAATCGATGCAAGTTCTAGAATAATAGATCAATGTTGACATACTCATAATCAATAAAGTGAGCAAGAAAAAGAATTTATGCTCTATACGGCTCAAAAACTCACAAAAATTATGGGTATTTTGATGTCAACCTTGTAAATTTCAAACTTCAAAGTAATATTTAAACTTAGTTCGACAACCTAGAAATTTTTTTTAATTTCTGAAAAATAGACTTATCATGCTTGATTCTCTAGTATTCTTCAAATTTAATTATCAATGCACAATTATCAATGACTTAATCTAAAAAGTATCAATAAAAATCATAAATCATCAGAAATTTCATCCTAATTAGTAATATGAGAAAATTACTTTTAAGACAAGACTAAATTCAGGCTTTGAGTTAGGTATCTTTTTAGGTTGTTCACCCCCCACACTTGAGATGTACATTGCCCTCAATGTACAAAGATATATAATAACCTTGTAATAAAATCATCAGATATGGGGATAAGTGAAAACTTCCTGAATTTTTGGATGATTCCTTGAGAGGAGATTGTGCCTTTGGTGGTGGTGATGGGCCGTCTGGATGACGAACCTGCGCTAGATGAAGAAATTGGGAGTCTCATGCAGGATTAGCCAAGAAATCTAAAGAAACCTTAATAATATACTAATAATATAATTAAAGACAAGAAAGATAAAGAGAAGGAGACTAAGAAGAAAACTAAAATTAAAATAAAAGATGAATAGACTGGGAGGTCCTTATTGTTGGGTGTGATTTCTAAGGCTGAGGTTATGGTGGTGGTGGTGGTGTGATTCCCAAGCAGCCTTTAGAACCTAAAATCAAGAAACTAAGATAAAATAAACTAAATTAAGCATAAGAGTGTTAAAGAGAAGGAAAATAAATGAGAAGATAAAAAATAAAAGAACAGATAATTGGTCTCAAAGACCCTTGGCTTGTTGTTTGGATGAAGCTGCCGGCATGAACTGAGGTGAATCGGTCTCCTTTGAGGAGATTGGCCTTTTACGCTTCTTTGCCATGGATATGATTTTGTTGTAGCTCAAGAGTCTGAGGATTTATTAGGAAAAAGGAAAAACAAAAGGGAGAAAATAAAGAAAGGAAGAAGAAGAAGAGTAGGTAAGGAGAGAAAGGAGAGAGGCATGGTATTTAAATAGAATCTCAAGTCTGGCAATTTACCACGCCCGTGGGTTGAGGGTGTGTCGATTCACATGGCCGCATCGCACGGTCGTGTCGTAGGGTGTGTTGATTCTCTACGTTTATTTTCGAGTAGACCACGGTTGGAAGACACGGGCGTGTTCTACCCGTGGTGACAAGTCAGTAGCTCCGCATGGTTATGGGGCACGGGGGTGCCCCTTTGTCGGTGTCCGTGGTGTAGTGGTTGGATCCGTGACGTCAAAAAGTGGTTGGAATTGATTCGCACGGCCTCTGCTATGTTAGTACGGGGATTCTTATGGTCCACACAGCCATGGCCACGGTCGTGTGTGTAAGGCAGTGTGTCCTGGAATTCTGCACCCCTTGTTAGTTTATAACTAAGTGTTCAGAAAGAAAAGAAGAAAAGAAAAATAAATTTAAAGCAAAATGTGAGAATAAATTATGTTAGTGCTCGGGTTGCCTCCCGAGAAGCGCTAGCTTATAGTCTTAAGCTAGACTCTCCTCTCATTTGCATTGTTAGGGTGGTTTGAGGAGTTGGAAGTCCTTCCTCATGCTATCATTTGCGTCTTCATGAAAAAAATTAAGTCGAGATGTGTTTATAATAAAAGTACCAAAAATAGGATTACTTACCTCATGTATTCGTGTGGGAAAACACTTTGGTTACCCTAAAAGATATTTCTTTGTTTGTGCTAGGGTCCGGAGGAGATATTCGAGGATCTGCCTGATCTAACATTACCTGGTCCCCTATTTTGAAGTGGTTTGTTGTTCCTATTAGCTCTTTTGGGGGCTCCTTCGGGTTTATCTTTTGTGGTTCTGGTTCTTCATCGTGTATCCATAATTTCTCCTTGAAGTGTGTCTTCCACTCGTCTAGATCATCAAACCGAATCCTCGATCTTCATGAGTTATTTCTTGATTACTCGATGTTCTAGCCGAAGTCGAGAGCTTTGATGGTGACTGTCTCACTACCTACGCAAAGTATGAGTTCTCCTGCATCAACATCAATTTTAGTCTGGCGATTGCTAAAAAGGGTCTTCCTAAAATTAGGGGATCGAATTATCCTCATCCATGTCTAAGACAACAAAGTCTACTGGGAAAGCGAATCATCAATTTTTACAAGAACATCTTCGATAATACCCTAGGAATTCTAATGATTTTATCACTAATTGAATGCTCATCCTAGTTTGTTTGGGTTTCCCTAGACCTAATTGTTTAAACAATTTATAAGGCATGACATTTATGCTTGCCCCTAAATCAGCTAACGCATTATCAACAGTTAGTCTACCAATTAAACATGGAATTGTAAAACTCCTGGATCTTTTAGCTTTTGTGGTAGTCTATTTTGGAGAATTCTTTGAGCATTTTTGCGTTAAGTTCCACATGTGACGACTCGTCTAACTTCCGTTTGTTTGTCGAAGCTCTTTTAAAATTTCCTAGAATCGCATCCGCGAAAGAGCTTCAAGTAATGGTAAGTTAATATGTAATTTCTTTAAGAGTTTAAAAACTTACCGAATCTGTTCTTCCGTGTCGCTCTCTTCTTAATGCCTCGGGGGTAAGGTACGCGAGGTTGGTACTCCTTGATTACCGGTTTGGCTTGTCTTGTGTTACCTCAACTTTACCTTTTTCTACCTCGTTTCCTTGTGTTGACCGGGTTCGTCTACTTTTTCGCTTTCTTGAGTTGTTATGGCTTGGATTTGCTCCTTTGGATTAATTTCAAGATTACTCGGTAGACGCCCTTGCGGTCGTTCGGATAATAGCTTTGTAATTTCTCCGATCGATTGGGTAATTTCCGATTGCCTTTGTAAGTCCTCCAACTTGGTTCTCGATCGTTTTGATCGATGTTTGTTGGGTTTCGAGTATTGCTTCAGTTTTTTGGAAATGGGCTTCTGTGGATGCTATGGATTTGTTTAACGTCTCTTCAAGATTTGGCTTCTTCTCTTGCAGATAGGGCCGATTTTGAAAATTTTGAGGAGGTTGTTGCCTTTGGTTTCCCTGAGTTCCTTGTCCTCCCCACGAAAAATTTGGGTGGTTCCTCTAACCTGGATTATAATTATTACTATATGGGTTATTATTAGATCTAAAATTGTTACCTATATAGTTCATCTGTTCGCTCGCTCTGTGTCTTGGTTGGTAGGGTGGGTACTCGGGATTCGCCACAGTTCCACTTGCGTCGCCGATTGCATGATTGGATGTACCTACGAAGAACACAAACTATCAATCTTCTTATTCATCAACTCTACCTGATTTGATAGCATGGTTACTGCGTCGAGGTTGTAAACTCCGGCTGTTTTTGTTGGCCTTTCTTTTGTAACTTGCCACTGATAGTTATTCAGCGACATCACTTCAATAAACTCGTAGGCTGCCTCAGGAGTTCTATTATTCAAGGTTCCACCGTCATTTGAATCAATTAGTTGTCTCGTTGAGGGGTTTACACCGTTATAGAAAGTCTGGACTTGGAGCCACAAAGGTAAACCATGGTGCGGACACCTTCTCAAGAGATCCTTATATCTCTCCCATGCATCGTATAATGTCTCTAAATCCATCTGCACAAAAGAAGAGATATCATTACGTAATTTGGCCATTTAGGCCGGTGGGAAATATTTTAATAAAAAATTTTCGATCATTTGTTCCCATGTAGTGATTGACCCTCGAGGTAACGAGTTTAACCACTGTTTAGCTTTATTATTTAATGAAAAGGGAAATAACCGAAGTCGTATGGCATCATCAGAAACGCCTTTTATTTTAAAGGTATCACAGAACCCTAAAAAATTAGCTATATGAGCGTTTGGATCTTCGTCCTGTAAACCATCAAATTGAACAAACTGTTGAATCATTTGTATAGTGTTAGGCTTTAATTCAAAATTGTTAGCGACTATAGCGAGCCTAACAATACTAGATTAAGCTCTGTTAAATGTGGTTTAGCATAATCAAACATGGTACGAGGAGCATTATTTTCTCCCACATCTTGTGGTGGAAGATTATTTTTGTCCATCCCTTCAGTAGGATTGGATCTGTCTTCTCGCTCTCCTTGGTAATTTAGGGCTCGCCTAATTTCTCTGTGATTTCTTCGAGCGGTAGCTTCAATATCACTGTCGTATTCTAAAGGTCCTCTCGGGTTCCTTCTAGTCATAAACTAAAGGTACCTGCTAGGAAAAGAAAGAAAGAAAATTTAGCAAATTTTAAATTAAAACTAAAAATAAAAATAAATTGCAAAAAATAAAAATAATGGCTAAAGTAATAAAAATAGAGTTTTCTTAATATTTTAGTTCCCCGGCAACTACGCCAAAAACTTGATCGCTGTAAATCAGAGTTTTAAAATTTATAAAAGAATGATCGAACTTGGAAACTAACTCTGACAACGATTAAAGGCAAGTGCACCTATCGAACAGTAGTATAGTTTAGGCAAGACCAGATTATCAAACCCAAAGGAACTAAAAGTACTAATACTAACTTTCTTTTTATTATTTAGCCTAAAATAAGTGAAGTTGTTTATTAATCTAAATTAATTAACTACTAAACTAAAGACTCTAAGACAAAGAAGAATGAATTTGGAAAATAACTTGGGAAAAACTCAATTGATTTAGACGATACCCTAGGAAGAATCCACCTAGACTTCACTTGTTATCTAACCCTGAACCATACGATTTATTCACTTAGTTTGATCCGTAAGACTCCCTAACGTATATTAAACCCTCTCTCGAGGCGAATAATGTCTAACCCTAGGTTAATTAGTGGAACTCTCATTCTCTTATAATAAACCCCTAGAATAGCAGTAAATCGATCTGTGGATTCCCATATTAGGTTTCACCCTAATCCGGCAAAATCTTGTCACCCTATCTCTAGGCGTGCGATCAACTCCGCTTAATTATGTTGGATCTACTCTTAGGCAGGGTCTATTCCTCCTCCACCTAAGCACATTAGATTTGGATTAAGCTCACATAATTAAGAACAAACTAAGTATTTATCATATAATTCAAATAATCAAATAACAAGATTCATCATAGGTTTCATCCCCTTCGGGTATCCGAAGGTTTAGTTCATAACATAAAGGAAAACATCTCAAGAGAAAAGATAAAACAAAACATAAGAAATCCCTAAAACCTCCTGAAGAAATTGAAGAGGAGATCCTCCGTCTTGAGTATAACTCTGGCTTCTTGAGATGGATCAACTGGCTATCCCTGAGTGAATCCCCACAAATCTGCATTCTCTGGCCTAGCACGACACCCCTAAACGATGGCTTTGGGCTCTCCCTTTCAGGTCATACTTAGGGTGTATTTATAGGCTTTTGAAATACGTTTCTTTCTCCCTAAGTATCCTTTCCCGAATGAAATTTCTCTTCTCCACGGCAGAGGCACGGCCATGCAACACGCCCGTGTAAATCGTGGACAGGTCGTGTTCAGACTTCTTTAATGAAGCACGGCCGTGTGAATCGAGGGAAGACCGTGTTCTAGATGATCAGTGAGGCACGACCGTGTGATCTTTGGTCCAGGTCGTGTCGATTTCATGCTTTGGCCCATTTGTCCCGTTTTAAGCCCGTTTTGTGTTCTTTCCATCCCCTGGTGCTTTCCTGAGTATATATCATGAAAAGAAAGGATTAAGAGCACCAAATTACATAAAATAAGGGATAATTCATCCAAAAGCGTACTAAATGTGGGCCTAAAATATGTTACTATTTCGGTTTATCAGCAACTCGCCTTACTTAAATTATACATTTAATTCGAAATCTTCCAAATTTTACCAATAAGATAAATACAATCACAATACATCCATCAATTAAATAAATGCACATTTAAGTTCAATTATCCCTATTTTGCATTTTTCTCAAATATCACTTAACAAAACTTGTATAAACATTCAAAATCTATCATCAAACATCAAAATACATGATTATTCATCAATGAAAACTTTCAAAATCTTTAACAATTTTGCAAATTAGTCCCTGGGCTAGCTAGACTTAGCTGCAATGATCACAAAAACATAGAAATCATCAAAAACGGGACAAAACCATACCTTAATTAGTTATACAAGCTTGGCCAAACTTATCCATGGTTTCTTTATGTTAAAATCGACTATGGTTGATAAAATGAAGAATATGGATGTTATTTTACTAGTTTTAATTATCATTAATTACCAAATTACTATTATAACCTTTAAAAACTTTAATAATTACACAAAATACCAAGCCACTATCATCCACTAACATTTTAATGGGTTATTTACCACATAAGGACCTTAACTTTAAGTTTCTTTAGCTATTAGACACCTTTAGCTATTAGAACTCAAGTTTTACACTTTTCGCGATTTAGTCCTTTTTATCGAATTGACCAACCAAATGATAAAATTTCTTAACGAAATTTTCACAAAATCATTCAATCATGCTGTAAATATTAGAATAATAATAAAATAAATATTTTAACCTCATATTTGTGGTCCCAAAACCACTATTCTGATTTGACTAAAAATGGGCTGTTACAGTTTCTACCAATCATTCGAAATTATGAACTTTCATCTCCGGATGACGACTTAGAAGACCGATACAGATCGGTGGCATCCCCTCCCATTGTGCATGTAACACCCTTTACCCATGCCCAAAGTCGGGACCGGGTTTGAGGCATTACCTAACTAATCTCACTTGACATCTAAAAACGGGCTATAAAATTTCGTTTAAACCCATCACTTGCACATACTCGGGCTAAGGGGTCCTAAACATACCTCCGAGAGGAATCAGAACTATTCCGGGAACTTTTACGAACTCGAGAAACTTTTCAATAAAATAGGGGCCACACACCCGTATTGGTCTAGGGACACGCCCGTGTGCCCCTAAGACATGCCCGTGTCTTCCACCCGTGGTCGATCCTGACTAACTTCATGTAACACCCCAAACACGGCCCATGCGTTATGACCAGATTTGACATGTCACATGAGAAAAACATGTTAAATCCTTTTTATTCGTACTAAAATAGGTATTATTTTGTTATAATCAAGAAAATAAGTTTGATCTGAAATATTTGATAAAGTATTTCAAACCTCGAAGGTTGATTGATAAATCGATAATTTGAACTAGAGATCTTATAAACCATGACTTTTGAAAATATTATTGATAATTCGAGAGAAAATTTCCGAGTTAAAATATTTGTAAAAGTTTGTTATGAAATCCCTTTGTTAATCAATTTTGGAAAATCTTTATTTAAGTTTTTAGAAAAATTTCCATTTAAAACAATTCAAGCAAAATAAAAGTACGTCAAACATAAAGCAAAAGTAAAATACTCCAGAGGCCTTATTACATCATAAAAAAAACCCAAAACAGTAAAGTGAACGGAAATAGAAATCTAAAGTTCAAAATAAAACACCATTTCTGAAGTATGGCCTCCACCGAATCATCCACGGCCCAAGTTCGCATTACTGAACACTAACTGCAAGGGTTAAGGAAACGGGGTGAGTTACTAGAACTCAGTGTATAATCCTATTACCGTTGTCCACTGGGCCTGAACCCATTTAGCATTATCTTGGGCCTAAGCCCATTTACATAACAGAATATATATATGTGCAATGTATGTAACCCAACCCATCCATCCAACACACCCCCGTACCAGCCTATCACACCTCTGGGGATCAAGTCAACCCACCCCGCCAATCACACCAAATCGCAGGCAAATTGCCATTTATTATAATTTATTGTGGCCAAGCCATCGATATCATACGTAAACATTATAATAAACATTTTATTATGGCAATGCCACCAGGCTACACTTCTCTTCATCATTTTTCCCATCCCATGCAATATATGAAAATGTAGCATACATAATAAGATTTTCACATATAAATAGCAACCATTAATCAAGTAATTTATTACAATGACTCGGCCCATTTAAGGCATTCTAGCAAATCGCCCCTCTAGGGGCATTTTCGTAATTCGGCCCATAAGGGCATTTTCGTAATTCAGCCCATAAGGGCATTTTCGTAAATTTAATAATTTTAATGCTGATTTTTTCAAATCTTTCAAAATAGTATTCTTTAAGCAAATTCCTCGTTTTATGCCAATTTTTACGATTTTTAGCCGTATAATAATAACAATCTACTATTCGACATGTTACCGAACCATAATTCCACGGGATTACGGTGTGAGATTACACACCTGATTACGGTAAGTATTAAACTCTCTTGATCGTCGGCACCTATGACAACATAACACTCGATTAATCTAACGGACGAGATTTTTATTAATCCAAAACTAAACCAAGTGATCGATAATACTTACTCTCAAAATCGTGAACGACCACGATTTGTCGATTCTCACTGGATGATGGTCCACAACTCGGTGGAAAATCTCGAACCACCGATACTGCCCTTCGCTTGAACTTAGGAGTAGGAATCATAAATCCGCTCCTTTTGTGTTCTCCAATCGCTTTCCCTTTCAAATCGGTACCACTAGCCTCCATCGGATAAAATCTTAGTCAAAACGATATTACGACATATATCGATTGTCTAAGGAAAAAGGGTTCGGCTTACCACTATTTCCGTAGAATCAACAAATGAATAACAACAGGCGATTTAGTCCCTATAATAACCGATTAGACAAATCTATCATTCTGTTTTAACGGAATAAACAAATATTGAGAGATATCGAGATGAACTTTAAAGGAATCCTTTACTTTGACAATAGTAGATCCAACTTTCAGCGATTGGACTTATGACTAGAATTGAATCGTCACTGATGTAGTATTCGGCCACCCACTATAACACTACGAAAAAGTATTGATCACAACATGAGAGTGATGGAGAGAGTGATGTTTCAATAAGAAACAAAGTAGACTAACCGAATAACGATGAACACACATTTTCGGCTAGGAAGAAAAAAACTGAAATGAAAAGAGGGATATATGATCACTTACCGATTCGATTAAGAAGAGATTGTCCAACACGAAAGGAAAAGAAATGGTGAAGAAATAGGGTGGTAATGGGTTCGGCTATGGAGAGAATCGAACAAGAATGTTTGATCACAAGTTAATGTCAATTTAAGAAAAGAGAAAAAGGTTGATGAAAGGATCAAAAGAAATGGATGGAGGAAGAGTGCCTTGGTAGTTTCGGCTATCAAAAGAAAATGGGCAAAAGTAGGTTAAGGGTTACGGTAAAGCAAGGGAGAAAATTGAACAATTTTGGACTAGGAAGTTTCGGCAAAAGCAAGGGAGAAAAATGAACAATTTTTTTGGTCTTGAGTGATTCGGCAAGAAAGGAAAAAAAGTTTGGAAAAGAAACACAAAGTGTTCAAACAAAAGAAGAAAAGAAAAATACCTCTCAAGCACCAAAACTAGCAAAATGACTTGCAAAATTCGGCTCTCTCTTCCCCCTAACAAAACCGTGTGAAACTCTTGCCAAAAGGATAGATGTTGACCATAAACTTCTTTCCAAAACATCTTCCCTAAAACCGGCCAACATATCCCCCTTCTTGCTTCTTTCTTTTACTCCTTTCCATACACTCCTCCTTACCATATTTCCTTAGCCACCTTTCCATAATTAAAAAGTCCACTTTACCAAAAATACAACCATGGCCGGCACTATGGATGGATAGCACAAAAATTAATCAAAATTTTGCACTAGGTGGGATTCGAACCCCACCCCTCAAGCCCATTGTAATATCTCGGGTTAGGGGGCTGTTTGGTTGCTGCATGTTATTGCATGTGTTTAGTGTGTTGCGTGGCTATTTCTATGTTTTGGGGGCTTGGTTGTAGGCTAGGAGTATGCCTGAGTGAATGGGAGAATTTTAGTTTTTAGGCTTTTTAGGAGGAGCTGTTGGAGTGGGGTTTAAGAATTTTAATTGTTGTTTTGTTGCACAAGTAAGGAGCTAGCTTAGTGGCAAAGCATGCGCTACATGGGGAGCTTGGTGTGGCGTCATCTACAAGGAGTGGAGGTCTAGTGTTCGAGTGCAGAGTCCCCATTTTGGATTTAATTTTGGACGGCATGGGGAAGAGGTAGAAGGCAAGTTGAATTCTACCTTGGACCAAGTCATACCATTCAAACGGTTGGTGGAGAATAATTGTAGGAGGAAGACTTGGTCTTGTTGTTTGAATGTGGGGAGTGGAGTGAATGGAGGGATTTTGGCCGAATTTGTGGGGTGTTGGAGTGGGGTGTGGACGGTTTGGTAAGGGAAGTGAGGTGTGCGAAATGCACTTCTCATTTTGTGCATTTTCGGCCAAAAGCATTTGTGAAGCCAACATTTTCTTCTTTTGTCAAAAGCAACCCGAAACTTCAGAGAGTTTTCTCATTTCTTCAAACCGAATGACCAAACCCTATAGCCTTGCAAATTTGCATTTCTTTTCCTTAATTTTTGTGTGTGGCCGAATGTTCAACCCCATTTCTTCTTCTTTTGTTTAATTGTGTTAAAACCGAAACTCTCTCTTCTCCAACATTCTTTTTCCTCTTCTTGAAACATTGGTAGCAGAATCTTACTCTCCCAAAAACACTTTCTTCATCCATTTTTTTTCAAACCGAAAGTCCCCACTCTCTACTCATCGTTTTATTCTTGTCTTTTGTTCAAAGCTCAAGCCGTTTGTATTCGTTTGTTCCTTCCATTCCTCTTGGCCGAAAGTCTTCTCTCTCTTAGTAGTTCCTTGGTGGCCGAATATCGGTGAAGAGTGGATTTGGTTGGTTGTTCAATCTTTGAACAAGGTAAGTGGGGGTGGTCGAATGGCCATATTTTCCCTCTTTTGTTCTTTTTGGTTACGGTTTGGGTGAGGGCCGAATATGGTCATGTTGGAAGGGTACTAATCTCTCGTTATAGGATCCTTGGATTTTGGAAGCAAGCAAGAGGAGTTGTCATCTTCGTTAATTGACCAGGTAAGTGATGGTGAGATATTGTTCATGGGTTATTCGTTTAGTTTTGATTAAGTCTAAAAGGTTTCTAAAAGATTAACAGATTCTCTTTTGAAGGTGTAGACGATTGTTGGAAGGAGAACCTTTGTGGTTCGGGTTTGATAAGAAATCAAACCATTAGCAAGGTAAGGGTTCGATATTAACCCCTTTGGTTAATTGTTGTTGGCCGAATGTTGTAGATGCCTAACCCCTATGTTTGGCCGATATTAGGAGCAAGTCACTCGGGAGATTTAGATCGTTTCGTTGGGATTTTAGACTCGTATTACTGTGTGTGTAAACTAACACACCGATACCTAGTAATGTTATTAATAAACCTGCTTTTGCTGTTAAAAACTATACCAAGATGACGGATAATTGGATACCCAAACGGGGTATGTGTACGTATCGGGTAAGTCTAATTTATTACAAGTTCTAGTATGGATACCTTGGGTATTATGATCTATGTTATGTGTGCTATGAGATGTAATGCTAGACATGTTGGCATGATATGCATGATTTGTATGATGTGCATGATTACATGAGTATGGTATGTTGATGGGTGATATGAGTGGAGGAGCGGTGATATTTTTGTCCGACGAGCACCGGTGTTTTGGTAACACACTTTGTGACTTTGGGTCACCAGAGGTTTGGCACCTCCAGAGGTTTGGCACCTCATTGCGACTCGTCCCCGTGGTTAACACCACCAGTGGGTTGGCCCCACATGAGATATGGGATAAATCGCTAGTGATTGGGTATCACACGATGGGTTGGCCCCATCATTCGGTTATTGTGACTACGGTCACTAGTGGTTTGGTACCACATTTGTGTCTTTGGGACACCAGAGGTTGGGCACCTCATTGCGACTCGTCCCCCGTGGTTAACACCACCGTGGGTTGGCCCCACATGAGATATGGGATCGTCTGCTAGTGATTGGGTATCACACGATGGGTTGGCCCCATCATTGGATTTGTGACTTCGGTCACCAGTGCTTTGGTAGCACAAACGTGTCTTTGGGACACCAGTGGTTTGGCACCACATTGATGGATATTGTGTCTTTGGGACACCAGTGTTTTGGTAACACATTGTGACTATATGTCACGGTGGTTTGGCACCACCAGTGGTTTGGTACCACACGGGGTAGAAAAAGGAGATACGGATGGTTAGGATCGGGTTGCATTAATTATGTTGCTATGTATGATGTGTGTTAGCATGTTGTTTCATCGGGAGCGGGATTTATGCACTGAGTCATTCGACTCACCCTCTCCTTTGACATTTCGTGGTGACCCGTAGACGCGGACATGGAGCCGGGGTGGACTTGGGGTGCACATGCCATGCTTTAATAAAAGTTTTGCTCAGACTATTCACTTTGGGTACTTTAGCTTATTTATTTTTATTTGAGATTTAATTTGGATTTGTAAAAGGCCTTTAAGTTATGTTTTATGATGGTTATGTTTTAATTAGACTCTCAACCTGCTTAACAAATAACTTGGTATGAAATTTTACTAAAAATTTGGTAAGATAATGTTTTCAAAACTATAACGCAATGTGTTTTAAACTATACCATCGGGTATCTCACTATGATTTGCTATAAAGTAAACTCAAGTGATTTTCAAACCAAACTCGATATTCTACTAAGTCTAAAATGTTTCAAAAATAGCACTAAGAGACGATTGGAAATGCTAAATGAAATCAACTCGTTTTTAACTATATACTTTGGATAAGTTTTCAAAATCTAATCAAGCAAGCCTACTCCAATTTTTCCTCAAATTCACTATGTTTTCACCCCGCTTTTAAACGAAAAATCTGATCACTCAAAAACGTTTTTCCCCGTAACATACCAGATTCGGGCGTGGTGTCCTGTCCGAGTTTGGGGTGTTACACCCATACATGCAACACCACACCACTCATCTTCTAGCTTCACTTGTGCTAGCAAAATGCACACTTATTTCCATAAGCTTGGATGCTACTTACCTTCTCTCCTTAAAGTGCTTAAATACCAAAATTTTACTAAGGCCCAACTCAACCCCGAGCCTTCTTAGGACCTTAAAACCTACACAATTAATACTTTTAACTAGCCTATCGCAAGATATAATGCAACACATAAAATTCTAAATTTTAGGATGTTACAATTCTACCCCCCTTAAAGAAAATTTCGGCTTCAAAATTTACCTGATTAAAAGAGATGAGGATATTGTCGCCGAATCGCGTCCTCAGACTCCCATGTAGCTTCCTCCGATCCGTGATTACGCCATAATACTTTTACTAACGGTACCGACTTCCTTCTCAGCACCTTAACGTCCCGATCTAAAATTTGTACTGGCTCCTCTTCAAAAGACAAGTCAGGTCTTAACTCAACTTCTTCCACTGGCACTACATGCGATGGATCCGGACGATAACGCCTTAACATCGATACATGGAATACACTATGTATCTGACTTAACTCTGGAGGTAACTCAAGTTGATAAGCCACTGGTCCAACACGCAAGATGCGGTAAGGTCCGATGAACCTAGGGCTCAACTTGCCCTTCCGTCCAAATCTAAAGATCTTTTTCCAAGGTGAGACCTTCAGAAAGACCTGATCACCCACCGCGAATTCTATATCCTTACGCTTTAGGTCCGCGTATGATTTCTGTCTGTCTGAAGCTTCTTTTAACCGTGCCGGAATTACCTTAACTTTTTCCTCCGTCTCCTAGATCAAATCATGACCCAACAACTGTCGCTCCCCTAACTCAGTCCAACAAGTAGGAGTACGACACCTACGACCATACAACGCCTCGTAGGGTGCCATCTGGATCTTTGGATTGGTAGTCGTTGTTGTAAGCAAACTACGCCAGCGGTAGGAAATCTTCCCAACTACCCCAAATCGATCACACAACCTCTTAACATATCTTCTAGAATCTGGACCACTCTCTCCGACTGACCATCTGATTGCGGATGAAACGCCATGCTGAAATTTAACCTTGTACCCAAAGCTTCATGTAAAGCCTTCCAAAACTGTGATGTAAACCTAGGGTCCCTGTCCGATATAATAGACACTGGTATCCCATGTAACCTCACGATCTCTGCTACATACAACTTGGCCAACTTCTGCAATGAATAATCCGTACGAACAGGTAGGAAATGAGCAGTCTTCGTTAACCGATCCACTATTACCCATACAGAATCTTTCTTAGTAGGTGTTAAGGGTAACCCACTAACAAAGTCCATCGTTATCCTTTCCCATTTCCATAATGGAATTTTCACTGGTTGTAGCAACCCTGACGGTAATTGATGTTCCGCCTTCACCTGCTGACATGTTAAGCACTTACTCAAGAAATCAGTAACCTCCCGTTTCAACCCTTGCCACCAATACTGCTCACGGAGGTCTCGGTACATCTTATTTTCCCCGGGGTGCATAGCGTATGGACTACTATGCGCCTTACGCAGAATCATTTGCCTTAATTCCGAATCCTTGGGAATAAAAATTCTTCCGCGAAAACACAATACTCCGTCACTATTCAATTCAAAATCCCCTATCTCACCACTTTCCACTTGCTGAAGTAAAGAACCCAACCTTTCATCTAATAACTGCTTTTCCTTAATCTGACTTACCCACGCGGGCTTCACCTGAAGTTCGGCTAACAGACTACCATCTTCATAAAGGCTAAGATGAGCGAACATCGCTCTCAAATCTGATATCACCTTACGACTCAACGCATCTGCCACTACGTTAGCCTTTCCTGGATGATACTCGATTGAGAAGTCGTAAGCTTTCAATAGTTCTATCCACCTCTGCTGTCTTAAGTTCAAATCCTTCTGGGTAAGGAGGTACTTCAGACTCTTATGATCCGTATAGATAATCGACTTTCCCCCGTACAAATAGTGTCTCCAAATCTTTAGAGCAAACACCACTGCGGCTAACTCCAAATCATGAGTGGGATAGTTCACCTCATGCGGTCTTAATTGACGAGATGCATAAGCCACCACCTTTCCACCTTGCATCAACCCACATCCCAAGCCCATGTGTGACGCATCACAATAAACAATAAACTCCTTACCAGCCTCAGGTTGAATCAATCACGGGTGCTTCACGCTGAATCTTCTTCAATTTCTCAAAGCTCTCTTGCTGCTTATCTGACCACACAAACGGTACTCCCTTACGCAACAACTTAGTTAGGGGTGCAGCAATCAACGAAAACCCTTCAATGAACCGCCTGTAATATCCAGCCAACCCTAGAAAACTCCGAATTTCGGCCACTGTCTTCGGTGGTTTCCAATCCAATACAGCCTCGACTTTCCGAGGATCAACTCTAATTCCTTCGGCAGACACAACATGCCCCAAAAAGGTCAATTCCTTCAGCCAAAATTCACACTTACTGAATTTGGCATACAATTGCTTCTCCCTTAATATCTGCAATACTACCCGCAGATGCGAATCATGCTCTTCTTCATTCTTCGAGTACACCAATATATCATCTATGAACACCACCATAAACGGTCTAAGTAGGGTTGGAAGACTCGGTTCATCATGTCCATAAATGCAGCTGGTGCATTTGTCAACCCGAACGGCATCACCAAGAACTCGTAATGCCCATAACGAGTTCGAAACACAGTCTTATGAATATCAGCCTCCTTGACCTTAAGCTGGTGATATCCTGATCTCAAGTCTATCTTCGAGAACACCGAAGCTCCTCGCAGCTGATCGAATAGATCGTCGATCCTCATTAACGGATACTTGTTCTTGATCGTTAACTTATTCAATTGTCTATAATCGATGCACATACGCATCGACCCATCCTTCTTCTTAACGAATAAAACCAGCGCTCCCTACGGTGACACACTTGGTCGAATGAATCTGCAATCCAACAACTCCTGAATTTGAGCTTTAAGCTCCGCTAAGTCCTTCGGCGCCATTCTATAAGGAGCAATGGACACCGGAGCCGTTCCTGTCAACAGCTCAATGGCAAACTCTACCTCCCGATCCGGAGGCAATCCTGGAAGCTCCTCGGGAAAGACGTCTGAAAACTCTTTCACCGTTCTGACACTTTCTATCGTCAAATCTTTGGCATCCAAATCACTAATAAAGGCTAAGAACGCTCCACACCCCTTTCGCACCAACTTTTCTACCTTTAAAGCAGATACCACATTAGACAGATAGTTTCTTCTTTCACCTATCATCATCACTTCCTTATCCTCCGAAGTTCTTAGCACCATCTGTTTTGCAGCACAATCTAAGTTCGCACGGTGTTTCACCAACGAGTCCATGCCCAAAATAAGGTTGAACTCGCCAAATGGCAGTTCCATCAAATTCGCTAGAAATTTTTCCCCCTGAATCTCTAAGGGCACATCCCTAAACAACTTATTTACTATCACCGACTGTCCTAAAGGGCTAATTACAATGGTTTCTCTAGCAGCAATCTCAGATCTAATATTCAGATTTCCAGATACAGCACAAGCAACATACGAATGGGTGGATCCAATATCTATCAAAGCAGTAACAGGTACATCAGATATGAAGAACGTACCGGTTATTACATCAGGTGCATCGCCATCCACTCGACGTCTGACCGCATAGACCAACCCTGGCTGTCTCGCCTCCGTGTTACTCCTATTACCAGTACCTCTACCCGGTGCACCCTGACCTCGTCCTACGCCATTACCACCTCGACCTAGCCCACGGCCTCTCGGTGGCTGCTGAGCGCCTCTAGCTTGCTGCGCAACATCGTTACGAACACCCTGAGCCTGAGCAGGCTGTTAAGGACAATCCTTAAACCGATGATCTTTGGAACCACATCTGTAACAACCACCGGTTCTCTTCCAGCATTCACCCGGGTGAAGTTTTCCACAATCCACACATGGTTGTAACTGATTAGTAGGAGCTGGTACTCTCGCTCGAGCTGGCTCCTCATTCCTGGGCCTCTTCTGAAATCCTCTAGCAGGACCTGAGTACCCAGAGTCTCTCTTGTTCCTGCCCCTATCCTTGTCTCGGTTTTGCCTCTCCGAGTGTTTAACCTCTTCAGCTATCTTAGCTTTCTCCACCAGTGTGGCAAAATTCCTCTCCTTTTGTGGGGCTATCAGTACTCGCAACTCATCACGCAACCCGTCCTAAAAATGCACACAGCGTTTGTAGTCAGTCGGCACTATTCCCCGGGCATATCGACTCAGATGCAGAAATTCCGCCTCGTATGCTGCCACAGATTTACCTCTTTGGACCAAATTCAGGAACTCCTTTCTTCGGGCATCCACATAGCTAGCCCCAACATATTTTCCTTGAAATGCAGTTTTAAAGAATTCCCAGGTAATGCGATCAGCCTGAGTGCCTTCCCGAACAGTGAGCCACCACTGATACGCCTCGTCTCTCAGCAATGACACAGCTCCTTTCAGTTTCTGCTCATCTGTGCAATCCAGGTCGTCCATAATCCCCTCCACTGCCTCAAGCCAGTATTCCACTACACTTGGGGCTACACCCGAAATACCCCTAAAGACTTCAGCCCCATTCGATCTGAGTCGCTCGGATACTGACCCACGAGCTGCCGACCCAGTTCTTGCCCCAGCGACCCTTTCTAAAACTCGCAACATCGCTTGGGACAGTGCGTCGTCCTCTCTCATTCGATCGTGTGACCCAGCTTCAGTCGCAGGTGACGCAGGTGCGTCCATTTTAGGTATATGTCCCGACACCTCAGAAACAACTCTAGCACCTCGGCCTCTACCACGGCCACGTCTACCACGTCCATGTCCTCTAGCGCTCATATTTTCTAATTCGATTTAATCTGATTAAGAGTCTTATGAATCAGTATGCTATTTCAGTGTTTATTAAACAATATTTTATGAAGTATAGGAAGTAAAGTCGTTTTCGCAAAACGTATCCTATAGTCTCAATCTCTATAGTTTCAACTCCTAAAACTAAAAGTTCTAGAGTGTTTCTACAGTCATACCACAATAATCATAATCATAAAATGATAACATATACTTACTTGACTTGGTGCCGGATACCCGTGGTGCCATACTTCCTTTAAAACATGCATTTATAATTTAAAAAAAATCAAACAGCTTTGGAAAATGTTTTTAAACCCAAACCACAATCGAGTTTTGCAATCCGGCTCTGAAACTATTAAATGTAACACCCCAAACCCGGCCCATGCGTTATGACCAGATTTGACATGTCACATGAGAAAAACATGTTAAATCCTTTTTATTCGTACTAAAATAGGTATTATTTTGTTAAAATCAAGAAAATAAGTTTGATCTAAAATATTTCATAAAGTATTTCAAACCTCGAAGGTTGATTGATAAATCGATAATTTGAACTAGAGATCTTATAAACCATGACTTTTGAAAATATTATTGATAATTCGAGAGAAAATTTCTGAGTTAAAATATTTGTAAAAGTTTGTTTTGAAATCCCTTTGTTAATCTATTTTGGAAAATCTTTATTTAAGTTTTTATAAAAATTCCCATTTAAAACAATTCAAACAAAATAAAAGTACGTCAAACATAAAGAAAAAGTAAAATATTCCAGAGGCCTTATTACATCATAAAAAAAAACCCAAAACAGTAAAGTGAACGGAAATAGAAATCTAAATTTCAAAATAAAACACCATTTCTGAAGTATGGCCTCCACCGAATCATCCACGGCCCAAGTCCACATTCATCGAACATTACCTGCAAGGGTTAAGGAAACGGGGTGCGTTACTAGAACTCAGTGTATAATCCCCTTACCGTTGTCCACTGGGCCTGAACCCATTTAGCATCATCTTGGGCCTAAGCCCATTTACATAATAGAATATATATATGTGCAATGTATGTAACCCAACCCATCCATCCAACACACCCCGTACCGACTATATCACACTGTGGGCATCAAGTCAACCCACCCCGCCAATCACACCAAATCGCAGGCAAATTGCCATTTATAATAATTTATTGTGGCCAAGCCACCGATATCATACGTAAACATTATAATAAACATTTTATTGTGGCAATGCCACCAGGCTACACTTCTCTTCATCATTTTTCCCATCCCATGCAATATATGAAAATGTAGCATACATAATAAGATATTCACATATAAATAGCAACCATTAATCAAGTAATTTATTACAATGACTCGGCCCATTTAAGGCATTCTAGCAAATCGGCCCTCTAGGGGCATTTTCGTAATTCAGCCCATAAGGACATTTTCATAATTCGGCCCTTAAGGGCATTTTTGTAATTCGGCCCATAAGGGCATTTTTGTAATTCGGCCCATAAGGGCATTTTCGTAAATTTAACAATTTTAATGCATATTTTGTCAAATCTTTCAAAATAGTATTCTTTAAGCAAATTCCTTGTTTTATGCCAATTTTTACGATTTTTAGCCGTATAATAATAACAATCTACTATTCGACATGTTACCGAACCATAATTCCACGGGATTACGGTGTAAGATTACACACCTGATTACGGTAAGTATTAAACTCTCTTGATCGTCGACACCTATGACAATATAACACTCGATTAATCTAATGGACGAGATTTTTATTAATCCAAAACTAAACCAAGTGATCAATAATACTTACTCTCAAAATCGTGAACGACCACGATTTGTCGATTCTCACCGTAATCTCAAAATCGAGATGAACTTTAAAGGAATCCTTTACCTTGAAAATAGTAGATCCAACTTTCACCGATTGGACTTATGACTAGAATTGAATCGTCACTGATGTGGTATTCGGCCACCCACTATAACACTACGAAAAAGTATTGATCACAACATGAGAGTGATGGAGAGAGTGATGTTTCGATAAGAAACAAAGTAGACTAACCCAATAACGATGAACACACATTTTCGGCTAGGAAGAAAAAAATGAAATGAAAAGAGGGATATATGATCACTTACCGATTTGATTAAGAAGAGATTGTCCAACACGAAAGGAAAAGAAATGGTGAAGAAATAGGGTGGTAATGGGTTCGGCTATGGAGAGAATCGAACAAGAAAGTTTGATCACAAGTTAATGTCAATTTAAGAAAAGAGAAAAAGGTTGATGAAAGGATCAAAAGAAATGGATGGAGGAAGAGTGCCTTGGTAGTTTCGGCTATCAAAAGAAAATGGGCAAAAGTAGGTTAAGGGTTACGGCAATGCAAGGGAGAAAAATGAACAATTTTGAACTAGGAAGTTTCGACCAAAGCAAGGGAGAAAAATGAACAATTTTTTTGGTCTTGAGTGATTCGGCAAGAAAGGAAAAAAAAGTTTGGAAAAGAAACACAAAGTGTTCAAACAAAAGAAGAAAAGAAAAATACCTCTCAAGCACCAAAACTAGCAAAATGACTTGCAAAATTCGGCTCTCTCTTCCCCCTAACAAAACCGTGTGAAACTCTTGCCAAAAGGATAGATGTTGACCATAAACTTCTTTCCAAAACATCTTCCCTAAAACCGACCAACATATCCCCCTTCTTGCTCCTTTATTTTACTCCTTTCCATACACTCATCCTTACCATATTTCCTTAGCCACCTTTCCATAATTAAAAAGTCCACCTTACAAAAAATACAACTATGGCCGACACTATGGATGGATAGCACAAAAATTAATCAAAATTTTTCACTAGGTGGGATTCGAACCCCACCCCTCAAGCCCATACATGCAACGCCACACCACTCCTCTTCTAGCTTCACTTGTGCTAGCAAAATGCACACTTATTTCCATAAGCTTGGATGCTACTTACCTTCACTCCGTAAAGTGCTTAAACACCAAAATTTTACTAAGGCCCAACTCAACCCCGAGCCTTCTTAGGACCTTAAAACCTACATAATTAATACTTTTAACTAGCCTATCGCAAGATATAATGCAACACATAAAATTCTAAATTTTAGGATGTTACACTTCACACGGCCTAGACACGCCCGTGTATTCCACTAGTGGTCGATTTAAATTCCCCAATTAATGTGCAGACTTCACACGGCTTGGGAACACGCCCGTGTCCCTAGCCCGTGGAGCATACTGACTTGCAAACCTAGCATGCAAGGGGACACACGGTCGATCCACACACCCCTAGGACTGACCGTGTGTCACACACGGCATAGACACATGCCCGTGTGTCTACTTGTGTAGACAATTAGATGGCTATCTACCAAGCCCTTTGCCACCCTACATTGCACACATACAAACACCAATCCAATTCAACCTAATTCATAACCCAAAGGCATAACTAAGTACTCAATTCAACAACCATACACAAGGGCATACACTTCAAGAAAATTACTTTCATTAATCATAAGAGTTTGCCAAGTATCGGCCTAACTAAATAGACCATTACAAAAAGATGACTTTAATGCCTTACAAAGCCAACACTTTGGCCAACAATTACGACCTAACAAAATACTCGAGTCCTATACATCCCATACTCAAAATAAGTCTAAATTTTTATACCAAAATGGTGTCGATAGTGTGGTCTTCGAACTCTTACGTCCTCGTTCCTCGAGTTATCTTGGCAATACTACAAGGAGAAAGAGCAATGAAAGGGGTAAGCATAAAGCTTAGTAAGTTTGCATGGATATAAATAGCAACAATAAGCTCATAAAATAATCTATCCATGACATTAACTAACCATACATAAGTCATAGGCTTCTTGCCATACTTACTCACAATTTCCCTTATTTAGCACATACCATGCCACATATCGTATTCGTTTCTTCGTGACTCATTCACGAGTACCTGTATTCACTCATTTATATGACTTTAGTACAAATCTCATTTCTACTTCTAAACTCATCTACTTATCCCTTCATTCACTAGGGATAGTCAAAGACGCATATTCAACGTCATTCATGTAGGGACGAAGCCAATGCCACATCCCCGAGGTGGTCTTACATGGAGTCACTTCTAAATGCCAATGCCATATCCCGGATATGGTCTTATATGGACTTTCACATCAAGTATCGATGCCATATCCTGGATATGGTCTTATATGATTTTCATATTCATTACCGAAGCCATATCCCGGATATGGTCTTATACGGGATCTCAACTCGGTGTCGAGGCCATGTCTCGGACATGGTCTTATACGGGACCTTATCTATTTCATATCTCGATGATAGCATTTTCATATTCACATGGTCCACTAGGACTTCAACATCTCATTCAACATCAATTTAATGGACTGTCATGGATCAATATGATATCAAGCATTCTCAATTATGCTAACATAAATGTTGCATTAATCACATACAAACTTACCTCGATTTCAAAATAAGCTAGCTCGACGGTTTAGTCCAAGACTTTGTTCTTTCCCCGATCGAGGCAGATTCTCGATTCTTCTTGATCTATAATAGCAATTTAGCTCATTTTAATCATTTCATTAATAAAAGCATTTCAATAATCATGCTTAGGAAAAATTAGTATTTTGCCCCTAGACTTTGGCAAAATGACCATTTTGCCCCTAGGCTCGGAAATAAATTCTAATCATATTTCTACCTTCAACAAACCTAGATGAACATTTAATACTCTTATAGCTATCATCAAAACTCAACATTTCACATAATTACTATAAATTTGTAACCTTTTCATCAAGGTGCATTTAGGTGTTTTCATGGCAACACCTTTCACAAGTGTTGTTCATCTAACAACCAAGACTCATTTTCTTCCATAAAAATGCAGCAAATAACTATGATAGCTCTCATGGCAAAACTCTAAAATTTTTACCATATTGCACAATAGTCCCCTCATTTGAAAGCTTAAGCTTTAGGGGTCCCAAAAGTATAACTATTTTTAAGAAAATATCACTAGAACAATTACTTGTGAAGAGATGAGTGTGCTGAAATTTTTGAAGCTTTCTTCCCTCTATTTGCTGCTAATTTTCGGTGGAAGAGTGAAAGAGAAAAAGATGATAGCTTTTCTTTCCTTATTTTATTAATACTAGTCAAATTAGCCCACCTACTATCGCCAACTTTGACCATCATTGACAAATTTGTCTCCTATGCTAGTCTATGGCCGGCCAAGCAAGTATTGGGGGTCTAATTGCCTTTTAAAGACCTCCAATTATCAATCTATGGCTATTTGGTACCTTTAGCTTATAGAATGGAACTTTTGCACTTTATGCAATTTAGTCTTTTTTTGCGACTACACATGAAATCGCTAAAATTAAAGCACCAAAATTCTCATGCACATATACCATCGTGCTCTGACTCATAATATAACATGAAAATGAATTTCTCAAATCTCGGATAAGTGATCCCGAGATCACTGTTCTGGCTAGCCCCTAAATCGGGCTGTTACAATTCTCCCCCTTAAGGATTTTTGTCCCCGAAAATCTTACCAGTGAAAAGGCTGGGGTATTGGTTTGTCATCGTTTCCTCGGGCTCCCATGTACCCTCTTCTATTCTGTGCCTGTAACGCCCCGAATTTGGGCCTAGAAGTATTGGGCCTTGAGTATGGGTTCGTAAGGAGGCTGCAAATAGGTATTTAATTGTGCAAGGAAATGACACAATTAAATGTCTGCTCAAGTGGTTAAGGGTCCTGAGAAGTGTTGGAAAAGTCCTGGGTTCAAACCTGGGCTCTAGCAAAAATTTTGGTTTTAAGTGAATAAAACCCTAGATGCTTGGATATAGGCCTTTTAAATTATTTTGATAAAAAAATGATACAAGGTAGTGAGTGGTCTAGTGGCAAGGCGTCATTAAGGGTGTAAGGGAGCTTGGGTTCAAATCTTGGCTCTTGCAGAATTTCTTTAATTATTGGCTCTTATAAGAATCTGGACACTGGCACATAGGTTTTATAAATATTTGCGCATGTTTTAAGTCACAAAAAGAGCTTGTGTTGTGGTGGCATGTAGCGTCTTGAGCATAAGAGAGGGCAAGGGTTTGAATCCCATTGCAAGCAAAAAGGGATATTTATTTTGCAATTGGGATGGTTTTGGAGGATTGATGGAGGGATCCCACATCGGGAAGCTGGCTTTAAATAGAGCGATCTATGAGGAGAGTAAGCATACCTTGGTTGGCGTTTGGTCATAGAAGTGTTCGGAGAGCGGATTAACTCCAGATTCCTATCAGGTGTGTATTTCGCACTACTCTAGCTGTAGAGCGGCAAATGCTGAAATGCCGGTCGCACGGCGATGGTAGCCACAAGAGCGTGCGAGCGCACGTGTGGGAGCTTCGACGTGATAGTTGAGGCCATCATGAGTGTTCTCATGGGTTTAGGCTGCTTTGGGCCAAGTGGGCCTATATGAATAAATTGTATAATTGTGTAGTAGATATTGGGCTGGTCTATGTGAATCTCATATCTGTGGCTAGATTTGGGCTAAATGGGCCATACGAGAGTGTGGGGCCATTTGGACCGAGAATGGGCCCTAGGCCCATTCGCATCGTTATCTCTGTTTAGAATACCTTGGTTTACAAAACTACTGAATTAACCTTGGTTTACAAAATTACTGAAATATCCTTGGTTTACAAAATTACTGAAATACCCTTGGTTTACAAAATTACTGAAATACCATTGGTTTACAAAATTACTGAAATACCCTTGATTTACAAAATTACTAAAACACCCTCAACTTGTAAAATTACAGAAGTACCCTGATTTGTAAAATTACCGAAATACCCTCGATTTACGAAATTACCAAAGTACCCTTAATTTGCAAAATTACTGAAATACCCTCAGTTTGGAAAATTACCGAAATACCCCTAATTTGTAAAATTACCAAAATTCACTTAGTTTGCGAAATTACCAAAGTACCCCTGATTTGCAAAATTACCAAAACACTTCCGATTTGTAAAATTACCGAAATACCCCTAATTTATGAAATTACCGAAATACCCTCAATTTGCAAAATTACCGAAATACCCTTGAATTGTAAAATTACTGAAATACCCCTGATTTGTGAAATACCCTTGTAGGGTAGAATTATCGAAATACCCCTGTAAGGTAGAATTACTGAAATACCTCTGTAGGGTAGGATTACCGTAATACCCTTGTAAGGGTAAAATGACCGTTTTGCCCCTCGAGGGTAATTGACTCACTTGAGGTACGATTGGACTGATTTGGATTGAATTGATATGTTGTAGACTGTATGTATGATTGTTTATGGGCATAACATTTCGCATACATGACATACTGCATGGGGTTGGGACTTTGATACGGAGGAAGTTCTGATAGGGTCGCACAGGTCGCATGACGACTGTGGATCCAGTATTGATATGTTATGTAACACCCCTAACCCGTATCCATCGTCGGATTAGGATTACGGGCATTACTAAACCTCATACCAGTCAATGTGCTTTATAAGATCAATTACTTTGACCAATGTATACCAAATTCTACAATCACAACTAACATGTGTATCTCATCTAATATCAAATCATTTACTTCATTTCCATTATCACATACAATCGAACATATATCATTTCAGGCCATATGCATTACATACGAATATGTACCTTCCTCATCTCATTACCATATGCGATTATACCATGAGCAAAATTTCAAAAGAACAACTTGTTTATCACATAGTTCTTGTCACATTCGGTATTGTTCCCTATGCATATATAAATATTTCATTACAAGTATATCTTATTAAGATGTTATATCAATGAATTAGCTATTTATAACACATATCAAAACTTATATTATCACTCAAAGAGGAAAATTCAAATTCCAAATTAAATTACACCTAACCGAATACCCACAAACAAGTACACATTTAATAGCTCTTTAATGTATCACCTTTAGTATACACATGCACAAGATGCAACTTATTCCATCTATGTCTAGTCACGAAAATACATTCATATATATATATGTCAATATAATTCGTCATCCCAATGTTATATATATACCATATTCAACAAATTTCTAGAAACCTCAAAATCACATATATATATATCTATCATGAAATAACCTTCAACTAGGCATTTTATATATGCATACCAAAATAATCAAATAGTAATCCATAATATATCAATCACGAACTAATTTAATTGAAGAAACATAGCCATTTTCGCATGGCATATGTAAATATATACAGCTTTACAAAATCTTCTAACACAACCCAAAAGACCTAATCTATACATGCCATAAGCTTCCAAAAGAGAAACATCTTATAGAATACCAAAATTAGTGATAGTATGATGTACTTCCAAAGTAATCCCTAAGCACGAGCCAAGCTCCCAAAAAGAAATCTACAAATTCAGAAACAACTGAAAACAAAGTAAGCTTCCACAGCTTAGTAAGATTTAACCAATTCATATACAAATAAAATTATTCAAAAATTCATAACAAATCTCATGTAAATCATCCTTGCCGAATAACCAATATTCAAGAATAGAATTTGTAGCAACTTATATTGAAATAGTTATACATATATATATATAAATATAAACTTTACCTACTTCCATAAATCACCGTCATGTATTAATAATTAATATATACATTTTCTATTTACCGAATCCTATACCTCCACTTCATGTTACCATGAATTTCGATAAAATATTCATAACATGTACCTTTAGATACTTACCTTCCAACCTTAATTAATAGTACATGGCATAATGGAATACTTGAATATTACTCGTACTCACCTTAATAAAACGAGCCTAACATATAATATCAAACTTGTATCATCACTACCAGAATTTAGTAACGTATCGCACACATAGTGTCGTTACTTTAGCAATTTTCGCACACTTAGTGCCAACTTTCCGTAACGTATCGCACACATAGTGCTGTTACTTTATCAATTTCTGCACACTTAGTGCCAACTTCCCGTAATGTATCGCACACATAGTGCCGTTACTTTATCAATTTCCACACACTTAGTGCCAACTTCCCGTAACGTATCGCACACATAGTGTCGTTACTTTAATAATTCGCACACATAGTGCCTTGTAACCGATTTCGCACACTTAGTGCTCGGTGACATGCTCGCACACTTAGTGCCTTTCATAACCTATTGTTCATTTAGTTCTATACATGTATAAATGAAAATCAGTCCACTGAATCACATATAATTACATACACCAAAATATGTCATTAATATTTTCTATTCAATATTATAACACATTCGGCCAAGCCTTTGTCATGCATCCAACCGATTCCTTTTAAAAAAAATCAATCACATTCTAGCTTAATATCTCACATACTTATATTACATTATCAACATTAAAGTGTCCTTTTTATGCAATTATTCCCAAATTATAAACAACCTCTCATTCGGCCAATTTAAATCAAACATAATAATGCATTCGGCAATGTATAAATTAACATACCTATCTCCTCTTAATAAAAGTCTATATTATAAAATAAAATTCAATTTAACCCAATTTCTTAAATCTTACCTCGGATATCGATGTATTAAACTTCCCGGTTAGTCGTTCAACTTAGCTTTTCCCCGATCCAAATCCTTTTTATTTTGTTCTTGATCTAGATAATGTCAAATGGAACTCATTTCAACACATTTTTTTTATTCGATTTAATCCAAAAACTCATACTTATGAAATTTACCATTTTACCCCTAGTATTTATAACTTTCGCAATTAAGTCCATAAAGCACAAAACACAAATTACATGGAATTTGAGTCCATTCCTCAAGATTCGAATGTATTTCTAGCTCATACAAGTCCTCACAAACTACTTATTCATCATTTTAATCCCCCAACAATTTATTTTCACAATTTTAAACCATCATACTCCATCTCATCTAAATTTCCTACTCAAAACATGTTGTTTTCAAACATATACTAAGCATTCTTCCATCAAACATAACAAAACAAGAGCACTCATCCATGGCTGAATCTATAACATGCTTCAAACTCAAAAATTTCAACATGAGTTTGATAGTAATCAAGATAACTAACTCAAAAATGTAAAAATTTACAAAAACCAAGCTCAAATACTCACCTTAATGTGACATGCAATGGCCGAATAAATGGAGGTTTAAGCTTCCTCTTTTCTTTGTTAAAATTCAGTGAAGAAGATGAGGAAGAGAGAGATGAGATAAAACATGTTTCTTTTATTTAATATTATTAATACATATTATAACATGCCACTATCATATAATAATATTTATAATAAAATATACTTTAATAATATCTTATGATTATTGCCGTCCACTATCACTTTATTAATGGCCAAATTGCAACTTAAATTCCAAGCAAAAGAAAACCATTCAATTTGGCCCTAAATTCCACAATAGCTATTTTTAATACTTACTCAATTTAATCCTTCACTTAAATTAGTCACTCAAACACACAAATTAATCTACGATATTTTAACATATGCTTAACTACATAACATAGATATCAAATTAATAATTAAAATACTTTTCTAATTCGGATTCGTGGTCCGGAAACCACCATTCTAATTTGGGTCGTAATTGGGCTGTTACTTGTTAAGGTCGCACGGGTCGCATGACGACTGTGGACCAACGGACGGCTTAAAGCCACGTAATCTGATTATGGCTCTGTGCCAACCTAAATATGGCTCTGTGCCATCTTGATTATGGCTTTGTGCCAATCGTATTTACCCGTGGCTATGTGCCTAACATATATATTGACGACTACGTGTCGATCATATTTACCAAGGTCGTGTGCCGATTATATTACCATCATCGATGGCTATGTGCCAAACATAATCTGATTCATTGATGGCTTTGTGCCAATTATAATACCGCTACTGAAGGCTTAGGGCCATATATATATACTAGCAGCTTTGCTGCGATTTTGGTTAGTGCCGCAATCGGTGCTAACATTGGGAGTGTAGGGATGGCGTGGGTGATTTATTCCCCGCAGGTAGTGCAGGGTTGGATGGGATGGGTTAGCATGCATCACACATTATGCATATGGAATTGATTTTGATATGGGCTAGGCCCAACTATTACTGATATGGAGAATGGGCTAGGCCCAATTGATTCTGATAAGAGCTGAGACCCAAGTGAAATTGTACTGGGCTTAGACCACACATATTGTTCTGTTATTGTAATTGGGGTCTGACCCAGACTGATTATGATTTCTGTCTGTTTTACTAACTGTTTTAGTTAGGAGGGGATTACACACTGAGTTTTCGCAAACTTACCCCGTTTTTAACTGTGCAGGTAATCCCCATCTTTAGGAGGATTGGTGTTGCGAGGGACTCGGAGATGGCCACACGACTGCTGTTGGATTTCATTTATGCTTTAGATTCTATTTTGGGTTTTAATTTTTGTAATAAGGCCTCTTTAAGTTTCTGGATTTTAACTTTGGGTTTTATTTATGTTTGAATTATATTCGTTAGAAGTAAATCACGATTTTTCAAAATGTTAACTGTTTTTAAACAACACTACGTTTTCGCAACATTTTCGAAATGGTTTCGTGACTTAATCTTTTTCGTAAATAAATTTCTTTCAAAATTTGCTTCCGCAACTAGAAAGATATTTTGGGAATAAAATTAATAATTTTTCAATGTACCACGTTTTAAAATAAACTAACGTAACTGAGAGTTTACTTAAGCTTTTAAACAAGAAGGGCTTTTAATGAAAACAAGGTTTTCTAAAAACACTTCAATGTGACACACCAGATTCGGGCCTAACTTCTAGGTCGGGTTTGGGGTGTTACAGTGCCTTTGCCATAAAACTTTCACAAGGGCTATGCTTTTGTTTCTCAATTGTTTCACCTCTCACGCTAAAATCTTAACCGGCTCTTCACCATAAGTCAAGTCCAGTTGTATCTCTACCTCTGTTGGTACAATGACATGTGAAGGATCTGAACGGTATCGGCGCAACATGGATAAGTGAAAGACGTCATGAATCTTTTCTAGTTCAGGTGGCAAGGCCAACCGATATGCTACCGGTCCTATCCTCTCGGTAACTTCGTAAGGTCCGATAAAACGCGGACTCAATTTGCCCTTACAGCCAAATCTGAGGACTTTCCTCCAAGGTGATACTCTCAAGAACACTTTATCACCGACTTTGAATTCTATCTCTTTCCTTTTCAAATCTTAATAGGGCTTCTATCTATCTAAGGCGACTTCAGACAATCTCGTATCACTTTCACTTTCTCTTCAGTTTCTCTAACCAAGTCAACCCTATGAATCTGTTTCTCTCTGAGTTCTGACCAATACAAGGGTGTTCGACATTTACGCCCATACAATGCCTTATAAGGTGCCATTTTCAAACTCGACTTAAAACTGTTGTTGTAGGTGAATTCCACCAATTACCTTGGAATTCCAAAACACAACATCGAAGCATGTCCTCAAGTATCTGGATTACCCTCTCTAACTGTCCGTTGGTTTGTGGATGGAAGACTGTACTGAAACTCAATTTCGTGCCCAAGGCTTCTTGCAGCTTTTTCCAAAACCATGACGTGAATCTCAGATCTCTATCCGGAATGATCGACAACGGTACACCATGGAGTCTTACTATTTCTGACATGTATAAGTCCAATAATTTATCAAGCGAGTAGTCGACTCGCACTGGTATAAAATAGGCTGACTTTGTGAGTCTATCAACCACTACCCATACTGCATCTTTCTTCTTCGGAGTTAACGGTAAGCCCGTTACGAAATCCATGGTAATACGGTCCCATTTCCACTCAGTAACCATAATGGGCTGAAGTAAACCCGAAGGTACTTGATGTTCAGCCTTCACTTGCTAACAAATCAGGCACTTCGATACAAACTCGGAAATGTCTTTCTTCATACCAAGCCACCAATACCATTTCCTCAAATCATTGTACATCTTCGTGCTGCATGGGTGTACATTCAAACATCCGCTATGCGCTTCATGCAAGATTTTACGAATAAGCTCGTCATTTTTGGGTACACAGACCCTATCTCGAAATGTCAGACATCTATCAGGATTTACTTGAAAGTCTGACTCAACATCCGACTCAGATAAAACTCTCTTGGCTTGCAAACTGTTATAATCTTTCTGAGCTTCACAAATTTCTTGGAGAAACAATGGTTTAGCCTTCAATTCGGCTAAAATGGAACCATCATCCAACAAAGCCATCTGAGTACTCATGGCTCTTAGTGCAAACAATGATTTTCTGCTCAAAGCATCGGCGACTACGTTTGCCTTCCCCGGATGGTAGTCAATCACCAATTCATAATCCTTGATCAGTTCTAACCACCTTCGTTGCCTCAAATTTAATTATTTTTTAGTCATCAAATACTTTAGGCTCTTGTGGTCGGTGAAAATCTGACACCTTTCACCATATAAATGATGTCTCCAATTTTTTAAAGCAAACACAATTGCGGCCAACTCTAAATCATGAGTCGGGTAGTTCTTCTCGTGCGACTTCAATTGCCTAGAGGCGTATGCAATCACTTTACCCTCTTGCATGAGTACGTAACCCAATCCATTCAGGGATGCATCACTAAAAACTAAAAATTCTCTTCCCGGTTCAGGTTGCACCTAAACCGGAGCCTCAGTCAACAATGTCTTCAATTTCTGAAAACACTGTTGGCACTTTTCTGTCCAATCAAACTTCACATCTTTTTGCAACAGTCTCATCATCGGGGTAGCTATTATGGAAAATCCCTTGACAAAATGCCTATAATAGCCGGCTAAGCCTAGAAAACTCTTTACTTCTGTCACACTCCTCGGCGGTTTCCAATCAACAATCGTTGAAATCTTACTCGGGTCTACTCTAATTCTATCTCCCGAGACAATGTGCCCCAAAAATCCCACTTCCTTGAGCCAAAATTCACTCTTACTGAATTTGGCATACAATTTCTCATCTCTCAGAACTTGTTGAACCGTACTCAAGTGCTCGGCCTGTTCGTTCTCATCTCGAGAGTAGATCAGTATGTCGTTGATGAAGACCACAACAAATTTATCCAAGTATGGCCGAAAAACGCGATTCATCAAATCCATGAAGATCGTAGGGGCATTCGTTAGACCAAAAGGAATGACCAAAAATTCATAGTGGCCATACCTAGTCCTAAATACAGTTTTCGGCACATCCGAGTCATTGACTCTCAGCTGATAGTACCCTGACCTCAAATCTATCTTGGAAAATATCGTGGCTCCTTTCAATTGATCGAATAGATCATCGATCCTCGGCAATGGGTACTTGTTCTTCACAGTTACCTTGTTGAGTTGTCAATAATCTATGCATAGTCTCAAAGAACCATCTTTCTTCTTCACGAATAAAACGGGAGCACCCCACGGAGAAAACCTTGACCTTGCAAAACCTTTATCCGTTAGCTCTTGCAACTGTTATTTTAGCTCCTTTAGCTCAGTTGGAGCCATTCCATAGGGAGCAATAGAAATAGGGGCAGTACCCGGAGCTAACTCAATCCCAAATTCGATCTCTCTAATCGGAGGTAGTTCTAGCAACTCTTCCAAGAAAACATCTAGGTACTTGCATACTATGGGTACCGACTTAATTCTCAAATCAGCCTCTTTAGTGTTCAACACAAAAGCAGGGTAAGCCCCGTACCCCTTTCTCAAATACTTTTGAGTCGATAGAGTTGACATCACTACTGGTGACCTATCTGGCTTATCTGATTCAACACGAATAAGATTACCATTTACATCTCTCAGCTCAATATGCTTCTTCCCACAATTCACAATCACTCCATGAGTAACTAACCAATCCATCCCAAGGATGGCATCAAACTCATCAAATGGAAATAGCATAAGATCAACAGGGAAACAATGACTCTTAATCATCAAAGGGCATCCTTTGCACACTTTATCTACTAACACATACTTGCCTAGGGGATTAGACGCTCTTATGATGAATCCGGTAGACTCTATAGGCATGCTCATGCTAGAGGCTAATTTCATGCATATGTATGAGTGGGTAGATCTCGGATCAATTAAAGCTATAACACAAGTATTATGGAGAGAAAAGGTACCCGTGATTACGTCGGGGGAAGATGCCTCTTCACGAGCACGAATGGCATATGTCCTCGCCGGTGCTCTACCCTCGACTCTAGCAGCTTGCTCTCTAGATGGATTCTTGCTACCCATCTCATTTCCCGAGTTTCTCAGTGGTCTTCCCCTAGCAGTACTTCTCGATCTTGCATTCTGAGGCTTTTCTTTCTCGTCCACCTCGGGGCAGTCTCTAATAAAGTGGTCTAAGAACCCATATCTGAAACAAGCTTTCTCATTAGCTCGACACTCACCAGAATGGCGACTGCCACACTGAGGGCATTCTGGTCTACTTGGTCAAAGTTATCCACACTAGCAACTGATGTGGTCTGCCCTTTTGACCCCGAAAATTGTTTGCCTTTACTTCGAGTTGAAAACCCTGCTGAAGTGACTGATCGAGTAGCGAAATCCCTCGATTTCTTAGATGAGGATTGGTGACACTTATTCAGTTTTCTCTTCCTCGAGGCACGAGACTCATTCTCAGCTCTTCTCTTCTCTTTAGCTAAATCTTCGGCTTTACAGGCTCTATTTACCAACACTACAAATTCCTTTAGTTCGAGGACTCCTACATATAAACGAATATCTTCATTTAATCCGTCCTTGAATCTCTTGCACATGACGACTTCAGTACACACGCACTCCCGTGCATACTTGCTAATCCTTACGAACTCTCGTTCGTAATCAATCACTAACATACTGCCTTGCTTCAGTTCTAAGAACTCCTTCCTCTTGTGGTCGATGAACCTTTAGCTGATATACTTCTTCTGGTATTCCTCTTGGAAGAATTCCCAGCTAGCTCTCTCCCTTGGCACCACCGACACTAGGGTGTTCCACCATCGGTAGGCTGAATCTCTCAGGAGAGATACCGCACACTTTAAGCACTCCTCAGGCGTGCAGGATAACTCATCGAATACCCTGATGGTACTCTCGAGCCAGAATTTTGCTCTCTCCAGGTCATCGTCCTTATTTGCCCAAAATTCCTCGGCTCCTTGCTTCCGGATCTTATCCACCGGAGGCCTTTCTCTTCTCACCACCTCAACCACTTGAGGAGCTACTGGAGCGGGTTGAGGAATTGGTGGGGGTGGAGGGGGTTAAGCGTTAGGATTTGCTTGGGTATACTCAGCATACCAGTTGCTCATCATGTGGAGAAAGGCTTCTCGAGCCTCTTCCCCCTGACCCAAGGTCTCGGGTCTACTATTAGCTGGTGCAGTCCCTTGAGCGGGAGCTGGCGCGTTACTCGCAGCATCATCGGCTGCAATTCGGTCTGGATCAGAATCCATATACTACATAAAACACAATTTTATACGTCAGGAGCCATCACACTATCATTACTCATACACTCTTACATATGGCATGTATAACTAGACTCGTACTTACGCTACGTTAGTCCTAGAACTGACTAAGCCGTAGCTCTGAAACCAATAAATGTAACACCCCATACCCGTGCCCGAAGCCGGGACCGGGTTTGAGGCATTACTTAACTAATCTCACTTGACATCTCAAAATGGGCTATAAAATTTAGTTTAAACCCATCACTTGCACATACTCGGCCTAAGGGGCCCTAAACATACCTCCGAGAGGTATCGAAACTATTCTAGGAACTTTTACGAACTCGAGAAACTTTTCAACAAAATAGGGGCCACACGCCCGTATTGGTCTAGGGACACGCCCATGTGCCCCTAAGACATGCCCGTGTCTTCCGCCCGTGTGTCTACTTGTGTGGACAATTAGATGGCTATCTATCAAGCCCTTTGCCATCCTACATTGCACACATACAAACACCAATCAAATTCAACCTAATTCATAACCCAAAGGCATAACTAAGTACTCAATTCAACAACCATACACAAGGGCATACACTTCAAGAAAATCACTTTCATTAATCATAAGAGTTTTCCAAGTATCGGCCTAACTAAATAGACCATTACAAAAAGAAGACCTTAATGCCTTACAAAGCCAACACTTTGGCCAACAATTACGACCTAACAAAATACTCGAGTCCTATACATGCCATACTCAAAATAAGTCTAAATTGTTATACCAAAGTGGTGTCGACAGTGTGATTTCTGAACTCCTACGTCCTCGTTCCTCGAGTTATCTTGGAAATACTACAAGGAGAAAGAGCAATAAAAGGGGTAAGCATAAAGCTTAGTAAGTTTGCATGGATATAAATAGCAACAGTAAGCTCATAAAATAATCTATCCATGGCATTAACTAACCATACATAAGTCATAGGCTTCTTGCCATACTTACTCACAATTACCCTTATTTAGCACATACCGTGCCACATATCGTATTCGTTTCTTCGTGACTCATTCACGAGTACCTGTATTCACTCACTCATATGACTTTAGTACAAATCTCATTTCTACTTCTAAACTCATCTACTTATCCCTTCATTAACTAGGGATAGTCAAAGACGCATATTCAACGTCATTCATGTAGGGACGAAGCCAATGCCACATCCCCGAGGTGGTCTTACATGGAGTCACTTCTAAATGCCAATGCCATATCTCGGATATGGTCTTATATGGACTTTCACATCAAGTATCGATGCCATATGCCAGTTATGGTCTTATACGATTTTCATATTCATTACCGAAGCCATATCCCGGATATGGTCTTATACAGGATCTCAACTCGGTACCGAGGCCATGTCCTGAACATGGTCTTATACGGGACCTTATCTATTTCATATCTCGATGATAGCATTTTCATATTCACATGGTCCACTAGGACTTCAACATCTTATTCAACATCAATTTAATGGAGTGTCATGCATCAATATGATATCAAGCATTCTCAATTATGCTAACACAAATGTTGCATTAATCACATACAAACTTACCTCGATTTCAAAATGAGCTAGCTCGACAGTTTAGTCTGAGACTTTGTTCTTTCCCCGATCAAGGCGGCTTCTCGATTCTTCTTGTTCTATAATAGTAATTTAGCTCATTTTAATCATCTCATTAATAAAAGCATTTCAATAATCATGCTTAGGCAAAAATACTATTTTACCCTAAACTTTGGCAAAATAACCATTTTGCCCCTAGGCTCAGAAATAAATTCTAATCACATTTCTACCTTCAACAAGCCTAGATGAACATTTAATACTCTTATAGCTATCATCAAAAATCAACATTTCACATAATTACTATAAATTTGTAACCTTGTCATCAAGGTACAATTAGGTGTTTTCATGGCAACACCTTTCACAAGTGTTGTTCATCTAACAACCAAGACTCATTTTCTTCCATAAAAATGCAGCAAATAACTATGATAGCTCTCATGGAAAAACTCTAAACTTTTCACCATATTGCACAATAGTCCCCTCATTTGAAAGCTTAAGCTTTAGGGGTCCCAAAAGTACAACTATTTTCAAGAAAAGATCACTAGAACACTTACTTGTGAAGAGATGAGTGTGATAAAATTTTTGAAGCTTTCTTCCCTCTATTTGCTGCTAATTTTCAGTGCAAGAGTGAAAGAGAAAAAGATGATAGCTTTTCTTTCCTTATTTTATTAATACTAGTCAAATTAGTCCACCTATTATCACCAACTTTGACCATCATTGACAAATTTGTCTCCTATGCTAGTCTATGGCTGGCCAAGCAAGTATTGGGGGTCTAATTTCCTTTTAAATACCTCCAATTATCAATCTATGGGTATTTGGTACCTTTAGCTTATAGAAAGAAACTTTCGCACTTTATGCGATTTAGTCTTTTTTCGCGATTACACATGAAATCGCTAAAATTAAAGCATCAAAATTCTCATGCACATATACCATCATGCTCTGACTCATAATATAACATGAAAATGAATTTCTCAAATCTCAGATTAGTGATCCCGAGATCACTGTTTCGGCTAGCCCCTAAATCGGGCTGTTACAGTGCAAGTCTCTGATAATGACAAAGAAGAGGAATCTAGGGACATTGAAGAATGCCTTCGAAATATTGATAGCTTGTTCGAGAATGGTATTTTTGCTGATCAGGAGGACACTGTTGTTGAGAAGGAAGTTGCTGCTGCAGAAGAGAAAGTTGTTGCTGAATATGAAAAAGAAAAAGAAGAGAAAGATTCTGTTGTGAACATTGTCATCGCACTTGAGTCTGTGGGTGCAAATATTGATAATTTGGAGCGAGATGGAGCGAGACCAGCGAAAGTTGCTGAGGTAACCAGTGAGGAGTAATGCAATTCATTGGCAATAGTAGTCTACACTAGACCACTCCAGGTGGCCTCTCCTACACAGGAAGTAGCCGATGATGCCGGAGCAGAGTCGAAAACTAAGGAGCAATCTGAGGACCGTGTGAAGCCCAAAGAAAAGAAGAGAAATTATTCTAGGGATAAAAAACTAAAGAATGAGGAGGAGGAAGAAACATCGTGCAGCCACATCAATGGCTGAGGATAACTAAGTTAGTTTATTTTAAGCTTTCGCTGTAGTATTCATGCATTGCATGTAGCTGTAAGTTTTATTTTGATAAGTACACAATGCCATTGCATTTTTATTGTCATTACAATTTCAAGTTAGTGCATTGGGGACAATGCAAACTTTAAGTTTGGGGGAATGCACATGGGGCCTGGAAATACACCCACATTTCAAAAATTTTTTGGGTAATGAAACATGCAAGGTTTAATTATAGTTAATGAAAATTGTTCGAAATTTTTTGTTACATTCGATGCTTAATTCTTGAATTATGTGAATTATCAATGAATGAGTTGGATAAATTTGACAGAAGGTCGTAGCTTCAATTCTTTGATGAATGGATTAGGTTACATTAGTAATGGATGATTGCTATCATTCCTTAAATCTTGAATGAATCTACTTTTTACAGTTGCTTATATATATAGTTATAAATTAGAGACACTCTAAAGTGGGTGTAGTATGGAATGTTAAAGAGAGAACACTCCAATACAAGCGTTAGAAAAATCAATCTGGCCAAAGGCTGTCATTGCATGAGTGTGTGTCAGCAAAATTACGTACTCCCTGGGGGTTTGTTGCACTCCATTGTTACTTCTCAGGAACAAGGGTACAGTAATGCAACGATATCCCTTATTCTGAAAATATATATAATATAAATACTTAGTATTGTACAATAAATGATGTATTGGTAGATAGAACTTAGGGTTTGAAGCATGATGCTAGCATTGATGAAGTTGCAACCTTATTCATTCATGCTTATGTATTGTCAATGCAATATTCTTTCATCTGAATGTGATTCATTAATTGGGAATTTAGAGGATTCAAGTTGTTAGAATGATCATTTGCCTTAGTAAAAGTTTTGTAGCCTTGCTAGTTTCTGTTTTACTTGAGGACAAGTAAATGCTCAAGTTTGGGGGTGTGATAGCACTAGAAAGAACTTAGGTTTTCCTCCTTACTTATTGGTTAAATTGTTCCCATTTAGTTATCCTTAGCATATATTTTAGCATTTTCAATTTAGTAAATTGCATTTTATAACTCAGTGAATCCTAGCCTATTTTAACCTTAATTTTGCAATCTTTTTGCATTAATGTCACTGCATGAGTTAAAAACATCTAATATTTAAACGTAGCCCAATACCACAAAACACAACCCTTCCACAAGCAATTAAAAGCATCTAATATTTAAACGTAGCCCAAGTTCTAATACAATGCTAAAAATACTAATAAAATGTCCTAAAATGTAACTAGATGTACTTAAGTACAGGCAATTAACTAGGTCCAAAGGCATAAAATATAAAACAAATGCAAAGGAAAATATAAATTGAATACTTTAATTAAATAAGCAATTCCTTGAATCAAAATTAATTCAAGTAGAAAAACAAAAAAAAAAGCATTTTAAAAAGCGAAAATAAAAGAAAATAAACTAAAACTAATTCTAACTACGCGGGTTTTTGAAGGTGTCTAGGATGACTTGATTACATTCAACCCCTAATTTCTTATTCATAGAGGTGTTGGCAGCCCAAATTAGGTCTTCGACGTGGTCTTTGAATAAGTTTGATTGTGCGAACGACAATATACCTGTAACGCCCCGAATTTTGGGGCTAGAAGTTTTGAGTTTTTGGTGGTTAGGGTCTAAGTGTAGGGTGAGCTATTGTGGATAGTAGCATGTTTACGTGACAGAATGGGCTTGCTGGTCTGGTGGATTAGTGAGTGTTAGTATACCTCAAGGATCTGGGTTCGAGTCCTTGTGTGCGCATTTTGAGTGTTATATATATATATATTTTCTTTTATATTGTTAAATAGTAAATTAGCTTTATGTTTTAAAATAATTTTTTGGTTTTATTTATTTATTATTTATTTATTTTTACGCTTTGGCTAGCACGTTCTTTTCTTTCTTTTTCTTTTGTTTTGCGTTTTCTTTTTTTTGAAACGGTGGTGTGGTGGTTTCGAAGAGCTTCGATTTTCTGGTCGTCAAGTTGGCATCGGGACATTTTTTATCACAAAACAGGTGTGGGTTTCGAAACTATTCTTTTATTTGTGAATTGTAAATTGGCTTTTGATAGAATATGGCAATGTTGGTGTCTTTCAGGAAATTGGTTGTCGAGGTTAGATAGTACTGTTGAATGACATGGAAATTGTTCTGCTTAGCGTGTTTTTGGGTCCCAACAATTGAGGGTCGATTTAGTGACCAGAAAAGCTTGATTTGCAGGCTGTTTGTGGGTGTTTTCGTGGCCATACGGGTGTGTGTCGGATCACATGGCTGTGTGGAATTAGGAATTAGGGTTTTAGGGCAAAATTTGGTGCCACATGGTCGTGTGGCCGCTTTGGGAAAAATTAGTCAATTTTCACACGGTCGTGTCCCTTGGGCACACGGGCGTGTGAGTTTGGGAACTAGGGTTTGAGAAATTTTGTGTCACACGGTCGTGTGGCTAATTTGGGGATTCAGGGATTCCATACTGGCGTGTGTTTTGAACACACGGCCGTGTCTGGTGGGCACATGGGCGTCTGAGACCCTCACACGACCGTGTCAGCCCTGTACTCGAATCTAGTGCAAATGGACATAGAGTTACACGGCCTGTCCCCACAGCCATGTCCCTAGTCCACACGGGTGTGTGCTTCAGTCACACGGCCGTGTGCCTCTCTTCACACAGGCGTGTGCCTCAGTCACACGGTCGTGTGCCCCTTTATACATGGGCTTGTGATTACTCACACGGCCTAGGCTTTTTCACACGGCCGGAGCACACGGGCGTGTGGTCGTAAGACACTTATATTGGTTCTGTGTGCGGTTCTGATCTAAAAATGTGTTTGTGTTCGTTAACCCTTGGCTAAGCTTAAAAAATGGTAGTTTAGACTCCGTTTTGGGCTGCAACTTAAGTGTTATTTGTGATTGATGTGTGTAATGTCTGACTCTGAACCCGATTAACCAGGGTGTGTGTGTGCATATCTGTTCTGTCTAAATGTCTGATACTATGTCACTGTTCTGTGAGATTGAATGCATACATGCACTTGCATAAACTATTTTGGGTTGGGTTGTGAAGAGAAGGAGGCGATTCGATTCGATCTAGCGGTTCATCGCAACTTATACGTCAAATGATTTATCGCATGGTACCGCACATGCGTCAGCTTTACTGCGCACTATTATCTGATCTGGCAATTTGACTGCAACTTGTCTGTACAGCGGACTACCGCATTGCACTGTACAGCATATACACTAGCCCTGCTTCGTATTATTATCTGAGTGGCTTACTCCACACATGTGGTGTGTAGGGTTAGATGGGCCTTTCGAGGTCCTAATTGGTGTGATTGGTTGGATGAGCTTTAACAGCTCTTTTGGGGTGTGATCGGGGGATGGAGAGGTGTGTTGGTTGGATGGTTGGTTTTTATTTGACTACATTTCATCCGTATCTGTCTATGAGTTTTGACTGTGAGCTTAATTGTCTGTAATATGTTTGTCTGCACAGCATTTGTGCTGAGACTGTTGTGGGAACTTGATGTGCTCTGATTGTTAAGTTCTGTTGGGACACTAGTTCTAGGTATGCTTCTGACTCTGTGAGTATTTGAGAATCTGTTGCGCTACTGTTTTGAAATCTGTAGTTTCTTTCTCTTGTTTTGTTTCGAACTCACACTGAGCTCGAGTAGCTCACCCCCTCTTAGTGTTTCCTTTCCAGGTACGTTTCCAGGTACAGTCTCAGAGAGGAATAAATTATCAGTTTGCTTCTATTTGCTATTTGGTTTTGGACTGTAAGATTTTATTAAATCTGTGGTACAAATTTCGAGTTAAGTTTTAATCGTTTTCATTCTGCTTATATATACTACCGTAACTGTAATTTTACTAACCGATTTTAAAACAATTAAGTATTACGATTCGACATGAAATTGTTTTTGTAAAAATTTACCTACGATCACTTCAGTGATTAATGTAGCATCCGGGATTCGGTCTAAACTTCTAGGCCGAGATTGGGGTGTTACAATACCCAAAATATTTGGGCAGCACGTCTCTCTTGTGTCGCGCCACACCCCTTGCTTGGCGCGACACGACATGCAAATATTGTCTTGTGTCATTCATTTTGTGCCTTGACATCCCGAAAAGCTTGTGCATCACTCGACCCTTATTTCTACGTCAATTGGGCTTTTATATCTCCATCCTACACACTCAGTTGAACCAATTAGCACAACCTAAGGCTCGTGTCGACCTATTGAGTCACAACACCTAAAAAATGTGTTAAAAACACTTATTTTTATTAACTTTTTAATCCTAAGGCCTAGTTATTGAAAACATAAATTAAAATCCTAAATTGCTTAGAAAACAAGCTCTTTAAGTGAAGAATTGACCCAAATTAACTACTACATTTTATGACAAGTCAATTAGCATGGCTTGATAGGAAACCAATGGTCATGCATCAACCAACTCAAATGCTAGGTATAAATAATCAGGCACGATTCTCATTCCATTTATCTACACTCTTTTTCTCTTACCACCATAAGCTATCTTCCTTTCTTATTCTGAGTACACCCTTTGTTGACTTAAGCATTAGAAGCTTCATAGAGCACAAGCTTTGATGGCTCCCAAAACATAGCATCTAAAACTTGAAATGATGGAAAACTATTACGACATTCCATTTGTAGTCTTTTGAGACATTTAGCGGTGAATGTAAAATTCACAAGGGCAACTGGGACATCCTTCTGAGAAATCCTATTATTTATGTGCAAAAGCATAGTGTAGGCATATGCATGATACAATCATAACCTTATCCTTTGTTTTCAATTTAACTATTGAAAAGTCGGAAAAAAGCTTACAACACAAGTCAAAAAATTCATAAGTGGGGATGATCTTGAAGATGAATTCATAAAACAGGGCTTGAGTAAAAACAACATGATGTTTCTTATGTAAAAGGTGCTAAGACAAGCGGGAAAAAAATGTTTGGAAGTATTCTCTTTCCAGGAAATTCATAGGTAGTATTCTGATATGTGGCGATAGATTTTTGCTATATATATTTAAATTAGTGCTAACAGATTATTGCTATAGTTCACAATTGTCCTATAGTATTTCAAATACATTTATGCTACATTTAGTAGGAGTATTATTTATTCACCATGTTTTAGTATATGAGTTAGTAATAAACTAATTTCAATTGGTAATTTTTAGCCACTTACATGACTTATTTTAGAGAAAGAGTGATTTCTTTTTTCTTTTTCTTTTTTGCTTATTTTGAATAAGTGTTACTTTTTACAAGTGAATTTTTTTTTCTTATCTTACTAGTTTCAAGTTTAAATTTGTACCAAATATTATTTATTTTATGTTTAACTATTGTAATACATACTTAATAAATAAAGTGTAACACCTCTTACCCGTATTCGACGCCGGAATAGGGTACGAGGCATTACCGGACTCAATCACAAGCAATCTTACAATTCTGAGTCATAAATTTGCGTTCAAATTAAAACCATTTGCAATTAATCATAAAGTCCCTAATACGAGCTTACGAGGCCTAAACACATGCTTTGGAAGTGGTTCGGGAATAAACCGAGAACTTTAGAAATTTTTACAAAACTTAGAAAATTTTCCCTATACAGAGGTCACACGCTCGTGTGGATATAGAACACACCCATGTGGGCTGGCCGTGTGGTCACACACACCCGTGTTTCGACCCCGTGTAACTCTCTGACTTGTAACGTATGAACAAATTGAGATCACACGGCCAAGTCACACGGCCGTGTGGAAAATTAATTTTCACAAAATAGGTGCAGACTTTACACGGCCAGGGCACACACCCGTGTTCTAGGTTGTGCCGTCCACACGGCTGAGACACACGCCCGTGTCTCTTCTCGTGTGCTCAATTCTGAGCATTCTGTTTCCCAAAATTAAGGTACAGGGGACACACGGCCAAAACACATGCTCATGGGACAGGCCGTGTGTCACACACGGCCTAGACACACGCCCGTGTGTCTACCCGTATGGACAAAATGAAAGCTATATACCAAGCCATTTGCCACCCTTATTCACACATACACATACACCAATTCAAAGGCACAAAACATAATATACTTAGGCAACCAAAATATCGACAATTATGACCAACACATGCCAATACAGTACCAATATCTATCATACACACAACATTTATCAAACCACAATTGACTACTTTCAAGATACCTAATTGTACACCAATTTTATCATCTCATCCATAGATCATATTACCAAACATTTCACATTCATGCCTTAAATCACATTTCCATCATTCACCAACCATTCATAGACCACATCACTCAAAGGATGATTGCACATGCATGCATACATAAATATATATATAGATAGTGTGATTCGAGTCTCCGACGATCTCTGATCCGAGCTAGCTTGGCGACACTATAAAAACATGGAAAATAAACGAAGTAAGCTATATAGCTTAGTAAGCTCGTATGTAAGAAATAAGCAACCTTTCCATGCATATAACATTCAAATAATATAACATGATTAAATGTAACTTTTCCATAGTCTCGTGATCATAACTTATTCCATCACAATACTTACCTCATATTCATCATTTCAAGCATTTAATAGATATGAGCTTCATGCACATACCTGTACCATCTCGAAATGAATTTACACATAATCTTATCTTTGACACACCCGTGAACCACTCGGAATAATAATGTCGGATACTCGGGATTCTTGCACACTAAGTGCCACATATGTAGCCAATGCTACCTCAAATCCCATATCACATAGTTGCTCGCTTTCGAGCTATCAACGGGCCTGTTCACACAAGCTGTCAGTCAAGACGTAGCTACACAGTGCTGTTCACACAAATTGTCAAGTATCCGCAACATATGCCGGTATACTCAGTCACTGGTAGAACATACAAGACCAGCACCCGGATCATATAATCACATAAAACATAATGACCCTAGTGACATGTCACTTGTATCCTACCCTATTCCTAAGGTTCAAACGGGATTTCTTGCTTGTCGATTCGTCGTCTTCGGACTTGTTCATAGGATTAATCTCATCCACATTTATCAAACATACAATTCATGAAATATTAAAGCAATAAAATACAATCATGTTAAAGCTTATTTTTAACATACGAACTTACCTCGGTACAAAATGGCTAATAGTTCGATTTAGTCCACAACTTTGTTCTTTCCCCAGTCTAGGTCAGAACCTCGTCTTTCTTGATCTATAATACCACATTTAACTTATTCAATCATAACATTATTCAATTTAATCCCAAAAACACCTTGTGGAAAAAATTACATTTTTGCCCCTAACTTTTCAACTTTTTACATTTTAGTCCCTAGGCTCGTAAAATAATTTTCATTCAATTTCTTCATTACCAAACCCTAGCCGAACATTAATAGTACTCATAACAGTCCACATTTTTCATTTATTCACATTTTTACATACATTTTACAACTTTTACAAATAGGTCCCTATTTGACATTTTCATCAAAAATCACTTGGTAAATGTTGTTTATCTAACACCAAACATGCATTTTCTACCATTAGACATCAAAATACACAAATATTCAACATGGTTAAAATTTTAGACTTTGATTTTCTTTCAAATTAGTCCTTGAAATAGCTAGATTAGGTTACACCGATCTAAAAAATATAAAATCATTAAAAACGGGACAAGAACGGACTTACAATCGAGCTTGAAAGCTTGGCAAAACCCTAGCTATGGAGACCCTTGGAATTTCAGCTAAGGGACTAATTTGATGAAGATGAACATCTTTTATTTAGTTTTATTTTGTCTTCATTTACCAAATGACCAAAATGCCCTTCATGCATAACTTTGAAATTTCACCTAACCATGTCCATTTTTGTCCAACTTAAAGTATAATGGTCTAATTACTATTTAAGGGCTTCCAATTTAAAATTTCATAGTAATTAGACACCTCTAGCTTCTAGAACACGCATTTTGCACCTATTGCAATTTAGTCCTATTAGTCAAATTGGACACCTTATCGATAAAATTTCTTCACGAAATTTTTACACAATCATTTAATCATACTGTAGACCTTAAAATAATATCACAATAAATATTTATACTTCAGATTCATGGTCCCAAAACCACTATTCTGATTTGACCCTAAAACGGGCTGTTACAACTCTACCCCCTTTAGGGATTTTCGTCCCCGAAAATCTTACCGGAAAAGAGGTTTGGGTACTGTTTTCTCATAGCTTCCTCGGGTTCCCACGTAGCTTCTTCAACCCCATTTCTTTTCCATAAAACTATCACTAGAACTATATTTTTATTTCTCAACTGTTTAACTTCCCGGGCTAGGATCTTGATCGGTTTTTTCACCGTAAGTCATATATGGCCAAATCTCCACCTTTGTTGGTGAAATCACATGTGATGGATCTGATCGATATCTTCGCAACATAGACACATGAAACACATTGTGGATTCTTTCCAATTCCGATGGCAAAGCTAACCGATACACCACTGGCCCTATTCTTTCAATAACCTTATACGGACCAATAAAGTGCAGACTCAGTTTACCCTTGCAACCGAATCTAAGAATTTTCTTCCACGGAGACACTATTTCAGAAATACCTTATCACCGACTTGAAATTCAATTTCCTTTCGTTTCAAATCTGCATACAATTTTTGTCTATCCAAAGCTGCTTTCAAACAATCATGAATTACTTTCACTTTTTCTTCGGTTTCTCTAACCAAATCAACCCCATGAATCTGTCTCTCACTGAGCTCAGTCCAGTACAACGGAGTTTGACACTTGCGGCCATACAATGCCTCATACGGTGCCATCTTTATACTCGACTGAAAACTGTTGTTATAAGCAAATTCGACTAAAAATAGATATTTCTCCCAACTTCCTTCGAACTCTAAAACACAACAGCGAAGCATATCTTCGAGAACCTGAATCGTTCTTTCCGATTGACCGTCAGTTTGCGGATGAAATGCAGTACTAAAGTTCAACTTTGTGTCCAAAGCTTCTTGCAACTTCTTCCAAAATCATGAAGTAAATCTCAGATCTCTATCCGAAATAATAGAAATAGGCACTCCGTGCAATTTAACAATTTCAGCAACGTATAATTCAGGTAGCTTATCAAGTGAATAGTCGGTACGTACCGGAATAAAGTGAGCTGATTTTGTCAATCTATCAACAACAACCCAAATAGAATCTTTCTTCTTCGGGGTCAGAAGTAATCCAGTTATGAAATCCATCGTAATTCTGTCTCATTTCCACTCGGGAATCATCACAGGCTGAAGTAAACCCGAAGGTACTTGGTATTTGGCCTTTACTTGTTGACAAATCAAGCATCTCGATACAAATTCAGAGATATCTTGCTTCATACTTGACCACCAATACAATTTCTTCAAATCATTATACATCTTCGTACTTCCTAGATGAACAGACAGACAACCACTGTGTGCCTCGTGAAGGATTTTCTAAATAAGCTCAGTGTCTCTCGGTACACAAATCCTACCTCGGAACATCAAACATCCATTGGTCCCAATTTAAAAACCTAAATCTGTAACACCATGTATTTGGGCCTAGTAGAATTGGGCCTATTGGGCCTTGGGCATGTGAGTGTTTGAAACTTTTGAGAAAAAGAGAATGACATAAATGTATGTTGGATCTGTTAGGTGAGTGATTTTGGAAGGTTAGGGGGCTTCTATGAAGTCCTGGGTTCAAGCCATGTCATTTGGAAAATTTTTATTTTTAGCATTAGGGGAGTCCTAACTCCAGGTTGTAAGCCTTTCAAGTATTTGTGATTAAAAAGAGGCACAAGAGAGCCTGTGGTGGAATGTTTATGGCGTCATAGGTGTGGCAAGGAGAACGGAGGTTCAAGTCTTGCTGAATGCAAAAAGGGATTATTTATTTTGCTCATGAGTGGGCAAGAGTTTGTGTTGGATTTAAACTCTGTGTTGGGAAGTTTGAAATGGTCTTGAGTTGTTGGGAGAAGATTATGCAGCAATCAAGGAGGGATTTATGGAGATGTTTAAGGAATTTGAAAAGGGGGAGAAGTTGTAGCCGAATGGGAGTGTTGGTATGTGCAAATTCGGCTAGAAGGTTTTAGGTGCTTACATTTTGCTTTGTTTGGTTTTCAGCATTTTGTTTTGTGCTTTTGAAGTTCTTTTGATGTGCCGAATTGTGTTTTGGGGTACCCTTTAGCATCATTTTTCTCTCGTTTTCTTTTCTGGTGGCTAAATATTGCATTTTGGGTATTTTATGAGTGGTCGATTTCTCCTTTCTTAATTTTGACGAATCTTTCCTTTCTTTCGGTTTCTCATTTCTTTCTTGTCTTTCCATTGGGTTGGCTGAATCTCTATCTTTCTCCTCTCATATTTCTAAACCGGTTATACCTTTCTTTTCCCTTTCTTTTCTTTGCTGAATCAATTATTCTCCTTTTCTTCTCCTAAGCCGAATACTCTTTTCTTTCTTACACCTAAGTACCTTGAATCTGTTGGCCGAATATCACATCTTGTAGCTTAGGTTTTGTGTTGACCGATTGTTGCTCTTCTTTTCATCTCATATTGGCTTGACAACGGTTCTCTGGAAATTGTAAGTATGATTGACTCTAGCTATGTTTCTTTAATTTTTTTTTTTGTTTTAAGAGACCTCACTCTTTGGTTCTGCTTAAAATCGAATGCCATTTCTCCCTATCTCTAGTTCTGAGACTTGGTTGGACAATGGGTTTGTTTCAAGCCTTTGGGCATGCGAGTTTTGTTAATGGGTGGTGCATTTCGTGTGTAGATACTAATCAAGAAGTGGGTCATCGCTTTTAATCAGCAGTTTAGTTGCAAGTATCCATTGGTTCAAGCAAGGTAGGTGACTGTAGTTTGAGTGATGAGGTTTGGTTGATTAAGGCTGGTTATGTTTTGTTGTTATGTATGTAATCATGTGTTGTGAATGATTATAGGTTGGCGCTCGAAGGCAGTGCGCGAGTGTTCACAAGCAGGTATGTAACTTTGTGCTCTGCTGATGATCGGCTGAAAATCCAAAAGTGTGTATTGGTACCGTAATTGCTAATCAGTCAAAAGCCGATAGAGTGTGAATGTTTTTCGCACGGTGTTAGCTATAGCGACAAATGCCGAAATGCCAGATTGCCGAAAAGCCAAAAAGCCGAAGGATCGGGCTTTTGGGCCACATGAGCGTGCGAACGCCCATGTGATCAACCGAGCTCACGAAACGTGGGCTTACGACAAGGAAGGCCGCCATGAGCGATCTTATGGGCTTGGGCCAGAATGGGCCGTATGGGCCCTATGGGCCTGTGGGCCTGCGTGGGTAAACTTCACTGTTAAGTGGGACGTAGATAGACTTGTCATGTCGCGCACATGACTTAGGTAGTTCTGGGCCTCGTTGGGCCGAAATGGGCTGAGTGGGCCCAGTGGGCTTGTGGGCCCACACGGATAAAATGTATGTGATGTGGTAAGTGTTGTTGAATTGTGCTGTTCGTATAGCCGAGGCTATTTCTGGGCTAATTGCGCCACACGAGCGTGTGGGCCCACTTGGGCTGAGTAATGGGCCTTAAGCCCATTTACAGTGTTGTGTCTGTTTGGGTTCTTAAGTCGCTCGAGGCGACGGTGGACCTTCTGTTGGGTCGCTAAGACCCCGATTTGTGAAATTACCGAAATACCCCCGATTTTTAAAATTACCGAAATACCCCTGATTTGTAAAATTATCGAAATACCCCCCGATTTGTAAAATTATTGAAATACCCTCGATTTGGGAAATTACCAAAATACCCTTGGTTTGCAAATTTACCTAAATACCCCCAAAGGATAGGATTACCGAAATACCCCTATAGGGTAAAATGATTATTTTGCCCTTGTGGGTAAATGACTGACTTAGACTATGAATTTGAGTGATTTGACTGGGATCGTATGACTGTGTTTTAACTGACTTGACTGTGGTCGTGTGATTGATATGCTTGTAATATATGTACAAATGACTGTTACTGAGCATGGTCATTTTGCATACAATGTAATGATTGAGCGTGACATACACGACATATTGCATGGGGTTGGGACATTGATACAGAGGAAGTTCTGATAGGGTCGCACAGGTCGCATGAGATGACTGTGGATCCAGTATTGATCTGTATGGTCGCACGGGTCGCATGACGACTGTGGACCAACGAAGAGCTTAAAGCCGCGTAATTTAATTATGGCTCTGTGCCAACCTAAATATGGCTTTGTGCCATCTTGATTATGGCTTTGTGCTAATCGTATTTACCCGTGGCTATGTGCCTAACATATATATCAATGACTCTGTGTCGATCATATTTACCCAAGGCTGTGTGCCGATTATATTACCGTCGCTGATGGCTATGTGCCAAACATATTATAGTTACTGATGGCTTTGTGCCAATTATAATATCGCTACTGAAGGCTTTGAGCCGCATATATATACTAGCAGCTTGGCTGCGATTTTGGTTAGTGCCGCAACCGGTGCTAACATTGGGAGTGTAGGGATGGCGTGGGTGATTTATTCCCCGCAGGTAGTGTAGGGTTGGACAGAGGCAAGTGCAGGGTTGGATGGGATGGGTTAGCATGCATCACACATTATGCATATGGAATTAATTCTGATAGGGGTTAGGCCCAACTGTTACTGATATGGAGAATGGGCTAGGCCCAATTGATTCTGATAAGGGCTGAGACCCAAGTGAAATTGTATTGGGCTTAGACCCACACACATTGTTCTGTTATTGTTTTGGGCTCCGGCCCAGTCTGATTCCAAATTCTGTCTACTTTACTAACTATTTTAGTTAGGAGGGGATTACACACTGAGTTTTCGCAAACTCACCCCGTTTTTAACTGTGCAGGTAATCCCCAGAATTAGGAGGATCGGTGCTATGAGGGACTCGAAGAAGGCCACACACTGCTTATGTTTTCCGTTTGATTATTTACATTCGAGTATTTTGATTTGGGTTGTAATAAGGCCTCTTTAAGTTTCTAGATTTTAACTTTGGGTTTTTTTTATTTACTTTGAATTATATCCGTTAGAAGTAAATCATGGTTTTCCAAAATGTTAACTGTTTGTAAAACAACACTACGTTTTCGCAACATTTTTGAAATGGTTTCGCGACTTAATCTTTTTCGTAAATCGATTACTCTCAAAATTAGCTTCCGCAACTAAAAAGATATTTTGGGAATAAAATTAATACTTTTTCAGTGTACCACGTCTTAAAAATAAACTTACGTAACTGGGATTTTACTTAAGTTTTTTAACAAGAATGGTTTTCAATGAAAACATAGTTTTCGAAAAATACTTCAATGTGACACGCCAGATTCGAACCTAACTTCTAGGCTGGGTTTGGGGTGTTACAAAATCACTAGTCGATTCGCATTGAACTCCTTTAGCTTGAAGCTCTTTGTCACTTTTCTGAGCTTCGCAAATTTGCTGAAGAAATACTGGTCTAGCTTTCAACTCAGCTATAATAGAGACATCATCAGATAAAGTCAGTCAAGTGTTCATTGCTCTCAAAGCAAATAAAGATTTCCTACTTAAAGCATCAGCAACTACATTCACCTTTCCCGGATGATAATCGATTACCAACTCATAGTCTTTTAATAGCTCGAGCCATCTCTGATGTCATAAATTCAAATCCTTCTGAGTCATTAAATACTTCAAACTCTTGTGATCGGTATAGATGTGACACTTCTCACCGAATAAATGGTGTCTCCAAATCTTTAAAGCAAACACAATGGCAGCCAATTCTAAGTCATGCGTCGGATAGTTCTTTTCGTACGGTTTCAACTGTCTCGAGGCATAAGCTATCACTTTGCCCTCTTGCATCAACACACATCCAAGACCATTCAAAGACACGTCGCTGAAAATCACAAACTCTTTTCCCGACTCAGGTTGCACTAATACAGGTGCCTCAGTCAATAAAGCTTTTAACTACTCAAAACTCTTTTGACATTTCTCAGACAATTCAAACTTAACATCTTTTTGTAACAATCTTGTCATAGGTGTAGCAATCATCGAGAATCCCTTGACATATCGTCGATAATACCCAGCTAAGCCAAAAAAGCTTCTAACCTCAGATACATTCCTCGGCGGCTTCCAATCGATAATTGCCGAAATCTTACTCGGATCAACTCTTATACCTTCTGCTGAGACAATATGCCCCCAAAATCCGACTTTTCAGAGCCAAAACTCACTTTTTCTGAATTTAGTAAACAACTTCTTATCTCTCAAAGTCTGCAACACAATTCTTAAATGTTCGGCATGCTCGGACTCATCCCGAGAATAAATCAAAATGTCGTCAATAAATACAACCACAAACTTATCCAAATACGGTCGAAAGATTCGATTCATTTAGTCCATAAAAATAGCATGAGCATTAGTTAATCCAAAAGGCATAACAAGAAATTCATAATGCCTATACCTCGTTCTGAACATGGTTTTCGGCACATCTGAGTCTTTAACTCTCAGCTAATAATAGCCAGATCACAAATCTATCTTCGAGAATATTGTTGCATATTTCAACTGGTCAAACAAATCATCAATCCTCGGTAAAGGATACATGTTCTTTATCGTAACCTTGTTAAGCTGACGATAATCGATACAAAGTCTCATGGATCCATCTTTCTTCTTGATGAATAACACCAGTGCACCCCATGGTGAAAACCTCGGTCTCGCAAAACCCTTATCTGTCAACTCTTGTAACTGAGACTTCAATTCTTTTAACTTGGTTGGAGCTATTCTATACGGAACTATCGATATCGGAGCAGTCCCCAGTACCAAATCAATAGCAAACTCCACCTCTCTGGCCGGTGGTAATCCTGGAAACTCTTTTGGGAACACATCCAGATATTCACAAACTACTTGCACAGATTCGATCTTCAATTCAGACACCTTAGTATGCAGTACATACGCGAGAAATGTTTCACAACCCTTTCTTACATACCTCTAAGCCGACATCGACAAAATTACAATAGGCAATTCACCCGACTCATCCGACTCAACCCGAAGAATTTCATTGTTTTGACATTTCAATTCAATAACTTTTTGTCTACAATTCACTACTACATCATGTAGAGTCAACCAATCCATTCCAAGAATCACATCAAACTCATCAAATGGAAAAAGCATTAAGTCAGCCGGAAAACAGTGACCCCGAATCATTAAAGGACAACTTTTGCAAACTTTATCAACTAAAATATATTTACCTAAGGGGTTTGACACTTTAATCACAAACTCAGTAAACTCAACAGGCAAATCCTTACTAGATACCAAATTCATGCAAATATAGGAATGAGTCGATCCCGGATCAATTAATGCAACTGTATTGGTATCATAAAGAGAAAATGTACCAGTGATCACATCAGGGAATGACGCATCCTCGCGAGCACGAATGGCATAGGCTCTCGCAGGTGCTCTAGCTTCCGATCTCACAGCTGAATCTTTGGATACACCTCTGCTACTGGTCCCATTTCCCGTATTTCTCGCTGGCCTCCCTCTAGCAGTAGTGTTACTCGATCTTGCATTCTAAAAATTATCATTTTCAGCCATTTCAAGGCAATCCCGAATGAAGTGATCTTGAGAGCCACATCTAAAGCAATCCTGGTTGTTTATCCTACATTCACCGGGATGTCGTCTACCACAGTGTTGGCAGTTAGGCTTATTAGACCTAGCATTACCAACGCTCACTATGGATGTAGTTTGGGCCTTAGAACCCAAAAATTGCTTCCCACGATCTCGGTTGGGATACCCTGTAGAAGCATTGGAGCGAGCACACAAATCTCTCGATTTCTTTGACGAGGGTTGAAACGACTTATTCATCTGCCTATTTCTCGAATCTCTAGCCTTAAACTCAACTTTTCTCTTATCCTTACTTAACTCTTCAACTTTGCAAGCTCGTTCGACTAGCACAACAAATTCTTTCAGCTCAAAAATCCCAACTAACAGCCTGATGTCCTCATTCAGCCCATCTTCAAATATTTTACACATAATAGCCTCTGTTGAAAGACATTCCCGAGCATACTTACTGAGTCTAACAAACTCCCGCTCGTATTCAGTCACAGTCATTCGGCCTTGTTTCAACTCCAAGAACTCTTTACGTTTCTGATCAATAAACCGCTGACTGATGTACTTCTTTCTGAATTCCTCTTGAAAGAAATCTCGGTACCACTGATATTAGAGTGTTCCACCACTGATATGCCGTCCCTCAGAAGTGATACAGCGTATTTCAACCACTCCTCTGGTGTGCAAGAAAGCTCATCAAATACTCGGATAGAGTTCTCAAGCCAGAATTCTGCTCTTTCAGGATCATCATCAACATTTGCTCTAAATTCCTCAGCCCCTTGCTTTCGAATCTTATCGACTGAAGGCTTGTTCAGTCTTACCAATTCCACACCTTGGGAGCTACGAGAACCAGTTGAGAGTTAGGTGGGGGTGGAGGATGTTGGGCAGCCGAATTTGTTCGAACAAACTCGGCAAACTACTCATTCATCCTTTGGAAGAAGGCTTCCCCAGCCTCTCCTCCCTGACTAATCATCACAGGTCTACTTTCGGATGGCGCGGTCCCTTGGGCGGGAGCCAGCGCATTGCTTTCAATGTCATTAGCCACTTCTCGGTCGGAATCCATTTACTATATGAAAACACAGTTTAAATTGTCAGAAGTCGTCACACTATCAAAATTTATATATGGCATATATAGCTAGACTTTTACACACACTACGTTAGCCGAGAATCGACTAAACCATAGCTCTAATATCACTAAATGTAACACCTCTTACCTGTATTCAACGTCGGAACAGGGTACGAGGCATTACTAGACTCAATCACAAGCAATCATACAATTCTAAGTCATAAATTTGCGTCCAAATTAAAATCATTTGCAGTTAATCATAAAGTCCCTACTACGAGCCTACGAGGTCCAAAACATGCTTTGGAAATGGTTCGGGACTAAACCGAGAACTTTATAAATTTTTACAAAACTTAGAAAATTTTCCACTATATAGAGGCCACATGAAACACCCCAAACCCGGCCCACGAGTCCTGACCAGATCTGGTATGTTCCTCAAAAAAAACATTCGAAACTCCGATTGTTTGTTAAGAAAAATTTCGTTACTTTGGGTTGGACTCGAGTTGAAAACAAGTTTATCTTACATTGGAAACCATTTGTTTTAGGGTGTCCAAAACATTTAGAGTTCATTTTAAATAAAAACTTATTTAGTCTTCAATTTGATAAAATTTCGTAACATAGTAAATTTGAATAAAAGCAAATATAAAACAGTTCATACTAGTGGCCTTATTACATCGAAGCAAAACCCGAAATAAATCAAAGATATTTATAAGAAAATGAAGAGTCCAAATTGAAAATAATCTTTGTGCTGAGCATGGCCACCACTAAGCTCCTTCCGACCCGGTCTATCACCGAGTGTCACCTGAAAAATATTCCCAACAGCAGGCGAGTCAAACAGACTCAATGTGTAACCAACACTAAATCCCAATAGTTTAGGCATATCGGTTCATACATATGCATATAATTAAATAATAAAATGATGCAAACCGAACCCAAACCTAGTTACCATCCGCTACACATCACCCATACCAACTCGCACACCGTGGGGACTACTAAGTCAACCCTCCATCCGCTACACATCATCGAAGCGCGCACAGCTGCGATCGACGTGCTCATCGCCTCTTATAATATTTGTGGCATAGCCACCAGATAATTATTTTGTGTCATGAGACACCACATTCAGATAACATGACCGAAGTCACCACATTCAGATATTATGACCGAAGCCACCACATTCATATATTGGGGTATATAACCACCAATCACTTCCCATTTCCATATAACCCATATGCCCATGTCATACAAAACATGCAATATCATGCCATATTCTTTATTCACATTCTTGTAGTTTCCCATGTGTGCCATAACAGATCATATTATACTCATAGTAGGAGTAGGAAAACGTGCACTGAGTACTTTGTACCATTGCATGGTACCTTAGCCACATTTTACATATTCTTATTACACATTTATTAACACATAGCCATAAATCTATTAAGGCTTAGAGTGGGGTACACACCTGTTATACTTAGCGAGTTTATAGAAATCCCGAACAACCCGATCTAGCGCTTTAGATCTTTAATTCCTATATTCGGCCAACCCTAAATGTGTTAGTAAAAAGCCATTCGGCTAACACTCAATCACTTCATAAGTTAGTTTCGGCTTTTAAACATTTAAGAAACAGATCGGAATCCCTAACTATGGCCTTGGCCGAATGTACATATGTACTTACCTTGCGAATCTTAAATCCCTAAAAGTGCTACTTGGTTATGAAGGTGTCGAAATACCTATAGGCATAGGTTAGATTTAATTCTACTTTAAATCACATAAAAATGGCCTATGGCCGAATATCACATAACTTTACCTTGGATATTGAAATCTGAATAATCCTCCTTATAGTCGACTACTTTGAAAATCCCGAAAGATCCTTCCAAATTTGGCAAACAAGAATATTGATGGGATTAGTTCTAGATTTCGCCAAATCTAAAAGAAAAGAATGGAAATCAAATGACATTTGGTCTTTACCTTCTCTATAGAAATCGACAGCACCTTGCCTAACACCCCAGAGGGATTCGGCTTTGAAGAATACTAAGGAGATTTGGCTTTTGATTGAGTTGGAGAAAGAAGAAGAGAAATTCGGCTAGCACAAGGTGTACTTTCGGCTTTGACAAAATAAATGAAGAAGAGAAAGTTTGCTAAGAAATTTGACAGAGGCACAAATGAGAAGAAAAGAAGCAAATGGTCTCACTCTCCTCCCTTTTTGCCGAAAATATCACCCCAAGATCCCCTACACGGCCAACTCTTCTTCCCCTATCACATCCCTTCCTTTTCTCCTACTTTATCTCTTATCTTTATTTATTCAAAATAAATAAAATAAATCTACATTTATCTATCTATTTAGCCAAATTTTTATAAGGAATTATCCAAGTCAAATCCTCATCCATCTAGTCTTCCCATGCCGTCCATCACCTTCCCATTGCCAAAAATAAAATTCCTCATTGCTTTCCTTGTGGCTCGAACTCAAGACCTCCTTGCACTTGCATATGGCATCACTTTTTCCCGGGCTTTAAGTGGCGCCTCCAAGCCACTTAGGCAAGCCCATTTCTCGTGTCATATTTCCCTTACAAATTTCCTTAAGGCCTTATCAAGCTTAGCTCCCTTTTAAACTTAAAATCCAATAATTTCTAAGGCATTTAACTATACACTAGGGTTCACAAAAATTCATAGAACACATTCGGAATATTCATAAGCATGCTACATCATCTAATTTAGTATTAATGCATAAGCCATAATCCAGGATATTACAGTTTACCCCTCTTAAAATAATTTCGACCTCGAAATTACCCGGCTAAAATAAGTGAGGGTATTCTTTGTCGCATTGCTTCTTCCGGCTCCCACGAAGCTTCTTCCGATCCGTGATTACGCCATAACACTTTGACCAAAGGAACTGACTTCCTTCGCAACACTTTCACATCTCGTTCCAAGATCTGAATCGGCTCTTCCTCGTAGGACAAATCTGGCCTTAATTCCACCTCTTCAACCGGAACTATATGAGATGGATCTGATCGATAACGACGTAGCATAGAAACATGGAATACGTCGTGCATCTGCTTCAACTCCAGTGGCAACTCTAACTGGTATGCCACTGGTCCCACTCGCTTCAATACCTGATAGGGCCCTATAAACCTTGGACTTAACTTCCCTTTCCGACCAAATCTCATCACCTTCTTCCAAGGCGATACCTTAAGAAACACTTGATCTCCCACATCAAATTCTATTTCTTTCCTCTTAAGATCTGCGTATGACTTCTGCCTGTCAGATGCCTCCTTCAACCGTGCGCAAATTATCTCAACTTTCCCTTCAGATTCTGCCACAATCTCTGGACCAAAAAATCATCGTTCCCCCAATTCCGTCCAACACGTAGGAGTGCGACACTTCCGTCCATACAACGCTTAATACGGTGCCATCCGTATAATCGCTTGATAGCTGTTGTTGTATGCAAATTCCGCTAATGGAAAATATTCTTCCAAGCTTCCTCTGAAGTCTAACACACGACCTCTCAAAGATATCTTCCATCACTTGGATCACTCGTTCGGATCGACCGTCCGATCGTGGATGAAAAGTCAGTAGTGAAATCCAATTTAGTGCCCAAAGCCCGATGTAGAGCCTTCCAAAACCGAGGCGTAAACCTTGGATCCCTATCGAAATAATTGATAGTGGCACTCCATGCAACCTCACAATTTTCGCCACATATAACTTTGCTAACTTCTCGCAAAGAATAATCAACTCTTACCAGGAATGAAGTGCGCGGACTTGGTCAACCGGTCCACTATCACCCATACCGAGTCCTTCTTAGTAGGCGTAAGGGAAACCCTACTAACGAAGTCCATGGTAATTCTCTCTCACTTCCACTGCGGAATCTTGATTGGTTGAAGCAATCTCGATGGAACTTGGTGTTCAACCTTAACTTGCGACACGTTAAGCACTTGCCGACAAATTACGTAACTTCCTTCTTTAGACTGTGCCACCAAAACTGTTCCCTTAGATCCTCAGTACAATTTAGTACCTCCGGAATGCATAGCATAGGGGCTACCATGCGATTCTGAAGAATCCTCCGCCTTAACTCCTTGTTCCCAAGCATATAGACCTTACCCTTAAAACACAACACTCCTTCGTTATTAATACCATAATCTTCCAACTCTCCACTCTGCACTTGCTGCAACTTAGCACTTAAGTCCTCATCCACTAACCGACTTTCTTTTACCTCATTCAGCTATGACGGCTTAACTTGCAACTCTACCAGTAGACTTCCATCGTCATACAAGCTCAGATGTGCAAACATTGCCCTTAGAGCCGACACCACTTTCCGACTTAAGGCATCTGCCACTACATTCGCCTTGCTCGGATGATACTCTATGGAACAATCATAATCCTTGAAGAATTCCACCCACCTTTCTTTGTCTCAAGTTCGGCTCTTCCGAGTCAACAGATACTTAAGACTCTTGTGGTCCGTGTAGATAATCGACTTTTCTCCATAAAGGTAGTGCCTCCACACCTTAAGAGCAAAGACCACTGCCGCTAGTTCCAAGTCATGCGTCGGGTAGTTAACCTCATGTGGCCTCGGTTGTCGAGATGCATAAGCTACAACCTTCTGTCCTATATTAGAACACATCCTAATCCTGTGTGAGAAGCATCACAAAGACACCACAAAGTCCTTCCCCGCCTCGGCTGAATCAAAACCGAGCTTCGGTCAAAACTCTCTTAAGCTTCTCAAAGCTCTCTGTTGCCTATCTCGCCCAAACGAAAGGTACCTCCTTTCTCAACAAATTTGTCAACGGTGCGGCTATTGAAGAAAATCCTTCCACAAACCTTCAGTAGTAGCTCGCCAATCCCAAGAAACTTTGAATCTCACCATGGACTTAGGTGGTTTCCAATCTAGTATCGCCTCAATCTTCTTAGGGTCCACCCTTATTCCTTCTCGCAGACACCACATGCCCTAAGAATGCAACCTCCTTAAGCCGAAACTCGCACTTGCTGAATTTGGCATATAGCTTCTTCTCCTTAACACTTGCAACACTTTTCGGAGATGCTCGTCATGTTCTTCCTCGGACTTGGAGTATACTAGGATATCGTCGATGAACACAACGACTAATCGATCCAAAGAGGTTGAAAACTCGGTTCATCATATCCATGAACGCGATCGGGCGTTCGTCAAACCGAATGGCATCACTACGAACTCATAATGTCCGTATCTTGTCCGAAAAGCCGTCTTATGGATATCCGCTTCCTTCACCTTAAGTCGATGATATCCGCACCTTAGGTCTATCTTTGAGAATACCGCCGCTTCTTAGGTCGATCGAACAAGTCGTCTATCCTTGGCAAAGGGTACTTGTTCTTGATGGTCACTTATTCAATGGCGATAATCTATGCACATACGCATAGTCCCATCTTTCTTCTTCTTCACAACAAGACCGGTGCTCCCCATGGAGACACACTGGTCAAATGAACCCACGATCAAGCAACTCTTGGATTTGAGCCTTGAGCTCAACCAACTCCTTCGGTGCCATTCTATACGGAGCGATAGATACCGGCGCCGCCTGTGCAAAACAAGTCAATTCCAAACTCCACCTCCCCGTCCGGGGTATTCTGTAACTCCTCCCGGAAAGACATCCACAAACTCCTTTCTTGCCCTAACTCCACTAACTCCCCTTCTTTGGCATCCAACGCCCTAACTAAAGTCGAAATGCCTTGCACCCTTTTCGAACAATTTTATCACCTTTAAGGCGAGAGACTACGTTAGACAAGTAGTTTCTTCTTTCTCCTATCATAATTATCGCCTCATCCTCCAGCGTCTTTAACTCTATTCGTTTAGCTGCACAATCCAATATAGCTCGGTGTTCTACTAGCCAGTCCATGCCAAGTATGAGATCGAATTCTCCGAAGGGTAGTTCCATTAAGTCGACAGGGAAAATCACTCCTTGAATCTCTAGAGGTACACTCCGAAAGATCTTATTCACCACTACCGCTTGACCTAGTGGGCTCACTCTGAGACATCTCCTTACTAGAAAGTTTAGAGTCTATGCCTAGTGTTTCAACTACACTACTTGCAACATAAGAATGGGTCGAGCCCACATCAATCAAAGTAAAATAAGGCTTGCCAGATATAAGGAACATACCGGTTATGACGTCCGGTGCGTCTCCATCCTCCCTTCAATGAACCGCATACACTAGACCCGTACTGCCTTGCCTCTCAGATACCAACACCTCTCGCCGGTGTTCCACGTCCTCTTCCAAAACCATTACCTCGCCATTCGGACCACGACCTCGCCGAGGTCGCTGCCCACCTCTACCGGCTGATTACCATTATGCCCTCGTTGGTGGCCCCGTCTATCTTTATCGGACAGTCCTTAATCATGTGGTCCTTAGACCCACACTTGAAACATCCCCTGTCTTCTTCCAACACTCTCCTAGGTGCCTCTTCCCACACCGATCACAAGTACGATCACGCCCTCCTGTACCGGTTTGTCGACCTCGCGCCCATCAACTCTAGGCCTCTTTTGCACGCTTTCGGATGAACTCGCTGGTCCAAATCCTCTTTTCCGCCTATTCCGATCAGAGTTCTGCCTTACAGAGTCCTTAACTCCTTCGGCCACTTTGGCCTTCTCCACTAATACGGCAAATTCCCGCTCGCTGCGGGGCTATCGCAATCTTAGGTCATCTCTCACCCGTCCTCAAACCGGACACACCGCTCATGCTCGTAGCCACTATCCCTCGAGCATAACGACTCAGCCTTAAGAATTCAGCCTCGTACTCCGTCACGGATTTGTTCACTTGAACCAGCCCCAGAAATGCTTTCCTTTGCGCATCAATATAACTGGTACCAACATACTTCTTCTGATACGCCGCCTTAACATATTCCCAAGTGAGATCTCTCGGTGTGGCACCATCCCGAATCGTGAGCCACCATTGATAGGCTTCGTCGTGAAGTAGTGCCACCATTCCTTTCGATTTCTCCTCAAGCGATTAAATCGAGCTCGTCTATAATTCGCTCGGTTGCCTCCAACCAATACTCACCGCATCTTGGGTGCCACACCGAGATACACCACGAAACACCTCACCCCATTGGCTCGAGTCGCCGGGTGCTGATTTCCGAGCTCCCATACCTCCACCGCGCCCACCACCATCTCAAGCACTCGCAGCATTGCTGCGATCATCGCATCATCCCCGTCGATCTTGTCGCTCAACACCAACAGCTGGTGGTGGGGGTGGTGGTACCTCATTTTCGGACCCTTGTCCAGACCTAACGGGTTTCGACACGGTCATTCTGCCTCTACCACGTCCTCGCACATTACGACCACGTCCCTTAGAACTCATGTCTACGATCGCGCTTTAATCTGATTAAGAAATTTTTATGCATTAGTATTTTGTTCCACTGTTTATCCGCGAAAAAATTTTATGAAAGAAGTTTAGAAGTAGTTCTTTCGATCGATCAAAGTTTCAAGTCTTCTATCCTAATTTAAAGGAGCACATTCATTCAACACACATTCATCATTCAAACATTTTCGTCCTATTCCTATTCTAAGGGTATTTTCATCATTTCACCTACAGGGGTATTTTGGTAATAAATCGGGGTTAATTTAAAAAATTGTAAATCAGGGGTAATTTCATAAATTTTCCAATTCAGGGTTCCTTGGTGATTTTATGAAATAAGGGTATTTCAGTAATTTTGAAATTCGGGGGTATTTCGGTAATTTTTTTTTCCAAAATAGGGTGGTGGTCCCTTCGGGTCTTAATTATAGGGTTTAGCCCATCAATGAGTCCTCATAACTAGGGTGAATAGTCACCACGCACTGTAGGATTCCCACAAGAGGAGGTCGGTCGCTAGGGCGCTTAAATACCAAGCTCTCTCGAATCCACTCCTAGGCATGCGTCGCGCCTATTGCCACACCCTAACTCGACTAAGGTGAAGCAGTCCACTGCGCACGGGTAGGATTCCAGCGAAGAGGAGGTGAGTCACTAGGATCGCTTAAATACCAAGCTCTTAGGATCCAATCCTAGACATGCGTACGACGGTTACCACACCCTAGTCTTGTGGCTCGTTAACGGGTTTGTTTAGTGAAATTAAGTCTTATGAAAATTTAAGAAGTGGTTTAAACTAAGCCTATAGTCCATCAGAGTCTATTTAAACTAGTCTACGTCCCATAAAGCCCATAAAGCCCACATGTATATCACACAATGGTTTAGGGTACTTACCTGGCGAACTTGGGTCGGAGACGCAGGTGCCATGCTGAGCTAACAGACTTGTTATCATTTAAAAAAACATATATGTTTCAAAAGCCCATCCTTAGAAAATGTTTTGAGCCCAAAAACCCCAGAGCCGAGTTTTAAACCTGGCTCTGATACCAAGCTGAAACACCCTAAACCCGGCCCACGAGTCCTGACCGGATCTGGTATGTTCCTCAAAAAAAAACATTTGAAACTCCGATTGTTTGTTAAGAAAAATTTTGTTACTTTGGGTTGGACTCAAGTTGAAAACAAGTTTATCTTACATTGGAAACCATTTGTTTTAGGGTGTCCAAAACATTTAGAGTTCATTTTAAATAAAAACTTATTTAGTCTTCAATTTGATAAAAATTCGTAACATAGTAAATTTGAATAAAAGCAAATATAAAACAGTTCATACTAGTGGCCTTATTACATCGAAGCAAAACCCGAAATAAATCCAAGATATTTATAAGAAAATGAAGAGTCCAAATTGAAAATAATCTTTGTGCTGAGCATGGCCACCACTAAGCTCCTGCCGACCCGGTCCATCACTGAGTGTCACCTGAAAAATATTCCCCAACGGGGTGAGTCAAACAGACTCAATGTGTAACCAACACTAAATCCCAATAGTTTAGGCATATCAGTTCATACATATGCATATAATTAAATAATAAAATGATGCAAACCCGAACCCAAACCTAGTTACCATCCGCTACACATCACCCATACCAACCTGCACACCGTGGGGACTACTAAGTCAACCCTCCATCCGCTACACATCATCAAGGCCATCCGCTGCAGTCGACGTGCTCATCGCCCTTATAATATTTGTGGCATAGCCACCAGATAATTATTTTGTGTCATGAGACACCACATTCAGATAACGTGACCGAAGTCACCACATTCAGATATTATGACCGAAGCCACCACATTCATATATTGGGGTATATAACCACCAATCACTTCCCCTTTCCATATAACCCATATGCCCATGTCATACAAAACATGCAATATCATGCCATATTCTTTATTCACATTCTTATAGTTTCCCATGTGTGCCATAACAGATCATATTATACTCATAGTAGGAGTAGGAAAATGTACCTGAATACTTTGTACCATTGCATGGTACCTTAGCCACATTTTACATATTCTTATTACACATTTATTAACACATAGCCATAAATCTATTAAGGCTTAGAGTGGGGTACACACCTGTTATACTTAGCGAGTTTATAGAAATCCCGAACAACCCGATCTAGCGCTTTAGATCTTTAATTCCTATATTCGGCCAACCCTAAATGTGTTAGTAAAAAGCCATTCGGCTAACACTCAATCACTTCATAAGTTAGTTTCGGCTTTTAAACATTTAAGAAACAGATCGGAATCCCTAACTATGGCCTTGGCCGAATGTACATATGTACTTACCTTACGAATCTTAAATCTCGAAAAGTGCTACTTGGTTATGAAGGTGTCGAAATACCTATAGGCATAGGTTAGATTTAATTCTACTTTAAATCACATAAAAATGGCCTATGGCCGAATATCACATAACTTTACCTTGGATATTGAAATCCTGAATAATCCTCCTTATAGTCGACTACACTGAAAATCCCGAAAGATCTTTCCAAATTTCGGCAAACAAGAATATTGATGGGATTAGTTCTAGATTTTGCCAAATCTAAAAGAAAAGAATGGAAATCAAATGACATTTGGTCTTTACCTTCTCTATAGAAATTGACAGCACCTTGCCTAACACCCCAGAGGGATCCGGCTTTGAAGAATACTAAGGAGATTTGGCTTTTGATTGAGTTGGAGAAAGAAGAAGAGAAATTCGGCTAGCACAAGGTGTACTTTCGGCTTTGACAAAATAAATGAAGAAGAGAAAGTTTGCTAAGAAATTCGGCAGAGGCACAAATGAGAAGAAAAGAAGCAAATGGTCTCACTCTCCTCCCTTTTTTGCCAAAAATATCACCCCAAGACCCCCTACACGGCCAACTCTTCTTCCCCTATCACATCCCTTCCTTTTCTCCTACTTTATCTCTTATCTTTATTTATTCAAAATAAATAAAATAAATCTACATTTATCTATCTATTTAGCCAATTTTTTATAAGGAATTATCCAAGTCAAATCCTCATCCATCTAGTCTTCCCATGCTGTCCATCACCTTCCCATTGCCAAAAATAAAATTCCCTTATTGCTTTCCTTGTGGCTCAAACTCAAGACCTCCTTGCACTGCATATGGCGTCACTTTCCTGGGCTTTAAGTGGCGCCTCCAAGCCACTTAGACAAGCCCATTTTCGTGTCATATTTCCCTTACAAATTTCCTTAAGGCCTTATCAAGCTTAGCTCCCTTTTAAACTTAAAAATCCAATAATTTCTAAGGCATTTAACTATACACTAAGGTTCACAAAAATTCATAGAACACATTCAGAATATTCATAAGCATGCTACATCATCTAATTTAGTATTAATGCATAAGCTATAATCCAGGATATTACACCACACACCCGTGTGGATATGGAACACGCCTGTGTGGACTAGCCGTGTGGTCACACACGCCCGTGTCCCGACCTCATGTAACTCTCTGACTTGTAACCCATGAACAAATTGAGATCACACGGCCAAGTCACACGCCCGTGTGCTAGGCCGTGTGGAAAATTAATTTTCACAAAATAGGTGCAGACTTCACACAACCAGGGCACACACCCGTGTTCTAGGCCGTGCCGTCCACATAGCTGAGACACGCGCCCGTGCCTCTACCCGTGTGCTCAATTCTGAGCATTCTGTTTCCCAAAATTAAGGTGCAGGGGACACACGGCCAAAACACATGCCCATGGGACAAGCCGTGTGTCACACACGGCCTAGACACACGTCCGCGTGTCTACCCGTGTGGACAAAATAAAAGCTATATACCAAGCCATTTGCCACCCTTATTCACACATACACATGCACCAATTCAAAGGCACAAAACATAATATACTTAGGCAACCAAAACATCCACAATTATGACAAACACATGCCAATACAGTACCAATATCTATCATACACACAACATTTATCAAACCACAATTGACTACTTTCAAGATACCTAATTGTACACCAATTTTATCATCTCATCCATAGATCATATTACCAAACATTTCACATTCATGCATTAAATAACATTTCCATCATTCAACAAGCATTCATAGACCACATCACACAAAGGATGATTGTACATGCATGCATACATAAATATATATAGATATGCTTACAACCATTCCAATCAAAATGAGCCAAGTTACATGGCCAAATACCACATCAAATTTTTGACAATTACAAGCCAATGCTTTTGGCCAAAACACAATGACACATATAACAAAATGACCAAGTCCCTATACATGCCATACTTTCAAAATACTAAGATCATCAATACCCAAAAATGAGAATTTGATAGTGATTCAGATCTCCGACGATCTCTGATCCGAGCTAGCTTGGCGACACTATAAAAACATGGAAAATAAACAAAGTAAGCTATATAGCTTAGTAAGCTCGTATGTAAGAAATAAGCAACCTTACCATGCATATAACATTCAAATAATATAACATGATTAAATGTAACTTTTCCATAGTCTCATGATCATAACTTATTCCATCACAATACTTACCTCATATTCATCATTTCAAGCATTTAATAGATATGAGCTTCATGTGCATATCTGTACCATCTCGAAATGAATTTACACATAATCTCATTTTTGACACACCCGTGAACCACTCGGAATAATAATGTCGGATACTCGAGATTCTTGCACACTAAATGCCACATATGTAGCCAATGCTACCTCAAATCTCATATCAGATAGTTGCTCATCTTTGACACACCCGTGAACCACTCGGAATAATAATGTCGGATACTCGAGATTCTTGCACACTAAATGCCACATATGTAGCCAATGCTACCTCAAATCTCATATCACATAGTTTCTCACTCTCGATCTATCAACGGGCCTGTTCACACAGGCTGCCAGTCAAGACAAAATAAAACTAAATAAGACATGAGGGTCATTATGTGATTATGTGAAATGAGATTTTAGGTAGCATTGGCTACATGTGTGGCACTTAGTGTGCAAGAATCCTGAGTATCTGACATTATTAATCCGAGTGGTTCACGGGTATGTCAAAGATGAAATTATGTGTAAATTCATTTCGAGATGATACAGGTATGTACATGAAGCTCATATCTATTAAATGCTTGAAATGATGAATATGAGGTAAGTATTGTGATGGAATAAGTTATGATCATGAGACTATGGAAAAGTTACATTTAATCATGTTATATTATTTGAATGTTATATGCATGGTAAGGTTGCTTATTACTTACATACGAGCTTACTAAGCTATATAGCTTACTTCGTTTATTTTTTATGTTTTTATAGTGTCGCCAAGCTAGCTCAGATCGGAGATCGTCAGAGATTCGAATCACACTATCAAATTCTCATTTTTCGGTATTGATGATCTTAGTATTTTGAAAGTATGGCATGTATAGGGACTTGGTCATTTTGTTATATGTGTCATTGTGTTTTGGCCAAAAGCATTGGCTTGTAATTGTCAAAATTTTGATGTGGTATTTGGCCATGTAACTTGGTTCATTTTGATTGGAATGGTTGTAAGCATATCTATATATATATTTATGTATGCATGCATGTGCAATCATCCATTGTGTGATTTGGTCTATGAATGCTTGGTGAATGATGGAAATGTGATTTAATGCATGAATGTGAAATGTTTGGTAATATGATCTATGGATGAGATGATAAAATTTTGTGTACAATTAGGTATCTTGAAAGTAGTCAATTGTGGTTTGATAAATGTTGTGTGTATGATAGATATTGGTACTGTATTGGCATGTGTTGGTCATAATTGTGGATGTTTTGGTTGCCTAAGTATATTATGTTTTGTGCCTTTGAATTGGTGCATGTGTATGTGTGAATAAGGGTGGCAAATGGCTTGGTATATAGCCTTTATTTTGTCCACACGGGTAGACACGCGGACGTGTGTCTAGGCCGTGTGTGACACACGGCTTGTCCCATGGGCATGTGTTTTGGCTGTGTGTCCCCTGCACCTTAATTTTGGGAAACAGAATGCTCAGAATTGAGCACACGGGCAGAGGCATGGGCGTGTGTCTCAGCTGTGTGGACGGCACGGCCTAGAACACGGGTGTGTGCCCTGGCCGTGTGAAGTCTGCACCTATTTTGTGAAAATTAATTTTCCACACAGCCTAGCACACGGGCGTGTGACTTGGCCGTGTGATTTCAATTTGTTCATGGGTTACAAGTCAGAGAGTTACATGAGGTCGGGACATGGGCGTGTGTGACCACACGGCCAGCCCACACGGGCGTGTTCCATATCCACACGGGTGTGTGACCTCTGTATAGTGGAAAATTTTCTAAGTTTTGTAAAAATTTCTAAAGTTCTCAGTTTAGTCCCGAACCACTTCCAAAGCATGTTTTGGACCTCGTAGGCTCGTATTAGGGATTTTATGATTAACTGCAAATGGTTTTAATTTGGACGCAAATTTATGACTTAGAATTGTATGATTGCTTGTGATTGAGTCCGGTAATGCCTTGTACCCTGTTCCGGCGTCGAATACGGGTAAGAGGTGTTACATTTAATGATATCAGAGCTATGGTTTAGTCGATTCTTGGCTAGCGTAGTGTGTGTAAGAGTCTAGCTATATATGCCATATATAAATTTTGATAGTGTGACCACTCCTGACAATTTAAACTATGTTTTCATATAGTAAATGGATCCCGACCGAGAAGTGGCTGATGACATTGAAAGTAATACGCCGGCTCCCGCCCAAGGGACCGCGCCATCCAAAAGTAGACCTGTGACGATTAGTCAGGGAGGAGAGGCTAGGGAAGCCTTCTTCCAAAGGATGAATGAGTGGTTTGCCGAGTTTGTTCGAACAAATCCGGCTGCCCAACATCCTCCACCCCCACCTAACTCTCAACCGGTTCCTGTAGCTCCCCAAGGTGTGGAATTGGTAAGACTGAACAAGCCTCTAGTCGATAAGATTCGAAAGCAAGGGGCTGAAGAATTTAGAGTAAATGTTGATGATGATCCTGAAAGAGCAGAATTCTGGCTTGAGAACTCTATCCTAAAACTTATTTGACGCACGGCTTGTCCCATTCGTGCTCGTGAGGATGCGTCATTCCCTGATGTGATCACTGGTACATTTTCTCTTTATGATACCAATGTTGTTGCATTAATTGATCCGGGATCGACTCATTCCTATATTTGCATGAATTTGGTATCTAGTAAGAATTTGCCTGTTGAGTTTACTGAGTTTGTGATTAAGGTGACGAACCCCTTAGGTAAATATGTTTTAGTTGATAAAGTTTGCAAAAGTTGTCCTTTAATGATTCGGGGTCACTGTTTTCCAGCTGACTTAATGCTTTTGTCATTTGATGAGTTTGATGTGATTCTTGGAATAGATTGGTTGACTCTACATGATGTAGTAGTGAATTGTAGTAGTGACTCTACACACATAATGACCCTCATGTCTTTATTTTGGCAAAACACTAGCTATGGAGACCCTTGGAATTTCTGCTAATGGACTAATTTGATGAAGATGAACATCTTTTATTTAGTTTTATTTTGTCTTTATTTACCAAATGACCAAAATGCCCTTCATGCATAACTTTGAAATTTCACCTAACCATGTCCATTTTTGTCCAACTTAAAGTATAATGGTCTAGTTACTATTTAACGACTTCCAATTTAAAATTTCATAGCAATTAGACACCTCTAGCTTCTAGAACACACATTTTGCACCTATTGCAAGTTAGTCCTATTAGTCAAATTGGACACCCTATCGATAAAATTTCTTAACGAAATTTTCACACAATCATTTAATCATATTGTAGACCTTAAAATAATATCACAATAAATATTTCTACTTCGGATTCGTGGTCCCGAAATCACTGTTCCGGTTTGACCCTAAAACGGGCTGTTACATAAAGCTTTTTTCCTATATTATGACACTAGTAACCAAATGAGGTATTATTTTCTTCCACCTTTGTTATTTGTTGTATAAGGTTTTGAGTTTTCTACCACAGTTGTTTTTCTTGTAGTTTGTGAATGGCAACATTGAATTTTTTGGAAGGATATGCAACCAACCCTAGTTTTCTTAACGCGAGATTACTCGCACTGAAGTAGATATTTAGATATTGAATCGAACATGTGTCTTATATATTTTATTTCTTCTTTTTCATTTAAAACGAATCCATATGCCATACTTTAGAGAGCTTTACAGAAAGAAGTTAAAAAAGGTTGGGATAAAATAAGTTTTAGGCGCAGCAAATGTTCAAGAAAGTATTGCCCAAAATAAAATAAAAATGATAAAAATAGGCAACCAAAAGATTGGGCATAAAAACCAACAACGTGGTTTACTAATATTCTACAAGAACTGTTATTGTGGACATTATTAAAGCCCTTAGAAAGCTTTGAAAAGTTGTCTACCCTTGTTTGCCCTCAAATTTCTCTTCACCACCGTATTTGTCTCGTTTCTCAATATCTCTCCTCAATTAAGGATCCCCTTCCTATCCTACCCCATTCTACATTTTTTCTTCTTCTTCTTGCTCTTCATTTCCTGACAAGGCTTTTGTTTCCCATTTGATCGACAAAATGGTAAGTTTGGCTTTTCCCATATTTCTCATCTTTTTGTATTCATCATCTTATATATCTTAAATATGACTTATTTGTTTATTTTGCTTTTCGTTTCCAATTAAGATATCATCTTCTTTTTCTAAGTAGTTGATTTAAAAGGAAACAAGAGAATAAGAATAAAGGAAAATTTACCCAAATGAAAAAAAAAATGTATACAAGTGTTTGGTTTTACGCTTCATTTTAATTAATCAAATCTACCAACATTTGTTATAAAATCTAAATTTTTAAAATTTAGTTTAATTTAGTTAGTTCATTTATGTGATATTCTTTATAATATGAAAATCAGCAAGTTAGTAGATTTATATTCAAATCTGAACACAAGTAGCTCATTTCCTAGGTCAGTTTGCGTTTAGACACATTCAAAACATGTATTCACTTCTCTTTAGGCTTAAGTTATCAATGTATTCTATCACGACCTTAGAGAGAAGTCATGAATCCCATACTAATTATGTCTTGAAGTTAGTATTAGGATATATGTGTCCATACCCCCTTTTATTTATTTATGATGTATATTTTTAAGCAAAACCACGAGTACAAATAAACAGAAATGACCAAATATTTTAAATGTTATTGCAACTTGTTAGGACTGATTGTATGATTTTCATATATAAATGTGCGGAATAAAAAAATTGGAATAGGCGAACGCGGCGTCTGGAATGGCAGTGGATGATGAATGTAAGCTGAAATTCTTGGAGCTAAAAGCGAAAAGGAATTACAGGTTCATCATTTTCAAGATTCATAACCAGCAGGTGGTGGTTGACAAACTTGGCACCCCTGCTGAAACCTATGAAGATTTCACCGCAGCTCTGCCAAATGATGAGTGTCGCTACGCTGTCTTCGATTTTGATTTCACTACTGCTGAGAACTGCCAGAAAAGCAAAATTTTCTTCATTGCATGGTAACCTGCTCTCCCTTGTCCTAATTAGTCCGACTCTTCCGCATTCATTCAACACTCCGTAATTTTCTTACATGAAATGATTCTATTTTTCCTCTACTTCTCATGGAAAACATGTAGTAGAATATATGGAGCATTATTGGAGGTAAATTTAAACCAACTTGGAATACGTGATTCATTATGTAAAGTAAGTAATGTGTAGTGGGTTGAGTTGATTTTAATTCAAATCATATATGGTATCGATATCATAAATGATTACTTAAGTTTAGTCCGATAAAAAACATAAATATTAATTTTTTGTGCAAATCTATCTTTATTTATAGATAATTAATCTAAATTTGCATATATCCGCCCATATTACTTGTTAAAATTTTTTAATAAAAAATATATTAATTTTTATTTAATATTTAGTAATTTTATACTTATTTGTTTTATTACCATTTTTATTATAAAGAAATTAGCATAAGTTTTTAATATTTATATTATAATGTTAAATATTTTATTTTCATATGATATCATTACATAATATATAAAATAATATAATATAGAATTGAAAAATGAGTTAAGTCACATAAGACTTGGGTTATGAATGGTTGAACTTATGCCTACATTTTATCCAACCCATTTTAGATCTAATATTTTTATTCAAATACTCTCAAATGTTAGACAAGCGTTTTGGCTTAAACAGTTAATTCGACCTTTCAAAAAGGCTAACAATAAAATGGCTTAATAGTTAGTTTATTAATGTGATAACTATTTTGCCATTAATATTAAAATAATTTGTGTGCATTCATTCATTTATATTATTATATTTAATAATATATTTTAATAATGGGTTATATGCAGGGCACCGGATTCATCCAGGGTAAGAAGTAAAATGGTGTATGCGAGTTCAAAAGACAGATTCAAGAGAGAATTGGATGGAATTCAAGTTGAATTGCAGGCAACGGATCCTAGTGAAATGAGCTTCGACATTATAAAAGCTCGGGCAATTTAAACGCTTTTATTGCGCTTTAAATCTTCCAATTCCATGACATTCCCTGTCCTAAGCAATTTCAAACTTTCATCACTTGCTTATGTGTATTTTTCTTTAAAAAAAAAAAAACATTTCGTCCTTTTAAAAAATTTATCTCACCTTTTTTTTTTTCCTTTTTACTTCGTGTCTGTGTGTTTTTTAAACTTGACTGTGTAGTTTTATTGTTCTAATATTATCCATTCCTTAATGTTAAATGTCCTTTCAATCAGTTCTATTTTGTCTTCTATATATGAGTGGTTTATTCTTATTTTATTTCTTTTAAATCACTGGATTTAAATCTATTTAATTTATTTGAAACTTAAATTTATTTATTAATTTTTTAATCAAAATTGAGAATTAAAGGTGTTTATTGACGGTAAACAGTACTGCCACTATCAAATGATCGTAATCAAAGTTACCAATAATTAAAACAAAAATAATTTTTTGCTTAAATAGCAAACACTTGAAGGAAGTGGGAAAAAATCAAAGTAAATAAACAAAAGACTTAAATAATTATTTGGTATATGCATTTCACCACTATTCTCAAGTTGGTTTTTAAAAATTTTCGGATTAAATTTGGCAATCATCACATTAAAATGTTAAGACATTAAAATTTATTTGCTTTAGCATTTGTAACCAATTAAAACACAAAACCTAGAATAGATTTTTTTTTTTTTTTCAGATTTGGCTTATTCAGCCCACATGAATTTACTAAAAAATAACTTCTTAAAAATATTACGAAGATTAAGACTTATCCTGAATTACTAAAAGATATCTCTTGTGGATATTGTTATATCTATTTCGAGGGAAGATTAATTGTAAAAGATGTCTTGTGCATATTTTTATGTACTAAACTGAGAGCACTTTATTTTGTTCATTGTAGAATATATATTTGAGTGCATTGAGTGAAATAATCAAGTGAGTGGCTTGATTAGTGTCCTAAGATTTTGAGGAAAAATCTTAGAAGGGAGATATTTAGATCTTAGGTACGAGGTGTTAAAGACAGTGAATATTCTCTTTAAGTAAGACTCCATAAAAGTAAGGAAATCGAACTGAGTAAACCTATCGTATTTAATGTCAATTTACCATCATTTAATTAAATTTAAAATTATAAAAAAAAAAGAAAACATAATTAAGTTAACAAGTTTTAAAAAATTAAATAAAAATATGGAATAATTTATAGAAATTAAAAGAAAAAACCTAACTTCCTAAAAACAATTAAAATAAAACATTAACTTGAAAAAAAAAAACAATACAAATAATTTTTAACTACTAATAATATTACAAAAATATAATTTTTTATCTTGTTCTTTAATCTATCATTCTGGTCATCATCTTTGATCAACAATGATCCTTATTTCTCAACTTGTTTAATTTTTAATGCAATCAATTGCATTTTAACTTTCAATCCTCTGTTTAACTTCATAAAAAATGACTACTAATATCAAGTAATAAAGTATTATTAAATATCAAATAATAAAATAATAAAAATTAAGTATATCAAATAAGAATGAAAATCAAACTTTCTTTTATGAAGAACACAAAACATATAGAATAATACTAAATGTTGTTTTTTTTATGATGATTCTTTAAATGCTACTTAAATAATAAATACCTTGCTAATGCATTTAATTATAGTGCTAAAACTTGATTTAATTCATTTATAACTATATCATTAATTAAGTGATAATTATCTAAAATAATAAGTATAATTTAATAAAAAAACTATTAATAAAATACTTATAATGATCTTATATTAATATTTTTATGAAAAATAAACTTAAATCCTACCTTTTAAACATATAAAATGGAAATTTAATAAAAACATACACAGTGCTGGTGAAGTTTGAACATTAAAGTTTCTAATTTCACTTTAATTAAAGTTTAAAGTTGACAAACTGACTCATTAAAGTTTTTATTATTTATAACTATGAATGGTCAAAATAATAATTTTATATATCTTTTAACATTTTTCACACACCAATTGATGTATAATGTTTCGACCAGTGTGACTAAAATTGGATTAAAAAAGTTAGTGCAACTAAAACATGTGATAGAGACAGCGGACCAAGATCATATTGAAGTTGTTCGACTCGAAAAAAGATTTCGATCTGACCTGAAAGAAGAAACAATAGATTTAAAAAGAAATAAAACTAAAATAACTAAAAGAAGAAATTCAAAAAAAAAAAATAAAGATTCAAAACATAAATAAATTAAGAAAAAGGAAATTAAACGGTGAAAGATGGATCGAATAAACTGATGGATATGGATAGAAGATGGTTGTCCATCTAAACCCTTTGAGATATAAACCCTAAAAAATTTAATTAATAGCTCTAATTAACCCTCCAAAAAATATTTTTTGGCAAATTGAAGGATGAAGAATAGATTCACATGATTCCTTTAAGAAAATCAAAAAGGAAAACCACTTTTGAAAATTACAAGAAAGCAATCTTGCACAAAAGAAATTAACTCTAAGAGTTGAAAATTTTATCAATGAATGACTTAATCATAGAATGAATAATGAAGAGGCTTTTATATAGGCTAATTAATTACATCTAAATAAAACTCTCAATTATAATGAAACTCTAATAAAACTAAACAATAAGTAGTTTTAGTATAACTAAACTTTCTTGTTAACTAAGAAACATATAACTCTTAAAATACTTTAAATACTTAAAATATATCCTAAAATTCGGTATAAATAAATAACAAAAATATAAAACCTAATAGATACAATATTAAACTCATATATAATCAAAATTAAGCCTAAAAATTAAACCTAATATGACTTAAACTTGAATTAAAGCTCGAAACTCATAATTTCCCGTAATAATCCCATCCAGAAATTCTGCTCGTGTGGTCTTCACTAAAATAGCTATAACTTGAGCTCCTGCACTTGAAATCAGGTGATTAAAGGTGCATTTTGAAGTTAAAAGATAAGTTATGAAGACATCTCAACCTAGAAATGTCTGGATCCCATCCAAAAAGTCATTGCAAGTCGACTGATTTTTCAAACTTGAAAATTAACATCTTCGATAAATGGAATTTAATAAATTTCACCCCATACGTGCATGTATCATTCCCCTTTTTCTCAAAAAGATTCATCCTCAAACCTTGTCTTTGGCCAAACAAGAAATAATCTTTCTCATAGGTAGAATGGTTTAATTGAGCTCCTCTCAAAGGATCAACAAATTTCTTAAAGAAAAAAACAAGTCTACTAGATAAATTCAAGTTTAGGTTAGTGAAAACATAATCATTCCTCTCCTTTGTATAGATTGTTTCTTTCTTTGCATTCTCTTTTTCAATGAGAATTGAATTCTCTAATTTTACCTCATAGGAATTTTCACTCGCCAAAGTTGGACTATCAAATTAACTTTTATTACTTAAAATTTCTTCTCTCAGTCTTTTTACATAAATCATTCTCACTTCCTTTTAACCCCTCACAAAAAATTTGAACAATGAATTTATCATCACAACTTTCTTTATCACTAGAGGAAATCTCAACAATAGGCATAGGATCACATAAAATTTCTTCACAAATGGCATCGACAAAAGTTTCTTGTTGACATATCTCATTATTTTCAAAGGTAGCACTAAAAGAAGACTCCTCAATTGTAACCTCCCAAACTCGGTCTAGACGTTACGGCCAAATTCTGAAGACCACATTAGCCATCGAAATGGTCAACTAAGTTCGTTCGGTTTAAAAACCACTATTTTGATCAATTTACAAAAAGCTTAGCGCGGTTGCCTTAGGTTTATAAAAAACATTCAATTGTTAGGTAGTCTATAATTTAAGTCCAATTTATTCGAAAGACATGTCGTTTGAAAATAAAAACCCTCAATTGATTTTGTCAGTAAACCTTTAGAAAAATACGTTTCACCATTTTGCAACGGAAAAAGTGTTGCTTTATTTTTGTAAGAAAATCTGTGTTTTGAGCCATATTAATTCGATTATTAAATTTGTTCGATTTTTATCCAAAATACCATGCATGCAAAAACAAATAAAAACAACTCATTCCACAATCCAAATTAACAAAATTTACAGTCCCAAAAATAAAACCAAAATAGGTAAAGTAAAATTAAAAATACTTTATTAACTGAAAATCCGAGATGGGACCTCCGAATTGCTGAGTTCGATCCTAACCTTGTGGGTTATCTATAAAAAGTAAACTAAATGGGGGTGAGCTTGAAAAGCTCAGTGTGAGTCTAAGCATACCAAAAACATTTTATAGGCATACGATCAGTCAATGAAGCATACAACCATTAAAATAATTTATACAGTAAATCATGGCATGTCAATATTTTGTAAATGGCATGCTCATATGAAACAATGCAAAAAGTCCTTCCCATACATCCGCTACACACCACGAGTTCCCCAGAGCCCATCATCTGAACACGAAAACAATAAGAGTTGAAGCTTGATGTGGATAAACCACCAGTAAAAATATGTAGTTGAAACTGCAAATAATTTGCAAAGAAGCTTCTAGTAAGGTGCGATAAGTCACCAGCACTCCAACTGTAACACCCCATACCCGAGTCCGAGGCTTAGACCGGATACGAGAAGTTACTATGCTTGAACTTGCTTAATCAAGTACTTAGGGGCTATAAAATTTCGTTCCGAATTAAGAACTTATCTTTCTTAATCAACTTGTACTTTTCATGGGCCTACGAGGCCTTAAACTCATGTCCGTAAACTTTCGGAACTCAATCGAAAACTTTTCATTTAAACAGGGGTCACACGCCCATGTGAGTTGGGACACGCCCGTGTAAACCTGAGACACGCCCATGTCTCCTAACCGTGCTTATAACTCGAGCTTACTGGCAAACTTCACACGGCCACGGCACGCCCGTGGTCCTGGCCCGTGTGAAAAACCTTAGCATTCTGACTTATAACACACGGCCATGGCACGCCCGTGGACTTAGACCGTGTACTACAACTTGATATTTTGACTTAAGGTGCAATGGTGCAGGGTACACACAGCTTAGACACACGCCCGTGTGTCCGACCGTGTGGGCACTTAGAGGCTATTTACCAAGCCAATTGCCACCCTGAAATCAAGAGCAAATTCATACTATCTCAACAACTCAAATCACTACAACTTTAATGAACAATATAACATGCTCCATTGATATCAATAACATACATACTTAGTCAATCTTGGCCAATCATTTAGCCATTTACAAAAGAATAATAATAAACTTGATAGCCCATACTTTTGCCCTTTCTAAGATATATACTCAAAATGAAATGTTTCCTATACATGCCATACTTAATAAAAAAAACTTGGCTATACCAAAATAGCGGTTGATAGTGTGATTCGAGCTCCGACTTCAACGATCCACAAGTTAGCTTGGCGGGACTACATAGAAAGAAATAATAAAATACGTAAGCATTTAGCTTAGTAAGTTTGCATAATGCACATAGCAACATACTTGCTTAATATAAACCATTTGACATAACAATGGCATCATAAATTTCAACTATAAAGCTTACTTACTCATACTTGATTCTTACATGTCTCATGAAACTTACTAGTCTCATACTTGAGAGGTAAACAAGGTCCCTGTATCACTTGATCACATTGATTAGCATACTTTAACATAATAATCATAATCTCTGATTCACCATTCATAACATGAATAATACTCATTTTCACTTGATAATAACTTTACTTACTTAGCTTTCTTGTTATTTCATTTGAACTTAACTCGTTTGCCCGATGAATTTATATGAATAACCGAGGATACTAAATCTCATCTAAATTTCGAGGCCATGACTTAACATGGACTTATACGAAGTCTTTCTTGTTCTCACCAATGCCATGCCTTAACTTGGACTTATATGTGATCTCTTTCTCTTGATAACTTTTCAATGCCAAGCTTGCCTTGGTCTTACATGATAACTTGTTCAATGCCAAGCTTGCCTTAGAATTACATGATAACTTGTTCAATGCCAAGCTTGCCTTGGACTTACATGATAATTTACTCAATTCCAAGCTTGCCTTGGACTTACATGATAACTTGTTCAATGCCAAGCTTGCCTTGGACTTACATGATAATTTACTCAATGCCAAGCTTGCCTTGGACTTACATGATAACTTATTCAATGCCAAGCTTGCCTTGGACTTATATGATAGCTTGCTTGCTTGCCGATGCCATGCCTCGACTTGGTCTTATACGGACTTTCTTGTTTCATGTGGTAGATCGAGTATCCTAAGTTACTCAACTTCAATCGGGGCTTTCTCATGCTTGATCTCATTAATTTCTTTGTTTAACATAACATTGAACATTTTTTCATAATAACATTGTACATTATACTAAGCAATTTAATGATATAAATCATAAAGCTTAGAAATCATACAAACTTACCTCAATATACAAAATGTACGTAGATATGCAATTTAGTCCTCGATTTTGTCCTTGCCTCAGTTTCGATCTAGGCTTCATTTTTCTTGATCTATAGTCATAAATAGATCATTTAATACTCACATTGACTAAATTGACTCTTAAATCATACTTTGGAAAATTACTATTTTGCCCCTATACTTTCTCATATTTGCACTTTTGCCCCAAGGCTCGTAAAATAATTTTCATTCAACTTTCTTAGACTACATGCTTAGCTGATTCATTTTATCTACTATAGCCATTATCAATTCTCATTATTTCTAATAGGTATGACTAATTTCAAAACTTTTACAAACTAGTCCCTATGCTCATTTTTCATGAAATTCACTTAGAAAAAGATGTTTATCTAACATCAAACTCTCATAAAATTCCATAAAAAATCATTTAGCATGCATGTCATTCATGGGTAGATTTTTGAACATGCATCTTAGCTCATTTTTTAGCTAAAAATAGCTAATTCATAATACGAGGACTTCAAAAACACGAAGAATATTAAAATCGGGACTAAGATGAACTTACTAGCAAGCTTGAAAGATGAGCAACCCTAGCTATGGTTTCTTTGAAAATGTCGGCAATAAGGAAGAAGATGATAATGATTTTTTTCATCTTTTCCTTTATTAATCATTTAATAGGTAAATGACCAAAATACCCTTCTCTTAAAAATATCACCATTTACTAACTCATGTCCAATTTTGTCCAAAAATTATGATTTGGGCAAATTGCTATTTAAGGACTTATAATTTCTATTCTAGAGTTATTTCATACAAAATGCTTCTAGAAGCTCACATTTTACAACTTTTGCAATTTGGTCCTTTTTGACCATTCAACTTCAATTTAGCAAAATTGCTTCATGAAACTTTCACACTAACATGCAAACATGACATGAACCTTAAAAACTCATAAATTCACCTCAGATTCGTGGTCTCGCACCACTATTCCGACTAGGCCCTAAATCGGGCTGTTACAATTCTCCCCCTTAGGGATTTTTGTCTCCGAAAATCTTACCAGTGAAAAGGTTTGGGTACTGGTTTCTCATACTCTCTTCTGGTTCCCATGTGGCTTCTTCTATTCCATGTCTTTGCCACAATACTTTCACTAAGGCAATACTTTTCTTTCTTAGCTGCTTCACTTCTCGAGCTAATATCTTGGTTGGTTCTTCACCATAAGTTATGTCAGGATGAATCTCTACCTCTGACTGGGGAATTACATGCGAAGGGTCTGATCGGTAGCGTCTTAACACTGACACGTGAAATACATCATGTATCTTTTCTAACTCTGATGGCAAAGCCAATCTATAAGCTACAAGCCCAACTTTCTCAGTAATCTCATACGGTCCAATAAAACGTGGACTCAACTTGCCTTTTCGGCCAAATCTGAGAACTTTTCTCCAAGGTGACACTTTCAAGAAAACTTTATCTCCAACTTGATACTCTATCTCTTTTCTTTTAAATCCGAGTAGGATTTACATCTGTCTGACGACTTTTAAGCACTCTCGTATCACTCTTACTTTCTCTTCACTTTCACTAACCAAATCAACCAGTGTGAATTTGGTTTTCTTTGAGTTCAATCCAAAATAAAGCGTTCTGCATTTACGCCCATATAAAGCCTCATAAGGCGCCATCTTTAAACTCGACTGAAAACTATTAATGTAGGCAAACTCTACTAACAGGAGAAACTTTTCCCAACTGCCTCGAAATTCAAGAAAACAACATCTGAGCATATCCTCGAGTACTTGAATTAACCTTTCGGATTGACCATCAGTTTGAGGATGGAAAGCGGTACTAAAGTTCAACTTTGTACCTAGGACCTCTTGCAACTTCTTCCAAAATCTGGATGTGAATCTCGGATCTCTATCCGATATGATTGACATAGGAACTCCGTGAAGTCTTACTATTTCTGAAACGTACAAGTCTGCCAACTTTTCAAGCGAGTAATCAACTTGTACAGGTATAAAATGGGCTGATTTTGTGAGTCTATCAACTACAACCCATACGGCATCTTTCTTGCTCGGAGATAGTGGTAAACCCGTTACAAAATCCATAGTAATACGGTCTCACTTCCACTCCAGAACTAAAATGGGTTGAAGCAAACCCGAAAGTACTTGGTGTTCCACCTTTACTTGCTGACAAATCAAGCATTTGGAAACAAAATCTGAAATATCTTTCTTCATTCTCGGCCACCAATACTGTTGCTTCAAGTCATTATACATCTTGGTACTACCCGGATGTATAGATAAACATCCATTGTGGGCCTCATGCAAAATTTTCTGAATAAGCTCTTCTTTTCTCGGTACAAAAACTCTGTCTTTGAACATCAGACTTCCATTGAGACTAATTCGGAAGCCAGACTCAACATCTGTCTCGCACTGATCTCTCTGAACTTGCAATTCACTATCCTCTTTTTGGGCTTCAATGATCTCTTGGAGGAAAATTGGTCTAGCTCTCAACTCAGCTAGAATATAACCATCGTCGGATAAAGTTATCCGTGAATTCATTGCCCTTAATACAAATAAGGACTTTCTGCTTAAAGCATCGGCGACAACATTCGCCTTTCCTGGATGGTAGTCAATGACTAACTCATAGTCTTTTATCAACTCTAACCATCTCCTTTGCCTTAAATTCAACTCTTTCGTGTCATCAAGTACTTGGACTTTTGTGATCGGTGAAGATCCGACATCTCTCACCATATAGATGATGTCTCCATATCTTCAATGCAAAGACTATGGCGGCTAACTCTAGGTCGTGCGTCGGATAATTCTTCTCATGAGGCTTTAACTGTCTTGAGACATAAGCAATCACTTTGCCTTCTTGCATAAGTACACACGACCTAATCCATTTAAGGATGCATCATTTTGTAAACTATGAACTCTTTCCCCGTCTCAAAGTTGTACTAAACTGAGCTTCACAATAATGCTTTCAATTTTTCAAAACTTTGTTGGCATATTTACGCCCACTCGAACTTCACATTTTTCTCGTAACAACCGTCATCGGGGTTGCAATCATGGAAAACCCTTGACAAATCATCTATAATAGCTTGGCTAGGCCTAGGAAACTTCTAACCTCGATATTCCTCGGTGGTTTCCAATCCATAATAGCGAGATCTTACTTGGGTCTACTCGAACCCCTTCTCCCGAGACAATATGCCCTGTAAATCCTACTTCATTAAGCCAAAACTCACTTTTATCGAACTTGGCATACAAAGCGATTTTCTCGAAGAATCAGTAAAACTATCCGTAGGTGCTCGGCATGCTCATTCTCATCTCGGAAATAAACCGGTATGTCGCCAAAAAAACGACTACAAACTTGTCCAGGTATGGTCTGAAGATGCGGTTCATTAAGTCCATGAATACCGCAGGAGCATTGGTCAAACCAAAAGGCATGACTAAAAATTCATAATGCCCATACCTTGTTCGAAAAGTAGCCTTGGATACATCTGACTCATGTACTCTTAACTGGTAATACCCCGATCTCAAGTCTATCTTAGAGAACACGGTGGCTCCTTTCAATTGATCGAACAAATCATCGATCCTCGGTAATGGGTACTTGTTCTTTACTTTGTCACTTTATTAAGTCGATAGTAATCTATGCACAATCTCATAGTGCCATCCTTCTTTTCACAAATAAAACAGAGCACCCTGGGAGAACAACTTGACCTCGCAAAGCCTTTGTCCTGCTAACTCTTGCAATCGTATCTTCAACTCTTTCAACTCCGTTGGAGCCATTCGTAAGGAGTAATAGATATTGGTACGAGACAGGGAGCTAGCTCAATGCTGAACTCAACTTCTCCGATTGGAGGTAATCCCGGTAATTCTTCGGAAAAACATCTATGTGCTCACATACTATCGATGCGGACTCAATCTTTAACTTTGTTTCTTTATCATTCATCACAAAGGCCAAATATGCCTCATACCCCTTTCTTATAAATCTCTGTGCCATCATATGAAAAATCAATACTGGCAATCCACTTTGTTCATCTGATTCTATATGGAGGATATCCCCATTCTCACATCTCATTTCAATGTATTTCTTCCCACAATTAACTATTACATTATGGGCGATTAACTGATCCATACCGAGAATGAGATCAAACTCACAAATGGTAACAACATAAGGTTTGCTTTAAAACAATGATCTCTAATCATTAATGGACATTCTCTACATACTTCATTCACTAACACACTCTTGCCTAAAGGATTAGACACTCTAATCACAAATTCTGTAAACTCTATAGGCATACTCAAATCGGATACCAATTTTATGCAAATGTAAGAGTGTGTAGATCTGGGATCTATTAAAGCAATAACTTTAACATCATGAAGAGAAAAGGTACCCGTGATAACATCATGGGAAGATGCCTCTTCACGAGCGCGAATGGCATAAGTCCGCAGTGCAGCGCCCTACCCTCGGGTCTCGCGGCCCGCTCTCTAGGGTTACCTCTTCCTCTTGCCCCACTTCCGGGTTTTCTCTGCGGTCTTCCTCGACCATGCTCCCGGATCTCGGGTTCTCGAGCTCTCTCTTCTTTCATTATCTCTGGACAATCCTTTATGTAGTGGTCTTGGGAACCACATCTAAAACATGCATTTTTAAATGCGCTCGGCATTCTCCAAGATGACGTCGCCACATTGTGGGCATTCGGGTCTTTCAGATTGAAAGTTCCCCCACTACTAGCGATCAAGTAGTCTATGCTTTATTTCCGAATCATTTACTCTTGTCTTTCTTTGAAAACCCAATGGAAGTAGCCGATTGGGTAGGTAAATCTCTTGACTTCTTGGATGAGGATTGGAATGGCTTATTCCACTGTCTCTTTCTAGAGTCACGAGACTCAATTTCAGACTTTCTCTTCTCTTTTACTAGCTCTTCGGCTTTACAAGCTCTCTCCATTAGCACAACAAATTCTTTCAATTCTAGTACAGCAACAAACAGTTTGATGTCCTCATTTAGCCCATCTTCAAATCTTTTGCTCATGATGGCCTCAGTGGACACGCATTCTCAAGCGTATTTGCTGAGTCGCACAAACTCACGCTCATAATCGGTCACCGACATCTTGCCTTACTTTAACTCTAAAAATTCTTTTCTTTTCTGATCTACAAATCTTTTACTTATATACTTTTTCTTGAACTCTTCTTGGAAGAATTCCCATGTGATCTTCTCCCTTGGTACCACTGATACAAGGGTGTTCTACCATTGATAAGCAGAATCTCTTAAAAGGGAGACTACACACTTCATTCTTTCCTCAGGTGTGCATGATAGCTCATTAAATACCCTGATGGTGTTTTCTAACCAAAACTCGGCTCTTTTCGGATCATCTTCTCTTTTCGCCTGGAATTCTTCTGCCCCATGTTTCTTGATCCTATCAACTGGAGGTTTGTCTCCTCTTACCACCTCTACTACTTGAGGGCCTATTGGAATAGGTTGTGGAACAGGTGGGGGTGGAGGGGGTTGTACATTTGGGTTCATACGAACGAACTCTGAATACCACGTATTCATCATGTGAAGGAAGGCTTCTCTAGCCCCTTCTCCTCCTTCTTGACTCACCGTAGTGGGTCTATTATCATTCTCGTTCGGCACCGTCCCTTCAGCGGGAGCCGGCGCATTACTTTCTAAGTCATCCACCATATCTCTTTCAGGATCCATTTACTATATATATAAACATAATTTAAGTCGTCAGGAGTCGTCACACTATCATTATAAAAACATTCTTACGTATGGCATGTATAGCTAGACTCGTGCCCATGCTACGTTACTCCTAGAACCGACTAAACCGTACCTCTGATACCACTAAATGTAACACCCCATACCCGAGTCCGAGGCTTAGACTGGATATGAGAAGTTACTATGCTTGAACTTGCTTAATCAAGTACTTACGGGCTATAAAATTTCGTTCCGAATTAAGAACTTATCTTTCTTAATCAACTTGTACTTTTCATGGGCCTACGAGGCCTTAAACTCATGTCCGTAAACTTTCGAAACTCAATCGAAAACTTTTCATTGAAATAGGGGTCACACGTCCATGTGAGTTGGGACACGCCCGTGTAAACCTTAGACACGCCCATGTCTCCTAACCGTGCTTAAAACTCGAGCTTACTGCCAAACTTCACACGACCATGGCACGCCCGTGGTCCTGGCCCGTGTGAAAAACCTTAGCATTCTGACTTATAACACACGGCCATGGCATGCCCGTGGACTTAGAACGTGTACTACAACTTGATATTCTGACCTAAGGTGCAATGGTGCAGGGTACACACGGCTTAGACACACGCCCGTGTGTCCGACCGTGTGGGCACTTAGAGGCTATTTACCAAGCTAATTGCCACCCTGAAATCAAGAGCAAATCCATACTATCTCAACAACTCAAATCACTACAACTTTAATGAACAATATAACATGCTCCATTGATATCAATAACATACATACTTAGTCAATCTTGGCCAAACATTTAGCCATTTACAAAAGAATAATAATAAACTTGTAGCCCATGCTTTTGCCCTTTCTAAGATATATACTCAAAATGAAATGTTTCCTATACATGCCATACTTAATAAAAACAACTTGGCTATACCAAAATAGCGGTTGATAGTGTGATTCGAGCTCCGACTTCAACGATCCACAAGTTAGCTTGGCGGGACTACATAGAAAGAAATAATAAAATACGTAAGCATTTAGCTTAGTAAGTTTGCATAATGCACATAGCAACATACTTGCTTAATATAAACCATTTGACATAACAATGGCATCATAAATTTCAGTTATAAAGCTTACTTACTCATACTTGATTCTTACATGTCTCATGAAACTTACTAGTCTCATACTTGAGAGGTAAACAAGGTACCTGTATCACTTGATCACATTGATCAGCATACTTTAACATAATAATCATAATCTCTGATTCACCATTCATAACATGAATAATACTCATTTTCACTTGATAATAACTTTACTTACTTAGCTTTCTTGTTATTTCATTTGAGCTTAGCTCGTTTGCACGATGAATTTATATGAATAACCGAGGATACTAAATCTCATCTAAATTTCGAGGCCATGACTTAACATGGACTTATACGAAGTCTTTCTTGTTCTCACCAATGCCATGCCTTAACTTGGACTTATATGTGATCTCTTTCTCTTGATAACTTTTCAATGCCAAGCTTGCCTTGGTCTTACATGATAACTTGTTCAATGCCAAGCTTGCCTTGGACTTACATGATAACTTGTTGAATGCCAAGCTTGCCTTGGACTTACATGATAATTTACTCAATGCCAAGCTTGCCTTGGACTTACATGATAACTTGTTCAATGCCAAGCTTGCCTTGGACTTACATGATAATTTACTCAATGTCAAGCTTGCCTTGGACTTACATGATAACTTATCCAATGCCAAGCTTGCCTTGGACTTATATGATAGCTTGCTTGCTTGCCGATGCCATGCCTCGGCTTGGTCTTATACGGACTTTCTTGTTTCATGTGGTAGATCAAGTATCCTAAGTTACTCAACTTCAATCGGGGTTTTCTCATGCTTGATCTCATTAATTTCTTTGTTTAACATAACATTGAACATTTTTTCATAATAACATTGTACATTATACTAAGCAATTTAATGATATAAATCATAAAGCTTAGAAATCATACAAACTTACCTCAATATACAAAATGTACGTAGATATGCAATTTAGTCCTCGATTTTGTCCTTGCCTCGGTTTCACTCCGGGCTTCGTTTTTCTTGATCTATAGTCATAAATAGATCATTTAATACTCACATTGACTAAATTGACTCTTAACTCATACTTTGTCAAAATTACTATTTTGCCCATATACTTTCTCATATTTGCACTTTTATCCCAAGGCTCGTAAAATAATTTTCATTCAACTTTCTTAGACTACATGCTTAGCTGATTCATTTTCTCTACTATAGCCATTATCGATTCTCATTATTTCTAATAGGTATGACTAATTTCAAAACTTTTACAAACTAGTCCCTATGCTCATTTTTCATGAAATTCACTTAGAAAAAGATGTTTATCTAACATCAAACTCTCATAAACTTCCATAAAACATCATTTAGCATGCATGTCATTCATGGGTAGATTTTTTAACATGCATCTTAGCTCATTTTATAGCTAAAAATAGCTAATTCATAATACGAGGACTTCAAAAACACGAAGAATATTAAAATCGGGACTAAGATGAACTTACTAGCAAGCTTGAAAGATGAGCAAACCCTAGCTATGGTTTCTTTGAAAATTTCGGCAATGAGGAAGAAGATGATAATGATTTTTGTCATCTCTTTCCTTTATTAATCATTTAATAGGTAAATGACCAAAATGCCCTTCTCTTAAAAATATCACCATTTACTAACTCATGTCCAATTTTGTCCAAAAATTATGATTTGGGCAAATTGCTATTTAAGGACTTATAATTGCTATTCTAGAGCTATTTCATACAAAATGCTTCTAGAAACTCACATTATACAACTTTTGCAATTTGGTCTTTTTTGACCATTCAACTTCAATTTAGCAAAATTGCTTCATGAAACTTTCACACTAACATGCAAACATGACATGAACCTTAAAAACTCATAAATTCACCTCGGATTCGTGGTCTCGCACCACTATTCCGACTAGGCCCTAAATCAGGCTGTTACACCAACAATACTCCAAGGGCGCAAATATACTGCTAAACAATAATGCGATAAACCGTCGATATTCCATGGAACTATTCTGTCATGCAATCAATCCCAAACTTATTCAATGCAATATGACAAACTAATAATATAGCATATCATGCTAATGAGCAACAGAACCAATAATAGTGACATGCTTAACATGCTTTGCATCCAATATATACAGTAAAATTCAGTGGCATGCTTATTCATGCAACCAATAAACAATAACACATCATACAATACATAAGGTGTAGAATTAGTAATTTCTTTCGGCACTTACACATTTACTTAATCACAATAAAGGCCCTTAAACATTCGGCCATTACCCTTTTAGTACTTACCTTAATCAACAACCTCTAATCCAACTCAAGGCCATTTAGCCATGCACAAATCAATATGTATAATTGATCAACATGCACAATACTTAATTTCAATAAACATCAAAACACCCAAAGGTAAGACCCACATCTAATTAATCACGAAACCAAAATACTAATGCTATCTTGCAACTCCAACATTTAGATCTAGACAGATCCTGATCAAATCTATATGTGATACATACAAAACACGACTAAACCAACCTTCAATCACCCATACAAGATTCGACCAAAGAAGGAAATACATCGAAATTTTCAAATCTAAAGTTAGGGATCAATACTTACTCCATTTGGCTTATGACAAGATTGTAAAACAAATTTATGATCTTATTACTGATTTGTATGGTTTTGGATTTGGATTTGGATATTGAATCAATCAAAACACAAAAAGAAAGGGACATGTGAGATTCGACCATTACAAGCATCAATCGTTTATTACAAAATATGAAAGAGGAGAAAAATGACTTAGATCAGATTTAAAAATCTTCACTTACACTTCCCGGTTTCTAGATCTGAAATAACGAATCAATAGAAAATGGATGAACACTTCAGTCGACCAAGACATGAGGCTGATTTTAGTAATAAAAATGAAAGAAAAGTAGGCAAAAAGGGTGCGGCAATGGAAGAAAAATCAGTAGCAAAAATGAAAGAAAAAGATGAGTAAAAAGGAAGTAAAAATGTACAACAATGGTGGGAAAAATGACAGCAACAAGTGAAAAGAAAGAGAGTGTGTAAAAAACCTTAAGAGATACGTCAATAGTGAAGGAAAAATGGTAGCAAAGGAGATTAAAATGGCAGCAACAATCGAATAAAAAAGCAACAATATTTGACCCTAAACAGAGAATGAATGAAAAGCAAAAAGGGAACAACAATATGTGGCATGGAGCACAACTAAGGTTGATGGGGCGACACAATGGAGAAGAAAGAAGAGAAAAGTAAAGTGAAAGAGAGGAAGAATAAGAGTGGGATGACAATAGATAAGAAAATGAGAGCAAAAATAGGCTGAAAACAAATAGAAAATGCTATATACTAAGGTTTAGAAGCATGGGGCGACAATAGCTAGGGTTTTGGGCAAAAATACAGTAAATAAAAATTACGCAGGAGAGGGGAATTGAACTCGGATCTTGACCGCCACCAAACATGCAAATATCTTGACTAGAAATAATGCAATAAAATGGATAAAAATGGAACAGCGGTGTTCGCAAGTATAAGAGTCAAATTGTAATATAGAAGAATGTTACAATGAAACACTCCATAAAGTATTCTGAGGATCGTACCCAAGGGAGGTTGAATTAAACCAAAATTAATTCTCTACACTATCAAGTCTAAATATTATCAATTTAAAATTATATTATGAAAAACCAAATTATCATCGATTAATCTAATTAACCTAAAATAATCAACCAATTAAACAACCGATAGAAATTAAATAAAACAGATAGGAGCTTAACTCACTTTAGTGATCCTAACTAACTTCAGAACTCAGGTTTTGTCAAGTTAGCTATTAATTAACTAGTCATTACCTTTCAGCCTCTAACTAATTAACTAACCGACCAATGTACGCTTACCTTTCGACCTCACTTTCTTAACCGAGATAAATTATGAGTTACTCAGTAAACTTATCTCTCGATCTCGTTTATCCTAAATTACTTCCTAGGGGCGTCACTTCCTAGGGTTTAATTGCACATAATTTAAACCAACTAACCTAGATTTAAACGCTCGTTCATTCATTAATTATTCACACATCCGTTCATTAAACTCCCTAAGGAAATTAGCTACTCATGGATCGAAATAAAAAATTCGTAAACTCATATTTAACATGCAAAACGACAAATTAAATAAAAGCAAGATGTATAGTGTAACAGCCCGATTTTGGGCCTAGTCGGAACAGTGATTTTGGGGCCACAAATCTGACGAGTAAAATCTTATTTTTATTATATTTTTATGGTCTACGATTTCATGGAAAGATTCTGTGAAAATTTCGTTCGAAAATTTCGACGTTTGGGCACTCAATTTAATCAAAAGGACTAAATTGTAAAAAGTGCAAAAGTTGAGTTTCACATGTTAGAAGTGTCCAATTTCTATGAAATTTTAAATTGGAGGTCCTTAAATGACAATTAGACCATTGGTTAAATTGTTGGACAAAAATGGACATTAGATAAGTGAAATAGGATACTTTTAAGTTAGGGGCATTTTGGTAACTTGGTAATTAAATGGACTAAAAGACAAAATAAAAGCCAAAAACCTTTGTCCGTCTTCTTCCTTGGCCGAATTTAGCTTGGGGGAAGCCATGGCTAGGGTTTTCAATCTTCCAAGCTCAATAGTAAGTGCATCCAAGCCCCGTTTTTAATGTTCTTTACATTTTTGAGATCCTCGTAACTCGATTTAGCTATTTCTACCATTATTTTGAGCTAGGGTTTGTGTTTAAAAATTTACCCATGGATGAAATGCATGTGCTTTGATGTCTAATGGTAGAATATGGATGCTCGGTATGTAGTAAACGACTTTTACTAAGTGATTTTCGATGAAATCGCATAAAAGGACTAGTTTGTAAAAAGTTGAAAAATGTATGAAAAATGTATGAATGAATTAAAATTGTGGACTGCTATAGTTATGAAAATGGTTCGGCTAGGCCTAAAATACAAGAAAATTGAATAAAAATCATTTTACGAGCCTAGGGGCAAAAGTGTAAATATGATAAAGTTTAGGGGTAAAAACGTAATTTTTCCATAGGATGATTTTTGGGTCACAATGAATAATGTGACTAATAAGTAAGCTAAATGTAATGTTATAGATCAAAGAAAATGAGGTTCGGACTTAGAACGGGGGGGGGAACGAGTAACTGACGGTTAGGTCCCTTCTTGCCATTTTGGTATTGAGGTAAGTTTGTGTGAAATTAAAGCTACATAATGTTTTTATTTTTTTAGTTGCTTGATATTATGTGAAATGAATTTTATTTATATGAATCGACTAATGATGCCTCAATGAGAATATGATGAGAATAAGTTAAGTTGAAGTCCCGGTTGAACATTTCAGAATAACAAGGATACCTATGTCACAACATGAGATAAGGAAGGTCCCGTATAAGACCATGTCTGGGACATGGCATCGGCACCGAATGTAGGTCTCGCATAAGACCATGACTGGGACATGGCATCGGCACCGAATGTAGGTCCCGTATAAGACCATGTCTGGGACATGGCATCGGTACCAAATGAAGGAGGTCCCGTATAAGACCATGTCTGGGACATGGCCTCGGCACCAAAGAAAGATCTCGTGTAAGACCATATCTGGGACATGGCATCAACATCTATACACGATCTCGTATAAGACCATGTCTGGGACATGGAATCGACATCGAGATATGAGATCTCGTATAAGATCATGTCTAGGACATGGCATCGACATCGAGATATGAGATCCTGTGTAAGACCATATCTAGGATATGGCGTCGGAATCAAGATGTGATCCCATGTAAGACCATATCTGGGATATGGCATTGGCATCGTGATACATGTATGATGAAATTGAGCATCCTTTGATATTCCGAGTAGTTCGATGGGCAAAGAGCTAAGTTTATGCATCAATGAAAAAGAGCAAAGTTTAAGCATTGATGACAAAGAGCTAAGTTTATGCATCAATGACAAAGAGCTAAGTCCATGCTTATGATGTAAGAATATGTGGGAAATGTGGATTGTTATCATGTGTGAGGCTTTTAAGCCAAATTAAATTGAGAAATGAAATGTTCAAGTTTTTGTTGTTGATGTATAAGTTAAATTGGCCAAAGAATGGTTTGTAAATATTTGTAAATATGCTTTAGTGTAACAGCCCAATTTTGACCCTAATCGGAACAGTGGTTTCGGGACCACAAATCCGAGTCCAAAAAATATTTTAATATTATTTTCTGTGTTAATTATGTGTGAATTTACATGTGTGAAAGTTTTGTGAATTAATTTTATTGTTTGTGTGCTTAATTTGATAAAAGGGCTTATTCGCGTAAAATGAAAATTTGATGGTTAAATACGAAAGTGCTTAATTGTTGTTGTCTTTATAATTTGGAGGTTCTATGATGCAAATAGCCCATTATATAAATTAGTGGACGGCATTAAGGTTATTTTATATAGTTTTTATGTTATATATAAATGTTAAAATAATAATCAATATATTATAATGTTAATATAATAAACAAAACATTAAAAAGCCATTGTCATCTTTATTTTTACCAACCGAAACAAAGAAAAGAAAAAAAAAAAGAAAAAAGAAAGTTTAGGGTATTCGGCCATTGTCAAGCTTGATTAAGATCAAGAACGAAAGAAAACAGAATTAGATCGGGGGAAGTCAAAAGTAGGCGAGTAGTTGATTTCGTCCGTCGATATCCGAGGTAAGTCTATAAGCATATAAATGTCGTTAAATTTGATAGTATATATATATGTTACATGATGAATGGAATTTTTGTGAATATATTTGTGTATGGCGGAATGTGTATTGAGCAAAGGAGCTATATTTTGAGTTCGATCTGATCGAGATTCAATGTCCGAAAGCCCCGTACGAACCCTAGGAATTGTTAGGATACATATGTCATGACATAGGATCTCCGATATGTGTTTCGTGTAAGACCACGTCTGGGACGTTGGCATCGATTTGTGTTTACGTGTAAGACCATGTCTGGGACATTGGCATCGTAATTGATTCCTGTAAGACCATGTCTGGGATAGTGGCATCGATATGTGATTACATGTAAGACCATGTCTGGGACGTTGGCATTGTACGAGCTTTCGACTATCCGCGTATCCTTTTTAATTCTAAACGGTTCAACGGGCAATGTGAAGTAAAGACCGAATGTAAAATTGAATTTCAGGTTCAGGTATGTGTTAGTTATTTGTTCATATGGAAACAAGGTAAGTTAGTTACTTGAAATGACAAAGGGTTATGTGAATATGAACTTTGTGTTAACCTATTTGAACATATATATGATTCAGCTTATTGATGTAATTGTAATAATGAAAGTGAAATTATGTATATGTACATGATAGATTATGTTTGACCATATGATATATGTATGTGAGTTTCAAAGGTGATCTGGTAGTAAATGACAACTTATAAATGATATTGTACATATTCGGCATTGTTAACAAAATGTTAATATGTAATTGTTGTTATATATGTTTTTGCTTAAGACTTACTAAGCTCAAATAGCTTACTCTGTGTGTGTTTTCGTTTATCTCTGTTTTATAGATTTTGAAGACACGTGACAAGCTCGAGGATCGTCAGCAAAGCCTATCACACTATCAACTGTTTCTTTCGATATTTTACTAAGATAAATGTGGGCATATGGCATGTATAGCATAGATAGAATGTTTGGTTTTGGGACATGTATATATATATATATAGCCATGCGAAAATGGCTAAGTATGATGTTTAATTTTAATGAGTTTTGATTATGATATATATATGTGTGATATGTTTAGTATGATTTGTTTTGGTGAGTTGCTATAATTTGATTCAAGAGAAATAGGTATGAATAAAGAATGAGTGTTATGTATATAGCTATGTAATAAGTATAGATAAATGGTTGTGAAATGAATGAATAGTATGTTTTAGAATGCTTAGTTTTAGTATGTTTTGATGGCTAGTGAAATGGTCAAAATTATGGTAAGCTTATTGATGCAAAGTAAGTATATATATATTTGATGAATGGATGTCATAATGAAATGGTAAATTTGTGATGAATCATGTTTAGAAATACTTGTGAATAAGTTAAGCTAAATAGTATATAAGATGGTATGATTGAAATGTTCTTGAATGAGTTTAAAAGGATGACTATTTGGTATGTTTTTGGTTGCGAAATTGTGTTTGGTATGATGATTGTAGGTACTTGTATGGATGATCAAAGTGTGGGTGGCATTTTGGCCTTGCAAATGGCCTATATTTGCCTACACGGTTGAGCACACGGGCGTGTGGCTCGACCGTGTCCTTCGTGGTTGCTTTTCAACACAAGTCAGACTTGACCACGGGCAAGACACACGAGCGTGTGACTGGCCGTGTGGTGCAAGTCAATGTTGACCATGGGTGAGGCACACGGGCGTGTCTCAGGCCGTGTGGACAAGTCAGTATGTATGCCCTGTTTTGGCACGGCTTAGACACACGAGTATGTCTAAGGCCGTGGGAGACATACGGCCTGCCCACACGGGCGTGTACCCTCTGTAACTTTGAAAAAAAATTCTTAAATTTTCAAGAACTCTCGTATGTGTTCGATTTAGTCCCGACCTATTTCTAAAGCATATTTAAGGTCTCGTAGACCTATTTAAGGGACACTTTGATTTGTTTTGTTGAATTATGATATGAAATAACTATAAATGTTTCTATTTGTTCAGTAATACCTCTTAACCCTATTCCGGTGACGGTTACGGGTTAGGGGTGTTACATTTGATTGGTATCAGAGCTACGGTTTAGTCGATTCTAGGACTAACGTAGCGCGTGTGAGTCTAGCTATACATGCCATATTTTATACTACGATAGTGTGATGACTTCTGACATCTGAAAATGTGTTTTCGTGTAGTAATGGATCCAGATTGAGCCATAGCTGATGATGTCGAGAGTATAGCGTCTGCTCCCGCACAATGGACAGCGCCGGTTGATTCTCGACCGACATCGAGTAACCAGGAAGGAGAGGCTAGACAAGCCTTTTACCAAATGATGAACGACTGGTTTACTCAATATATCCGGACTAATCTGGCTGCACAACCACCTCCACCCCGACTAATTCATCCTCGATGCCTGTTATACCTCAAGTGAGTGATCCGTTGAGATTGCCTAAGCCTCCTGTTGATAAAATTAGAAAACACGGAGCCGAAGAGTTCAGAGCCACTGATGATGATGATGCTGAGTGAGCTGAATTTTGGCTCGATAATACTATTTGAGTGTTTGATGAGTTATCTTGCACCCCTGATGAGTGCTTAAAATGTGCCATATCTTTGCTATGAGACACTGCATATCACTGGTGGAATACACTAGTATCGGTGGTTCCGAGAGAACAAGTGACCTGGGAATTCTTTCAGACTGAGTTCCCTAAGAAATACATCAGTCAGAGATTTATTGACCAGAAACGTAAAGAATTTCTTGAATTGAAATAGGGTCGGATGACAGGGACAGAGTATGAGCGAAAATTTGTGAGACTCAGTCGGTATGCCGAGAGTGTGTTTCAATAGAAGCTATAATGTGTAAAAGATTTGAAGAAATTTGAACAAAGACATTAAAGCGTTAGTTGGCATACTTGAGATAAAAGAGTTTGTGGTACTTGTTGAGCGAGCTTGCAAAGCCAGAAGAACTCGGGAAAGAGAAAAGAAAAGCGACGACGAAGCTAGAGATTCACGTAAGAGACCATTGATAAGTCATTTGATCGACATCAAAGAAGTTACGAGATGATGCTAGCCGTTCAAAGACTACTGCGGGTTATTCTAGACGTGATCGGGATAGACCACCTGTGAGCTCGAGAGCTACCTCAGTAGCTAGTGTGGGTAATGTCAGATCAAATCAACCCGAGTGTGAACATTGTGGTAAACGACATCTAGGCAGTTGTAGATTGCATGATCGGGCCTATTTTAAATGTGGATCGATGGATCATTTCATTCGTGAGTGCCCAGAGTTAGCGGAGCAAAATCTGGTATAGAATATGAGATCTGATAACATTGCAGCTCGAGGTAGACCACCCAGAAATACGGGTAATGTGAGTGGCAGTCAGAGAGGGACCAAAGATACAACTGTTAGATCCGAGGCTCGTGCACCTGCCAGAGCCTATGCTATTCGGGCGCGTGAGGAGGCCTCATCCCCGGATGTTATTACTGGTATTTTCACTCTCTATGATACTAGTGTTGTTGCATTGATTGATCCTGGTTCGACTCATTCTTATGTGTTTGAGACTTTAGTATCCAGTAAGACTTTTCCTGTAGAGTCTACTGAGTTTGTGATTAAAGTATCGAACCCCTTAGGCCGGTGTGTTTTGGTTGATAAAGTGTACAAGAATTGTCCGTTGATGATTCAAGATTCATATTTTCCGGCTGATTTGATGTTGTTGCCATTTGACGAGTTTGATATAATTCTGGGTATGGATTGGTTAACTCTGCATGATACTATTGTGAACTGTAAAAGAAAGACTATTGATTTACGGTGCCAGAATGATGAGATTATTCAAATTGAGTCTAATGATCTGAATGGTTTACCGGCAGTGATATCTTCAATGTTAGCTCAGAAATATGTAAGAAAGGGTTGTGAAGCTTACTTTGCTTATGTGCTCAACTCTAAAGTGACCGAAAAGAAGATTGAATCAGTACCTGTTGTATGTGAGTATTCAGATGTGTTTCCTGAAGAGTTACCGGGTTTGCCACCTATTCGAGAAGTTGAATTTGGTATTGAATTAATGCCGGGGATGACTCCGATATCGATAGCTCCGCATGAATGGCACCTCTGCAATTAAAAGAATTGAAAGCTCGGTTGCAAGAGTTGTGAGATAGAGGTTTTGCGCGATCGAGTTTCTCTCCCAGGCGCACAGTTTTATTTGTGAAAAGAAAGACGGAACTATGAGAATGTGTATCAACTACTGAGACAACTCAATAAAGTTACTATAAAGAATAAGTATCCGTTGCCACGCGGATTCACGATCCGATTCGATCGGTTGAAAAGGCTCAAGTGTTTTCAAAAATAGATTTGAGATCGAGCTACTATCGGGTTGCGAGTTAAAGACTACGATGTGCTAAAGGCGCTTTACGAGCGAGGTACGGACACTATGAGTTTCGGTTATGCCTTTCGGACTTACTAATGCACTGTTGTTTTAATGGATTTGATGAATCGGATCTTGAGCATGTATTTGGATCAGTTTGTGGTAGTATTCATAGATGACATTTTGATCTACTCCCGTGATGAAACCGAGCATGCCGAACATCTGAGACTTGTGTTATAGACTTTGCGTGATAAACAGTTGTATACAAAGTTTAGTAAATGTGAGTTACAGTTACGTGAAGTCGATTTTAGGCCATGTTGTATCAGCATCGGGTATTCGGGTTGATCCGAGTAAAATTTCAGCTATACTTGATTGGAAACCTCCGAGAAATGTCTCTGAAGTTTGGAGTTTTTTGGGACTTGCTGGTTACTATAGACGATTTGTGAAAGGTTTCCCTATGATCGCAACACCAATGACGAAGTTGTTACAGAAAGATGTTAAGTTCGAGTGGTCGGAAAAATGTCAGAAAAGTTTCGATAAGTTGAAAGCTCTTTTGACCGAAGCTCCAATGTTAGTTCAACCAGAATCGGGTAAAGAATTTGTCATTTACACTGATGCATCTTTGAGTGGTCTGGGTTGTGTTTTGATGCAGGAAGGCAAGGTTATAGCTTATGCCTCGAGACAGCTAAAGTCGCACGAAAAGAACTATCTGACACACGATTTAGAATTGGCAGCTATTGTGTTTGCATTGAAGATATGGCGTCACTATCTGTTCGGTGAAAAATGTCATGTTTATTCTGATCATAAAAACCTGAAGTATTTGATGACTCAGAAAGATCTGAATTTGAGACAACGTCGATGGTTAGAGTTGTTGAAAGACTACGAGCTTGTGATTGACTATCATCCGGGAAAAGCTAATGTTGTTGCCGATGCTTTAAGTCAAAAATCATTATTTTCTTTGCGTGCAATGAATGCGGATATGGTTATATCTGATGATGGTTCGATAATAGCCAAATTAAAAGCAATACCGTTATTTGTTCAACAAATTTGTGATGTTCAAAAAGTTGATAATGATTTGTTAGCAAAACGAGCTCAGTGTGAATCGAATGTTGAATCTGAGTTTCGAGTTGATACAAATGGTTGTTTGAGGTTCAGAAACCGAATATGTGTTCCGAGAAATTTAGAGTTGATTCAGATGATTTTGAACGAAGCTCAAAGCAGTCAGTTATTTGTTCACCCGAGTAGTACGAAAATGTATAATGATTTGAAACAGCTTTATTGGTGGCCTGGTATGAAACGAGACATATCTGACTTTGTTTCGAAATGTTTAGTCAGTCAACAAGTAAAACCCGAGCATCAGGTACCTTCTGGGTTACTTCACCCGATTATGATACCCGAGTGGAAATGGGACAGAGTCACGATGGATTTTATATCTGGTTTACCGTTGACACCGAGCAAGAAAGATGTAATCTGGGTTATTGTGGATAGATTAACTAAATCGGCTCACTTTGTTCCGGTTCGCACAGATTATTCGCTTGATAAACTCACTGAATTATATGTTTATCAGATTTTTAGATTGCACGGAGTGCCTATTTCTATTGTTTCGAATCGAGATTCGAGGTTCACATCGCGGTTTTGGAAGAAACTGCAAGATGCTTTAGGTACGAAACTACACTTTAGCACAGCTTTTCATCCGCAAACAGATGGTCAGTCTGAACGAATCATTCAGATACTTGAGGATATGTTGAGATGTTGCATTCTCGAGTTTGAAGGTACGTGGGAACGATACTTACCTTTGATTGAATTTGCTTATAATAATAGCTTTCAATCTAGTATCAAAATGGCACCTTACGAGGCTTTGTACGGTCGTAAATGTCGTACATCATTGTATTGGACTGAGCTAGGTGAAAATAAGATACACGGGGTCGATTTGATCAAAGAGACTGAACAGAAAGTGAAAGTGATTCGCGATAGTTTGAAAACAGCATCTGATCGTCAGAAATCATATGCAGACTTGAAAAGAAAAGATATAGAATTTCATATCGGAGATAAAGTGTTTTTGAAAGTCTCACCGTGGAAGAAAATACTCAGATTCGGTCGTAAAGGAAAATTGAGTCCGAGATTTATTGGGCCGTATGAGATTATAGAGCGTATCGAGCTGGTTGCTTATAAACTACTGTTACCACCTGAGTTAGAAAGGATTCACAATGTATTCCATGTTTCGATGCTCCATAGATATCGATCTGATCCCTCACATGTGATTAGTCCGACAGAGGTTGAGATTAAGCCCGATATGACATATGAAGAAGAACCGATTCGTATTCTGACTCGCGAGATTAAAGAATTGCAAAATAAGAAAATTTCATTAGTTAAGGTGCTGTGGCATAAGCACGGAGTTGAGGAAGCAACTTGGGAGTCAGAGAATACAATGAAAGAGTGTTATCCGAACCTATTCACCGGTAAGATTTTCGGGGACGAAAATCCCTAAGGGGGGAGAGTTGTAACAGCCCGATTTTGACCCTAATCGGAACAGTGGTTTCGGGACCACAAATCCGAGTCTGAAAAATATTTTAATATTATTTTTTGTGTTAATTATGTGTGAATTTACATGTGTGAAAGTTTTGTGAATTAATTTTATTGTTTGTGTACTTAATTTGATAAAAAGGCTTATTCGCGTAAAATGAAAATTTGATGGTTAAATAGGAAATTGCTTAATTGTTGTTGCCTTTATAATTTGGAGGTTCTATGATGCAAATAGCTCATTATATAAATTAGTGGACGGAATTAAGGTTATTTTATATAGTTTTTATGTTATATATAAAAGTTAAAATAATAATTAATATATTATAATGTTAATATAATAAACAAAACATTAAAAAGCCATTGTCATCTTTATTTTTACCAACCGAAACAAAGAAAAGAAAAAAAGAAATAAGAAAGTTTAGGGTATTCAGCCATTTTCAAGCTTGATTAAGATCAAGAACGAAAGAAAACAGAATTAGATCGGGGGAAGTCAAAAGTAGTCGAGTAGTTGATTTCGTCCGTCGATATCCGAGGTAAGTCTATAAGCATATAAATGTCGTTAAATTTGATAGTATATATATGTTACATGATGAATGGGATTTTTGTGAATATATTTGTGTATGGACGAATGTGTATTGAGCAAATGAGCTATATTTCGAGTTCGATCCGATCGAGATTCAATGTCCAGAAAGCCCGTCACGAACCCTAGGAATAGTTAGGATACATATGTCATGACATAGGATCTCCGATATGTGTTTTCGTGTAAGACCACGTGCTGGGACATTGGCATCGATTTGTGTTTACGTGTAAGACCATGTCTGGGACATTGGCATCGTAATTGATTCGTGTAAGACCCTGTCCGGGATAGTGGCATCGATATGTGATTACATGTAAGACCACGTTTGGGACGTTGGCATTATGCGAGCTTCCGACTATCCACGTATCCTTTTTAATTCGAGCGGTTCAACGGGCAATGTGAAGTAAAGACCGAATGTGAAATTGAATTTGAGTTCGGTATGTGTTAGTTATTTGTTCATATGGAAACAAGGTAAGTTAGTTACTTGAAATGACAAAGGGTTATGTGAATATGAACTTTGTGTTAACCTATTTGAACATATATATGATTCGGCTTATTGATGTAATTGTAATAATGAAAGTGAAATTATGTATATGTATATGATAGATTATGTTTGGCCATATGATATATATATGTGAGTTTCAAAGGTGATCTGGTAGTAAATGACAACTTATAAATGATATTGTACATATTCTGCATTGTTAACAAAATGTTAATATGTAATTGTTGTTATATATGTTTTTGCTTAAGACTTACTAAGCTCAAATAGCTTGCTCTGTGTGTGTTTTCGTTTATCTCTGTTTTATAGATTTTGAAGACACGTTACAAGCTCGGGGATCATCAGCAAAGCCTATCACACTATTGACTGTTTCTTTCGGTATTTTACTAAGATAAATGTGGGCATATGGCATGTATAGCATAGATAGAATGTTTGGTTTTGGGACATGTATATATATATAGCCATGCGAAAGTGGCTAAGTATGATGTTTAATTTTAATGAGTTTTGGTTATGATATATATATGTGTGTGATATGTTTAGTATGATTTGTTTTGGTGAGTTGCTATAATTTTATTCAAGAGAATTAGGTATGAATAAAGAATGAGTGTTATGTATATAGCTATGTAATAAGTCTAGATAAATGGTTGTGAAATGAATGAATAGTATGTTTTAGAATGCTTAGTTTTGTATGTTTTGATGGCTAGTGAAATGGTCAAAATTATGGTAAGCTTATTGATGCAAAGTAAGTATATATATATTTGATGAATGGATGTCATAAAGAAATGGTAAATTTGTGATGAATCATGTTTAGAAATACTTGTGAATAAGTTAAGCTAAATAGTATATAAATGGTATGATTGAAATGTTCTTGAATGAGTTTAAAAGGATGACTATTTGGTATGTTTTTGGTTGCGAAATTGTGTTTGGTATTGTAACACCCCTAACCCGAAGCCTTCGCCGGAATAGGGTTAAGAGGCGTTACCGAACCATCAGAACGTTTCACATCTGTTTCACGACACAAAGTCAATTATCATTAAATCATATCCCAACATAATCATATAGTCCCTTATTAGGGTCCACAAGACCTCAAACACATGCTAGAAAAAAGTCGGGACTAAACCGAACACATACGGAAATTCTCAGAAATTTAAAACTTTTTGAGCACTGCAGAGGTCACACGCGCGCAACAAATCGGGGTAGTGTGCCTCCCACGGCTACTAGACACACCCATGTGTCTTAGCCGTGCCAAAACAGGGCATTTATACTGACTTATCCCCACGGCCACCAGGCACACCCGTGTACCATGGCCGTGTACTCTTAGGCTATATACTGACTAAATCCCACGGTCACTAGGCACGCCCGTGTGCCACGACCGTGTAGGCGTAACAGGCCCTTTGCAAGGCCAATATGCCACCCAGACTAGGGTCAATCAACAAGCTTCAAAGCAACACCAATTCATGCTTCTAGATGCATTCAAACATACCATTCCATACACCAATTAGTCATCCACAAAATCATCTACTTCTATACCTAATGACATCACAAATAAGTTCATCCAAGTATCAATTATACATCTCAAAACATTTATAACTCAAACATCATATATAATCCATACCAAAACTCATCTTCTAATCACCCCTTTCATCAACCATAAAGTCATGAAACATACCACATTCATAGCTCATTCACAAACTCAATATTATCTCACTTCCAAGCCAACTCACATGGCAAGGATTAAACATCACAAATCATACAATAATTTCTAGTCTATACATGCCATATTTAATCTATATACATCTTTCCAAAAGTACAAAAATAGATTGCCGATAGTGTGATTGATATGCTAACGATCCCCGGATCTGAGCTAACTTTACTGACACTGCAAAGCAGAGAAACAAATCACACAGTAAGCTTTCCAAAGCTTAGTAAGTTCGTAACATAACACATTTAAATAAAAAAACCACCACATAGATTATTTCACATATACATATTTATATCATACCATCCAAAACTAATATGCTCATTTAACATTTCATAATCTCATTCATAGATTCATCAACCACATAGGTTTCGAGCGTACCTTAGCCAACACCTAGTAATCAATTACATTTGCTACTCAATACTCACTATTCCCTTTCGATCAATTTTCGTCTCTTCTTCGATTCAATCGCACACTTAGTGCCCAGATATTTAGCCGAAGCTTAATTAACATCGCACACATAGTGCATTTATATCAAACCGCTCTTCAATCGATATCGCACACACAGTGCCAATCACAAAGTCAAAGCTTATATTATTTCGCACACACAGTGCTGATCATCTCGGTCACATTTTCGAATACGCACACTTAGTTCCACATAAATCAAACTCTCACATAGCATCCACATTTCAATATCATCATGACATTTACTTCATAGAATTTAATATAACTAAATATACGTATTATGTCCGAACTTACCTTGGACGTCGAACTATCGAAACGGTCGATCAATCGAGCACTTTATCTTTGCCTCGATCTCGACCCGAACCTCTCCTCTCTTGGTCTATACACATTCAAATTCAATCCATTCAATTACCAAATCATTCATTTTAGTCCAAACACACATATTTAGGGCATTTTAGATAATGGCCCTCACAATTTCACATTTCAACACTTTAGTCCCTAATTCACAAAATCATCAAATTCACATAATTTCTTTCCACACAAGCCTAGCCAAATTTTCCTTGTGTTCATACAAGCCTACATATTTCATTTATTTCACATTTTAATCCTTCAATTTCACATTTTCTCAATTGAGCCTAAAATGCTCAATTTCACTAAAAATCCCAATACAAACTATGTTAACCCAACACCAAGTTTTCATATTTCACTATCAACTAGCACATAGCTCAAGAATTCATCAATGGCTCATCACAAAAACTTCACCAATTCACAAAATTACAACATGGGTTAGCTAGGGCACGAAGCAACGATCACGAAAACGTAGAAATTATCGAAAACCGATTAAAATTCATACCTTAATCAAGGATAGCAATGGCCGAATATACCAAGCCCTATTTCTTTCTCTTTTTCTTCTTCAATTTTCGGCAATGGTGGTGTAAAAAGATGAACACTTCATATTTTGTTTAATCATTTATGACTTATTTAACTAATTACCATACTAACCCTTTTATTATTATTCTATTTCCATTATCTAAAGGTTTTTATGTCCATCCACCATCCACTAACTATATAATGGTTTAATTGCCTCATAAGGCCTCCATATTATAAAGAAAACAACAATTGAATACTTAACAATTAGCACACAGCATTTTACACTTTACGCGTTTAAGTCCTTTTTCTTAATTCGGCACACAGTCGATAAAATTATCACACAGAATTTTCACACAGGCTATATCACATATTGTTCACACAGAAAATAATATTAAAATATTATTTTGACCTCGTATTTGTGGTCTCAAAACCACTATTCCGACTAGGGTCTAAACCGGGCTATTACAGGTATGATGATTGTAGGTACTTGTATGGATGATCAAAGTGTGGGTGGCATTTTGGCCTTGCAAATGGCCTATATTTGCCCACACGGTTGATTACACAAGCGTGTGGCTCGACCGTGTCCTTCGTGGTTACTTTTCAACACAAGTCAGACTTGACCACAGGCAAGACACACGGGCATGTGACTGGCCGTGTGGTGCAAGTCAGTGTCGACCACGGGTGAGGCACACGGGCGTGTCTCAGGCCGTGTGGACAAGTCAGTATGTATGCCCTGTTTTGACACGGCTTAGACACACGGGCATGTCTAAGGCCGTGGGAGGCACACGGCCTACCCACACAGGCGTGTGACCTCTGTAACTTTGAAAAAAAATTCTTAAATTTCTGAGAACTCCCGTATATGTTCGATTTAGTCCCAGCCTATTTCTAAAGCATGTTTAAGGTCTTGTAGACCTATTTAAGGGACACTTTGATTTGTTTTGTTGACTCATGATATGAAATAACTACGAATGTTTCCGTTTGTTTAGTAATACCTCTTAACCCTATTCCGGAGACGGTTACGGGTTAGGGGTGTTATATTTAGTGTTATAAGTGTGTAAATGAGAATTAATACAAAGAAAACATGATAGAGTAAAATTAGCAATAAAACAGTTTGGACAGCAACAGTTGAATCACTTTGAAAATTCACCAAAAATGGTGGAAATTGAATTAGAAGTTTAATAAGATATGAAATTAAATTTTATTGAGTCTATTTTCTCATAAAAGAGACGGTGTAAGCAAAAGAATTTCAGATTATGATATATTTGAATTTTTATAAGACAGGGTCAGAATGATTTTGGAATCCCTTATTCTAACTTTGGAAATTCATTAAAAATTGTACAAATATAATAAAGGGATAAAATTTATATTCTTGAACTTCTTAATGAGTCTATTTTCAATACAAACAAACGGGAACATCTTTTGAGTTCTTTTCAATGAGAAAATATTTTTTTAGTAAAGAGGGGTCAGAACTGGCAGACAGCAAAACAAGGGAAACTTTAAAGAATAAACTGTACTGATTGGCTAAACCAAAAATTCTGGAAATCTTATGGTAAGAAGATATGTGAGCCTAGTTTCAGGGAAATTTAGTGGATCTTAATTTGGAGTTCCGTAGCTCTGGATAAAAATAATTTAGTGACTGTAACTCGAGTAGACAGCTCAAGATGAACATAAGTGAATTGAGAAATTTTATGCAATAATGATGGCATTATCTTGAGAACTCAAAATAAGGATTGTTAAAAGCATGGAAATAAATTGTTTATTATTTACATACATACTTACTAAGCTTTATAGCTTACTCCCCTTCCTTTCTCATATCATGTAGGGTTTTATACTAGCTCGAGTTGGAGATCGCCGGAGATGCTATCACACTATCAAGCTACCATGTTGGGTATAAGTGAATGCAAAACCTTTTGAGTCTATGGCATGTATAGGGACTTTTTCAATTGTGTATGTGTCATTTGATTTGGCCAAATGTGTTTGTTCATATTGGTTAATGAGTTGTAAAGCCTATTTATGCGTGTGTGCATATACTAAAGGTTTTATGTGATGTGGTTATGTGTGTATGGGATGGATGGATTGAAGTTGTGTTTAAGTATGTGAAAATGAGGGTGCCAAATGGTCTGGAAAATAGTCATTTTCTTGGCCACACAGGAAGAGACAAGGCCGTGTGTCTTAGAAGTGTGGAGAACACGACCCCGGGACATGGGCGTGTGCCCAGGGCGTGTGAAGTCTGCATTTACTCTTCGGAATTTAATTCGCCACACGGCCTAAGCACACGGGCATATGACTTGGCCGTGTGACCCAATTTTGTTGATGGCGTCATAAACAGAGAGTCACACGGGCTAAGGACATGGGTGTGTGTGACCACACGACCTACCCACATGGGCGTGTCCCAAGCCACACGAACGTGTGACCCCTATTTTGATGAAAAAAAATTCTAAGTCTTCTTAGTTTCCTGAGTTCTCGAATTAGTCTCGAACAGTTCCCAATGTATGTTTTTGGCCTTGTGGGCCCATATAAGGGGCGATTTGCATGTGAATGAGGAATGTTAAATTGAATGAAATTTTATAGCCGGTTTTGTATAAAGGTTTTTGTTTGAGTTCGGTAATGCCTCGTATCCTGTCCCGGCGTCAGACACGGGTAAGGGGTGTTACATATAGAAATAAATTCATTTTCGATATCGATTGAAGCTCGAAAGCGAAATCTCCTTCAAATGTTACGAAGATCACTTCTATTGCAATTGAAATCAATACCAAAATAATGAATAGCTAATATAATAAAGCCTTGGATCGAAATCTAATCCAAGTTAAAATAGTAACAAAAATATAAAAAGGACTAAGCTAAAAAGAAAATAAAACTAAACTAAAAATCCTAAAATACTAAAACAGCTCACTTGGCCAAGCCTCCTCAAAGTGAGACTTAACATGCATATTTATAGAGTTTATGCTCAGACCTAATTAGGGATGCTAAATAGCCCAAAAATCTGATTAAGATACATTGTGGGGACAAAATACCCTTGATTGAATTTTTATGTTCGTCATTCAGTGTCGCAACACCACCGGATTGAATTTTTCTGTTCGTCATTCAGTGTCGCAACACCACCGGACCGGTGTCATGACACTGCTTTCATTTTCTGGCTATTTTAGCTTCGAAGTTTGGTGTTACGGCACCACTTCTTGGTGTCATAATGCTGCAATCGTCCCTTTCCTTCTAAGCTCGAAAACAATGTCCTACACACTAGATAGAGTTATTAGATCATCCCTAGGCCCATGGTGGCCTATTAGGTTGTTACATAACTCAAAATTGCGTGAAAATGCTTATTTTGCATAAATTAAACACAAAGCAATAAAAACTAAAAATGAAATAAAAACATATACAAATGTTGTAAAACAAGCTTGTTAAGTGCCAAAAATACCTTAATTTGCCACAACGAATTGTGGCAAATCAAACTCCCCCACACTTATGTCGTTTCTTGTCCTCAAGTAACAAGATAAAAAGAAAATAAAAACAAGCACGCACAAAATAAATAAATAAATTCAAACAGTGCTTGAGCTTATCATATACAAGGACTAGATCGGAGCTATGTACATAGAACCAAGTGAATGAATATATAATTCTAACACGATATACAATTCACTCTCAATCTTCAATATCACACACATTAGTTCATGAAATTTTTAAACAAACAAATTTAAGAGTGTTAGGTACATTGGTCTACTGAAACAGGTACACAAAATATACATTTATGCTCGAAGAACACAAGTAATTAGACATGTCAAAACTTAGTCAATTTTCATCCATAAATTGTATCATTTAGGTCGCATAAGTCTTTTCGGCTTGTAATATTTTGCGGCTTAGGTTGGTTTAGAATAAAAAAATAGGCACACAAAACGGTTAAAGTATGAAAACAGTTGGCACATTATATTGACCACCTCCAAATGTGCCAATGTCCAGAGTAAAAATGATGGACAAAAGGTATGAAATAAGCGGTGTCCGCAAGTATACAGGTCAGGTTGTAATATAGTTACAATGAAGTAGGTAAGTACTCCAAGGATCGTACCCAAGGGAGGCTAGCATTAAATTAATCCTAACCTAAACACAACTAGATCTAATTAGTACTTTAAATAAATTATATTACGAATAAACATAGAGAGAGATTTTTGGGGTTTTTTTAATAATAAAGAGAATAACATAAATAAAGAGACTTTTGGGAAATTAATATGTAAACTTTATCAAATATAGCTATTGGTGATTAGCTTGCTTTGGTGGTCATAACTAATTTCTGTTTCGGGTTCCTATTCAATCAACTAGTCATTAACTTAGCAGGATCTCTCGATCTTCAACTAAACTAATGATGCGGCAAGAACTACTTATCTTTCGACCTCACGGTCCAGACCGATTTGGGGCTAAGGTGTTCATGGATAGACCATACCAATTTTGGGTTAATTTCCACCTAAATGACTTCATAAAGATGTCAAGCCTAGGGCTTAAGTTCTTCCTCTCCCAAACAGCTGATCCGCTAAGGAAACACTACATAGAAATCAGTTAATCTCACTTCCTTTTGCTAATCCCCCATAAAAGGACTGATGTTGGAAAACCCTAATGCCTGTGTTGCGACATCGAAGGCAATATGCTCAGGTTCATGGCAGCTTCAGGGGTGTGTTGCGACACCAAAGGCAGTATCGAGATTCTTGTATTCTGCTCTCTATATTGTGACATCAAACTTCCCGTGTTTCAACACAATGACCAATATTGAATTTGTACGCCCTCTAATGGTCTCCCGCACACTCACTAAGTATATTAGCTCACCCTTAAGCCTTATTCGGCCCTTAAGTCAATAAAAGACTCATAATACACTTTTTATTGCATTTAGACTAAACTATGAAAACTTAATTAAAACATAATGAAAATGCTCGTATTAAGCTCTTTAAGTATGAAAACTAGCTTAATCTCCTTTTAACTCCTCCCTTTGACTCAAAAAGTCTTAACATGTCCCATAAGTGTACTATAAATCTTAACACTCTCCAACATACCAACATGTCCCATTGAATGGAGCTTAGCTCAACATTCCCTTATCTCCCCAACTTGTCCCAGGGCCTTTCGCCCAAATCACAAAACATAAGGGTGAGTAATCACAATCCTATGGCATGCCATCATATCCAATGATTTCAAAAGATTATAGTGTCAAAACATTTACTTAAACATAGAGCTCGCAAGTCATGAAAAGCTCGCAAATCACTGTTCCTATCTAGCTCGCAATATAGAGCTCACATATCACTGTTAATAGAAATCACATAATTAACATATTCACAAAATACATGTGGCGATCCTTGAACACTCACCAATTTTCTAAAAATTCTAAACAAGCTTCGCATTTCCCTTATTTTTACGTGTAGACGGTTCTATTAGTTTCATAATTTCACAAACATACACAAGTCACTTAACAATCAAAGCACATGAAAACTCATACATAGACACAAGCGTACCTAGGTTCGTACATGCTAGTCTTTTGGCGAACCTAGTCCCCTTTTATTATGAACCATCTTAAGAGTTCTAAAGAAACAGAATCTTAGTTCTAAGAGTTAAGTTATTGATTCTTGTTTTGGTATAAGCTTGACAACAAGATAATCGATGAAGAAATTTAAAAGAATTTTTTCGTTCAAAATAATATGAATTTGGAATGAGAAGAGCTTAATTTATAGGCACTAAGTGTTTTGGTGTTCTTAGAATACCCTATTCGTAGTAGAAATAGGAAAGAGTTACATGCATGAATGGTGTTACGAAGAAAAAAATAAGTTGACATACTAATTTTGGTATAATTACCCTTTTGCTACTCCTACTTTTGACTTTTGCCCCAAAATAGAAACCACAGCTTGTCAGGCCTACTAGCGATCCCTGTTTTGCCAGGCCCACTAACGATCATAGTTTGCTAAATCCACTTGTGACCCTAGCTCGCCAGGCCTACTTGTGAATACTAGCTCGCCAGGCCTATTGGCGAACACTAGCTCGCCAGGCCTATTGGCGAACACCAGTTCGCTAGGCCAACTAGCGAACACCAATTTGCCAGGCTTACTGGCGAACACCAGCTTGCCAAGCCTCAAACACTTGGGCTCTATTCTGGGATGTTACATCCTCGATTAGACCCTTTTGCTCACCAACTTATGTCTCATTCTCTCACCTACCTTTTCTCTTCAATTCCTAATGTATAGTAAATTATTAGTGAATACAATTGTCCTAGCAAGACAAATGTTCAAGAATAAGTATTTTTTTTTCTTTTTTTTCTTCTTTTGATTTTCTTTTTCACTCACATTGCTTTTCTATTTTCTCGAGATCTTATCACTCACCTATTTTAGCCTTTTCAAAAAAAATTATTTTGATTAATTCTCAAATTTTTCTATTTAAGCACAAATTTGTAGGACTCTTATACTCACCATACTATACTATCCCTTAGGTTCACTCTTATTTTTCTTTTATTTGGAAACCACCATGTCGTATCTATCTAACCCTCAATATAAATGGCCCGACATTTTAGTTCATGCAAGGACCAAGAAAATCATATCAATAGATTATAGTTTAGGGCATAGGGCTTCCATTGTAATTCATCAAGAAATAGGGAATTAGTCTAAAAAATTGGGGTACTAGGGATTTTAAATTAAGGTAAACTTTTTGGCTCGAAAACTCTACCAAACAACGCCTTAGGTCATCCCTAAGTGTCTCCATTCATAGATTACAATTAACTAAATATTAAAACACTAACAATTGCTATTCAAACAAACATATATGTTTTTCACGTACCTATTAGTCACTTGGTGCACCTAACACACTATCACCTATTAACATTGTAATAAAATGAACTAAATAGTGTAATATCAAACAACATAAATTCAATTGCTTTTGAATTAAATTTACAATTCAAACACAAAATCCTATTTACATGCTCCTAACAAATCACTTATATGTCTACAAGCTCGCGCACAAACAAACACATAAAAAAACAAAAGAAAATGAAAAACAACTACTAAAAACATAAAAATTTAAAAATTTCTAGGTTACCCCCACACTTTATTTGACACATTGTCCCTAATGTGCGTCCCAAAGATAGGATAAGAGACTACCTGATTTTATTGTTGTGGGTCCTCAGATGTGATCGACTGGTCCTCATGTCGGTTTCGCTCTAAAATGTAATGTGGCATATCGTACGGGGTTCCTACACAAAAATTAACTAAAACAAAACTAATACAAAAATAAATAAATAAAGTCAAAACAAAAATAAAAACATTCAAAAATTAAAATTTACAAGTCCAAAAAATTTAATTAAAATTAAAAGTCTGGAAGTGTTTAATTAGAATCGACATCTGACCGATTCTCCTTAATCATCAGTCCTTCCCTCAACCTGTGTCTTGTGTGGCAGCCCTCGCACCTGCAGAACTAGTGGGGCTCATGCGGCTTAGGGTACGAATCTTAACTCCTCCGACTTATGGCTACTCTGGTTTTAACATTTCGTTGAAATCATCATCGTGGGCCGACTCTTCTTCCTCTTTCTTATGGTTTTGAGGATGCATCCGTCTATGCTTCTACCTCTCAATCTATTCTTTTATTTGTTTAGCTTAAGTCTCCAAAAATTCTTTGTATAGTGTGTTGCCAATGGGATTTTCGGATGGCTTAAGCCGCCAGTATGATCTTCCCATAGGTACTTCGGCCTTTTTCCACTTAGCGGACACTAGATATGGGAATAGCAATCTGACCTTCTTATTACAACCACAATTGATCATGCTTCTATAATTCGATGTTTCTAGGAAAATAGGTTTTCTCTGTAAAATAGCATAAAGCACAATAGCTCTAAATGTATCGATATTAGAGATATTATTGGAAAGATATATCTGATTACAAATAAATTTTAACCACATCTTAGCTTCAGGGGTCAGACTATTTTGCTTAAAAGATAACAAAATATTTGTACCTGATTGTCATTTTCATTATTCTCTCCCATCAGTTAAATACTCTATTACCTTGTCCATATCATTGTTGTGAAACAAATTGAAATCTATTTCATGTAAGAAATCATTTGCATATTATTGAACAATGTAATACTTACATATTTTTAAGGTTAATACGGTTATATCATGTCCCGTGATTGTAATTTACTTCATTCAGAAATGTACCGATTTTCAAACACAAAATCCTATTTACATGTACATTTTATGCTAATTTCGAGTAAATAAATAACACTTTCTGTGGTTTTTCACTTAATTTCATGATATTTTATAATATCCATGGGAATGTATTAAGTTTGTGAAATTTATGTTAAACACACATATATATATTTGCAATAATTGGGCTAAGGGAAAGGATGACAGAATTTTGGTTGTATTTGGGTCTTAAACAAGTATAGGTTGGGAGATCCAAGATGTAGTCACATGGGCTTTAAAATGATTTTGTACCAGATTCAATTACATGGAGGCCCAATATTGTCTAATTAGAGGCCCAAAACTGTTCCACTTACCCACTTTTCCATGAAATAAAAATGACAACATCCACTGCTAAAATTAGTATTCCAGAACTGACTACTCATCTCCCAAAAATAGCAGATTTGAGCTCAATGTTCATCAAATAAAAATCAGCAACCACTCCCCTTGATTCAAGCCTCAAACCTTCCATTCCTCTACTAAAAATAGCAGTAAAAACCACTCCCCTTTTTACCATTCAATGGTCGGCCATACAAGGAGAAAATTAGCAACTCCTTTTGCTAAAATTAGCAAAACACCACCCACTCATCTACATATCAAGGGATGACACATATAGGGGAGAAAACCAAGGATTCCCTTACTAAACATAGCAAGGGATGTTGGGGGCTTAAAGGCTATAAAAGGAGGCTTTCACTTCATTAAAAAATGTACCAATTTTTAGAGAAAAATCTCTTGAGTGTTCTTGTCTTTCTCATGGCTTGTTAAACACTTGTTTGCCATGAAATAAGGCAATTCACTTGCTAAAAATGAAAGCAGTCGGAGAGAGAAAATTGAGAGCATTTTGATGATTTAATGTAAAGACAAAGAGGAGAGCCACTATGGGTCGGTGCAAGGAGCAATCACAGATAACCCACTGCAGTTCAACTATTTTATCTTCTTATTGTGAATTGGCCTTGGATAACCCCCTCGACTACTCTTCTTCCCTTTCTCTTTATTGTTAATTGACATTTTTTGGGTTGAAAGACAAGTTTGCATCTCATCTTTATGTTTTCAATTTAATATTACATGACTTAATTTTGTTGATTTATAATAAGTATGAATCATGATTTGAGTTAATTGGATTTTTGTATTGTGAATATTTTGTGAAAATGATTATTTCATTCATTTAGATTTAATTCATGTTAATACTTGTAAATGTATGGCCAACATTTGTAGGTTAATGAATAAATTGTTTAATTGAAGAAGAGGTAATAGTTAATAGACAAAAGACCTAAATGGTGCATATCATGTCGATATCGAAAGATGATTGATGTATGCTTAAACTGTACAAATGCCCAAAAGGGTGATTTCTAAGTTAGTTTTCAGATAAACATATGTAGAATAACTTAGGGACCTAATAGGACTTCGAGAGAAGCCTATGCCTTAATTGAAACCTAGTTTAATGGATTTTCATATTGCCATGATCCATTCGTGATATTCTTTTTATGATTGCTCATAAACTCTCATTAAGTGAAATACTTGTTCTAGTCTATTCATGTTATGTTTTATTAAATCTTGTTTGATCTTTCTGTTGTGATTATTTTCTGCAAGGTATGTTGTTTTGTTTTATGGGTATTTGAAATCTGAATACATCCTTAAAATTATTTTAGACTCTCATCGACAATATTTTTCTTTACTTAATTTTCTACCAATTTATTTTATAATTAACTTTGAAATTAATTTACACAACAGTCCCTCTGGAGACGATAACTATTTACTTACTACTTATTATTTGTACGAACGTATACACTTGCACGTAATCACGCGACATAATATTTCTCATACAGCCAGGTCCCATCAACCTTCACAAGTGGCTTACAATGGGGAAACGCTAGAACGTATGGAATGAATTTCCAGAACATCAAGTGGAAAATTCTTCTCCCCGGTTGTAGTTGGTCGTCTAGAACATAAAAAGGCATCATTTACAAGTCAACGACAGACCCTAGCACATACTATTGCATAGCGGCTATCCACCCCTAAAGTACGTTGTACGACACATCCCAATCTTCGTACAACTATTTCATGGCCATTTGTTTAGCGAACCATGCCTTCTTGTATGACACTCGGTACTTGAACCGTTCTTGCATTTCAACAATCAGGACTAATACATGAATGGTGGGCATGTCCTTCACCAATGGCATGATGCAATTGCAAATAGTTTTCACATCAAGTTTGCGATGGTCTTGTGTCATACGTGCAAAAGTGCATTTATGAGGCCCAATAAATTTCCGAACATCCCACAGTTGGGACCTCTAGATAAATGCAGCACGTACCTGTAATAGCCCAATTTAGGGCCTAGTCAGAATAGTGGTGCGAGACCAGTAATCTGAGGTGAATTTATGAGTTTTTAAGGTTCATGCCATGTTTGCATGTTAGTGTAAAAGTTTCGTGAAGCAATTTTGCTAAATTGAAGTTGAATGGTCAAAAAGGACCAAATTGCAAAAGTTGTAAAATGTGAGTTTTTAGAAGCATTTTGTATGAAATAGCTCTAGAATAGCAATTATAAGTCCTTAAATAGCAATTTGCCTAAATCATAATTTTTGGACAAAAATAGACATGAGCTAGTAAATGGTGATATTTTTAAGAGAATGGCATTTTGGTCATTTACCTATTAAATGATTAATAAAGGAAAAATATGATAAAAATCATTCATCTTCTTCCTTGTGTGTGCCGAAATTTTGAAGAACCCATAGCTAGGGTTTGTTCATCTTTCAAGCTTGCTAGTAAGTTCATCTTAGCCCCGTTTTTGATATTCTTCGTATTTTTGAAGTCCCAGTAGCATGAGTAAGCTATTTTTAGCTATAAAGTGAGCTAAAGTGCATGTTCAAAAATCTACCCATGATTTATATGCATGTTAAATGATGTTTTATGGAAGTTTATGAGAGTTTGGTGTTAGATAAACATCTTTTTCTAAGTGAATTTCATGAAAGATGATAGTATGGACCATTTTGTAATAGTTATGAAAATTGGTCATACATGTTAAAAATAGCAAGAATTGATGATTGTTATAGTAGAGAAAATGATTCAGCTAAGCATGAAGTTTAAGAAAGTTGAGTGAAAATTTTTTTATGAGCCTTGGGGCAAAAGTGCTAATATGAGAAAGTTTAGGGGCAAAATAGTAATTTTGCCAAAGTATGATTTAAGAGTCAATTTATTCAATGTGAGTATTAAACGATCATTTATGACTATAGATCAAGAAAAACGAAGACCGGATCAAAACCGAGGCAAGAACAAGGTCGAGGACTAAATTGCATACCTAGCTACATTTTGTATATTGAGGTAAGTTTGTATGATTTCTAAGCTTTATGATTTATATCATTGAATTGCTTAGTATAATATACAATGTTATTATGAAATTGTTTAACGTTAAGTTAAACAATGAAATTAATGAGATCAAGTATGAGAAAGCCCGTATAAGACCAAGCCGAGGCATGCCATCGGCAATCAAGCAAGTTTATCATGTAAGTCCAAGGACCCAAGCTTGGCATTGACAAGTTATCATGTAAGTCCAAGGACCCAATCTTGGCATTGACAAGTTATCATGTAAGTCCAAGGACCCAAGCTTGGCATTGACAAGTTATCATGTAAGTCCAAGGACCCAAGCTTGGCATTGAACAAGTTATCATGTAAGTCCAAGGATCCAAGCTTGGCATTGAACAAGTTATCATGTAAGTCCAAGGATCCAAGCTTGGCATTGAACAAGTTATCAAGAGGAAGATTTCATATAAGTCCATGTCAAGACATGGCCTTGAAACTAAGATGAGATATCCCATGTAAGACCATATCCAAAATATGGCTTTAGCATCAAGTTCATGGTAAGAGATTTGGTATTCTCGGTTATTCATAGGAATTCATCGGGCAAATGAGATAAGCTCACAAGAGATAACAAGAAAGTTTAGTAAACAAAATCATTATCAAGTATGAGACTAGTAAGTTTCATGAGTTATGTAAGAATCAAGTATGAGTAAGTAAGATTTATATAGCTGAATTTATGATGCCATTGTTTATATCAAATGGTCTATATTAAGTAAGAATGTTGCTATGTGTATTACGCAAACTTACTAAGCTAAGTACTTATGTCTTTCATTCTTTCTTTCCATTTAGTCCCGCCAAGCTAATATCGAGGATCACCGTCATCGGAGCTCGGAGCACACTATCAATCGCTATTTTGGTATAGCCAAGTTGTTTTATTAAGTATGGCATGTATAGGTAGCATTACATTTTGAGTAAATGTTTTAAGAAGAGCCAAAGTATAGGCTATTAAGTTTATTATTCTTTTGTAAATGACTAAGTGATTGGCCAAGTTTGACTAAGTATGTATGTTATTAATATCAATGAAGCATGTTATATTGTTCATGAAAGATGTAATAATTAAGTTGCTGAATTGAGCTTGAGTTTGGTCTTAATTTCAGGATGGCAATTGGCTTGGTAAATAGCCTCTAAGTGCTACTACGGTTAGACACACGCAGGCGTGTGTCAGGCCGTGCATAAACTGCACCTTAGTCTTATAAGTAAGAATAGGCCACGGACTAATCCCACGAACGTGTGTTAAGGTCGTGCATGACACATGGTTAGAACTTGGGCGTGTGCCCGGTCGTGTGTTATAAGTCAGAATGCTAAGGTTTTTCACACGGGCTAGGACCACGGGCGTGCTATGGCCGTGTGGAAATTGGCAGAATACTGAGTTTTAGGGCACGGCTTGAGGACATGGGCGTATATGCCTATGCACGGGCGTGTCTTATATTACACGGGCGTGTAACCCCTATTTCAAAGAAAAGTTTTTCGATAAGGTTCTGAAAGTTTACCAGTACAAGTTTAAGGCCTCGTAGGCCCATGAAATGTACGAATTGTTAAAGAATGAGAAGTTTTAATTTCGGAACGAAATTTTATAGCCCGTAATGTCATGATTAAGCAAGTTCAAGCATAGTAATGTCTCGTATCCGGTCTGAGCCTCGGACTCGGGTATGGGGTGTTACATTTAGTGGTATCAGAGCTACGGTTTAGTCGGTTCTAGGACTAACGTAGCATGAGCGCGAGTCTAGCTATACATGCCATACGTAAGAATGTTTTATAATGATAGTGTGACGACTCCTGACTACTTAAATTATGTTTATATATATTGTAAATGGATCCTGAAAGAGATATGGTGGATGACGTAGAAAGTAATGCGCCAGCTCCCGCTGAAGGGACGGTGCCAAATGAGAACGAGAATAGACCCACTACAGTAAGTCAAGGAGGAAGAGAAGAGGCTAGAGAAGCTTTCCTCCATATGATGAACACATGGTACACGGAGTTCGTTCGTACTAACCCGAAAGCACAACCCCCTCTACCGTCACCTATTCCTCAACCTATCCCAATAGCCCCTCAAGTAGTAGAGGTGGTAAGGGGAGAGAAGCCTCCGGTTGATAGAATCAGGAAACATGGGGCAGAAGAATTTCAGGCTAGAAAAGATGATGATCCGGAAAGAGCTCAATTATGGTTAGAAAATACCATCAGGGTATTTAATGAGCTGTCATGTACACCTGAAGAGTGCATGAAGTGCATAGTTTCTCTTTTAAGAGATTCTGCCTATCAATGGTGGAACACCTTGGTATCAGTAGTCCCAAGAGAAAAGATCACATGGGAATTCTTCCAAGAAGAGTTCAACAAAAAGTATATCAGTCAAAGGTTTGTGGACCAGAAAAGGAAGGAATTCCTAGAACTGAAACAAGGCAAGATGTTTGTAACTGACTATGAGCGTGAGTTTGTAAGACTCAGCAAATACGCTCGAGAATGCGTGTCCACCGAAGCCATCATGAGTAAGAGATTTGAAGATGGGCTAAATGAGGACGTCAAACTATTTGTTGCTGTTCTAAAATTGAAGGAATTTGTGGTGCTAGTCGAGAGGTCTTGTAAAGCCGAAGAACTAGTAAAAGAGAAGAAAAAATCTGAAATGGAGTCCCATGACTCGAAAAAGAGACAGTGGAACAAGTCATTCCAATCTCCATCCAAGAAGTCAAGAGATTTCCCTGCCCGATCAGCTACTTCCACTGGATTTTCCAGGAAGGACAAGAGTAAACAGTATTCGGGAAATAAAGCACAGACTACTTCAGTCGCTAGTGTGGGGAATGTTAAATCTGATAGACCCGAATGCCCATATTGTGGCAAACGCCATTTAGGGGAATGCCGAGCACACGAAAATGCATGTTTCAGATGCGGTTCCCAAGACCAGTACATAAAAGATTGTCCAAAGATGATGAAAGAGGACAAAACTCAGAACCCGAGATCCGGGAGTATGGTCAGAGGAAGGCCGCAGAGAAACCCCGAAAGTGGGGCTAGTGGAAGAGGTAACCCTAGAGAGCAGGTCGTGAGGCCCGAGGGTAGGGCGCCTGCACGGACTTATGCCATTCGCGCTCGCGAAGAGGCATCTTCCCATGATGTTATCACGGGTACCTTTTCTCTTCATGATGTTAAAGTTATTGCTTTAATAGATCCTGGATCTACACACTCTTACATATGCATGAAATTGGTATCCGATTTGAGTATGCCTATAGAGTTTACAGAAGTTGTGATTAGAGTGTCTAATCCTTTAGGCAAGAGTGTGTTAGTGAATGAAGTATGTAGAGAATGTCCATTAATGATTAGAGGTCATTGTGTTAAAGCAAACCTTATGTTGTTACCATTTGACGAGTTTGATATCATTCTCGGTATGGGTCAAGTTAATCGCCCATAATGTAATAGTTAATTGTGGGAAGAAATACATTGAAATGAGATGTGAGGATGGGGACACCCTTCACATAGAATCGAGATGAACAGAGTAGATTGTCGAATTGATTTCTCACGTGATGTTACGAGAGATACATGAGAAAGGGGTATGAAGCATATTTGGCTTTTGTGATGAATGAAAAGAAACAGAGATAAGGATTGAGTCGTGCCAATAGTATGTGAGTATGTGGATGTGTTTCCGAGGAATTGCCGGGACTACCACGGTTAGAGAGGTTGAGTTCAAGATTGAGCTAGCTCCCGATCATTGTACCAATATCTATTATCGCACAATATGGCTCCAACGGAGTTCAAAGAGTTGAAGACACAGTTGCAAGAGTTAAAAGACAAAGGCTTTGCAAGGTCAAGTTGTTCTCCCTGGGGTGCTCCAGTCTTATTTGTGAAAATGAAAGATGGGACTATGAGATTGTGCATAGATTACCGTCAGCTTAATAAAGTGACAGTAAAGAACAAGCACCCATTGCCAAGGATCGATGATTTGTTCGATCAATTGAAAGGAGCCACCGTGTTCTCTAAGATAGACTTGAGATCGGGGTATTACCAGTTAAGAGTAAAGGAATCAGATGTATCCAAGACTGCTTTTCGAACAAGGTATGGGCATTATGAATTTCATACCTTTTGGTTTGACCAATGCTCCTGTGGTATTCATGGACTTAAAGAACCGCATCTTCAGACCATACCTCGATAAGTTTGTAGTCATTTTTATTGACGACATACTGATTTATTCCCGAGATGAGAATGAGCATCTTTGAGCACCTACTGAGACGATGACATGATTCTTTGGGAAAATCGGTTGTATGCCAATTTCAGTAAAAGTGAGTTTTGGCTCAATGAAGTAGGATTTCTGGGACATATTGTCTCAGGAGAAGGGGTTCGAGTAGACCCAAGTAAGATCTTGGCTATTACGGATTGGAAACCACCGAGGAATATCTCTGAGGTTAGAAGTTTCCTAGGCCTAGCCGGCTATTATAGACGATTTGTCAAGGGGTTTTCCATGATTGCAACCTCGATGACGAAGTTGTTACAGAAAAATGTGAAGTTCGAGTGGACAGAAATATGCCAACAAAGTTTCGAAAAATTAAAAGCATTATTGACAGAAGCTCCAGTTTTAGTACAACTTGAGACAGGGAAAGAATTTGTGATTTACAGCGATGCATCCTTAAATGGATTAGGTTGTGTACTTATGCAAGAAGGCAAAGTTATTGCTTATGCCTCCAGACAGTTGAAGCCTCATGAGAAGAATTATCCGACGCATGATTTAGAATTGGCTGCCATAGTCTTCGCATTGAAGATATGGAGACATCACCTATATGGTGAGAAATGTTGGATTTTCACTGATCATAAAAGTTTGAAGTACTTGATGATGCAGAAAGAGTTGAACTTAAGACAACAGAGATAGTTAGAGTTGATAAAAGATTATGAGATGGTTATTGATTACCATCCTGAGAAGGCGAATGTGGTCGCCGACGCTTTGAGAAGAAAATCCTTATTTGCATTAAGGGCAATGAATTCACGGATGACTTTATCCAACGATGGTTCTATTCTAGCTGAGTTGAGAGCTAGACCAATTTTCCTCCAAGAGATCATTGAAGCCCAAAAAGAGGATAGTGAATTGCAAGTTTAGAGAGATCAGTGCGAGACATATGTTGAGTCTGACTTTCAGATTAGTCCCAATGGAAGTCTGATGTTCAAAGACAGAGTTTGTGTACAGAGAAAAGAAGAGCTTATTCGTAAATTTTTGCATGAGGCTCATAATGGATGTTTATCTGCACATCCGGGTAGTACCAAGATGTATAATGACTTGAAGCAATGAGTATTGGTGGCGAGAATGAAGAATGATATTTCGTAATTTGTTTCAAATGCTTGATTTGTTAGCAAGTAAAATTTGAAAACCAAGTACCTTGGGTTTGCTTCAACCCATTTTAGTTCCAGTGGAAGTGGGACCGTATTACTATGGATTTTGTAACGGGTTTACCACTATCTCCGAGCAAGAAAGATGTCGTATGGGTTGTAGTTGATAGACTCACGAAATCAGCCTGTTTTATACCTGTTCGAGTGGATTACTCCCTCGACAAGTTGGCAAACTTGTATGTTTCAGAAATAGTAAGACTTCATGGAGTTCCCTTGTCAATCATATCGGATAGAGATCCGAGATTCACATCCAGATTTTGGAAGAAGTTACAAGAGGTGTAACAGCCAGATTTAGGGCCTAGTCAGAATAGTGGTGCGAGACCACTAATCCGAGGTGAATTTATGAGTTTTTAAGGTTCATGCCATGTTTGCATGTTAGTGTGAAAGTTTCATGAAGCAATTTTGCTAAATTGAAGTTGAATGGTTAAAAAGGACCAAATTGCAAAAGTTGTAAAATGTGAGTTGCTAGAAGCATTTTGTTTGAAATAGCTCTAGAATAGCAATTATAAGTCCTTAAATAGCAATTTGCCCAAATCATAATTTTTGGACAAAAATGGACATGAGCTAGTAAATGGTGATATTTTTAAGAGAAGGGCATTTTGGTCATTTACCTATTAAATGATTAATAAAGGAAAAAGATGATAAAAATCATTCATCTTCTTCCTTGTGTGTGCCGAAATTTTGAAGAACCCATAGCTAGGGTTTCTTCATCTTTCAAGCTTGCTAGTGAGTTTATCTTAGCCCCCTTTTTTATATTCTTCGTATTTTTGAAGTCCCGGTAGCTTGAGTAAGCTATTTTTAGCAATAAAGTGAGCTAAAGTGCATGTTCAAAAATCTACCCATGATTGATATGCATGTTAAATGATGTTTTATGGAAGTTTATGAGAGTTTGATGTTAGATAAACAACTTTTTCTAAGTGAATTTCATGAAAGATGATAGTATGGACCATTTTGTAATAGTTATGAAAATTGGTCATACATGTTAAAAAATAGCAAGAATTGATGATTGTTATAGTAGAGAAAATGATTCAGCTAAGCATGAAGTTTAAGAAAGTTGAGTGAAAATTTTTTTATGAGCCTTGGGGCAAAAGTGCAAATATGAGAAAGTTTAGGGGCAAAATAGTAATTTTGCCAAAGTATGATTTAACAATCAATTTAGTCAATGTGAGTATTAAATGATCTATTTATGACTATAGATCAAGAAAAACGAAGCCCGGATCAAAACCGAGGCAAGAACAAGGTCGAGGACTAAATTGTATACCTAGCTACATTTTGTATATCGAGGTAAGTTTGTATGATTTCTAAGCTTTATGATTTATATCATTGAATTGCTTAGTATAATATACAATGTTATTATGAAATTGTTTAACGTTAAGTTAAACAATGAAATTAATGAGATCAAGTATGAGAAAGTTCGTATAAGACCAAGCCGAGGCATGGCATCGGTAATCTAGTAAGTTATCATGTAAGTCCAAGGACCCAAGCTTGGCATTAACAAGTTATCATATAAGTCCAAGGACCCAAGCTTGGCATTGACAAGTTATCATGTAAGTCCAAGGACCCAGGCTTGGCATTGACAAGTTATCATGTAAGTCCAATGACCTAAGCTTGGCATTGAACAAGTTATCATGTAAGTCCAAGGATCCAAGCTTGGCATTGAACAAGTTATCATGTAAGTCCAAGGATCCAATCTTGGCATTGAACAAGTTATCAAGAGGAAGATTTCGTATAAGTCCATGTCAAGACATGGCCTTGAAACTAAGATGAGATATCCCATGTAAGACCATATCCAAAATATGGCTTTAGCATCAAGTTCATGGTAAGAGATTTGGTATTCTCGGTTATTCATAGGAATTCATCGGGCAAATGAGATAAGCTCACAAGAGATAACAAGAAAGTTTAGTAAACAAAATCATTATCAAGTATGAGACTAGTAAGTTTCATGAGTTATGTAAGAATCAAGTATGAGTAAGTAAGATTTATATAGCTGAATTTATGATGCCATTGTTTATATCAAATGGTCTATATTAAGTAAGAATGTTGCTATGTGTATTACGCAAACTTACTAAGCTAAATGCTTATATCTTTCATTCTTTCTTTCCATTTAGTCCCGCCAAGCTAATATCGGGGATCACCGTCATCGGAGCTCGGAGCACACTATCAATTGCTATTTTGGTATAGCCAAGTTATTTTATTAAGAATGGCATGTATAGGTAGCATTACATTTTGAGTAAATGTTTTAAGAAGAGCCAAAGTATAGGCTATTAAGTTTATTATTCTTTTGTAAATGGCTAAGTGATTAGCCAAGTTTGACTAAGTATGTATGTTATTAATATCAATGAAGCATGTTATATTGTTCATGAAAGATGTAATAATTGAGTTGCTGAATTGAGCTTGAGTTTGGTCTTAATTTTAGATGGCAATTGGCTTGGTAAATAGCCTCTAAGTGCCTACACGGTTAGACACACGGGCGTGTGTCTAGGCCGTGCATAAACTGCACCTTAGTCTTATAAGTAAGAATAGGCCACGGACTAATCCCACGGCCGTGTGTTAAGGCCATGCATGACACACGGTTAGAACTTGGGCGTGTGCCAGGTCTTGTGTTATAAGTCAGAATGCTAAGGTTTTTCACACGGGCTAGGACCACGGGCGTGCTATGGCCGTGTGGAAATTGGCAGAATACTGAGTTTTAGGGCACGGCCTGAGGACATGGGCGTGTATGCCTATGCACGGGCGTGTCTTATATTACACGGGCGTGTAACCCCTGTTTCAAAGAAAAGTTTTTCGATAAGGTTCTAAAAGTTTACCAGTACAAGTTTAAGGCCTCGTAGGCCCATGAAATGTACGAATTGTTTAAGAATGAGAAGTTTTAATTTTAGAACGAAATTTTATAGCCCGTAATGTCATGATTAAGCAAGTTTAAGCATAGTAATGTCTCGTATCCGGTGTGACCCTCGGACTCGGGTATGGGGTGTTACATTTAGTGGTATCAGAGCTACGGTTTAGTCGGTTCTAGGACTAATGTAGCATGAGCACGAGTCTAGCTATACATGCCATACGTAAGAATGTTTTATAATGATAGTGTGACGACTCCTGACGACTTAAATTATGTTTATATATATAGTAAATGGATCTGAAAGAGATATGGCGGATGACGTAGAAAGTAATGCGCTGCTCCATTGAAGGGATGTTGCCAAATGAGAACGAGAATAGACCCACTACTGGTGAGTCAAGGAGGAGGAGAAGAGGCTAGAGAAGCCTTCCTCCATATGATGAACACATGGTACACGGAGTTCGTTAGCACGAACCCGAATGCACAACCCCTCCACCCCTACCTATTCCTCAACCTATCCCAATAGCCCCTCAAGTAGTAGAGGTGGTAAGAGGAGAGAAGCCTCCGGTTGATAGAATCAGAAACATGGGGCGTAAGAATTCTAGGCTAGAAAAGATGATGATCAGGAAAGAGAGTGAGATCTACGGTTAGAAAATACCATCGAGGTATTTAATGAGTCATCATGTACACTGAAGAGTGCATGAAGTGCGTAGTTTCTCTTTTAAGAGATTCTGCCTATCAATGGTGGAACACCTTGGTATCAATAGTCCCAAGAGAAAAGATCACATGGGAATTCTTCAAAGAAGAGTTCAACAAAAAGTATATCAGTCAAAGGTTTGTGGACCAGAAAAGGAAGGAATTCCTAGAACTGAAACAAGGCAAGATGTCTGTAACTGACAACGAGCGTGAGTTTGTAAGACTGAGCAAATACGCTTGAGAATACGTGTCCACCGAAGCCATCATGAGTAAGAGATTTGAAGATGGGATAAATGAGGACGTCAAACTGTTTGTTGCTGTTCTAAAATTGAAGGAATTTGTTGTGCTAGTCGAGAGGGCTTGTAAAGCCGAAGAACTAGTAAAAGAGAAGAAGAAATCTGAAATGGAGTCCCGTGACTCGAAAAAGAGACAGTGGAACAAGTTATTCCAATCTCCATCCAAGAAGTCAAGAGATTTCCCTGCCCGATCGGCTACTTCTACTGGATTTTCCAGGAAGGACAAGAGTAAACAGTATTCGAGAAATAATGCACAGACTACTTCAGTCGCTGGTGTGGGGAATGTTCGATTTGATAGACCCGAATGTCCACATTGTGGCAAACGCCATTTAGGGGAATGCCGAGCACACGAAAATGCATGTTTCAGATGCGGTTCCCAAGACCACTACATAAAAGATTGTCCAGAGATGATGAAAGAGGACAAAACTCAGAACCCGAGATTCGGGAGTATGGTCAGAGGAAGGCCACAGAGAAACCCCGGAAGTGGGGCTAGTGGAAGAGGTAACCCTAGAGAGCAGGTCGTGAGGCCCGAGGGTAGGGCACCTACACGGACTCATACCATTCGCGCTCGCGAAGAGGCATCTTCCCATGATGTTATCACGGGTACCTTTTCTCTTCATGATGTTAAAGTTATTGCTTTAATAGATCCCGGATCTACACACTCTTACATATGCATGAAATTGGTATCCGATTTGAGTATGCCTATAGAGTTTACAGAAGTTGTGATTAGAGTATCTAATCCTTTAGGCAAGAGTGTGTTAGTGAATGAAGTATGTAGAGAATGTCCATTAATGATTAGAGGTCATTGTTTTAAAGCAAACCTTATGTTATTACCATTTGACGAGTTTGATATCATTCTCGGTATGGGTCAAGTTAATCGCCCATAATGTAATAGTTAATTGTGGGAAGAAATAAATTGAAATGAGATGTGAGGATGGGGACACCCTTCACATAGAATCAGATGAACAGAGTAGATTGTCAGAATTGATTTCTAACGTGACAGCACAGAGATACATGAGAAAGGGGTATGAAGCATATTTGGCTTTTGTGATGAATGAAAAAGAAGCAGAGATAAGGATTGAGTCGGTGCCAATAGTATGTGAGTACGTGGATGTGTTTCTGAGGAATTGCGGGACTACCACCAGTTAGAGAGGTTGAGTTCAACATTGAGCTAGCTCTGTGATCGCACCAATATCTATTACCCCATACAGAATGGCTCCAACGGAGTTGAAAGAGTTGAAGACACGATTGCAAGATTTAACAGACAAAGGCTTTGCAAGGTCAAGTTGTTCTCCCCAGGGTGCTCCGGTCTTATTTGTGAAAAAGAAGGATGGCACTATGAGATTGTGCATAGATTACCGTCAGCTTAATAAAGTGACAGTAAAGAACAAGTACCCATTGCAAAGGATCGATGATTTGTTCGATCAATTGAAAGGAGCCACCGTGTTCTCTAAGATAGACTTGAGATCGGGGTACTACCAGTTAAGAGTAAAGGAATCAGATGTATCCAAGACTGCTTTTTAAACAAGGTATGGGCATTATGAATTTCATGCCTTTTGGTTTGACCAATGCTCCTGCGGTATTCATGGACTTAATGAACCGCATCTTCAGACCATACCTCCACAAGTTTGTAGTCGTTTTTCTTGACGACATACTGATTTATTCCCGAGATGAGAATGAGCATGCTAAGCACCTACGGACAGTTTTACAGATTCTTCGGGAAAATCAGTTGTATGCTAAGTTCAGTAAAAGTGAGTTTTGGCTCAATGAAGTAGGATTTCTGGGACATATTGTCTCAGGAGAAGGGGTTCGAGTAGACCCAAGTAAGATCTTGGCTATTACGGATTGGAAACCACCGAGGAATATCTCTGAGGTTAGAAGTTTCCTAGGCCTAGCCGGCTATTATAGACGATTTGTCAAGGGGTTTTCCATGATTGCAACCCCGATGACGAAGTTGTTCTGAGAAAAATGTGAAGTTCGAGTGGGACGTAAATATGCCAACAAAGTTTTGAAAAATTGAAAGCATTATTGACAGAAGCTCCAGTTTTAGTACAACTTGAGACAGGGAAAGAATTGTGATTTACAGCGATGCATCCTTAAATGGATTAGGTTGTGTACTTATGCAAGAAGGCAAAGTTATTGCTTATGCCTCCAGACAGTTGAAGCCTCATGAGAAGAATTATCCGACGCATGATTTAGAATTGGCTACCATAGTCTTCGCATTGAAGATATGGAGACATCACCTATATGGTGAGAAATGTCGGATTTTCACTGATCATAAAAGTTTGAAGTACTTGATGACGCAGAAAGAGTTGAACTTAAGACAACGGAGATAGTTAGAGTTGATAAAAGATTATGAGATGATCATTGATTACCATCCCGAGAAGGCGAATGTGGTCGCCGACGCTTTGAGCAAAAAATCCTTATTTGCATTAAGGGCAATGAATTCACGGATGACTTTATCCAACGATGGTTCTATTCTAGCTGAGTTGAGAGCTAGACCAATTTTCCTCCAAGAGATCATTAAAGCCCAAAAAGAGGATAGAGAATTGCAAGTTCAGAGAGATCAGTGCGAGGCAGATGTTGAGTCTGACTTTCAGATTAGTCCCAATGGAAGTCTGATGTTCAAAGACAGAGTTTGTGCACCGAGAAAAGAAGAGCTTATTCAGAAAATTTTGCATGAGGCTCATAATGGATGTTTATCTGTACATCCGGGTAGTACAAAGATGTATAATGACTTGAAGCAACAGTATTGGTGGCCGAGAATGAAGAAAGATATTTCAGAATTTGTTTCCAAATGCTTGATTTCTCAGCAAGTAAAGGCTGAACACCAAGTACCTTCGGGTTTGCTTCAACCCGTTTTAGTTCTGGAATGGGAAGTGGGACCGTATTACTATGGATTTTGTAACGGGTTTACCACTATCTCTGAGCAAGAAAGATGTCGTATGGGTTGTAGTTGATAGACTCACGAAATCAGCCTATTTTATACCTGTTCGAGTGGATTACTCCCTCGACAGGTTGGCAAACTTGTATGCTTCAGAAATAGTAAGACTTCATGGAGTTCCCTTGTCAATCATATCGGATAGAGATCCGAGATTCACATCCAGATTTTGGAAGAAGTTACAAGAGGTGTAACAGCCCGATTTAGGGTCTAGTCAGAATAGTGGTGCGAGACCACTAATTCGAGGTGAATTTATGAGTTTTTAAGGTTCATGCCATTTTTGCATGTTTGTGTGAAAGTTTCATGAAGCAATTTTGCTAAATTGAAGTTGAATGGTAAAAAAGGACCAAATTGCAAAAGTTGTAAAATGTGAGTTGCTAGAAGCATTTTGTATGAAATAGCTCTAGAATAGCAATTATAAGTCCTTAAATAGCAATTTTCCCAAATCATAATTTTTGGACAAAAATGGACATGAGCTAGTAAATGGTGATATTTTTAAGAGAAGGGCATTTTGGTCATTTACCTATTAAATGATTAATAAAGGAAAAAGATGATAAAAATCATTCATCTTCTTCCTTGTGTGTGCCGAAATTTTGAAGAACCCATAGCTAGGGTTTGTTCATCTTTCAAGCTTGCTAGTAAGTTTATCTTAGCCCTGTTTTTGATATTCTTCGTATTTTTGAAGTCTCGGTAGCATGAGTAAGCTATTTTTAGCTTTAAAGTGAGCTAAAGTGCATGTTCAAAAATCTACCCATGATTGATATGCATGTTAAATGATGTTTTATGGAAGTTTATGAGAGTTTGATGTTACATAAACATCTTTTTCTAAGTGAATTTCATGAAAGATGATAGTATGGACCATTTTGTAATAGTTATGAAAATTGGTCATACATGTTAAAAATAGCAAGAATTGATGATTGTTATAGTAGAGAAAATGATTCAGCTAAGCATGAAGTTTAAGAAAGTTGAGTGAAAATTTTTTTATGAGCCTTGGGGTAAAAGTGCTAATATGAGAAAGTTTAGGGTCAAAATAGTAATTTTGCCAAAGTATGATTTAAGAGTCAATTTAGTCAATGTGAGTATTAAATGATCTATTTATGACTATAGATCAAGAAAAATGAAGCCCGGATCGAAATTGAGGCAAGAACAAGGTCAAGGACTAAATTGCATACCTAGCTACATTTTGTATATTGAGGTAAGTTTGTATGATTTCTAAGCTTTATGATTTATATCATTGAATTGCTTAGTATAATATACAATGTTATTATGAAATTGTTTAACGTTAAGTTAAACAATGAAATTAATGAGATCAAGTTTGAGAAAGTCCTTATAAGACCAAGCCGAGGCATGGCATCGGCAATCAAGCAAGTTATCATGTAAGTCCAAGGACCCAAGCTTGGCATTGACAAGTTATCATGTAAGTCCAAGGACCCAAGCTTGGCATTGACAAGTTATCATGTAAGTCCAAGGACCCAAGCTTGGCATTGACAAGTTATCATGTAAGTCCAAGGACCCAAGCTTAGCATTGACAAGTTATCACGTAAGTCCAAGGACCCAAGCTTGGCATTGAACAAGTTATCATGTAAGTCCAAGGACCCAAGCTTGGCATTGAACAGGTTATCATGTAAGTCCAAGGATCCAAGCTTGGCATTGAACAAGTTATCAAGAGGAAGATTTCATGTAAGTCCATGTCAAGACATGGCCTTGAAACTAAGATGAGATATCCCATGTAAGACCATATCCAAAATATGGCTTTAGCATCAAGTTCATGGTAAGAGATTTGGTATTCTCGGTTATTCATAGGAATTCATCGGGCAAATAAGATAAGCTCACAAGAGATAACAAGAAAGTTTAGTAAACAAAATCGTTATCAAGTATGAGACTAGTAAGTTTCATGAGTTATGTAAGAATCAAGTATGAGTAAGTAAGCTTTATATAGCTGAATTTATGATGCCATTGTTTATATCAAATGGTCTATATTAAGTAAGAATGTTGCTATGTGTATTATGCAAACTTACTAAGCTAAATGCTTATGTCTTTCATTCTTTCTTTCCATGTAGTCTCGCCAAGCTAATATTGACGATCACCGTCATCGGAGCTCGGAGCACACTATCAATCGCTATTTTGGTATAGCCAAGTTGTTTTATTAAGTATGGCATGTATAGGTAGCATTACATTTTGAGTAAATGTTTTAAGAAGAGCCAAAGTATAGGCTATTAAGTTTATTATTCTTTTGTAAATGGCTAAGTGATTGGCCAAGTTTGACTAAGTATGTATGTTATTAATATCAATGAAGCATGTTATATTGTTCATGAAAGATGTAATAATTGAGTTGCTGAATTGAGCTTGAGTTTGGTTGTAACATCCCCAAACCCGGCCCATTCACTACGACCGAATCTGGATATGTCACTGGGAAAGACGGTTGGAAATCTTTGACTATAGAATTAAACTTGAAAATTTTATTATCTCTGGAAATCGTGTCCATTTAATAAATAATATAAGCTTGTTGAAAACTTCCGAATTAAAACATTATTATAAGTTGCTATAATATGAATCTTTTGCGAAAATATTACTAAGTGTAGTGTAAACTTCAACATTAATAAATAGAGTACTTTAAATCAAAGAGGCCCTTATTACATCAAATAAAATCCCAAAATACTGATAATATAAAATAATTAAATCAAATAAAACATCTCTTTGCATAAAATGCATGCATGGGCCACCTTGTATCCACTCCAACCCGTCCACTAGTCACGACTCTCCTGCGATGATGGATAAATAATTGGGTGAGTCACAATGACTCAGTGTGTAAGTTAACCACTGAAATCCACCCACATGCTTAGCCACATAATATCCCAATTATCAAATGCAACAAGTAATGGATATATCATTTTAACAATTACCACAATCTGGGCTTGGCCCACATTCAAATCATACTCAAATACTGGGCTAGGCCCATTTCCACGTATGTTCCCAAAACATACCTATCCACATGCCATATTGGGCTTGGCCCATTACCATATTATTACAAAATAATGCAACATGATTCCCAACCCAACCTAGGGTCCATCCGCTACACACCCCTTATCCAAACCTACCACACACCGGGGACTATCGAGTCACCCTCTCCTTTTCCCTCCAAAAAGGCAACCAATGCCATCCACGATGTAGCGTATAGCTAACATCAAACCACGATGGAGCACACAGCAATCCATCAAGCCACGATATGGCATAAAGCCCATATCAATCAAGGTAACCACGCGAACTAAATCGCAAAGATCCACAACGCGACCTCAGTCAGCGCCAATCCACGATGTAGCACAAAGCTGACATCAACCACGTACTCGAAGTACACCCGTACCTTCTTTTCATAACCCACCCATGCACATGCCACATAAAATATCATCATGATCATGCATGCACATGCTTGTTAATGTCCATAAACATACTCATAAACAAATAATCACACTGCAATAGATCCGATACTAACCTGGTCATCGCTATACCCTTTAGGGGTATATATGGCACATTTATTACTGCACTTGTTAGTAAAACATATAACACATAAAACCCGGAAACAGTGGGTTAGTTACACACCTTATTACTAGGAGTTCTAGACTCTCGATCCTCGACACTATCGTCTAGCGAAACTACGGCTTTCTGCCTAACGTTTCTTGCTGTTGGCCCACACCTGGTGGCCAATCTCGAGCAGCAGAACGGATCTCTTCTTGAACTTTGGGATGGAGCTTTCCCTTGCCCACTTTGGTAGTATTCGCCTCCATCGAAAGTCACTTAATCGGATAAACGGGTTAAACCTCCAGGTTATAAACTAAATGTTGAACCTTTACCAAATATTGCTTACCAAAATATCACGAATCCCGGAGAATTGATCTATGTTCCTAAATATCCTCGCTCCTCAAGGTGATTTGATTTCCAATCAAATCTCGGGACTACTGGAATGGTCCTTTTGCAACCGACCACACCCTAAAACGCATAAATGATTAGCCTTAATAGCCTTGGCTTTCGAATACTAAAAGAATAATTACAACATGGATCTTTACCACCACTTACGAATCGACTACCAACGATTGAGGAGAAGAATCAGAAGAGATCCACACCACACCTAGAATTCACCAAGGTGCAACTAATAAAAGAGGAGAAATTCGGCTACCAAGGGATTAAAACAAAAGAATTATTTGGCTACAAAGGCCAAAGAAGAAATCGGCACACCAAGAGGGAGAGGCAAAAGACCTGATGAACAACTAGCACTCTACCCTCCCCTATTTATAGTATTCGGCCAACCCCCCTTGAAGTCTCCAAAATTTGGCCAACACTTCACTAATTCAATTCCATTTGAATACTCTACTAATAATCTAATAATTCTTTTAATCTTCATAATATCCTTGATTATCTCCTAAAAAACTCATATCATCCTCCAATAAAAAAATGCTCATATTATCCCATTATTATTTAAAAAAAATAAATAATAATAATTCCACTTAATCTAAATAATAAATAATAAATAATAAAAAAACATATTATCCTCTTCCAAAAAAGAGTCTTCTAGCCGTCCAACACCTCAATTTGCTGCCCAAAAAGAAATAAAAATTCAAACTCCAAAATGCAGCTTCCTTGGCTCGAACACAGGACCAAGGCTGCTGCTCCTTTCCCAGCGCCGGAGCCACTCGGCGACTGATTTTTATGCTAGAAACCCCAAGCATTTTATTTTAAACCCTTTCTAATCGAGCCCATAACCACCAACAAAAATAAGAACGCTAATCTGCAGCTCCAGGCGCTCGAACCCGCGCCTTGCTCTCCTCCAGCGCTTAAGTGCCGCACGCTAGCCATTCCACCAGCCCATCTTCCTTGTCCGAATCCCACGCTATATACCTTTAAGGCCTTACAAAGCCCAACGCCCAAAACGAAAAATCAAACGCCAAATGCTTCGCAGCCCTCGAAACCGCGACCTCTCCTCCTCCTCCGCCTAAGTAGCGCCCAAGAGCCACTTCTCCCGATTGGGCTTTCATGTCCATCAACTTGGACATTTATTCTTAAGGCCTACTTAGCCCAGTCTCTTGACGCAAAAATAAAGCCAAAATTGCTGCCCCAAAGAACTCGAACCCTTGCTCCCTTAGGCGTTACCTTCCAAAGCCCCCAAGCGGCGCCTCCACGCCACTTTGCCAATACCTTTCTTGCGTCCTAAACTCCACAATTTTATTTTTGAGGCCTTCCGCCTTGATCTCTTTTTTTCTTTTTTTACTAAAAATCTAAAATTTTCCAAAGTCTTCCCTTGCCTTCTAGGGTTCTCCAAACCCCCTAAAAATTCCTTCAACATGACCATAAGCCTACTAACTGCTCGAGCTATGCTCCAAGCGCATAACCCTTAAAACCAGGGTGTTACAATTCTACCCTCCTTAAAATAATTTCGCCCTCGAAATTACTTTACTAACTAACGTCCATACAACCTATCTTACCACCTTACGCTTATGCTGCGCACTCTGATCTTACTAAGGCTATCGTACCTACAAAATCTCTAAATTCATGCTCAAAATTCGAAACACCTCTCTTAGCAACACAGAAAAGGCTAACTCATAAGCAAACAAAGTAATTAAAGCATGTACCAAAGCAAAGGAGCTTACCAGATATCACATCCTTGGTTGGCTCTGACTAGAACCATTCCTTCCATGACTTGAACCACGACCCCTCGTCGCTTGAGGACAATTCTTAACTAAATGTGCCTTAGATCCGCACCGAAAGCATTCTTTACTATTTCCCCAACACTCTCCTGTGTGAGGTCTTCCACATCGAACACAAGAACGATTCCGATCCATTGGTACAAGTGCACTTACAGGGTTCTCGGTCCTTGGTCTTTTCTGAACATTACCAAGCGCGATCACGACGGTCCAATATTTCTCTTATTCTCGCTCCTATTCTTTTCTCGGTTTTCTCTTATAGTCTTCTTAACCTCTTCAGCGATCCGAGCTTTCTCTACTAGCACCGCGAAGTCTCTCTCTCTCTGCGGAGCAATCACCATTCGAAGTTCATCTCGCAATCCGTCTTCAAACCGGACGCACCTCTCATAATCGGTGGCCACAATTCCCTTAGCATCTCGACTAAGTCGCACGAATTCCGCTTCGTACTCAGCTATCGACTTACTTCCTTGTATTAGATTTAGAAACGCTTTCCTTTGCGAGTCCAAATAAGCGGCTCCTACGTACTTTCCTTCAAACTTAACCTTAAAGAAATCCCAATCCGATCGATCTGTTGGTACACTTTGCTTGACGGTGAGCCACCAACGATAAGCCGTCGCGAAGCAACGTAAACAAAGACACCCTTCGACTTTTCTTCATTGGTGCGTCCAAATCGTCCATGATTCTTTCATTGCTTCTAGCCAATACTCCGCTACGTTCGGAGCTACTCCAGATATTCCTCTAAAGATCTCAGCTCCGTTCAATCTAAGCCTTTCCGACACCGACTTTCGAGTTCCATTTCCCCTACTAACTCCTGCTACTCGTTCTAGCACTCGTAACATGCCCGCGATACGCGTCATCTTCACTTATCCGATCTTACTCCTCTACGTCCCACTGGCGGCACTTCACTTTTCGACCCATGGCGGACCCTATCGATTCCGATCGACCATTCTACCTCTATCGCGTCCCCTAGAACTCATCTCTATCGTCGTGATTTAATCTGTTTAAAAAGTTTTATGCATTAGTAATTATTGTTTCACTATTTTATCCACGAGCAATTTTATGCAATGAAGTTTCCGAGAGTAGTTCTTTCGAGCAATCAAGTTTCCTTCCCTACCTGAGGGTAATTTCGTCATTTTCCTATAGGGTATTTTTTTAGAATTTTAAAACTAAGGGTTTTAAAGCAGTGAGGCAAATCCTTTCGGGTTTTAATAATTGGTTTTAGCCTATGAACAAGTCCTCTTGGTTAAGGTGAACCGTAGCTACGCACTGTAGGATTCAGTGAAGAGGAGGTGAGTCACGAGGACTCGCTTAAGTACCTGTGCTCTTAGGATCCACTCCTAGACATGCGCACAATGGTTGCCACACCCTAACTCTCGGCGACTTAATCACGAGTTTGTTTAGTAGCTTTAAGTCTTATGCATATGTTTGAGTAGACTAGTCCTAGGGTTCAATAGATCCTAGTTCACTAATCTACGAGCCCAACTAAGCCCATAACAGCTCACATATAACAAATCACTCCACAAATCAAGTACTTACAGTGGACTCGGGTTGAAGGTACAAGTGCCATGCAGAATAACACTGAAAATAATTTCCTAAAAGCCCAAAAAGCCCATTTTGAAACGTTTTTGGGCCCAAAACCTCAAAGCCGAAGAGTTTTGAACAGGGCTCGATACCAATCTGTAACATCCCCAAAACCGGCCCATTCACTACGAACCAGAAACTGGATATGTCACTGGGAAAGACGGTTGGAAATCTTTGACTATAGAATTAAACTTGAAAATTTTATTATCTCTGGAAATCGTGTCCATTTAATAAATAATATAAGCTTGTTGAAAACTTCCGAATTAAAACATTATTATAAGTTGCTATAATATGAATCTTTTGAAAATATTACTAAGTGTAGTGTAAACTTCAACATTAATAAATAGAGTACTTTAAATCAAAGAGGCCCTTATTACATCAAATAAAATCCCAAAATACCGATAATATAAAATAATTAAATCAAATAAAACATCTCTTGCATAAAATCTGCTTCTCGCATGGGCCACCTTGTATCCACTCCAACCCGTCCACTAGTCACGACTCTCTGCGATGATGGATAAATAATTGGGTGAGTCACAATGACTCAAATGTGTAAGTTAACCACTGAAATCCACCCACATGCTTAGCCACATAATATCCCAATTATCAAATGCAACAAGTAATGGATATATCATTTTAACAATTACCACAATCACGGGCTTGGCCCACATTCAAATCATACTCAAATATGGGCTAGGCCCATTTCCACGTATGTTCCCAAAACATACCTATCCACATGCCATATTGGGCTTGGCCCATTACCATATTATTACAAAATAATGCAACATGATTCCCAACCCAACCTAGGGTCCATCCGCTACACACCCCCTTATCCAAACCTACCACACACTGGGGACTATCGAGTCACCCTCTCCTTTTCCTCCAAAAAGGCAACCAATGCCATCCACGATGTAGCGTATAGCTAACATCAAACCACGATGGAGCACACACAGCAATCCATCAAGCCACGATATGGCATAAAGCCCATATCAATCAAGGTAACCACGCGAACTAAATCGCAAAGATCCACAACGCGACCTCGATCGGCGCCAATCCACGATGTAGCACAAAGTCGACATCAACCACGCACTCGAAGTACACCCGCACCTTCTTTTCATAACCCACCCATGCACATGCCACATAAAATATCATCATGATCATGCATGCACATGCTTGTTAATGTCCATAAACATACTCATAAAAAAATAATCACACCGCAATAGATCCGATACTAACTCGGTCATCGCTATACCCTTTAGGGGTATATATGGCACATTTATTCGCACTTGTTAGTAAAACATATAACACATAAAACCCGGAAGCAAGTGGGTTAGTTACACACCTTATTACTAGGAGTTCTAGACTCTCGATCCTCGACACTATCGTCTCAGCGAAACTACGACTTTACTAACGCGTTTCTTCTTTGTTGGCCCACACCACGGTGGCCAATCTCGAACAGCAGAAACGGATCTCTTCTTGAACTTTGGGATGGGAGCTTTCCCTTGCCCACTTTGGACGGTATTCGCCTCCATCGAAAGTCACTTAATCAGATAAACGGGTTAAACCTCCAGGTTATAAACTAAATGTTGAACCTTTACCAAATATTGCTTACCAAAATATCCGAATCCCGGAGAATTGATCTATGTTCCTAAATATCCTGCTCCTCAAGGTGATTTGATTTCCAATCAAATCTCGGGATCACTGGAATGGTCCTTTTTGCAACCGACTACACACCTAAAACGCATAAATGATTAGCCTTAATAGCCTTCGACTTTCGAATACTAAAAGAATAATTACAACATGGATCTTTACCACCACTTACCGAATCTGACTACCAACGATTGAGGAGAAGAATTCGAAGAGATCCACACCACACCTAGAATTCGGCCAAGGTGCAACTAATAAAAGAGGAGAAATTCGGCTACCAAGGGATTAAAACAAAAGAATTATTTGGCTACAAAGGCCAAAGAAGAAATCGGCACACCAAGAGGGAGAGGCAAAAGACACGATGAACAACTAGCACTCTACCCTCCCTATTTATAGTATTCGGCCAACCCCTTGAAGTCTCCAAAATTTGGCCAACACTTCACTAATTCAATTCCATTTGAATACTCTACTAATAATCTAATAATTCTTTTAATCTTCATAATATCCTTGATTATCTCCTAAAAAAACTCATATCATCCTCCAATAAAAAAATGCTCATATTATCCCATTATTATTTAAAAAAATAAATAATAATAATTCCACTTAATCTAAATAATAAATAATAAATAATAAAAAACATATTATCCTCTTCCAAAAAGAGTCTTCTAGCCGTCCAACACCTCAATTTGTCTGCCCAAAAGAAATAAAAATTCAAACTCCAAAATGCGCTTCCTTGGCTCGAACACGGGACCAAGCTGCTGCTCCTTTCCCCCAGCGCCTGTGCCACTCGGCCGGCTGATTTTTATGCTAGAAACCCCAGCATTTTATTTTAAACCCTTTCTAATCGAGCCCATAACCACCAACAAAAATAAGAACGCTAACTGCAGCTCCAGGCGCTCGAACCCGCGCCTTGCTCTCCTCCAGCGCTTAAGTGCCGCACGCTAGCCATTCCACCAGCCCATCTTCCTTGTCCGAATCCCACGCTATATACCTTTAAGGCCTTACAAAGCCCAACGCCCAAAACGAAAAATCAAACGCCAAATGCTTCTGCAGGCCCTCGAAACCGCGACCTCTCCTCCCCTCCAGCGCCTAAGTAGCGCCCAAGAGCCACTTCTCCCGATTGGGCTTTCATGTCCATCAACTTGGACATTTATTCTTAAGGCCTACTTAGCCCAGTCTCTTGACGCAAAAATAAAGCCAAAATTGCTGCCCCAGCAACTCGAACCCTTGCTCCCTTAGGCGTTACCTTCCAAAGCCCCCAAGCAGCGCCTCCACGCCACTTTGCCAATACCTTTCTTGCGTCCTAAACTCCACAATTTTATTTTTGAGGCCTTCCTGCCCAGTCTCTCTTTTTTTTTTTACTAAAAATCTAAAATTTTCCAAAGTCTTCCCTTGCCTTCTAGGGTTCTCCAAACCCCCTAAAAATTCCTTCAACATGACCATAAGCCTACTAACTGCTCGAGCTATGCTCCAAGCGCATAACCCCTAAAACCAGGGTGTTACATTGGTCTTAATTTTAGGATGGCAATTGGCTTGGTAAATAGCCTCTAAGTGCCTACACGGTTAGACACACGGGCGTGTGTCTAGGCCGTGCATAAACTACACCTTAGTCTTATAAGTAAGAATAGGCCACGGACTAATCCCACGGCCGGGTGTTAAGGCCGTGCATGACACACGGTTAGAACTTGGGCGCAGCCCTGGTCGTGTGAAAAAAGTCAGTATATCAAGATGTAGTACACAGTCTAACTCCACGGGCGTGCCATGGCCGTGTGGAAATTGGCAGAATACTGAGTTTTAGGGCACGGCCTGAGGACATGGGCGTGTATGCCTATGCACGGGCATGTCTTATACTACACGGGCGTGTAACCCCTGTTTCAAAGAAAAGATTTTCGATAAGGTTTCAAAAGTTTACCAGTACAAGTTTAAGGCCTCGGAGGCCCATGAAATGTACGAATTGTTTAAGAATGAGAAGTTTTAATTTCGGAACAAAATTTTATAGCCCGTAATGTCATGATTAAGCAAGTTCAAGCATAGTAATGGCTCGTATCCGGTCTGAGCCTTGGACTCGGGTATGGGGTGTTATATTTAGTGGTATCAGAGCTACAATTTAGTCGGTTCTAGGACTAATGTAGCATGAGCACGAGTCTAGCTATACATGCCATACGTAAGAATGTTTTATAATGATAGTGTGACGACTCCTGACGACTTAAATTATGTTTATGTATATAGTAAATGGATCCTGAAAGAGATATGGCGGATGACGTAGAAAGTAATGCGCCGGCTCCCGCAAAAGGGACGGTGCCAAATGAAAACAAGAATAGACCCACTACGGTGAGTCAAGGAGGATGAGAAGAGGCTAGAGAAGCCTTCCTCCATATGATGAACACATTGTACACGGAGTTCGTTCGTACGAACCCGAATGCACAACCACCTCCAGCCCCACCTATTCCTCAACCTATCCCAATAGCCCCTCAAGTAGTAGATGTGGTAAGAGGAGAGAATCCTCCAGTAGATAGAATCAGGAAACATGGGGCAGAAGAATTCCGGGCTAGAAAAGATGATGATTCAGAAAGAGCTGAATTCTGGTTAGAAAATACCATCAGGGTATTTAATGAGCTGTCATGTACACCTGAAGAGTGCATGAAGTGCGTAGTTTCTCTTTTAAGAGATTCTGCCTATCAATGGTGGAACACCTTGGTATCAGTAGTCCCAAGAGAAAAGATCACATGGGAATTCTTCCAAGAAGAGTTCAACAAAAAGAATATCAGTCAAAGGCTTGTGGACCAGAAAAGGAAGGAATTTCTAGAACTGAAGCAAGGCATGATGTCTGTAACTGACTACGAGCGTGAGTTTGTAAGACTCAGCAAATATGCTCGAGAATGCGTGTCCATCGAAGCATTCATGAGTAAGAGATTTGAAGATGGGCTAAATGAGGACGTCAAACTATTTGTTGCTGTTCTAGAATTGAAGGAATTTGTTGTGCTAGTCGAGAGGGCTTGTAAAGCCGAAGAACTAGTAAAAGAGAAGAAGAAATCTTAAATGGAGTCCCGTGACTCGAAAAAGTGACAGTGGAACAAGTCATTCCAATCTCCATCCAAGAAGTCAAGAGATTTCCCTGCCCGATCGGCTACTTCCACTGGATTTTCCAGGAAGGACAAGAGTAAATGATGATTCGGAAATAAAGCATGACTACTTGATCGCTAGTGTGGGGAATGTTCGATCCGATAGACCCGAATGCCCACATTGTGGCAAATGCCATTTAAGGGAATGCCGAGCACACAAAAATGCATGTTTCAGATGTGGTTCCCAGGACCACTACATAAAAGATTGTCCAGAGATGATGAAAGAGGACAAAACTCGTAACCCGATATCCGGGAGTATGGTCGAGGAAGGTCAGAGAAACCCGGAAGTGGGGCTAGTGGAAGAGGTAACCCTAGAGAGCAGCGGTCGTGAGGCTCGAGGGTAGGGCGCCTGACGGACTTATGCCATCGCGCGCCGCGAAGAGGACTTCCCATGATGTTATCACGGTACCTTTTCTCTTCATGATGTTAAAGTTATTGCTTTAATATATCCCGGATCTACACACTCTTACATATGCATGAAATTGGTATCCGATTTGAGTATGCCTATAGAGTTTCTGAAGTTGTGATTAGAGTGTCTAATCCTTTAGGCAAGAGTGTGTTAGTGAATGAAGTATGTAGAGAATGTCCATTAATGATTAGAGGTTATTATTTTAAAGCAAACCTTATGTTGTTACCATTTGACGAGTTTGATATCATTCTCGGTATGGGTAGTTAATCGCCCATAATGTAATAGTTAATTGTGGGAAGAAATAAATTGAAATGAGATGTGAGGATGGGGACACCCTTCACATAGAATCGGATGAGCAGTAGATTGTCGAATTAATTTCTCATGTGACAATGACTGAGAGATACATGAGAAAGCGGGTATGAAGCATATTTGGCTTTTGTGATGAATGAAAAAGAAACAGAGATAAGGATGGAGTTAGTGCCAATAGTATGTGAGTACGTGGATGTGTTTCCGAGGAATTGCCAGGACTACCACCCGATTAGAGAGGTTGAGTTCGAAGATTGAGCTAGCTCCCGGTACTGTACCAATATCTATTACTCCTTACAGAATGGCTCCAACGGAGTTTGAATTGTTGAAGACACAGTTGCAAGAGTTAACAGACAAAGGCTTTGCAAGGTCAAGTTGTTCTCCCTGGGGTGCTCCAGTTTTATTTGTGAAAAAGAAGGACGGCACTATGTGATTGTGCATAGATTACCATCAGCTTAATAAAGTGACAGTAAAGAACAAGTACCCATTGCCAAGGATCGATGATTTGTTCGATCAATTGAAAGGATCCACCGTGTTCTCTAAGATAGACTTGAGATCGGGGTATTACCAGTTAAGAGAAAAGGAATCAGATGTATCCAAGACTGCTTTTCGAATAAGGTATGGGCATTATGATTTTTTAGTCTTGCCTTTTGGTTTGACCAATGCTTTTGCAGTAATCATGGACTTAATGAACCGCATCTTCAGACCATACCTCGACAAGTTTGTAGTCGTTTTTATTGACGACATACTAATTTATTCCCGATATGAGAATGAACATGTTGTGCACCTACGGAAAGTTTTACAGATTCTTTGAGAAAATCAGTTGTATGCCAAGTTCAGCAAAAGTGAGTTTTGGCTCAATGATGTAGGATTTCTGGGACATATTGTCTCAGGAGAAGGGGTTCGAGTAGACCCAAGTAAGATCTCGGCTATTACGGATTGGAAACCACCGAGGAATATCTCTGAGGTTAGAAGTTTCGTAGGCCTAGCCGGCTATTATAGACGATTTGTCAAGGGGTTTTCCATGATTGCAACCTCGATGACGAAGTTGTTACAGAAAAATGTGAAGTTCGAGTGGATCGAAATATGCCAACAAAGTTTCGAAAAATTGAAAGCATTATTGACAGAAGCTCCAGTTTTAGTACAACCTAAGACAGGGAAAGAATTTGTGATTTACAACGATGCATCCTTAAATGGATTAGGTTGTGTACTTATGCAAGAAGGCAAAGTTATTGCTTATGCCTCCAGACAGTTGAAGCCTCATGAGAAGAATTATCCGACGCATGATTTAGAATTGGCTGCCATAGTCATCGCATTGAAGATATGGAGACATCACCTATATGGTGAGAAATGTCGGATTTTCACTGATCATAAAAGTTTGAAGTACTTGATGACGCAGAAAGAGTTAAACTTAAGACAACGGAGATGGTTAGAGTTGATAAAAGATTATGAGCTGGTCATTGATTACCATCCCGGGAAGGCGAATGTGGTCACCGACGCTTTGAGCAGAAAATCCTTATTTGCATTAAGGGCAATGAATTCACGGATGACTTTATCCAACGATGGTTCTATTCTAGCTGAGTTGAGAACTAGACCAATTTTCCTCCAAGAGATCATTGAAGCCCAAAAAGAGGATAGTGAATTGCAAGTTCAGAGAGATCAGTGCGAGAAAGATGTTGAGTCTGACTTCCGGATTAGTCCCGATGGAAGTTTATTGTTCAAAGATAGAGTTTGTGTACTGAGAAAAGAAGAGCTTATTCAGAAAATTTTGCATGAGGCTCATAATGGATGTTTATCTGTACATCCGGGTAGTACCAAGATGTATAATGACTTGAAGCAATGATGTATTGGTGGCCAGAGAATGAAGAAAGATATTTTAATTGGTTTCCAAATGCTTGATTTGTCGCAAGTAAAAAAGGCTGAACACCAAGTACCTTCGGGTTTGCTTCAACCCATTTTAGTTCCAGAGTGGAAGTGGGACCGTATTACTATGGATTTTGTAACGGGTTTACCACAATCTCCGAGCAAGAAAGATGCCGTATGGGTTGTAGTTGATAGACTCACGAAATCAGCCCATTTTATACCTGTTCAAGTGGATTACTCCCTTGACAAGTTGGCAAACTTTTATGTTTCAGAAATAGTAACACTTCATGGAGTTCCCTTGTCAATCATATCGGATAGAGATCTGAGATTCACATCCAGATTTTGGAAGAAGTTACAAGAGGCCTTGGGTACAAAGTTGAACTTTACTACCGCTTTTCATCCTCAAACTGACGGTCAATCCGAGAGGTTAATTCAAGTACTCGAAGATATGCTCAGATGTTGTATTCTTGAATTCCGAGGCAGTTGGGAAAAGTTTCTCCCATTAGTAGAGTTTGCCTACAATAATAGTTTTCAGTCGAGCTTAAAGATGGCGCCTTATAAGGCTTTATATGGGCGTAAGTGCCGAACGCCTCTTTATTGGACTGAACTTAAAGAAAACCAAATTCACGGGGTTGATTTGGTTAGAGAAGCTGAAGAGAAAGTGAAAGTGATACGAGAAAGTTTAAAAGCTGCATCAGACAGACAGAAGTCCTATTCGGACTTAAAGAGAAAAGAGATAGAGTATCAAGTTGGAGATAAAGTTTTCTTGAAAGTATCACCTTAGAGAAAAGCTCTCAGATTTGGCCGGAAAGGCAAGTTGAGTCCATGTTTTATTGGACCGTATGAGATTACCGAGAAGGTTGGGCCTGTAGCTTACAGATTGGCTTTGCCATCAGAGTTAGAAAAGATACATGATGTGTTTCACGTGTCAATGTTAAGACGCTACCGATCGGACCCTTCGCATGTAATTCCCCCGATCGGAGGTAGAGATTCATCCCGACATGACTTATTGTGAAGAACCAGTCAAGATATTAGCTCAGGAAGTGAAGCAGCTAAGAAAGAAAAGTATTGCCTTAGTGAAAGTATTGTGGCAAAGACATGGAATAGAAGAAGCCGCATGGGAACCAGAAGAGAGTATGAGAAACCAGTATCCAAACCTTTTTACTGGTAAGATTTTCGAGGACGAAAATCCCTAAGGGGGGAGAATTGTAACAGCCCGATTTAGGGCCTAGTCAGAATAGTGGTACGAGACCACTAATCCGAGGTGAATTTATGAGTTTTTAAGGTTCATGCCATGTTTGCATGTTAGTGTGAAAGTTTCATGAAGCAATTTTGCTAAATTGAAGTTGAATGGTCAAAAAGGACCAAATTGCAAAAGTTGTAAAATGTGAGTTGCTAGAAGCATTTTGTATGAAATAGCTCTAGAATAGCAATTATAAGTCCTTAAATAGCAATTTACCCAAATCATAATTTTTGGACAAAAATGGACATGAGCTAGTAAATGGTGATATTTTTCAGAGAAGGGCATTTTGGTCATTTACCTATTAAATGATTAATAAAGGAAAAAGATGATAAAAATCATTCATCTTCTTCCTTGTGTGTGTCGAAATTTTGAAGAACCGATAGCTAGGGTTTGTTCATCTTTCAAGCTTGCTAGTAAGTTTATCTTAGCCCCGTTTTTGATATTCTTCGTATTTTTTAAGTCCCGGTAGCATGAGTAAGCTATTTTTAGCTATAAAGTGAGCTAAAGTGCATGTTCAAAAATCTACCCATGATTGATATGCATGTTAAATGATGTTTTATGGAAGTTTATCAGAGTTTCATGTTAGATAAACATCTTTTTCTAAGTGAATTTCATGAAAGATGATAGTATGGACCATTTTGTAATAGTTATGAAAATTGGTCATACATGTTAAAAATAGCAAGAATTGGTGATTGTTATAGTAGAGAAAATGATTCATCTAAGCATGAAGTTTAAGAAAATTGAATGAAAATTTTTTTACGAGCCTTGGGGCAAAAGTGCAAATATGAGAAAGTTTAGGGGCAAAATAGTAATTTTGCCAAAGTATGATTTAAGAGTCAATTTAGTCAATGTGAGTATTAAATGATCTATTTATGACTATAGATTAAGAAAAACGAAGCCTGGATCGAAACCGAGGCAAGAACAAGGTCGAGGACTAAATTGCATACCTAGCTACATTTTGTATATTGGGGTAAGTTTGTATGATTTCTAAGCTTTATGATTTATATCATTGAATTGCTTAGTATAATATACAATGTTATTATGAAATTATTTAACGTTAAGTTAAACAATGAAATTAATGAGATCAAGTATGAGAAAGTCCGTATAAGACCAAGCCGAGGCATGGCATCGGTAATCAAGCAAGTAATCATGTAAGTCCAAGGACCCAAGCTTGGCATTGACAAGTTATCATGTAAGTCCAAGGACCCAAGCTTGGCATTGACAAGTTATCATGTAAGTCCAGGGACCCAAGCTTGCCATTGACAAGTTATCATGTAAGTCCAAGGACCCAAGCTTGGCATTGAACAAGTTATCATGTAAGTCCAAGGATCCAAGCTTGGCATTGAACAAGTTATCATGTAAGTCCAAGGATCCAAGCTTGGCATTGAACAAGTTATCAAGAGGATGATTTCATATAAGTCCATATCAAGACATGGCCTTGAAACTAAGATGAGATATCCCATGTAAGACCATATCCAAAATATGGCTTTAGCATCAAGTTCATGGTAAGAGATTTGGTATTCTCGGTTATTCATAGGAATTTATCGGGCAAATGAGATAAGCTCACAAGAGATAACAAGAAAGTTTAGTAAACAAAATCATTATCAAGTATGAGACTAGTAAGTTTCATGAGTTATGTAAGAATCAAGTATGAGTAAGTAAGCTTTATATAGCTGAATTTATGATGCCATTGTTTATATCAAATGGTCTATATTAAGTAAGAATGTTGCTATGTGTATTATGCAAACTTACTAAGCTAAATGCTTATGTCTTTCATTCTTTCTTTCCATGTAGTCCCGCTAAGCTAATATCGAGGATCACCGTCATCGAGCTCTGAGCACACTATCAATCGCTATTTTGGTATAGCCAAGTTGTTTTATTAAGTATGGCATGTATAGGTAGCATTACATTTTGAGTAAATGTTTTAAGAAGAGCCAAAGTATAGGCTATTAAGTTTATTATTCTTTTGTAAATGGCTAAGTGATTGGCCAAGTTTGACTAAGTATGTATGTTATTAATATCAATGAAGCATGTTATATTGTTCATGAAAGATGTAATAATTGAGTTGCTGAATTGAGCTTGAGTTTGGTCTTAATTTCAGGATGGCAATTGGCTTGGTAAATCGCCTCTAAGTGCCTACACGGTTAGACACACGGGCGTGTGTCTAGGCTGTGCCTAAACTGCACCTTAGTCTTATAAGTAAGAATAGGCCACGGACTAATCCCACGGCCGTGTGTTAAGGCCGTGCATGACACACGGTTAGAACTTGGGCGTGTGCCCGGTCATGTGTTATAAGTCAGAATGCTAAGGTTTTTCACACGAGCTAGGACCACGGGCGTGCTATGGCCGTGTGGAAATTGTTAGAATTCTAAGTTTTAGGGCACGGCCTGAGGACATGGGCGTGTATGCCTATGCACGGGCGTGTCTTATATTACACGGGCGTGTAACCCCTGTTTCAAAGAAAAGTTTTTCGATAAGGTTCTGAAAGTTTACCAGTACAAGTTTAAGGCCTCGTAGGCCCATGAAATGTACGAATTATTTAAGAATGAGAAGTTTTAATTTCGGAACAAAATTTTATAGCCCGTAATGTCATGATTAAGCAAGTTCAAGCATAGTAATGTCTCGTATCCGGTCTGAGCCTCGAACTCGGGTATGGGGTGTTACAAGAGGCCTTAGGTACAAAGTTGAACTTTAGTACCGCTTTTCATCCTCAAACTGGCGGTCAATCTGAGAGGTTAATTCAAGTTCTCGAAGATATGCTCAGATGTTGTATTCTTGAATTCCGAGGTAGTTGGGAAAAGTTTCTCCCATTAGTAGAGTTTGCCTACAATAATTGTTTTCATTTGAGCTTAAAGATGGCGCCTTATGAGTCTTTATATGGGCGTAAGTGCCGAACGCCTCTTTATTGGACCGAACTTAAAGAAAACCAAATTCACGAGGTTGATTTGGTTAGAGAAACTGAAGAGAAAGTGAAAGTGATACGAGAAAGTTTAAAAGCTGCATCAGACAGACAGAAGTCCTATTCGGACTTAAAGAGAAAAGAGATAGAGTATCAAGTCGGAGATAAAGTTTTCTTGAAAGTGTCACCTTGGAGAAAAGTTCTCAGATTTGGCCGGAAAGGCAAGTTGAGTCCATGTTTTATTGGACCGTATGAGATTACCGAGAAGGTTGGGCCTGTAGCTTACAGATTGGCTTTGCCATCAGAGTTAGAAAAGATACATGATGTGTTTCACGTGTCAATTTTAAGACGCTACCGGTCAGACCCTTCGCATGTAATTCCCCAGTCAGAGGTAGAGATTCATCCCGACATGAATTATGGTGAAGAACCAGTCAAGATATTAGCTCGGGAAGTGAAGCAGCTAAGAAAGAAAAGTATTGCCTTAGTGAAAGTATTGTGGCAAAGACATGGAATAGAAGAAGCCACATGGGAACCGAAGAGAGAAAGAGAAACCGAGTATCCAAACCTTTTTCTTTGGTAAGATTTTCGAGGACAAAATCCCTAAGGGGGAGAATTGTAATGACCGATTTAGGGCCTAGTCAGAATAGTAGTGCGAGACCAATAATCTGAGGTGAATTTATGAGTTTTTAAGGTTCATGCCATGTTTGCATGTTAGTGTGAAAGTTTCATGAAGCAATTTTGCTAAATTGAAGTTGAATGGTCAAAAAGGACCAAATTGCAAAAGTTGTAAAATGTGAGTTTCTAGAAGCATTTTGTATGAAATAGCTCTAGAATAGCAATTATAATTCCTTAAATAGCAATTTGCCCAAATCATAATTTTTGGACAAAAATGGACATGAGCTAGTAAATGGTGATATTTTTAAGAGAAGGGCATTTTGGTCATTTACCTATTAAATGATTAATAAAGGAAAAAGATGATAAAAATCATTCATCTTCTTCCTTGTGTGTGCCGAAATTTTGAAGAACCCATAGCTAGGGTTTGTTCATCTTTCAAGCTTGCTAGTAAGTTCATCTTAGCCCTGTTTTTGATATTCTTCGTATTTTTGAAGTCCCGGTAGCATGAGTAAGCTACTTTTTAGCTATAAAGTGAGCTAAAGTGCATGTTCAAAAATCTACCCATGATTTATATGCATGTTAAAGGATGTTTTATGGAATTTTATGAGAGTTTGATATTAGATAAACATCTTTTTCTAAGTGAATTTCATGAAAGATGATAGTATGGACCATTTTGTAATAGTTATGAAAATTGGTCATACATGTTAAAAATAGCAAGAATTGTTGATTGTTATAGTAGAGAAAATGATTCAGCTAAGCATGAAGTTTAAGAAAGTTGAATGAAAATTATTTTACAAGCCTTGGGGCAAAAGTGCAAATATGAGAAAGTTTAGGGGCAGAATAGTAATTTTTCCAAAGTATGATTTAAGAGTCGATTTAGTCAATGTGAGTATTAAATGATCTATTTATGACTATAGATCAAGAAAAATGAAGCCCGGATCAAAACCGAGGCAAGAACAAGGTCGAGGACTAAATCGCATACCTAGCTACATTTTGTATATTGAGGTAAGTTTGTATGATTTCTAAGCTTTATGATTTATATCATTGAATTGCTTAGTATAATATACAATGTTATTATGAAATTGTTTAACGTTAAGTTAAACAATGAAATTAATGAGATCAAGTATGAGAAAGTCCGTATAAGACCAAGCCGAGGCATGGCATCGGCAATCAAGCAAGTTTATCATGTAAGTCCAAGGACCCAAGCTTGGCATTGACAAGTTTATCATGTAAGTCCAAGGACCCAAGCTTGGCATTGACAAGTTTATCATGTAAGTCCAAGGACCCAAGCTTGGCATTGACAAGTTTATCATGTAAGTCCAAGGACCCAAGCTTGGCATTGACAAGTTATCATGTAAGTCCAAGGACCCAAGCTTGGCATTGAACAAGTTATCATGTAAGTCCAAGGATCCAAGCTTGTCATTGAACAAGTTATCATGTAATATCCCGGGTTAGGGGGCTATTTCTTTTTGTCATGGCATGTTCTGCATGTTGTTAGTATGCTAGGTTGCTATCTCTATGTTTTTGGGGCTTAATTATAGCCTAGGTGTATGCCTGAGTGGTTGGGAGAATTTTAGTTTTTAGGCCTTATAAGAGAGGAGCTGAGGAAGCTGGGGTTTTTATTTTATTTTTGGTGTTTAGTAGCACAAATGAGGAGCTAGCAAAGTGGCAAGGGGGACGCCACATGGAGCTTGGGTGTGACGCCAACTGCAAGGGGGAGGCCTTGTGTTCGAGCTGCGGAGAGGCCACTTTTTGTCACTCTTTTTGACGGCATGGAAGGAAGAGGTAGAAGGCAGTTCAAACTCTGCCTTGGACTTGGTCTTCTCATTCAAATGGTGGGTGGAGAGGGACTTTAGGAGGTTGACTAGTTCAACCAATTTGAATGTGTGGGTGTGAGTGATTGGGGGGATTTGGCCGATTTGTGGGGTGTTGGAGTGGGGATGTGGACGGTTTGGGTAGTAGGAAGGGAGGTGTGCCGAAATGCACTTCTCACTTTGTGCATTTTCGGCCAAAAGCTTTTGTGAAGCATCTTTGTTTTTTTTTCTTTCTTTTGTCAAAAAGCCACCCGAAATTTCAAGAGATTTTTCCATTCCTCTTCTTTTGCTCAATTGTGCTAAAATCGAGCACTCTCTTCTTCAACCTCCTTTCTCTTTCTTTTGAAACTTTGGTTTGCCGAAACTAACATCTTTTCTTGTCATATTTTCATCTCTTTTCTTCTTGAAACCGTGATAGCCGAATCACCCATATGCTCTCCCCATTTCTTGTGTGTAGAAACTACCATCACCTTACTTCTCAAATTTCATTTTCTTTTCCTAAGCTTAATTGCTGAAACTTTGCTCCCATTTCACATTGTTTTCCCTCAAAACCGAAAATAGAGGTGTTAAACACCTTGTGCCGATTCTTTCTTTCTTTGTTTTCAACATAGCCGAATATTTTTCCTTCTCCTAGAAGTCCTATTTTTGGCCGAATATTGGGTGTTGGTAAGTGCAAGGCCGAATGGCCATATCTCCCTCTTGCGATCTTTGTTGGTTATGGTTTGGTTAAGGGCCGATTATGGTCAGGTTGGAAGGGTGTTAACCGTTTGGTTTAATCTCTTCGTTATAGGGTCTTTGGATTGCGAAATCAAGCGGGAGGAGTCATCTTTTTCTGTTAACCGATTGGTAAGTAAAGGGTAAGCAGTTGGTATATTTTTGTTAGTGCAATCAGTTGATTTTGATTAAGTTTAAAGTGATTAGTGATTAACTATTGGTTTGTTAGGGTGCTAATTATTGGAAGAGGAATCACTGCTTGATTCAGATTTGGTAGGAAACCAGATCATCTTCAAGGTAAGGGATTGAAATTAACCCTTTTTGGTGTCTCTGTGTTGGCCGAATGATCTTAGTGACTAACTCCTTCTTGGCCGATTGTAGGAGTTAGCAATCGAGGGGCTTAGATCGCTTTGGTCAGGAGTTCTAGACTCGTTTTATCAGGTGTGTATACTAACACACTTATATTTAGTAATATGTTTGATAACCTGTGTGATAACTAATGTAACAGTGGTGACTGTTATGATACCCTAATGGGTATGATTCTGGACTCGGGTAAGTCAATTATCACTATTGTTATAAATTTATTGATGATTTACATGATACCATGGTTGTGGTTATATGTGACATGGGATATGAGATTAGATATATTGGTATGATATGCATGATTGTATGACATGCATGATTGTATGATATGCACGATTACATGAGCATGGTATGTAGTTGGGTGATACGAGAGGAGGGAGCAAAGTGATATATTGTGTCGACGAGAGCACCGGTGCTTTGGTAGCACACTTTGTGACTTTGGGTCACAGAGGTTTGGCACCTCGAGAGGTTTGGTACCTCGGCGTCTCGTCCCAGTGGCTCAGCACCACGATGGGTTGGCCCCACGGATGATTATACTGGGATTGACGCCGGTGATTTGGTATCACACGATGGGTTGGCCCCATCACCCAGATTTGTGACTACGGTCACCGGTGCTTTGGTAGCACATTGTGTCTTTGGGACACCGAGAGAGGTTTGGCACCTCATTGCGACTTGTCCCCGTGGTTTGACCACCGTGGGTTGGCCCCACTTGAGATATGGGATAAATCTCGCTAGTGATTTGGTATCACACGATGGGTTGGCCCCATCATCATTGGATTTGTGACTTCTGGTCACCGGTGCTTTGGTAGCACATTGTGTCTTTGGGACACCAAAGTGGTTTGGTACCACATTGACGGATATTGTGTCTTTGGGACACCAAAGTGTTTTGGTAACACAATGTGACTATATGTCACCGGTGGTTTGGCACCACCAGTGGTTTGGTACCACACGGGGTAGAAAAGGCGATATGGATGGTTAGGGACAGGTTGCATCAATGATGTTGCTATGTATGATATGTGTTAGCATGTTGTTTTCGGGAGCGGGATTTACACACATCGAGTCACTCGACTCACCCTCTCCTTTGACATTTCAGGTGACTCGAGACGCGGACATGGAGTAAGGATGGTCTCGGGGCACATGCCATGTTTTAATAAAAGTTTTGCTCGGACTATTGCATTTGGGTACTTTAACTTATTTACTTTTTATTTGGGTTTTAATTTGGATTTGTAAAAGGCCTTAATTTTATGTTTATGTTGTAATTAGATTTTAAGTATGCCTTAACAAAATAAGTTGGTAAAAATTTTACTAAAATTTGGTAAGATAATGTTTTCAAAACTGGAACGCAATGTGTTTTTAAACTATACCATCGGGTATCACACTAAGTCTTTAAGATAAACAATTACAATGGTTTTCAATCCAATTTTGTATTTCTTCTAAGTTTCAAAAATGTTTTAAGTAGTACTAACAAATTATTGGAATTATTAAATGAAATCAACTCGTTTCCACTACATACTTGAACAAGTTTTCAAAATCTCCGGGTTTCAAATACACCTCCTGTTTTCAAACAAGACTACTCAAACTTGTTTCAAACACACTATGTTTTCACTCAGCTTTTAAATGGAAAATCTAACTTTTCAAAAATACTTTCCCTCGTAACACACCAGATTCGGACGTGGTGTTTTGTCCGGGTTTGGGGTGTTACATATCAAGAGGAAGATTTCATATAATTCCATGTCAAGACATGGCCTTGAAACCAAGATGAGATATCCCATGTAAGTCTGTATCCAAAATATGGCTTTAGCATCAAGTTCATGGTAAGAGATTTGGTATTCTCGGTTATTCATAGGAATTCATCGGGCAAATGAGATAAGCTCACAAGAGATAACAAGAAAGTTTAGTAAGCAAAATCATTATCAAGTGGGGACAGAATATTATTCATGTTATGTATGATGAATTAGAAATTTTGAGTATTATGTTCAAGTATGCTGATCAATGTGATCTAGTGATATAGGTACTTTGTTTGCCTATCAAGTATGAGACTAGTAAGTTTCATAAGTTATGTAATAATCAAGTATGAGTAAGTAAGCTTTATATAGCTGAATTTATGAAGTTTTATATAGCTGAATTTATGATGCCATTGTTTATATCAAATGGTCTATATTAAGTAAGATTGTTGCTATGTGTATTATGCAAACTTACTAAGCTAAATGCTTGTCTTTCATTCTTTCTTTCCTTGTAGTCCCGCCAAGCTAATATCGAGGATCACCGTCATCGGAGCTCGGAGCACACTATCAATCGCTATTTTGGTATAGCCAAGTTGTTTTATTAAGTATGGCAAGTATAGGTAGCATTACATTTTGAGTAAATGTTTTAAGAAGAGCCAAAGTATAGGCTATTAAGTTTATTATTCTTTTGTAAATGGCTAAGTGATTGGCCAAGTTTGACTAAGTATGTATGTTATTAATATCAATGAAGCATGTTATATTGTTCATGAAAGATGTAATAATTGAGTTCTTTGAATTGAGCTTTAGTTTGGTCTTAATTTCGGGATGGCAATTGGCTTGGTAAATAGCCTCTAAGTGCCTACACGGTTAGACACACGCGGGCGTGTGTCTAGGCCGCATAAACCTACACCTTAGTCTTATAAGTAAGAATAGGCCACGGACTAATCCCACGGGCGGGTGTTAAGGCCGCGTGCATGACACACGGTTAGAACTTGGGCGTGTGCCCGGTCGTGTGAAATAAGTCAGTATATCAAGATGTAGTACACGGTCTAAGTCCACGGGTGTGCCATGGCCGTGTGTTATAAGTCAGAATGCTAAGGTTTTTCACACGGGCTAGGACCACGGGCGTGCTATGGCCGTGTGGAAATTGGCAGAATACTGAGTTTTAGGGCACGGTCTGAGGACATGGGCGTGTATGCCTATGCACGGGCGTGTCTTATATTTCACGGGCGTGTAACCCCTGTTTCAAAGAAAAGTTTTTCGATAAGGTTCCAAAAGTTTACCAGTACAAGTTTAAGGCCTCGTAGGCCCATGAAATGTACGAATTGTTTAAGAATGAGAAGTTTTAATTTCGAAACGAAATTTTATAGCCCGTAATGTCATGATTAAGCAAGTTCAAGCATAGTAATGTCTCGTATCCGGTCTGAGCCTCGGACTCGGGTATGGGGTGTTACAGTACCCGCTAGTTGCACCCTTCTATCGACCTCCAACACTCCCCAACGTATAATGTTGGTTTAGACACAGTGTCTTTGTAGTGAATTGACACCTTCATTGTAATAACCCGTTTTTCAGTGATGTCAGAAACAGCGGTTTCGAGGCCACAAATATGATAAGTTAGTTCATAAATATTATTATTTAATATTTAAGAGACAAATACAGTGTAATGATAAAATTTTATTTAATGATTTATGTTAAATGAAAAAATTATTAGGTTCAAGTGGTATGTACCTAAAGTCAAGTGGTTTTAAAAAATGAGATATCGGGACTTCGTTTCTATAAACCGAGCCGTAAATATTTTATTAAATACTTACAGAGTGTTATTAAGGTTGTATTAAAAATTGGTTAAGACATTTTAACGTTTAGATAATTAATTGAGTAAAAAAGGGCTAAATTGTAAAAGATGCAAAAGTTGAATTCTATATGTTAAATGAGTCTAATTATTATGAAAAGGTTAATTGGTGGCTTTATATGGTAATTATACCAGATTAATTGTGAGTGGACGGTTAAGTGAAGATTTTTTTATGAAATTTTATTAAATAATAAGGGACAAATTTGTAATTACATAAATAAATAAAATTAAAACATGAATAAAAAAGATGAACAAAGTCATGTTTTACCCGCATGGTATGCATTCTTTTACCCATTTTTCATGATTTTTATGTTTTTAGGCTCGAATTAGCTTAATCTAGCTAACCCGGGGGTCAAATTGTAAAGTTGTTAAATGTTATAAATTGTGTCATAGATGAATTTAATATGTTTTTGAAGTTTTATGATAGATTTTTAAGCTTAGTTGTTAAATAAACAAGATTTGTTAAGTGATTTTTTGATAATTTTAATGTTTAGGGGTTAAATTGTTGAATAAGTAAAGTTCAAGGTAAATTGTGCGAAATTAGGAAAAAGGTGGGCTGACATGGAACCCTAAGAAAATTGATTAACATGAAATTGTATTAATTGTGGTGAAATTTCAAGTTTTGGATTTAGGGACTAAATTGCATAAAAGCTAAAATATTAGGGGTAATTCTATAAATTTCCCAATAATAAGAGTTATAAGTTAAATTAATTATTTTAAGTTATTGAATCGTTTAATTGAGTGAAACATTATTATTTAGATCACAAAACAAACCAAATGGATCAAAATCGAGGAAAAGTTGTGGTTGGATTAGTCGTCGACTTCGTTGTTACAACTGTATTTGTCGAGGTAAGTTCGTAGATGGATAGAAATTATTATTTTCTATTTTGGATGAATGTAAATAGTTATTTATGTTATGGTTAAATTAATCGATAAAGATGTGATAAATTATTATTATGGATCAATTAGAGGAATTAGTCAAATAAAAGGATAGGTGAACTATTGCTAATGTATTTGGTGATTATGAATTATAGATTGTTTAGTTAAATGTTACTTGGATTAAGGTACTTTCATAATGTTTGATGTGTAAATTGTAAGTTTCTTGAAAATAAGTTATTGTTGCTGGTAAATTGTATATATACATGTGAAATATTATATGTTATTATAGTATTTTATATATTGAAATTAAATTCATATGAAAGTGATTAATGGATGGTGACAATCCTTGTAAGGGCACATTGACAGTATGAATATATATTGATATCATATTATGTGTACGGAAATGATGAAGTGCCTTTGATTGATAAATATGTATGAAGGTAATGAATTACATAAAATGCCCGGTTGAACGTAGTAATCACTAGAATACAATTGGCATGCTAATAGGGTTAGTAAGCGCGCTTGTACGGGATTTGCACTTCGGTGCCTCTGTATACACTTCAGTGTCCCTGTTCGCACTATGGTGCCCCTGTTTGCACATTTGTGCCCCTGTCTGCACTTCGGTGCTCCTGTTATGCATCTATGATGCCTCTGGTGTAGTTACCCGAGTATCCGAGTCAAGTTACTAGTTCATCGGGCTAAATATTAATGGATTTAAAAAAATATTTATGTGCTCAAAGGCTAATGTATAGTCAAGATATTAGTAAATGTAAATGTTCAATGAACTACTTGATCATACGTGAGTTTAATTATATTGATGATTATACGGTTAAAGATAGGTATTTATATACATATATGAATGAGTTTGGATTGAATTATTATAGTACAGGAAGCATACGATGAACCATTTTCAGTACTAATCCTATAAGTGCTTCGTAAATGATTAACAGTTATGATTAATCTATTTATTTAGTTTTCACATTGTTTAGTGAAAGCAAGTGATTCCGGGGTGATATGTTTATATAAAAGTTTGAAACGAAAGATGAATTACAGAATGATTATATGTTAAGTGTAAGTGTTATGGTAAGAAGAAATGTTTAAGTGAAATGTCATATGAAATGCTTATAAGGAAAAATATATATATGTATATGCAAGACTACACCAAGTATCCATGAGAGGTGTAGTGAATAGAAAACAAAAGCTAGCTTAAGATATAATGAAAATTATCCTTAGTTCTTTATTCTAATACGTTCAGTAGTTAAGTTGCCTTTATACGAACTTACTAAGCATTATTGCTTACATTAGTTGTTTTCTTTTCCTGTAAATCATCGGAAGGCTCAACCGGTTGGAATCTCGTCGAAGCACCATCACACTATTCATTCATTATATTGGTAGTTTTGATTACTTTGGTTATGGTTATAAGTGGCATGTATAGGGTTGAAAGTCTATTTGGTATGTTGTTGGTTGTGCCAAACCTTGGTGTGCCTTACTGCTTTTGTTAATGGTCGAGCATGGTTCTTTTAAATTTAGGAAGGAAATGAATGAACTTATGATGTTAAATTTTATGATTAGTGTTTGAAATGTGGTGCCTATGAATGGTACAGTGGTTAGAAGCTTTAGGTTGATTGTTTTAACATGTTTAAGAGTGTATTAAGAGTTTTTTGATCATAGGAATGTATGTGTTATTGGTGTACTTTGTTGGGAAATATTTGGTATTGAATTGACTTGAATTAGGGGTTAAATGGTGAGTACACGACCTGGGACACGGGCTTTCACACAGCCGTGTGAGGCATATGGCCGTGTGTCATTTGAGGATTTCTTAGGGTTCAAGTCAGTAAGTTACACAGCCTGTCACACGGGCGTGTGAAATGGCCGTGTGACCCTACTCAGTGAGTTACACGGGTGAGGACACGGGCTGAGACACGTCCGTGTGCTCCTTGTTCGAATATTACACGGCCTAGAGCTTTGTCACACAGCCTGGCTAAATGCCCGTGTGACCCCTATTTTCCAATATTTTGGTAACTTTTTCTTGAACTTTTCGTTTTGTTTCAAATTAGTCCCGAATTGCTTATAAGCTATTTTTAGGTCCTTGAAGGCTCGATTTAGGGACAGAAAGTATATGAATGAATGGTTTATAATATGTTTCGTTATTTAAATGTTATGATGTTGTTTGATTTACGGTTGATTGGTAATACTCTGTAACCTTAATCCGACGACAGAGACAGGTTAGGGGTGTTACGTTCATGCTACACCTCTTGATGGCAAATATGTAGTCATCCTTGTTTGCGAATTGTTGGGCCAAAAACAACTCTTTTGATTCAGGATCTGCCGCCAATCAGCGAGCAAGTATTATATCAAGGTCCTCTTGTAACACCCCTTAACCGTATTCGACGCTGGAACCAGGTACGAGGCATTACCAGACTTAACATACTTAATCATACAAAATCGGGCCATAAATTTTTATTCCAACTTAACACTTTTCATTCGTGTTCATAATGTCCCTACTATGGGCCTACGAGACCCGAATCATACATATAGGGTGGTTCAGGTCTGAACCGGAAGCTTACGAACACTTAGAAAATTTTTGCTCAAAATAGTGCCACACGCCCATGTGGAAAGGAACACGCCCGTGTCTATAGCCCGTGTCCCTCACACGGCCATGACACGCCCGTGTCTTAGTCCGTGTGTGAAAACCTTGACATTCTGTTTATGACGTCAGTAGATATTTAGGGTAACACGGTCAAGTCACACGGCCGTGTGCTAGGCGTTGTGGCGAATTTAATTCTCGCAATTAATGTGCAGACTTCACACGGCCTGGGCACACGCCCATGTCCTGAGGTCGTGTCCTTCACACGGCCGTGTCTATGCCCGTGTGTTTACTACTGGGCATTCTATTTCGCTAAATTTGGATGCAGGGGATACACTTCCTATCAACACACACACGGGGCTGACTGTGTGTCACACACGCCCGTGTGTCTACCCATGTGGACAAATATAAGGCTCTTTACCAAGTCATTTGCCACCCTGAAAAGCAACCATACTTATATCATTTCCAGCAACACATAGCATAACAATAATGCAACCCTAATATCCACAATCAAGACATCCCTACCTTAATTTCACACTGCGTTCATCATGCATATACTTCACACATTACTCATTTAATTGCGCAAGCTTGCACTTCATGAATTTCATCATCATCGAATAGATATAACTTAACTAGTATTGGCCAATTACAATGGCCATTTACAAAATGAAATAAGTAACATTAATAGCCAACACATTGGCTAACCACTATGACATATAACAAAATGACCAAGTTCCTATACATGCCATACCCAAAATAATCAAACTTTACTATACCTAAAAGAATAGCTTGATAGTGTGAATCGAGCTTCGACGTCCTACGATCCCCGAGCTAGCTTGGCGATACTACAAGAAAAGGGAAAAGAGAGGGAGTAAGCATAAAGCTTAGTAAGTTTGCATGTAATAGATAACAACATAAAATTTTGTAATAACATCCATGTATTACATTATGAATTAACACAAAATTCTCAATGCAACATTGACATGGCTTACTCATACTCACTTTTACCAACCACATATCACATACTGGACTCATTTCTCGTGAGTTTCTCATATGTACCTGTATCACTCCATCACATAATTTTAGCCCTTTTTCCATCTTTAACATAAACTTTAATTCTTTACCCTGTTAAACCACTTGGAATATCGAAGGATACTCGAAAATTGTCATACACGTAGTAAGATGCCAATGCCATATCCCAGATATGGTCTTACATGGGATCACATGTCGATGCCGATGCCATATCTCAGATATGGTCTTATACGGGATCTCATATCAATGTCGATGCCATATCCCATGTATGGTCTTACACGAGATTGTATGTCGATGCCATGTCCCAGACATGGTCTTACACGATTTCATACCAAAGCCAGGACCCAGACGTGGTCTTACACGGAGTCACTATTCGATGCCGATGCCATATCCCAGATATGGTCTTACACGGGATCTCAATTCAGTGCAGAGGCCATATCCCAGATACGGTCTTGTACGGGACCTTATTAATCTAATGTCGTGACAAGGGTATCCTTTCTATTCCTAAGGTTCAACCGGGACTTTGATATAGTCAAACTTTATCTTTTTTTTTCTTCGTCGAGACCTCGTTAACCAATTTCTTAAAAGAATATACATTTCATGTAATATCAAGCATTTAAATACATAATAACATAATGTTGATTTATTACACACAAACTTACCTCGGTATCAAAATATAGATAGTTGTTCAATTTAGTTCACCACCTTGTTCTTTCCTCGGTTTAGGTCCGGACTTCGTGTTTCTTGATCTAGAATGAAAAATTTCACTTATTTAATTATCACATTGAGTAAAAGAGCCCATGACTCATACTTTGGTAAAAATTATAATTTTTCCCCTAAACTTTTACATATTTTCAAAATGGTCCCTAGGCTCGTATGATGAAATGTACTCATTTTCTTGGTTGCCCAAGCCTAGCCGAACCTATCTTAAGCTTATAATAGCTCACATTTTCCTTAAAAACCACATTTTATCACTTTTACAAATAGGTCCTTTTTAGGTGTTTCCATGAAAAATCACTTAGAGAAAGATGTTCATCACACCTCAAACTTCCATATTCCTCCATTAAAAATCAAAATACATGCATGACATACATGGGTAAGTTTTTGAACATGAACTCTAGCTTAAAATATGGTTAGAAATAGCTAAATCGAGCTACAAGGATCTCAAAAATGTAAAGAACTTTAAAAACGGGGCTAGGATGCACTTACTTTGAGCTTGAAAATGAACAAAACCCTAGCTATGGCTTCTCTTCAATTTTTGGCACTTACGGAAGAACATGGACTCCAATTTTGACTTCTTTTTCCCTTTTTATTAATTTATTAACTAAATGACCAAAATGCCCTTAAGGCCCTTCCTTGAGATTTTTCCCTTCCATGTCCATTTTTGTCTATCATGAGATATAATGGTCTAATTACTAAATAAGGACCTCTAATAAATTTTCTAATGCTATCTCATACTTAAAACTTCTTGAATCTCATATTTTTTCAATTTTTGCAATTTAGTCCTAAAAGATAAATTTATCACTAAATCATAAAATTTTTTCATGAAATTTTCACACAACCATGCAAACATGTCATAGACCTCATAAAAACCATAAAACATATATTTCTACTTCGGATTTGTGGTCTCGCAACCACTATTTCGACTAGGCCTTAAATCGGGCTGTTACAATTCTCCCCCCTTAGGGATTTTCGTCCCCGAAAATTCCTAAGGGGTAAAAAGGTTTGGATATTGGTTTCTCTTAGCCTCCTCAGGCACCCATGTAGCCTCTTCTACCCCGTGTCTTTGCCACAAAACTTTCACAAGAGCTATACTTTTATTTCTTAACTGTTTGACCTCTCGAGCCAAAATCTTAACCGCCTCTTCACCATAAGTCATTTCTGATTGAATTTCGACCACTGTCGGTACAATCACATGTGAAGGATCTGATCGGTATCTTCTCAACATGGATATATGGAACACATCATGAATCCTTTCTAACCCTGATGGCAAAGCTAATCGATAGGCTACCGGCCCTATCGTCTCGGTAATCTCATACGGTCCAATAAAGCGCGGACTCAATTTGCCTTTTTGACTAAATCTGAAAAATTTCTTCCATGGTGACACTTTCAAAAATACCTTATCACCAACTTGGAACTCAATCTCTTTCCGTTTCAAATCCACGTAAGATTTTTGTCTAGCCGAAGTAGCTTTTAAACAATCACGAATCACTTTTACTTTCTTTTCGGTTTCTCTGACTAAATCAACTCCGTGAATCTGATTCTCTCTGAGTTCGGTCCAATACAAGGGTGTTCGGCACTTACGCCCATACAATGCCTAATAAGGCGCCATTTTCAAACTCGACTAAAAACTGTTATTGTAGGCAAATTCCACTAACGGTAAATACTTTTCCCAATTACCTTGAAATTCCAAAACACAGCATCGGAGCATGTCTTCAAGTATCTGTATTACCCTCTCCAAATGTCCGTCGGTTTGCAGATGGAAAGCTGTACTAAAATTCAACTTTGTGCCTAAGGCTTCTTGCAACTTTTTCCAAAACCGCGAAGTGAACCTCGGATCTCTATCCGATATAACTGACAAAGGCACTCCGTGCAATCTCACAATTTCAGAAATATACAATTCAACTAATTTATCAAGTGAGTAGTTAGTACGTACCGGAATAAAATGAGCTGATTTTGTAAGCCTATCAACCACAACCCAAATGGCATCCTTCTTTTTCAGTTTCAAAGGCAAACCCGTCAAAAAATCCATAGTAATTCTGTCCCATTTCCACTTGGGAACCATCACCGGCTGAAGTAAACTGGAAGGTACTTGGTGTTCAGCTTTCACTTGCTGACAAATCAAGCATCTTGATACGAACTCATAAATTTCTTTCTTCATACTCAGCCACCAATACCATTTCTTCAGGTCATTATACATCTTTGTACCACCGGGGTGAATAGACAAACAACAACTATGTGCCTCATGTAGAATTTTTCGAATAAGCTCACCATCTCTCGGTACACTGATTCTATCTCGGAACATTAAACATCCATCAGAACTAATCCGAAAGTCTGACTCCATACCTGATTCACATTGAACTCTTTTGGCTTGCAAATCACTGTCGCCTTTTTGAGCTTCACAAATCTCTTGGAGAAACATCAGTCTAGCTCTCAACTCAGCTAGAATAGAACCATCATCAGATAAAGCCAACCGTGTATTCATAGCTCTCAATGCAAACAAAGATTTCCTACTCAAGGCATCGGCGACCACGTTCGCCTTTCCCTGGTGGTAGTCAATCACTAGCTCGTAATCATTTATCAACTCTAACCATCTTCGTTGCCTTAGATTCAATTCCTTTTGAGTCATCAAGTATTTTGGACTTTTGTGATCAGTGAATACCCAACATTTCTCGCCATACAAATGGTGTCTCCAGATCTTCAATGCAAATACAATGGCGGCTAATTCTAAATCATGGGTTGGATAATTCTTCTCGTGTGGCTTTAGTTGTCTAGAGGCATAAGCTATTACTTTGCCTTCTTGCATGAGTACACAACCTAATCCACTCAAGGATGCATCACTGTAAACCATAAATTCTTTTCCCGATTCAGGTTGCACTAAAACAGGAGCTTCAGTCAACAATGTCTTTAATTTCTCAAAACTCTGTTGGCATTCTTCTGTCCACTCAAACTTAACATCTTTTTGTAACAACCTCGTCATCGGAGTAGCTATCATGGAAAATCCTTCGACAAACCGTCTGTAATAACTAGTTAGGCCTAGAAAACTCTTAACCTCTGATACGTTCTTCGGCGATTTCCATTCAATAATGGCCGAAATCTTTCCCGGGTCAACTCTAATGCCATCACCCGAAACAATGTGCCCAAAAATCTGACTTCTTTAAGCCAAAATTCACTTTTACTAAACTTGGCATATAACTGTTTATCCCATAAAATTTGTAAAACCGTCCTCAAGTGCTCAGCATGCTCGTTCTCATCACGAAAGTAAAGCAATATATCATCAATAAAGACTACAACAAATTTATCCAAATATGGCCAAAAAATGCGGTTCATTAAATCCATAAACACGGCAGGGGCATTTGTTAAACCAAAAGGCATAACTAGAAATTCATAGTGACCATACTTTGTCTGAAATGCGGTTTTCAGCACATCTGAGTCTTTGGCTCTCAACTGGTAATAACCATACCTCAAGTCTATCTTGGAAAACACAGTGGCTCCCTTCAATTGGTCAAACAAATCATCGATCCTTGGCAAGGGATACTTGTTCTTTATAGTTACCTTATTAAGTTGCCGATAATCTATACATAACCTCATAGAACCATCCTTCTTTTTCACAAATCATACGGGAGCACCCCACGGAGAATAACTCAGTCTTGCGAAACCTTTATCCGTCAACTCTTGTAACTGAGCCTTCAATTCTTTCAACTCGGTTGGAGCCATCCTGTACGGAGCAATCGAAATAGGCGCAGTACCAGGGGCTAACTCAATACCAAATTCAATCTCTCTAACCGAGGCAACCGGGCAATTCTTACGGAAATACATGCGGATACTCACATACTATAAAGACTCGATTCAATTCTTAACTCAGACTCTTTAGCATTCATCACAAAGGCAAGATAAGCTTCATATCCCTTTCTTATGTATTTCTGAGCAGACATAAAAGAAATCACTACAGGCAATCTATCCTGTTCATCTGATTCAACCCGAACAATATCCCCATTTTCACATTTCAATTCAATAAATTTCCTTCCACAATTTACTATCACATCATGAGCAGTTAACCAATCCATACCAAGAATTACATCGAATTCATCAAACAACAATAGCATGAGATTAGCCTAAAAATAATGACCTCTAATCATTAAAAGGCAATCTCTGCATACCTTGTCAACTAACACACATTTGCCTAGGGGATTTGACACTTTTATCACAAATTCTGTAGACTCTACAGGCATGTTCATACTAGATACTAATTTCATACAAACATACGAGTGGGTAGATCCCAGATCAATTAAAGCAACAACATGAGTACCATAGAGAGAAAATGTAGCCGTAATCACATCAGGGGATGACACCTCTTTGCGAGCGCGAATGACATAAGTCCTCGCAGGTGCTCTACCCTTAGATCTTGCAGTGTTCTCTCTAGGTGTATTCTTACTACTCGTTCCATTTCCCAGATTTCTCTATGGTCTCCCTTTACTAGCAGTGTTGCCCGATCTCACACTCTGATTTCTATCTTTTTCAACCATCTCGGGAAAATCTCTAATGAAGTGATCTTGGGAACCACACTTGAAACAAGCTCTCTTATTTGCTCGGCACTCACCGAGGTGACGTCTACCACACTGTGAACATTCTGGTCTACTTGGTTGAGCATTACCAACACTAGCAATCGAAGTGGTCTAAGCTTTAGAAACCGAGTACTGTTTACCCTTACTTCTGTTTGAGAACCCAACTGAAGCGGCTGATCGAGTAGTGAATTCTCTCGATTTCTTGGATGAGGATTGAAATGACTTACCCAATTGTCTCTTCCTCGAGTCACGGGAATAAATTTTAGCCATTCTTTTCTCTTTGGCCAATTCCTCGGCCTTGCAAGCTCTCTCTACTAGCACAACAAATTCCTTCAGTTCTAGAATACCAACAAACAATTGGATGTCCTCATTTAATCCGTCCTCAAACCTCTTACACATGATGGCTTTGGTGGATACGCACTCCTGAGCGTATTTACTGAGCCTTACAAACTCACATTCATATTCGGTTATCATCATTCGACCTTATTTTTGCTCAAGGAAATCCTTTCTTTTCTGATCGATAAACCTTTGGCTATTATACTTCTTTTGGAACTCTTCTTGGAAAAATTCCCAATTAACTCTCTCCCTTGGTACAACCGACACAAGGGTGTTCCACCACTGATAAGTCGAATCTCTCAAAAGAGACACAACACATTTCATACACTCTTCGGGTGTGCAAGACAATTCATCAAATACCCTGATGGTATTTTTAAGCCAGAATTCTGCTCTTTCCGGATCGTCATCTTTATTAGCTCGGAACTCCTCAGCTCCTTATTTCTGGATTCTATCAACGGGGGGCTTTTCCCTTCTTACCATTTCTAGAACTTGGGGAGCTACAGGATAGGCTGAGGGTTTGGAGGGGGTGGAGCTTGTTGTTGAGCGGTCGGGTTCATTCAAACGAACGCTGAGAACTACTCGTTCATCATTTGGAAGAAGGCTTCCCGAGCCTCTCCTCCCTGACTCACAGTTACTGGTCTATTTTCATTTTCAGTTGGCACCGTCCCTTAGGCGGGGCTGACGCGTTACTTTCTACATCATCCGCCACTGCTCTGTCGGGATCCATTTGCTATATGAAAACATATTTTAAATCGTCAAGAGTCGTCACACTATCATTAGGTATATATACATACGTATGGCATGTATAGCTAGACTCTCACACATGCTATGGTAATCTGAGAAACGACTAAACCATAGCTCTGATACCACTAAATGTAACACCCTTTACCTGTATTCGACGCCAGAACCAGGTACGAGGCATTACCGAACTTAACATACTTAATCATACAAAATCGGGCCATAAATTTTCATTCCAACTTAAAACTTTTCATTCGAGTTCATAACGTCCCTATTATGGGCCTACGAGACCCGAATCATACATATAGGGTGGTTCGGGTTTGAACTGGAAGTTTACGAACACTTAGAAAATTTTTGCTCAAAACAAGGCCACACGCCCGTGTGGAAAGGAACACGCCCGTGTCTATAGCCCGTGTCCCTTACACGGCCATGACACGCCAGTGTCTTAGTCCGTGTGTGAAAACCTTGACATTCTTTTAATGATGTCAGCAGATATTTAAGGTCACACGGTCAAGTCACACACTCGTGTGCTAGGCCGTGTGGCGAATTTAATTCTCATAAATAATGTGCAGACTTCACACGGCCTGGGCACACGCCTATGTCCTCAGGCCGTGTCCTTCACACGGCTGAGACACACGGCCGTGTCTCTGCCCCTGTGTCTACTACTGGGCATTCTATTTTGTTAAATTTGGATGCAGGGGATACACGGCCTATCAACACACCCACGGGGCTGACCGTGTGTCACACACGGCCTGGACACACGCCCGTGTGTCTACCTGTGTGGACAATTATAAGGCTATTTACCAAGTCATTTGCCACCCTGAAAAGCAACCATACTTATATCATTTCCAGCAACACATAGCATAACAATAATGCACCCCTAATATCCACAATCAAGACATCCCTACCTTAATTTCACACTGCGTTCATCATGCATATACTTCACACATTACTCATTCAATTGCACAAGCTTGCACTTCATGAATTTCATCATCATCGAATAGATATAACTTAACTAGTATTGGCAAATTACAATGGCCATTTACAAAATGAAATAAGTAACATTAATAGCCAACACATTGGCTAACCACTATGACATATAACAAAATGACCAAGTTCCTATACATGCCATACCCAAAATAATCAAACTTTACTATACCCAAAAGAATAGCTTGATAGTGTGAATCGAGCTCCGACGTCCCTACGATCCCCGAGCTACTTGGCGATACTACAAGAAAAGGGAAAAGAGAGGGAGTAAGCATAAAGCTTAGTAAGTTTGCATGTAATAGATAACAACATAAAATTTTGTAATAACATCCATGTATTACATTATGAATTAACACAAAATTCTCAATGCAACATTGCCATGGCTTACTCATACTCACTTTTACCAACCACATATCACATACCGGACTCATTTCTCGTGAGTTTCTCATATGTACCTGTATCACTCCATCACATAATTTTAGCCCTTTTTCCATCTTTAACATAAACTTTAACTCTTTACCCCATTGAACCACTTGGAATATCAAAGGATACTCGGAAATTGTCATACACGTAGTAAGATGCCAATGCCATATCCCATATATGGTCTTACATGGGATCACATGTCGATGCCGATGCCATATCTCAGATATGATCTTATACGAGATCTATATCGATGTCGACGCCATATCCAAGATATGGTCTTACACGAGATCGTATGTCGATGCCATGTCCCAGACATGGTCTTACACAATTTCATACCGAAGCCAGGACCCAGACGTGGTCTTGCACGGAGTCACTATTCAATGTCGATGCCATATCCCAGATATGGTCTTACGCGGGATCTCAATTTGGTGCCGAGGCCATATCCCAGATACAGTCTTATACGGGACCTTATTAATCTAATGTCGTGACAAGGGTATCCTTTCTATTCTTAAGGTTCAACCGGGACTTCGATATAGTCAAACTTTATCATTTTTTTCTTCGTCGAGACCTCATTAACCAATTTCATAAAAGAATATACATTTCATGTAATATCAAGCATTTAAATACATAATAACATAATGTTGATTTATTACACACAAACTTACCTCGGTATCAAAATATAGATAGTTGTTCAATTTAGTTCACCACCTTGTTCTTTCCTCAGTTTAGGTCCGGACTTCGTGTTTCTTGATCTAGAATGACAAATTTCACTTATTTAATTATCACATTGAGTAAAACAGCCCATGACTCATACTTTGGTAAAAATTATAATTTTTCCCCTAAACTTTTACATATTTTCAAAATGGTCCCTAGGCTCGTATGATGAAATGTACTCATTTTCTTGGTTGCCCAAGCCTAGCCGAACCTATCTTAAGCTTATAATAGATCACATTTTCCTTAAAAACCACATTTTATCACTTTTACAAATAGGTCTTTTTTAGGTGTTTCCATGAAAAATCACTTAGAGAAAGATGTTCATCACACCTCAAACTTCCATATTCCTCCATTAAATATCAAAATACATGCATGACATACATGGGTAAGTTTTTGAACATGAACTCTAGCTTAAAATATGGTTAGAAATAGCTAAATCGAGCTACGAGGATCTCAAATATGTAAAGAACTTTAAAAACGGGGCTAGGATGCACTTATTTTGAGCTTGAAAATGAACAAAACCCTAGCTATGGCTTCTCTTCAATTTTCGGCACTTAGGGAAGAAGATGGACACCAATTTTGACTTCTTTTTCCCTTTTTATTAATTTATTAACTAAATGACCAAAATGCCCTTAAGGCCCTTCCTTGAGATTTTTCCCTTCCATGTCCATTTTTGTCTATCATGAGATATAATGGTCTAATTACTAAATAAGGTCCTCTAATAAATTTTCTAATGCTATCTCATACTTAAAACTTCTAGAATCTCATATTTTTTCAATTTTTGCAATTTAGTCCTAAAAAATAAATTGATCACTAAATCATAAAATTTCTTCATGAAATTTTCACACAACCATGTAAACATGTCATAGACCTCATAAAAACCATAAAACATATATTTCTACTTCAAATTTGTGGTCTTGCAACCACTATTCCGACTAGGCCCTAAATCGGGCTGTTACAACTCTAGGAACTTGGATGCATGCACCGCATCGAGATTTATGCTCGACATGTAGGCCCCAAGGTCATTGCATAGGATAATGCCACAACTCGAGTTCTGGACCGAGGGGGCGTAAACATTTTCACCATCGTCCGCGACTTCATCGTTGATATCATCTAAGACCTCATCTAGATATAGGTGTTAAACTAAGCTTTATTTGATAAAGGATTTTAATATAACAAATTAAAATTATTTTTGAATGTAAGCTAAAAATGATAAAATATTTTTAAAATTTGAATTCTAAGAAATAAAATATTAAATATTTACAATAAACTCTTAGAAAATTTTGAAACAATTTTAAAATCAAGTGAAAATGATTTAACCAAGTCAAAATGATCTCAATTAAGTTAAAATCATTTTAACACATCAAAAAGATTTTCAAACAAGTTAGAATTGCTCCAGGCCAAAAAGTATCGATACCATTTGGCCAAGTATCGATAAACTTTTGAAATATCATACCCTTAGAAAAATCGAGACCAATAAGGCATTTTGTCAAAACCCTAAAAATTATCGATACCATGTTTTTAGTATTGATACTTTTTGAAAATAATCGATACCTTTCTTAAAAACGATACCAAAATTTTATTTTGTTTCTCATAAACCCTACAAAGTATCGATCCAATATCGATACCTATTCCAGAAGTATCGATAAAATATTTTTGAAGTATTGATTATTTCATTCCAACGGTCACTGAATTAGCATTTATGATAAAAAAAATATCGATACCCTTTTTGGAGGTACCGATACTTGCAATTGCAGGTGAAATAAATGCTCTAGTTTTACATCCCCAACCACCAACAACCTCAACTGCTGGAAATCTATTAGTGGGTATAAATACCATTTTTTTTAAAGTCCTAAAACATCCAAGGAAGTACTTTCAAGCAAAAATCATCAATCAAACAACCTTAGAGCTTAAATTTTCATATTCTTCTTACACACGCTTGTGAGCTTTATCTAAATTCTTTTGCTTAAGTGTATCTCATTGTATTTGTGCTTCAATTTGCAAACAATTTTATCTTGTAAGGATTCTTTCTTTGTTTGCTCATTTGTATTTCTTTGAGAGGGTTTGAAACTTAAGATTTGGGGTAGAAATCTTAAGGAGTTGTAAGGTTAAACCTTGTCCTCTAAGGTTGAACAAATTAGTGAATTTGGGAAAATCCTTAGTGGTGGAAAGCTAAGGAAGTGGAGTAGGCAATTGGGGCCGAACCACTCTAAATTCCTTGTGTTAATTGTTTCATTCTTGTCTTTTCTTTCAACAAATTTCTTAAAGGCCAATTCACCCCCTGTTGGCATTTTCAGTTTGCTTTATCGAGCTATCACTGGGTTATTAAAATCTTCATCCTCGTGATTAGAATGACTATTATTATCAGATCTATCTTCATCATCTGCATTAGTCTCAATCACGACTGGATGTATCTGTAAATAAGGACCCAAATTAAGGTTGTCATATGCAATCCGAGCATGGTGTGGATTTTCGGCCCATGTCAATGTCGCTCCACTACCGTACTGTTCTACCCATCCAACATTAAGATCAATGTCAAACTCGCGTACAGACGATCGCCTATCGACAGACGCTCTTAGAAACTCTGTACAAGGGTCTTGAACTCCATATTATTGACTTAATGGAGTGACATCTTGAACGAGCTCCACATCTACTAAATCATCAAACAACTCGACGGGTTCAGTGTTAACCCTCCCATTCGGGCAATAAAGTGCGACCAATGTCTCCATGTCTTCATCATCTAAAAGTTTCATCTCGGTAAATTTGATAGGATTTGACAAAACTGGAAATTTGTAGAATAGTCTTGACCAATTTTTTCACTGATCTTTTCTATCATATCGTCAATAGACACATTCTTATTAAACTTCATTCCTATTTGCTATCGAGATTCAAATAAAAAACCAACAACTGTTTGTAAAATTAATCCATCAAAATGAATGTATATGAAGATTTGGTTATCCATCTTGAATACTAAATCTGTAAAATTAATTAAAATTATATTTTTATTTAATAAAATTAGATCGTACTGCAGAAATATTATTGGTTATATTTAATAAAATTGGCTATCCATGAGAAGTGCTTATACAAGCTTGGAAGGCCAATATAGAAGCATGGTGAATCAATAGATTCAATTAAAAAATGGAATAATGATATATATATATAAATGTTTGAATTTGAATTCGAATTGAATACCTTAATGTTAAGTACATGATATAATATGTTATGTTACTATGATTGTTAATGGTGATAGTTTATGGATTCGGTTAATAGAAATTGTGTATAATCTCGGTTTTGATACATGAATGATAAATGTTTTGGTTGATTAATAGATGTTAATAAAGAATGTTATATGTGTATATATGTGTATGACGTTATAATTGCTTAATTGACTTGAATTGATAAGTGCTAAAAGTGACATGTTTTAATCTCATTCTTAATGCATTTTTGGATGATTATTCAATGTAAAATGGTGAATTTTATACTCCTAATCCTTTAAATTCATATTTCTATACTTAGGAGAGCATTTGGGAGCAAAAGGAGCGAAAAACAAGTGAAAATTGAAAAATCGGAGCAAGTTTCAAGAGCCACACTAGCTGCCATACGGCCATGTGCCAGACTGTGTGAAAATCGTGAACTGGACTCCAAACACGCGAGAAAATGAAATTTTAGGTTTTTTGGGCATTCTAAGACCTATATATACAAAATATAAGAAGAGGGGAGTAAGCCATCATAGAATATTTAAGAAAAAACTCAAAAAACACCATTAAAGCAGACTCTGAAGCAGATTTCCATCAAGCTTGAAGATCTCCTTTTAATTTCTTTGAAGTTTATTATGGGTTTTCTTGTTTATTGTGGTTCTACTATCTTTGAGATATTTTTATTTGCGATTATGAACTAATTTTCTAAATACCTAGAGAGATGAACCCTAGGATGGATTCTGTCTTTTGATTTCTGTTTTACGCAATAAATACTTGGATCTTGTTCTCAATTATGTGTGCTTAATTCTTGGTTTAATATTTTCAGACTATTAATCCATGTTTGATGTACTTGAATCAGAGGAGGAATAGACCCTGTTTGAGAGTAGATCTAGCATATTTGAGTGGAGTTGCATACAATCCTAGAAATAGGACAACATAAATCTACCGGATTAGAGTCAAATCTAATAGGGGGATCCATAGATCGAGTTAATGCGACAATAGTTGTTTTAATTAGAAAGAAATTTCAATTAATCAACCTAGAGTCAGTTGCTCTTAGTCTTGAAGAGAGATATTAGCATAATTTAGGGATTTCTACGGATCAAGATACTAAACGAAGAAATTGTTTAATTCATATCGATAATAATAGATGAAATCTAGGTGGATTCTTTCCCAGGTATTGTTTCACTTCTTGGTTGTTTACTCGATTATTTTTCGATTTGTTCTTTGTCGTGTCCTTTAGGTAATTTAATTAGTTACTTTTAGTTTTTAATCAATCACTTCAATTTATCGGTTAAATAATAGAAAGACGCTAATTACTAGTACTTTTAGTAATCATGGGAATGATATCTGTGCTCACCATAGCTATACTATTAATTGATAGGTGCACTTGCCTTTGTCGAATTTTTAGTTGGCTTCATGGACATCAAGTTTTTGGCGTCGTCGTAACACCCCTCACCCGTATTCAACGCCGGAATAGGGTTACAGAGCATTACCAGACTTATAAATCAATTATACATACATTTACTCATACATTTCCAAATTTCATGCAATAATCAATTAACACATTCATATCGTCCCTAATACGATCCTACGAAGCCCAAAACTTGCATTCGGGGTGGTTCAGGACTAAACCGATAAGTTTGAAAACTTTAATAAAACTTAGAAAATTTCTCAAAAATAAGGGACACACGCCCGTGTGGCCCGGCCGTGTGGACATTCGAAATGGAAGCACATGGCCGTGTCCCAACCCATGTCTGAACCTGTGTAACTCTCTGACTTGGGTCACACGGCCAACACATATGCCTGTGTGGCTAGCCCGTGTGCCCTAAAAATGGCCACACACGTCCGTGTACCAGGCCGTGTACTATGTCGTGCCAAACCTGTAAGGTATACTGACTTATGCCACACGGCCAAGTCACATGCCCGTGTGTGAGGCCGTGTGGAGCATACTGACTTGATTTCTATTTCCACATCAGGGGACATACGGCCATGTACATGACCGTGTATCACACACGGCTGAGACACACGCCCGTGTCTCTGCCTGTGTGGACAAAAATAGGCTATTTACCAAGCCATTTTGCCACCCAAACTTGAGCACAACTACATCAAACTCAATGGCACCAAAACATAGCATATATGGGCATTCAAACCAACTAAATCAAGCCTAATTTATGACATATCAATACCATTATCCACATTACAAACATATCACAAAAATAAGCCATTACACTATACCAAATTCACATATACATCTTAACTAATTAAACATTTCCAAACATACATTATTATGCACACATTCTTAAGCATATAACTTCTCTAATATCAACCATTTTACATCCACAATACCAACTAACAATAAACATCACAAAATCAACCTCAATCACATAACAGAGGTCATATGCACACATATATATACATAACCAAACCAACCAAGTTAAGCCAACTCTCATGGCTATATACAAGCCAAAACATAGACATTTACAAGCCAATTCAAATGGAAAAACTCATTAATAAACAACATATCAAAATGACCATAATCCTATACATGCCATATAACCAAAACATAATCTCAAATGTACCAAAATGATAGTTGGATAGTGTGATGAATTCTCCGATGATCCCTGAATCCGAGCAAGCTTTGATATCACTATAAAACACGGAAAAACAAACAATGTAAGTTATAAAGCTTAGTAAGCTCATATAAAAATAATAAGCAAGTTTCAACATTCATTTATCATTCAAATTAAATGACATAATATGCAACAATACCTTAATCTCAAACTAACATGAAATTAACCACATACTTGATCATAAACTCACAATTTCCTTAAACTCATTGCTCGTATAGTTTTTCGTACATACCTATACCGATACGTATCTATTTCTCACCATTTCACATCTTCAATGTACCCGTTGAACCATTCAGAATAAAATTTGGATACTCGGAAGTCTCACACCCTAAGTGCCAATATCATGGCCCGAAGCCAAATCAATGTAACTCGCACCCGAAGTGCTAATATCATGGCCCAAAGCCAAATTAATGAAGCTCGCACTCGAAGTGCCAATATCATGGCCCGAAGCCAAATCAATGTAACTCACACCCGAAGTGCTAATATCATGGCCTGAAGCCAAACCAATGAAGCTCGCACTCGAAGTGCCAATATCATGGCCCGAAACCAAATCAATGTATCCCCTAATGACATGTCATTCGTATCCTAATCTATTCCTAAGGTTCAACCGGGATTTCCAGTGCCAAATCTTCATCAAATGTGTCCACAAGTTCATAATTCACAATCTATGCAATATCGAATCATTTAAATCACAAATATAACAATGCTTATTACATACGAACTTACCTCGATTCACAAAAACGATGGAATGAACCGACTAGTCTGATACTTTATTTTTCCCCCGATCAAGATCCGAACTTTGCTTTTCTTGATCTATATAATATCAAATTCAGCTTATTTAATTGTCTCTCTATTCAATTTAATCCAAAATTTACATTAAAGCACTTTTACATATTTGCCCCTAGTATTTTCCAACTTTTACAATTTAGTCCTTATTTCATTAAATTACAAATTCATGCAATTTCACCCAAACCCATGCTAGCCGAATTTCAATTAGGTCCCTAGATACCCACATTTTTCATTTATTTCACAATTTAACCACTAGAATTACACATTTCACATTTTAATCCCTAATTAGACATTTTACTAAAAATCACTTAACAAATGTTGTTTATCTAACAACAACCATGCATTTTCTACCATTAAACATCAAAATACATCAATATTCATCAATGGAAACATTCTAAATCTTTAACAGTTTTGCAAAATAGTCCCTGGGCTAGCTAGACCTAGTTGCAACGATCTCAAAAACATAGAAATCATTAAAAACGGGTTACAAATGCATACCTAATTGAAGGAGAATAGCTTTTCTTCTTGCTAAGAATCGGCTAAATAAGATGATAGCGTTAAAATTGATTTTTGTTTTATTTATTTTACTTTAATAACCAAATTACAAAATTAACCTTTAATTAAACATTTAAAAACACCTAATAATGTGTCCATAAATGTCCACTCACCATTATAATGGTCCAATTACTACTTAAGGACTTTACTTTAATATTCCATAGCTTTTAGGCACTTTTAACTAATAGAACATCACTTTTGCACTTTACGCAATTTAGTCCTTTTTTATCAAATTAAACACTCAAACGATAAAATTTCTTAACAAAATTTTCACGCAAACATACAATCATGCTGTAAACATTAAAATAATAATAAAATAATTATTTCAACCTCAAATTTGTGGTCCCAAAACCACTATTCCGATTTGACTAAAAACGGGCTGTTACAATTGTTGCCTTTATCATTCAGCGTACGATTTGTTTATTCTATGTGTAGGTATAGGTGAATCTTGAGGTTACGAGAAGTGAATTCCAGCATCCAGCTAGTGATCCTCGACTTAACAATGTTTGTATAGTCCCGTTTTACTAAATATATGGCATGCACCTAAGTTGAGTCAATTTTTGGCATAATACATAATCATGTTAATATTTGAATCTAGTATTGGTGAATTAGAAATGTTCAAATGGTTGGATAGTATATATATGAATTTGACACTTAAATGGTTTACATATGATGAAATATTCGTGACCATATATGAATGCATATGTCAGTTTGTTAAATGGTTTGAAGTTTCCATAAGTGTTTAATATAGAATGTATGGTTATGAAATACAAATGTATATGTAAATGAAGAGATATATTATAAATGAACATTTGGGAATGACATTTTGGCTAAATAAGTGAATGGTGTTGATAAAAATTGATTTTTAGGTGAAGCAAGTTGGTGCCATTTTGGACCATTTGCAAACAAATGGTCACGTCGCGACAAGACCTAGTCAGTGAGTTGTGTCGCAACGAGAAACCCCCGAAGTCGCAACATCTACTCGTTATTTTACAATAGTTACAATTTGGTCCTAATTCAACCTCGGGTTAGCAAAAGTGCTTTCGTAAGCTCGTTTAAGACCTAAAAATGAGTATGTATTGTATTATGATTGTGTATTACACTATTTGCATGTTTAAATGGTTATATTGTGTATTTAATTTATCGTAGTTGCTCCGACAACAGATGTGACATCTTGTAGCTCGGACCCGATGATTGGGACAGGTATGAGATATTACACTCGAAAATCTTGACAACTGTAGAACCTTCTTCCTAGGTTAACATCACTCCACGACGTCTCATGTGGTGCTAATTTCTTGCAATAACATCTTATTTCTTCCCCTGTCAAATATGTACTCCCTTCGCGATTTCGTCCCAAGAGTTTCCTTCCTACTATTATCCATTCAACCAACTTTGCTAGCGTTAAGGGTAATTGAAGGAAAACGATTTCACGATCCGATCTATGCTTGATTATTGAAGAAGCTTTTTTGAGATTTTTTGGGGTATTTTTCAGATTGGAAAATTTTCAGAGTGGGAGTTAGGTTTTACGACAAGAAAATTTAGGGAATATTGATTTTAAGGGTCTTTTTGTACAAATTGTTTTTATGCATTTTTTTTCTTCTAATTTCCCACATTTTTCCTCCAAGCAAACGTAAATATCCACGTGTTAAATAAAACTGACTTTTAGTGCATCACCTCAGCCCGTTAAGTTTCCATTCATTTTGAGTAATTTTAACAAATAGTGTGAGTTGATGGGTGAAAAAGGGCTGAAAACTTTTGAGGAACTAAAATAACTCTTTTAACAATGTTGGAGATGAAAAATATCATTATGCGTTTAATTTATTTGAAAAACAGACAAATTTTAAGTTGGGAGGTGGTGAATTTGGCGAATCAAGCCAACATTTGTTGTGTTAGTAAATTGGCCCATGTGGCCAAGCAGTAAGGGTACGTAATAGCCATCCATTTTAAAGCCTGAAGACTCAAGACTGACACCAAAAAGAAAAAGGCTGCCATAGTCAGTGACCGAGGGACCTCCTCAAATTTCATCATTTATAAAGGCCAAAAACTCCTCTTTCACCTCATTCAATAATTCCTTTAATTTTCCAGTTTGCTTAAGCTTCAAATTATTTCTCATACCAGATAGAATGGCTCAGGTAAATTTGTGTTTCTTTATTTTCATGTTTACGCTCTTTGTCTGTTTCACTGAGTTTCATGTTTACTGTTCTAGCAGAAGGTGGTTCTCAAAGTTCTAACCATGACTGATGAGAAGACAAAGCAAAAAGCCATAGAAGCTGCTGCAGATATCTATGGTATGGCATTTCATCATACGGTTTGCATGCATAAATAAATAAATAAATGCTTTATCAGCTTAGTCTTTATCAAAATTAAAATCTTGATTGGGGGTGTTGCTCTAAACTTGTTTTAGCCTAACAAATTGGGTCTCTGGTAGAAATTAGAAAAAGCTTAATTGTGGTGGCAGGGGTTGATTCGATAGCGGCGGATCTAAAGGATCAGAAGCTTACAGTGATAGGGCAGATGGATGCAGTGGCGGTGGTGAAGAAGTTGAAGAAAGTAGGGAAAGTGGACCTAGTATCAGTAGGACCTGCAAAAGAAGAGAAAAAGGAAGAAAAGAAAGAGGAAAAGAAAGAAGAAAAAAACGAGGAGAAGAAAGAAGAAGTCAAGGAAGAGCAAAAATAATGGAAATTAGAAATCTCCCATCATCCTATTGTCTCTCTTCTATAGAAATAAGCTTTTAAGAATTGCATGGATACAGTTTCTTCAAGTCCCTGTCTCAAAAAAAAACCCATCAAGCAAAATCAATGAACAATGTGAAATGGAGGTTGGTTTAGGAATATAAACTAGAATATCATCTTTAGCTTCTAGGCAATTAATTGCTTGCCAGTTTATGTTATTCAACAAATTGAAGTTATGTTACAGTTTACATAGAAACAATTTTAAATTCTTTTATATATTTAATTTATAGTTATTGTTTTGTGTTAAAATTTTTAGTTGAATCAATTCAAATCTTTACTTATTATCACATATATACCATTTCTTTTAAATGGTTAAATCAGTTAATTTGTTGATTTCATTGGTCCAGTCAGTTTAATTAGTTTAATTAAAAATTATTAAAAGTAAGAAATTTTAAAAATTTCTGTTTAATTATCAATTCAATCGATTCGTACTAATTCTCAATCTAATCTAATCGATTTAAAGTCACTATTTAAATAGATTTTTCAATTGATTTTATTAAACCAATCTGACTGATTAATCCACAGTATACAATAAAACAAGGTTTTGTAAAAAAAAAAAAAAAAAAAAACTTTATTGACATAATTAAAATAATAACAAGTAGCACAGTTTTATATCTAGAAGAAGAGAGATGGGATTTATGTTATAAATAACAACTCCACGTTTTTTTTTTTATTATATAAAACCTTCGTATCTTCTATTTATTAATTTTCTCATTGCAATTTTATAGTTATTTTTAATTTAGAAATAACTTAAAAATATTATCAACGTTAGTTCATGTATATTTTCAATTACTTACGAAAAAAAATAAACATTTTAATCTTTATGATCTTAACGCTTGTCATATAACTTCAATTAATTATTTGATAAAAATATTAATATATTTAAATGTTCAGATAAAAACTATATTTTGTAATTTTAAAACAAAATTAAAAATTTAACTAATTCTAAATTTTGTCACACTTACTATATAGGTGGAAGAAAAATAATTTATATTAAAATTATTTTCTTTTAAAAATTATTTAATAATGAACATAGGTAGAATAGTAATAAACTTGTATTTTAATACTATTGAACAAATGTTTGATCTCCTAATTTATAATTTGTAATTATTTTATTTAAAATGATATAAAAATATGAAAAGACAAAGTGTTGTCATAATAATGTTATTATAATTTTAAAAAAAAGAGTATTTTTTTTTAATTTTATAACTGAATTAGTGACCCGGTTATGGATGATACCAACTCAGTAAAGTGCTTAAATATAGGTATTATATATATATATATATATATATATATATATCCTAAAAAAACTACATTTATTTTCAGATTAAATTAAAATTAAAGTAATGCATCTTAAAAAGAAACTATATTTTGTAATTTTAAATAAATTAATTAAGTAGTTTTCTAATATATAATGTTAAATAAACTTAATTAGAATAATTAATAAATGGTTAATATTATTTTAGCATTTTTTTATTTCAAAATTTATATTTATAATCCAAAAAAATAAATTATATATTATAATGAAAGTTAATAGACCACCAACTTAATTGAAAAAAGACTAAAAAATCAAAATTAAAAAATAATAATAACTTTTATTATAAAGGAATTTATGTATTTCAATAATTTTATAACATATTTTTTAAATTAAATAGCTTAAATTACAACCTTACAAGTGTGTTTGAATGAATAATTTTAAATTTTATCATTTCAAAATGCTAGCAAGTTTATTTGTTTTGTTTGAATAAATAATTGTTTTAAGAAAATTTAAGTTAATGAAATTTTGCAAACTAAAAAAATTCTAAAATAAAAATACTTTTTTTTGGTCGAAATTAGGGTGTTCACCACCAGGAGGCATGACTAAATCTCTTGCCGCAGATGCTCTTCAAAGAGGTAAACTGGCCAAAAACAACACCCAAAAATACCAGTATTTTTGTAAATATGAAACATAAACTATACAAATACAAAAAAAAATATTTTTATAGTGATGTCACCTGACACATTGGCGACAATGGTGTTATTTTATTTTTTTTTTAAAAAGGGCCTGACAGGGAGAAAAAAAAGAGTTGAAATAGAAAAAAATTGGTGAAAAGAAAAAGTTGTTGTACATAGGGTAGGGAGCCATGACCGATTGGTCACATCGATGGTAGGCGTCAAACCTTTGGGACATACGATTTTTTGAGTTACATCGGTACACCCCAATGTTCGTCAATAGATGATGAGAATGCAAGTTTGGGTGAGGAGAACATTGAGCTCCCAATTGACCATCACGAACAACCTAGACATCAATGAAGGGCACCACAATGTTTCATCCCACGGACAACTCCATCCAACCATCAATTTTGATACATGTAAATTGTGAAGTAAGTGTAACTTTACTTGTAATTATTTACAAAGTTTTTTTTTCCTTATTTTAAAGTTATTTTTGTAATTATTTTAAAGTTATTCATAACGTCCCTTGATTGGGCCCTCGAGGCCCAATACGAGTCTTAGAATCGAGTCGGGACTTAATCGGAACCTCAAAGAATTTTTCGCGAATTTACAAAATTTTTCCTAGGTGCAGGGCTCACACGCCTGTGTGGTCCAAGGGACACACCTGTGTGACCCTGGGACACGCCCGTGCTACAGGTCGTGTTCAAACTAGGTAACTCTCTGACTTGCACACACGATCGTGCCACACGCCCGTGTGCTAGGCCGTGTGGTTAATTAATTTAATTCGAATTAGATGCAAGTTTCACATGGCCAAGACACACGCCTGTGTTCTAGGCCATGTGTCTCACACTGCTGAGACACACGCCCATGTCTCTGCCCTTGTGCCAAATTCTGAGCATTCTGTTTCTCAAAATTAAGGTGCAGGGGACACACGCCCTAACCACATGCCCGTGTTACACAAAGCGTGTGTCACACACACGGGCCTAGACACGCGCCTGTGTGTGCTCGTAGGACAAAATGAAGCCATTTCTAGCTTCATTTCTCACCCAAAATTTCAACCAAGTCCTGCACTTGAAACACACAACCAATACCAACCATTCCAAGCATTCAAATTAAGCAATTTCATTATTCATCAAGGCATATCATTCCATGCATACGTGGTTACAAACTCGCCTTAGCTTAACTTAGGCATTAACAACATTTGATCACATGAACTTAGCATAACACATGTGTAACACCCCCAACCCGTATCCGTCGTCGGAACAGGGTTACGAGGCATTACCAAGGAGTACAGAACACTTACAGATAATTTGAAATCATTATCGTTCAAATACCGAGACTAATTATAAACGTTCCTTTAACAGACCTTCGAGGTCCAAATCATGCATTAAGATTGGGTCGAGACTAAACCGGATCCTCAGGAAAATTTTTCGTGACTTTTAAAATTTTTCTCGTATATAAGGGTCACGCGCCCGTGTGACTGGGGACACACAGCCGGACCATACGCCCATGGGGTAGACCGCTTGTCACACACGGCCTAGACACACGCCCGTGTCTACCCGTATGGACGAAAATTAGGCTATTTTCCAAGCTATATTTCTCACTCACTTGATCCTTTATTTTTACCAACATTTTAATACAGTCAAGAACCAATTTAAGATATTCAACCAAGCCTTATACTTATTACCATTTGTTAGTCGTACACTTCATATAAATAACAAGAAACGTATATAGGCTCAATTCTTATTAAATTCCTCTTATACCTATACTTTTTCACATTATGTATTCATATCACATATAATAATCATACCTCTGTATTTCATATACATTTTCATAACAATTTGTCTTGGTTTCTAACTACTTCATATTTGAGTTCTACTCATCAAATCATTTGAACATCATCTTTACACAATTAGTACACTTGATGTGTACAGTTCTATGATTATGAGTAAACACATTTATCAAACATATTCCATGTTTTTATATATCACAGTCTCATATTTCCATGTATCAAGTACCATCATTTCCTTGTATTTCAGACAAATACGTGTAACAATTCATAAACATGCAACTCACTAACTCTTCCTGCCAATCACAACTTAAATTGACAAATCAGTTATTGAGTCAAATTTTAATGTTCACTAAAATTTATCATATAAATTTAGATGTACGTATCCACCAATAGATTCTATGTACATATATCATCATCTCAAATTTCCACATACATTTACTTTCCACATTATGAACTCAAATAACATATACAAGATATACCAATGTATTTCAAGTACGTTTTCATAATATTTCATTTCGAATTCAGATTATTGCATATTAGAACTTTTCTCATTAACTCATTTGGAATACCAATTCATACGGATAATACACTCAAGGTGTACAAATATATAATCACAAATGAACTCATTCATCAACCAAGATTTATGTTCATGTCTCATCAACTCGTATTTCCTTATATCACATAATTCCATGTAACACTTATTCTGTATCAATCTTACCAAAGTTCGATCACATATCGAGCACATTGTTCATAAATTTTCACACTTATACCTGCACTTATTCATCACATTGTCTCATGTAATTTCACTTAATCAAATTCTCTCGATGAACACTTCGGAATAATACCGGATACATATACATACGGTGGTATCGCACACAGCCCACCAATAACAGTAAATACGGTGGTATCGCACACAGCCCACCCATAATAGTGATTACGGTGGTATCGCACACAACCCACCAATAATAGTAAATATGGTGGTATCGCACACAGCCCACCAATAATAGTAAATACGGTGGTATCGCACACAGCCCACCAATAATAGTAAATACGATGTTCATCCATATCTTTTTTTTTCTATTCTGAAGGTTCATCCGGGAATTTTCCCACTTTTCAACGTTTCAATAAATATCAATAATATTTACTCACATTTCACATAAGACATTAATATGTAAAAACATAAATAAAAAGGATGTATCGTTTACATATAAACTTATAAATTCAATTTTTATATCATAACGATAATCATAATTTCATAGTAAATATTCAAAATAAAACATTATATCATTTCTAATTTAACATTTATCGATTATAATCGGGCATGTGATCAATTTATACACAATTCATTCATATATTTTTCCTCCTCCTCCTCTCCATCCACATTCTTAGTATAAATAACACACTTGTAAGTAACATTATCTATAATTTTCACTATTTACTTATATGGATATTCAAGCTGTCCATCCGTGTCACAGTCGCTAAATTATTTTTATCTTGAGCTAAAGAACTCCAAATTAAGATCCGCTAATTTTCCCTGAAACTAAACTCATATATCTTCTTACCATAAAATTTTCAGAATTTTTGGTTTAGTCAATAAGTACAGTTTATTCTTTAAAGTCACTCATGTTCTGCTGTCTGACAGTTCCGATCCTTCTTCACTAAAAATTAATTATCTCCTTGTACGGGATTCGGATGATGTTCTCGTTTGTTTCTATTGAAAATAAACTCATTCAGGATTTTAAACATATAAATTTAAGCCCCTAATTATTTTCCTCCATTTTTTGATAATTTTCCAAAGTCAGAACAGGGGAACCCGAAATCATTCTGACATTGTCTCACAAAATTTATTATATCTCATGATTCACAATTCCATTGCTTACACCGTTTCTTCTATAAGAAACTAGACTCAATAAGATTCAATTTCATATTTTATTCATCCTATAATTAAATTTCTAAAATTTTTGGTGATTTTTCAAAGTTAGACTGCTGCTACTGTCCAAAACTGTTTTAGTGCAAAATGTTGATTTTCATTTTACCCCAAATTTCACAGTTCATACAATTCAGTCCTTACTCAACTAACCCCTCAATTGAGCTATTTTTTCTCAATTAATACTTTATTATATCATTTTAAAATACTTCATAACCCTTGGAAATTAGAACTTTAGCACTAGATCTTAATTCCAAACTCTTTCACTATTAGGTCCTAAAGTCAATTTCCATCAATTTTACTTGATAAAATCATCATATATCAAAATTAAAGCTTCAATTATATGTTTATTCATCATATGCTTCCAGAACTTATCCATAGAAACTTTAAAAATTAGCCATGGAATCAAAAACTAATGACATAGTAAGTTGGATCCAATTGTAAAAGTCCAAAAACTTAGAAATTTCAAGGAGAAAGCAAGAATTAAACTTACATGAAGCTAGAGTATGAAAACCAGCTTGAACCCTCTTCCATGGATGTTTTTCAGCTGATCAATATGAAGAAAAATGATGAGAATTCTAGATATTCCAATTTAGTCCCATTTTTATTTAACTAATTTTGGCAATTTTCCAATTTTGCCCTTATTTCACTCATTTCCTGATTTTTTTCTCAGCTATTGCCGCCCAAAATATCTCCTTTGGGCTTATTTTCACTTTAGGTCCTTCCTCATTTGACAATTGAGCTATTTAATCCTTCTAGCAACTTTTACACCTTTTTCAATTTAGTCCTTTTTATTTAATTAACCACCCGAACGTCAAAATTTTCTAACGAAATTTTAATACTACCTTATTGACACTCCATAAATATTCATAAAAATATTTATGGCTCGGTTTATAACATCGAGATCTCGATACCTCTTTTTCTCAATTTCTTGACCAAATAAATCTTTATAAAACACAATTTACTATTTCAAAAATCTTTTAAAAGCTACATTTGGCTCGTAAATATTAAATAATATAATCTACAAATTTATTTGTCGGATTTGGTGGTCTCAAACCACTATTTCCGACATCACTGAAATTTGAGCTATTACAACATGTGTATATATATATATATCATAATAGCTTACTTAATCATACTCAAAATGAACCAATACTAGCCATTCCAATGGCTAGGTTACAAAATAACATTTCAAGCCACTATTGGCCAAGTTGTCCTATACATGCCATTATACCAAAATGATTCTATTATATATACCCAAGTAGTTAGCTGATAGTGTGACGATGCTCCTACGATCCTCCAACCTTCGCTCAATAAAACAGGGGAAAAATAAGCCCCTATTTAATCCTTCGTATAACAGAAACTAAACTTACCAATCTTGTTTAATAAATCTAAGCATACATATCATGTTTTCCATCCATTTGGCTAAATTGCCTAAACATATACATTCAATCAAACATGTTAGTCACCAAAATCTTTATCTCAATCAAGTAACATAGATGAGCTCATCAAGCAATATTCTTTCTAGTCATTACCATTTCATCTCAAGGTTTCTAGTCAACAATGATTCACACAATTATTCTATCATACTGTAGACCTTAAAGAAATAATAAAATAAATATTTTTACTACAAAGTTGTGGTCCCGAAACCACTGTTCCGATTTCACTGAAAATGGGCTGTTATAGTAAATGAGGAGGTTTAGAGGCTAAAAATAAAAGAAGTGAGAAAGGGAGAAACCAAGAGGAGGAACGACCAAAAAGGGGAGGAGGAGAAAACAAAAATGAGAATGGTGGCTAACTAAGGTGGGATGGACGGTTCAAGGTAGGAAATTGAGAAGAAAAGGAAATGTTGGGGGACAAAGACCTAAAAAGTGGATCGTGGGGAACATGTGGAGTGAAAAGGGGTCTAAAGATGGTAGGTTGACTAGTTAAAAGGGGAATGAAATCCTTTCCTAGAAGGAAATTGCTGTGGACGGCAGTGCGGGGTGTTGACCATGGTTTTATGAGCCAAAAAATTAATTAAAAATGGTGAGGATGAGGGGAATTAAACTTAGGACCTCAAGGAATGTATTTTTGCTCTTAACCACTAAGCTAACTCACTTGCTTGTTAACACTTCTACAACATTTATTTAAAAACATGGTGTGACATTTACTAAGGTTTGAAGCAAAATTGCACCAATCAGAAAATAATGTGGGGGAAAGGATTCAAACTCATATCATCAAGGACAACTCCACCACTACTAAATCACTAGATGTGATACTTATATATTGTCAAATATGCCAAGGCCAACTTAAAAAATATATATATATTTGGGCGTCACCTCTCTTGGTTCATTTAACCAATTTCTACCAACCTGGTTTTTGGGATGTGGCCTGTGCGATCATAGTCTCCACATCATCATCCTCGACAAGTTTCATCTCCTTATATTAGCATGGATTTGACGAAACTGGAAATTTGTAGAATAGTCTGGACATCCTCCTCCCACAACATTAAGCAATTTTCTCACTAATCTTTTATTCCATTTCATCGAGTTTTACACTCTTGTTAAACTTCATTCCTACTTAATGAAGCGATTCAAATATACAACAAATTGCTGTTCGTAAAATTACCCCCATCGAAATGGACATATATGAAGATTTGATTAATCATTTCTGATACTAAATTTGTAAAATGAATTAAAAATAAAAAAATATTACACCATGTTTGGTTGGATGGAATTGCTATTCCATTCCTTGCCAATTCCGCCCGCTACAGTAATTCCTAAGTTTGGTTCACCGTTTACTGATTCCACAGCTTTGCTATTACACCCCTATTCCCTCATCTGTTGTAATAGGTATTCAGGGGTAGGGGCTCTCAATTTCTATTCAACACCACACGCTGAATACATTTTCACATTTTGGGACCAAAATAGCCTGCTTTTTTCTCCCCAAAATTCTGCTCCAGATTTCATCCAACATTTATCCCCAAATCAAGCATCGATTTGCCTTCATCTTCATCTCCCCAAAGGTATGTTTTCTTTTTTATGATAAGCTCCTAAAATAGGATTCTATTTCTCCTTCCTCATAACTTCATGACAGGATTCTGCTACCACGAGTTCTTGAAAGTATTGCGGCAGAATTTTGGATAGGCTTGTGAAATGGAGTGAAATTTCAGATCCATTGGAAGAAGGTTGCAAGCTTGGCCCCGTTGCAGGTATTATTTCAATTTCAATTTCTTGCAGTTCTCGGGTAAGATTTCCATGTACCCGCCTTGGCCTTTCCTTTCTGTATATCTTTCCTTTCCTTTCTGTAAGATTTCAATTTAGTATATCTTTCCATGGTAGGGATGTCTTTCTCTGGAGGGCTGTAGATATCTTTTCTTTAGGGCTTTCTCTTCCCTTAGAATAGGCGGCTGCTTATTTTCTAGAAAATTTTTTCCCTTGTGTTTATGATTTGCTACATGCAGAGGTTATTGTCTACTCCGAAATTTATGTTTTGAGTGTTTTTATGAGGTTGTTTTTATGATTTTTTTTATGAGATTGTTTTTATGATTTGCTACTAAAATCTTCAAAACTTAGAACATGAAAATAAAAGTGCCTTGTTTTGGGATGCAACCCCAGATAATAGCAGATTATATGAAAAAACCTTGAGTAAAAATATCAGATTGTTTGGCTAGAAAATGACCTTTATGAATGGCAAACTGTTATTGATATTATTAAAAATAGTAATGGGGAACAATAGGTATTGTATTGTACATATGCATGAGATGAGAAAGAGATGGCAAACTTCCCCTACATTTGATCCAAAACAAAAAACACCACCTCCATTTCTGCTCAATACCTTCAAACTCGTGGGCTCCATCACCCACCGACCTTCCTTTCCAACCCGACCCTACTAACACTCATTTATCATCATCTCTTCTACTATTACTATATATATTCCCAAATCCAAAGTAGTCGAAAAGTATTTACTTAATTGTCTAACTAAGGTTAATCTAATTTGTTACTCTCTTCAAGATTTTTTCAAAAAAATGATGTTGTATTGTGTTATAAGCTTTGTCAATTCTTGAACGGAAAGAATCCAATTTTTTTTTAAAATTATTATGTTATCTAATTTACTTACTGGTTTTGGTGAAAGAATGATAATGAAAACTATAGTTTACTAATTTCAACCATGGGAGTAAAGAAAACTCAAGTAAGAAAAATCTAAGGCCTTTGCATCTTTTTCAAAACTCCGAAATTTATGTTTTGAGTTGGAAATTTCCAACTCTTTTACACAAGGATAGCTGTCATTGGCGTGTCATTCATATGTTTTGCTTCTCACTTCTAATGGTTCAGTTTCATAATTGATTATTTATCATTGATGGATTTTTTTAGGTATGATTTGATTGAACATCTCGCGCTTCGCTGGACTCACGAATAAGGACCCCTGCTATCTATCTCTAAGCCCTCTGTAATTCTAGCTGTCTTAAGTGCTCTAATCGCTGAAGCCTAAGTAAGCCCTAAAGGCCTTTACAGACCAGTAACAGCCTAAACGCCACTATTCCTTTATTAACTTCATAGTCTTTTTTTGCACGAGCACGAAAGTAACTAGCTTACATGTTGATACTTCCTTCCCCGCCTATCACTCTGGATTAGTGGATTTAGATTGATGACTCCTTGATGCTATGTAAGTTAAACACATATACACATGAAGAAAATAAAATATAAAGGCCAGGTCTTGGTTGATTGATTGCTATTATAGTGGATAGTTCAGAGCTGGACTAGTTGATTAGGCTCTTGGTATTTGTTTGGCCTAGTAAATATCCAAGTGCTGGTAAGTGCTTGTGACAGTAACGGATAATTTATTGGAATATTTTAATGGCTTCATCTATTTTGCTTAGAACACTTAAAAAATGTCATTACTCCCTTTGCAACTTTACTGAGCTCCTTAATGAATATGTTTTACAAGTTGATACGTGCCTAATATCTACTTTGCCGTCTTAATCATGGCGTTGAGAGGCAGATTTTCTTTTATTATCATTTTCTAGAAATTTTTCTTATAATTTGTAGAAATACTTATCATCTTTAACAATATAAATTAAAACGTACTAGTTAGAGAAAAGAATGTTATAGTCATTTTTTGAAGAATAATTTGCATTTAAAATAATTCTCAAAATATTTTGTCAACTTCTTGCTTATGTAATACTATCTCTTTATTTATTATTATTTTTAGCCTTGGTTGTATTTCTTTTCAACGCCCGAGCTTCTCTGACATTGTATATTTTGTTGATTCATGCAGACACTTGGAATAGAGCATGCTTTTTCTTCATTTATTTGGCTTTATGGTCCGGTAACTGGTCTTGTGGTAGGTGATGGGAAACCATATTACTGTGTTTTTCTATGTTATTGCCCTCTCTTTAGTTTTGAGTCCTCATGGGTGTAACATGATATTTTAATATGGTTACTTGATAGACTTGCTGTAATAGCTTGTGCTTCATTTTAAACAAACTCCTAAAATTTCAGATCCCTTGGAAGAAGGTTTCAAGCTTGGCCCCATTGTTAGTAGAGGGCAGGTATTATTTCAATTTCGTTGTTTGATTTTAGGTGCTTTAAAGATTGTATTATCAATTTTTTTGTTTCTCAGATTCTTAATTTTGTCGTTTTTGTCTGTGTAAATGCATTAGTTTCTTCTGATAGTTTCGTGTTATCTTCAACTTTGAGCAGAAGGCCTAAACATTATAGTTTTTTTATCGCAATTGAATCGCTCTTCATAATTGTAACATCCTAAATTAGGGGTTATGCGTTTGGAGCATAACTCAAGTGTTGGTAGGCTTTAAGTATGGTTGGTGATATTTTAAGGGTTTTTAAAACTCTAGGATTAAAAGGGAGTGCATTGGAAATTTTTGAAATTTTTGGGTTAAAAGGGGAAATTGGGCTAAGGAGGCCTTAAGAATAATTTTTGGCATGTTTGGACACAAAGAGCGCCTTGGTAAAGTGGCTCCCATGCGCCACTTAAGGGCTGGAAGTAACGCCAGCAAGGGCCTGGGTTCAAGGCACGGCAGCAGCAAGTGGTGTTTTATTTTTGGGTGTTGGCGTTAAGAAGGAAGGGGCTGAGTTAAGGAGGCTTAAAAGGATGTTGTGGGCAATGGTGGACAAGAAAGTCAGCTTGGTGGAGTGGCTTGGGGCGCCACTTGAGGGTCTTGGCAAGGGACTCAAGTTCGAATAGCATGGGAAGCACATGGGTTTTATTTTTGGTTTTGGCGTGAGACAAGGGAGCTGGGGAGTGAGGTGTTAAAAGATGTTTTGGGTGGATTATATCACAAAAAGCGCTTTGGCCGAATGGCTCAGGCGCTACTGCAAAGCATGGGTTCTAGCAGGTATCATGTTCGAGACCTATGGGCAGCAGTTTGGGTGTTTTACTTTTATTTTGATTTTGCAGCAAATTGGAAGGCAGTGGACGGCACATGGGAGCTTCAATAGATAAAGATTAAGCTGATTTGGTCTAATCCTTTTAGAATTCGGCTGGAGGGGTAGATTAATATTAGTTTATTTTTATTTTGTATTTTAAATTGAAGGGGTGATAATGGATAAAGGGGGGGTTGTTAGTTTATTGATTTTTGAATGATTGATAAGAGATAAATAAGGCTTATTTTATTTAGTTCAAGTGAGTGGATAAGAGTTAAAATAGGAATTAACTTAGGAATTTGATAAGGAATGGAGATATAGCACCGAATGGGGTCTCCTTGGGTTGATAATTTTCGGTCAACTAGGGGTATTAAGTCCGAATTACAGCTTGCATGAATATTCTTCCTTTTGCCGAATCTACACCCTTCGTCCCAAGCTTCTTCTTTTATTTAGTGATTAATGAAATTCTCCTAACTTCTCCCTACTCTTTTCTTTTCTTCAAACCTCAATTCTACCTATGTTCTTGTGTGGCCGAATATTCCTTTGCTATTCTGAATCATAGCCGAACCTTGTATTCTACCTTTCTCTTTTGAACTTCAAAGCCGAAGGTGGTAGTCTAGTTTATTCTTCTTTCTTGTTCTTTTGTATTATCATCTTTTCCCGAAAACTACTCTTTTCTTATCATCCCCTAAAAGCCGAATCTCTCAGTGTTCAAGGAGACTTCGGGTGCAAGCGATTCTACCGGTTACGATAGTGTGGTAAGAAACTCTTTAACGTTATTCTTCTTTCTTTTATCTTTGGTTAGTCGAAACCAAAATCTAACCCCTTTTAGTCTTGTGGCCGAATCAAGAGCTGATCTTTCGGGATTTGGAGACTTGTGGTAAGCAGCTATACTATTCGGCCAAGGGCCATCTTCCTTGATTATTGTGTATAGCCGATACTAACAATGGCAAATAGGGATTGCGACAGTCTCAAGGAGCAAGCAGGTATTTCGGGATTTAGATCCGTAAGGTAAGGTAATAGTAATATTCGGCCATAGGCCATAATTGGTTTTAGTGTTAGTCGATTCTGACAAAAGGTTGTGTAGGAGGATTCGACAAGGTTGGGTGCATATCGTTTAGACGTAGAGTTTCGAGATTTGTTCGATTGTATCAAACAGGTGCGTAATTATCGCACTGTTTCCCCTGTTTTGTGTATTGTTATATATATATATTTGTGTATAATGTGTGATAGCCGACAATAAAGGCTAAAGTGGTGGATACCCATGTTTGGGGTAACCGGTTAACAGGTTAGTGTTTTATGATATTAAATTATTTATGGTGCCTGTTTGATATGGTAATGAGCATGCTATTATACTCACTCTATATGTTGATTTGACACGATATATTGACATATGTGCATGGGGATTTTATTTGAGTAAAGAAGGACGGGGAGTACATATTATGTACGTGGTCTAATGTCAGCCTCGTGCTACATTAGCGCTTGATGGTTAGCTGTGTGCTTCATCAAGGGAGATGTTGGCTAGGTGCCCATCTCGGCGGTTGATAGCTGTGTGCATCACCGTGGACTGAATGATATGTGGGATCACTTAGGTGATCGGTGGCTCGACCACGCCTTGAGCAAAGCAAGTCCGCCAAGGTAAGATATGTGGATCACTATGTGATCGGTGGATTAGCCACGGCCTTGAGCGATAAGTCTGCCATGGTAAGATATGTGGTTCACTATGTGAACGGTGGATTAGCCACGGCCTTGGGCAGGGAGTCTGCTAAGGTAGGAGTAATGGATGGACCCTAGGTTGGGTTGGGCTTCATAATTGCATAACTTTGCATATTATTTTGATTTGTGGATTAATGTGAAAATGGGCTAGGCCCAGTTGATATGTGGATTATTAAGAAAAGGGCCAAGCCCAAAGATATGAATGTGGATCGGTGTGGAAATGGGCTAAGCCCAGTATGTGGAAATTTTGTGGTTAACTACCCTATTATATGAATGTGATATGAATATGGGCCAAGCCCAGAATGTGGTAATATGTGAATATGATATTTGTTATCTGATATATGGGATAATATGTGGTTTAACATGTGGGTGGAATTCAGTGGTTTAATTACACACCGAAATCAGTATGACTCACCCTATTTTTCTCAACCATTTCAGGTGATTCGTGATTAATGGACCGGGTTTGAGGGGATACAAAGGTGGCCATGCAGAAGGAGATTATTTTGGTATTATTTTATTATTATTTATGGCTTGTTCAAATTAAATTACTAAGTGAAGATAACTTTATTTTAGCAACTTATTTATTCAAATTATATATATATATATCTGTTTAATAAAGTTTTAATATGGGCATTGTATAATAACAAAGTTTTATTTATAATTTTAAATGGACATGGTTTTCAAAAGTTAACAATTTTCATGTTTTATCCGAAAGTCAAAAAGATTTTCAACCGTCTTTCCGCAGTGACATAACCAGATCCGGTCAAGGCTCGTGGGCCGGGTTTGGGGGTGTTACAGATTGGTATCAGAGCCCGGTTCAAAACTCGGCTTTGAGGGTTTTGGGCCCAAAAACATTTTCCAAAATGGGTTTTTCAAAATATGGGCTTTTATGAATTATTGTTCAGGTTATTCTGGCATGGCACCTGTATCTCCGACCCGAAGTCCACCAGGTAAGTACTTCGGACTTTTTAAGTGATTTGTTTGTATGAATTGTTATGGGTTTATTTGGGCTCGTAGATTAGAATGTTAGGGCTATTGGACCCTAGGACTAGTCTACTCAAACATATGCATAAGACTTAAGGACTATTAAACAAACCTGTGAAGTAAGTCGCCGAGTTAAGGTGTGGCAACCACTGTACGCATGTCTAGGAGTGGTATTCAGTAAGAGCTTGGTATTTAAGCAGTCCTAGCGACTCACCTCCTCTTTACTCGAATCCTACCTGGTGCGTAGCTACGGTTCATCTTAACCAAGAGGACTTGTTCATAGGCTAAACCAATTATTAAAACCCGAAAGGGATTAGCCTTACTGTTTTAAAACCCTTAGTTTTAAAATTTTCAAACTTACCCTTTTGGTTTGTAAACCCTGAATCTGATTATAAAAGACGTTTTCTCGATTTACAAAATTACCAAAATGCCCCTAGTGGCAAAATTACAAGAATGCCCCTGTATTATAAAATTACCGCACTACCCTCAACTTTTGTTAAAATGACTTTACTTTGCAAAATATTAAAATCTCTAGTTTTCAAAATATCAAGATACTCTGATTTGAGGAAATTTACGAAAATACCCTTGTGTTGAAAATTACAAAAATGCCCCTGTATTGTAAATTACTAAAATACCCTTAGTTCTTAAGATTTTCAAAAATACCCTCGACTTTTGTTAAAATATTTCTACTTTACAAAGATATCAAAACTACATTTTACAAATAACAAGATACCCTGATTTGGAAAATTTACTAATCGCTTCGACTTCCAAAATTACCGAAATAACCTCGATTTTCAAATTTTTGCAACACCTCCGATTTGGAAAACAAAATAACCAGAGATTTTGTAAATTCTGAAATACCTTTGATTTGTAAAAAAATTCAAGTGACCCCGATTTATTACCAAAATACCCAGTAGGAAAAAAGACGAAATTATCCCTGGGTAGGGAAATGGATGGAATGGCCATAAAAGTGTAGTGAATGATGTTGTGAATGAATGTGACTTCATGGAAAAATGAATGTGTCTCTGCTTATGAATGTGAATGTGACTCCCTGAGGTAGAGTAGTGAACTTGAACTAGAAACTTTGGTTGATCGAAAGAACTACTTCTGAACATCTCTTTTCATAAAACTGTTCGCGAATAATCAGTGGAACAAAATTTCTAATGCATAAAACTTTTAATCAGATTAAATTGCGGTGTAGAAATGAGTTTGAGGGGACGTGGTTGTCGCGGACGTGGTCAAGGTGGAATGACAGCTTTAATAAGATCAGAGTGCGCAGCAGTGAAGTAAGTGTGGTAAGTTAGGATGTACGGATGTTCGTTAGTAAGTAATTTCGAGGACGAAATTATTTTTAAGGAGGGTAGAATTGTAACATCCTAAATTAGGGGTTATGCGTTTGGAGCATAACTCAAGTGTTGGTAGGCTTTAAGTATGGTTGGTGATATTTTAAGGGTTTTTAAAACTCTAGGATTAAAAGGGAGTGCATTAGAAATTTTTGAAATTTTTGGGTTAAAAGGGGAAATTGGGCTAAGGAGGCCTTAAGAATAATTTTTGGCATGTTTGGACACAAAGAGCGCCTTGGTAAAGTGGCTCCCATGCGCCACTTAAATTTGGAAGTAACGCCTTGACAGGGCACTGGTTCAAGGCACGCAGAAGAGCAAGTGGTGTTTTATTTTTGGGTGTTGGCGTTAAGAAGGAAGGGCTGAGTTAAGGAGGCTTAAAAGGATGTTGTGGGCAATGGTGGACAAGAAAGTCACTTGGTGGAGTGGCTTGGGGCGCCACTTGAGGTCTTGGCAAGGGACTCAAGTTCGAATAGCATGGGAAGCACATGGGTTTTATTTTTGGTTTTGGCGTGAGACAAGGGAGTGGGAGTGAGGTGTTAAAAGATGTTTTGGGTGGATTATATCACAAAAAGCGCTTTGGCCGAATGGCTCAGGCGCCACCTGCAAAGCATGGGTTCTAGCAGGTCTCATGTTCGAGACCTATGGGCAGCAGTTTGGGTGTTTTACTTTTATTTTGATTTTGCAGCAAATTGGAAGGCAGTGGACGGCACATGGGAGCTTCAATAGATAAAGATTAAGCTGATTTGGTCTAATCCTTTTAGAATTCGGCTGGAGGGGTAGATTAATATTAGTTTATTTTTATTTTGTATTTTAAATTGAAGGGGTGATAATGGATAAAGGGGGGGTTGTTAGTTTATTGATTTTTGAATGATTGATAAGAGATAAATAAGGCTTATTTTATTTAGTTCAAGTGAGTGGATAAGAGTTAAAATAGGAATTAACTTAGGAATTTGATAAGGAATGGAGATAGCAGCCGAATGGGGTCTCCTTGGGTTGATAATTTTCGGTCAACTAGGGGGGTATTAAGTGCCGAATTACAGTTGCATGAATATTCTTCCTTTTGCCGAATCTACACCCTTCGTCCCAAGCTTCTTCTTTTATTTAGTGATTAGCCGAAATTCTCCTAACTTCTCTCCCTACTCTTTTCTTTTCTTCAAACCTCAATTCTACCTATGTTCTTGTGTGGCCGAATATTCCTTGCTATTCGAATCATAGCCGAACCTTGTATTCTACCTTTCTCTTTTGAACTTCAAAGCCGAAGGTGGTAGTCTAGTTTATTCTTCTTTCTTGTTCTTTTGTATTATCATCTTTTCCCGAAAACTACTCTTTTCTTATCATCCCCTAAAAGCCGAATCTCTCAGTGTTCAAGGAGACTTCGGGTGCAAGCGATTCGACCGGTTACGATAGTGTGGTAAGAAACTCTTTAACGTTATTCTTCTTTCTTTTATATTTGGTTAGTCGAAACCAAAATCTAACCCTTTTTAGTCTTGTGGCCGAATCAAGAGCTGATCTTTCGGGATTTGGAGACTTGTGGTAAGCAGCTATACTATTCGGCCAAGGGCCATCTTCCTTGATTATTGTGTATAGCCGATACTAACAATGGCAAATAGGGATTGCGACAGTCTCAAGGAGCAAGCAGGTATTTCGGGATTTAGATCCGTAAGGTAAGGTAATAGTAATATTCGGCCATAGGCCATAATTGGTTTTAGTGTTAGTCGATTCTGACAAAAGGTTGTGTAGGAGGATTCGACAAGGTTGGGTGCATATCGTTTAGACGTAGAGTTTCGAGATTTGTTCGATTGTATCAAACAGGTGCGTAATTATCGCACTGTTTCCCCTGTTTTGTGTATTGTTATATATATATATATATTTGTGTATGATGTGTGATAGCCGACAATAAAGGCTAAAGTGGTGGATACCCATGTTTGGAAAAACTGGTTAATAAAGTTAGTGTTTTATGATATTAAATTATTTATGGTGCCTGTTTGATATGGTAATGAGCATGCTATTATACTCACTCTATATGTTGATTTGACATGATATATTGACATATGTGCATGGGGATTTTATTTGAGCAAAGAAGGACGGGGAGTACATATTTGCTTCTTTTCTTCTCATTTGTGCCTCTGCCGAATTTCTTAGAAAACTTTCTCTTCTTCATTTATTTTGTCAAAGCCGAAAGTACACCTTGTGCTAGTCGAAATTTCATTTGCCAAATTGCTCAACTCTTTTCTCTTCTTCTTTCTCCAACTAAATCACAAGCCAAATCTCCTTAGTATTCTTCAAAGCCGAATCCCTCTGGGGTGTTAGGCAAGGTGCTGTCGATTTCTATAGAGAAGGTAAGGACCAAATGTCATTTGATTTCCATTCTTTTCTTTTAGATTTGGCGAAATATAGAACTAATCCCATCAATATTCTTGTTTGCCGAAATTTGGAAGGATCTTTCGGGATTTTCAGTGTAGTCGACTATAAGGAGGATTATTCGGGATTTCAATATCCAAGGTAAAGTTATGTGATATTCGGCCATAGGCCATTTTTATGTGATTTAAAGTAGAATTAAATCTAACCTATGCCTATAGGTATTTCGACACCTTCATAACCAAGTAGCACTTTTCGGGATTTAAGATTCGCAAGGTAAGTACATATGTACATTCAGCCAAGGCCATAGTTAGGGATTTCGATCTGTTTCTTAAATGTTTAAAAGTCGAAACTAACTTATGAAGTGATTGAGTGTTAGCCGAATGGCTTTTTACTAACACATTTAGGGTTGGCCGAATATAGGAATTAAAGATCTAAAGCGCTAGATCGGGTTGTTCGGGATTTCTATAAACTCGCTAAGTATAACAGGTGTGTACCCCACTCTAAGCCTTAATAGATTTATGGCTATGTGTTAATAAATGTGTAATAAGAATATGTAAAATGTGGCTAAGGTACCATGCAATGGTACAAAGTACTCAGGTACGTTTTCCTACTCCTACTATGAGTATAATATGATCTGTTATGGCACACATGGGAAACTATAAGAATGTGAATAAAGAATATGGCATGATATTGCATGTTTTGTATGACATGGGCATATGGGTTATTTTAAGGGGAAGTGATTGGTGGTTATATACCCCAATATCTGAACGTGGTGACTTTGGTCACGTTATTTGAATGTGGTGTCTCATGACACAAAATAACTATCTGGTTGCTATGCCACGAAATTTATAAGGGCGATGAGCACGTCGTCTGCAACGACTGCCTTCGATGATGTGTAGCGGATGGAGGGTTGACTTAGTAGTCCCCACGGTGTGCAGGTTGGTACGGGTGATGTGTAGCGGATGGTAACTAGGTTTGGGTTCGGGTTTGCATCATTATATTTATTTAACTATATGTACATGTATGAATTTGTTTTGCCTAAAACTATTGGGATTTAGTGTTGGTTACACATTGAGTCTGTTTGACTCACCCCGTTGGGAATATTTTTCAGTGTGACTTTTCGGTGATGGACCGGGTGGCAGGAGCTCGGTGGTGGCCATGCTCAGCACAGGATTAATTTTATTTTGGACTTTTATTGTTTTTAGTATTTCGAATTTATTTTGGGTTTTGTTTTGATGTAATAAGGCCACTAGTATGAAACTGTTTATGCATGCACTTTTAATTATTTTATTATGACACGATTCTTATCAAATTAAAGATTAAACCCCAAAACAACTCGGTATTTTTATAAAACCACCCCAAGTTTTCCGAGGTAATAAACATGAAATTTAAACGTTTTACTCGAGGAACATACCAGATCCGGTCAGGGCTCGTGGGCCGGGTTTGGGGTGTTTCAAAAGATGTAATTATTATATTTTACTACCAATTCAATTATTATTTTTCTTAACAAATAATTAATCAATATTTAATTTAAATAAGAAAATAGTAGCTTAGGATTTTTTTTTATAGACAGAGAAAGGTATTGGTGATCCAAGAATCAAACTCAGAATTGATGTCAACTAAAGATTTGGTAACTTTTTTTGTTATTTTACTCGTAGTTTGTTCAATTGAAGGGCTTGCCAATGAAACTTTGACATTGTTGGCAAAGCTGAGACATTGAATTATTGAGGATCGTTTAAGTCTTACTATCTACAATTACGATATATGTATTTTTAAGTTTTATCTAATTAGAATCTAATTTTTCATATTTTTGTGCTTTGTATTGATATAATTATATTTTATAATTAATCTAATATATATAAAAAGATTGAGGATAATAAGACAGCAAGGAGATGATGTCCTACTTTGCAATAAACCAATAATTTGACATGTCATCTATTTGATTTTAAAAATACAACTATTGCATTATTATGCAATTTGATTCCCCTATTTTGGTTCAAATTAATTATGAAAAAATAAGAACGAATTAGGGTTAGAAATATATGTTATTTTTAATACTAATATGTGGTAGAAAAATGTAAGATTGGTTTTATCATAAGTTATTTTTTAAAAGACTATTTATTCACATTTACGTGTTTTAAAATTAAGTAATGATTTTAATGTAAGTTGATGAGTGGTGGTAAAGCATGATTGAAAGAATCTAATTATTAAACATGTTTAAGAACAAATGGTATCACATTTTAATTATTTCTGATTGGTCTACCTGGCATAGATTAGGAACGTTGTTTCTGTATGTATATTATATACTTGTTCTTTTAATGAAATTCTGCCATCTTCGGCCTACCTTTCATAAGATTCAGTGATCTGGGATTTTGGATGTTCATTATTTGATTTTAAATTTTAATATTCAAGACATTATTATTTGCTAAGCCAAGAGCCGATTTTGTTGAATGAAATTTGATAAATATGTATTGTTCATTTTTCTTTGACAGTGTGTTATTGCTTCCTTTTCTTCTTTGGTTTGCTTGATTACTTCTTCCACCCACAGTTGAGCTTCTTGTATTCACTAAACCACTGTAAGTTCTTTACAAATTAAATTCTTTGATTTTGTTTTACTGTTATTGAAATTAGTATTGAAGAAATGTGACCCTTTTACTATGATTTGAAGATATGTAACACTTTAATATCTTGCGAGTAATGGCTCAAATCTGCGCTTTAATTGTACAAAGTGAGAGGCGAAAAGAATTGGTCTTGCTATTACAATATGGTTGCAAATGTGTACAGATTCATGAGTTGGTTCTTAGTTGCATTGGGTGCCATCCATAGCCTACATACCTATAGACCAAGGATTAGATCCTATATTTTAGATTTTTATGCACTTGAGATTATGTGAAAAGACTTGTATATGCTAGTGACGAGACTGTATTGAACAAGTTAGGATAAATAGTGTAAGAGCCCAATTTTGACCGGGCTTAGAAATAAAACCAAAAAAATAATAAAATAATGTTCAGCTTTTTTTCTACAGAGCCCATTTGATTACTAAAACCCAACCAAGCCCAAACATTACCCAGCAACCCAATTACACCCATACTTAACACTTAGACCCACGCCTAACCCATACCCATACCCAAAATAGAAATGGCCCAAGAGGGCCCAAACACTAAACATCCTTAGTGGCCTAGGGTTTCTGAAAACCCTAGGCGCCGCAAGACTCTATCTCACAGCGCCGCAAGCCTTCGCATTGCTGTGGCGACCCCAATCGTTGGCCCCTAATCGCGCCGCAATCCGTGCACGCTACACCTTCATCGTAGCGGACTCCACTTTGACTGCATTGCAGGCGAGAAAAAATAGCAAAGCAAATATGGAACGATTTTCTTTCTGTTTTTATTTTTTCATTTCGAGGGTTATAAAAACCCTATGATAATCTGTAAAGGGGGGAATATAGAAAAAAAATACACGCAGAGAGACCAAACATAATACAAAAAAATTTGAATAGAAAGATAAATAAAAGAATCCATCCAACAGAGGTGATTTATCGTTTTCTATTCGTATTGTTCTTCTATTTTTATTTTCTTCTATTCTTTTTTTCCTGCAAACAATAAATATAAGAGCAATAAAATAAAAAATGAGATTTTACCTTTCAAATCGAGTCTGAAAACAGATTTGTTGGCCTCTGACCACCGTCTGAGGTGGCGCGCACGGCGGCGCATCATCTGGGCCAGGGTCGAAGCTAAACCTCAGGCCGAAGGAGGGAGAGCATCACAGAGCTCTCAAATAGTTTTTTTTTTTTAAACAATGTTAAAATGATTTTTTTTTGCTGTTTTTTAGTTTATATAGCCATACAAAAATGGCGTCGTTTTCGCTTAAGCTGATAAGCGCAAAACGACGTCGTTTAGGGTAAGGATCCGCGCTTTGACCCGAATACCCGGGGAGGATCCGCGCGTTTTTGTTTAGTGGTCTAATTGCCATTTCGGCCCTTCCGCAAATTTTTTAGTTTTAATTCAGTCCAAATTGCATTTTTATTTTTTATTAAATTAGCCCTAATTCTTATTTTTTGTTCCAATTTAGTCCCACGGGCTCTTTGAAGCCAAAATCAAAGCGTCATTGCGTTTTTTTAAATTGACCTAATTGCCATTTTAACCCCTGTTATTTCATGCATGCGTTTTAATTTAGTCCTTTTATATCTATTTTAATTGTTATTTAACCCTTGTTTCTTTGTTTTATTTTTTTATCCTTTTATTTTATATTATATTTAATTATTTTATTATATTAAATATTAAATATTATTTTCTTATATTTATTAATTTATTAATAGTACGTAATCCATCTATATATATTTTATCTTTATATATTTAATTATTATTATATATTATTTTACTTCGTTTAATAATTTATATTATTTTAATATCTACATATTATTTATTATATTATATTTTTAAGTATTATATTATATTATATATTAGTTTTAAAATTTTGTTTTGTATAAAGTTTATTATAATATATAACCTATTTTATCTATATTATTTATTACATAAATATAATTTTTATGATTAGTATATTGTGTATATATGTGTGTTTATTTAAAATTATTATATATATTAGTTACTAATTATTTTTATTATTTATAATCCTTATATATTATTATTAATTATTTTATATTATTTTTTATATATTATGTTTTTTATTAATTATTATATACATTTATTTGTATCTTTATATTCGTTTATTATTGCTTTAACATTTTTTTATTTTTTTATTCATGATATATTATCCTTCGATTATTTGTATTAGTAATAATTGTTATTATAAATTGTATTTGTGGTGAATTATCATTAAGTATGACAAATCATTGTTTTATAAAAAACCTCTTTAATGCATTTTATTCAAATAGTTTTAAAAATATATGATGATATTTAATATTTGGGAACTTCGAGAAGAATTGTGCCCTAATTTACTGGGCTTCGATTTTTCCTCGTAGAACTTAAAGTATTACATATCTCTTCTATTTTAAAACCGAAATTTACAAATTTCAAATAAAAAAACTTATTCTTGAGAATTCAAAATGTTGTATCCTAACTTATTGGGTGTGATGTTTTGTGTCTCGAGGTAAGAATTTTCTAAAATAAAGATGCACCTAGCTTCGAAGTTATAAGACGCTGTATCTTAACTTATCAGGTGTGTTATTTTTATTTCTTTGAAATAGATAAGTCTTGGTTTTCCTTCTAATAAGGGATCTTATTTTAAACTTTTTAAATTTCAAACATTTGGACATGATTTTATTAATTAGGTACCAATTTTTGGGCGTTATGAGGGTGCTAACCCTTCCTCATACGTAATCGACTCCCGAACCCGTTTTCTCGTTTTTTGTAGACCAAAATCAAATGTTTTAAAATGAAATGTTTTACAAGGTGATCCAATCACACCTAAGTAAAAAGGAATTGGTGGCGACTCCCATTTTGTTTTTAAAAGTCGATCCCCGTTTTTAAAACTGATTTTTTAAAAATGGTTTCGACAAATAGAATTACCTTTTTTAAACTATGTGAGATGTTACAAACTTTAGGGGGATTGAAGTCGTCAAGGAACATGATTATTGATGAGCAAGTGGCAATGTTTTTACATATCATTTCTCATCACCTTAAAAATAGAGTTATCAAACATCAATTTAATAGGTCCGGGGAAATCATTAGCAGATCATTTCACAATGTTTTAAATGCTGTCATACGCTTACAAGATGTGTTATTTAAAAAGGCAGAGCCAATTACAGCTAATTCTACAGACCCAAGGTGGAAATGGTTCAAGGTATTGGAGTGAATACTATATATAGCTCGTACATAATTTAGTCCATTTAGATTTAAATATAGTATCCTAACTCGAGGTTTTATACATGTGATGTAGAATTGCTTAGGTGCTTTAGATGGAACCCACATCAAGATTAGGGTTCCAACAGTTGATAAATCTAGATATCGAACACGAAAAGGTGACATAGCAACAAATATGTTAGGTGTTTGTACACTGATATGCATTTTGTTTATGTTCTTCTGGTTGGGAAGGTTCATTCTTTGATGGACGAGTTCTTGAGATTCCATTAGTAGGAGACATGGACTAAAAGTTCCTCATGGTAAAGTGAAAAATTATAGGAATTTGAATTAATTTTTAAGATCATACTTTTTTGGGAAATTAACCATGACAAATAGTTTCTTTTTATAGGTTGTTATTATCTAGTTGATGCTGGATACACAAATTGTGAGCGATTTCTTACGCCTTTTAGAGGACAAAGATATCATTTGAATGAGTGGCGTCAGGGTAACCAGCCAAGTACTCCGGAAGAATTTTTCAATATGAAACATGCTTCAGCGCGTAATGTTATTGAAAGATGTTTTGGGTTATTAAAACTTAGATGGGGAATACTTAGGAGTCCATCTTTCTATCCTGTGAGGGTGCACAATAGAATCATTATTGCATGTTTTTTGCTCCTTAATTTTATTCGAACCTATATGAGTCTTGATCCTATTGAAGCGGAGTTGGAAGAAGGATTACCTAGTAATGTGATAGATGATGATGAACCAAATATCGTAAATATTCATCCATTGGATGCATGGGCTACTTGGAGGATGGAACTAGCCAACCAAATGTTTGATGAATGGAAAACATCTAGAAATTAGTTAGGTTTGGGGTAAAAACAGTAAACGTTAAGTTGTTTATGTTATTTCATGTATCTAGTTTATGAAACTTTGGTGGTGTTTGAATTGTTTTTTTGTATTGTACTAGACTTGTTGAATGATAATTTATTTTCTTTTGATTCATCATGTGTTATAATTTTATAAAGTGTTGATCTTTTGATGCATAAAATTGAACTTAATTTTAATTTGCGTTTTTTTCTTAAGATAATTATGTCAGGTTTTTCACAAATCAAGTGCTTCTTCCCAAAATTCTCGAGGAACCAAAAGGAAATGAGTTCCAGAAGAAGATGCTGCGTTGGTTGCTTGTATGGTCGACTTGCACAATGTTGGAACCTTTAATGCAGATACGGGATTCAAAGCCGTTTATTTAAATGAGTTGGAAAAAATGTTAGAAAAAGTTTTACCCCATGCCATGTTGAAGGCTAAACCTAATCTTGAATCGAGGATTAGGACATTGAAAAGGGATTGGTCAATCGTTTATGACATGCTTAGTGGAAAAAACAATAGCGGCTTTGGTTGGGATGAGCATAGGCAGCTTGTTGTTGCTGAAGATGCGGTGTGGAACTCATATATAAAAGTAAGAATTATTTCAAGTCTTTATTATCTTATTTTGACCAAACTTATATCTAATATGAATTCCTCATTTTTTATAGAGTCATAAAGAAGCCGCTCAATTCAAACATCGGAGTTTCCCTTATTATGACCAACTTACTGCCATCTACGCAAAAGATCGAGCCATTGGGAAAGATGCTCAAACAGCCGCTAATATTATTGAAGAACTAGATGTTGATGATGTGGCTACTAGAAATACTCATGAAGAAAGAAACGATTTCCATGGATGCGAAGCTGATGTTTCTTTGGATGATATGGATCTTTTAGCTACACAACCGCAACCAGGTAGAAACCAAGGTGATTCCACATTTTCAAAGAAGAAAAAAAAAAGATTTCTGATGCAAGTGATTCTTCTACTTCATTTAATGATGCTGCCACTTTATTGGCGGAAAATATACGGACCGTTGGCCTTGAAATCAGTAAGAGTATTGCCTCCGAAGTGCTAATTTAACAAAAGTCAGAAATGGCCATTCAAGAAAGTGCTCTGAAATTATATCCAACATTATGTGAAGTAGAAGGTTTAACTGAGGATGAGCGCTTTCGAGCATTGAGCAAAATTCAAGATCATCCAACGCAAATGCTCATTTTCTTTAGTTTACCTTCTCAACATGCGATTGGAATGGGTCGAGAAGATTTCTTGCTGACCATTAAAAATCATGGTTGTGTTGATGATATTTTGGTAACTTTTTGTGTTTGTAATATTTGGATGGTATAATGACATGATAGAATGTCATTACAATGTTGTAACTTTTTGATGTTGTAAAATTTATAAACATATGGATTATGACATATAAACTAATGAAATCATGTAACTTTTTGTTAATATATGAATATTATGCTTGGATGTGAAATATAATTCTCAAGTTTTTTATTACTTCTAATATTTTGTTTTTTTTATTGTAGAATAATTAAATTATTTGTTTCACTAATGATATTTTAGCACATTAAATATGTATTGCAGTTTAAAAATAATAAAGTAGATTATATATTTTTTATAGTATTATATATTTTGATTCTTTTAAATTCATATAATAATAATTATATTAAGAATGTTATTAATTTATATTTTTCATTAAATTATATTTAATAGTAATTATGTTAAAATATGGTTAAATTATTTATTATTTTTATTAAATTATTTTCAATAATAATCTTATTAAAATTTAATAACAATAACAATAATCATCTACCTAAAAAAAATTCTGCTAAGGGTATTCTGGTCATTTTAGTTTTTTTCCTTATGCTATTACAACATCATTCCATTCAACCAAACACAAGAATACTATTACAGTTCTATTCCATTCCATTCAACCAAACAGTTGAATTACTGATTACAGCTCTATTCCATTACAGCTCTATTCAATTACAACCTTATTCCATTACAGTGAACCAAACGTACCCTTAGTTTAAAAGAAAAACACCCCACCGGTGTCACTAATGTGCCAAGCGACACAACTATAATTCTTTTTTCTATTTCAACTCTTTTTTTCCTTGTTAGGCTCTTTTTTTTAAATAAAATAACACCAGTGCCACCAATGTGTCAGAAGGCACCACAGTAATTTTTTTTTTTGTATTTGTATAGTTTATTTTTCGTATTTTCAAAAATATTGATATTTTTTGGGTGCTGGCAAACCAGTTGACAGCGCCAATTAAAAAAAAAAATTTACCTCACCAGGATTGATGGTAGTAGGGGGAGGAAATCTAGAGTGGTGCCGCCTGGCAGTGTGGTAGCACCCATGTTTACTATAGAAAATACCTCATTTCGTTTATAATTTGGGTATAATACCATTTTCGCAATTAATTTTTTGTATTATTTTAATAAAAAATTCACGAGTACAATTATATTGGTAAATTCAACAGTTAGATGGTTTAAATGTTAATCATATAAAATAGTACCAAAAAGTATAAAACTACTCTAAATTTATACTGATGTAAATGAATCCCTCCCTTTAAAAAAAATCTCAAAATAAATAAGCGGTTGAGTTGAGCATAAATTTAATCCTTATAATTAATTTATTGGGTTATTTAAATATGTATACTGTTTAGTATATAAATACGAATATAAATTTTAAATGAAAAATACGAATACAATTTAATATTAGTTTAATGAGCTACTTTCCCATCCAAGAAGAAGGGGCAGGGTAAGTTGTCCGAGGAAGGACTACATTACTTGTTGAGTTGGCTGGGCCTAGTTGAAATTCAGTTTAGTTTAAAATATTATTTATTGATTTAATAATATTTTATTTAAATTAATAAAATTATACAAATAATAATATCTTTTTAATGTTAAATGGGTAGTACATTCAAAATTAAAGAAAAAATATATTAGTCAAATTACCTCTACCGTTTGCTCATAAAGGCAATGTTAGGCGAGCCTTGATTATAATTTAGTAGCGGAATTAATGCTTATAATTAGTGTCATTTAATGGACATATCGGTTTTTTTTTTTTGAGTTATTGGTATATTTTGGTGTATTATTTTGAGTTTATTTGATAGATTTCAAATATTTTTTATATATTATATATGTAAATATATCATTATAAAAATAAGAATAATTAAGATAAAAAGATTAAGAATTAATTTAAAATATTAAAATATTATAACAATCAATAGGAATGGGTAGACATTGATATAGACCGAAACACACCGATGCAACCAGTACCATTCGAAATTTACAGTAAAACAAAAATTAAATTTCTTTTATTCTACCGATACAGAATTAACAGGGTAAATGACAAATATATACCGATTTTTAAAAAAAATTACGGAAAATAGCCAAAAAATAATTATTTACGGGAAGGGTCATTTCCCAAAAGCGCGTCCACGTCGTAGCGTTTTTGTGGATGAATCGAAAAAGCGCGCGTCCACGAGGGGCGCTTTGTGCCACATCGGCGGCGCGCGCGTCCTTGAGGCGCGCTTTCTTCGATGTGGCAAAAGCGCTCCTCGTGGACGCGCTTTGCCCCTGCAACTACTCGCGGACGCGCTTTTCCTCAACGAGGCCATGATTTTCCATGAACATGTACCGTCTTGCACTGCACACTTGGTCTCGTACTTATCGAGTTTGGATTTAACCACGTTGTAGTTAACCCCGTTCTTGATGCTATATTGTTTCAATGCACCAAGAAAACTATCCTTGTTGGAAAACTCTTTACCAAATTCTAATTCGCCCGAATCTAACGACGAACTTGTACGGTCACGCCTTCTGTGTGTAAGTTTAGGAAACTCCAATGCATCATCTTAAGATAGATCGACATTATGCATGTGGGCTGGAGGCGAGTACGCCCTGAATCGCGTATCTTCTTCTTCTTCATCTGAACCGCCTTCAACATCTTCAGGTACGGTTGGAACAGGCTCCGGTTCAGAAAATAATGCAACTTCTACACCATCGGGGCCGGGCTCTCGAGGTGGATCCACATCGGACTCATCATCCGACCCACCATCATATGCAACGAACGAGGGCCCCTCGCCGTTGGATGTCGTTGGGAGTACATTATCCCTTCTTAAACAACTTTCGTAACGTTCCCAATCATATGTGGATTGCCAACCACTAGAAGTTGATGACGTTCCCCAATACGTATTTCTAGCATCGAACGTCGAAGGAAGGATATGCATGTCCCATCATCCAACCGAGTGTCGTGCAGGGGTTGTGTTTTCCATACTACCACCAAACACGGGCGCTTCTGTATTCTGCCTCCCACTAACAGAGTGTCGGCTTGGGGTCGTGTATTTCCCTCGAACATCAGTAGATGTTGAAGTCGAAGGAAGATCACTTGGCGATGAAAATTGAACATATACCTCAAGATAGGGTGATCCACTGGCAAGATGAGTCTCCACCATTGCCTCCAAGCTCCGATGACCTTTGATGTCGAATGAGTCATATCTCACGGGATCAACCGAAGCGCAAAATCTATACTTAATAGACTGAACTTTCATTGACGTTGTTCCGAAGATTTTACGCCTAATTCTTTTGTGAAGTTCTGTCAAATCTATGTTCCGGTTAAAACCCAGTCGCGCTGTGTTCTCCGATAAAAAAACAATACCATTTTCGGTGTCACAAACCTCACCATCGTAGTAAATAACAACATTAATGCGTTCACTCATCTTCAGTTTCTATTTTACTTTTGCCTCAATTTCTATTATACAACCTGAGAATGAAATTTGGCTGATTTATAGTATAAGGATTTCCAGAGACTACTGTAGCAAAAGAGCATCCACGTGGGAGCTTTTTTTAGTACTCTTGCTGACAGTGCATCCTGCTTGAAGCGTTTTGGTCACTATTTGTTCATAAACGTCTTTTCAAAATTATCATGCCAGAGACTACTGTAGCAAAAGAGCGTCCACGTGGGAGCTTTTTTCAGTACTCTTGCTGACAGTGCATCCTGCTTGAAGCGTTTTGGTCACTATTAGTTCAGAAAAGTCTTCTCAAAATTATCATGCCAGAGACTACTGTAGCAAAAGAGCGTCCACGTGGGAACTTTTTTCAGTACTCTTACTGACAGTGTATCCTGCTTGAAGCGTTTTAGTCACTATTTGTTCAGAAACGTCTTCTCAAGATTATCTTGCCAGATACTACTGTCAAAAAATTACAAATAATTATTATTTTGCTTATATATTTTTCCCAAAACCCTAAACTTAAAATTATTCTAATTAATTAACCCTAAAATCTAGTCCATTAATTTCCCCCTAAAAACCCTAAACCTTAAGACCCTAAAAATCCCTAAACCGTAGCCCTAAAACCCTAAAAACTCATACCCTAACACTAAAAACAACTGAAAAGCCCATCGGAGGAAGGGCAAAGCGCGCCCACGGAGCGCTTTTGCCACATCAACAAAGCGCCTCAAGGACGCGTTTTTGTTGATGTGGCACAAAGCGCCCTCGTGGACGCGCTTTTCGATTCCTCCCCAAAACGCCTGACGCGTGACGCGCGCTGGGGAAATAGCCCTTTTCGGTAAATAATTATTTTTTCGGCCCTTTTCCGTAAATTTTTTTAAAAATAGGTATATATTGGTCATTTACCCGAATTAACTTCCTTATCGTGACAAACTTCTACCAATTTGACGGCAGCTCAAACTCTTCATAAACACAGAATCAGGTAAACAAGAACAAGATATTAAAAAGCCCAAGCCTAATTACAAATCCTATCGTCAGGATGGGCCTAAAAATTGCAGGATTTGCATTCATCTCCTGGTTTCACAGTTTAATGAATTCAACTTTCTGGGAGTTTAATTTTATAACATTAGAACAATCACAAAGTATTCAAAACCGGTCCTTATAGAGATAATATGTATAAAAATACGAGTTTAGAAAAACTTTTAAACTAGCGAGAATATATTTTATTATGCATTATATTATTAAATTCTCATCTTAAAATAAAAAAGAAGTTGAAGTAAAATGAAAATTGTGATAATCATAATTTAAATTATAATTGCTAAATAAAAAAATTGATGTAATTTTTTTTTGCTAATTTTATTTATGTAAAATAGAGTTATTACTTGAATATAATTCTAAGCTTATAAATTATCACTTAATAATATTAGAATTAACAATTATGTTAATCAACTATTGTTTTGAATAATGTTATTTTGCATATGAATTATATAAAGTAAAACTATATTGTATGTTGTATATGTTAAAATGCTTTAATTATGATTTGAAAATTTTCTATTATAATATTTTTTTGAATAATTTTCTATTATAATATTTGAGTTGATAAGTTAATAAATTTTAATAATATTCAATAGTTCAAATAAGAATTATTATTTTATGTTAATTACTGCAATTAAATATATAATATTTAAAAATTAATTAAATATTAAATGCGTAAACTCACATGCAATGCATGTGACATTAGAAGCTACTACTTCAAAACTCTGGTATGTAAGTATTATTAAATATTAAATAATAGACCTGATTACTTTTAGTGTTGAAAGTAAATAGAAGGACTTGATTGATATGGTACCGATAATGTGAAGATTCAATGAGAAAATTTAGAAGTTTGAGGATTAATGTTAGAAGTTTCGAGTTAGATCGAAAGGTAGCTTTGAGTTAGATTAAGAATTAGTAATTAGAGATTAGTTAGACTAATTATTTGGCTTTAATTAGAATTAATTATTGAATTGAGTGATTGGGACTAAATTGAAAAGTTTTCAAAAATTTTGAGGTAATTTCAAAAATATGCAAAAGTTAAAATTTAAATCTTTGGATTTTTAAAAGCTAATTTGACCAAGGACTCAATAGCAATTGGACCCTTGGTAGGATTGTATGGGGTTAGATAGTTGGTTTTCATTTTTTAAGAGAACTAAACATTTCTTTACAGTTTTTATCTCAAAATTTTCTTTAACTTTTTAAGGTTTTCATTTCTAATTATCAATCTTGAAAGACACCAATAAGATTGTTAGAGTTTTCAAGATTAAATCATGATTTCTTACTTTTCATTTTCTTTTCTTCTTCTTTTTTTTTTCGCAAGAACAGGGAGTTAAGAGAGATGGAGTTCTTGATTGATTTTTCATTTGATTTCTAGAAACTTATCAAGGTAATGAAGTTTCAAGCTATAATATATGGTTTTCTAATTTTTTTTTTTAAATGTATTGGCAATGATTTTCCATTTTTCTCAACTATGTTCTTGATTTTTGGTGTTTGTGAGAAGTTGGGATTTCCTTAATATAATATTGTTTTCAGGTTAAAATTTGAGTTATTAGTAAATTTAGAATGTCGATTGAATGCTGAGAATTGGATTAGAATGAAGTTTAAACATAGTTTCTTGAAATTGCCATTGATGAGTGCTTAAGAGAAAGTGAATGAGGGATGAGTGTTCAACTAAGATTTTGATGTTTATAGGTTAGATTTAAATTCCTATGGTTAAATATGATGTTAGTTATGAGGCATGGTAAGTTTTAGAGTTCTTGAAAGTAGCATTATACTAGGTAGAATTTCGAAATCATAACATTGCATGATTTAGCTTAATTTCAAAGGCATTGATTGTTACTTTTGGCTACTCTTACTTTATTATTTGTGTCAATGTTGAACTTTAAGCAAAATAACTTAGGGAAAGATCTAACGTGAAAGGCAAGGAGAAACTTAGGGAGGCTTCATTGGTTTTCGGTTTGTGCAACTCAAATTTCAGATTATCTTGCGCTACACATGAAATTGAATTATTTTAGCATTATTTCTTGCTTTTTGTATTCTAATTTTTTGTTTTTATGAATAGGATGAGAAATTGAGTTGATGATGAAACATGAACATTATGGTGGTATGTGTTAATTGCTTATGGGTTTGTTGTTAATTATCTTGAGATATTTATTGTTGCACATTTGAATTTTAATAATAAATAATGATTAATATGTTAACTGACCCATTAAATGAATTTAGATAGTTTTTTAGTATAGTTATCATGTCATAGGGTACATTTGATTTTGTGAAGCTTTTTGCAACTTCGGGGATTGGTTAGATAAATTCATGTTAATCATGCACCGTAGATTCAATATTGTGTACCTACTATTTGTTCTTATGCACCTTTTTTCGAGGAATGGTTGGATATCCATGCATTCATTTGTGGGTTTTATTTTGGTTAATTGGGAACTAAAATATGATAATGTGAAACAAACTTGTATGAAAATATATTGTGATAATTTTTTGGACATAATCATACTATGTCAAAATGAAAATTTGTAAACTGAATCTTGATGAATTGGTAGAAAGGTTATGATGTCATGATATCATTTGGATCTATTGTTGAAATTATGATTATTTATGCTTATACATGTGTAACACCCTATACCCGACCCAACCGATGGGGCTGAGTATCAAATGTCACAATTAATTCGATTAACTTAACAAAATTTCTAAAATTGGTTTATTCACATACTTAAACAATATCAAATCCAAACTCTTACCTTGCGAGAAATAAAACCTTACAAATTTAATACATTTATAAACCTAACAATTATTTACAATTTTAAACGGAGACTTATACACAATATTTCCCTCAATCCCTGAGGCGTGGCTTTTAAGGGGGCATCTATACGCATGATATAACTACTGTGCCTTTCGCACAAAGTTGGCGGTGTCTGGCTTGATCCCCTCACATCGACTTTGATAATTTTGATCCCGCAACTGATACGGCCACGACCCGAGACCTTCCTAGAGTTGGCGTGGAACCTTGGGAAATGCCATTAGGGTTTATCGAGAGTTCATGGAAAAGCAAGCCAAGCAACCCTTGCAACCTGATTCGAGCTCATTTAGCTCGATTCTAGCTCATTGAGCTCGATTCTATTTCTTTTTTTTTTAATTTATGCATTTTTAGTTGCTGGAATAAATTAAATGCGTTTAGTTAATTTAGTTAATTCAGCTCAAGTTAATAAATATGTGCTAATCTGGACATGTTAATTAAAGTGTTAAATATGTCTTAGTTAATACATGTTAATAGCTGATTTAATATGTCTAAGTTTGAGACAAATTAAATGTGTCTTAGTTAATACATATTTTAATTTGTCTTAGCGGGATTTATATCTAGCCTAAGAATTGGAGTGATTTCTTTTTAAACTAAAATTAATTAAAAGCACGACATAGAATGAATTGGGAAAATACTTTTTAGACAACTTTATGAGATAGGCAATACCCAAGGAAGAATCCACCTAGACTTCACTTATTACTTCTGATTCATACGATTTATTCACTTGACTTAATCCGTAGAAATCCCTGAATTATGTTAATATCTCTTTCAAGACTAAAAACAACTGACTCTAGGTTGATTAATTGAAATCTCTTTCTAATTAAAACCCCTATTGTCTCATTAACTCGATCTATGGATTCCTTTATTAGATTTGACTCTAATCCGGCAGATTTTCGTCACCCTATTTCTAGGGTTGCAATCAACTCCGCTTAATTATGTTGATCTACTCTTAAACAGGGACTTTTGCTCCTCTGAATAAGCACATTCGACTTGAATCAATAACCTGAATTATCAAAACAAGAATAAGAACTCACAATTAAGAATAAGAACAAGTATTTATCTTATAAATCAAATAGTAATAAGATCCATCTTAGGTTTCATCCCTTTAGGTATTTAAGGGGTTTAGTTCATACTGATAGAGGGAAACATCATAGAATAGGAAAAACAACAAAACATAAGAAAACCCAAAAATTCTAGAGAAATTGGTAGGAGATCTTCAGTCTTGATGGAGATCCTTCTTAGAAAGCTGCTCCCGATGGTCGTCTTGAGTATTTTTCGCCTTCTACTATGCGTGTCTCCTTGGTCCTCCCTAGGGTGTTTAAATAGGCTTTGGAGAACTTCTCTTGGCCTAAAATTAGTCTTTTCCGAATAGAATTCGACTTGGGTTTGGCAGGACACGCCCGTGTTCGATAGCCTTAGGCGTGCTCGACTCTACTCTCGTCATACTGCGGTAGTGTGGTCTCGCTCGTGTCATGACATGATCCCAGCCGTGTTCGATTCTACTCGTAATACACTACGTGTTGATTTCTAAGGTAGGCCCATTTTGTCCCTTTTTGGCCCGTTTCTCGTTCTTTTCGACTCCCTAAGCTCTCCTGAGTGTAAAACATGAAATTAAAGAATTAGGAGCATCGAATTCATCAAATCTAATGAAAATTCATCCAAAAGTAAGCCAAGCATGGGGTCAAAATATGTATAAATTATGGTTTATCAAATTCAGTGTCGACCACGGGTGAAGCACACGGGCGTGTCTACGGCCGTGTGGACAAGTCAGTAGGTATGCTTTGTTTTGCCACGGCTTGGACACTCGGGTGTGTCTGATGCCGTGTGAGGCACACGGCCTGCCCACACGGGCGTGTGACCTCTATAACTTTGAAAAATGTTTGAATTTCAGAAAAAAAAATTTATGAACCCGGTTTAGTCCCGACCCCTTCCCAAGGCTTGATTAAGGTCTCGTAGACCTTTAAAAGGGACTATATGTATATGTTTGGCTATGATATGATGATGTTAAATCACGTGTTGTGAAATGTTTAAAAAGGTTTCGATATGTTCGGTAATGCCTTTAACCCTAGACCGGCGATGGTTACGGGTTAGGGGTGTTACATTTTATTTGGTATCAGAGCTATGGTTTAGTCGGTTCTAGGACTAACATAGCATATATGAGGTTAGCTATACATGCCATATATAACTTGTGATAGTGTGATATCTCCCGACTTTAACGAAAATTGTTTTGATTAGACAGATATGTTTTTCAACCTAGCTAAATTTCGATAGTACGGAAATAAATACTCAAATATTTGAGTGAAAATTTGTTGATGATAAGTTGAGACTCATAAAGGTATGAATAAGAATGCAAGATATTCTGTTGTTGATAAATGCGGTAATAATATGAGTATATGAGTTGTGATATGTGGCCTATGACTACTATATGAAATGCTTTGATTATGAATTAATGATATTAGTTTGCATATGAACAATATGTTAAGTACAAAAGTGTTGATAAGTCAATGATTATTAAATGTTTTGAGAATGTGAAATTTGAAAATGAACTGGCTAATTGTGATAGTATATGTTATGTGCATGTATGTGTAAGTTAAATTTGAGGCTTTACTACCCTCATCCCTTTTATCAGTGAAATGTTATAATGAAATCTGTAAGATTTGGATTGAATAAGCTCACGAATCTGGAGTTATAGAAGTCTGTGTTTGAAAGATTAGTAATGTGGTCAGAAAAGAGAATGAATCAGCAAATGAAGACAGTACTAAAAGAGATATTGGATAGTTCTGAAGACTATTCAGATTATGCAGAGTCACTGGTAAAGAAGAAATTAATTCCGACTAAATGGCGTATTCAGGTATGTTATCTAAAGAAAGTATTAACTGGAAGCTTTTCTGAATTTACTTTTGTTAGCGAAGGGATAATGTGAAAATTTCTGATGACAGAATTAGACAGTTGAATAATGATTGAATTGTATTGATGGTTGAATGCAATGGTTATAGTCGGGAAGTTATTATGATTCCTTCTGGGAATTCTATGTGTACATTTATCCTCATAAGTATATGTGACTGTTTAATTTCAGAAAGAAAACTCTTATCGCATGAGAACGCTAGCTAAATGTACTGATAGACGAAAGCATGGTTGATCTGTTTGGGTTATGTTCGACATTGTTATGTCTTTCTCTGATAATTTGTTTCATTGTGTGGATATGAAAGTCGATGGTAAAATCTGTATGAGGCTAATATTCTGTTTCTACTGGTTATTGTTCTGTTAAATATATGTGAAGATTATATTGATTTTGTTACTGTGGATTTCAGTATTTAAGAGTGACATTATTCTTTCTGGACATTTTTTGGGATATCATTGGAATTTTATATCATTCTATATGGGTTGTAATTTTCAGATATCCTGTGTAACTCCATATGTTGAAATTTTGCTATTCCGGTTTTCTTATGATTCCATGTGATTATCTGCAAGAGATCTCTAATTGACAGAGATGACTATGCCTATTGTAATTATAATTTATGGCTTGAAATGTGATAGTACAGTGGTACCATCCTCAGAGTTATAGAAGTTGTGGTTCTGCAATGGTTACTATTAAAATCATATTTGATTCTTTTCTGTGTTCAAATGCTTCATTAACAGCCGGGATAATATCTATTTATAGGGTTCAGACATCGTTCTCATTAAGGCCCAATGATTTCTATCTGATAAAGGTGACTTCAGTATAATTCAAAACTTCGATGATTAATAGATGAGACAGCTTTATTATAAACTCTTTTCTAGTTCTCATGAAAGTTCGACATTGATAAAAGTGAAAATGATAGAAGATCAAGATCAATCTGTATAATGATATGTCTGGGGCTATTCTTCTAATGAGAAGAAAGATTTCTTCGAAAAGATCGATTCAGTAGTTAGTATGATTTGAATTAATTGATTGAAAAGATAATTGGGTTATATGTGTTTGAATCTATCCATCGGACTGGAAATAAACTTTGAACGTACATGTGTGAATTGAGGGATAGTCAGTAAGAAGAATTCGTATTCTTAAAGACAAGATACAGAATTATTTCTATCGGAATGGTTTTGTTGAGAAATATTCTTGAAGTTTTTATTTGTGCAAAGACATTGTTAATTGAAACATCAGTTCTGGTTCAGTCTAAGTCAGTTAAAGTTGCATAAGAAGTGTTATTCGGCACGCGAATTAGAAACGGTTGACATTGTACTTGTACGGGATAGTTAGCGACATTGATTGTTTGTTAGTAATATAATTTACTTGATATGACTGAGTGATCTGAATATGAGACAGCAAAGATAGTTTGAACCATCGAAGGGTTTTGAGTTAGTAATTGATTTTCATCCGGGGAAAATGATTACAGTTATGGATGTTTTGAGCAAGAAACTTTTGTATGCTTTACGAGCGATGAATGCACGATTGATAGTTAGTAGATAAGTTAGAAGCTAAATTGATTTTTATTCAGCGAATTTATGAAGCTCAGATATGTGTCAAAGATTTGCAAATTAAAAAGGGTTCAACGTAAATAGACTTCTGATTCAGAATTTGTGATGTGGAACCGATGATTAATTGTTGCTTTGAAATAGTGTGAGTATACCAAAAAGTTCTGAGATTGTACAACAACTGTTACAAGTAGCTCACAGTGGTAGTTTGACTGTTCATATGGGAGTATCAAGATGCATAATAATCTGAGACAGTGGTATTGATGAATGTGTAAGAAACGTGATATTTCTGACCTTGTGTTCAAATGCCTGAGCTATCAACAGATTAAAATTGATTATTATGTGTCTTCGGGACTGTTACAATATGTGGTGATATCTGTGTAGCAACGAAATAGAGTTTTGATGAATTTTTGTTTCGGGATTTTTCCTATCATCGAAAAAGATAGATGTTATCTAAATTATTGTTAGCTGTTTGAAGAAGTCTCTCTGTACGTATGGATTTCTCTTTTGGTAGATCAGCTGAGTTATTCATTCCTAAGATTGTCAGTTTGCACAGGGTGCCAGTTTCCATTGCTTCGGATAGAGATCCGAAATTTATATGGTGATTCTGGGAAAAACTATGGTAAGCCTTGGGTATGAGATTATATTGTAATATTGTATTTCATTCTTAAACTGATAGCTAATCAGAGAAAATGGTTCAGATTTCGAAAATATGTTCTGCCACTATGTTCTAGAGTTTGAAAGCAACTGAGGAAGGTTATCATTGTTGGTTGAGTTTGAGTATAAATATGGCATTATATGAAGTATTATATGAGTGTAATTACTGAACTCCGTTGTTACTGAGTATAGATTTACGAGAAAAAGATTCACGGAATTAATTTCGTCAGAAATATTGAAGAGAAAGTGGAAGTGGTTTGTCGTAGTTAGAAAGCAATTTCAGATTGACAGAAAACATGTGCAAACTTGATACGTAAAAATTTCGAATTTCAATTAGTGAATTAAGAGTTTGTGAAAGTGTTACTATGAGAATAGAAATTCTCGAATTAGTCGTAAAGAGAAGTTAAGTCTGTGTTTTATTGGGTCATATGAGATTATTGAAAGAATAAGGCCAGGGGCTTATCCGCTTAAATTACCATCAGAACTCGAGAAGATTCGTCAAGTGTTTCTTATACCTATGATGTGATGATTCAGTTTACTATGACGTATAGCCAAAGATAGATTAGAATCTTGGTTGGTATGATCAAAGAGTTGTGAAATCCAAAGTTACGTGAGATTTTCATAATGCTATATGAAAGTAAATCTTTAATCTATTTTCTAGTAAGATTTTCAGGGACGAAAATCCCTAAGGGGGAGAGTTGTAACAACCCGGTTTAGAATCTAGTTGGAACAGTGATTTCGAGACCACAATCTGACATTGAAAATTTTATTTTATTATTACTTTAATATTTACAGCATGATATTAGAGTTGTGTGAAATTTTCGTAAAGAAATTTTATCGTTTCGGTAAAAAGGACTAAATCGCGTAAAGCGTAAAAGTCAGGTTCTATAAGTTAAAAGTGTCAAATAGCTATAGAACAATAAAGGAAAGGTCCTTATGTGATAATTAATCCAATTGTGATTTAGTGGATGATATTTGGTTTGGCATTTGTGTAAATTTGATTAATTTTAAAGGTTAATTTAGTAAAAAAGGTTAATAATGATAATAAAATAAAATAAAACCAAATTTCATCTTTCTATTCATTATCTTCCACCGAAAATGAGAAAGATGAACAGCCATGGAAGCTTCAATATTTGGCCAAGTTTTGTGCTTTATTTGGTGAGTCGTTTTAACTCTGTTTTTAATAATTTATACGTTTTTGAGCTCGTTGCAGCTTAACCTAGCTAGCCCGTATCTCTGTTTTTGAAACTGTTATAAATTTTGAAAGATGCTATTGTTGAATTCTTGGTTGTTTAGATGTTTTATGATAGATTATTAAAGTTTGAAGCTAGATTAACAAGTTTTATAAAGTGATTTTTGATACAAATGTCTATTGAGGATTAAATTGAGAAAAGTGTAAAATTCATGGTTAAACGTGTGAATAAACTAAAAATTTGGGCTGCTAGTAGTTTGGGTAAAATTCGGCTTAGCATGGGCTTGTCCTTAATTGCATGATTTTGCAATTTAATGTGATAAGGACTAAATTGTGAAAATGTGAAATTTTAGGGGGCTAAAGTGCAAAATGCCCATTTATGTGATTTGGATGAAATTGAATGAATTGTTGAATAAATTAGTTAAAATTTGATATTATCTAGATTGAGAAAAACAGAATTCGGATCTAGATCAAGGAAAAATCAAAGTATCGGATTAGTCGACCTAATTCGTCGTTACAGCGAACGAGGTAAGTTCGTATTTTAATAGACATTACAGAATCATGTTTTAAATGCATATTATTATGATTTAATTCAATTCCAAATGGTAATGCAAATGTATGTATATTGAGTAAGATATATATATCATTATGATATTGAAATGTTCGAGAAGCTGAATATATAAATACGAGAAAGTTCTGATAACGTGACGACGATCGTAAAGCTCCGTATGAACCCTAGGAATATTATAGGATACATATGTCATGACATAGGATTCCGATATGTGATTTTCGTGTAAGACCACGTCTGGGACGATGGCACCGACATGTGATTTACGTGTAAGACCATGTCTGGGACATTAGCTTCGTATTTGATTTTTGTGTAAGACTCTGTCTGGGACAGTGGCATCGATACGTAATTACATGTAAGACCACGTCTAGGACGTTGGCATTGTATGAGATTTCTGATGATCCGAGTATCCTTATTGATTCTGAACGGTTCAACGGGCATTCTGTGAAATAAGTGATTAAGTGAATGACATTTCGATTCAGGTACATTGGAAGGTATACAATATTTGATAATGAAAGGTAAGTATAAATGTGCAAAAAATTTTATGTGATGTATTTGTAAACGAAATATGAATATGAGCTCATTTGGATATATGAAAGTGAGAATAGAATGTTATATGAGAATCAAATTGACTAAGCTTGGGAAAGCTAAATTTAGAAAGTAAATAAGTATATTATTGAATGGTAATGATTTGATATGAAGTGGTGTTTTGACATGTGAGATAGCATATCATGTTTATGACATTGTAATGAAATTTTTTTGTTATGTTAATTTTATTAAGATACTATCTTATTAAGCTTTCAAAGCTTACTCTGTGTGTTTTTCCTATGCTTATAGATTTTTGGAGATTTGCTCAGGTTGGAAGTCGGCGGAGATCGTATCACACTATCTGGCTAATGATTTTGGTAATTATACACTTTATGACTTGGTTATATGGCATGTATAGGCTTTATGATTGTTTGATGAGTAGTTGTAATTTGGACAATTGATGTCTATGTATTTGATGCAATTAGCCATGTGATATGGCTTGATAATGGTTGTGAACATGGTAAATGTCAATTATGTTTTGTGATGCAAAGTTGGTATATTATTGACAAATGGTTAGTATATTGAATTGGTAAGTTTTTGGATGGTGTTTGTATAGATATATTCAAAGTTAAAATGTGATAAATGGTGCATAAGTTGGTATGTTTGATATGCATTTGAATGGTTCAAAAAGATGAACCTAATTGGTATGATTCGGTTGCATTTTAAGGGTATGAAATGTGTTTGTTTGTGCTTGTAGGATTGACCCTAAAAGGATGGCAAATTGGCCTTGTAAATGGCCTATATTTGCCCACACGGTTGAGCACACGGGCGTGTGGCTCGACCGTGTCTCTTAAATTTGTAATTCAAAACAAGTCAGTGTCGACCACGGGCTAGACACACGGGCGTGTGACTGGCCGTGTGATGTAAGTCAGTGTCGACCACGGGTGAAGCACACGGGCATGTCTACGGTCGTGTGGACAAGTCAGTAGGTATGCCCTGTTTTGCCACGGCTTGGACACACGGGTGTGTCTGATGCCGTGTGAGGGACACGGCCTGCATACACGGGCGTGTGACCTCTGTAACTCTAAAAAATGTTTGAATTTCGGAAAAATTTTGTATGAACCCAGTTTAGTCCCGACCCCTTCCCAAGGCTTGATTAAGGTCTCGTAGACCTTTAAAAGGGACTATATGTATATGTTTGGCTATGATATGATGATGTTAAATCACGTGTTGTGAAATGTTTAAAAAGGTTCCGATATGTTCGGTAATGCCTTTAACCCTAGACCGGCGATGGTTACGGGTTAGGGGTGTTACAAGTTAAGCATATACTCAAGTATTTAAGGAGAATGATGGATTATATGCTTATGTATTTCGAAGGAGATCTTACTCCTATCGAGGACACTAACTCTGACTTCCAAAATATGTCGAGATTCGAGGAAATCGACATCAAGTTATGTTATTGTCCTAGACGGGGGGGCCATAGTGTGAATAAGTGTCAAGTAGGGTTGCACTACTAACTTCATTATGGAGGGCCGAATATGAGCTATGGCACTATTGAAACACCCCAAACCCGGCCCACGAGCCTGAACCGGATCTGGTTTGTTCCTTAAGTAAACCGGTTTTCAAATTCTTTGTTACTTAGAGAAAATTGGCATAATTTAATTTTTTAGAAAATATTGTTTGGGTTGGGCTTGAGTTGAAAACAAATTTATCTTATGTTAAAACCCATTTATTTAAGGTGACAAAACATTTAGAGTTAATTTTAAAAAGGAATTTACTTAAACTTTAATTGATAAAAAATCCATAAACATAATAAATAAAAGAAAAATAAAGTAAACCACAATGGCCTTATTATATCAATGATCCCAAAGTAAAACTTAAAATACTTAAAATAAATTGAAAGTCCAAATCATAAATTTCTTGCTATGCATGGCCACCTTTAAGCTCCTGCCGACCCGGTCCATTACTGATCATCTCCTGAAAAATATTCCCCAACGGGGTGAGTCAACAGACTCAATGTGTACACAAACTAACATTCAACAATTTAGGCATACATGTTCAAATCAAAGACATATTCATAAGAGAATGATGCAACCCAAACCCAAGCCTATTTGTCCATCCGCTACACACCACCGTCTGGCCGGTCACACCGTGGGACTACTAAGTCAACCCTCCATCCGCTACACACCATCGAAGGCGATCGCTGCGATCGGCGTGCTCATCGCCCATATAATTTGTGTCATTAGACACCATATTCAAATAATGTAACGAAGTTACCAAATTCGAGATAATGTAACCGAAGTTACCATATTCAAATTCTGTGACCGTAGTCACCATATTAGATTAGTGAGACCAGAAGTCAACACCTTCTTCCCTTTCATATATATCCCGAATGCCCCATATATTTTATATCATGCATAACATACTTAATTTCTCATTATTCACATGTAACAATATACATATTCATAATCCTATCAAAAGTAGGAAACGTACCTGGGTACTTTTACCATATTTATGGTACTTAGCCACATTCACATTCTTATGCATATTCATATATTAAAATAATTGCCATATGATATATTGAAAGTTAGTGTGAGTACACACCTGATTGGCTTAATAGATTCCTTGAAATCCCGAAATCTGATCTACTGCCTTAGATCTCAAATTCCTACATTTGATTAATCACTTACTAATTTAATAAAAAGCCATTCGGCCATAAATCCAAATCCTAGTAGGATTAGTATTCTTAAAACTTACCTTGAAATTCTCAAATCCCAAAATCCTTGTATCCCTCTGTCGAAATCCCTATAACTACATGTTAGATCAATTTCTAACATTTATTCACAACAAATAACCCTTAGCCGTATGTTAAATATGACTTACCTTAGATTCTTAAATCTCGAAATTCACCGAATAACTAGGGAACACGCGGCTTATGGTGTACCTTGGGAAAAGAACTTCTCCTTCCTTGTAGTTGACACTTAGTAAATCCGAAAGATCTCTTGACAATGAGATATTAAGGGTATTAGAATCTTAATTTCGATGACCTTAAAAGAAATAGAATGAGAATCTAACCTAATCTTACCCTTCATGAAGAATTTGATGGAACTCTTGCTTGAACCCTTAGAAGTATTCGGCTATGGCTTTGATGTGGATAACAATTTCGGCTCTTGAGGCTTAGTGAGAAATCGACTAGGGCTATTGGTATCTTCGGCTTTTGATTGTGTTTGTAATAGAAGAAGAAAAGAAAAGAGAAAAAGAGAATAATGCAGAGAAAATTCGCAGAGAGAAGAGGAGAAACTTTAGAGAATTTCTAGTGAGGTTTTCTTGAAAAGAAAAGAATGAATGAAGAATAGCCTTACTCTTCCTTTTATAGCCAAAATTTCTAGCTAGAGTCCTTTACTTGGCCACCACTCTTCTATTTTGATAGCTTTATCCCTTGATTTATCACTTTAATAAAACTTAATCCAATAATTATCTCTTAATAAAAATAATACTAATAATAATCCTCTTTTATCTCTTCCTTATCTATCAAAATAAAAGAAATAATATCCACATTTATCTCTTGAAAATAATCTAAAATAAATCCATTATTTATCCCTTATTATTCACATATTTATGCAAATAAAACTCTTCCTTTTCTAGAAACCCATGCCGTCCACCTCGACCTATACGGAAGCAAAAATAAAACTTATTTATTTGCTTCTCAAGTGACTCGAACTCAGGCCTATTTCCTGCATGTGACGCCACTTCCTTAGGCCCTAAGTGGCATCTTGTGCCACTTTTCCAAGCCTGTTTGTGTGTCAAACTTCTCCAACTTTTTCTTTTAAGGCCCTCTAGCCCTTATTTCCTATTTTGAACTTTAAAATTTGACATTTCGGCATCATTTCTAAGTTTCCTAAAATTTTCGATCGGCTCTGTAACTTGCCATTTTTCTTACATTTCCAGGTTTCCCGAAATGTTCACTTTCCATTTTTGAAACATTTCCAAAAATGTTCGGAGTTTCAAAAATGTTCAAGTTTCCAAAAATATTCGAGTTTCAAAAATGTTCAAGTTTCCAAAAATGCTCAGGTTTCCAAAAATGTTCATTTCCATTTCTATGAATTTCTAGAATTCCAAAAATACCAAAAATTTATTCATAGTGCTTAAGACTTGTCATTTCGTACAATTAAACCAAAAATGCATAGGCCCTTTTCAGGATGTTACAGTTCTACCCACCTTAAAAATAATTTCGTCCTCGAAATTACTTATTAACGAATAATCGTACATCTTAACTCACCGCACTACGCTTATGCTCCGCACTCTGATCTTAATAGAACCATCATACTTTCTAGGCACAGTCTCTAAGTTCACGTCCCTTAGAACTCATTTCTAACGTCGCGATCTGATTAAGAAGTTCTATGAATTAGTCCTTATTTCACTTGATTACCCGCGAAGAAGTTTTATGAAAAGAATTTTAGGAGTGGTTCTTTCGTATTCATACATGCACACAGTCTTTTCATTCATACATACATCCATCAACAATTATGAACTTTCGTTCATTCAGAGAAAGGTTGTAGTTTTCATTGTTATTGTTTTTCCACTACCTGTGGGTATTTTTCGTAATGTGTCCTACTCTGGTATTTTTGTAATTTGTCAAAATGAGGTTCCTTGGTGATTTTGTCAAAAGTATTTTGGAATTTTAAATTCTGGGTATTTTGAAAATTTTTGAAATCAGGGGTATTTCGGTAATTTTGGAGCTCGGGGGTATTTTGGTAATAAACCATGGTAAATTTGTAGAGTTTAATATTTTCGGGGTATTTCCAAATTTTGCTAAACTTTGAGGGTTCTTTTTGAGAATTGTACTTTCCAAAGCGGTGATGTTGCAAAAATTTGGAAATTAGGGTCATTTTGGTAATTTTGTAAGTTAGGGCGCTTTTGTAATTTTCCAAAATCAAGGTATTTTGACATTTTGCAAATTAGGGGTATTTTAGTAATTTTTATAAATCAAGAATACTTCAGAAAATTTTATAGAATCATGTTTGCAATTCAAAAGGATAATTTTAAGAGTTTTAAAACTAGGTTTTTTTTTTTTTGAAAATACGGCTAGTTCCCTTTCGGGTTTTAGTTAGGGTTTAGCCTATGAATAAGTCCTCTTGGTTAGGGTGAACCGAAGCTACGCACAGGTAGGATTCTGCGAAGAGGAGGTGAGTCACTAGGAATTCGCTTAAATACTGTGCTCTTAGGATCGATCCTAGACATGCGCACAATGGTTACCACACCCTAACTCGGCGACTTAGTCATAGGTTTGTTTAATGGTCCTTAAGTCTTATGCACTTGTGTTTGAGTAGTCTAGTCCTAGGGTTCAAGTTCCTATCATTCTATTCTACGTTCCATGCCTGTTCTACCCTTATACAGTTCATAAATCACATAATCACACATAATGTTAGGGGTACTTACCTGGTGGATTGCGGGTCGGAGACTTAGGTGCCATGCCATAAAACCTGCTTATGTTCAAAGAAAATCATTTGGGCTCGAATTCAAAAATGTTTTGGGCCTGAGCCCACAGGCCGAGAGTTTAAACCTGGGCTCTGATACCAAACTGAAACACCCCAAACCCGGCCCACGAGCCTGAACCGGATCTAGTTTGTTCCTTAAGTAAACCGGTTTTCAAATTCTTTGTTACTTAGAGAAAATTTGCATAATTTAATTTTTTAAAAAATATTGTTTGGGTTGGGCTTGAGTTGAAAACAAATTTATCTTATGTTAAAACCCATTTATTTAAGGTGACAAAACATTTAGAGTTAATTTTAAAAGGAATTTACTTAAACTTTAATTGATAAAAATCCATAAACATAATAAATAAAAGAAAAATAAAGTAAACCACAATGGCCTTATTATATCAATGATCCCAAAGTAAAACTTAAAATACTTAAAATAAATTGAAAGTCCAAATCATAAATTTCTTGCTATGCATGGCCACCTTTAAGCTCCTGCCGACCCGGTCCATTTACCGATCATCTCTGAAAAATATTCCCCAACGGGGTGAGTCAACAGACTCAATGTGTACACAAACTAACATTCAACAATTTAGGCATACATGTTCATATCAAAGACATATTCATAAGAGAATGATGCAACCCAAACCCAAGCCTATTTGTCCATCCGCTACACACCACCCGCACTGGCCGGTCCACACCGTGGGACTACTAAGTCAACCCTCCATCCGCTACACACCATCGAAGCGATCGCTGCGATCGGCGTGCTCATCGCCCATATAATTTGTGTCATTAGACACCATATTCAAATAATGTAACGAAGTTACCAAATTGAGATAATGTAACCGAAGTTACCATATTCAAATTCTGTGACCGTAGTCACCATATTAGATTAGTGAGACCAAGTCAACACCTTCTTCCCCTTTCACATATATCCCGAATGCCCCATATATTTTATATCATGCATAACATACTTAATTTCTCATTATTCACATGTAACAATATACATATTCATAATCCTATCAAAAGTAGGAAACGTACCTGGGTACTTTTACCATATTTATGGTACTTAGCCACATTCACATTCTTATGCATATTCATATATTAAAATAATTGCCATATGATATATTGAAAGTTAGTGTGAGTACACACCTGATTGGCTTAATAGATTCCTTGAAATCCCGAAATCTGATCTACTGCCTTAGATCTCAAATTCCTACATTTGATTAATCACTTACTAATTTAATAAAAGCCATTCGACCATAAATCCAAATCCTAGTAGGATTAGTATTCTTAAAACTTACCTTGAAATTCTCAAATCCCAAAATCCTTGTATCCCTCTGTCGAAATCCCTATAACTACATGTTAGATCAATTTCTAACATTTATTCACAACAAATAACCCTTAGCCGTATGTTAAATATGACTTACCTTAAATTCTTAAATCCCGAAATTCACCGAATAACTAGGGAACACGCGGCTTATGGTGTACCTTCGGGAAAAGAACTTCTCCTTCCTTGTAGTTGACACTTAGTAAATCCCGAAAGATCTCTTGACATGAGATATTAAGGGTATTAGAATCTTAATTTCGATGACCTTAAAAGAAATAGAATGAGAATCTAACCTAATCTTACCTCATGAAGAATTTGATGGAACTCTTGCTTGAACCCTTAGAAGTATTCGGCTATGGCTTTGATGTGGATAACAATTTCGGCTCTTGAGGCTTAGTGAGAAATCGACTAGGGCTATTGGTATCTTGGCTTTTGATTGTGTTTGTAATAGAAGAAGAAAAGAAAAGAGAAAAAGAGAATAATGGCAGAGAAAATTCGACAGAGAGAAGAGGAGAAACTTTAGAGAATTTGTGAGGTTTTCTTGAAAAGAAAAGAATGAATGAAGAATAGCCTTACTCTTCCTTTTATAGCCAAAATTACTAGCTAGAGTCCTTTACTTGGCCACCACTCTTCTATTTTGATAGCTTTATCCCTTGATTTATCACTTTAATAAAACTTAATCCAATAATTATCTCTTAATAAAAATAATACTAATAATAATCCTCTTTTATCTCTTCCTTATCTATCAAAATAAAAGAAATAATATCCACATTTATCTCTTGAAAATAATCTAAAATAAATCCATTATTTATCCCTTATTATTCACATATTTATGCAAATAAAACTCTTCCTTTTCTAGAAACCCATGTCGTCCACCTCAGCCTTTTACGGAAGCAAAAATAAAACTTATTTATTTGCTTCTCAAGTGACTCGAACTCAGGCCTATTTCCGCATGTGACGCCACTTCCTTAGGCCCTAAGTGGCATCTTCAGCCACTTTTCCAAGCTTTGTTTGTGTGTCAAACTTCTCCAACTTTTTCTTTTAAGGCCCTCTAGCCCTTATTTCCTATTTTGAACTTTAAAATTTGACATTTCGGCATCATTTCTAAGTTTCCTAAAATTTTCGATCGGCTCAGTAACTTGCCATTTTTCTTACATTTCAGGTTTCGAAATGTTCACTTTCCATTTTGAAACATTTCCAAAAATGTTCAGTTTTCAAAATGTTCAAGTTTCCAAAAATATTGAGTTTCCAAAAATGTTCAAGTTTCCAAAATGCTCAGGTTTCCAAAAATGTTCATTTCCATTTCTATGCATTTCTAGAATTCCAAAAATACCAAAAATTTATTCATAGTGCTTAAGACTTGTCATTTCGTACAATTAAACCAAAAATGCATAGGCCCTTTTCAGGATGTTACAACTATAACAGTGCGAATATAGCTAAACCTCAAAGAAACCACCTAATGACAAAACACATTGATGCAAAGTATCATAAGGGAGATGACATTGTTTGATGGAATAATGTATGTAGTCAAAGATCACATCTAAGGAGAAAACCCTAGGGATTTGATTTGTCAAGACTCTACTAGCTAGAGAGCTATTTGGGAAACATATAGAGGAGCACAAGAATGCGAAACATGACTCATCAACTTCATTAGGGCAAGTGGGGGACTATTGGATCTAGTGCCCTAAGTGTAATATTTTCATCAATGTACACTTGTAATTTTTTCAAATATATTAGTTAATAAAATTATTCATGAATTACATTAATACTTCGTATAATTGTCCTCATATGGTTTTTGCACGCATCAAAATGGAAACAAATGCTTCTCATTGGTTGTCTAATGTTTAAACTAATACTAAGTGGTATTACGTTGTCAGATCATAATATGAAAAAACATCAAATATAAGCACACGAACCTAAACATGTCCTTAGTTTAATCGAAAATGGAAAAATTGATTGCAAGACTAATATTTCATCTATCGAGTCTAATTGGGGAGATGTTTTGTCTTGGGCTTCAGAACAGATGTCTCCTAGAAGATAGAGGCAGAGATGTGACTAACTAGACTAATAGTACATCGTACTAAACCCAAGAAGAATAGATCCTGAATTTGTTTATGGATTTATTCACTTTTGAGCAATCATAGTGTGACATACCTAAATCCTGAGTGGATGGCAGACTATGTATGTGTGACTCGTACAATTTGATGTAAGTAAAAGTCTGAGTTAAAATAGATAAAGAACCGAAAGCTGGTGCGTTGGGTGTATGACTTCTATAGTATGTAGCGCCATACAAAATAGTGGAATTCATAGCCCAAGACATGGTAAATGATATCCTCTCATTGACATTACATGGTTGATGTAAAGTAAACGTGGTCATGGTTCATTCGTCTTTGTGATGGATGACTTGATCATTATTTCATAGTGATTGACTTTTCATGAAGGAAGATGTAATGGTTACCATGAGATAAAATAAAATCATATTGGGAGAATGAATATTATCTCAAAGAGATTAAGGATATCTTATGAGGGTAACACACTTATGACAATGTCATTGGAGGAGCACTGGTTGAGTTGTTTTTGTAATGGTATCCCATTGGGGAGAACTTAGACACGATACTATAGTGGAATGACTTCGTGACTAAATGAGTTTATAATTAATAGGCAAAAAGCTAGAACTTAATTATAAATCATTTAAGCCCCAATTGCATATGTCTAATTGGTCCCTCCACTAGCTCGTTGAAACTAAAAATAAATTGCATGATGAATCAAATGAACAAATTTGAATAGAAATGGTGAAATGGAGAAATGGGAAACATTCAGGAAATGATTATGGTTTTCTCCAAATGAAAATGAAAATGGAGAAAATGGAATCTTTTGAAAATGAATGTGGTTTTCTCAAAATGGAAATGAAAATGAAAAGGAGAAATGAATTCATTTAAAAATGAATAAGGAATTCTCAAAAATGATCAAAGATTGAGTTTATGGTTTTGAGCTATTTTAAAGCTCAGAAATGAAAACAAATCATATGATTATAGTGAACAAGTTGAATGGTTAACATATTTTCTTAAAAATTTTATCAAGGTAAAATCATCATAATTTTACCAAGGGTAAAATTGGGATGAGAAAATTATTTAACTAAATATAGGTATTGAATTTTTTTTTTTAGAAATAGAAAAACAAAATTGGGTTGGATTAGATTACAAAGTACTGGGTTACAATTTTCGGGAAGTACTCGTAATTGAGCTCGATATAAGAAAGGACCAAAATCCCCTCATAGAATATGATGGGACAACAGCCCTAGTAGCAATACTAGGGGTGTGTCGCCCACCCTAATCCTACTCTAAGTAGGAAGTGTTTTTCTATTTGAAAAAAATTCTCTAATTCAACAAGGGTTCTACCTTCTCTCCTATAAATAGATGGCATCAGTAAGGCTATTGACACAACTTTAATATATTTTCCGGAATAATGATTTTGCCAGTTTCTATTTGAGAAGAGAATTTTCGTTTTCACCCAAAAAGAAAAGAAAACTATTTCTATTTTTTGTGTTTGATTCAAATCATTTGAGCCCACACTCAAAGTAATTTGTGGTACGAGAATAGCGAAGAAGATCATTTGGTTGAAAGTCGGGAACGACAAGGATCCATCTATCCGAAAACACAAGTATAATTTTAGTCTAAGGTTTATTGCTATAAATATCACAAACCGGGTTGGTTTTTAAAATTTTTATTTTCTGTTGTGCAAGAAAATCATTTATGAACCAGATTTTTTTCCAACAATAATGTCATGAGATGCATGATCCTAAATTTCACACATATTTTTTATTTTATTCAATTTAGCCCTTGAACTCGGGATAGACATATCTTTCAATTCCTAGCTTCAGATTAAAATCCGGTTTCACATTCTTTCATTAGGGACCTTATAATTTCTATTCCAGGAATCGTTTCATGATATATTTTACATTTATTCAATTTGGTCATTAATGTTTCAAAAGCTAACAAACAAGCTTAATTAACTTTACAATTTTTTTCCATTTCATAATCTAAACTCAATATCTATCAAGTTCAAGTCTATTTCATCAATTCATCAACAATGAAAACTTGATAGAATTTCAAAAATTGAACAATTTGATACATGGGCTAGCTAAATCAAGCTCCTGTTATCACAAATTTATAAAAATTACATGAAAAATAACTTGATTACCTAAGAATTTTGAGTATGGTCAAATGGATGAATGCTTGAAGCTTTCTCCTTTTTTTTCTTTTTTCTTCTTTGGATAGTAGAAGAAGATGAGCTTATAACTAATTAAGCTTAGTTAATTAATTAAATTAATGTTTTATTATACTTAATTAATCATTAGCTAAGCAAAGTGGAGTTCTACATCATCAACCACTAATTCATGATGGAAAATGGTTAAATAACCATTTTGGTCCTTAGGATAATTGCTATCTAGGTCCTCAAACCTTTTGTTATTTAAAACACTATAGCAATTGGATTTTTACAATTTAGTCCTTGAACTTTAATTAATATTTTATCGGCTAAATTACTTGACCATTCCTCAATATATTTTACACTACCTTCGTAAATATTCCTATTTTATATTTATAGGCTCAATTTATGAAAATGGGGTTCCGAAATCACATTTTTTGATACCATTGAGAATCGGGCCGTTATAGAAATCTTGGTTCAAAACTGAGGACCATGGGTGTGAACATTCTTTGAAGACTTTATTAAGCGTCAATTATTGATTCAACATGTCCGAATGGGAGAAATTAATTCAATTTAATGTACTCAAGCCGCCACTTTTCAACTTTAGAAAATTAGTCAACTTGTAAAGCTTTTTTTGATGGGATCTAGGCATTTTTGGGTCAAGATGTCTTATAAATGATGAAATATTTATATCTATTAGCTTCGAAACATACTTTGAATCACTTGATTTCAAGTTTGGGAGCTCAAGTTATAGCTATTTTAGTGAAGATTGCACAAGCAGAATTTCTGGAATGGATTATTACGGCAATTACGAGTTTTGAACCTTGATTCATGTTTAAATCATATTGGGTTTGATTTTGAGGCTTAAATTTATTTATTAAAAATATTTAAGTATTTTAGACTAGTTTAGCTTAAAGAGTATTATTTTGACTAGGTCCATTGCTTAGAGACAAAAGAAGGGTTGTTTCTTTGTTTTCCAAGTAGTTTGGGTCTATATATATATATATATATATATATATGGCATTAGGTTTTCTATAAGCAAACATATATTATTTTTTATTATTTAATTAATAAAAACACTCTTTGAAATATTTTATTTTGCAAGATTTTGTTTTTGTTCATAAGATTTCAGAATATTTTATTTTGCAAGATTCAATTATTGTTATTGTGAAGAGGATTCTTTTTACTTAATTTTGTTCAAGATTTTGGGGGAAGTTAGTCAAGCTCCGAGTTGCCAAGTATTCATTCTTGGAAGGTCGATTAAAGCTAGTGATTGAGCTTGTCGGGAAATCTTTTTCAAATGGTTCAATTGGACACTTATCCTTTTATTATATCCATCTATGTATTTATTCCATCTTCCTCCCTTGTCTTTTCAATTTCTTCATTATCTTTACTGTTTAAATTCGTATAATTCACATTGTTTTCAATTTTTGTGTTCTTAGGTATCAAAAGACCATCTTCCAAAGCTTAAAAACTCACCTTATTTGCTACCCAAGACACTAGGATTCGGTCTAGGCCACTGAGTCAAAATCGAGTCTTCTCCTTCGAAACAACATAGAATCATCTTGAGACTTTTGGGACTTTGTGGATATTACCCTCTTATCATTTGATATCATATTTCGAGAGCAAATAATTCATTTCATATAGAAATTGATGCATCTTTTAATGCATGCCATATAGAATAATTTGTGTGTTTGTCTTATATTATATCTAAACTTATATCATATTTTACATAATTTTTACAATAATATTCTAGAAAAAAATATATAATTCATACTGTGTTTGTTTGTTTGTTTTTAATGTATTTAAGTTGTAATGAATTTCTATAAATTTTTATATGCTAATTTGAAGCTTTGGAAATTTTAATTACTCTGTGATTTTTAATATATCTTGAGATTTTTTATTATAATTTTTAAGTTTTTTATTATAGTGATTAAAATTTAAAAGTGATATCATACCAAAATATTGTTAAAAAAAATTCACCTTTTAATAGAATTTTAGGTTTTTTTTTTCAAAATTTGGATATTTATTGTTTTCTGAAATTTATAATTTTTTAATGAATGATTTGAATTTTTTAATAATTTTTAAGATAATTATGATTTTTTAATTTTAAAAAAGTTTGGAACTTTTATTAATTTTTTTGAATTTTTAAATAATAAATTTAAAATTAAAATTATTTTTTAAAATTTTATTAGTATTTTTTATAATATTTTTATTTTTTTTTTAAATTTTGGAATTTTATGATTCGTTATGATTTTTTGGACTTTTAGTTTTTTTTTTTTGTGTGTGTTTAAAAAATTTTAAAATTTTTAACCAATCATATATATCATATATATTGTGTTATTTACCTCGATTTTTATTATTTTGAAAATAGATTATAATTTTAAAATTATAATATATTATTTGAGTAATATTAATAATTTCTAATTTTAAATATTTAAAATACTAAAAATTACATACACTGTTATGCACGGGTTTTATAAAATTGAAAAAAAAATTAATAATTAAAAACGTGATATTAATGGATCAAAACTTAATTTTATAAAACTACTAAGTATTTAAAATATTTAAATAATATTATTTATAAATTGAATATAATTAATTTATTTATATATTTAAAATTTTAAATAATAATTAAAATCAAATCTTAATTAATGCACATTGTCATCATTACACGATTATTTTCTTAAATTAATGATTATATATAAATTATTTATTTTAATCACAAGCAATATATTTACTTATTTAAATAATAAATTTGCTTCTAACTTTTAATGACATATTGAAAAAATGATTTTAAAAATAAATAAACAAGAAAAAATATACCAGTTCATTCAATTAGAATAACCAATGTCGAAACCAATTTTTTTTTGTTTGAAAAACGGGGTTGACTCTGGAAATGAAAATGGAGTCGCCACCAATTTTTTTTGAGGTGTGATCGGGTCACCTTGAGATTGATCGTTAAAACATTTTGATTTATTAAAACGACAGTTTTGGTCTACGAAATTTAGAAAAACGGATTCGGGAGTCGATTACGCATGAGGAAGGATTAGCACCCTCGTGACGCCCAAAATTGGTACCTAATTGATTATTTGATGTCTTTATGTCGAAAATTTGAAGAGATTTCAAAATACTATCATCTTTATTTTAAAAGAAAACTTGAATAAAATATGAATGATAAGACCCTCTTATTTCGAATAAGCAAAATGTCACGTCCAGTGAGTTAGGGTACGACATTTCAAATTCCCGAAACTGAACTTGTCTTTTGACTTTCAAAATTCATGTGTTTAAATTTAAGAAGGATATTCGGTTATTTGGGTCAAATGAAAATTCGGAACCCAGTAAGTTAGGGCTCAATTTCCCAAAATATCAAATACAGAATATTGCCTTTATTTTTAGAAATCCTTATCTCGAGATAATAGAATGTCACATCCAGTGCGTTAGGACACAACATTTTGAATTCCCGAGAATAACTTTTTATTTAACATATGCTTTGATTTTAAAAAGAAAATAATAGATTCTTTAGACTCGATGAGAAAAATCGAAACCCAGTAAGTTAGGGTACGATTTCTTTCCATCCTTAGAACGCAGAGTATTCGCTTATTTTAAAAATCGGGTAAAAGGTGATATAATTTTGTAAATAAATGTAAAGTAAATTACGATACTAATTTGTATGACAAAATAATGGTGATAAACATACAAATAACAATAACAAAGGTAAAAATAAAATACAATAAATAAAAGCGAAATAAACAAATAAAAGAAAAGAAAACCATAACAAAAATAGAAGCTAATGGCAAATTAATAAATAAATAAATACTATATAGAATAATTTAAAAAAATAATAAAATAATAATAATAGTAACAAAAACACAATAATAATAATAAAATATATTAATAAACAAATAATAAAAGTAAAAATAATATTAGTAATAATAAAAATAATAAAAATAATAAAAATAGCAACAATACTGTTGATAATAATAATAACAATAAGAATAATAATAATAAATATAATAATAGTAATAATAATTTATATAAAAAATAATAGTGGTAATAATAAAAATAATAATACTAATAATACTAATAATATAATAATAATAATAATAAAGTTAATTATAAACAAAATAAAAAAATAATAGCAGTAGTAATATTAAAATAATAACTATAATAGTAAGATAATAGTAGTAATAGTAAATTAATAATAATAATAGTAATCATAATAATATTAATAATAATAGTAAAATTAATAATAAAAAAATCACAAAAGAAATAAAAAAGGACGAAATTGAACTTAAAATAAAAGTTTGTGAGCAAATTATAAATAAAAAGAAAGAAATGGACTAAATTGCAATGCGCTAAAAATACGAGGGGGTGAAAAGGGAAATATCCCTGGCCCGTTATGCGCTGCGTTTTATCCGAGGACTAAAATGAATCAGCAAGAAAACCACCAGGGCAAATTTAAAATTAAAAAAAATTGAATTAAAAAAATAAAAATGCGGAAGGGCTAAAGCAGTAAATAACCCATTTTACAGAAACACGTGGATCCTGTTTGGAGCAGGTCGGATTCGGGTCGGGTTACATGAAACGATGTCGTTTCGGCACTGGTGCTTAAGTCCAAAACGGCGCCGTTTTGCACCCTATATAAATGGCTAAAATCAGAAGAAGAAGAAAACAGTATCTTTTTCATTTTTTTCAAAAAAATTTGGGAGCCTTTGGATTCTCTCTCGCTCTCTCTGGTCCGGTGAGGCTCCGGCAAGAGCTCCGGCGCCGACGCTGCCGTCTGCCGCCACCGTGTGCGGCGGCCAAATATCAAAAAGGTATATTTTTCCCCTTTTTTATACTATATTTTGGTGAATATATATGTAAAAAAAAAGTCTGTATATGTATGTGCGTGGTTCCGAAGAGAAAGAAAGAAAAAAAGAAAAAGAAAAATGTTTTAAAAAACCTTGCTCGATTTCCTTTCATATTGATTTTCGTCCGTAAAGATTGTAGACCGTATTCGTATTTCTCCAAAAAAAATCCCCACTTGCATGTTTTGTTTCGGCTTTTATAGCCTAAAATCTCAACAATAAAATAAAATACAATTCGTTTTCTTTGCTATGCTCCTTTTTTGTTTCTTTTTTTCTGCAGGTGTGGCGACGTGGAGCGGTGCAAGATGCGGAGACGCAAGATGTGCGGCGTCGGGGAGGCTGCTGGGGGCGCAGGGACAACGGCTAGGGTTTCTTTTGTTTCTGACTTGTTTTTTTGTTTTGGGCTTAGTGGGCTTGGGCTTGGGTTTGGGTTTTAAAATTGGGCTCCAATATAAATGGACTGAACATTTTAATTATTATTTTGGGTTGGTTTAATTTATTTTGGTTAATTGGCTGGTTAATTGGCTGGATTGGGCTCCGGGCTAAAATTGGGCCCTACAGCTGCCCCTCTTTGCTCGTTGTCGTGTAACGAGAATGGAGCAAAGACTTTAAGAGAACCAATTTTGCGGTCTTGCTGAGTCTTGACTTCTTGATGCTTCCCTCCTTCAGGTAGCCTCGCTTTAACCCACTGCATCTTCAGGGGTATAGGAGTTTTCGTTTCAATCTGCTCCACTACTTCTTAGGGAGATATGGTCTGTAATCTTCAGCCTGCTCCAATGCTGCTCAGGGAGATAAGGCTCACCATCTTTGATCTGCTCCACTACTGCTTAGGGAGATAAGATCTACAATCTTCAGTCTGCTCCATTACCGATACATGGAGATAAGACTTGTAATTTTCAGCCTGTTCCACTACTGCTTAGGGGGATAAGGCTGGTGGCTTGAATATGCCCCATTGCTATATGGATGTAAGAGTCGCCGTCTTCGATATGCTCCACTACTGCTTAGGGAGACAAGATCTACAGTCTTTAGTCTGCTCCATTACCGATACATGGAGATAAGACTTGTAATTTTCAGCCTGTTCCACTACTTCTTAGGGGGATAAAGCTGGTGGCTTACATCTGCTCCATTGCTATATGGATGTAAGATTCGCCGTCTTCGATCTGCTCCACTACTGCTTAGGGAGATAAGATTTGCAATCTTCAGCCTTTTTCACTACTGCTTAGAGGGATAAGGCTGGTGGCTTGAATCTGCTCCATTGCTATATGGATGTAAGATTCGCCGTATTCGATCTGCTCTACTACTGCTTAGGGTGACAAGATCTACAATCTTCAGTCTGCTCCATTACCAATACATGGAGATAAGACTTGTAATTTTCAGCCTGTTCCACTACTGCTTAGGGTGACAAGGCTGGTGGCTTGAATCTGCTCCATTGCTATATGGATGTAAGATTCGCCGTCTTCGATCTGCTCCACTACTGCTTAGGGTGACAAGATCTACAATCTTCAGTCTGCTCCATTGTCGATACATGGAGATAAGACTTGAAATTTTCAGCCTGTTTGTAACATCCTAAATTTACGGGCCTATACATTTAGTGTAGGGATAGGTTTACTATGTTAATTTAATTGATAGGAGTCTAAATTTGGGCTTAGAATTAGGCAAAAAGGTCCAGATTAGAGTGGCATCATTAACAGTTAAAAAGAAACAAGTTTTGGGTCGCAAGGAGCCCATGTTTTAGGCCAAATTCGGCACTTTAAATGAAGAGAGGGTGACGCCACACACAAGGAATTAGGGGCCCAAGTATTAAGTTTAATGAGGCCCAAATCTTTTAATTTAAGTGAGTTAAATTTGGCATTAGGGATTAGTAGAGGTGGACGGCTACAAGGCTATAAAATAGGAGATTTTATGTGGATTTTTAAGTGATAATATCATAGATAAAAAGGAGAAAAGTTAGGAGCTTATCTTCAAGGGAAGTGTTGGTCGAAAATCCACCACCTAGAGGAGTGTAAAATTCGGCTACTGCATGGCAAGGAGGGTGCCGAATTTCTCCTCTCTTTTAGCTTGAATTTTAAGGGTGTTTTCAATTTTTAGCAGTAGGTGCCAAAATATCTATAAATAGGGGGGCTAGATCCTTGATTCTGACACTGAAAACCCTAAATTTCTCTTCCATTGTGCCGAAATTCCCTAGCCTCTCCCTCTCCAATTTCTTTTCTCCAATTTCTTTAAAAGTCGAAACTCTTCTCCACTTTTTCCTTCTTGTGTCGATTTCTCTAGAAAGCCGAAGCATCCATAGTCTTTTCTTCTATTCATCCTATTTGAGAATTAGTTCTGTACTTCCGGCATTTAAATCTTCCATGGGCATTGCCGAATCCTCTCTCTAGTGCTAGCCGAATCTCCTATGCTAAGGTAAGTATTGATTTCGGGATTTCAAGGTAAGAGGATTTGTTTATTTATATATATAAAATCGGGTAGAATACTAACCATGGCCGAATATAGGAGAGGCCTATTTTCGCAATTGTTAGGCTTTTAAGCAAGGCTATAGATTGAGGATAATAGATCCGGATAGCAAGGACATCGACTAAGAATATTGGATTTCGCAATATCAGTGTGTAATTCTCCACACCATCTAGATCTGTTTGATTAATATATGAAAATAAGTATTACATGTTTTGTTAAATGCCAAAACCCCAAGCATATTGTGGGAACCCAAAGAGGGTAAAGCAAATCACCGAGGTTAGTAAATGATCTAATTAAATGTTATAAGTATACTGATTTTATGTGATTGCATGGGTTGGGTTTGATGAAAGGAGGAAGTTATATGTTGTAGCGGTTTTTACCGTGATGCGTTGTAGCGGTTCCTTCGCGTGATTCGTTGTAGTGGCTTCCGCCGTGATGCGTTGTAGTGGCTACGGCCATGATCGATGATGAGCAAGCACGATCGCCATCAAGGCGTGTAGCGGTGTGGGTTGATTGTAGAAATCCCCAATAGTGTGAATGGTCGGTACGGGGCGTGTAGCGGATGGACACCTAGGATATGGGTTGGGCTTTGCATATTATTTTTGTTACTTATATTTTGATTATTTTGTTTTATGGGGCTAAAGCCCAAATCTAATGGTGCATGAGGGTTGCACACATCGAGTCTCGCGACTCACCCTTTAATTTTAACCATCTCAGGTGACACTTAGGGCATCGGACCGGGATGGAGAGGAGAGCAAGGTGGCCATGCGACAGAGCTTTGAGAATTCAGCAAAAAGACTTAGTCTACTTTTTTTTATTTTCATTTAATTAATGGGTTCAGATTTCCTTGTAATAAGGCCATGGGCCACTAGACTACCATTTATGTCTTGGGATTTTGTTGGGCTTTTATTACTGGGTTTTAAGTTTTACGTTTTCAATTAAGTTAAGACCTGCATGAAATTTCGGTTCTTATATAAAATCTACCAAGATAATTGGTTACTTAATATTTTATACTTTAATGAATTATTAAGCTTTCGAAATAAAGGTGTAAACCTAGTAATTGTTTTCCAAAATGCGACATGTTATGTAAAATCTCTTAAGTGACATACAGATCCGGTTGTAAGCGTTTGGGCCGAGTTTGGGGTGTTACAAATTGGTATCAGAGCCCGGTTCAAAACTCGGCTCTGGGGGTTTTTTGGGGCTCAAAACGTTTTCTAAAGTTGGGTTTCGAAACATGCATATTTATACAGGTCTGTTAGCTCAGCATGGCACCTGCGTCTCCGGCCCAAGTCCGCCAGGTAAGTATTCTGAACCATTGTGTGATATAATATATGTGGGCTTGATGGGCTTTATGGGACGTAGATTAGTTAGATTAGAACTTGATGGACTTTAGGCCTAGCTGAAACTACTCTTAAAATCTCATAAGACTTAACTTCACTAAACAAACCCGTGAACGAGCCGCAAGACTAGGGTGTGGTAACAGGCATACGCATGTCTAGGATTGGATCCGGAAGAGCCTGGTATTTAAGCCGTCCTAGTGACTCGCCTCCTCGTCGCTGGAATCCTACCTGGTGCGTGGTGACTATTCACCCTAGTTACGAGGACTTGTTGATGGGCTAAACCTTATAATTAAAACCCGAAAGGGACCAGCCACCCTAGTTTGAAAAAAAAAAGAAAGAAAATTTCTCAAGTTTTGCAAAATTTTCAAAATACGTTTGATTTGTGAAAACTACCAACCGACCATGAATTTGTAAAATACTTATGTTTTGAAAATTTTTAGAAAATCTCATGTTTATAAGAGTAACCTGCACCATGAAACTAGATTTTTCCCCAAAGTACCACTGTTTGAAAAAAAAAACAACAACAACAACATCGAAATATCCCTGATTAGAAAAAATTACCAACCTACCCTCGTTTTGTCAAATGACCAAAATACCCTTGGTTTGTACAATTACCAAATTACCCCTGATTTGCAAAATTACTAAATTGCCCCTGATTTCAAAATTACCGAAATACCCCCAGATTTCAAAATTACCGAAATACCCCTAGATTTCAAAATTACCGAAATACCCTCAGATTTCAAAATTACCGAAATACCCCCAGATTGTAAAATTACCAGAATACCCTCACTTCACGAAATCAACAAGGAACTTTATTATGAAAAATTAAAAAAATACCCCTGTAGGATGAAATTACGGAAATACCCCTGGGTAGTGAATCAACGAAAACACCTTTACGTGAAGAATGTAAGTGCTTGGATGATTTTTGTATGATGTAAGTGTTTTATTTTAGTTAGAGGTTACAAACTTGAGACTGTATTGTGAATGTGAATTCGAAAGAACCACTCTTAAAACTATTATTCATAAGACTGTTAGTGGTTAACTAGTGAAAGAAAACTAATAATCCATAAAATTCTTAATCAGATAAACGCGAATCGGTAAAATGAGTACAAGGGGACGAGGACGCTCTAGATGCTAACACTAGTGCGTACTCTACCATAGTATACTAAGTGTTTCTTTTGCCTTTAGAATCGGAGTGCGCAGCGAAAGCATAGTGGTGAGACTTGGGTAGTACGATTAATAGTTAGTTGGAAATTTCGAGGACGAAATTTCTTTAAGGGGGTAGAACTGTAACATCCTAAATTTACGGGCCTATACATTTAGTGTAGGGATATGTTTACTATGTTAATTTAATTGATAGGAGTCTAAATTTGGGCTTAGAATTAGGCAAAAAGGCCCAGATTAGAGTGGCATCATTAACAGTTAAAAAGGAACAAGTTTTGGGTCGCAAGGAGCCCATGTTTTAGGCCAAATTCGGCACTTTAAATGAAGAGAGGGTGACGCCACACACAAGGAATTAGGGGCCCAAGTATTAAGTTTAATGAGGCCCAAATCTTTTAATTTAAGTGAGTTAAATTTGGCATTAGGGATTAGTAGAGGTGGACGGCTACAAGGCTATAAAATAGGAGATTTTATGTAGATTTTTAAGTGATAATATCATAGATAAAAAGGAGAAAATTTAGGAGCTTATCTTCAAGGGAAGTGTTGGCCGAAAATCCACCACCTAGAGGAGTGTAAAATTCGGCTACTCCATGGCAAGGAGGGTGCCGAATTTCTCCTCTCTTTTAGCTTGAATTTTAATGGTGTTTTCGATTTTTAGCAGTAGGTGCCAAAATATCTATAAATAGGGGGGCTAGCTCCTTGATTCTGACACTGAAAACCCTAAATTTCTCTCCCATTGTGCCGAAATTCCCTAGCCTCTCCCTCTCCAATTTCTTTTCTCCAATTTCTTTAAAAGTCGAAACTCTTCTCCACTTTTTCCTTCTTGTGCCGATTTCTCTAGAAAGCCGAAGCATCCATAGTCTTTTCTTCTATTCATCCTATTTGAGAATTAGTTTTGTACTTCCAGCATTTAAATCTTCCATGGGCATTACCGAATCCTCTCTCTAGCGCTAGCCGAATCTCCTATGCTAAGGTAAGTATTGATTTCGGGATTTCAAGGTAAGAGGATTTGTTTATTTATATATATAAAATCGGGTAAAATACTAACCATGGCCGAATATAGGAGAGGCCTATTTTCGCAATTGTTCTGGCTTTTAAGCAAGGCTATAGATTGAGGATAATAGATCCAGATAGCAAGGACATCGACTAAGAATATTGGATTTCGCAATATCAGGTGTGTAATTCTCCACACCATCTAGATCTGTTTGATTAATATATGAAAATAAGTATTACATGTTTTGTTAAATGCCAAAACCCCGGCATATTGACGGGAACCCAAAGAGGGTAAAGCAAATCACCAGGTTAGTAAATGATCTGATTAAATGTTATAAGTATACTGATTTTATGTGATTGTATGGGTTGGGTTTGATGAAAGGAGGAAGTTATATGTTGTAGCGGTTTTTACCGTGATCTGTTGTAGCGGTTCCTTACCGTGATCTGTTGTAGCGGCTTCTGCCGTGATCTGTTGTAGTGGCTCTGACCATGATCGATGATGAGCAAGACACGATCGCCATCAAGGCGTGTAGCGGTGTGGGTTGATTGTAGAAATCCCCAATGGTGTGAATGGCTGGTACGGGGGCGTGTAGCGGATGGACACCTAGGATATGGGTTGGGCTTTGCATATTATTTTTGTTACTTATATTTTGATTATTCTGTTTTATGGGGCTAAAGCCCAAATCTAATGGTGCATGAGGGTTGCACACTGAGTCTCGCGACTCACCCTTTAATTTTAACCATCTCAGGTGACACTTAGGGCATCGGACCGGGATGGAGAGGAGAGCAAGGTGGCCATGCGACAGAGCTTTGAGAATTCAGCAAAAAGACTTAGTCTACTTTTTTTTATTTTCATTTAATTAATGGGTTCAGATTTCCTTGTAATAAGGCCATGGGCCACTAGACTACCATTTATGTCTTGGGATTTTGTTGGGCTTTTATTACTGGGTTTTAAGTTTTACGTTTTCAATTAAGTTAAGACCTGCATGAAATTTCGGTTCTTATATAAAATCTACCAAGATAATTGGTTACTTAATATTTTATACTTTAATGAATTATTAAGCTTTCGAAATAAAGGTGTAAACCTAGTAATTGTTTTCCAAAATGCGACATGTTATGTAAAATCTCTTAAGTGACATACCAGATCCGGTTGTAGCGTTTGGGCCGAGTTTGGGGTGTTACAAATTGGTATCAGAGCCCGGTTCAAAACTCGGCTCTGGGGGTTTTTTGGGGCTCAAAACGTTTTCTAAAGTTGGGTTTCGAAACATGCATATTTATACAGGTCTGTTAGCTCAAAGATGGCACTGCGTCTCGGCCCAAGTCCGCTGTAAGTATTACGAACCATTGTGTGATATAATATATGTGGGCTTGATGGGCTTTATGGGACGTGAGATTAGTTAGATTAGAACTTGATGGACTTTAGGCCTATTTTGAAACTACTCTTAAAATCTCATAAGACTTAACTTCACTAAACAAACCCGTGAACGAGCCGCAAGACTAGGGTGTGGTAACAGCATACGCATGTCTAGGATTGGATCCGGAAGAGCACAGTATTTAAGCCAGCCCTAGTGACTCGCCTCCTCGTCATTGGAATCCTACAGTGCGTGGTGACTATTCACCCTAGTTACGAGGACTTGTTGATGGGCTAAACCTTATAATTAAAACCCGAAAGGGACCACCACCCTAGTTTGAAAAAAAAAGAAAGAAAATTTCTCAAGTTTTGCAAAATTTTCAAAATACGTTTGATTTGTGAAAACTACCAACTTGACCATGAATTTGTAAAATACTTATGTTTTGAAAATTTGCAGAAAATCTCATGTTTATAAGAGTAACCTGGACCATGAAACTAGATTTTTCCCCAAAGTACCTGTTTGAAAAAAACAACAACAACAACATCGAAATATCCCCGATTAGAAAAAATTACCAACCTACCTCGTTTTGTCAAATGACCAAAATACCCTTGGTTTGTACAATTACCAAATTACCCCTGATTTGCAAAATTACTAAATTGCCCCTGATTTCAAAATTACCGAAATACCCCCAGATTTCAAAATTACCGAAATACCCCTAGATTTCAAAATTACCGAAATACCCTCAGATTTCAAAATTAAAATACCCCAGATTGTAAAATTACAGAATACCCTCACTTCACGAAATCAACAAGGAACTTTATTATGAAAAATTAAAAAAATACCCCTGTAGGATGAAATTACGGAAATACCCCTGGGTAGTGAATCAACGAAAACACCTTTACGTGAAGAATGTAAGTGCTTGGATGATTTTTGTATGATGTAAGTGTTTTATTTTAGTTAGAGGTTACAAACTTGAGACTGTATTGTGAATGTGAATTCGAAAGAACCACTCTTAAAACTATTATTCATAAGACTGTTAGTGGTTAACTAGTGAAAGAAAACTAATAATCCATAAAATTCTTAATCAGATAAACGCGAATCGGTAAAATGAGTACAAGGGGACGAGGACGCTCTAGATGCTAACACTAGTGCGTACTCTACCATAGTATACTAAGTGTTTCTTTTGCCTTTAGAATCGGAGTGCGTAGCGAAAGCATAGTGGTGAGACTTGGGTAGTACGATTAATAGTTAGTTGGAAATTTCGAGGACGAAATTTCTTTAAGGGGTAGAATCGTAACATCCTAAATTTACGGGCCTATACATTTAGTGTAGGGATATGTTTACTATGTTAATTTAATTGATAGGAGTCTAAATTTGGGCTTAGAATTAGGCAAAAAGGCCCAGATTAGAGTGGCATCATTAACAGTTAAAAAGGAACAAGTTTTGGGTCGCAAGGAGCCCATGTTTTAGGCCAAATTCGGCACTTTAAATGAAGAGAGGGTGACGCCACACACAAGGAATTAGGGGCCCAAGTATTAAGTTTAATGAGGCCCAAATCTTTTAATTTAAGTGAGTTAAATTTGGCATTAGGGATTAGTAGAGGTGGACGGCTACAAGGCTATAAAATAGGAGATTTTATGTAGATTTTTAAGTGATAATATCATAGATAAAAAGGAGAAAATTTAGGAGCTTATCTTCAAGGAAGTGTTGGTAGAAAATCCACCACCTAGAGGAGTGTAAAATTCGGCTACTCCATGGCAAGGAGGGTGCCGAATTTCTCTCTCTCTTTAGCTTGAATTTTAATGGTGTTTTCGATTTTTAAAGATGAGGTGCCAAAATATCTATAAATAGGGGGGGCTAGCTCCTTGATTCTGACACTGAAAACCCTAAATTTCTCTCCCATTGTGCCGAAATTCCCTAGCCTCTCCCTCTCCAATTTCTTTTCTCCAATTTCTTTAAAAGTCGAAACTCTTCTCCACTTTTTCCTTCTTGTGCCGATTTCTCTAGAAAGCCGAAGCATCCATAGTCTTTTCTTCTATTCATCCTATTTGAGAATTAGTTTTGTACTTCCAAAGCATTTAAATCTTCCATGGGCATTACCGAATCCTCTCTCTAGCGCTAGCCGAATCTCCTATGCTAAGGTAAGTATTGATTTCGGGATTTCAAGGTAAGAGGATTTGTTTATTTATATATATAAAATCGGGTAAAATACTAACCATGGCCGAATATAGGAGAGGCCTATTTTCGCAATTGTTTCGCTTTTAAGCAAGGCTATAGATTGAGGATAATAGATCCGGATAGCAAGGACATCGACTAAGAATATTGGATTTCGCAATATCAGTGTGTAATTCTCCACACCATCTAGATCTGTTTGATTAATATATGAAAATAAGTATTACATGTTTTGTTAAATGCCAAAACCCCAGCATATTGACGGGAACCCAAAGAGGGTAAAGCAAATCACCGAGTTAGTAAATGATCCGATTAAATGTTATAAGTATACTGATTTTATGTGATTGTATGGGTTGGGTTTGATGAAAGGAGGAAGTTATATGTTGTAGCGGTTTTACCGTGATGCATTGTAGCGGTTCCTTACCGTGATCTGTTGTAGAAGCGCCTGCCGTGATTCATTGTAGTGGCTACGACCATGATCTCGATGATGAGCAAGACGATCGCCATCAAGGCGTGTAGCGGTGTGGGTTGATTGTAGAAATCCCCAATGGTGTGAATGGGTGTACGGGCGTGTAGCGGATGGACACCTAGGATATGGGTTGGGCTTTGCATATTATTTTTGTTACTTATATTTTGATTATTCATTTTATGGGGCTAAAGCCCAAATCTAATGGTGCATGAGGTTGCACACCGAGTCTCGCGACTCACCCTTTAATTTTAACCATCTCGGGTGACACTTAGGGCATCGGACCGGGATGGAGAGGAGAGCAAGGTGGCCATGCGATGTGAGCTTTGAGAATTCGGCAAAAAGACTTAGTCTACTTTTTTTATTTTCATTTAATTAATGGGTTGATTTCCTTGTAATAAGGCCATGGGCCACTAGACTACCATTTATGTCTTGGGATTTTGTTGGGCTTTTATTCTTTGGGTTTTAAGTTTTACGTTTTCAATTAAGTTAAGACTGCATGAAATTTCGGTTCTTATATAAAATCTACCAAGATAATTGGTTACTTAATATTTTATACTTTAATGAATTATTAAGCTTTGAAATAAAGGTGTAAACCTAGTAATTGTTTTCCAAAATGCGACATGTTATGTAAAATCTCTTAAGTGACATACGAGATCCGGTTGTAGCGTTTGGGCGAGTTTGGGGTGTTACAAATTGGTATCGAGCCCGGTTCAAAACTCGGCTCTGGGGTTTTGGGGCTCAAAACGTTTTCTAAAGTTGGGTTTCAAACATGCATATTTATACAGTCTGTTAGCTCAAAGATGGCACTGCGTCTCCGCCCAAGTCCGCTGTAAGTATTCGAACCATTGTGTGATATAATATATGTGGGCTTGATGGGCTTTATGGGACGTAGATTAGTTAGATTAGAACTTGATGGACTTTAGGCCTATTGAAACTACTCTTAAAATCTCATAAGACTTAACTTCACTAAACAAACCCGTGAACGAGCCGCAAGACTAGGGTGTGGTAACAGCATACGCATGTCTAGGATTGGATCAGGAAGAGCACGGTATTTAAGTGAGCCCTAGTGACTCGCCTCTCTCGTCATTTGGAATCCTGCAGTGCGTGGTGACTATTCACCCTAGTTACGAGGACTTGTTGATGGGCTAAACCTTATAATTAAAACCGAAAGGGACCAACCACCCTAGTTTGAAAAAAAGAAAGAAAATTTCTCAAGTTTTGCAAAATTTTCAAAATACGTTTGATTTGTGAAAACTACCAACCACCATGAATTTGTAAAATACTTATGTTTTGAAAATTACCCAGAAAATCTCATGTTTATAAGAGTAACCTGGACCATGAAACTAGATTTTTCCCCAAAGTACTGTTTGAAAAAAACAACAACAACAACATCGAAATATCCACGATTAGAAAAAATTACCAACCTACCCTCGTTTTGTCAAATGACCAAAATACCCTTGGTTTGTACAATTACCAAATTACCCCGATTTGCAAAATTACTAAATTGCCCTCGATTTCAAAATTACAAGAAATACCCCCAGATTTCAAAATTACCAAATACCCCTAGATTTCAAAATTAAGAAATACCCTCAGATTTCAAAATTACCGAAATACCCCAGATTGTAAAATTACAGAATACCCTCACTTCACGAAATCAACAAGGAACTTTATTATGAAAAATTAAAAAATACCCCCAGTAGGATGAAATTACGGAAATACCCACAGGTAGTGAATCAACGAAAACACCTTTACGTGAAGAATGTAAGTGCTTGGATGATTTTTGTATGATGTAAGTGTTTTATTTTAGTTAGAGGTTACAAACTTGAGATCAGATTGTGAATGTGAATTGAAAGAACCACTCTTAAAACTATTATTCATAAGATCATTAGTGGTTAACTAGTGAAAGAAAACTAATAATCCATAAAATTCTTAATCGGATAAACGCGAATCCAGAAATGAGTACAAGGGGACGAGGACGCTCTAGATGCTAACACTAGTGCGCACTCTACCATAGTATACTAAGTGTTTCTTTTGCCTTTAGAATCGGAGTGCAAATGAAAGCATAGTGGTGAGACTTGGGTAGTACGATTAATAGTTAGTTGGAAATTTCGAGGACGAAATTTCTTTAAGGGGTAGAAACTGTAACATCCTAAATTTACGGGCCTATACATTTAGTGTAGGGATATGTTTACTATGTTAATTTAATTGATAGGAGTCTAAATTTGGGCTTAGAATTAGGCAAAAAGGCCCAGATTAGAGTGGCATCATTAACAGATTAAAAGGAACAAGTTTTGGGTCGCATGAGAGCCCATGTTTTAGGCCAAATTCGGCACTTTAAATGAAGAGAGGGTGACGCCACACACAAGGAATTAGGGGCCCAAGTATTAAGTTTAATGAGGCCCAAATCTTTTAATTTAAGTGAGTTAAATTTGGCATTAGGGATTAGTAGAGGTGGGCGGCTACAAGGCTATAAAATAGGAGATTTTATGTAGATTTTTAAGTGATAATATCATAGATAAAAAGGAGAAAATTTAGGAGCTTATCTTCAAGGGAAGTGTTGGTAGAAAATCCACCACCTAGAGGAGTGTAAAATTCGGCTACTCCATGGCAAGGAGGGTGCCGAATTTCTCCTCTCTTTAGCTTGAATTTTAATGGTGTTTTCGATTTTTAGCAAGAGGTGCCAAAATATCTATAAATAGGGGCTAGCTCCTTGATTACGACAATGAAAACCCTAAATTTCTCTCCCATTGTGCCGAAATTCCTAGCCTCTCCCTCTCCAATTTCTTTTCTCCAATTTCTTTAAAAAGTGAAACTCTTCTCCACTTTTTCCTTCTTGTCTTGATTTCTCTAGAAAGCATGAAGCATCCATAGTCTTTTCTTCTATTCATCCTATTTGAGAATTAGTTTTGTACTTCCAAAGCATTTAAATCTTCCATGGGCATTACCGAATCCTCTCTCTAGCGCTAGCCGAATCTCCTATGCTAAGGTAAGTATTGATTTCGGGATTTCAAGGTAAGAGGATTTGTTTATTTATATATATAAAATCGGGTAGAATACTAACCATGGCCGAATATAGGAGAGGCCTATTTTCGCAATTGTTCCGGCTTTTAAGCAAGGCTATAGATTGAGGATAATAGATCCAGATAGCAAGGACATCGACTAAGAATATTGGATTTCGCAATATCAGGTGTGTAATTCTCCACACCATCTAGATCTGTTTGATTAATATATGAAAATAAGTATTACATGTTTTGTTAAATGCCAAAACCCCGGCATATTGACGGGAACCCAAAGAGGGTAAAGCAAATCACGAGGTTAGTAAATGATCCGATTAAATGTTATAAGTATACCGATTTTATGTGATTGTATGGGTTGGGTTTGATGAAAGGAGGAAGTTATATGTTGTAGCGGTTTTTACCGTGATCTGTTGTAGCGGTTCCTTCACCGTGATTCTGTTGTAGCGGCCTGCGTGATTCATTGTAGTGGCTCTGACCATGATCGATGATGAGCAAAGCACGATCGCCATCAAGGCGTGTAGCGGTGTGGGTTGATTGTAGAAATCCCCAATGGTGTGAATGGTCGTGATGCGGGGCGTGTAGCGGATGGACACCTAGGATATGGGTTGGGCTTTGCATATTATTTTTGTTACTTATATTTTGATTATTCTGTTTTATGGGGCTAAAGCCCAAATCTAATGGTGCATGAGGGTTGCACACTGAGTCTCGCGACTCACCCTTTAATTTTAACCATCTCGGGTGACACTTAGGGCATCGGACCAGGGATGGAGAGGAGAGCAAGGTGGCCATGCGTGAGCTTTGAGAATTCAAAGAAAAAGACTTAGTCTACTTTTTTTTTATTTTCATTTAATTAATGGGTTCAGATTTCCTTGTAATAAGGCCATGGGCCACTAGACTACCATTTATGTCTTGGGATTTTGTTGGGCTTTTATTACTGGGTTTTAAGTTTTACGTTTTCAATTAAGTTAAGACTGCATGAAATTTCGGTTCTTATATAAAATCTACCAAGATAATTGGTTACTTAATATTTTATACTTTAATGAATTATTAAGCTTTGAAATAAAAGTGTAAACCTAGTAATTGTTTTCCAAAATGCGACATGTTATGTAAAATCTCTTAAGTGACATACGAGATCCAGGTTGTAGCGTTTGGGCGAAGTTTGGGGTGTTACAAATTGGTATCGAGCCCGGTTCAAAAAACTCGGCTCTGGGGGTTTTGGGGCTCAAAACGTTTTCTAAAGTTGGGTTTGAAACATGCATATTTATACAGTCCGTTAGCTCAAAGATGGCACTGCGTCTCGGCCCAAGTCCGCTGGTAAGTATTCGAACCATTGTGTGATATAATATATGTGGGCTTGATGGGCTTTATGGGACGTAGATTAGTTAGATTAGAACTTGATGGACTTTAGGCCTAATGAAACTACTCTTAAAATCTCATAAGACTTAACTTCACTAAACAAACCCGTGAGCGAGCCGCAAGACTAGGGTGTGGTAACAGCATACGCATGTCTAGGATTGGATCGGAAGAGCACAGTATTTAAGCCGCCCTAGTGACTCGCCTCCTCGTCGAATTGGAATCCTGCAGTGCGTGGTGACTATTCACCCTAGTTACGAGGACTTGTTGATGGGCTAAACCTTATAATTAAAACCCGAAAGGGACCAGCCACCCTAGTTTGAAAAAAAAAAGAAAGAAAATTTCTCAAGTTTTGCAAAATTTTCAAAATACGTTTGATTTGTGAAAACTACCAACCAGCCATGAATTTGTAAAATACTTATGTTTTGAAAATTTACCCGAAAATCTCATGTTTATAAGAGTAACCCAGACCATGAAACTAGATTTTTCCCCAAAGTACCCTGTTTGAAAAAAAAAACAACAACAACAACATCGAAATATCCCTGATTAGAAAAAATTACCAACCTACCCTCGTTTTGTCAAATGACCAAAATACCCTTGGTTTGTACAATTACCAAATTACCCCTGATTTGCAAAATTACTAAATTGCCCCTGATTTCAAAATTACCGAAATTACCCCAGATTTCAAAATTGCAGAAATACCCCTAGATTTCAAAATTAGAAATACCCTCAGATTTCAAAATTACTAGAAATACCCCAGATTGTAAAATTACAGAATACCCTCACTTCACGAAATCAACAAGGAACTTTATTATGAAAAATTAAAAAATACCCCTGTAGGATGAAATTACGGAAATACCCCTGGGTAGTGAATCAACGAAAACACCTTTACGTGAAGAATGTAAGTGCTTGGATGATTTTTGTATGATGTAAGTGTTTTATTTTAGTTAGAGGTTACAAACTTGAGACTGTATTGTGAATGTGAATTGAAAGAACCACTCTTAAAACTATTATTCATAAGGTCATTAGTGGTTAACTAGTGAAAGAAAACTAATAATCCATAAAATTCTTAATCGGATAAACGCGAATCGGTAAAATGAGTACAAGGGGACGAGGACGCTCTAGATGCTAACACTAGTGCGTACTCTACCATAGTATACTAAGTGTTTCTTTTGCCTTTAGAATCGGAGTGCGCAAATGAAAGCATAGTGGTGAGACTTGGGTAGTACGATTAATAGTTAGTTGGAAATTTTGAGGACGAAATTTCTTTAAGGGGTAGAAGCTGTAACATCCTAAATTTACGGGCCTATACATTTAGTGTAGGGATATGTTTACTATGTTAATTTAATTGATAGGAGTCTAAATTTGGGCTTAGAATTAGGCAAAAGGCCCATATTAGAGTGGCATCATTAATGATTAAAAGGAACAAGTTTTGGGTCGCAAGGAGCCCATGTTTTAGGCCAAATTCGGCACTTTAAATGAAGAGAGGGTGACGCCACACACAAGGAATTAGGGGCCCAAGTATTAAGTTTAATGAGGCCCAAATCTTTTAATTTAAGTGAGTTAAATTTGGCATTAGGGATTAGTAGAGGTGGACGGCTACAAGGCTATAAAATAGGAGATTTTATGTAGATTTTTAAGTGATAATATCATAGATAAAAAGGAGAAAATTTAGGAGCTTATCTTCAAGGGAAGTGTTGGCCGAAAATCCACCACCTAGAGGAGTGTAAAATTCGGCTACTCCATGGCAAGGAGGGTGCCGAATTTCTCCTCTCTTTTAGCTTGAATTTTAATGGTGTTTTCGATTTTTAGCAGTAGGTGCCAAAATATCTATAAATAGGGGGGCTAGCTCCTTGATTCTGACACTGAAAACCCTAAATTTCTCTCCCATTGTGCGAAATTCCCTAGCCTCTCCTCTCCAATTTCTTTTCTCCAATTTCTTTAAAAGTGAAACTCTTCTCCACTTTTTCCTTCTTGTGCCGATTTCTCTAGAAAGCGAAGCATCCATAGTCTTTTCTTCTATTCATCCTATTTGAGAATTAGTTTTGTACTTCCAAGCATTTAAATCTTCCATGGGCATTACCGAATCCTCTCTCTAGCGCTAGCCTAATCTCCTATGCTAAGGTAAGTATTGATTTGGGATTTCAAGGTAAGAGGATTTGTTTATTTATATATATAAAATCGGGTAGAATACTAACCATGGCGAATATAGGAGAGGCCTATTTTCGCAATTGTTCGGCTTTTAAGCAAGGCTATAGATTGAGGATAATAGATCCGGATAGCAAGGACATCGACTAAGAATATTGGATTTTCGCAATATCGGTGTGTAATTCTCCACACCATCTAGATCTGTTTGATTAATATATGAAAATAAGTATTACATGTTTTATTAAATGCCAAAACCCAAGCATATTGACGGGAACCCAAAGAGGGTAAAGCAAATCACCGAGTTAGTAAATGATCCGATTAAATGTTATAAGTATACGATTTTATGTGATTGTATGGGTTGGGTTTGATGAAAGGAGGAAGTTATATGTTGTAGCGGTTTTTACCGTGATCTGTTGTAGCGGTTCCTTACCGTGATCTGTTGTAGCGGCTCTGCTGCGTGATCATTGTAGTGACTCTGACCATGATCTCGATGATGAGCAAAGACGATCGCCATCAAGGCGTGTAGCGGTGTGGGTTGATTGTAGAAATCCCCAATGGTGTGAATGGGTGAGTGCGGGGCGTGTAGCGGATGGACACCTAGGATATGGGTTGGGCTTTGCATATTATTTTTGTTACTTATATTTTGATTATTCATTTTATGGGGCTAAAGCCCAAATCTAATGGTGCATGAGGGTTGCACTTGAGTCTCGCGACTCACCCTTTAATTTTAACCATCTCGGGTGACACTAAGGGCATCGGACCGGCCGAGAGGAGAGCAAGGTGGCCATGCGATGAGCTTTGAGAATTCAGCAAAAAGACTTAGTCTACTTTTTTTATTTTCATTTAATTAATGGGTTCAGATTTCCTTGTAATAAGGCCATGAGCCACTAGACTACCATTTATGTCTTGGGATTTTGTTGGGCTTTTATTACTGGGTTTTAAGTTTTACGTTTTCAATTAAGTTAAGACCTGCATGAAATTTCGGTTCTTATATAAAATCTACCAAGATAATTGGTTACTTAATATTTTATACTTTAATGAATTATTAAGCTTTCAAAATAAAGGTGTAAACCTAGTAATTGTTTTCCAAAATGCGACATGTTATGTAAAATCTCTTAAGTGACTTACCAGATCCGATTGTAGCGTTTGGGCCGGGTTTGGGGTGTTACACTGTTCCACTACTGCTTAGGGTGACAAGGCTGGTGGCTTGAATCTGCTCCATTGCTATATGGATGTAAGATTCGCCATCTTCGATCTGCTCCACTACTGCTTAGGGTGACAAGATCTACAATCTTCAGTCTGCTCCATTGCCGATACATGGAGATAAGACTTATAATTTTCAACTTGTTCCACTACTGCTTAGGGTGACAAGGCTGGTGGCTTGAATCTGCTCCATTGCTATATGGATGTAAGATTCGCCGTCTTCGATCTGCTCCACTACTGCTTAGGGTGACAAGATCTACAATCTTTAGTCTGCTCCATTGTCGATACATGGAGATAAGACTTGTAATTTTCAGCCTATTCCACTACTGCTTAGGGTGACAAGGCTGGTGGCTTGAATCTGCTCCATTGCTATATGGATGTAAGATTCGCCGTCTTCGATCTGCTCTACTATTGCTTAGGGTGACAAGATCTAAAATCTTCAGTCTGCTCCATTGCCGATACATAGAGATAAGACTTATAATTTTTAGCCTGTTCCACTACTGCTTAGGGTGACAAGGCTGGTGGCTTGAATCTGCTCCATTGCTATATGGATGTAAGATTCGCCATCTTCGATCTGCTTTACTACTGCTTAGGGTGACAAGATCTACAATCTTTAGCCTGTTCCACTACTGCTTAGGGAGATAATGCTTGCTATCTTCGACCTGCCCCACTAGGAGACAAGATCTACAATCTTCAGTCTGCTCCATTGTCGATACATAGAGATAAGGCTAGTGGCTAAAATCTGCTCCCCTGCTACCTCGGGAAGATAAGATTCACCGTCTTCGATCTGCCCCACTGCTATCTCGAGGAGATAAGATCTACAATTTTTAGTCTGCTCTCTTGCTACATTCGGAAGATAAGACTATAAACTTCTGCCTGCTCCCTTGCTACATCAGAGAGATAAGGCCAGTGGCTAAAATCTGCTCCTCTACTACCTCGGGAAGATAAGATTCGCCGTCTTTGATCTACCCCACTGCTATCTCGAGGAGACAAGATCTACAATTTTTAGTCTGCTCCCTTGCTACATCCGGAAGATAAGACTATAAACTTCTGCCTACTCCCTTGTTACATCAGAGAGATAAGGTCAGTGGCTAAAATCTGCTCCCCTGCTACCTTGGGAAGATAAGATTCGTCGTCTTCGATCTTCCCCACTGCTATCTCGAGGGGACAAGATCTACAATTTTGAGTCTGCTCCCTTACTACATCAGGAAGATAAGACTACAAACTTCTGCCTGCTCCCTTGCTACATCAGAGAGATAAGGCTAGTGGCTAAAATCTGCTCCCCTGCTACCTCAAGAAGATAAGATTCACCGTCTTCAATTTGCCCCACTGCTATCTCGAGGAGACAAGATCTATAACTTTTAGTCTGCTCCCTTGCTACATCAGGAAGATAAAACTATAAACTTCTGCCTACTCCCTTGCTACATCAGAGAGATATGGCTAGTGGCTAAAATCTGCTTCCCTGCTACCTCAGAAAGATAAGATTCGCCATTTTCGATCTGCTCCACTACTACTTAGGGAGATAAGATTTGTGATTTCACCGATGTTACTACACTGTCCTCTGGGGGACATGTCCTGTAGACTCGATTTCATATGCTTATGTTTATGCCAAATGATTAGGATGCTATGATCAGAATGAATCAAATGCTCCTAACTGAGTGTGTTATGAATGATGAATGCAAAATTTCATGAGAATGATCCTTTTAAATATTTAAGGCGTCATTACTCGTTGTTCATCTTTATCACTGACGTATTACGCTGTCTTTTTGCTTGGGGGTATTTTGACCAAAAACCCAAAGAAACAATTGTATTTTGCTCAACTGGTTTGCCCCACTGTAACTTCAGCGCCCCTTCCACTGTACCTTGGGGACATAAGATTTGTACCATCCTTAACCATCCCACTGCGATTCATGGCTATAGGATCTGTATCAACTTCAATCAACTGATCACTCCCCGGATGACCTAACCAAGTGTGTATGCATGATATTTGCATGGATGCAGAATATCATTTTTTTTCGAGAATAATTCCCCTTTTACACTAGGGTTAACATTGCCCATTTTTCACCCAGATTGTATCACTGACGCAATATCTTGTCATTTTGTTCAATCACCATTTTTGAAAAAAATCCGTCGAGATAGTCTCAGTTTAGACTCTTCCTCCACCAATATTTAAATCCCTTAAACTTGGTGAGTTTTAAACAATAGTCCTATTTTAAGTTCTTTTATTATTTAGAAGCTTCTAGAGTAATATGCGAAACTCCTTTTATGAAAGTATTATTAGTCCACTAATCGTTATTTCAATGCAAAAATGCTTGAAAAAGATCATAACAATGGACAAGAAAGAAATTAATTAGGAGTGTAACACCCCAAACCCGGCCTAGACGTTACGATCGGATCTGGCATGTCACATGGAAGGGTTATTAAAGAAACTTTGTGTTCGATAAAAACTTCGAGTTTTGTTGCTTATGAAAAATCCAACTTGTTTTATAGTTCTCTTGCAAAAACATCTTTGATGCTGTTTTCGATGACTTTGTTTATAAACAATCAGATTCAATGAATTCCAAGAAAAAGGTTATTTTGAAAAGAGTTATCATTGTTAAGGAAATCCAGACTTTTATCAATTACAACTTGTAAACCGTTCGTTAACATTTTGGAAAAACAGTTGTTAATGTTTTAAAAAAATCCCGTGTTGAACATTTATTAATAAGCAATAATCAAATTAAAAACTAAAACCAAATAAAATACCAAAGGCCTTATTACAAAACATAAACCCAGATTAAAATAAAATCTTTAGTAAAGTAAAACGAAATTTACTAAAGTAGTGATGTATGGCCACCACAGAGTCTGTCTCGGCTCCAAATCCTCAAAGCTAGGGATTACCTACAAAATTAAGCAGAGGGGTGAGTTACAAGAACTCAGTGTGTAATCCCCTGATCGGACATTAACTAGGCCTAAGCCCACAGAAGCAGATTGGGCCTTAGCCTTAACGGAAACAAACTGGGCCTTAGCCCTATTAGCATGGTTATACAGATAATGCATGCAATGCAACCCAGCCCAGCCTAGTTGTCCATCCGCTACACACCACCCGTATCCAACCTAACACACCTGTGGGGATTTCTACAATCAACCCTCCATCCGCTACACACCTCGATGGCAGTCATGCTGCTCATCGCCAAAATTGTGGCAGAGCCACCGAAATATGTGGCAGAGCCACCGAAATATACTTCCCCGATCATCAATATTCCAATCCCATGTAACATGGCATGACATAATAATTCGTGCATGCAGTATATCATGTATGCAAACTATATATCAAATAACACGTATGATATAAAATATCAACATAATTAGATGAACAATATGCAACATAATCAAGCTAATCAACCCCTGAGAGTATAACAGTAACTTTGCAATCTAGGGGTATGTTAGCAATTTACCCTCCAAGGGTATTTTGGTAATTTTATCCACTAAGGGTAATTCGGTAACTTAGCATGTAATGGCCTTTTTGAAAGCTTATGGTCGCCTCGAGCGACGTAGGACCCTTTTTGGGTCTCTACGGAGCTATTGGGCCTAAAATCCATTCTAGGCCCAAACGGGCCCACACGCTCGTGTGGCCCAAAACGTAAGGTTTTGGTCCCAGATTTGCAGAATTCCCATTTTGATCTATCTATTGCTAGTTTCCCTACAAAATGGCCCAGTTGGACCGGATAGCCCATTGGGCCTATTTGGCCCGTTTTGGCTCGATTAGGCCCGTTACAACTTCGGTATCGCGAGAGTGTTCGTGACACTCTCCATGACTCGACATCACGATTTGCTTCTCGATTTACCATTATGAGTGCTTGCACGCTCGAGTGGTTACCGTTGTCAGCTTTTCGGCTTTTTCGCCGTTGCACAGGTTATCACAAACATTTATCGAAAGTGCGTAAGGTTACACACCTGATTACGACGAGAACTAAACACTCACGGTCGTCGTCACCTTCACTAGCGCGAGCAACTGCGATTTGCCTATCTATTCTAGATGTCGACTCCCTTCCACAACCCGGTGGAAAGTCTCGAACTGCTTACACCCTCCGCTGCTTAAACTTGGGAGCAGGAACTCTGAGTCCACTTCCAAATGGCACCCTTTCTAATCCTTTCTCTGATTGGCTATTGCCTGCCTCCATGAAGAACTCTTGATTAATAAAGTAGCACAGAAAAGGTAGTTTACTCAGTAAGATTCCGGCTAAATACAAGTAGAGAACAAAAGGTGGCGTGTTAGGGGAACAACAAGATTCGACCTTGCCCAGAAATAATCGAGATTGAAAGTGTTTCGGCTTGAACAGAGTCAGGAGAAGAAAGAACGAGAGAAAGTCAAAGAAACAGAGCCATTACCTAAATACAATGGGTGAGTCGAATGGGATGACAAGATTCGGCCACTGTCCAACAAGAGCTTCGGCCACCACGAATGAACACACACGATTCAGAATGAAGAGAAGTATTCCGATTCGGCCCTAATGTAAATAGTTAGAAGATAACTGTTTTGATTCTTTAGAAGAGAGAAGAAAAGAAGAACATACAAAGAGAAGAACCTATTACCTTGCAACTAGCAAAACTGAATGAAGAGGGACCTTCAGTAGTTGTTCCTAGTTTCGACTTCCACACACTCCTAAAAGAGGGTAGTATAAACCCAAACGTTAGCACCAAAGCAACGTTCGGCCCTCCCCCAATAAAGGAGGAGACCGAAGCTAAGTCTCCAAAAAGGCATCCACATAGCAACACGTCACAATAAAAGTAAATACAAGCTTCACCTTATCCACCAACCTTCGAAAACTAAGACTATTCAAGCGATAAGGGGTTTGCTAGCACCCAACAGATTCGTCCTCGAATCAGAGATGAGTCAAAAGAGAAGCAGAGGTTCGGCCTTACAAGAAGAATGGATTCGGCTTTAGAGTGAAGGGAAAAAAAGAAACGATAAAAAAGAAAAATAAAAGAAAAGATATTACCTTGCTCACCATAGTGCCGAATAGCCAAGGCAGATTCGGCAAACCCAAGTCTCTCACTCTTTAGGCAACTCGGTTCTGACTAACAACGAGGAATAAAGAGGCCAACTTCAAATTGGAGAGGAGGGAAATGTTCGGCCTAAGAAAAAGAGAGTGCAAACGAAGAAAGCAAACAGATGGATGAAAAAAGATGAGAGACGAATTAATCAACAAAAGAGAAAAGATGAGTAGATGAATTCGGCTATTGATGCTTGTCAACTAACAAGGAAAAGAAGGTGTCTAAAATGAGAAAGAAAATGGGGAAAAATAAATAGGGGTTTCGGCTAAGAGAAAGGAAACAACCAGGTACCCGAAGCACTTAAGTAGCAAATGCCGAAAATGCAAAGGAAAGAAAAGAGGAAACACTAAGATGCACTAGAGAATTTCGGCACACAACCCCTCACTTGACCAAATATGCTACCTAACACCCCTCCTAGTCGCATTTTCACCCCCTCCCAAGCTCCCATTTTCGGCCAACTATCACCACACTCCCAAATCCCCTTGATTTTCTCCTTGATTTACTCTCCATCCCTCATTCAAAACCATTTGAAACATTTGACCAATTCAAATCTCCTCAATCTCCTCACCACCTTCCATTCAAACTTGATTAACCAATTCAACACCTGCTTGGTAGTATCCCACACCCACTCCACCTCTTCTCCACCCTGGCACAAAATGAAGCTCCAAAATGCAACATGTGGGATTCGAACCTCACTCCCCTTACATGTTTGTTGACGCCATCACCGTTAAGCCACACACTCCACTTGTGTCTTAAAACATACACAACTAAAGATAAGTCTCTAGCCAAAGTCTGATTCCATTTAAAAGAAAATAATCTAAAAGAAAATGCAAGTACCAGGACTAGAACCTTGGATCCCTTGCCTCCCTGTGGCGCCACTCCCTTGCTACCTAAGTGGCGCCACTTTGCCACTTCACCACAACTCCTCTTGTGTTAGCAAAGCACCAACAATTTTCCTTAAGCCCTGCCTCCTACAGCTCTCTCCACTTAAGTGCCCAGCAAACAAAATTTTCCCATGGCCCAACTTGATCCCGGGACTTAATAGAACCCCGTAACCTTCCAAAATCACTTACCTAAAAGACCAACTTGCACTTATGAAATTCCCCTACTCACAAAAATTTTAAATTGCTCCCACGCTCAAGCCTATTCTACTAGGCCCAAATTCGGGTCGTTACAAGGAGCATAGCTCGAAACAAATAAGTTAAGCAAAGATAGCAAATGCAATCAAGAAGGAAATTTATTGGGAGTGTATTTTGAAACGAGCGAATTCAGAATGGGTAAGGTGGAAACTAGGTGCCCCAGATATCGCAGCCTGAGCTTCTCTGTTCAAACTTCTTGAGGACCATTTTAAGCTCAATATGTGTTTAGGGGATCCGGAGTACTTTGTCGATGCCCTAAGACGTAACATACTTCCTCATTGTTAATTCAAGCGTAGCAAAACTACTGTATGCCCCACTTTCGATCAAAATTTGAGCCGCCCTTTTCGGGTTTTCAACTCAAATCCCCTTTGGCCTCAAAGCACCCTTTGCGGGTTTTCGCCTTAGCCTCTCCTTTTTCTCTTTCTTTTTTTAAGTCTCAAGGCGCCCTTTGCAGGTTTTCGCCTTGGCCTTTCACTTTCTAGGTGAAATACTTCTTGACGGAATCTGAATTCACAAGATTGGGTAAGTTTTTACCATCCATTTCGGCTAGAATCAATGCTCCTCCAGAAAAGGCCTTCTCTACTGCATAGGGTCCTTCCTAGTTTAGCATCCACTTTTCTCTGAAGTGCTTTTGTATAGAAAGGATCTTTTTCAACGCCAGGTCCCCATTGCGGAATTCTCTAGGACGAACCTTTCTGTCGTAAACTCGCATCATTCGTTTTTGGTACGTTTGACTATGACGGGTAACTTTCAGCCTCTTTTCTTCAATTAAGTTCACTGAATCCATTCTTTTTTATCCAATTCTTGACTCAATCAAAATTTGGAGAGGAGGGATCTCAACTTCCAAAAATTGCTTCCCTTCCAGAAACCAATGAGAAAGGTGTTACTCCGACAAAGGTCCTGGCAAACGTTCGAGAAGCATAGAGGGTAAATGGTAACTTCTCTATGCCAATCTTTACAAGTCTCAATCGTCTTTCAAAATCTTTTTGGATGGTTTTTTTTTTGAATTCGAATTTGAATTTGAATTTGAATTTGAATTTGATGACTGTTGACTTTGTAACTTTGGCATATAAAACGACCTTCACCCTTTTAGTGAAGTAATTGACAATCACGAAGATTAATTGGTGTCGACTAAATGCTTTTGACGAGATCGTCCCCATAACATTTATGCCCCACATATAGGAGGAAAAAAATGGAGGAAGCACATAAGTCTTGTCTTTCTCAATTTGGCATTTACGGCATAACTGATGCAATCTCCCTTTCGTGGTAGACCAGCAGTACTCGAACCTCATAATTGGCCTGGCTATCGTAAAACCATTAGCATGTGTCTTTTCAAACACTCTACAGCATCCTCGCGCCTAGGCATATCTTGATGCAATCATGCAAAGACATCTTTGAATTCTTGGAATAACTCAATGATGTCTCGCTTTGTTTCTGTATGAGCTAGGCTTCGATCTTCACCCCTTTCCTAGACTCGCACTGTCCACTGACCCTTTGTACGGTAGAGTCTATTTTCATCTTATTCTACCATCCTTAACAAATAAAAAGATAAGTTACAGTCTCTGTCATCTTCAAAATCCTTAGATCCCTTATACCCATATCTCATTCAAAAAGGGAGTCAGTAACAACGTCGCTCATGTCGTTGATATATGGGTACCTAGGTACGAAGGTAAAAAATCCAAAGAATAAATGATTCTAAGGATGATTATTTGTATGGTATGGTCATGAATAAAGAATGAAAGAATATTCTAAAAAATAAAAGAATGTATAGTATGAAACGGAAAGAATGAAAAAATATTTACTTAAAAAGATGCATTTTATTGAAATAAAAATTCTGAACACAAGCCTATTTCACAAAAAGATTCTTATTGCCTCTAGGATTAAAGCAACAAGCATGTTTTGAATATTACTCTAGATTAGCTCTAAAAATACAGGGATCCCTTCCATAGTCCTATTGTTCAAAACACCCCCAAGTACGTAAGGGCAGAAGCTTGGAAAAGTCTATTCCCCAGTTCCCTCTTCGAATATGTCGTTAATGTTTAGATTCCCCAACGTTCCCACTGGGTCTTTGATCTCTTCAATTTATTATCCATCAGGCCTTGCACTAGGGCCCTGAGCTCGATGCATTCTTGGATCTCATGCCCCTATCTATCATGGAACTCACAATGTTTACCCCTTTAACAGAAAGGTTGGGTAACGAATTTTCTGCACCAGAGGGATCATCGAATTTTATGATACCCAATTTGATGAGTCTTTCGATCATCTTTTTAAAAACGACACAGTTCTCGATCGAATGCCCTGTGATTCCCCCATGGTATTCGCATTGGGAATTTACGTCGTACCATTTGGGGTATGGGGGTTACAACGGTTTTAAGTAGACAGGGGATACAACGTGCGCATCAAATAGACTTTTGTATAGCTTCCGGTACGTCATTGGGATTGGAGTAAACTAGAGTTTTTTTGAGTTTGGTCTTGGATTGGGTTCTTGCCTTGGGGAGACCTGATGGCTGTTAGTTATCGTCCTTGGTTGGCCTACCGTAATCGGCTCCGAATGGCCCTTGTTATACCTACTCGTACTATTCACTTCCTTTTCCTTCTTCTTCGGGGTCTTTAAAGTCCACTCTCCCCTTTTCTTTGTTTCTGCCAGAACAACCGGTTTGGCTCGATCATCCTCCGGGTTAAAACCTGAACCCATCGGGAAGTTCAACAGGGCCGAGGTATCAGTCTGACATTGGGGTCTGATAATGACGGGTACCCCACACGAATGCGTGTTTGGTTGGGTCGGGACACTTATTTGGGAAAAACCTGGGTAATAGATGAGGTCTTCATTATCATCCCCACTGTTGACCACTGGGCCACTCCATTTTTCAAGTCCTCCGGGTAGTAACTGGGTTAACTAGCCCATTATATTCCTTTGGAATTCTAGTACTTGTTCCCGAATCTCTTGTTGAATTTTGGTCAATTGCTCCTGCATCTGTATTTGCATTTGCTCTATTCTTTCCAACCTTTGATCCATGGCTTTCGTTTTCCTTCGAGTGTATTAGTGATATTCCAGGGTAACTATAATACGATCTCTAGTTAATAGGGTTCTTTTATGACATTTAATGCATATGATGTGATGTAATGCAAATGCATGATATGAATGCAAAGGAATGAATGCAAAAAGGAAGAGAGGCGTTGATTCTGAATTCAATTCCATTAGAAGAACTTTTCTAGAAAATAAATTTCTTTACATAAAACGGATTACATATGCGACTTCGTCCTCATAGTCCAAGTGAAGACACCAATCTTTTCCTCGTATCCGGATGTTATGGTCGTCTCCCATGAACTTTCTCAATAGATGCCTCTTCTAGCTCCTTGTTGCTTGATCCGGACCGTGACTCTTCACTCACTTATCCTCTGCGATGCTCATAAGCTTCTTTAAGAAAATTGAGACGTGATGACTCTCGAATAATCCTTGCTGGCTTGAATCCCCAGGAAATGAGGCGAAGTCATATACTATCAATCCTTTCTCGTTGTGTTTACTTGGACTATATTTGGACGAACGTACTATAACCCACTTTATCAAGAAATCCATTTTCCCATGACAAACTCTTCTATTTAGCAATCGAATATGAATCAACACCTCCTTTCTATAATGATGAAATGCAATGTAGTCATAAACAAAAGAAAGCACGTTAGTATCATATATAGATGGTAAAAATCAAACACTTATCCAGGTGACTGCTAGGGTTCAACATAGTTCTACCTAAAGTGGGCTCCTAGGGTTCACTATATGTGGTTTGGTTCTAAAGGAAAAGGGTACCTGAACCAGCAGATTCCTCAATCCTCACCCATTATAGGCTCATATGGATCGAGTTCGGTTCAAGGGAATACATTTCCCTATGGCTATGCAGAGGTGAAACCTCACAAAGACATAGGTACGGATGTATCCTGGAAGCAGTCCACTAGCCTATGCGGAGGTGAAAACCTCACGAAGGCATAGTTTCTCACTCCCACTTAAAAGGTGTGACCACAACAGTCATGTAATATGATGCAAGAGTACCCTAGAAACTCAAATCACAACCAACTAAATGACCCAAACAAATGCGATAAAAGAATCGTAATTTTCAAATCTGATTTTCAACTTTCGTCAAAAGGACAGAAATTAATCAATTTATGGCTTGACTCTCTGATGATGTCCCCAATGGAGTCGCCAAGCTGTCGAAACCATTTTTTTTTGTTTGGAAAACGGGGTCGACTTTGGAAATGAAAATGGAGTCGCCACCAATCTTTTTTGAGGTGTGATCGGGTCACCTTGAGATTGATCGTTAAAACATTTTGATTTATTAAAACGATAGTTTTGGTCTACGAAATTTAGAAAAACGGGTTCGGGAGTCGATTACGCAAGAGGAAGGATTAGCACCCTCGTGACGCCCAAAATTGGTACCTAATTGATTATTTGATGTCTTTATGTCGAAAATTTGAAGATATTTCAAAATACGATCCTCTTTATTTTAAAAGAAAACTTGAATAAAATATGAATTATAAGACCCTCTTATTTCGAATAAGCAAAATGTCACGTCCAGTGAGTTAGGGTACGACATTTCAAATTCCCGAAACTGAGCTTGTCTTTTGACTTTCAAAATTCATGTGTTTAAATTTAAGAAGGATATTCGGTTATTTGGGTCAAATGAAAAATCGGAACCCAGTAAGTTAGAGCTCAATTTTCCAAAATACCAAATACAGAATATTGCCTTTGCTTTTAGAAATCCTTATCTCGAGATAACAGAATGTCACATCCAGTGTGTTAGGACACAACATTTTGAATTCTCGAGAATAACTTTTTATTTAACATATGCTTTGATTTTAAAAAGAAAATAATAGATTATTTAGACTCGATGAGAAAAATCAAAACCCAGTAAGTAAGGGTACGATTTTTTTCCATCCTTAGAACGCAGAGTATTCGCTTATTTTAAAAATCGGATAAAAGGTGATATGATTTTGTAAATAAATGTAAAGTAAATTACGATACTAATTTGTATGACAAAATAATGGTGATAAAAGTACAAATAACAATAACAAAGGTAAAAAATAAAATACAATAAAATAAAAGTGAAATAAACAAATAAAATAAAAGAAAACCATAGCAAAAATAGAAGCTAATGGAAAATTAATAAATAAATAAATACTATATAGAATAATTTAAAAAATAATAAAATAATAATAATAGTAACACAAACACAATAATAATAATAATAATAAAATATATTAATAAACAAATAATAAAAGTAAAAATAATATTAGTAATAATAAAAACAATAGAAATAATAATAATAGTAATAATATTGTTGATAATAATAATAACAATAAGAATAATAATAAATATAATAATAATAATACTAATGAATATAATAATAATAATAATAAAGTTAATTATAAACAAAATAAAAAAAATAATAGTAGTAGTAATATTAAAATAATAACTATAATAGTAAGATAATAGTAGTAATACTAAATTAATAATAATAATAGTAATCATAATAATATTAATAATAATAATAATTAAAATTAATAATAATAATAAAATTAATAATAATAAAAATCACAAAAAAATAAAAAAAGGACGAAATTGAACTTAAAATAAAAGTTTGGGGGCAAATTATAAATAAAAAGAAAGAAACGGACTAAATTGAAATGTGCTAAAAATACGAGGGGGTGAAAAGGGAAATATCCCTGGCCCGTTATGCGCTGCGTTTTATCTGAGGACTAAAATGAATCAGCAAGAAAACCACCGGGGCAAATTTAAAATAAAAAAACTGAATTAAAAAAATAAAAATGTGGAAGGGCTAAAGTAGTAAATAACCCATTTTACAGAAACACGCGGATCCTGTTTGGAGCGGGTTGGATTCGGGTTGGGTTACATGAAACGACGTCGTTTTGGCACTGGTGCTTAAGTCCAAAACGACGCCGTTTTGCACCCTATATAAATGGCTAAAAAAAACAGTTTCTTCTTCATTTTTTTCAAAAAAATTTGGGAGCCTTTGGATTCTCTCTCGCTCTCTCTGGTCCGGTGAGGCTCCGGCGCCAGCGCCGGCACCGCTGTGTGCGGCGGTCGAATATCAAAAAGGTATATTTTTCCCCTTTTTTTTATACTATATTTTGGTGAATATATATGTAAAAAAAAAAATTTGTGTATGTATGTGCGTGGTTCCGAAGAGAAAGAAAGAAAAAAAGAAAAAGAAAAATGTTTTAAAAAACCTTGCTCGACTTCCTTTCATATTGATTTTCGTCTGTAAAGATTGTAGACCGTATTCGTATTTCTCCAAAAAAAATCCCCTCTTGCATGTTTTGTTTCGGCTTTTATAGCCTAAAATCTCAACAATAAAATAAAATACAATCCATTTTCTTTGCTATGCTCCTTTTCTGTTTCTTCTTTTCCGCAGGTGTGGCGACGTGGAGCGGCGCAAGATGCAGAGACGTGAGACGTGCGGCGCCGGGAAGCTGCTGGCGGCGCAGGGACAACGGCTAGGGTTTCTTTTATTTCTGACTTGTTTTTTTGTTTTGGGCTTAGTGGGCTAGTAGGCTATTGGGCTTAGGTTTGGGTTTTAAAATTGGGCTCCAATATAAATGGACTGAACATTTTAATTATTATTTTGGGTTGGTTTAATTTATTTTGGTTAATTGGCTGGATTGGGCTCCGGGCTAAAATTGGGCCCTACAACCAATATTATGTAAAATGGACTTTTAAGGCAATAAAATAGAGATTTATATTTTTGCAAATGGGTAAATTCCTTTATAAACTTATCCATGTTTTGTAAATTATTTAAAGGTGTCCATTCCTAAATCACAATTTAAGTCCTCATTATTTCCAACCTTTTAAAAATTAAGAAATTCCTTTACTAAAGTTTAAAAAATAGGCCCTATTGTTTTCTTGTTTGTTCTTAAAAAAAACCCACCTTTCAGTCAAAAAATCAAATAATTTATGTCAGTAATTATAAATTTTATTTTGAAAATAATTATCAAAGAAAATAATTTATTATTATTATGTTTCGAAATTTGATTTTATAAATAAATATGATTATAGAAAATATATTTTTAGTTTTATTACAATATTAGTAAAAAATGTTATATATATTACAATTTAAAAAAAATTAATCAATACAGCCGATAAACTTGTGCATTGTACGAGAAAGAAAATTAGAATATAATTATATTATAAGGTTTAAGACCCTAACTGACATGGACACTTATTTTTTCTGACACATGGCATATCTATAATATTAACACGTGAACTTTCAAATTACTTTTATAATGTAAAAACGATAAATTATCTTATAGATTCTTCCCACCATATCATCTATGGTCCCTTTCCAATTATTTTAACACTTTTTTTTCATGTCATTGACACATAATTTTGGTAATTCTTTTACCTCGAACCTAGTATCCAAATTCTTGACTTCGAACCCAAAACCTTGACCTTATACCCTAAACCCTAAACTCAAACCTTAATTCCAAATTCGAACTCCAAATCAAAACCCTAAATCTTGAACTCCAAGCCCTTAAGGTTTAGGTTTAGAGTTCAAGTTCGAGATTTGGATTTAAGGTTTGGGGTTTTAGTTTAGGTTTAAGGTTTAGGTTCATGGTTTGGAGTTCGGTGGTTATGTTTAGGGGTGAGCAAAACTCGATTCGACTCGAAAAAAAATTCGAATTTCGAGTTAAACGAATCGAGTTATTCGAGTTAATCGAGTTATTCGAGTCAACTCGATTTTTTTTTTCGAATTTCGAGTTCGAATCGAGTTGAGTTTTCGAATTCGAATAATTCGAATAATTCAAATATCAAACTATAATATTTTACATTTTTACCCCAAACTCCCAAACATTTTTACTTTTCCCTCAAAACTTTTACTCCTTCCCACTTTCCCCCCAAAACTTTTACTCCCCTCCCGTCCCAACCCCCAATCTACCCAAAATCCATTTCCCACCAAAATTTTACTCTCCCATTTACTTTTTCTCAAAATTTTACTCCCCAAAACCCTCAAAACTTTTTATTTTCCCCAAAATTTTTACTCCTCCCACTTTTCCCCTAAAACTTTTACTCCTTCCCATCTCACCTCCCATCTACCCCAAACTCATCTCCCCTCCAATTTTTTTTTAATATTTTCCCTTCAAAATTTTACTCCCCCTTATTTACTTTCCCTCAAACTTTTATTCTCCAAAACTTTTTATTTTTCCCCTAAACTTTTACTTCTCACCCTTTACTCTCAAATAAAAAATCAAAATTATCCAAAATAAATCACTAAACATAAATAGTAATAATTTTATTTATATCTACTATTTATATTATTAAATTAAATTTCACATTTTATATTATTTATATTATTGAATTGTTTAGTCATATTGAATATTTATATTAAAATTGAATTATTAATTATGCCATAAAATATTCGTGTTAAAATTTTATATTGGTATCAATTTTACATTTTATCTTTAAAATAACTTTTATTAAAAATCACATTTTTACATTTAATATATTTTTTAATTCCAAAATACATAGTGACAATAATCTGAAGATAATTGAAACAACTAAGCAAGCAAAGAAGCTAACCCGTATATAAAAGATTAATAAATAAATTATTTGGTGATGAAAGTTAATAAAAAAATTGGTTAAGGTGGACAAATTTTATTACGATAGGTGACAATGGTTACAAGGACCCAAAATTATTTTTTAAATTTTAACTCGAACAAATATATTCGATTCGATTCGATTCGAATTTCATCTCACTCGACTCGATTCGAAAAAATTTCAAATCAAATTAGGATGATAAAATATGATTCGTCAACTCGAAATTTTTTTATTCGATTCGATCGAACGCTCACCCCTAGTTATGTTCAGGGTTTGAGGTTCATAGTAAAAAAATTACCAAAATTATGTGGTAATGACATGAAATTTTTTCTTAAAATATCATTAAATAATTGAAAAATGAACATAGATAATGTGGTGAGAAGAGTCAATAAAATAATTTATCTGCCAAAGCATATCATTTTAAAAACAAATTGGGATAATTTTCCTTTCAAAAATAAATTGGAATAACTTTGTTTTTCACTGCTTTCTACATTACTAATTAAATAAGTTAACAATTGTTTTGAAAACTAACTTAATTTTATCCAAATTACTAATTCTTTATATTTACAAAATGCTTACCAAATACAATATTGAAAATTATTGAAAGAAATAATTAAATAAAACATATTTAAATAAATACACATGAACGCACAAGTAAGAAAAATATAAGGAATAAATTATTATATTAATGAAATCAATTAACACCATTATTGAATTTTCTTATTTACTCACTTTCAATAAATATAAAGACTAAATTAATTTTTTTAAGGACTGATTTGTCGAATTTGAAAATTGACAAAACCATACATAGTATTTATACTTGAATAGATGACTTACCACACAAAATTAGCACTTGCTTCACTCCTTAAAATAATAAAACTGTATTAAAGGTAGCAAATATTATTATATCCACGACTAGTGAAGTAAAAGAACTCTATATAAACGGATTTAAAAAGATGTTCAATGTTAATGTTTTTTTTTTTAAAAAAAATATTTTATTATTATTCTAATTATTAGTTATTATGGGCATGGGCGAAGCCAGAACAATATTTTAGGGGGGGCCGGATGAAATTTTGATTTTTTATAGTTTATATCTTTTTAATTCGTAAAGGATTAAATTGAATTTTTATAATTTTAGGGGGGCCAAAGTGTAATTTTATCTTTACTAATTTAAAATTTTTAAAAAAATTTAAGGGCCTAAATAATAATTTTACATTTTAGGGGGGCCAGGGCCCATGCCAGCCCCCTCTGGCTTCGCCCCTGATTATGGGGCAGAGACATTTTCTTTCTTTAACAAAGTAAAAGACAACAAAATCATTACATTATTGAGTTGTCAATCACCTAATATTAGGTGTTTATGGGGGATCGTCTCACCAGATTTGGGTCGAATTTAAATATAATATTAATATATTTTATATTTGTCTAAATTCTATCTGACTCGATTTAAAATACGGGTTTAAAATTTTGTTAAAGTCTGCCAATACTTATAAAAGATTAACCTAAGTCTATTTTAGGTCTACTCATATTATATTTTTATTTTTTTAAAAAATTATGTTATTTTAATTTAATATTTTTTATTTATTAAATTTTTTTATATAGTCATTTTAATATTATTTTAATATTTATATTAGACTAATATTATATATTTAGTATAAATTTATTTTTTATAAATTATAAATTACATAATATATATAAAATGTTATGAACTTGAAAATGGGTTAGTCCCGACTCAGACCCTGAATATTTGAGTCTAGCTTATTTTTTAAATGAGTTTAATTTTTTTTTATCTAAACTGATTTTTTAAATTTAATATTTTTATTTTTTACTTTCTCAAATTTCGAGCGAGTCTTAATGCTGATAGTACGTACGTGTGAACGGGTAGACTTCACAATGCAATGGGAAAGCTTTTATTTATATTTTCATTAAGCTAATTTCACGATGGATAAGTACGTTCACCCCGAAACGCCGCCGTTTATGATGATTTTGCAACTATTGTTGTAGGGTCTAGATAATGTACGTCAGGTTGGCTTGGCAAAATAGACTTCACAACTCACTCTCTTCAAGGCTGTGTGACCCTCATTCCTCGTACTCATTTCCTACTTCAAATCTGTCTTTAAAATCACAGCCGAAGAGTCCTTGGAGTTTGTGAATGACCCTTATTGCATACAGGTAAAGGGTATCTGTTATTTACAAACATGTGGCTGTTTGGCAGAAAAGGGCCATCTGGGTTTTCGTCATCTTCCACAGCTGAGGAAGTTACACAGGGGATCGATGGCACTGGTCTCACTGCCATTGTTACAGGTTTGTCGACTTTTTAAATTTCGCATGCAGTGAGGAAACTATTTTGCTATGTTCTTGTTTCTCGCATGTAATGTAATTTTCTTACAGTTTTTTTTCTCTCCTGATGATTCTGTTTTGAGTCTTTGACATTTGGATGCATATTTTATGTTGATAGAGAATATGAGAAGTAGAAATTTTATGGTTTCTGTTCTGCCTAGTTTGTGTTTGTTACTTTGTTTGTATCTTTGTCTTTGGCCTCGCTCCTGACATGATTCCGGCATGAACAGTGAAACGAGATCCAGATGGGGGAAGTGATTTTTTTTTCTCAGCTGTAAACAATTCCAATACATTTCTTTTTCTTTTTTAATTATTCTACTTAAGCATGTTACAGTTCAATGATGATGCGATGTCCTATACTGTGGTCAGTAGCCATTGATAGATATTCTGGTAACCAAATTAGGGGGAATTTGCCATTCTGATATCATATGAGTTTAGCTTCCATAGCTGCCTTTAGTGTTGGGTGTACCTTGCTTCCTCTTATTGGTAAGGTTAAACAAGGAAACTATCCCTTTTCCCATTTTCAAACCCTGAAACTGAGACCCTTTGCTAGTCTTTGTCATGCGAGGCCAGAGATCTCACCACCTAAGTTCACAGGCTTCTTCAGACTATGGACATAAATAATGAGTCAAAGACAGTAATTCCTTCCTGGTTGATCTGTTTGGTTATTTAGAAATATTGCTGTCATGGGGCAACACTTCAGTGTTTTAGGGATGTGGCTGAAGGTCTTTGGGTGCAGATTTCTCAAACTTTAGGATGAGTATAACTCATAATCTTGCATGGGGATGCAGATGTAAGCATTTATGAGACCCTTGACCTTTAGGTATGTTGATTGAAAAAAGGTATTGGTTTGTTGGGCATGTTCCATGATTTATTGCCTTGGCTTTGGCTTGATAGGTACTTAATCCTAACCATGTACACATTGCATAAGTTGTTTGGTTCAATCGTTTTCTTATGTTTCTAACAAGCATAGTTTCTCTTTCATGGTGAACGTAATTATAGGAGCATCCAGTGGTATTGGCACTGAAACCGCACGTGTTCTTGCTCTGCGTGGTGTTCATGTAATTATGGGGGTCAGGAATGTGGCTGCTGGTAGAGATGTTAAAGAAGCAATTGTGAAGGAAATTCCAACAGCTAAAGTTGATACAATGGAATTAGATCTCAGTTCAATGGCATCTGTGAGGAAATTTGCAGCAGATTTCAGCTCCTCAGGTCACCCTCTGAATCTCCTTATGTAAGTAGACAATGAGAGTGGGCAGCCTTTTTATATATCAATTCCCAGCCAGAGTAGTGACTAAGTTTATAGTCATCTGCTTGTTAAATCTGCTATTTGTGACATCAATCTCCAACTCCCAGTCTGCTTACCGATGTATACATGATTAAACAACTTCCTGCAATAGTATTTTTAGGCAATCATTTAAACAAGAATATAAAACTTGTTTTCTTTGCTGTCAGTAATAATGCAGGAATTATGGCAACTCCTTTCATGCTTTCAAAGGACAATATAGAACTACAGTTTGCAACCAATCACATAGGTATGTTAGCATAAACTTGATCCCAATGGCATTCTCTTCTTGACATTTTGAAGCTTGAACATACAACTCTGTAATAGAAATGGATAATCTTTTCCAGTGTTTACTTTATGGAAGCAGTCCATTTTCATAGTGATGGTGAATTTAGAACATCTAGGTATAAAAATAGTTTTTTCCATCTCGTTTTCCTCTCTCTGAACTCTAAATCTAAACATAGCTTGCTTTGCAACCTCTACAATTATTGTTCATGTTTTCTGTTGCATAGAGTTTGGTTACGGTTAATTGCTTCAGGAAAGGGGAGGAAAGAAACAGAAAACTAGGCCATTGTTAAAGCTTTGTTGTATAACTTTTTTTGAACAAAAACAGGTCATTTTCTTTTGACAAATCTCTTGCTGGACACTATGAAGAAAGCTGCACGGACAAGCAAAAGAGAGGGAAGAATTATAAATGTCTCATCAGAAGCTCACCGTTACACTTATAAGGAAGGAATTCATTTTGACAAGATTAATGATCAATCGGGGTAACACCATACACCCTCTCTAAAATGCATTCAGTTATGCCCTTATTATCTAATTAGAGATTCTGAGGAAAAGCAAATTTCAATGTCTTCTTGGGAAAAATACTAGTTTGTTCCGGAAGAAGAAATTGACTATTGTCTCTTAAACTTTGACATGATGACTTTTCCTTAGTTAACATATGTGTAATGGTTCTTATAATGATATTCTACTATCAATGTCATTTAGCATTACTTGTTTGATATTAAAACAAAGTGAAATGTGTTTATGCTTATTCTAAGATACAGCTATCGGGTAACTTCCATTAAGCAGAATAAAATAATCTTTTGTCATTGCTTTTTTTTTTTTTTTTTCAATTTGGTAATGTACAGGTACAGCAGTTTTGCTGCATATGGCCAATCAAAACTTGCAAATGTTCTGCATGCTAATGAACTAGCTAAACGCCTAAAGGTATGTGATCTTTTCTGTGCATCGAAGATTTTGATCAGTAGTAAAGTTTCTGCTGTCTGAGGCCTTTTTGGAACATTTGAATTAGTTTAAGGTGGAGGAAGCTGAACTTGGTCCTTGACTGTCTATTAGAGGAGCCTTACAATTTTGTACACAACATGAAAGTATGGCATAAACATGGATGTTTTATAAACTCGAGCTATGTAATAAATACCACATGCACTTTTATATATGTATCGTTTTAATAATCCCTGTTAAGTTTATGTTTACACAGTTGGCACAATTTTATTTTATTTTTTAAATACGGGACACAACACCCATACAAGGATTGCCATATCTAAAACTAAATCTCAGTTGTTGCCATTTTCTGTTTCATTCTTCAGCTTGCCTCCACTTGTCTGTCTATATTTTGTGTAGCTGAAGTTCCTTTTGAAACAGATCAAACATTTTATTCAGATGTTTTTCTTGATGCTCAGTAGTCAATATGATTTTTATAATTTGTCTTACAAAGCACACTTTGCATAATGATGTTCTCTAATTGATTGAACAGGAAGATGGAGTAGATATAACTGCAAATTCACTTCACCCAGGAGCAATCGTCACCAATCTATTCCGTCATATGGGTCCTATTAGTGGTAACATTTTAGTGTTTGATTTTATGACTATAATTCCTTAGTTATAATTGTACATTTGCTACCTACAAAGAAAAGAAAAAAAAGGAACTCTCTACATTATTAACATCGCTGCATTATATGCAGCATGCATCTCATTCTCACATTTGTTTCGGTCTTGATGCAGGTCTTGTTAATATCTTTGGTAAGATTGCACTAAAAAATGTTCAGCAGGTAATCTCCTTTTGCATAGCATTACCAATGATCATGCACTGGCAACTAATCGTAGCATATAGCCTTCGATCTATCATTCTTACTATGTACTTTAAAAATATTTGATAATCTTTCATGCTGGAAATTGGAGGGTTTGGGTTTAAGCTCAAGGACCTCATGCTATTTGAATAGAAAGATCGAAAACAAGACTCGGTTGGTTCATGCAACCATCCATAACAGGTGGTATTCTGCTGGTTTGGGGTTCGAATCCCAATATCTGCAAGTTCCTCCCCTATCACTGTGGTGAGGCTCATACATTTTATAGTAACTAGTATGATTCCACCCATGCTCAGGTTAATTATTTAATTATTTAATAAATTATAGAGTAAAAATTTAAAGGTTATATTGCATGCTTTGGATATTTGGAATTTAATTTCTATACTTTTATTTTCAGGAATTTAGTCCATTTATTTTTCGAATTTAAAAGTTTAGATCTATTTGTTAACACTGTTAAAATTCTTCTATTAAAATTGCTGGTTTGAAATTTTGAGATAAAAAAAAAAATATTCGGTATCCATGTAACACTGTAATGGACTTGAATTTACTAGAGAATTTTAATAGTGTTAACAATTCTTAGAAAATTCACATCAGCTTTTTAATCAAAATAAAGTATTTAGACTAATTAATAACATTTAAAAAGTTGAGGTACAAAATTATGTCAAAATTAAAGTATAGAGATTAAATCTCAAATTTGAGTGAAATATTGAGATCAAAATTGAAATTTAATCATTCTTATATAATCTCAAAGGATTGGAATTGAAATTTAGCAATTATCTTTTTAATGTAAAAAACAATGGACAGGTGTCGAAAGGACTTAGGGCCTTCCTTAGTAATGCTCATTCTCATACTCATAGCATGTTATGCATCATTAGGGGCTGTGGCTAACTGGGGCGCGGGAGAAAAACATTTTTGACTATAAAATTATAATTTAGTAAATGTTTAAATTATATTTTGACCTCATAAATTAATAAAATTTTAATTTAACCCTTTAAAAAAATTATATTTAAAAAATTTATAAAGATATAAACTAATACAACGATAAAATTACATTTTAACTTTCATAAAAATACATAATTTTAAAATTTTTTCTAGCTTTGCCTTTGTGCATCATGTTGTTTGTAAAATTGCTGCAATTGTTGGGGAGTCCACTGAAATGCCCAGTTTTTTGAAATGCAATAATATACTTTTATCTGGTTACAGGGAGCTGCCACAACATGCTATGTGGCATTGCATCCACAAGTGAAGGGTAGAAGTGGTGAATACTTCAAGGACAGTAATATAGGCCAAGCAAGTGCACATGGAAGGAATGTTGAGTTGGCCAAGAAACTCTGGGATTTCAGCATGAAGATGGTTAAATAAGAAAAGTATATAGCCAGTGGCAATCGCATATGAACCAAAATTATGTATTAGAATTAGACTCTTCATTTGAAAATATATATCTTAGTCTCAAACATTTCATTCCCCTTATCTCTATCATCATTTGGTTTCATTGCCGGGAAATGAAAGATGGTAGTAACCACTCGTAGCACTTCCAACTTACAAATCAAAGACCAAGACATACATCCCTCATCCATTGACCTAGACAGTTGATCCCATTACCACTCACCAATCGTCATAGCTCTTAAAAAAGAACCTAATATTAAAAAATATATTATATTTAACATATAATTATATCAAAATATAATTTAATTTAATTTAATCAATTTATAATTAACTATATTTTTATTATTTTTTAATTTAAAATAATTTAATACAAATATCGAAGATAAAAAAATAAGTAGCATAATAATTAATTAATAATGGTAAAATTTTCCCTTAAAATTTATTTAATAAATAAAACTTTAGTGTAATTCTTCATCAAAATCTTTGGGAATAAACGGGTATTTTTCAACTAACTGAATTTCAGGTTTAAATATTTCACCATAAAATGAAGCCCAGTTAGCAAGCCGACGTGGCAGTGGCAGTGACAGCGGGTCCATCAACTGAAGCCCCTTTGTGTTGATACACAATACGGGATTGAAAGAATTATAACGGTTCTTCGCGGAAAAAGTAGCCGTTGTCGCTTTTCATAAACTCTAGAGTCTAGATAGATATATTCCTTAAACAAAGATTAAAAGTGCTCTAAACTCCACAGGCCAATACATCTGCTTATGTTCTCTTAATCGTCAATGTTGTATATGCTCGTCGATTCATCCAATTATCTTCGATCAATCTCTCTCTCGAACATCTACAGCCATAGCTTCTTTACTCCCGCATTTCTCTAGTCTTTTTCTTTTGATTTTAGTTCTGCTATCATTCTTTCTTTTTTTAATAAAAAAATTTGATTTGAATTTTGCAGGTTCAGGGTTCGTATATACAAATAATTCTTTAGGGCTTTGCTTACTCATATCTTGAAGGGTCTTTTTCTTTTGTTTGTTTGTTTAATTTTTGTTATTTTTTTATTATATTTGTTTGACACTATGGATGCAGGATCTTTGAATCCTTTTTCAAAATTGAGGGGACAATCCAGATGCCCATTTCAGGAACAGATTCTCCAGAGAATAAATTCTAAAGAAAATGTAAGTATCCCAACTTAATACTTTTTTTTATTTAATTATTGCAAAACAGGGTTTTCTTGCCCTTGATTTACATGGGTTTTCAATTTCATAAAGGGATACGAGTAAATCTTGGTCTTGAATGATTTTAGGAAACACGTTTGTTTAAATTAAGACTTCAATTTTATAGCTTGATAAATTAGACTTTGTGATGACATGCAATTTGAATGCTTTATTGTCCTTGATTTATATGGTTTTCCAATCACACAAAGGAATATAAGTAAATAGTAATGAAACCTTGGGTCTTAAATTTTGATTCTAGGAAACAGATTTGTTTAAATAAGACTTCAATTTTACAGCATGATAAATTAGATTTTGTGATGACATTCACATGAATGCTTTCTTGTCCTTTATTTATTATATGGTTTTCCAATTTCACAATGGAATATACGTAAATAGTAATGAAACCTTGGTCTTAAAATTTTATTTTAGGAAACTGATTTGCTTAAAATTATAACTTGATAAATTACACTTTGTAATGACATTCAAATTGAATGTTTTCTTTGTACTGGCAGCTGGATAGATTCATACCAAATCGTTCAGCAATGGACTATGATTATGCACATTACATGCTGACTGAAGGGAGGAAGATCAAAGAGAACCAGACAGTTTTCTCACCAACCAGGGACGCCTATAGGATGCAGCTAGCTGAGGCCTTGAACATGAATAGGACTCGAATCTTGGCTTTCAAGAACAAGCCACCAACACCTGTTGAACTCTTCCCTTCCGACCACACAACTTCTTCTGTTCACCCAGCGAAACCTTTGAAGCCCCGAAGACACATTCCCCAGGTAAGCAGAACATGCTACATATGCAATTTAACTAGTTTGGACTTTGGACATTAGGCTTTGGTTCCAAAGACGCTAATGCATTGTGATCATCATTTGGTTCTTCAGAACTCTGAGAGAACATTGGATGCTCCTGACATTATGGACGACTTTTACTTGAATTTATTGGACTGGGGCAGCAGCAATGTTCTTGCAATAGCACTTGGAAACACTGTTTATTTGTGGGATGCTTCAGATAGTTCTACCTCAGAACTTGTTACCATTGATGATGACAATGGCCCGGTAACAAGTGTGAGTTGGGCTCCTGATGGTCAGCATATTGCCATTGGCTTGAACAATTCTGAAGTACAGTTATGGGATTCTGCTTCAAACCGGCAGGTTTGTATAATCTCTAAATATTAGCAGTTTCTTTTTGTTTCCCAGTTCTGTCATTTATTCCAACACAATCCTTTACTTTCTAATGCTTGCAGTTGCGCACTCTGAGAGGTTGTCACCGATCAAGAGTGGGTTCAATGGCATGGAACAGTCACATTCTTACAACTGGAGGAATGGATGGTATGATAGTTAACAATGATGTAAGGATTAGATCCCATGTTGTTAAAACCTACAGAGGACATCGGCAAGAAGTTTGTGGGCTGAAATGGTCAGCTTCTGGACAACAACTGGCCAGTGGAGGCAATGATAATCTTGTTCACATATGGGATATGTCCAAGGCATCTTCAAATTCACCAACACAATGGATACACAGGCTGGAGGATCATACTTCTGCTGTTAAAGCCCTTGCCTGGTGCCCTTTCCAGAGCAATTTGCTGGCCTCTGGCGGAGGTGGAGGTGATCGAACCATAAAATTTTGGAACACACATACAGGTGCATGCCTGAATTCAGTGGATACTGGCTCTCAAGTTTGTGCTTTGCTGTGGAACAAGAATGAGAGGGAGCTTCTGAGCTCTCATGGGTTTACTCAGAATCAGTTAATTCTTTGGAAATACCCATCAATGGTGAAGATGGCAGAGATAATGGGTCATACATCTAGAGTTCTTCACATGGCTCAAAGCCCGGATGGTTGCACAGTGGCTTCAGCTGCAGGGGATGAGACACTAAGATTCTGGAATGTTTTTGGGGTCCCAGAAGTGGCTAAACCTGCTCCAAAAGTACACCAAGAGCCATTTTCTCACTTGAACCGTATCCGGTGATAGAGAAAAAGACTAGGAGGTGAACTCTACCAGTTGGTCCAGTGGTAGTTCCTTCAAAACAAGAAATCAAATTATCCTAAGGTAGCCTAGTGTTCAATTGTCCATTCCAATTGAGAAATCATAATGATTATAAATGTTCATGATTTGTTTTCAGCAGGTGATGAGGGGGGAATATCAATTACTATCGTCAAAGATTCACTACATCCAAACTGTCGAGGAACAAATGGTTGATTTTTTTTCTTGGTGTAATCTGTCCGTGGAAAGCCGAACCACCTAAACTGTTGTTAGCCTTTTAATTTGAAAATCTTTATATTTCTCAGCAGCTAAAATGATTTGGCTTTTACTTTTGTTCTTATGGAAGTTTGACTTGTCAAATGCATTTTGAGGTGTTTAGAACATAAAGTTCAATTACTCCACTCTGCCATGTGGATCTGAGAAATTGTATGATCCATCTGATAAAAAAACTAAAATGACAAAGACAACTGCAAATTCACTTCACGGTTGAATTTTGGATGCTTAAAGCAATTTGGTGTTAAATCTCTTTCAGTAGTTCAAGGTCCCTCTCTCCTCAAAGTATAATGTACAGATGCAAGCTTTAAATGCAACAAGATTGTGAAGCTACCAAAACCTGTAAAATCCCTTTGCTTAGTAACCACCAAGGGTCGTAAAGTGCATGCACGGAATTAGATTTCTTCAATCTACTGGTAATGTACGTACAACGAATCATTTCGAGCACTAGACCATTAGAATTAGTTCAGTTCCTTTTACTGATCACAAAACTTGGAATTCTGATTTGGTTCCTTAAACATCTGTACAACTGTGTCTACCGAAAGCCGATGATCTTCCCCTTGATTGGCAGCCAAGACATTTTTTGCCAACTAACTTCTCACCACTGCAGTTCAGTCAAGCATTAGTTGATTTACACACTCAACTCTGTACAAGATTCATGCCGTACGGCAGCAACATTCTTATTTTCCGGGAATATTTTCACCTGAATAAATGGTCTATTGAACATCTAACTGGAATCAATAAATGGTCTATTGAACACCTAAACCCCGATCCTTGGCAAATGACCTACCCCACCTCACTTCCTTGCTCTTCAACCTTATTCCTCGAATTTCTGTTTTGGTTCCATATTTGATCCATACGCTGCCTTAGAGGAAGTTAAAGTGATGAATACAAATTGATCCCGTAAGACCCAAAAGACATTCTGATTGGTGAATCTTCAAAGCTGAGTTTAGATAATAACACTCCGGTAAGGTAAAGGAGAGCTGGGACTTAGATCCAGGGATGGGCTCATTGCTGCGTGATCCTTCAGAAGCTGTCGAGAAACACGATCAGCTAATACAGACTGTCCATCATAAGATTCCCCATGGACTGATCTTCCAGTTCCTAAAATGTCATTTTCTGATGGCACCAGTTCAGAAAAGATATGAGAACCCGCTTGCAAGCCTCGAAAAATGTCAGGATTATTATCATGACAGGAAGAGCCACTGACATAAAGTCCATTTGAGGGCTTTGGCATGCTACCAAGACCCTCCTGAAAGTAAGGCGATTGTTTCAGATAACCATAAGGTATAGCACCACTGCCACCTGTCAAGGGTGTAGATGAGCCTGAAGTGGTCCGGGGGCTAGATATGGGAGAAGGAGACATTCTTCCGTTTAGATGTTGCGGTGACCTTGAATGTAGAAGAGGGCTTCCTATGGGTGAAACAGGGCAAGATACATTCCTTGGAATATTGATATCACTGCATAATAAGGAATTGAAATGAGACTCAACAACCATCATTTTTATCATCTATATTCGAGTTTGTGTGTGTAAGAGAAAGAGAGAGAGACCTAGCATGCAGTTTCGGAACTCTAGATGAATGAACAGCAAGTTGCTCTGACTCCAGGGAGGAATAATTCCTGGCTTGTCCAATGCCCTGATAGCAAAACATGAGAGAATATTCCAATGAGATTTAAGGTCTGAAATACCAAAATTCCAAGGGGAGTATTGAGGAGACCAATTAGGCATATCTACATTTTTCTGTGTTACATGGTGCTTCATTCACAGTCCATATTACACACGGTAACCTACGCAAGGCAAGACTGTAACCAACACCACCAACCCCCCCCCAAAAAAAAAAAAAAAAAAAAAAAAAAAAACCTCTTCCCACCACAATAAAAAAGAAAAAGAAAAAAGTGCACCGAGAATGTCAACTTAAGGAATATGATGCCTCTTGCACGGTTATGTAATCCCGAAATCAATATCATATCATACCTTCAGTTCTTGTCCAGCTAACCATGGAGATTTTCAATATGAAGTAATGGAAACTTGAAAAGTTATTGTGCGTTCAGAATATATCATTCAAGGTCCAATGTACTACTGCGTATCATTTTAGGTCTGGAAATTACAGCAATGACTGTCACCCGTTTTACATTTATACAGAAATTTATTTCAATTATAAAAAATATATTTCATCCCTTGAATGAACTGTTGAAGGAAATGAATGCAACCATATAATGCAAGCTCAAAACCTAATTATGGATTAGATAAAACAATATGAAAAAGAAAAGTACCAAAGTTTTCACCCCACTTGTTACGCCAGGGGTAGGATCTGGAGGCTCAGCATCTGGAATAGGCCTTTCCAAAGGTGCAGCATATTTTACAAATGGGTGGCCTAAAAGCTGAACTGCAGTAGGACGATGTTGTGGGTTGCGTTGCAAACACTGGCGCACAAAATCTTTCCCTTCATCTGAGAGGTAATCTGGAATTGGTGGAAGTTCCTTGCTATTTCCAATCTTGAACATAGCTGCAACCTGACATACAAATATCACACAATAAATAGAAATAAAAAATACAAAAAAAGCTGCTATTATTAAAGGCAAATTAAACAGATTTGAAATTAAAATATCCCATCTTTCTATTCTTATAACAGACCCCTTCATATTGACTCCAAGGAGGTTTCGTTGTAGCCATTTCCAAAACAGTGCATCCAAGACTCCATATATCCACAGCAAGGTTGCAACCACTAGGGTTTCTTATAATCTGGGAAAATAATAGAAAGAAAACTTCAGAACTGGAGAAAGCTAAAACCACATAAATCATGTCACTTTCCCCTTTGCAATGGATTAGTAAGAACTTGAAATAAACCCAGTGAGAAAAAAAAAAATGTCTAACCTCAGGTGCCAGCCAGTAAGGGCTTCCTTTAAATGAAAGTGGACATGACTGTCCTGCAATCTGCAAAGCATGCCTTATAAGTTGGAAATAACCTCACAGGAAAAATCTAATCAGCGAATAGGAATGTAGCATTAAATAAGTCATAATTTGATCTTCAAGCTTGGGCTACTACAATTTCTTTTTAGCCAAAGAGCTGGTTACATTTTAATCTGATTAAGTTCATTTCTAACAGAAAGTGATTAATCCTAGACTTACATGCTTTGCCATCCCAAAATCTGCCAACTTAACTCGACCATTTGGGTCTACCAGTATGTTTGCTCCTTTAATATCTCTGTACAAGAAATATAAGATAGTAAGATGAACAATATTTTCCTTGATGCATATATTAGTAGAGATGCCATGAAGTTATAGTTCTAACATATCGAACAAGGAATAGATAACCTGACTCACCTATGGACGGTAGACTTAGAATGTAGGTAGGCAAGCCCAGACAAGATCTGTTGAGTATAACTGCGAATTGCTAGTTCACCAAGCTGCCCATACTCCTGGAGGATTTTATAGATAGACCCACCAGATACATACTCGAGGTATATGTAAAGCCTGTCATCAACCTGTTCAGGAATTTATTCATAGTTCTGTAAGAGAAGCATAACAGTAATTTGCCCCTATTTATTTTTTTCTAAGAAATTGCTTAAGTGTTTTGTGGTTAGTAAAGTGACCATAAAAATAATTCCCAAAAGTCTCTTAACATCATATGGTTCACTATTTCTTAATATATACAGGAATTAACTCTTTTGGACAAAATCCATTAGTCAATGCAACTTCCCAATATCTCAATAACAACTTTCAATAACCATAATAGACAAGATGTTAAGGCCAATAAAACAAATTGTCGAACATAGGACACACCTTTTCAGAGCCGTAGTATTGCACAATATTTGGATGCCATAAACGGCTCAACAGAGCAATTTCCTGTCAGAGAAATAAGAATACGCATTTCTTTCAAAGCTATAACCAAGTTTAAGAATAACAAGGAAACAATTATTTCTTTTCGCTTCATCTGGACAGTTGAAAACCTATTTAAACTGGCAGAAAATTGGTTTACCTGCATCAACTGCTTAGTACTTTCTTTTGACTTGGCATCATCAGAAAATAACGTAACCTCTTTCATCGCACACATTTCACCACTCTCACTGATGGACAATGAAAATGAAATCAGATGTAGGCATAATAACAAATGGCAATCATTGGCAAATATTTCAAAAGAGCAGACATGCAGAAATCTTAGATGCCCACTGGATTATATCATGTAAGATATTTCAAGTACATGTAATTGATAAAATATTATAAACACAGAAACATCAGTCTCTATTACTCAGCTCAAGGATGATACGACATAAACCATTGGGCAATAGATGTCATTTTTAAGATGGGAAATTAAACAACTATTCCTTTGGACAACTATACCTGTTAAAACCAACATAAACATGACCAAATGTGCCTCTACCCAGAAGCTTCCCTTTTTTCCACCGTGACCCAGGGTTTACAGGATTCTCTGCCCCTCCTGGACTTCGTGGCACAGAGGGAGATGTTGCTGCTGAATTTGAATGGGAGAAAGGAGAAGAAATGGAAGTTGTTACAGGAGGAAGGGGCAATCTGTGGCTTTGTTGTTTTCCATCATCATGCCAACTAGTATGTGTTTCAGTAGCTGTTCCTGCTGATCTAGGATGAATAGGGGTGACAGCACCACTATGAATTCTCGAACTGGGACCAGCACTGGTCATCCTAGGACTAGGTATTGGAGAATACTCAGGGCTGCCCCTACTTGGTTGCCAAAATAGCTGTCCTGACATATCTCCACCCATTGAATTATGCCCAGAATTCTGACCTGACCCAGGACTGGAGCAGTGGCCAGATCCAAGCAAAGTAACATCAGCATAAGTCTTTCCAGCCCAGAAAGGAGAGTTCATTATTTGCTCTGAGCCAAAAGCTCTTAATGGGCTTCTAGATGGACTTGACATGGAGCTGTCAGGAGCACTGCTGAAAGCACCATTATGTGGGATCTGAAGATTTGGCACATGATTGCTTAAAGGTCTTCTCTTAGGTGTTTTTGGGGAGATACTATAACCGAATGAAATGTTAGTCTGTTTTTTTGCCTCTCTTGAGTTACTTTGGCTGACTGCAGAAGATTGATCCTTGAGCAACAAGCTTCAGCAAGAAAATAAGTAAAATTTTGTCAAGGATAAGATTTTTAGCAAATGGATAAGAGAAGAAAACCAGAAGTAAAACATAAAACAATACAATACCACGCTTGGGCAATAAGAAATCCTCATTCTAGCACTAACAAGACACAGATAGGCTTACCTGGAAGGGCTGTTTGCCGCAATTCTAGTCCCATTGTCATAATCAGTTGCTTGCAGACTACGATGATGTGAGTCTGTGGGATCATCACTTTCAGCTGAGCTCTCACTGAAAACTGAAGCAGTAACACAATCTCCATCTGTATCATTAGGATTTAGCCTATGACGTATGCATGCAGGTCTTGGGAGAGGCAGAAATAATGATGACTTGGAGCCTTTTTCTGGCCTTGATTTTGATGATATGCCAATTCCAGAGTCTGTACGACCCACTATTGCAGGATGCAGATCAGGAAGTGGCAGCGGCTGAGCATGAGGCCTTTTGACAAAACTTTGACACCTAGATACCTGTTTAGAAGGTGAAGGAGACCTAGATTCTGGTCGGGATTGAGATCCCTTTTCTGAAATTGTGTCATTGCCATGTCTATGAGATACTCCTGATCTACTGTTTGGTTTACCTTCTGAAGGAATCTTAAATTTCCGGTGTAAGGTATCAATGAAACTTTCCTTGTTTGTTTTCTTCTTCACTTCTTTGGATGATGACTTTCCCCACCAAGAAGGCATGTTTCAATTTTTTTTGACCTGAGATACCACTTGGCAAGTGTTCCTAAAGCAAATCCATTTCCAAATACTGAAACTGTAGAGCTCAACAACAATAAAGGATTCGGTTCTTTAATACAATCAATTCAAAATAGTGAAGCTTTGAAGAATTCTGGATTGTGAGCTGGAATCCTATGAGCCTCACAACCAGCACCACAACTAGAATCTGCAGACAAAAAAGAAAATAGAAGTGCAGAGGAAAGACTAAATGCTTAGTTTTTGTCAAAACCTTTGCATAAATGCTCAACAACCATCACAATATCACAGTCATAGTCCATACCACACATGAATTACCTACTTTGAGTACTTAGACAGGAAAATCAGTTAATGCATCTTTGTCTATCTTCTACAACAACAAATTTCATCGGATAGATAGAAACAACAATCTTTAGAAAGCATGCCTCAAAGAAACCACGGTATCTCATTTTCTTTATTAAAGGAATAGACTACATGGTATGCATGCCACTAAAAGATTCAGAACAGATGTTATCAGAAATCTGAAAAAAGTTCTCTTAAACCTCAGTCTCTACTGCCTTCAGCCTTTGGTGTTCCTCAGATAACTACTTTAGGTCCCAAAAGAACCAGGTTCAGACTGTTGCACTTCTACTTCTTCGAAAACACCGAAACAGGACAACATTTTGATTTCACCAATGTAAATAAATGAGAAACAATGAAAAGAAATCACATCTTTTTTCTATTACAATAAACAAACTCAAATTCAATCCCTATCTGAAACAAACATCTCCCAAAATCCATATTACAACCCAAAAACACAATATTGTGAATCTCAAACTTTTTTTTTTTTGTTGAGACCGTGATTTAATACTCAACTTTTTCTTTTTCCTCCCCAATTTTCTCCGAAACCAAACAAAAAAATTACGATCTGAAAACTTCTCGAAACCGTAAGTTCCAACCAACAGATCTACATACGAACTCCAAAAACATATTAGAAGAAAAAAAAAAAAAACTCCAATGAACACCAAAATTAACCGAAAAATAAAAGGTAACATATATTGCTAAACACCAAATAAAACAAAACAAAGAAAAAGGAACTTACTTCACATGCTTGGAGCTACGAATCTGAGCTCCATCCCACTGATAAATTTGCGAAATTTTGGTTTATATCATCGCAAGCTAAGAAGCAAAAAGCATAACAGAATATTTAAAATAAACCCTAGAAATCTAAATTGAAAGAGATGAAAATTTCAAAACTTTTAACTTCAAGTTTTTAGCTTTACAGAAATTGTGAGTCAGTTACTAGATCGCGTAGAGAGAGATTGACAGAGAGGGAGAGAGAGAGGATGTCTGAGTTAAGAAATGGAGTTGTCTGAACGTTGATTTTAGAATATTATAAATCAATAAAATTTTATTAATCATAAATGAATAATAATAATTAAGTAAGACTAGCTACAGCAGTAAGTTTCCACGTACAGTTTTTTTTTTTTTAATTTCTTCTTTGTACGATCGTTTAAACTCACGAGAATAACAATATTTCTTTTTCTCAAAAAATTCTATTTTTTAACTTTAAAAAGCAATATATTTTCAATTAGTTTTAAATTTATTTAAAATATTTTACTCTATAACTTAACTTCTATTGCCCTATTATAAAAATTTGTATTGAAGTTTAATTTACATTAAAAATAAAAATAGATTTTAAAATTATAAGAAATGAACAATTAATATATTTCTTAATTTAATTATTTATGAAATATATATTTATTTTTTAAAAATATAAATGAAACAATGATCAGTATCCATATATGATATATGTAAATTAAACTATTATTAGTATGAAAAATTATGCCAGTTGAGTGGTAACGTAATTAGCATAGTTATTATTGTAATAAAAAGACACAAATGAAATGCGTTTAAACATATTTAAGGTAAACATTCTAAAAAAAAAATTAAAGAAAAGAAAATGTGATGTAGTGGAATTAATGAAATAGATTTTTATTTACCAACTAATGGATGGTAGAAGAGAAAACAAATTAACTGACTTTTTTTTTTTATCCCATCATTAATTGATCTTAAAATAAGGAAGAGAATTTCGTTTTTATTTCTTCAAATCTGCATGCATTAAAAAACAAATATATATATATATATATATATTTCTTTTGGTGCTTTCTTTCATGGAAAATTATTTTTATTTATTCCGTTTTTCTTCTTTTTATGTTATGAAAATACTTTATTTTTATCAGTTCTAGGTTTTCATTAGTGAATTTTGAATAGTATCTCCTTTTGTAAAAGCTTAAGAATCATTGATTGAAATTAGAATTTTTATATTATAAATTTTGACAAATTCGGGGGTTCAAATGGTAGAATGTCAAATTAGGTTGGAATTTTTTTTATCATTAAAAAACTTAGCTTTAGTTTCACATTTGCTGAAGATTAGTGTGATATTTCATTAGTAAAATTAACTTTATTCAAATACATTATATTTGAAAAAAAGAAATACATATGACACAGATATAATATATTTAATAATTAATACATGATGTATTCATGCTGAAAATCTACTCTCTCTCTCTCTCTATATATATATTAAATTAAACGATTTTCATTGTTTGAAAGAACAAAAAAGATTATTCATTTATTTTGTAGTAGTATTTGTTTATCTTATTATTTCCACGCTGAAACGGTAGTAACGATGAGTGTGGAAAAATTCAAAGCCTTCAAATTTAGACCTGTCTCTGGCTGACTGCCGCTCTAAAATTAATTAAGCTTTTGACGATAGTATCCAAGTCAATTTAACCTAATCTAACCACATATATTTACACACGCACGATATTTTTATGGTCCACTCTTCCATGCATTTCTACTGAAAACATATTTACGTTTCTATCAAAACCCTTAACCTTCGCTTTGTCAACTGAATTTTGGAGAATCCAGAATATCAAACGGAGTTAGAAAAAACAATGATGATAAAAACACGGAGTTAAAAAGAAAAAAGATATGTTTCTATTTTTTCCAACTAATAATTATGGTGAGTGATCACTTTGTTATTAACAAACTAAATCATTCTTTTTTTAGATAAAATATTGGTTTATGATGTATACATAAGTTTCGAGTCAAAAGTTGATTTTAAAAATTTAAAGTCGAATTTATAACTTTGAACTGGATCAGAAGATGGTCTTCAAAACTGATGTGACGTTTTTTAAAATTTCTTCAAATCCTTGGACTTATTCAGAGAACTATGTAGAGATTTTATGAGCTTTTTGAACTTGTCAATATGCATAATAGCTTTGGTGACCCATTTTTATAATGTCAATTACTTGAATAAAATAGAGTTATTGTGGATTTAACTACTCCATTCGATTGTTCTACTAGAACTCAAACTCCTTTATTTATTATTTATTATTTTTTTGAAATAAGATCTGGGACATTATTATAAAATGGGCCTTGGTCCTATTTATTATTTATGTCTTATTAATTTAATTAATTAGAGATGAAATAATCATTTAATATTATCACTCATTGTTTTATTTTTAATTAATGATAATATAAAAGATAGCATTTATCTCTTAATTAATTTAAATTAATTAAAAATAATAATTATGACATAAATATGATATCATCATTTTCATTCATGATAAATTTAGTTTTAACTCACAATAATTCTAACTTGATACGTGTCGTTTTATAATTGGATCGTAAATTTTCTGCCCCTCAAGACTTGATCACATACACGAATTTTGAAGTGGGACAAGTCAACTAATCTTGAAATTACATCTGCATTCTTTGAACTTGATTTATTATTGAAAAAACAATTATTAATCTTGATTTAGCAAATTTTATGTCAAAAATAAAAAAAATTTAATTGTTTTTTAATAAATTTGTCGCCACTAAATTCCTTCAATCAGCATGTCCACATCAAAGAGCCCAAATCAAACATTTCTTTTTTTTTTTCTAATCACGTGCATCGCCCTTCCAATTGTAATTTGAGATTTCTACTTTGTTTTAAGTAATTAAAACAACCCAACCTTCAGTCATACATTCACCAGGACTCTGATTATCGCCAAAGTGATTCCAATAAACTTAACTTCAAATTCAGCTTCTAGCATTGCCTCATACTCCTATCGAGACTCTATTTTGCATCATTATAAATAGAATCCATGGGTTTGCGTTTCTTTCTTCTTATCCCAAGGAGCATCCCGGTCATGCTAAATTCATCACTTCTTATTGCGGCTAGTCTCTTGGACGATGCAACAAATCTCAAATTGGAGTTGATTGTATCGATGAAGCAAGGAAAAGAGGGGAATAGTACTCAAGTTTTTGAATCTGACATTCTCTCAGAACTTTGGTTTGCTTTATGATTTTGCATCGAGAACGATCACTTTGCACTTGTTCATACAATACTTTTTTTTTTTTTTTTTTTTTACCTTGGCTTGTTTGTGTTTTTAAGCTCATCATAATGTATTTCAAAGACCACTATGAGTATTTTTGAGACAATGACAAATATTGAAGTCGAAGATATACCGCTAGGAAGGGAGAGCAAGTTGACTTCAATATTTTTGAGACAATGACAAATATTGAGCATGGGCTAAAGATGTGCTACATCATTCCATCGAAACTTTGGTGATGGATCACCAAGGCATATAATGCTCGAGCATTGATCAACCATCGAATTCAAAGGTGTATCGTCAAGATGGGAGAGAGAGTTGACTTCAAAAATTTTTTTGATACTTAAACAAATATTGGAAGTCGATCGAATATGTGTTATATCATTCCACCAAGACTTTGGCAATGGCTCAGCATATGATGTTGTGGCGAGGCAAAAATCAATTTTGATTTTCTTTTTCAACACTGACGTGGTGAGGTGGGTGACATTCGTGATGACCAAGGTGGACCCGTTATGAATGGTAAGGAGAGCTTTTGTAACTTCAACATGGTGAGAAGATGATCCATTTTAAACTTTGCAGCATCAATAAGGTGGGAAGCACCTTTGTAACTTCGACATGGCGAGGGGATTCATTTTGAACTTTGCAACATCAACATGGTGGGAAGACATGGTGGGAAGAACCTTTGCAACTTCAACATTGTGAGAGGAAGGCCCATTCTGAACTTTGTATCATCAATACGGCGGGAAGAAGTTTTGCACCTTCAGCATGGCAAGAAACTTCAACATGGCAAGGGGAGAACCCATTCTGAATTTTGCAACATCAACATAGCGGGAAGAACCCTTACAGCTTCAACACGACGAATGGAGGACCCATTCTGAATTTTGCAACATCATTACAATGAAAAGAACCCTTGTAACTTCAACATGGTGTGAGGAGGGCCTATTTCAAACTTTGCACCATCAACATGGCAAGAAGAATTTTTGCACCCTTAACATGACGAAATGAGGACTTATTTCAAACTTTGCACCATCAACATGGCAGGAAGAGCCTTTGCAACTTCAACATGACAAAAGGAGTGCCCATTTTGAACTTTGCAAATTTAGTTTGACAAGAGATAGAACATCTTCCAAAGAAGATCCATCCCAGACTTAAAAGCAATGAGGTAAAGAATGATTTTCATAGCCCATCTATGACTTAGTAGCATCAAGATGACGAAGCATAGTTCGTACACAAGGAAGGTCCGTTTCAAACTTAGCAATGTCAGGGTGATGCAAATAGCTCATTCGTAGTGAAGATGATCCGTTTAGATTTTGGGGCTCTGAGGTGGCTAAAGACAACTCATTCATCCATTGTGGCAACCAAATAATATTCACCCCAAGTTTGATGCATCTAGAGGGTGAGAAATTGAGCTTGGAGTGCCTTCTTGTAACATCCCACCCAGCGCAGTCTAGGGTATTTGAGTACTGTTTATAGAAATAGGCTTATAGACTAAACTCTAAGCAAATAAAATGTTAATAACTCATTGAGTGTTTAAGGACTATGAGTATGCCCTCGAGCGAAGTCCATGTTAAGGCGAGCCTAGTGGTTGGCGAAGCCCCTTTATAGAGTACATGCCACCCCAACTGATATACAATTAGTGCTTATTTCTTAGTATGGTTAGTCTTATTATTTTGGTTGAACTAGATAGTTGGCTTGAAGAGGGTTAGTTAGAATGAGACGAGATATTTGATATTGAGGGTACAAACATTTAAGAAGAAAGAGAAAGTTATTAGTCATGGTTGTCAAAGGAGGGGTGGTGGGGAGAATGAACTTGCCCACTAAGTTCCCCCCCGATGCATGCCTATATAAAACCAGTATTGGCTTCCTAACCAAGCTTTCTACTTTCTTTGGCAAACTTTATTTTCTCTCTTTGGATTCTCACTATAACACCCACAAAAACTCTAGAACTAAGAATAGCTTAAAGGTTTTAGGTTCGCTGTATTCAACAAACTCCATTAATGTTTGATACCTGGTAAGAATCGACGAACCTTAAGCTATTATCATGGTTATTAAAGGGGTCTTAGAGTTTCATGCTCTAGGATTAGTTAGAAGAAAACTTCTAGGTTTTGGGTTTCTTGATTTAGTATCCTTGAAAACTTGCTTAGCCTTTCTGAAGGATATAATCCGATGAGTTAATTATTTATGTCATAGCTCAAGAGACTCCCAAAAGCTCTCGAGACAAAGGTAATGGACCTGCGGTCTAAGCCTTGATGTATTTTCTGGTGAGTTCCTTTATACCCCATGTGTATTGTAAAACCCCTAACCCGTAACCATCACCGGTCTAGGGTTAAGAGGCATTACCGGACAAATCAGAAACTTTTACGAACATTTCACATCAATGAGTATAACATCGTCATATCATAGCAACATATGAACATATAGTCCCTTAATGAGGTCTACGAGACCTTAAACATGCATTAGAAAGAGGTCGGGACTAAACCAAACACTTACGAAATTTTTCTGAAATTCAAACATTTTTCAAAGCTACAGAGGTCACAAGCCCGTGTGAGCAGGCCGTATGCCTCACACGGCCTCAGACACGCCCGTGTGTCTAAGCCGTGGCAAAATAGGGCATACATACTGACTTGTCCACACGGCCTGAGACATGCCTGTGTGCCTCACCCGTGGTCGACACTGACTTGCATCACACGGCCAGTCACACACCCGTACGTCCAGCCTGTGGTCGAAACTGACTTGTTTTGAAATGCAACCACGAAGGACACGGTCGAGCCACACGCCTGTGTGCTCAACCGTGTGGGCAATTATAGGCCATTTACAAGGCCAAATTGCCACCCACACATTAGATTATACCTACAAGCATTATACCAATTCAAATCATATCAAAATGATCATCTTTTTTAGCCATTCAATTACATATCAAACATACCAACTCATGCAACATTTATCTCAATCTCATCATAAGCATTTCTAAGTATAAACCATTCAAAAACTTACCAATTCAATGTGACAACCTATCATCAATAATATGCCAACTTTACATCATAATACTTATCATAAATTTGACCATTTCATCAGTTTAACCATTAGCTACCACACTTACCAAACTATGCATCATTTAGCCTAACTACTTATTCACATCATGTTCATTATCTAGCCATATCATATGGCTATCTATATACAACTCAAAACATATTCCCAAACTAACTAGCCTATACATTCCATATTTAACTATGTACACATTCAAAAGTACCAACGTAGAGTTTGATAGTGTGGTGATGATCCTCGATGATCCCCGAGCCTTCCGTAGCGTTAACAATCTATAAAATAATGCAAACACACACAGAGTAAGCTTCCAAAAGCTTAGTAAGCCATATACAAATAAACTTAACATAATAAACATTTATAACCATTTCAAATACAAGAACTTTAACACATCTCAATAGCTTATTCATATTTCTCCTTTCTAGCTCAATAGTATCTAACCAATTGCTTATCAACAAATCTCATCTCTATGTAATTCTTTGGATCATATCACATTCATACATATATCACATTATATATCAACATTTCTATGCACATATTTCTCTTTAGCAAATTCACATATACTTACCTTTCATACTCAAACATAGAGTACATCTCAAACATACCTGAAATGATTATGCATTTCACATAGTATTTCTTTTTCTCGAAATTGCCCGTTGAACCATTCGAAATCAAATAGGATACTCGGAATACACAGAATAATCGTACAATGCCAACGTCCCAGACGTGGTCTTACATGTAATCAAATATCGATGCCACTATCCCAGACAGGGTCTTACACGAAATCATATACGATGCCGATGTCCCAGACATGGTCTTACACGTAAATCTCAAATCAATGCCAACGTCCTAGACGTGGTCTTACATGATATCACATATCGGAATCCCTATGTCATGACATATTAATCCTATCTATTCCTAAGGTTCGTACGGGACTTTTCGGATATTGATGCATTGTCGATACTTTCTCGGATTTCTCACGTATTTCATCCAAAGTCATCCCTCATGATTCAATATCAAATGAACATAAATAATTCAACTTAAATACGTTTATTCATATATGGACTTACCTTGTACGGATATAGACGGACGGATTCGACTATTCGATCACTTTCGACTTTCCTCGATCTAAATCCGTTTTCTTTGGTTCTTGATCTTAATCTAGCCAAAATGTGTGCCAGATGCCAGAAGAACTTAAACCCTTCTTTCTTTTCTTTATTTTCGGTGGTAGATGGATGAACATTCCACTATCATGTTTCATTTGTTTTATTTATTACATTAATATGCTAAATTACCATGCTAACCTTTATAATTTAATATACACATTTTATATACAATATACATAACCGTCCATCATTATAATCCATGGTATAATTGCAACATAAACACTTAAAATTAAAAGAACAAAGTGATTTAGTACTTTATCAAATAGTTAGCAACTTTTACCATTTACGCGATTTAGTCCTTTTATCAAATTAAGCACATAAACAACAAAATTAATTCACGAAACTTTCACACATTCTTAATCACATACCGTAAGCATAGAAAATAATATTAAAATATTTTTATGACTTGGATTTGTGGTCCCGAAACCATTATTCTGACTAGGGTCTAAACCGAACTGTTACATGTATGTATCGTGCTTCTGTTCATGTCTGGTTCAAGGTAAGCTCACATGTTCGGTGAAAAGTCAGTTTTTCATGTTTGTGAAAGTGATGAAGAACTTTACTTTTTGTTGAGTCATTACCCCCTTTCAAACTGAAAAAAAGGAACCATATGGTCAAAATAAAGAAAAGAATTCATGGCATTGCCTTCGATGGAATATCGATTAAACTAATAGATTGCGGTACATGAAACATGACTCTATAATGAATTCATGGCGTTGCCTTCGATGTAGAGTGCATTGAATTGACAGATCGCGGTACATGAATAATGGTAATGTAGCCTCTAGTAAGGTAGGTACATTGCAAACCAGATTAACTAGCATGACAAAGGAAATGAAAGAAATGATTGATCTCTGAACACGGATCCGGGTTTGGCTAACACAAAGAAGGTTGTCTGCATGAATGTATGGACGTAATGTATGTGCTAAAAAGCTTAGTCTGTTATGAATCTGCGCAAGTTTGGTCTTCTCCAATGGGTGAATTGTGTTTACCACTAAAGAGTAAGGGTCTATTCATTTGCCTAACACATAGCTATCCGAGAGTCCGCCTTGGAACGCACTAAGTTCTATGAATTTACCTTGTTTATCTTTCCTTCTTTGGATCACCCAATGAATAGGAAGACTTAAAGGATTTTGCCAGAGGATACTTTTTGCGTGAGAATTCTGACGTTTAGTACTTTGCATGATAGATATGAAGGGGGACAAGTTCATTAATTTACTCTTTTTCAGAACTGTTATTTTGTAATTAAACTATCATAAGCGCCCAATCGTAGTGTCCTTTATTTGTTTTTGGAAAACTTTCATAATCCAAAATATTTTGGCCCACTAATTATAAATGTTTATTATTATTACTTTATGCATATCTAGTTGAACAAATGAAACGTGAGTCTCTGCCCAATGCATTTCTGAAAAGAAGAGATTTTCCTTTTGGTAGTAACGCACCAATTCTAGAACCTTTACGGGGGATAGATTTGGGGTGCTACACTTCCCCACCGATTAGAACATTGTGACCCTCGCATCTCTTTTAGCAGATTTACGACACTAACTTTTAGGCCATTTTCAGGCACCTTCCTGACATTTTTTAGTTCCAATCTATAAAATAAGTCGAGTTAGAGCTTTCAATTCCTTTTGAAACGATATATTATGGGCCAGAAATGGAGTCCTATAGCTCAAGATACGGCCAAAACACTAAAGCAATGTAAGTTTGGAAGTGGAATCCACACAACTTGCAATCAGACTAGAATGATATAAAGTTGAAAACCTTAAATTGTTGTGAAACATGTTAGAAACTCCAAAGAAATTTGAAAGTTTTTAGATCAAGGCTTTTTGTTCTTTCGATGTGTTCAGAAATCTTCTTTAGAGAACTTTGTTGAATTGTACTTCATCTTCAAGTTTGAAATGAATAAAATTTTTCCACATGTCATCTTGGAAGTGTTATATGAGTGTGTCATATCAATTACCAACTACATCTCCTAAGAAACTTAACTTATAAAAAAAATACTTTACATGAATAGATTATGATATGCAAAATAATCTTTCAATTAACGTTTTTTTGATTCGATTGAACTTGGCAATAAAACCAAGCTGCCTATGTACCCTCAAATTTGAAGGATCAAGTCATAACATAGTTCATTTTATTTTTATTTTTATTTTTTTGCGTCCTAATTTTTTCTTGATCATCCAAAGAAGGATTTTCAACTTAACAAGTATTTTATTCATTTTTTTTTCACTCTAACTTTTGCTTAAGCTATCCAAAGAAAGATTTTTTTTAGCTTCACGAGCTTTTTTTGTATAATTTAAACTCATGCTCAGGAGCGAAAACCTTCAAGCATAGTAGCGTTTTAGAATTTCCCATTAATTGGTCCAACTTTGATGCCATCCTGATCAACGATTTTATATGCACCATTAGTGTAAACTTCATGAATGATGTATGGCCCATCCCACTTTGACACAAACTTGTTGCTCATACGATGTAAGGTGTTTATAGGTCTTTTCACAGGAAGAACTAGCTCATCAACTTGAAAATATCATGGCTTCACTTTCTTGTTAAATGCCTTGGACAACTGAGCTTGGTAGCATTCCAGACATTGTTGTGCTTCTAATTTTTTCTCGTCTAGTGCCTCCAATTCTTCCAAATGTAGGCGCACGTTGTCTTTATTGGAAAGACCTTGGATTTTAGTTCTCAATGATAGGATATATCACTCAAGTGGTAGGACAACTTCAACATCGTAAACAAGTGTATATGGAGTTTGATATGCCCATAAAGCTTCTCCCATTCATTCATGCTAGTATTTATTCGATCAATTCACAATTTTCTCGAGAAGACTGCACAAATTCTTGTTGAAAGCTTGTGTCAGACCATTTTCTAGATCATGGTACATCAAAGAGTGAAATTGCTTGAAGTCAAATTGCACACACAACTTGCTCATGTCGAATTGCTTCCCATTATCTGTAACACCCTTAACCCGTATCCGTCGCCGGATTAGGGTTACAGGACATTACTATGCTTAGCACAGACCATAACAAAAATAATTACTATATAAATAATCATAAACGAATACTTAGTTAATTAAGACATACTTTCATGTAATGCTTCAACATTTATGCATTTAACTCTATTTAACTAAATACACGCATAAAAATATACATTTTTGCATCACTTAGTAAAGGTCATTATTCATTTGGTCTCTTTTTTTTTTAAAAAAAAAATTAGCCGAATATGCTCAACTATGATTTAACCTAATTCGTTCAAATCTCATAACCAAATACCAACATAAATACATTAAGATTTCTACTCCAAAATAAGTTCATACTATGGCCGAATCTATATAGACTGTAATACCATAATTTAATCATTTATAAACCATATCAAATAGTCACATTCATAAGGCCTAACAAAGTCATCTCATAACTTAACTTATTGATACATATATATTAAAGCAAAAGAACATCCATCATCTAAAGTGTACTATATATCATACATCCAAAATGAGTTATTTACAAGGTCGATTTTGTAGAATGCTCATATCCTTACTCAAAGCCAAAGTCATGTACTCAATTATCACACACACACACATATATATATATATATATATATCATGAAATGTACTTTCAAGACAAACTTATAACATGGCCGGACATACACAAACATTAGCACCATGATCAAATGTAACCAAACCAAACCAAATCATAGAAATGTAGCCATTTTCGCATGGCATTTATATACATCTCATTCGTAGTGATCTCAAAAGAGTTATATAGCCTATACATGCCATAGTTTCAAAAGAGATTCAGCTTACAAAATACCAAAACTAGTTGATAGTGTGATAGACTTGACGATGATCCCCGAGCTCGAATCTCGACTCCAAAATCTAATAAAACAATACAACAACCACTTAAAGTAAGCTTTCATAGCTTAGTAAGTTAGAAGCAATTACATAACAAAGCCTTAAAACATTATAATAAAGAATTTACACATTTAATGACCCATAAATCGAATATCCCAACATTTAAAATAGACTTCTCATAGATCACAAATCCATTCTTCACCCTAATACTAATGCATACTAATCTATCACCTTTCAAGGTTCCAAAATCTGAATATACATACATTTAACAATCGGTTTCTATACATATACTACTTATGAAATTTATACTTACCATTCAATTGATAAGCTCTCATAGTATCGAAAACTTACCAACTTCAACCATTAAAATTGTATTTATATTCATACCTTCAATGCTCATCAACCGAATTTTGTACCAAATGTGTTATGAAGCTCAATTCATGCATTTAAGGTTCTTTCTCCATTTCGCACACTTAGTGCTCGAAAGTTAAATTCGCACACTTAGTGCTCATTATCCGATTTTGTACACTTAGTACTCGGAAGTTAAATTCGCACACTTAGTGCTTATTATCCGATTTCGTACACTTAGTACTCGGATGTTAAATTCGCACACTTAGTGCTTATTATCCGATTTCACACACACAATGCTCGGTATCTGAATTCACTTACTTGGCACATTACTTGAACTTGATACTTGTCTAAATAAGCACATATATGTAACAAAAACTTGAACCCCAATCACATATACATTTATACATATACAATTTAACTTATTTCATTTCTATATCAATTCACATTCGGCTAAACACTATGAATAAACAAATATTCATCACTTCCAACCAAATTCATCTCTTAAATTAATGTCTCACATAGCTATCTCATTAACATATATATATACCTCACATTCGGCTAAATATACCTTCCAATCAACCTTACATTTGGCATAATGATAATATAACTACTAACCTCTATCAATACATATACATCAATATAGATAAAAATTCAATTCAATCCAATTGCTTAATAAACTTACCTAGAATATCGACAGACTTTGTTTTCCGACTATTCAATTAACTTCTCCTTTCCCTGATCCAATCCCGATCCTTTTTGTTCTTGATCTAAATCAATTTTAAATTAAGCTCATTCAACATATTTTCATTCAATTTAGTCCAAAAACACATAAACGGGCAAATTACATTTTTACCCCTGACATTTTACACTTTTCACAATTTAGTCCCTATTGTACAAAACACAAAATATGCAAAATCTCACAACAACATAGCTAGGCCGAATCTTCCTTATAATCATATAAGTCCCTACATTTTATTTATTTTTCATTTTGGCCCCTCAATTTATTATTTTTGCAATTTAATCCTAATTACTCAAAATCATCAAAAACTCCAATACAAAACATGTTAATCTAAAATATATCTTTAATATTTTATCATCAAACAACATAAAACACATATACTCATCAATGACCGAACTCCAAATATGCATCAAAATCAGAAATTCTAGTATGGGTCAGATAGTATTCGAAGCAACGATCTCAAAAACGTAAAAATTATCAAAAACCGAGCTAAACACATACCTCAATCAAGCTTAGACAAGGCCGAACCCTTTTGAAATGTTTTCTTCTCTTTTTCTTTTGTGTTTCGGTTTAAGAAAGATGAACATGCATGTTTTTCTTTCCTTTTTTTTTATGTTTTATTATACTATTTTAACTTTATAATATAATAATAATAATTATTAACTTAACTATTATAATAAATCATATAAAAGCATTATGCTTTCTTAATGCCGTCCACTACAACCACAAAAAGGATAATTTACAAAGCATAAGGCCTTCTCTTTATAAAGACACATCAATTTAACCACTCAATCAAGCAAAAGGCTACTTTTACCACTTATGCGATTTAGTCCTTTTTTCTTAAATTAAACACACAAACAAACAAATTAACTCACAAAATTTTAACACATGCACAATCATATATTATAGGCATCGAATATAATATTAAAATAGTTTACTAACTTCATTTGTGGTCCCTGAAACCACTATTTCGATTAGGGTCAAAATCGGTCATTATAACTCTCCCCTTAAGGGATTTTTCTCCCAGAAAATCTTACCGATGAATAAATTTGGATAGCGTTCTTTCATTGAATCCTCAAGCTCCCAAGTTGCTTCCTCAACCTCGTGCTTATGCCACAAGATTTCACTAACGAGATTTTCTTATTACGCAACTCTTTCACTTGGCGTGCCAAAATACGAATCGATTCTTCCTCATAGGTCGATCGATCAATCTCAATTTCGGCAGATTAATCACATGAGTAGGATCGGATCTATATCGTCGAAGCATCGAAACATGGAAAACATTGTGGATCTTTTCTAACTCGGTGGCAACATCAACTTATACGCAACCTACCGATACGCTCAATAATCTCGTGCGGCCCAATAAATCTTGGACTCAGCTTTCCCTTGTGACCAAATCTAAGTATTTTCTTCCACGACGAGACTTTCAAAAATACTCGGTCACCAATCTGAAATTCTATATCTTTACGTTTCAAATCCGCATAGGATTTCTGACGGTCTGACGCTGCTTTCAAACTTTCACGGATCACTTTTACTTTCTGTTCAGTTTCTTTGATTAGATCAACCCCGTGTATCTTGCTTTCACTTAGCTTGGTCCAATACAAAGGTGTACGACATTTACGTCCGTACAAAGCTTCGTAAGGTGCCATTTTGATACTCGATTGAAAACTATTATTGTATGCAAATTCAATCAAAGGCAAGTATCGTTCCCACGTACCCTCGAACTCAAGAACACAACATCTCAACATATCCTCAAGTATTTGAATAATTCTCTCGGATTGACCATCCATTTGAGGGTGGAAAGCGGTGCTAAAATGTAATTTAGTACCTAATGCATCTTGCAGTTTCTTCCAAAACCGCGATGTAAACCTCGGATCTCTATCTGAAACAATAGAAATAGGTACTCCGTGTAAACGTACAATTTGAGAAATGTACAACTCAGCTAACTTATCAAGCGAGTAATCTGTACGGACCGGAATAAAGTGAGCCGATTTCGTCAATCTATCAACAATAATCCAGATTGCATCTTTCTTGCTCGGTGTCAACGGTAATCCAGATACGAAATCCATCGTGACTCGATCCCATTTCCACTCGGGTATCATAATCGGCTGAAGTAATCCCGATGGCACCTGATGCTCAGCTTTTACTTGCTAACATATCAAACATTTCGACACAAAATCTGAAATATCTCACTTCATACCGTGCCACCAGCAATGCCGTTTCAAATCATTATACATTTTTGTGCTACCCGGGTGAATAGACAATCTACTATTATGGGCTTTATTACAAATCATCTGAATCAACTCAGTATCTTTTGGTACACATATTCGGTTTCTGAACCACAAACATCCTTCAGCATCAACTTGAAATTCTAAGTCAGCATTCGAACCACATTGATTCCTTTTTGTTATCAAGCTATCATCAACCCTTTGAGCTTCACAAATCTGTTGGATAAACAACGGTCTCGCTTTCAATTCTGCAATAATCGCACCATCATCAGTCATAACTATATCTGCGTTCATTGCACGTAAAGTAAACAGTGATTTTCGGCTTAGAGCATCAGCAACCACATTAGCTTTTCCCGGGTGATAATCAATCACAAGCTCGTAGTCTTTTAACAATTCTAACCATCACCGTTGTCTCAGATTCAGATCCTTCTGAGTCATTAAATACTTTAGACTTTTATGATCAGAATAGACATGGCATTTTTCACCGAAGAGATAGTGGCGCCATATCTTCAAAGCAAAGACTATAGCAGCCAATTCGAGATCGTGCATCGGATAGTTTTTTTCGTGTGGCTTTAACTATTTCGAGGCGTAGGCTACAACCTTACCTTCCTGCATCAAAACACAACCCAAACCATTCAAGGATGCATCACTGAAAATAACGAACTCTTTACCTGACTCTGGCTGAACAAGCACTGAAGCTTCAGTCAATAAAGTTTTTAACTGATCGAAACTCTTCTGGCACCTTTCCGTCCACTCGAATCTGACATCTTTCTGAAGTAGCTTTGTCATCAGAGTTGCAATCATCGAGAAACCTTTCACGAAGTGTCTATAATAACCGACAAGTCCTATAAAACTCCGAACTTCAGAAATATTCCGCTGGGGTTTCCAATCTAGTATAGCCGAGATCTTACTCGGATCAACTCGAATACCTGATGCTGAAACAACATGCCCCAAGAAGCTAACTTCGCGTAACCAGAACTCATATTTACTAAATTTCGCGTACAATTGCTTATCATGTAAAATCTGTAACACAAATCTCAAGTGTTCGGCATGCTCGGTTTTGTCGCGCGAATAGACCAGAATGTCATCTATAAATACAACTACAAACCGATCTAAATACTGTCTGAATACCCGATTCATCAAATCCATGAAAACAGCAAGGGCGTTAGTGAGTCCGAATGGCATCACCAAGAACTCGTAGTGGCCGTATCTCGTTCGGAAAGCAGTCTTAGGCACATCAGAATCTCTAACTCGTAGCTAATAATAACCCGATCTTAAATCGATCTTCGAAAATACTGAGGCTCCCTTTAACTGATCGAATAGATCATCAATTTGCGGCAACGGGTATTTATTCTTTATGGTTACTTTATTGAGCTGTCGATAATCGATGCACATTCTCATAGTTCCATCTTTCTTCTTTACGAATAACACTGGCGCACCCTAGGGAGAGAAACTCGGTCGAGCAAAACCTCTATCTGTTAATTCTTGCAACTGAGCTTTCAACTCTTTTAATTCAGTCGGTGCCATTCTATACGGAGCTATCGAGACCGGAGTCGTCCCTGGCACTAACTCAATACCAAACTCTACTTCCCGAACAGGTGGCAAACCCGGCAATTCTTTCGAAAACACATCCGGATACTCACATACAACAGGTACATATTCAATCTTCTTTTCGATCACTTTATTATCAATCACATAAGCAAAGTAAGCTTCGTAACCCTTTCTCATATACTCTCGAGCCAACATCGAAGATATCACTGCTGGTAGCCCACTTAAATCTGCAGATTCAATCCGAATTATCTAATTATTCTGGCACCGCAGATCAATAGTTTTTCATCTGCAATTCACTACGGCATCGTGCACAGTTAACCAATCCATACCGAGGATGATATCGAACTCATCAAATGGTAGTAACATCAAATCAGCCAAAAAACATGAACCTCGAATCATCAAAGGGAAATTCTTGCACATCTTATCCACTAGCACACACCAACCCAGGGGGTTCAAAACCCGAATCACAAATTCAGTAGACTCAATAGGTAAAGTCTTACTGAATACTAATGTTTCACACACATAAGAATGGGTTGAACCGGGTCAATCGTGAGCAATTACACTAGTATTAAAGAGAGTAAATATACGGTGATGACATCCGGAGATGAAGCCTCCTCTCGAGCACGAATGGCATAGGCTCTAGCAGCACATGAGCCTCTCGATCGAATAGTCAGATCTCAAGTCCCTCTCTCGAGTGCCGCTCCTACCTCCTACATTTGAGGTGGTCTACCTCTAGTCTGCAGCCGCTCGGTCTTGCACTCTGAGCATTATCCTTCTCAGCTAACTCCGGGCAATCCCGAATGAAGTGATCCTGTGAATCACACTTGTAGCAAGCTCGGTTGTTGGACTTGCCCCAATATTCACCAAAATGTCGCCTACCACATTGTTGACACTCGGGTTTATTCGGTCGAGTATTGCCAATACTAGCAATCGAGGTAGCTCGTGAACTCACTGGTGGTCGCTCTCGTATGGAAATCCCAGCATTAGTCTTAGATCGGTTACTATCATTTCAGAACTTCTTTGATGCCATCTGAGAAGTTTTACTTGCTGATCTCTTGCAAAAATCTCTAGCTTCAAATTCAGCTTTTCTTTTCTCTTTTCTGAGCTCTTCGGCCTTACAAGCTCGCTCGACAAGTACTACGAACTCTTTTATTTCAAGTATGCCAATAAACAATTTTATGTCTTTGTTCAGTCCCTCCTCGAATCTTTTACATATAGCATCCTCGGTTGCAACACACTCTCGGGCATAACGGCTGAGTCTCACAAACTCACGCTCATAATCAGATACAGTCATACGACCCTATTTTAATTTGAGAAATTCCTTGCGTTTCTGATCAATGAATCGCTGACTGATATACTTTTTGCGAAACTCCATCTGGAAGAAATCCCAAGTGACCCGTTCCTTCGGAACAACCGAAACTAAAGTGTTCCACCAATAGTAGGCAGAATCTCGTAATAAATAAATAGCACACGTCAAACACTCTTCGGGTGTACAAGATAGTTCATCGAAGACACGAATAGTATTATCGAGCCAAAATTCATTTCGCTCAAGATCATCGATGAGTCGTGGCTTTAAACTCTTCACCGCATTTTACGATTTTATCAACAGGAGGCTTATTTAACCTATCGGGATTAACAATCGGGGTACACGGGTGGAGTATTTGGATTCGGGGTTGTTGAACAGTGGATTGGTCCGGATATATTGGTTAAACCAATCATTCATTATACTAAAGAAGGCTTGCTTAGCCCCTCATCTTGATTACTCGTGAGTGGTCGAGATTCATCCGCGCGGTCCCCTTGCGTGGGAGCAGCGCCACACTCTCGACATCATCGGCTACAACCCATTCGGATCAGGATCCATTTACTATATAAAAGAGAAAACATGTTTCATTTTCAGAAGTCATCACACTATCATAATAAAGATATTTATGGCATGAATAGCTAGACTCATACGCGCTACGTTAGTCCGAGAACTGACTAAACCGTAGCTCTGATACCAATCAAATTGTAACACCCTTAACCCGTATCCATCGCCGAATTAGGGTTACAGGACATTACTATGCTTAGCACAGACCATAACAAAAATAATTACTATATAAATAATCATAACCGAATACTTAGTTAATTAAGACATACTTTCATGTAATGCTTCAACATTTATACACTTAACTTAACTCTATTTAACTAAATACACGCATAAAAATATACATTTTTGCATCACTTAGTAAAGGTCATTATTCATTTGGTCTTTTTTTTTTAAATATTAGACGAATATACTCAACTATGATTTAACCTAATTCGTTCAAATCTCATAACCAAATACCAACATAAATACATTAAGATTTCTACTCCAAAATAAGTTCATACTATGGCCGAATCTATATAAACTGTAATACCATAATTTAATCATTTATAAACCATATCAAATAGTCACATTCATAAGGCCTAACAAAGTCATCTCATAACTTAACTTATTGATACATATATATTAAAGCAAAAGAACATCCATCATCAAAAGTGTACTATATATCTTACATCCAAAATGAGTTATTTACAAGGTCGATTTTGTAGAATGCTCATATCCTTACTCAAAGCCAAAGTCATGTACTCAATTACACACACACACACACACATATATATATATATATATATCATGAAATGTACTTTCAAGATAAACTTATAACATGGCCGGACATACACAAACATTAGCACCATGATCAAGTGTAACCAAACCAAACCAAAGCATAGAAATATAGCCATTTTCGCATGGCATTTATATACATCTCATTCGTAGTGATCTCAAAAGAGTTATATAGCCTACACATGCCATAGTTTCAAAACAGATTCAGCTTACAAAATACCAAAACTAGTTGATAGTGTGATGGACTTGACGATGATCCCCGAGCTCGAATCTCAACTCCAAAATCTAATAAAACAATACAACAACCACTTAAAGTAAGCTTTCATAGCTTAGTAAGTTATAAGCAATTACATAACAAAGCCTTAAAACATTATAATAAAGAATTTACACATTTAATGACCCATAAATCGAATATCCCAACATTTAAAATAGACTTCTCATAGATCACAAATCCATTCTTCACCCTAATACTAATGCATACTAATCTATCACCTTTCAAGGTTCCAAAATCCAAATATACATACATTTAACAATCAGTTTCTATACATATACTACTTATGAAATTTATACTTACCATTCAATTGATAAGCTCTCATAGTATCGAAAACTTACCAACTTCAACCATTAAAACTGTATTTATATTCATACCTTCAACGCTCATCAACCGAATTTTGTACCAAATGTGTCATGAAGCTCAATTCATGCGTTTAAGGTTCTTTCTCTGATTTCGCACACTTAGTGCTCGGAAGTTAAATTCGCACACTTAGTGCTTATTTTCTGATTTCGTACACTTAGTATTCGGAAGTTAAATTCGCACACTTAGTGCTTATTATCCGATTTCGTACACTTAGTACTCAGATGTTAAATTCGCACACTTAGTGCTTATTATCCGATTTCACACACATAGTGCTCGGTATCTGAATTCACTTACTTGGCACATTACTTGAACTTGATACTTGTCTAAATAAGCACATATATGTAACAAAAACTTGAACCCCAATCACATATACATTTATACATATACTGTAACATCCTGAAATTGGGGCTATTTGTGATTGAATTATTTTTTCTTGTGTTTAAATCTCCGTGATATTATTTGTGGTGTTATAAGACTTAATTAGGGGTCTTGAGTAAGCTCGGTTTAGTAGGATAATTCTTAGTATGGTTTATTTAATGAAGTGGATTATGTGAGGTTAGCACTTAAGTTAATTTAAGTGTTAATTAAAGCACATAAGGAATTAATGGCAAAGTGGTTATGGTGTTTGAACTTATAGCTTGAGGTTAGAGGTTCGAGTAGTATGTTTAGCATTTTTAAAAGTTTATTTTGTATGTTAGCATTAATGGCCTGGTCAACCTATGATTATGATAGGTTGGACTTTCATTTTGGTAAGTTGAATTTATTTTAAAGGAAAGCATGGAATAAGGGATAAGATTCCTAAGGTTATGGAAGGATATCTTGAAGTTATGGTAAATTGAGGGGACAAAAGGCTTGGTTTGTGGAAAATGTTTTGAAACTAACTCATGGCCAATTGACCATGAACTTGGGACGGCAATGTGGCTAAGGGAGGATTTGGCCAAATATGCTAGTAATTGGTAAGGTTTAGGAGTGTTTTGGTCATTCCTAGCATTTGGTGAAAAAGGTTGCAATTCTCTCTCAATCTCTTTTCTTTTCTTTTGGCCGAATTTTACCTTGTGATAAGCCTAAACTCTTTTGACCATTTGGTCATTTCTTTTGCTCATCTTCTATTTTCTCCATTTCATTCTCTCAAAACCAAACATTCATCAACATCTTGTTCTCCTATTTGTTTTGCTTAAACACCAAAAATCTTCTATACTCTCTTCTTTGCCGAAACTCTATTCCCTTTTCCTATTATTTTCTTTTTGTTCTTTAGCCGAATATACCTCTTTGTTGTGCCGAAAATTTTCTTCTCCTATCTTGAATCACTTTGGCCGAATATTAAAGGTAGCATAGTTTTCCTCGGGACTTTTCTATCAATTGATTTTGGTAAGGTGGTAAGGGTTTATTTCAAAGGATTATTCTTTTAAGTTTTCGTTTAAGTAGAAGGCTAATAACCTTAATGATGATGGTTGGTTGTAGGAAGTGAGACCGGTTCACATTTAGGAGTGTGTTGGCTAGTGTTCAAGGCTTTTGGGTAAGGTTCGGGTTCACAAGGAACCCTTCTCAATTATTTTGGTTTGGCCGAATAGGCCATGGCACTAATCTAGTTTTTGGCCGAATATAGGGGCAAGGAAAACTTGTGTGGCCGATTGTCTCCTTAGGGATTTAGACTATCGTTGGTGACAGGTGTGTACATACACACTTTATAATTAATTAACGTGCAAAGTATTATGTGTATGCTAATCGAATTTGTGTAGATTTGAGTTTAATACCATAAAGGTATAGCAAGGCTTCAGGTAAGTCCTTGACAATATGATTTGCTATTTGATGCTTTTGGGAAGCATGACATATTTGGTATATGTGACTTATAAATGATTATTGGTAAATCCTATATATGTTGCTAAATGAGTATGTTGGCATGATTTCTGTTAACTATCATTGATTGATGTGGGTTTTATGAGTGGAGGGGGCAGTGATATTCGTGTCAGCGGACACCGTTGTTTTGGTAACACAATGTGACTACGGTCACCAGAGGTTTGGCACCTCCAGAGGTTTGGCACCTCATAGCGTCTCGTCCCTGTGGCTTAGTACCACCGTGGGTTGGCCCCACATTTGAGATATGGGATTGACGCCAGTGATTTGGTATCACACGATGGGTTGGCCCCATCATTTGATTGTGACTTCGGGTCACCAGTGGTTTGGTACCACAATATTGACTTTGATTTCGTGACTATACGTCACCAGTGGTTTGGCACCACCAGTGGTTTGGTACCACACGGGGTAGAGAAAGGCGTACGGATGGCTAGGTTGGGTGCATATTAAACTTGTGCATATTAAATTAATTATGATTTGTGTATGATGTTACATTAAACCGGGAAAAAGGGTTACACATTGGGTCTTGATGACTCACCTTTTTCCTTTAACATTTTCAGGTGACTCGTAGTTGCGGATAAGGAGCCGGATGAACTCGAGGCGGCCATGCAATGAAAATATGGACTAGGTGGATTTGGAACTATTTTTATTTTAATATGGGTTTGGTTTATTTTGTTTAAGATGTAATAAGGCCTCCTAAAATTTGCACTTGGATTATTTTATGTTTTGATAAATTGCTTAACTATTTTATGATATTAAAATGGGTACACATGTTTTTCTCAAATTAATTCGTAAAAATGTTTTATTGTGCCATCGGGTACACTTGAAATCTGTAACAACCTAATCGAGTATATTTTTAAATGACATTAAGTAATGCTTTCTTCATAACACCTCAACTGTTTTAAATCAAAACAATATCTTTTATCAAAATTTAAAACGACTTAAAAGGGATTTTCAAAAGTTTTTCCTCCGTAGCATACCAAATTCTGGTCGTAATGTTTGGGCCGGGTTTGGGGTGTTACAAATTGGTATCGAGCAGGTTCAAAGCTCGGGTGTGGGGCCCAAGGCCCAAAAATGTTTTGGTAGGTCTATTTGAAATATTTTGGTTTTGAATAAGCATGGCACCGAGTCTCCCAGACCGATCCGCCTGTAAGTACCTCTAAATTTTTGTATGGATTATTATTATAGAAGGGTAAGAAGGAACGTAGTTAGTGTGATAGGTGTTGAACCTTAGGACTAGTCCACCCCAACAAAACTCATAAGACTTTAATGGCCTAATTAAAACCAACCCGTGACCAAGTCGCCGAGTTAGGGTGTGGTAACCTTAGTGCGCATGTCTCAGGATTGGATCCGAAAGAGCTTGGTATTTAAGCGGTCCTCGTGACTCACCTCCTCTTCGCGGGATTCCTACTGGTGCGTAGCTTCGGTTCACCCTAACCAAGAGGACTCGGTCATAGGCTAAACACGTTAAATAAAACCCAAAAGGGATTAACCCTATTTTGTGAAAGCTCTAAGTTTTAAAAATCGTTATGATACTCATTTCAAAGAGCAACAAAAATTTACTTTCGGAAAATTTTCAAAATATTCTTCAACTTACCAAAATTATGAAATTTCCTAGTGGCAAAATTACGAAAAATACCCACAGGATAGAAACAGACATGATAATGCCAGAAGAGTGCATAGGTATGAAAGGTATAGGGAATGGATGTACTTTTCTATGTAAATTAGGACAGAAGACTTAAAACTTTGATTGATCGAAAGAATCTCTATTAAATTCTTTTCATAAAATTTCTTCGCGGATAACCAAGTGAAACATGTACTAATTCATAAAATTTCCTAATCGATTAAAGCGCGATAATTAGAATGAGCTTTAGAGGACGTGGCCGTCGTGGACATTTGAAGGGTAGGATGACCGTGTCGTCGAACCGTCGATCGGTCGGGGATCGAGAATGAGGTACCACCGCCACCACCACCCCCAACCTTTGGAGCCGAGGAGCAGGATCGGGACGGGTGATGACGCAGATGTCAAAAGCGATGTCGCGGGTTCTAGAGAGAGTAGCTGGAATGGGTGGAGGTGGAGGAGCTCGGAAGTCGGTACGAGAGACTTTGAGCTAACGAGCTAAATTTTTCCGAGGTGTGTCCAGTGTAACGCCCAATACGGCTGAGTATTGGCTAGAATCGATCGAAAGAATCATGGATGAGATAGATCTGACGAATGAGGAGAAACTGAAAGGAGCGGTGTCGCTTCTCAAGGATGAGTCATATCGATGGTGGCTCACGGTTCGAGATGGTGCTACGGCAGATGATCTGACTTGGGAATACTTCAAAGCTGCTTATCAGAAGAAGTATGTGGGCACAAGCTACATTGATGCACAGAGGAAAGCTTTTCTGGGGTCGGTACAAGGAAATAAGTCTGTGTCAGAGTATGAAGCGTAATTCTTGAGGTTGAGCCGCTATGCTCGTGGTATAGTGTCAACGGAGCATGATCGTTGTGTCCGCTTTGAAGACGGACTTAGGGATGAGTTAAGGTTGTTGATTGCTCGCAGCAGAGCGTGAGTTTCTTTGTCTTGGTGGAAAAAGCTAAGGTAGCCGAAGGGGTCAAGGAGTCCGTGAGACGTAACTATGATAGGAACAAGCGTAAAAGAGGATTTGGGTCGCTCGGATCGGGTGGTAATGTTCGAAAAGGGTGAGGCAGAGTGGGCCGAATCAGCAGAAGGCCCATGGTCGCTAACTGCAGACCGCTCACCATGTCGCATGTGGAAAATTGCATTGGGGAGGTTGTTGGACCGGTGAGAAGGGTTGCTTTGTATGTGGGTCTTTGGACCACCGTAAGGGATTGTCCTCGGAAGTTAGCCAAGAATCGGAGGGTCGAACCGTGCTCGGGCTAGGAATGTAGGACCACCACGGAGGGTCGTGGTAATGGTAGAGGAGGAAATGGATCTAATCGAGGTCGCGGAATTTGAGGCAGAGGAGAGTGCAAGAGTTGAAGCAAAGCGCACTGGTCTAGTCTATGCGGCGAGGCGTCGAGAGGAAGGTGACGCACCGGACGTTATAACCGATCGTTCTTAATCTTTGGTGTTCCATATAACGCTTTGATTGATGTGGGTTCGACGCATTCATACGTTGCTAGTAGTGTGGTAGAGACTATGAACTTAGACTTCGAGATCGCTTCTAGGGAGATGATCGTAATTAGTCCTTTAGGTCACTCTGTAGTTGTTAATAAGCTATATAAAGATGTACCTCTAGAACTCCAAGGGGTCGTGTTTGTGGTCGATCCGATGGAACCGCCGCTTTGGGAGTTCGATTTGATCCTTGGTATGGACTGGTTGGTTAAGTATCGCAAGGTTGGATCTGCACCGCTAAGCGCATGGTTCTTAAGTTGGCTGAGGGTGATGAAGTGGTCATGATAGGTAATAGAAAAGATTACCTATCTAATGTAGTGTCTGCGTTGAAGGCTGAAAAGATGGTTAGAAAAGGTTGCGAGGCATTTTTGGTTCGAATTTGTGCTTTGGAAGCTAAGGAGTCAGCGGTTGAGAAGGTCCGAACAGTAAGGGAATTCGCTGATGTGTTCCCAGAAGAACTTAGGTCCGCCTCCGGATCGGAAGTTGAATTTGGTATAGACTTGCTACGAGGCGGCACTGTGTCAATAGCACCTTCACCGAATGGCACCAAAGGAATTGGTGGAGGTGAAGGCTCAAATTCGGGAGCTTTTGGACCAAGGATTTATCCGACCAAGTATATCTCCGTGGGGAGCACCTGTGTTGTTTGTTAGGAAGAAGGATGGTTCAATGCGGATGTGTATCGACTACCGCCAATTGAACAAGTTAACGATCAAGAACAGTATCCGTTGCCTCAAATTGATGACTTGTTTGACCAACTGAAGGGTGCATCGGTATTTTGAAGATAGATCTTAGGTCGGGATATCATCAACTCAAGGTGAAAGAGGTTGATGTGCACAAGACGGCATTCGAACAAGGTATGGGCATTACGAGTTATTGGTGATGCCTTTTGGGTTGACTAATGCACCAGCAAAGATTCATGGACTTAATGAATAGAGTGTTTCAAAGAAGATTGGATCAATTTGTCGTGGTGTTTATAGGCGACATATTGGTTTACTCAAAGACGGAGAAGGAGCATGACATGCATTTGCGTATAGTTCTACAAGTAATCGAGAGAGAAGCGATTATATGCCAAATTCAAGTAAGTGTGAATTTTGGCTTAGAGAGGTGGCTTTCTTAGGTCATGTGGTGTCGTGGAAGGGATTAGAGTAGATCCTCGCAAGGTAGAAGCGGTGTTAGATTGGAAACCCCTAGGTCAGCGCAGAAATTCGAAGCTTTTTGGGTCTAGCAGGGTATTATCGGAGGTTTGTGGAAGGATTCTCTTTAATCCCAGCGCCGTTGACTAAGTTGTTAAGAAAGGGAGTTCCATTTGTATGGTCGGAGAAGCAACAAGAAAGTTTTGACAAGCTAAGGAAGATTTTGACTAAGCTCGGTTTTGGTACAAACTGAGGCGGGGAAAGTTGTTTACGGTTTCATCGTGGACGCGTCCCATACCGGTTTGGGATGCGTATTGATGTAAGAAGGGAAGGTAGTGGCCTATGCGTCCCGTCAGCTAAGACCGCATGAGGTTAACTATCCAACGCACGACTTGGAGTTAGCGGCAGTAGTTTTCGCTTTGAAAATATGGCGGCATTACTTGTATGGGGAAAAGTCAATAGTCTACACGGATCATAAAAGTTTGAGGTATCTTTTGACTCAGAAGGATTTGAATTTGAGACAGCGTCGGTGGATTGAACTGTTAAAAGACTACGACTGTTCGATTGAGTACCATCGGGTAAGGCTAACGTGGTGGTCGATGCCTTGAGCCGAAAAGTCGTGATGCACTTAAGAGCGATGTTTGCTCATCTCAGTCTATACGACGACGGAAGTCTTTTGGCAGAACTGCAAGTTAAACCGACTTGGATCGAGGAGATTAAGGAAAAGCAGTTGGTGGATGACAGTTTGAATGCAAGGAGGTTGCAAGTTCAAGACGGTGGTTTGGAAGGGTACAGTTTGTCTGGCGAGGGAGTGTTATGTTTTCAAGGGCGAGCTTGTATGCCGAAAGATGTGGAGTTGAGGCAAAGAATTCTCCAAGATGCACATAGCAGCCCATACGCTATGCATCCGGGAGGTAGCAAGATGTATGGAGATTTGCGGGAACAGTTTTGGTGGCCTGGGTTGAAGCGTGAGGTAACTGAATTCGTGGGTAAGTGTCTGACGTGTCAGCAAGTTAAAGCTGAACATCAGTTGCCATCAGGGTTACTCCAACCGGTGAAGATTCCTCAGTGGAAATGGGAGAGGATCACTATGGATTTTGTCGTGGATTACCCCTCGCCTAGTAAGAAGAACTCGGTTTGGGTAATTGTGGATCGACTAACTAAGTCGGCGCATTTCATACCCGAGAAGGGTAGATTATTCGCCTGAAGCTAGCAAAGCTATATGTATTTGAGATAGTAAGATTGCATGGTGTGCCAGTATCGATTATCTCGGATAGGGATCCGAGGTTTACATCAAGGTTTTGGAGAGTTTTGCATCAGGCCTTGGGAACGAGATTGGACTTCAGCACAGCTTTTCACCCACAAACTGACGGACAATCGGAAAGAGTGATACAGATTTTAGAAGATATCTTTGAGAGGTTGCGTTTTGGATTTCAGTGGTAGTTGGGAAGAGTATCTACCATTGGCGGAATTTGCTTATAACAATAGTTATCAAGCGAGTATCCAAATGGCACCATATGAAGCACTCTATGGACGAAAATGCCGTACTCCTACGTGTTGGACGGAGTTAGGTGAACGTCGAGTTTTGGGTCCGAGGTGGTGGTCAAACGGAGGACAAAGTTAAGGTAATTCGGGCTCGTCTCAAGGATGCATCAGATAGGCAAAAGTCATATGCCGATCTCAAGCGAAAGGAAATGGAATACGAGGTAGGAGATAAAGTCTTTCTGAAGGTGTCGCCTTGGAAAAAGGTGTTGCGTTTTGGGCAAAAAGGGAAGTTAAGCCCAAGGTTCATCGGCCCGTATACGGTGTTGAAGCGAGTAGGACCGATAGCTTACCAGCTCGAGTTGCCGGTAGAGTTAAGGCAAATTCACGACGTCTTCCATGTGTCAATGCTTAGGCGATATCGGTCCGATCCATCGCACGTTGTGCCCTGTGGCGAAGATTGAGGTTAACTCGGATCTATCTTTCGAGGAGGAGCGATTCGGATCTTAGAACGTGATGTCAAGGTTTTGCGTAAGAAAGCAGTACCCTTAGTGAAAGTGCTATGGCGAAACCATGGTACGGAGGAAGCGACGTGGGAACCCGAGGATGTGAATCTTTTCTGATCAGGTAATTTCGAGGACGAAATTATTTTAAGGGGGGTAGAATTGTAACATCCTGAAATTGGGGCTATTTGTGATTGAATTATTTTTTCTTGTGTTTAAATCTCCGTGATATTATTTGTGGTGTTATAAGACTTAATTAGGGGTCTTGAGTAAGCTCGGTTTAGTAGGATAATTCTTAGTATGGTTTATTTAATGAAGTGGATTATGTGAGGTTAGCACTTAAGTTAATTTAAGTGTTAATTAAAGCACATAAGGAATTAATGGCAAAGTGGTTATGGTGTTTGAACTTATAGCTTGAGGTTAGAGGTTCGAGTAGTATGTTTAGCATTTTTAAAAGTTTATTTTGTATGTTAGCATTAATGGCCGGTCAACCTATGATTATGATAGGTTGGACTTTCATTTTGGTAAGTTGAATTTATTTTAAAGGAAAGCATGGAATAAGGGATAAGATTCCTAAGGTTATGGAAGGATATCTTGAAGTTATGGTAAATTGAGGGGACAAAAGGCTTGGTTTGTGGAAAATGTTTTGAAACTAACTCATGGCCAATTGACCATGAACTTGGACGGCAATGTGGCTAAGGGGAGGATTTGGCCGAATATGCTAGTAATTGGTAAGGTTTAGGAGTGTTTTGGTCATTCCTAGCATTTGGTGAAAAAGGTTGCAATTCTCTCTCAATCTCTTTTCTTTTCTTTTGGCCGAATTTTACCTTGTGATAAGCCTAAACTCTTTTGACCATTTGGTCATTTCTTTTGCTCATCTTCTATTTTCTCCATTTCATTCTCTCAAAACCGAAACATTCATCAACATCTTGTTCTCCTATTTGTTTTGCTTAAACACCAAAAATCTTCTATACTCTCTTCTTTGCCGAAACTCTATTCCCTTTTCCTATTATTTTCTTTTTGTTCTTTAGCCGAATATACCTCTTTGTTGTGCCGAAAATTTTCTTCTCCTATCTTGAATCACTTTGGCCGAATATTAAAGGTAGCATAGTTTTCCTCGGGACTTTTCTATCAATTGATTTTGGTAAGGTGGTAAGGGTTTATTTCAAAGGATTATTCTTTTAAGTTTTCGTTTAAGCCGAAGGCTAATAACCTTAATGATGATGGTTGGTTGTAGGGAAGTGAGACCGGTTCACATTTAGGAGTGTGTTGGCTAGTGTTCAAGGCTTTTGGGTAAGGTTCGGGTTCGCAAGAACCCTTCTCAATTATTTTGGTTTGGCCGAATAGGCCATGGCACTAATCTAGTTTTTGGCCGAATATAGGGGCAAGTAAAAATTGTGTGGCCGATTGTCTCCTTAGGGATTTAGACTATCGTTGGTGACAGGTGTGTACATACACACTTTATAATTAATTAACGTGCAAAGTATTATGTGTATGCTAATCGAATTTGTGTAGATTTGAGTTTAATACCATAAAGGTATAGCAAGGCTTCAGGTAAGTCCTTGACAATATGATTTGCTATTTGATGCTTTTGGGAAGCATGACATATTTGGTATATGTGACTTATAAATGATTATTGGTAAATCCTATATATGTTGCTAAATAAGTATGTTGGCATGATTTTGTTAACTATCATTGATTGATGTGGGTTTTATGAGTGGAGGGGCAAAGTGATATTCGTGTCGATGGACACCGGTGTTTTGGTAACACATTGTGACTACGGTCACCGAGGTTTGGCACCTCCGGAGGTTTGGCACCTCATAGCGCCTCGCCCCACGTGGCTTAGTACCACCGTGGGTTGGCCCCACATTTGAGATATGGGATTGACGCCCGGTGATTTGGTATCACACGATGGGTTGGCCCCATCATTTGATTGTGACTTCGGGTCACCGGTGGTTTGGTACCACAATATTGACGGATTTCGTGACTATACGTCACGGTGGTTTGGCACCACCAAAGTGGTTTGGTACCACACGGGGTAGAGAAAGGCATACGAATGGCTAGGTTGGGTGCATATTAAACTTGTGCATATTAAATTAATTATGATTTGTGTATGATGTTACATTAAACCGGGAAAAAGGGTTACACATTGGGTCTTGATGACTCACCTTTTAACTTTAACATTTTCAGGTGACTCGTAGTTGCAGATAAGGAGCCGGATGAACTCGAGGCGGCCATGCAATGAAAATATGGACTAGGTGGATTTGGAACTACTTTTATTTTAATATGGGTTTGATTTATTTTGTTTAAGATGTAATAAGGCCTCCTAAAATTTGCACTTGGATTATTTTATGTTTTGATAAATTGCTTAACTATTTTATGATATTAAAATGGGTACACATGTTTTTCTCAAATTAATTCGTAAAAATGTTTTATTGTGCCATCGGGTACACTTGAAACTGTAACAACCTAACTTAGTATATTTTTTAAATGACATTAAGTAATGCTTTCTTCATAACACCTCAACTGTTTTAAATCAAAACAATATCTTTTATCAAAATTTAAAACGACTTAAAAGGGATTTTCAAAAGTTTTTCCTCCGTAGCATACCAAATTCGGTCGTAATGTTTGGGCCGGGTTTGGGGTGTTACATATACAATTTAACTTATTTCATTTCTATATCAATTCACATTCGGCTAAACAGTATGAATAAACAAATATTCATCACTTCCAACCAAATTCATCTCTTAAATTAATGTCTCACATAGCTATCTCATTAACATATATATATACCTCACATTCGGCTAAATATACCTTCCAATCAACCTTACATTCGGCATAATGATAATATACCTACTAACCTCTATCAATACATATACATCAATATAGATAAAAATTCAATTCAATCCAATTGCTTAATAAACTTACCTCGAATATCGACGGACTTTGTTTTCCGACTATTCAATTAACATTTCCTTTCCCCGATCCAATCCCGATCCTTTTTGTTCTTGATCTAAATCAATTTCAAATTAAGCTCATTCAACATATTTTCATTCAATTTAGTCCAAAAAAACATAAACGGGCAAATTACATTTTTACCCCTGACATTTTACACTTTTCACAATTTAGTCCCTATTGTACAAAACCCAAAATATGCAAAATCTCACAACAACATAGCTAGGCCGAATCTTCCTTATAATCATATAAGTCCATAAATTTCATTTATTTTGCATTTTGGCCCCTCAATTTATTATTTTTGCAATTTAATCCTAATTACTCAAAATAATCAAAAACTCCAATACAAAACATGTTAATCTAAAACATATCTTTAATATTTTATCATCAAACAACATAAAACACATATATTCATCAATGACCGAACTCCAAATATGCATCAAAACCAGAAATTCTAGTATGGGTCAGATAGTATTCGAAGCAACGATCTCAAAAATATAAAAATTATCAAAAACCGAGCTAAACACATACCTCAATCAAGCTTAGACAAGGCCGAACCCTTTTGAAATGTTTTCTTCTCTTTTTCTTTTGTGTTTCGGTTCAAGAAAGATGAACATGCATGTTTTTCTTTCCTTTTTTTATGTTTTATTATACTATTTTAACTTTATAATATAATAATAATAATAATTATTAACTTAACTCTTATAATAAATCAGATAAAAGCATTATGCTTTCTTAATGCCGTCCACTACAACCACAAAAAGGATAATTTACAGCATAAGGCCTTCTCTTTATAAAGACACATCAATTTAACCACTCAATCAAGCTAAAGGCTACTTTTACCACTTATACGATTTAGTCCTTTTTCTTAAATTAAACACACAAACAGACAAATTAACTCACAAAATTTTAACACATGCACAATCATATATTATAGGCATCGAATATAATATTAAAATATTTTACTAACTCGGATTTATGGTCCCGAAACCACTATTCCGATTAGGGTCAAAATCGGGCTGTTACATTATCAGTAATAAGGCATCATGGAATACCATATGATGAATTATGTTTGTTTTGATTAAGTTTGCCATGATTTATTTATTCACTTCTCAATAAGGTGATGCCTCTGCCCATTTTTGAAAACTAATTTGTTCTAGCCAATATATACATGTGACCTATCAAACTTTTCAACAATGACCCCACCGAGTCAAGACCTTAAGCCAAATGGCCAAGATATGATTGTTGGATGTAATGGCTCAAGAGGCTGATGGGAGAAGTTAGCATGAAATTGACAATCTTGACATCATTTGTTATAGTCCATGTAGTCATTTACCATTTCCTGCCTGTAGTACCCCATCCTTTTGATTTGAAAATGCAGCATAGCCCTTGACTGATTGCTCCACATACTCCACAGTTGTCTTCGTGTAAGGCTTGTGATGCCTTGTCTTCTCCTAAGCATCAAAGGAAGACTCCATCAAATGAGCTTTGATAGAGTATACCTTTAAAATAAATGAATTGAGGAGCTTGACGTTTCACCTCGATTTTGTGTGTCAAATTGCTTGGTAGCTTCCCATGCTTTAAGTAGACAATCAATGATTGCCTCCAATCTTCCTTTTCAACTTCAAGGACTGATGCAACAGCCTGATTTTAGGGCTAGTCAGAACAGTGGTTTCAGAACCACTAATCCAAGACTAGAGACATTGTTTTTAATATTATTATATGTGTTATATCATGATTATAAGAGTGCATGAAAATTTTGGTGCATTAATTTTGATGGTTTCATGCTTACTTGTGAAAAAGGACTAAATCGCATAAAGTGCGAAAGTTTTATTTTACAAGTTAGAGGTGTCTAATAGCTATAGAATATTAAATTGGAGGTCCTTAAAGTGCAATTAGGCTATTGGGGAAGTGATGGTCGGCCATAGGGACAAGAAAATCAAATTGGTCAATGGTTAGGTGAGTTTTGGTGACTTAATTGGATAAAATAAGATAAAATAAAGAAGCTATCATCTTTTCCTATTTTCATTTCTTCTTCCACTGAAAATTCTAACAAGAATAGGGGTTTTTGAAGCTCAAACTTTCAGCCAAGCTGATATGAGCACGGCTGGGATCTTTTCCAAAACAAGCAAGGACTATTCGAGGCTACTAACTAAGTCTACGAACCGAGCTCGGGCCAACAATTCAAGGGATCTTCGCACCCTAATGAAAGCTAATTCTAGCTCGAATTCAGCTCCCCGAGCTCTGCTTAGCTCGAATCAGCTCACTTGAGCTTAAATCAGTTCGTTTGAGCTTGTTTATCGTTTACTTTATTTAGCTCATTTTATTTACTGGAATAAATTAGTTTAAGTATTTAATTAATTTATTTAAGTGTTAAATGTGTTTTTTAAGCTATTTAATGTGTCTAAATAATTTTGGCATTAATAGGTGTAAGTCATTTAATTTGTCTAAATTCCTACAGCAATTTAAGTTTTCTTTAGGCCATTTAATTTGTCTTAAGTCCTACAGCCATTTAAAGTGTCCTAAGCTAAGACAACTTAATTAGGTTCATTAAAGGTGTTTGACCGAATTAATGTACTTGTGTTAATGTGTCATAAGCTGCCAAATTAATGTGTTCTAAAATGAATTTAATTGCTGAATTTATTTGGTGCAGGTACATGGCATGGACGGCACAATAAGTGAGCTGATGGTTCAGCTCTTCAAAGCATCATTTCGTGGACCTCAATGGACATAGCAAGGCTGCTGATTTTGCTTCCCTAAGCTGGCCGATTAGCTCCCCAAAGCCAACTTTAAAGCTTTCACACATGCTGCACATTCCTTTCACATTGCTTGCCCTTTCGTTTTTGTGTGTTCATACTTGGGGGACTGTTTGCATTTGGTTTCACACCTTTGTGACCTTCACAATACTCCAGCTGATCATTAAAATGTCCTTAAATTTTTACCTGATCAAGGAAACTTAATTTCAGCTCATTAAACCCTTTTGGCCGAACATGGACAAGTCATTTCAGCTCCAAACACTTCAATTAGTGTCATGCTGAATGGTCATCTTCTAGATGCTGTCCAATGGTGTTTCCCATGCTAGGAAACTTCCAGTAAGCTTCCAAAGACGTTCAAGAAACTTCAAGGAAATTTCCAGCTCCCTTTAGCTTTAATTTGCTGTCCATTTAGCTTCTCAAATTGCCTATTCGGCTAACCCCATGTATTGGCTATAATTTTAGCTATTTCATGTTGAAAAGTGTAACGCCCCAAAAATTTAAGTCTTTAATTTTTGCATGTTATGACACGAATTGCTTGTTTGCCTTAGTGGCTAAGTGATTTGGGTGTGTATGGGAGTGTTTGAGAAGCCTGGGTTCAAGTCTTGGTTTTTGCAGAATTTTTAGTTTTGCTCTTAAATGAATCTGGACACTGGCATATAGGCCTTATAAATAATAGTGCTTGTTTTATGACAAAAAGAGCTTGTGGTCTAGTGGCAAGGTGGCGTGTTGTTTAATTGTGAGGTCTGAGGTTCAAGTCCTGGGTTGCGCAATGGAGTATTTATTTTTCTGCTTGAGTTGTGTAGGTAGTGGAGTTGGACTGAAACACAGCTAAGGGGAGTTTGAATAGAAGTTGAATGGAGTTATTGTAGGAGTTGAGGAGAAATCGGTGGAGTAATTCAAGAAGGGATAAGGGGAGAGATACGAGGAGAAAATCAAGGAGTTTGATGGAGAGGAAGTGTTTGTGCCGAATTTGGTCTCTAGGCACTCAGATAACCGATTTTGGGGGTTTTTGGGTTGTTTTTTCTCTATCTGCTTCGGTTTCGGTCATCATTCTTTTCACCTTTCTCTTTTGGTGCCAAATTTTGGCTAAGACTTCGAGTACCTCTCGGGTTTGTTCATTTTCTTTTTCTGCTCTATCCTTTAATTCTTTTTTTTTGTTTGGCCGAATAGCTCTTTGGTTCTCTCCTCTGCCGAATCTTATTTTCTCTTCCCCTATTCTCTTTGCTGTTTCTTTTCTCTCCTCTACTTTCCCAAACCTTGACCGAATAGTGTTGAGTAGTTTCGTGTTGCATTTTTCTTCTGATTTGCTCTTATTCCTCTACCCCTTTTTGGTCAACTGGTTGTCGAATATTGCTTTTCTCTCCCTCTTCATCTCTTCAATTTTGTTTTCGGCTTGACAACTATTCTCTGACGGTTCGAATTCCTCGAGGAGTGAAAGAGTTTCAGGTGAGATTAAAGTCGTCGAAACCTTCCTCTCATCACTCGATCAAAGGTAAGTATGTAGGCTAGCATTCTAAAGTGTAGGCCGAATGCTTTCTATGATTCTGTAAGTTATCGTGTGTGGATTTAAACCACATGAATAAGCAGTCCTTTTTAATAAAATCCGTTTGTAATGCAGATATCCGTCAAAGAGATTGTAGTCAACATTCGTCAGTGGTGTAAGTGGGCTAAGCCACATTTGTCAATCGAGGCAAGTGTTAATTTTAGTTTTAGTTAAGGGTGTAAAAGAAGGGGATTAACCTTATTGTTCAGTGACTAATGGAAATCCGTGTATGAATGTAGGTTTTGGTGCTCGTGGATCTTGGTGCGTGTTCACAAGCAGGTGTGTAAACACCCCACTGTAACTGTAGAACGACAAAAGTTGAAAAGTCGAAAATACGGCGTTTGAGACCACATGAGCGTGCAATCGATCGTGTGGTAAGCCAAACCCACGAATCATGGGCGATAGACTGTAGAGGCCCCCATGAGCATTTTCATGGGCTTAGGCCGTAATGGGCCATGTTGGGCCGAAAGGGGCCGTGTGGGCCCAATGGGCCCGTGGGCCCTACACGGATGAAATCCATGATTTGTGGAAAATATTTGACTAGGATATGTAGGTCTCATAGCCGTGGCGAAATCGGGGCTGAACGGGCCGCACGAGCGTGTGGGCCCACTTGGGCCGAGTAATGGGCCTTGGGCCCATTTACACTGTTATGACCATTTAGGTTACCGGAGTCGCTCGAGGCGACTGCGGACCTTCCGAGAGGTCGATATCTGCACTGAGACCCCAAAGTAGGTAAAATGACCAAAATACCCCTAAAGGGTGAAATGGCTACTTTTACCCCTAATAGATGGAAATAACCGTTATACCACTAAAGGTAGGTTGACTGATGTGTTCATGATTTGTAGATGACTATTACTGAGTATGACATTCTGCATATACCTATGATTTATGACATGACATACTGCATGGGGTTGGGATACTGTTATGGAGGAAGTATACTGTACTGGTGGCTTTGCCACATATACTATTCTTCGCGCTTTGCCGCATCATCATATTTGCGCTTTATTGTGACATCATATTGGCGACTTTGCCGCAATGTTGGTGTGTTACGGGTGGGTCGATTTTATCCCCACATGGTGTGTTGGTTTGTACTGAGTGGTGTGTTACCGGATTGGGGATGGGTTACATTATTGCCTTTGCATCGATATGGTATTGGGCTAAGGCCCACACTATTACTATATTGGGCTAAGACCCACACTGCATCGCATCGATTAGGGCTCGTGCCCGCATCATTATCGCATGTCGCGGTAATCGATCGGGCCGATAGGGGATTACACACCGAAGTTTTCGTAAACTCACGCTTTCCTTTTGTGCGCAGTAATCCTCACCATAAACAATTTAGTCTTTGTGTGGGACTCTTGAGGTGGCCACACAATCGCAAATATTCTACACTCACACTTCGTTTAAATTTAAAGTTTGTGTTGGGTTTTGTTTATGTAATAAGGCCATTTATGTTTGGTTAAACTTTTAATTGGGCTTTTGCTTACTTATTTTAAACTGTTAGTTTAGGAGAAGACGAATTTTCAAAATAATCACTATTTTTAAAGACACGAAATTTAAACAGTAGAGTTTTCAAAAGCTTCCGCGATTTTAAATCAACCTATTATAACAATAGCAGATAATAAGGCAAACGTTTTGACTAGATGACTTGTTAAATAATAATAATGGGGTTTTAAACTTAGAAACAAATTTTTACCAACAAGTTCAGTTTTCGAAAGACACTTCAATGTGACATGCCAGATTCGTCCGTAACGTCTAGGCCGGGTTTGGGGTGTTACAAAAAGGACTTTTGACTTTTGCAAAAAAATATTAATGAACTTTTGTTCTTCTGAGGTTCTCCCTCTCATATTTTATGTGAGTCTCGAATTGACTTATCTAGCGAGCTAGTGGCGTCAACCGAACTCCTTTGAACTTATCACTAGCCTTGGTGTGGTGTTCATCCTCCTATCTTCATCCGACCACCTTAACCACATAAGAACCGGGGTGACACTTTCTTATAGTGTTGAATCGTTCTTGAGTTAAGTTCGCTTTCCATCCCCATCTTCCTATTTCTGATTCCCACCTTAAGCCATATAAGTCCCGGGGCGATAGTTGCTATAGTATCGAATCGATCTTGCCGCTTAAGTTCGTTTTCCATATCCACTATTTATCCCAAGCTTATCTATCCGTATTTCTTTTTATTGTTAAACCGAACCTACACTTTCTAAACCTACCCCTTATTTTCAACCAACTTGTTAAGCTTCCGCAAATATTAACCTAACTAACCCTTTTTCGACAACTCAAACTACTCCTCGTCGATGATCGGGCAACTTCGTGAAACGACTCGAATTAACCCGAGCCGGATCACATCATTTTGTATCAGAGCTTAAAAACGAGAAGTGCCGAGGATCGAATCAAGTCGGAGTAGGTTCGTAAAGTGAAAAAAAATTTCGAAATAAATAAAAAGAAAAATATTTTCAAGTTGTATTTTATTTCTTTTGAAATCAGCATATTGTAATTGAAGTGAAAAAAAAAAAGTGAGACGAAATTATATAAAAAAAAATCGAGTATAGAAAAAAAGAAGAAGTGGAAGTTGCAAGTCTTATTTTGTTTTCATCCGTTTCTACCCCGATCATCAAGTTCTTCTTCTATTTTCAATTTCACCCTTCCCAACGCCACACTTAACCAATTTTTTTTTTTTGTTTAGCCTACCCTACACCATACACTTTATCCATTGTAACCATTTTGAAACCGAATCCAAGCAGCAAATAGGTCTTTCGAGACGAAATATGAAATTGCGAGAGAGAGGTCGAGTAGAAAAAGGCGTGAGTGTGTGAGCGCAAAAGAGTGTTAAGAAAAAGCCTTAAACGAGAGTAAACACGAGCGTGAGTGAAAAAAAATATTTTTCTTTCCGAGTGGCTTTAGTAAGGTTTGTTGTGAGGTATTTACTTTCTGTTTTTGTTTAACACTTTTCTTGTCATTATTTAATCATGTCTCGAGAAGAATTTTCAGTCGATGAATTTTAATACTTGGTGAAAGAGATGGGCCGATTGTTTGAAAGAAAACTAGGTCCATTACAAAAACGCTTGGACCGAGTGGAGGAAAGAGCCCGACGGAAGCAAACTCTACCAAGTCAGAAAATGGAGTCACGACCATCACGAAGTCACATTTCTGATGACTATTTGAGAAGCGATTCTTATCGGGAATCCTACTCGTTGAGGAATTCGAGACAAAGAGAAGAAAGCTTCGAGTTTGAGACTTTTCGAGATGACGAACGAGAAGGTACGAGTTATTCTTCGTATGCTTCAAAGACATCATGCACGAAGAATCGTTCCCAAAGAATTGGTCGAGATACCTATGATAATACTTTCTCTTTCTTTGAGCAAAACACTTATCTTTTTGATTCTTTTGTATCATCCTCATGTTGTAATAAAATAGAAAAAGAAATAGAAAAAGAGGAAAAAGAAAAAGAAATTGAAAAAGAAGAAAAAGAAAAAGAAATTGAAAAAGAGAAAGAAATCGAAAAAGAATGTGAAAAAGAAACGAAAGAAAATGAAGATAGTGGGCGAGAACAATAAAAAGAGAGTGATGTCTTAACTAACCCACACGAGAGTTGCTCTTGTTCTATTCCTTCTTTTCAGGTGCTTAAAAATCCATGTGGCGAATATCAACTTCAATACCTTCCTGATGAGAGACGTTTTCGTATGACCGAAAAGGGTAAGGTTGAAGATGACATCGAACCACACGAGCCCGAAGGTAAGTTAGGTAAGGATCACCTAGCACTTGAATCTCCACTATCCTTCTTGAATGTTGGTGAAAATATTTTCGGTGACTTCATCTTTGTAAAAGCTACGTGCCTTGATATGGTTAATTTTCCTTCATTGATTAAAATTGATGTGTTAAATAATGGCAAGGAAAATTCTGTTAATAAAAATCTTTGCGTTGACAAGACTGAAGGTGAAGTAGTGTTTAATCGGCAAATGCAAAATTCAGTTATGCTTGACAATCAATTTTCATATAAGCATCTCAATTTATTCGATTGTGGTGATTATGTGGATCATTTACTGCCTTGTTTGAAATCCTCGAGTTTTTGCAAATCTGTTTTGAAGAATGTAAAGAGTTTTGATTGTATGCGTCTGTGTATGCAAAAATTCATTTGGTACAGCATGTTTGATTTAATGAAACCCTTGTTACACTTTTGCATAAGTAATCAAACTTGTGTGTTTAAACCATGAATTTGTTTTGGATCGTTTTGTGGGAAAAAGAAGCATCCTAAACTTTGTGATAATGATTTATATTTGTTTGATGCTTGGTCTTTAACTAAGGGAACGGAACTTGATGTTTTTTATTACACTTTAAAATCGTTCCCAGATCATTTTATGTGGCTGTATGTAAAATTCCTATTTCTACCCGAGAAGGTAAACTCAACTTATATTTTTGAGCCTGGCATCGATTCATATGTTTCCTTTGTGAATCTCGTTTCAACATTTTCCTTTGAGTCCACTGTTCATGATGACATTCACCTTCTTCATTATTGTGGACACAACACTTTGAAAAGCGTGAAGTGTCTTTGTGTTTACCACTCATTTCAGGTTGATTCAACCAGGAAGTTTCGACTACACTATACCCTCGAGGAACGAAGGTTTGTGTTGATCGAACAAGGTAAAAATGATCTTTGTTTTCCTGCTCTTGAAGATAAACAAGGTAAGACTCTTGAAAGTTTTAAAACATTTTTGTTCTCTTCGGGTGGTGACAAACATCGTGTTGATGATTTGTTTTTTGAAAGATACTTGGATCGTGATGTGGTTAACTATTTTGCTTCGTTTGAACACGATCTATCTATTTTGGTTGTTGATAAAAAGATTCTTGTTTTTTATCATTGTGATTTTGTTGGTGAGCAAATAACTAAACGGAAATTACAAGGTCCAACTAAGCAAAACCATGAATCTTGTAAATCTTTTCGTTTGCCTGTTTGTGATGCCTACGTGCATCTTTTGACTCATTACTCGCATTCCAATCATGACTTGTGGAAACAATTTAAGTTGTTTGAATGCCTTGAAACCTATTCAATTTTGTTTCGAACGTTTGACGAGGCATTGGCGAGTAAATTAGTTTGTTTGCATGGTTGTAAACATGGTAATTTGAATCTGTCCATTCACATGGAATATACTTGTCTTTATATGATTATGCTTGGACTACAAGTTTGTTTGGATCACATTTTGCTAACTCATGGTTATAAATTCCAGTTGACTCATTTACCATTCGTCCCATTCATCCAAGGCAAGCCGCGCAAACATTTTCGAGTAAACCAACAGCTCGACTTGAGGACAAGTCGTTTTGAAGAAGGGGGAATGATGTGAGCACGGTTGGGATCTTTTCCGAAACAAGCATGGACTATTCGAGGCTGCTCACTAAGTCTACGAATCGAGCTTGGGCCAACAATTCAAGGGCTCTTCGCACCCTAATGCAAGCTAATTCTAGCTCGAATTCAGCTCTCCGAGCTCCGCTTAGCTCGAATCAGCTCATTTGAGCTTAAATCAGCTCGTTTGAGCTTGTTTATCGTTTACTTTATTTAGCTCATTTTATTTGCTGGAATAAATTAGTTTAAGTATTTAATTAATTTAGTTAAGTGTTAAATGTGTTTTTTAAGCTATTTAATGTGTCTAAATAATTTCGGCATTAATAGGTGTAAGTCATTTAATTTGTCTAAATTCCTACAGCAATTTAAGTTGTCTTTAGGCCATTTAATTTGTCTTAAGTCCTACAGCCATTTAAAGTGTCCTAAGCTAAGACAACTTAATTAGGTTCATTGAAGGTGTTTGACCGAATTAATGTGCTTGTGTTAATGTGTCATAAGCTGCCAAATTAATGTGTTCTAAAATGAATTTAATTGCTGAATTTATTTGGTGCAGGTACATGGCATGGACGACACAATAAGTGAGCTGATGGTTCAGCTCTTCAAAGCATCATTTCGTGGACCTCAATGAACATAGCAAGGCTACTGATTTTGCTTCCCTAAGCTGGCCGATTAGCTCCCCAAAGCCAACTTTAAAGCTTTCACACATGCTGCTCATTCCTTTCACATTGCTTGCCCTTTCGTTTTTGTGTGTTCATACTTGGGGGACTATTTGCATTCGGTTTCACACCTTGGTGACCTTCACAATACTCCAGCTGATCATTAAAACATCCATAAATTTTTAGCTGATCAAGGAAACTTAATTTCAGCTAATTAAACCCTTTTGGCCGAACATGGACAAGTCATTTCAGCTCCAAACACTTCAATTAATGTCATGCTGAATGGTCACCTTCTAGATGCTGTCCAATGGTGTTTCCCATGCTAGGAAACTTCAAGGACGCTTCCATGGACGTTCAAGAAACTTCAAGGAAATTTCTAGCTCCCTTTAGGTTTAATTTGCTGTCCATTTAGCTTCTCAAATTGCCTATTCGGCTAACCCCATGTATTGGCTATAAATTTAGCTCATTTCATGTTGAAAATGACTTTTGACTTTTGCAAAAATTTATTAATGAACTTTTGTTCTTGTGAGGTTCTCCCTCTCATATTTCGTGTGAGTCTCGAATTGACTTATCTAGCGAGCTAGTGGCGTCAACTGAACTCCTTTGAACTTATCACCAGCTTTGGTGTGGCGTTCATCCTCCTATCTTCATCCAACCACCTTAACCACATAAGAACCAGGGTGACACTTTCTTATAGTGTTGAATCGTTCTTGAGTTAAGTTCGATTTCCATCCCTATCTTCCTATTTCCGATTCCCATCTTAAGCCATATAAGTCCCGGGGCGGTACACGCTATAGTATCGAATCGATCTTGCCGCTTAAGTTCGTTTTCCATATCCACTATTTATCCCAAGCTTATCTATCCATATTTTTTTATTGTTAAACTGAACCTACACTTTCTAAACCTACCCCTTATTTTCAACCAACTTGTTAAGCTTCCGTAAATATTAACCTAACTCACCCTTTTTCGACAACTCAAACTGCTCCTCGTTGACGATCGGGCAACTTCGTGAAACGAATCGAATTAACCCGGGCCAGATCACATCACAAAGCTATCCTCTTGCAAGTAAGTGATTTTTAAGGTCTTCCTTGATAATTTTTGTGTTTTTGGAACCCCTAAAGCTTAAGCTAGCTAATAAGGGGACTATTTTGCAAAATGGTTGAGAGTCTAGGGATTTTCCATGTGAGCATTGTGTTGATTTCTGAAATTTTATGGAAGAAAATGAATCTTAGTGGGTTAAAGAATAACTTTTGTGAAAGGATTTTTGCATGAAAACTCCTAATAGGACTACTTTGTAAAAGTTATAAAATAAATAATAAGTGCATGAAATAATTGAAATTGTGAGTTGCTATAAGAGAGAAAATGAATCAGCTAGGCTTGGATATGTGAAAAATGAACACATTTCATTTTACGAGCCTAGGGGCAAAAGTGTAATTTTGTGAAAGTACAGGGGCAAAATGGTAATTTTTCCAAAACAGAAATTTTGAAATGTTTTGAATAATATGGTGATTTAATAAGTTAAATATGTTATTATAGATCAAGAAGAACGTGGAATCAACCTTGACCGAGGAAAGGGCAAGGTTACAGACTAAATTGCAAATTGACCTATTTTGTATCGAGGTAAGTTTATGTGTAAACGATACATCCTTATTATGTATGTTTTTACCTATTAATGCATTGTGTAGATGTAAATGCTTATTGGTGATATTTTTTTTAAATGATAGAAATTGAGGAAATTCTCAGATGAACCTTCGGGATAGGAAAATGGGTATGGATAAATATCCATTAGTATGTAATTATTGGTGGGCTGTGTGCGATTTCACCTTGTTACTTATTAACGATGGGCTGTGTGCGATACCATCGTATTTATTATCATTGGTGGGCTGTGTGTGATACCACCATGTTACTTATTAACGATGGGCTGTGTGCGATACCATCGTATTTATTATCATTGGTGGGCTGTGTGTGATGCCACCGTAAACATGTATTTAATGGTGGGCTGTGTGCAATACCACCAAGTATCCAACAATATTTCGAAGTGTTCATTGAGAGACTTGTCTAAGTGAAATTACATGTGGCTTTGTGGTGATAAGTGCAGGGTATAAGTGCAAGTAAATGTGGGCAATGTTTATGATATGTGTTGGGATGTGGTAAGGATTGAAATGAGTGAGCATAATTATAAGGATACGAATTGTTTTTACATAGTATGTAATGTTTTTTATTGATAAGTATGTGGTGTGATGCATATTGTTTACATATAGACTTACTAAGCTTAAAGCTTACTCCCTTTTCTTTTCCCTTGTTTTATAGTGTCGAAGAGCTAGCTCGGGATACGGAGATAATCAGAAGATCACCCATACTATCAGCACATCTTGGTATAGTTAGATTTAGCATTTTGAGTATGGCATGTATAGGGACTAGACTTAGTTGAATGTCATATTGTTTTGGCCAAATGTGTTGGCTCATTCAAAAATGAATTCTTTTGTATAAAGCCATAGTTGATGTCTCTTTCTTACTACTCAATGAAATGATGAGGTTATTCATGAATGTGCAAAGTGCATAGTTGATTAGTTGGTTTACTTATGCATGAATGACTTGGTTACTTAGTATGGTTTATGATGGTGCAAGTAGGGGTGGCAACAAGGGCTTGGTAAATAACCTTGTTCTTGTCCACATAGGTAGGCACACGGGCGTGTGTCTAGGCCGTGTGTGACACACAGTCTACCCCATAGGCGTGTGGTTTGGCTGTGTGTCCCCCTGCATTCTAAGTTGGCAAATCAGTAAGCTCAGTAGTAACCATACGGGCATAGACACGGCCGTGTGTCTCAACCGTGTGGAAGACACAGCCTGAGGACATGGGCGTGTTCCCAGGCCATGTGAAGTCTGCACCTGAATTTAAGAATTTAAATCACCACACGGTCTAAGGACACGGGCGTGTTCCTTGGCCGTGTGACCATAATAGGATGATGACGTAAAAAACAGAATGCCAAGGATTTTGCACACGGGCTAAGACACGGGCGTGTCGTGGCCGTGTGAGGGGCACGAGCCATCGACACGGGCGTGTGTCAGGCCGTGTGAAAACCCCTGTATGTTCGAAATGAGAAATAAATCTACATGGGTGTGGAACACGGGCATGTGAAGTTCCACACGGGCATGTCCTTTTTTCCACACGGGCGTGTGGGCTGTTTGATGAAAGTTTTCTAAGTCTTTCTAGAGATCTTTAAAAGAGTTCGATTTGATCTTGAACTGTTCCTAATGTGTAATTTAGGCCTCGTAAGCTTGTTTAAGAGGTGATATGAAAGGTTTTAATTTTTAGTGGGAAGTCATGTATCAGTTTTGCATGTTTGCTTGTGTATAAGTTTGGTAACGCCTTGTACCCTGTTCCGGCATCGAATACGGGTAAGGGGTGTTACAACTAAAACAACATTTAATTCACTATCTTCATCTTTAGTGGATAGAATTGGTGGTAAAACCCATCACTTGCATAGAGGAACTTTTACTTCTAGATTTAGAAGTGCAAGAGCTAATGCAAGGTTGGCAAGAGAATCTACTTGTTTATTCTTTTTCCTCGACATGTGCTCCAAGCTTACATTATCAAATCACTCCAGAAGTTTCTTTGCATAGTTGACATATGGGTGTAATTTTGACTTTTTGACTTCATAAAGTGAAAGGAGTTGGTTGATGGCCAACTTTGAATATCAAAACACTTTGAGCTATATGGTTTTCATATCCATGGACATTTCCAATCCAATGATGAGCACTTGATACTTTGCCACATTTTTGGAGCAATTTTGACTAAGATTGAATGCATAAGGCAATACATCTTCTTCTAACGTGACGAAGACAATGCCTAAACCGACTCTTGTTGGATTTGGTGCCCTAAGTGTAGTATATTCGTTTGTATACATGTATTCTTTTTGAAAAAATGGTTTAACAAAATTATCCATGAGTTGCATTAATATTCTTTGTATATTGTCCTCAATGGTTTTCGCACGCAAAACAAAATGGAAGCAAATATTAGCTCACTAGTTATCTAAGGTTTAATTAATACTAAGCGGTATTACATGGTTGGATCGTAATATAGAAAGACAACTTGTATTAGTAGATGAACCTAAACATGTCCTTAGTCTAATAAAAAATGAGCAAACTGATTGAAATACTAATATGTCGTCTATCAAGTCCAATTTGGGAGATGCTTTGTTTTGGGCATCTGATTTGCCATAATTCGTTAGGGAAAATTAAGGTCTTTTCAGCACTTAACGACCTTGTTTTCTAATGTTTTTATATATTTTTATTTCATTTTTTATTTTTAGTACCATCTATTTAAATTATGCAAAATAAGTATTTTTTATGCAATTTTGAGTTATATAATGACCTATTGGGCCATTACGGGCCTAGGGATGATCTAACGACTTTATCTAGTGTATAGGACACTATTTTTAGGCTTAGAAGACGAAGGACGACTGTAGCATCGTGACACTGAAGAGTGGTGTCATGACACCGGGCAATGATTAGGAAAATTAAGCTTGAGTATTTTTGTCCACACAACGTAACCTAATTAGATTTTTGGGTTGTTTAGTAACCCTAATTAGCTCAGATCATAAACTTTATAAATAGGATGTTTAACCTCATTTTAGGAGGCTTGGCCGAGTGAGCCACTTAGTTAGTTTTAGGGTTTTAGTTTAGTTTTAGTTTATTTCAATTTAGTCCTTTAAGTACTTTTTGTTCTTATTTAACTTGGATTCGATTTTAGGTCCAAGATTTTAATTTAATAATTTTTATTTATTTCTTTGTGGATTCCAATTGCAATCGAAGTGATTTTTGAGACTGTTTGATGCGAACCCGGTCGCATCATGTTACGACGCAACTCGACGCCATCGAGATTGGACTAAGCTCGAGGGGCCTAAGTGAAAAATGAAGCTTCATTACAAGCTCATTCAGCTCCATAGGCGTTTCTTGCAATTTATTGCAAGCTGAACTTTAAATTTATTTTTAATTCATCTTAGTTTAATAATTAAGTTGTTGGACTTTAATTAAACTCATCTTAGTTTAATATTTTTTTGTCATTTTTATTAAACTTCTTTTAGTTAAATAATTGCTGGAAATAAATGCTTAACTTAGTTTATTTAATTGCTGGAATAACTTATTGTTAAATATGTTTATTACAGTTTATTAAATTAAGTTATGAGTTAAAGTAGTTCATTTATAAGTTTATTTACTAAGCTTATTAAGTTTAGTGTGTTTAATGTGTTTTGTGTTTAATATGTGTTTAAATGTGTTTAATATGTTTGTTTTAATGTGTTTGATTGCAGGTGACTAATCAGCTGGAAACCGTTACATTCAAGGGCTGTTACAAAGTGATTAATGTGACTTTTCAAGTAGAAATCGATTACATATAAGGGGGTACATCACTAAAAGGAGCTGTTATGACAATTAAAGGAAGCATTACACATCCTTTAAATTTGGCAGCAACCTATTCTTCTTCCATAACCATTTGTTGCTTAAATGATCACACCATGAGTTCAAAATTCCATTAAAGCTACTGGTGACCATTCGGCTACCAAGAGGGCATGAAACCAAGCATTAAAGCTCATTAAATCAGCTCATTTGGAGTAATAATTCATATTGATAGTTGTTGTTATTTGGCTTGAAGGAACTCAAGAGTTTTTACTTATTGATTAAGCTTTATTTCAGCCATTAAACAGCACATTAAAGCTGAATTCATTTGACTTTTCAGCTAGCCTCATGTAAGCACTATAAATAATTTGTAATTAGCTTGTTTAGGGGACTTTTTGCTGAATTTATGCTAAATTTGAGATTTGTGAGTTATCCAATTCTCTTTGTTCTTTTGGAACTGATCTGACTTATCAAGCATAGCTTGTGGCATCTATCCTTTCCATTGTTTGCCGAACTTATCACCTTTGGTGTGGCGTTCATTATACTTGTGGTTCCTATCACTTTTGATAGCAGGTCAAGGTTCTTTGTTGATTTTCCTAAACCGAATTCCCATAAGAGCTATTTTGAGTCTCGGGTCAACAATCATTTTATTTTTGGTTCATTCTCTGCCCTTAGCTGAATTCCCTATCTATTGCTTAATTATCTTTCTTTTCGACCTTTATTTGTAGCCATTGTCTATCTTTTCCATTCCTTTTGAAACGAACCAAGTCTTAATCAAATTTACGATTGGGCAATCTAAACGACTCGAATCATCACCAAAACGAGTTCGTATCACTGTTAAAGGAGATTTCGCTTCCAAGCACAAATTGGCATTGAAATGGATTTATTTTCTTATTCCTTACTTTTGTTTAACTTATTGTTTTGTATGTTAAATATGAGTTTAGGGATTATTGCATTTAGATTCATGAGTAGCTAATTTCCTTGGGGAGATTAAAGAATGGATGTGTGACTAATTAATGAATGAATTAGGGTTTAATTTCGGGTTAGTTGATTTAAATTATGTGCGATTAAACCTTAGAAAGTGACGCTCCTAGGAAGTAATTTAGGATAAATGAGATTGAGAGATAAGTTTACTGAGTAAATCATAATTTATCTCGGTCAAGAAAGTGAGGCCAAGAGCTAAGCGCGTATTGGTTGATTAGTTAATTAGTTAGAGGCTGATAGGAAATAACTAGTTAATTAATAGCTAACTCGATAAAACCCGAGTTTTGAAGTTAATTAGGAACACTAAAGTGAATTAATCCCTTGATTTTTTATTAGATTTATTTCGATTGTTAATTGGTTGATTTTTAGTTTAAATAATTTTAGGTTAATTTAAGTAATTAATTTTAATTTGATTTTTGTAATATAATTTTAAATTAGTACTATTTAGCCCTAGTAGTGTAGAAAGTTAATTTAAGATTAATTCAATCTCCCTTAGGTACGATCCTCGGAATCCTTCCTGGAGTGTTTCTTTGTAACATTATTTACTATATTACAATTTGACCCGTATACTTGCAGACACTGTTGTTTAATTAGATATTTATTTGTTGCAGTATTTCTAGTCCAGACGTTCGCACGTCTGGCGATGATTAAGTTGTTGGCACCGTTGCGGAGAGGTTTCAACATTAGACTTAAATTTTATTTTTTTGCATTTTAATAGGATAAATAGGAATATTTAGAATTATAGATACATATTTTGTTTACTGTTATTTTATTTTATTTTTTAGTTATTAATTTTAGTTTAAATTCTTTTTTATTTCAGTGTATGACTCGAAGTGGAACTATTCTAATCGAGCCAAATCCTAAACCGGAGAGAATATTGAGGCAAACCCTTCAACAAATGCAAAACAATCCACTTATAGTGGTTGACTTGCCGCGAGGAGACCCACTATTCGAAGAACAAAACGAACCAGCAACACAGTTCCAAAGTGACCCACTAATGGCTCGACCTCGACAAGAGCGGACGTTGCGTGCACTGCCTACTTTATACGCTGTCCGAGGTAGTATCAAGAGGTCAACAGTTAATGTAAATAATTTTGAGATTAAGACGACTGCCATCCAAATGATACAAAACAGTTGTGTGACTCGTTTAAATATAATAGAGAGACCGATGAGGCGATCAGTCTCTAGTTGTTTCCGTTATCGCTTTGTGACAACGCCTATGAATGGCTCGATTCCCAAGAGTCAGGTTCTATCACGACATGGGTCAACTTAGCATGGAAATTCTTACACAAAAATTTCCTTATTAGTCAAACCATCCAATTAAGGCATGGGAACGCTTCATGTCATCGCTTAGGAAATGCCCACATCACAATATGCAAGACTGGTTGCAATTGCAAATCATTTATAATGGATTAGATGGGAGCTTAAGAGCTGACTTAGATGGTGCATCGATCAGAGTCTTAATGAACAAAACCTATGAGAAAGCCTATCAATTGATCGAGGACATGCTATGAACTCATACATGTGGCTGAACGAGCATTTTTCATATAGTTAGAAGTCGTTAGCGACTAAGGTGGTTAAGGAAGACGACAAGTATCAACAAATTTTGGAAATATTACATCGTCTAAAGACCACTGTTAAGCCATCAATGAATGATGCCTTGGAGACCCAACCGAAAGAAGTGAATTAATTGGGTAATAGGGGTGGAAATACCTATTCGAATACTTATAACCCCGGTTGGAAGGATCATTCGAATCTAAAGTGGGGAGGCAATCAAGGTAGTGAAAACCTAGCTCCAAATCGACAAAACCCTCCATATTAACCACCACAATTGCAAAGTTCTCAAGAGAGATCCATGGGTAATGACCATATCGGTTGTGGTCAATGCTTGGATCAAATTGAAAACGAGATGATACTCATGAGGTCTAACATTCAACACATAAAGACCAAATGCGCACAAACTCGTATCGATGCAGTCGAATTAAAAGAAGAGATGCGCAATATCGTGAGCATGTTGAATGAGATGCGGAGGCAAATGGACACATATATCCCGAGTAATATCGAGAACAATCCCCGAAGGGATGGAAAAGAGTATGTAAATGCAATATCACTCTGTACGGGTCAAACTTTAGGAAACTCGGAGAAGCTCACTAATAAGGAGGACAATGAGGTCGAGACTAATAAGCCTGAAACGGAAGTCTACATGGGAGAAAGATCTAAACTGGTAGCTGGGTCGAAAAATACTCCACGCTTGGAACTAGTGCCAAAGAACATACTGTTTCCATCGAGGTTGGATGACAAGCAATGAAAGAATGAGGAGGAATTCGTAAGTTTTCTAAATCTTTTTAAATCCCTTAATGTGAATTTCCACTACTAGAGCTTATTGATAAGATTCCTAAGTACGCTAAGTTCTTGAAGGAAATTATGTCTAGGCGCAATCAATCAATAATAAACACTAATGTTATCACTATGAAATAATCTTAATATTTATATACCAAAACATAATCATCACTAGCCATTCCAATGGCTAGATTATAATAACTATTTAGATTTACATACCAATATGGCCAATTAACTTATACATGCCATTATAATTATAATTGATTTACCATATGTACCGAAATGGTTTGATGGATAGTGTGAGTGATCTCCGCCAAGCTTCCAACCCAACGAGCTTCTGATTCACTATAAAATAGGGAAATAAAACTAAGTAAGCATATAATGCTTAGTAAGTTTGTATAACATGGTACTTAACTTACCATTCATTCTATTTCAAGATAAACATGTAAGGCACATTCAATCAATTTGATCTCAAGCCCTACACATATCCTCAGTCAATTAGGGGTCTAGGTAAGCTTACCGACCCTACAGTAGGTTCACAGTCGACTCGGGCAACCCGTGCAACCTTAGCAACAAAGTAGTGAAAATGGGTTCACATGCCCATGCTGTCTACTTGTGTGGGCCCACACGCCTGTGTGGCCCACACGGCCCAAAATGGCCTTGGCCGTGTGGATCACATGGCCTGGCCCAAAAATCCCACACGCCCGTGTGGTTCACTCGTGTGGGCCATACGACCCAATTCGGTCTGGCTCGTGTGTCGCACACGGCCCGCCTCATCGATCAGACGCCCGTGTTCCATCACACGACCTACCACGGGCGGCCACGCGCTCGTGTGGCGTCGACAGCCCCATTTTTTGGCTTTTCACCGGTTTCCATTTTTAGTATTTTGGTTACACACACTTGGTTTCGTTTCACAGCCAACGCAATCCTGAGAACACCAGCACCTAATTTTCTGATTAAAACACTAAATTAGACCTAAAAACAAGTAATCATACTACTTTCTCCAATTCCAAAGTGCCTACCTTAGATGATTCGATGCACCCCAACACTTATCACGTCGAAAGATTGGGTGCTTAAAGAGATTCACCTATACCAACAAAAGAAGTAACAGTCAATCCCACAATTGAGTGATTACTATCGAATTTAATCAGCCGGAGTAGATAATACGAATAACAAAATCAAACTACAATGGTACTTACGAAATCCACGATAGCATATTGATTAAAAAGAACGATCCATAACGAACTCGCATCAAGATTTAACCCAAAAGCGACTAACCTCTTACCTTTAATCAATGAAAAAAATTTTCCACACGATATAGAACTCTGATTGGTGACCACTGATGCTTGAAAACCTCCCCCTAACGTCATAAACGAAACACATCAAAAGGGAAGTTATAAAAAAGAGACAAATTACCTACTAAGACTTAATGAAACCTTGACAATCGGAATTGGGAGACTTGATTTCGGCAGAACTTAATGCGATGAACGAAGAAGAAAAGGAACAACGACGGAAAGGGAGAAATTCTTAGTGCAACTCCGGCAAACGAAAAGAGAAAAGGTAAACCAATGGCCAAAATCAGCAAGAATGGAGAAGAAAATGAAACTTTGGAAGAGGTTCGATAGAGCTGGGGGGAGAAGAAACGACAGAAGAATGGAGGGACTTTGGGAATTTGAAAATAACAAAATAACAAAATAAAAATTTAGCCCCATTATCCCCAAATCCCTCAAATTTCTCCTAAAACCGTCCAACCACTCCCACTATCCAAATCCCTAAATTTTCTCTCCACACTTCCCACTACCCCTCTACCACTTCGGCATTTCATTTCAATTCAAACACTTCAAGGCACTACTAGCAAAAATAATACTCAAGCAACAGCTCAAACCCAAGACCTCTAGCATAATGACACTCCACTTATCTACCAGACCAGCAGGCCCATTCTGACATGTTTTTAAAAACAATTAATAAAAAGCCTACTGTCTAGAGATAGGACTTTGTTCATATAAAAACAAAAATTCTACCCAGGTCAAGGCTTGAACCCAGGATTTCTCAAACACTCTTAGAACACATAACCACTGAAGCTGACAGATATTTGTGTCATTAATAACAGAAACATATACAGATAATTTTGGGATGTTACACCAAGTATAAGTCTCACCTTGTAATAGAGAAACGACGCAAGTAACACTCTCACGGGAGGTACACTCTAGTTGTTGTAGTGTTCTATTTGTTGATTCTAGCCACATCTCGACCATTGAAGGATAAAATCCTTTAATTCCCATAAATTTAGTAGCACCATATTTTTGTAATTCTTTTCTTGGTGCTCGACGGACTATTGGCACTGGTACCATCGCTTGAGTAGTCATCGTCTTTAAAGAACCTCAGCGATAACTCAGAGTAAATTCTCGTCACCTCGTCTTTTACAACTGTGCCTACTTGATCTAGATTGACTAGCACCCACTGAACATGTACTAGGTGCATCATGTATCACTCTATTTTCATTCTCAGCGGAATCGCCGCTGCTAAGCATATCAATATCTGACTCATTTCTGGATTTGCCAGACATCTTTAGCTATAAAAAGAAAGAAATTTTATATCAACATCCAAATCCTGACTCTAACTTGACTCAACTATGGCATGTACATTTAGACTCATTTTTGAGCCTGATTAAGTCAAAGAATCGACTAAAACTATAGCTCTGATATCACTAACTGTAACACCCTTCACCTAGTCCAGTTGTAAAACTCAAGCATTAAGATGGAACGGCAGATTATAAAACAATTTCATGTGATTCATAAATCAAAAATTCAATTTAACATTAAATAATTACATATATTCACATATCCATGTTTAAATTGAGCTTACAAAATCTCTATAATTACCCGACTTCAAATAAGGATCATTTTGAATTTTTTACAAAAAGATGAGAAGTTTTGCAAAATAGGAGTCACATGGCTGTGTGTCAAGCTAAAATCGTGTGAGGTTGGAGTCACACGACCATGTATCTAAACTGTGTAGCTTACTATGGCCTCGTGGGTCAAAATTGCAATTATTTTAAAAAAAGTCACACGACCGTGTCACTGGGCCATGAAACAAACTGAGGCTGTATGGTATTAAAATGGCCAAATCTTCAGGTATTCACATGGGCGTATGGCCAGCCCATGTGACATTCGGGAATCGTGTGCATCTGAAACATCCTAAAACAAGTGGCACACGGCTGTGCCACTAACCCGTGTGTGTCACACGGCCGTGTGGTCGGACCGTGTAGTACAAGTTGTCTCATTTTAGGGCCTATTTCAAGCCTAACCAATTTCATGCACAATCTAAGTTCAATACAGATTAATGCCTACTCAAAACCTGTATAATTTTCACAACATGATACGAACTCGTTTCGGTGATGAATCGAGTCGTTTAGATTGCCTGATTGTTAAAATGAGAAATATCGTTCAAAATAGAACAAAGGGGTTAAATTCGGCCAGGCATGGTATTCAGTTTCCAAAATAGGTTCAAAATGGCTAGGTGTAGTGATGATTATTAGTTGGCTATCAAAGAAAAAAAAGGAATAAGAAATAGTTTGGTTGGGATGGAATTGGATCAAAGTGAACTTAAGAATCAAGAATGAACCAACATTATGATTGAGTGCTGACCCGAAACTTATGTGATCTTAAGGGTGATGGATGTTGAAGGATAGATTGACCGTGACCCTCTATCAAGAGTGATAGGAACCAATCGATATATGGGTGAACGCCACACTCAATTTAGGAGTGATAAGTTTGAAAAGAAACAAGGTAGACGCCACTAGCTTTTGCTAGATAAGTCAGCTTGGGTCTTAAAACGAAATAGGAGAGTTAGAAAACTCACAAAATGTTATAAACATTCAAAAGGTAGAAAAAGTCCATTACAATGAGCTGATTACAAGTATTTATAGTGCTAGATAAAGGCCTAGCCGAATAACAATGATCAGCTTAAATGAGCTGTTAATGGCTGAAATAAAACTTAATCAATAAGGACAAAATCTTGAATTCCTCTAAGCCTAAGCAACTCCAACCATCAATATGATTTATTGCTCCAATTCAGCTGATTTAATGAGCTTGAATGCTTAGGTTTCATTCTTGAGCAGCCAAAGAGTTTTTAGAATAAGCTTTAAATTCCCTCTTGGTAATCGAATAGACACCAGCAATTTTGTTGATATTTTGAGCACTTGGAGAAGAAGAATAGGCTGCTGAATTTAAATGATGCAAAATGCTCTTCTTAAATGTTGTAACAGCCGCATTTAACACTTTATAACAGCTCCCTTGTACATAACTTATTCCAGTTGAATAGTCACCTACAAACATTAACAAACACATTAAAAGCACATTAAACACATTAAACACATAAGCTTAATTAATAAACTGTTAAATAAACACATTCAACAGTAATTTATTCCAGCAACTAAGAAATGCATAAATTAATTATTGAACATGCAACTCAAGTTTATTTAAAATGAAAATAAACACACTTTAATTAATGCAATAAAATGTAACAGCCAAATTAAATAACATACTTATATAAACAAACTCAAACATATTAAACAACTAAAATGCTTAAATGCATGGTTTAAGATGCAAACTAAATAAACAAATGAGTTACTTAATACAAGACTTAATTTAATGATGTAGACTTAAACTAACATGGGAGTTGCATAATGCATGACATAATTTATAATGCAGAACACACAAAGTGCAAGTCAAAATTAAAATATGCAAACTTATTAATTTAAATAAAACTTTATTAAATTAAAAAGTCCTTAAAAACATTGGTCCAATAATCAATCAGGCCTATGAGATGTTTCATCTTGCACTTGGGCCCCTCAAGTTTAGGCCAATCTCGATGGCGTCGAGTTGCGTCGTAACTGATGTGACCATGTTTGCATCATACCCTCCCTCTTGAAGATGATTTGTCCTCAAATCGGGCCATTTGCTCAAAAAAAATATTTCATCATTACAAACCTGGAAACTACACAAGACTCTAAAAGGAAACATATTAGTTACTTGCCCTCCCTCTTTAGGAGAAATCCAATTCAAAGTGTCACCTTCAAAAAAATGAAAGAGGTTAGTGACACCATGGATGATGAACTCGAAGGAACATGCTGAAGCGTTATTCACAAATTGAACATATGAATTGATACCAGGATCAAAAACAGAAATCGTCTTACCTTTTTCTTCGATGGAAACAAACCAAAACCACACAACATTCGAAAGTCGTAATCTTGAAAGACAAAATTCCATGTCTCAAATCCCTTGGAACATGATATGGAACAACATTCACCGGGATCAAAGACAAAGTTTTTGTTCACATATTTAGTCACACAAAATTGTAGATGCTTACTTTCTCTTAAAGACATTTCAAAATAGCAAACTCCAGGTTTGAACACTTGATTTTGGTCACTCGTTCTAGCTTGCAACAAAAATTTCTTTGTCTCCAATGATCTACACATATTAATCAAAGAAGGTGTGTACTTGCAAACAGTCAAACAATCATATATATTAAGTCTCATTCGAACAGACTTACTCAAACATGTGGGATTTACACAACAAATCAGAAATTTCAAATCATCGTTACACCCCTAACCCGAGACCGTCGCCAGAATAGAGTTAAGAGGCATTACCAGACAATCAGAATGTTTCATTACTATTTCACGACACAAAGTCAAACATCAATCAAACATATTCATTCATAAGTATATAGCCCCTAATGGAGGTCTTCGAGACCTTAAACACGTGTTAGAAAGGGGTCGGGACTAAACCGGAACACATACAGAAATTCTCAAAAATTTAAAAACTTATCAAAGTTTCAGGGGTTACACGCCCATTTGGGCAGACCGTGTGCCTCCCACGGCTGATAGACACCCCCGTGTGTCTTCCCCATGTTTGAACCTGACTTTACTCCACGGCCACCAAGCACGCCCGTGTACCTTGGCCGGGGTCAATTCTGACTTGGCTCCACGGCCACCAAGCACGCCCTTGTACTTTGGCCGTGGTCGATCCTGTTGAAACCACACGGCTACCAGGCACGTCCGTGTGCCAGGCCGTGTACTCTTAGCCAGCTACTGACTTAGCCCTACGGTCACTAGGCACGCCCGTGTGCCAATCCGTGTGACAAAATAGGCCATTTACAAGGCCAATTTGCCTTCCACACAAGGGTCTATCCTACATTCACAATTAAGCATAATCGCACACACAATTTAGCAACCAATTTCATGTCAAGTGATCATCATATCATCACATACAATCCTCATTACTAAATATGTCAACTTATATACCATCTTGCTCAACCAAAATATACATAACCTATAATGCCATTCTTACCTATCATGAAATTATATTTACTATATCATACAAATGCCATGACCGAATATTCACAACTATGATTTAACTCAATTCATTCAAACCTCATAACCAAATACCGAACATAAACACATTAGGATGTATACTCCAAAATAAGTTAATACCATGGCCGAATCTATATAAAAACATAATACACAATTTAGCCATTTTCGCATGGCATTTATACATATACACACCATTCGAAATCAACTCAAAAGTAACATAGCCTATACATGCCATAGTTTCAAAAGAAGTACAGCTTATGAAATACCAAAATCTGTTGATAGTGTGATAGACTTGACGATGATCCCCGAGCACGAACTTTGACTCCAAAATCTAATAAACAATACAACAACCACATAAAGTAAGCTATCATAGCTTAGTAAGTTATAAGCAATTACAAAACAATATATGAAACATTATAATAGACAACTTTCACATTTCATAATCCTTAATGTCGAATATCCCAACATTTAATAATAACATTCATCTAGATCTATAATCCTCTTCTCACCTCAAAACAAATACACATATATATACTACTGAAGTTCATACTCACATTTCAATCCATATAAATCACATATTAATATGTATAATACGGAATTATCATGTCAACAACTAAACTTACTTATCATCCAAAAGATGATTTATCTTCGCATACCTGGTCATTATATTCTGTTTAGTACATTCGTTAACTATTACAATTAAAAGATCGGCAAACCTGCACACTCCATGCAAAAAATCTATTAATGTATCACATGCTTAATGTCGTCATATTAATGCCTTGCACACTTAGTGCCAAATTCTTGTAACGTATCGCACACTTAGTGCCGTTACCTTTAACTTCTCGCACACTTAGTGCTAAACAACCGATTTCGCACACTTAGTGCTCGGTATTTAATTTCGCACACTTAGTGCTCATTGACTGATTTCGCACACTTAGTGCTCGGTATTTTAATTCCATACATTCTTGCATTTCCCGAATTTACTTCACATTTATATATACATGAACTTACATCTTAATTGCATATATACAAATTAGCTTATTTCATCTTCAAATCAACATTACATTCGACTCTAATCATCTCCCAACTAATATTCCATTCGGTAATATCAACATTGTACAAATTTACCACCGTTAAATACATATGCATCATTATAGAAAAATTTAATTCAACTCAATTGCTTAAAAACTTACCTCGAGTATCGACGGACTACGTTTTCTGACTATTCGATTAACTTCTCCTTTCCCCGATCCAATCCCGATCCTTTTTGTTCTTGATCTGAATAATTTCAAATTAAGCTCATTCAAACATATTTTCATTCAATTCAGTCCAAAAACGTATAAATGGGAAAATTACATTTTTACCCTTAATATTTCACATTTTTACAATTTAGTCCCTATTGCACAAAACACAAAATATTCAAAATTTGACCACACTTCTTTAGGGCCGAATATTCATAGTCCTAATACAAGCTCATACATTTAATTTATTTTGCATTTTAGTGCCTCAAAAATTTATTTTTTCATTTTAATCCAAATTACTCAATTTCATCAAAAATTCAAAAACAAAATTTGTTAATCTAACACATATAATCAATATTTCATCATCAAACCACAAAAACAACAAGCTTTCTTCAATGGCAATTCACGAAATACACAACCAATTCAAAAATTCAAGCATGGGCTAGCTAAATCACATAGTAACGATCTCAAAAACGTAAAAATTATAAAAAACTGAGCTAAACACATACCTCAATCAAGCTTAGACAAGGCCGAATGTAGCTAGGTTTTTTTCTTTCTTTTTCTTTTGCTAAGTTTCGACTATGGCTTAAAAAAAAGATGATAACCATGGCTTTGTTTTATTATAAATAACATATATTAACATTTTATTTATTTACCTATTTAACCTTTATTATAAAATAACTAAACATTATAACATAAGGTTAATTTTGTCCATGGCCGACCACTATCTAAAAATTTGGGCTATTTAATATTTTAATATTTCTAATTAAAAAGACATCATCAATTAAGCCCTTTTACAAATAATCACCAAATTTTTAACTTACGAGATTAAGCCCATTTATTAAATCGAACCTCCAAACAATAAAATTTTTAAACGAAAAATTAATACAGACAAATTCACACATTATAAACACCAAAATAATTAAGAAAAATATTTTTTGGACTCAGATTCGTGGTCCCGAAACCACCGTTCCGATTAGGGCCAAAATCGGACTATTACACACATATCAATTTTTATCACAATAGACCAAATTTTGTGTGGGCTGATCTAGTCTTACTTTATTAACAATTTCGCCAAGGTCATATTCATTAGCAGAAAAAAACTTCATATCAATATGTAAAAAGAAATCATCAATCGGATTATGAATATCAACCGAATCAAGATGAGGAGCTCTTTCACCAACTAGGTTTCCGGCTTTCTCATCATTCAAATGAAATTGTTGAGACTCAAATAACATGAGACCCTTACCTTGCTTACCTTTAGACGCTTGTGTAACAGTTCGGTTTAGACCCTTGTAACACCCCAAACCCGGTCAAAACGCTACGACCAAATCTGGCATGTCACAGGGAAGAAAACGTTTTTGGAAAACAAGTTGTCGTCTCAATGTTGAAAAGAAAACCTTTGATTTTATAAAACCCGAATTATGTTAAGCCATTTGTTAAAATTCTTTCGAAGCTTAGTTTTAAAGAAGACAGTGTTGCCTTGTTATTATTGCGTGTTTGATAAATACCCGACGGTAAAAATTTTGGAAATTTCTGAAAATTCATTAAAGTTTTAAAAACGTCCATTTTATGAGTTTATTAGGCATGCCTTTAGTGTTTAAACGTCGGTTTAAAGAAATTTAACAAAATGAATAATCCCAAAATAAAATCTGAATGGCCTTATTACATAGTGGAAATCCAAACGTAAAGTAAAATAAACCCGAATTAACCTTTTAAACTAAAAACCGAAATTTACGTGCATGGCCACCTCGAGTCCAATCAGGCTCCATATCCATGAACTAGGAATTACTTGCAAAAAGTAATGGAAGGGGTGAGTCACCGAGACTCAGTGTATAAATCCCCATCCGAAAGATTCTAAGCTCTTACATAGTTTCATATGCAAATATGTATGTCATGCAATCCATCCAACCTATCCATCCGAACTCCCAATTCTACCCCTTGTGGCACCTAGCCACTGGTGGTACCTAACCACCGGTGGTTCCAAACCACTAGTGACCAAGTCACAAATAATCATGTGTGGGGCCAACCTACTTGTGGTACCTAACCCTTGGTGACGATCCCGTATATCAATATGTGGGGCCAACCCACTGGGACGAGTCACAGAATAAGCATATGTGGTACCTAACCACTTTGGTGGTTCCAAACCACTGAGACTTAGTCACAAAATATTAATATGTGGGGCCAACCCACGTGTGGTACCTAACCACTTTGGTGACGATCGATAATCATACCTTCCCCTCCTCTCATCATACCCATTTTCATGAATATGCTTTTCAATACAATATAATCATGCTTAACATTTAGGAGTAATCTAATATGGCATATGCAGATTTAACGAGAGGCAATTAACGTTAGCCACCAAGATGGACTTACCCGAGTCCTCGCTTTTACCCACAAGGGTAACTTATCGATCTCTGATTATTTCGACTTTTGACAAATCACAAATAACGACACATTAAACATATGAAGTGTGTAAGAGTTACACACACGATTACTCGTAACACGATACTTTCTCACGTCGACACTCTCGTTAATCGACACTCATCGCTATCTCGCTTACTACTTTGCTCGAGATGTTGGCCCGGACCGGTGGCCAATCTCGAACCGCTGACACTGCCCTTTTCTTAAACTTAGGGGCTGGGTTTACAGATCCCACCCCTCCTACCGCTTGGCTAAATCGGCAAATCCCGAAGCTCTAGGCTTGATTCACAACCAACGAATCCTGAAAGATCCAAAGTATGCGTCACAACTTCCACCTTAACTCGAAAGATTCGATCAACACTTAGCGACAATCGGCACCACACCACCCTAGAGAAGATTCGACAGAGTATGGGTTGATATTCGACTATGATGAATTCTTCGGGAAAAAGGAACACAGAGAATGATTTTGAGATCTAAGAGGTTTCGGCTAGGAGCAAAAGAAAGTGTGATCTTGGCTTTTAGTGAACGAAAAGGAATAGATCAAGGTAATGAGAATCAAGGGGGTTTCGGCTAGCAAGGTGTTTCGAAAAGAATAATCAAGATGGAAGGGAGGAAGAAGTGATGATTCGGCTTTGGGAAAAAGATGGAGAGAAAGGGTAGAAGGGATTTCGGCTATCACCAATGAGAAGAAGAGAAAAGAAAAGCCAATAGGGGTTTCGACCTTTGAGAGTGAAAGAGAAGGAGAATGAAGAATTATGGAGAGTGTAAGCCAAGAGGATTTCGGCAATAGGGAGAGTCTTGTGCCTCAAAGAGAAGAAAATAAAAATAAAAGAAAACTAAACTCAAACCGAGAGAAAAGAACCCTCCGAACCCCTTAGACACTTTCGGTACAAAGCAAAGCAGCCCACATTCGGCACCCACCTCACAAAAGCCAAAATTTGCACCTAAGGAATGACACTACAAGGTCCTATGGCCAATGTAAGTTTCGGCACACCTAGCCACACTAAGAACCGATCCCCTTCCTCCTATACAGAGTTCAAAATTCGGCCAACACTGAGCTCCCATGCCCATCCCTCTCTTCTCTCCACAAATTTTTCCTGATCACCCATTCAAACCTGTTTGAATATTTTAAACTCCTAAATTTTCTCTCCTCCACTCATTTGAATCTGTTGACTCCTTCAACAGTCATCCACCAGAGTCCCAGCTGAGTGCAACTCTCCCTTGTCCTGGCGTCAAAAAGAAATGCACAAAGGGGATTCCCGCAGCTCGAACCAAGTCCCCTTCAACTCCTTGAGGCGTCACTCCTCTGTGCCTTAAGTGGCGCCTCCTTGCCACTTTACCAAGGCATTCCTTGTGTCAAAACATACCACCAATTGCCCTTAACTCCTGTCCCATTCAGCTCCCCCTTCAAAGTGCCCAAAAGAAAATTTTCGCTAAGACTCTAGCCTACCCCTAGCTCATGCCTGGTCCCCAAAATACCCTAAACTAGCATGACAACCATACTATCTACATGCAATGCAAAGGCCTCGATTTAGGATGTTACAGTTCTACCCCCTTAAAAAATAATTTCGGGCTCGAAATTACCTGGTCAAAAGAGTTGAGGGTATTGCTGCCGTATCACATCCTCTGGCTCCCACGTGGCCTCTTCGGTTCCATGATTCCGCCACAACACCTTCACCAAAGGAACAGATTTCCTACGCAACATTTTGGTATCCCGATCCAAAATTCATGACCGTTCTTCCTCAAAAGACAAGTCTGGGCTTACTTGATTTCTTCTATCGGCACAACATGAGACGGATCTGAACGATAGCGTCTAAGCATCGAAACATGAAATACGTCATGGATCTGACTCAATTTTGATGGTAACTCGAGCTGGTAAGCTACTGGTCCCACACGCTCCAACACTCGATAAGGCCCGATAAACCTAGGGCTCAGTTTGCCCTTCCGACCAAATCTCAGCACCTTCTTCCACGGCGACACCTTCAAGAAAACCTTGTCACCCACTGCAAATTCTACATCTTTCCGCTTAAGATCGGCATAGGACTTCTGCTGTCCGAAGCTTCCTTCAGACGAGCTCGAATCAGCTTAACCTTATTTTCCGTTTTAGCAACCAACTCTGGAGCCAACAATTGCCGTTCAACCAACTTCGTCTAACATGTAGGGGTATGACACTTCCGCCCATATAACACTTCATACGGTGCCATCTGAATACTTGCCTGGTAACTGTTGTTATACGCGAACTCTGCCAATGGTAGAAATTCCTCCCAAGTACCTCTGAAATCCAAGACACAACCCCTTAACATATCTTCCAGAATCTGAATCACCCTCTCCGACTGCCCATCTGACTGTGGATGAAATGCCATACTGAAATCCAACCTTGTACCCAATGCCTGATGCAGTGCCTTCAAGAATCTTGACGTAAATCTAGGGTCTCTGTCCGAAATAATCGACACTGGCACCCCATGCAACCTTACAATCTCTGCTATATATAATCTAGCTAATTTCTGAAGAGAGTAATCCACACGTACAGGTATGAAGTGAGAAGACTTTGTCAGACGATCAACAATCACCCAAACCGAATCCTTCTTGCTAGGCGTAAGGGGTAGCCCATTGACAAAATCCATCGTAATCCTTTCCCATTTCCACTGCGGAATCTTCACCGGTTGTAACAATCCTGAAGGTAACTGATGTTCCGCCTTCACCTGCTGACACGTCAAACACTTGCCCACAAATTCAGTTACATCCCGTTTTAGACCCAGCCACCAAAACTGCTCCCACAAATCCAGGTACATCTTACTACCTCCAGGGTGCATAGCGTATGGACTGCTATGTGCCTCCTGAAGAATCCTCTACCTCAACTCCACATCTTTTGGCATGCAAACCTTTCCCTGAAAACATCTCCATCGTTGCTCAAGCTATACCCCTCCAATCCACCATTCTGCACTTGCAAACATCGAGCACTTAAGACTTCATCTACTAATTGTTTCTCCTTAACCTGGTTTATCCATGTCGGCTTCACTTGTAGTTCCACTAACAGACTTCCGTCATCATACAGACTAAGGTGGGCAAACATTGCTCTTAAGTCTGCTACCACTTTGCGGCTCAACGCATCCGCTACCACGTTAGCCTTACCCGGATGGTACTCAATCGAGCAGTCGTAATCCTTCAACAACTCGATCCACCTCCGCTGCCTTAAATTCAACTCCTTCTGAGTGAGAAGGTATTTCAAACTCTTATGATCTGTATACACGATAGACTTCTCCCCATACAGGTAATGTCTCCAAATTTTTAGGGCGAAAACCACTACAGCCAACTCTAGATCATGCGTCGGGTAATTCACTTCGTGAGGTCTCAACTGTCGAGAAGCATACGCCACTACCTTCCCCTCTTGCATCAAGTACACATCCCGGACCGGTATCGCGACGCATCACGATGAAACCGTAAACTTCTTTACCCTGCTTGGTGAATCAATACCGAGCTTACGTTAAAATCCTTTTTAACTTCTCGAAACTTTCTTGTTGTTTGTCTGACCATACAAACGGAACCCCTTTCCTCAACAACTTGGTTAACGATGCTGCAATCAAGGAAAACCCTTCCACAAACCTTCTGTAGTACCCCACTAAACTCAGAAAACTCCGAACCTCGCGCCACGGACTTAGGTGGTTTCGGTCCGATCTGAGTTCAATCTTTCGAGGGTCTACTCTAATCCCCTCGGTGACACCACATGACCCAAGAAAATAACTTCCCTTAGCGAACTCGCATTTACCAAACTTTGCGAATAGCTGCTTTTCCCTCAGAATTTGCAAAACTACACGAAGATGTGCATCATGCTCCTCCTCAGACTTCGAGTACACCAGAATATCATCTATAAACACCACAATGAACCGATCCAAATACGGTTGGAAAACCCGATTCATCATATCCATAAACGCTGCTGGTGCGTTGGTCAATCCAAACGGCATCACCAAAAATTCATAGTGACCGTCACGAGTACGAAACGTCGTCTTATGGATATCCACCTCTTTAACCTTGAGTTGATGATACCCCGATCTCAGATCTATCTTCGAGAAAATTGATGCTCCCTTAAGTTGATCGAACAGGTCATCTATCCTCGGCAACGGATACTTATTCTTAATCGTCAGCTTATTCAGCTGACGGTAGTCTATACACATTCGCATCGATCCGTCCTTCTTCTTAACAAAAAGCACGGGTGCTCCCCAAGGAGATATACTTGGCCGGATAAAACCCCGATCTAACAACTCCTGAATCTGCGCTTTCAGCTCCACTAACTCTTTCGGCGCCATTCTATATGGGGCAATAGACACTGGTGCAGATCCAGGTAGAAGGTCGATACCAAACTCAACCTCGCGATCTGGAGGCAAACCCGAAAGCTCTTCTGGGAAAACATCAAAAAACTCTCTCACCGTTCGAACATCCCCCACCGTTGATTCCTTAGCCTCCAAGGCACACACATAAGCCACAAACGCCCTACATCCTTTCCTCACCATTTTCTCAGCTTTCAAAGCGGACACCACATTAGATAGGTAGTTCCTTCTCTCACCTTCATCACCACCTCTTCACCCTCGACGGTTCTCAGCACCATGCGCTTGGCTGCACAGTCTAAACTTGCTTGATACTCCACTAACCAATCCATCCCTAAGATCAAATCGAACTCCCCAAATGGCGGTTCTATTAGATCGACCGAAGCACTACCCTTGAAGTTCTAGGGTACATCCTTATCTGATTTATTCACTACCACAGAATGACCTAGAGGGCTAATTACAGTCATCTCCCTAGAAGAAATCTCATAGGCTAAGTTCAGAGTTCCCGCTATACTACTGGCAACATAAGAGTGCGTAGAACCAACATCAATCAAAGCAGTATAGGGCAATTCATAAATTAAAAACGTATCGATTATGACGTCCGGTGCGTCGCCCTCCTCTCGACGCCTCACTGCATAGACCAACCCTGGCTGTCTTGCATCAGTGTTCCCGACACCTCTGCCCGGTGCCCCACGACCTCGTCCGTTACCGTTACCACCCCTGGCTGATCCTTGACCCCTCTGCGGTTGCTGACCATTTCTTTTAAATTGTGTATGTCCTTGACCCTCAGACTGAGTCCTAACTGGCCTCCGCGGACAATCCCTTATCCGGTGATCCATTGACCCACACTCGAAGCACCCTCTGTTTCCTGTCCAACACTCCCCCGAATGAGGCTTCCCACATCGAGCGCACCGTGGCGGCCGCCATCGAGTATGAGCGGAAGAGCTTTGCGGCTTGACTCGATCCGCCAAATCTAACCCTTTTCCGAGAATTCCCAATGCGGACCACGATGGCCTAAAACTCCTCTTATACCTATTTACATTACGATTACGCCTCTCGGTCCGTTTCACCTTCTCAGCTATCTTAGCCTTCTCCACCAGGACAGTAAATTCTCTCTCCCGCTGTGGAGCAATCAACACCCGCAGCTCATCTCTCAGCCCGTCCTCAAATCTGACACAGCGCTCGTGTTTTGTAGCCACGATACCCCGGGCATAATGGCTCAACCTTAAGAATTCCGCCTCATATTCGAATCTTGACTTACTCCTGGACCGATTCAAGAACGCCTGCTGTGGCTGCGCATCTATATAACTAGACCCAGCGTACTTCCTCTGGTAAGCCGCCTTAAAGAAATCCCAAGTGATATCATCGACCATCGCACCATCCCTGACTGTGAGCCACCACTGATAAGACTCATCCCGGAGAAGAGACACTATCCTTTTCAGCTTCTCCTCGGTAGTAAAGTCCAAATCATCCATTATACGCTCGATCGCCTCTAGCTTGATGCTCGGTGTGTTGGGAGCTACCGGAAATACCCCTAAATATACGCTCCATTAGCCGAGTCGTCGGATACGCGATTTACGAGCCCCGTTCCAATGCTCGCACCGCAACTCTCTCTAGAACCCCAAGACGCTCGCTGCGACACCGCGTCATCACCACCCATTTGGTCCTAAAATTCCGCGCCCACAGTTGGCGGCGGCGGAACCTCATTCTCTGACCTATGACCAGACCCTACCGGTTCTGACACAGTAATCCTACCCCTACCACGACCACGCACATTACGCCCGCGTCCTCGAGTGTTCATGACTAGCGTTCACGTCTTAATCTGATTTAAAAATTTTATGAGTTAGCTTTCTTCCACTATTTATTACGGCACAGTTTTAGGAGCAATTTATTAGAGTAGTTATTCTTGCAAGTTCATACAGTCCTACGAGCTTCAGTCTCTAAGGTAAAGGTCCTACTACTAGCATTCATAGTGCAAGCATTTAAACCATATAAACAGTAGTTAGGAGACTTACCGTCGCGGATTGGTACCGGAGACTCAGTGCCATGCTTCCCAAAACATGTTTCTCATTCAGACCATTTTGCATACCCCTTCTTTGAAAAACAATTTGGGCCTTATGCCCACAACCGAGCTTTTGAACCAGGCTCTGATACCATAATTGTAACACCCCAAACCCGGTCAAAATGCTACGACCGAATCTGGCATGTCACAGGGAAGAAAACATTTTTGGAAAACATGTTGTCGTCTCAATGTTGAAAAGAAAACCTTTGATTTTATAAAACCCAAATTGTGTTAAGACATTTGTTAAAATTCTTTCGAAGCTTAGTTTTAAAGAAGACAGTGTTGCCTTGTTATTATTGCGTGTTTGATAAATACCCGATGGTAAAAATTTTGGAAATTTTCAAAAATTTGTTAAAGTTTTAAAAACGTCCATTTTACGAGTTTATTAGGCATGCCTTTAGTGTTTAAACTTTGGTTTAAAGAAATTTAACAAAATGAATAATCCCAAAATAAAATCTGAATGGCCTTATTAAATAGCGGAAATCCAAACTTAAAGTAAAATAAACCCGAATTAACCTTTTAAACTGAAAATCAAAATTTCTGTGCATGGCCACCTCGAGTCCAATCCCGGCTCCATATCCGCGAACTAGGAATTACTTGTAAAAAGTAATGGAAGGGGCGAGTCACCGAGACTCAGTGTATAAATCCCCATCCAAAAGATTCTAAGCTCTTACACAGTTTTATATGCAAATATGTATGTCATGCAATCCATCCAACCTATCCATCCGAACTCCCAATTCTACCCCTTGTGGCACTTAGCCTTTGGTGGTACTAACCCTTTGGTGGTTCCAAACCACCGGTGACCGAAGTCACAAATAATCATGTGTGGGGCCAACCCACTTGTGGTACCTAACCTTTGGTGATGATCTGTATATCAATATGTGGGGCCAACCCCTTTGTGGTGCCAAACCACTTTGGGACGAGTCAAAGAATAAGCATATATGGTACCTAACCTTTGGTGGTTCCAAACCACTGAGACTTAGTCACAAAATATTAATATGTGGGGCCAACCCACGTGTGGTACCTAACCACCGGTGACGATCGATAATCATACCTTCCCCTCCTCTCATCATACCCATTTTCATGAATATGCTTTTCAATACAATATAATCATGCTTAACATTTAGGAGTAATCTAATATGGCATATGCAGATTTAACAGAGGCAATTAACGTTAGCCACCAAGATGGACTTACCCGGAGTCCTCGCTTTTACCCACAAGGGTAACTTATCGATCTCTACAGTTATTTCGACTTTTGACAAATCACAAATAACAGCACATTAAACATATGAAGTGTGTAAGAGTTACACACCTGATTACTCGTAACACGATACTTTCTACGTCGACACTCTCGTTAATCGACACTACTGCTATCTGCTTACTACTTTGCTCAGATGTTGGCCCACAGCCCGGTGGCCAATCCCGAACCGCTGACACTGCCCTTTTCTTAAACTTAGGGGCTGGGTTTACAGATCCCACCCCTCCTACCGCTTGGCTAAATCGGCAAATCCCGAAGCTCTAGGCTTGATTCACAACTAACGAATCCTGAAAGATCCAAAGTATGCGTCACAACTTCCACCTTAACTCGAAAGATTCGATCAACACTTAGCGACAATCGGCACCACACCACCCTAGAGAAGATTCGACAGAGTATGGGTTGATATTCGACTATGATGAATTCTTCGGGAAAAAGGAACACAGAGAATGATTTTGAGATCTAAGAGGTTTCGGCTAGGAGCAAAAGAAAGTGTGATCTTCGGCTTTTAGTGAACGAAAAAGGAATAGATCAAGGTAATGAGAATCAAGGGGGTTTCGGCTAGCAAGGTGTTTCGAAAAGAATAATCAAGATGGAAGGGAGGAAGAAGTGATGATTCGGCTTTGGGAAAAAGATGGAGAGAAAGGGTAGAAGGGATTTCGGCTATCACCAAAGAGAAGAAGAGAAAAGAAAAGCCAATAGGGGTTTCGACCTTTGAGAGTGAAAGAGAAGGAGAATGAAGAATTATGGAGAGTGTAAGCCAAGAGGATTTCGGCAATAGGGAGAGTCTTGTGCCTCAAAGAGAAGAAAATAAAAATAAAAAGAAAACTAAACTCAAACCGAGAAAAAGAACCCTCCAGAACCCCTTAGACACTTTCGGTACAAAGCAAAACAGCCCACATTCGGCACCCACCTCACAAAAGCCAAAATTTGCACCTAAGGAATGACACTACAAGGTCCTATGGCCAATGTAAGTTTCGGCACACCTAGCCACACTAAGAACCGATCCCCTTCCTCCTATACAGAGTTCAAAATTCGGCCAACACTGAGCTCCCATGCCCATCCCTCTCTTCTCTCCACAAATTTTTCCTGATCACCCATTCAAACCTGTTTGAATATTTTAAACTCCTAAATTTTCTCTCCTCCACTCATTTGAATCTGTTGACTCCTTGTGAGTCATCCACCTGAGTCCCAGCTGAGTGCAACTCTCCCTTGTCCTGGCGTCAAAAAGAAATGCACAAAGGGGATTCCCGCAGCTCGAACCAAGTCCCCTTCAACTCCTTGAGGCGTCACTCCTCTGTGCCTTAAGTGGCGCCTCCTTGCCACTTTACCAAGGCATTCCTTGTGTCAAAACATACCACCAATTACCCTTAACTCCTGTCCCATTCAGCTCCCCCTTCAAAGTGCCCAAAAGAAAATTTTCGCTAAGACTCTAGCCTACCCCTAGCTCATGCCTGGTCCCTAAAATACCCTAAACTAGCATGACAACCATACTATCTACATGCAATGCAAATGCCCCGATTTAGGATGTTACAACCCTAGTCGAAATAGTGGTTTCAAGACCACAAATCCGAGTCAAAAAAATATTTTAATATTATTTTCTGTGCCTACAGTATATGATTAAGTATGTGTGAAATTTCTGTGATTTAATTTTTGTCAATTGTGTGCTTAATTAAAGAAGAGGACTAAATCACATAAAATGTAAAAGTAGTCTTCTATTTGATTAAGTGCTTAATTGATGTGTCTTTCTATATATGAGGCCTTATATTGTAAATTGGCCATAAGACTTTAAGATGGACGGTAGTGGACATGTATATTAAATGTGTTATAAAGCTTTATTAAGGGTAAAATGGGAAATGAATAATAAAAATGATAGTTAATAAAACAAAAGCATAAAAAAATGGCCATTTTTCTATCATCTTTGGCCGAATATCATAGAAAAAGAAAAGAAGAAGACTAAGCTAGGGTTCGGCACTCTTTTAGCTTGATTCAAGGTATGTTTTGCTTCGGTTTTTGATAATTTCTACGTTTTTGGAATCGTTGCTTCGTGTTCTTCAAAGCCCATGCTTCAATTTTGTGAATTGATGAAGATTTTGAAATGTGCCATTGATGGACACATGAGTTTTGTAATGTTTGAAGATGAATTGTGAAAGACATGTGTTAGATTAACATAGTTTGTCTTTGAATTTTTGATGAATTTGAGTAATTTGGATTAAATTGAGAAAATAATATTTTGAAGGAATAAATTGTGAAATAAATGAAATGTATGGACTTGTATGGACTACATGAATATTCAGCCAAGCATGGGTAATATGGAATTATGTGAATTTTGTGATTTTGTGAAATAGGGACTAAAATGTCAAAATGTGAAAATATGAGGGCTAGTTTGTAAATTGCCCTAAATATGTGTTTTTGGATTGAATTGAATGAATTAGTGAATAAATGAGTTAAATTTGAATATGTATAGATCAAGAACCGAAGAAAACGGACTTAGATCGTGGGAAATCGAAAGTAATTGAGTAGCCGAGTTCGTTTCTGTTTATCCGGATCCGAGGTAAGTCTATATACAAATAAATGTATTTACATTGGTATATGTATGTTCATATGAAAATTTATAATGATGAATGTGTATGAAATGATGAGTACATGAAATCCGAGATAGTATTGACATGGTGTCAACATCCGAAAAAGCCCCGTACGAACCTAGGAATAGATGGGATTACATATGTCATGACATAGGTGTCCGATATGTGATATCGTGTAAGACCACGTCTGGGACATTGGCATCGATTTGAGATTTACGTGTAAGACCATGTCTAGGACATTGGCATCGTATTGATTCGTGTAAGACCCTGTCTGGGACAGTGGCATCGATATTTGGTTACATGTAAGACCACGTCTAAGACGTTGGCATTGTACGACTAATCCGAGGATTCTGAGTATCCTATTTGATTCCGAACGGTTCAACGGGAAAATTCGAGAAATGAAAGTCTACATGAAATGTATAAACGAATCAGGTACGTTTGAATTGTACACTAAGCAAGTGTATGAAAGGTAAGTGTTTATATGAACTTATCTAGATGAGATATGTGAATAGATTTGATAAGGTAAAATGTGTTATATGTGTGAATGAGCTATGATATAAAGAAGTACATAGTGATAAATATGTTGGTAAGCAAATGGCTAGATAAATGAGCCAAGAAAAATCATGAATGTGCAAATGAGCTGGTAGTAAACTCATATTAGTTATGAATAATGAATGCCTATATTTTAAGTTTATTTGTATATGGCTTATTAAGCTTTTGGAAAGCTTACTTTGTGTGTGTTTACTCAGTTTTATAGGTCGTCAAAGCTACGAGAGGCTCGGGGATTGTTGAGGATCGTCATCACACTACTCAAATCACATTTTGGTACCTTATGTTCATATATAATAAGTATGGCATGTATAGTCTAGCTAAAATGGATTATGTTTATGATATGTAATAGCCATGTGATATGGCTAGATAAATGTTGGTGATATGTATGAGTGATCAAGCCTTATAATGCTTGGTTTTGGTATGGTTTGATAGCAAATGAAATGGTCATATGAATGGTAAGCTTTTTGATGCATAGTTAGCATATTATTGATGGTAAGTTTGTGATGGATTATACTTTGAAATGCTTGTGGTTATATTGAGTTAAATGGTGCCTAAGTAGGAGAGTTTGTGATGATTATAAAATGGAAGAAATGATGCACAATTTGATATGTTTTGGTTGCCATTGATGTATGGAAAGATGCTTGCATGTGCTTGTAGGGATGACCCATTGTGTGGGTGGCATTTTGGCCTTGCAAATGGCCTATATTTGCCCACACAGTTGAGAACACGGGCGTGTCTGAGGCCGTGGAAGGCACACGGCTTGCCCACACGGGCGTGTGACCTCTGAAACTTAGAAAATTTTTTAAATTTTTGAAAGTTTCCATATGTATTCGGTTTAGTCCCGGGCTTTTCTTAAAACATACTTGAGGTCTTGTAGATCTATTTAAGGGACACTTTGATGGGATTTGATGAATTATATTATAAAATATCTGTAAAAGTTTTTGATTTGTTCGGTAACGCCTTTAACCCTAGACCGACGATGATTACGGGTTAGGGGTGTTACAGCTTGTGTACTAAGGTCATCTATGTTCTTACCTTTTTCGAGAAATCAAAATCGCCTCTCATCGGATAGGTAATGAAGCTAAAATTTATCAATGGGACTTCGAGAGACCTGAAAAGAAGAAACATTACAAGAAGAACTCATAGGATGGTTAGTAAAAACACTCCTGGTTTTTTCTTGTTTACTTTCTTTTTTTTTCTTTCTTTTCTTTTTCATCAACACTCATTTCTTGTATACTCTCTTTTTTCTTTTCAATCTCAATCTCTTTTTCAACTTTCTTTTCTTTCTCACATTCTTTTTCGCTCTCAATCTCTTTTTGCTCTCTTTCGTTCTCTTTTTCTTTTTGCTTTCTTTCATTCTTTTTTTCTTTTTTCTATTTCTTTTTTCTTTTTCACATGCTTTTTCGATTTCATTACAAAAAGAAGAAAACAAGGAGGAATCAAAATGAGAAGCCTTTCATTGAGAATAAGAGGAGGGATCTTCATACAAAAGTCGACCATCTCTTCTAGATTGACTCTTCATGGGTGAATACCTCGGTGTATATGAAAAATTACTGGGACCTTCTCGCTTGTCACCGTAATAGGCTTCAAACTCGAAACTTGATTTATTTTGACTAAAAGTCCTCATTGAATAGGAATTTTGACATGGATCTCTTCTTACGTAATCATTGGATGCTTGTCTCCGGGATGATCTTGTTTCCGTCCTTTGACTTGAAGGAATTTGCTCCCGTTGGGCTTTTGCTCGCTGGCCCCGCTCTTCGGCACGAACCAATCGTTCTTGTAAGGGTTTTAGTTTTCTATCGAACAATTAGTCCATCTCTTTCATCAAATCTTGAAGTTCAAAATCTAAAGGCTCTTCTCGGGACATGATTTGTTGATGGAAAAGAAAAGAGTCTGAAAATAGAAGATGAATACCTTACCAATACAAACCTCACGATCACTCTCAAAGAAAGATAAGATGGCACTCCACTTGTGTTTGCACTCGATACTTGGCTTTTTTTTTCTCGCTCGATTTCTCTCACAACACTTGTTCCTTTTACCACTCGATTCACCTCTCAAAATTTGTAGATAACTTGTTTAGACTTGAAAGCAAGCTTAGGGGTCGGTTTCAAAGGGTTGAAAAAGGTAGAATTGATTTGGGTGTTAGATAGGCCGAAAGAAAAAAAAATAAAAGTATGGTAGTGTGGCGAAATTGATTGTCTTGGGCAGAAATGGAATTTGATGATTGGAACAAAATCGAACACTTTCAAACAACTTCTTTTCTCTTTTTTTTTCTCTTTTTTCTTTTTTGTACTTTCGAATTTCTTTCTTTCTTTTTATTACAATATGCTGAATACAAACAAATGCTTCTTGTACACGAGTTTTTTTTTGAATTTTTTTTGAATTTTTTCAAATTTTTTTTTCAAAACTTACCCCGAAATGCTACGAACGTCCGTACTTCTCAATTTTTACTAGCTCTGATACCAAATGATACGAACTCATTTCGGTGATGATTCCAGTCATTTAGATTGCCCGATCATTAAAATGAGAAGTATCGTTCAAAATAGAACAAAGGGGTTAAATTCGGCCAGGCATGGTATTCAGTTTCCAAAATAGGTTCAAAATGGCTAGGTATAGTGATGATTATTAGTTGGCTATCAAAGAAAAAAAAAGGAATAAGAAATAGTTTGGTTGGGATGGAATTGGATCAAAGTGAACTTAAGAATCAAGAATGAACCAACACTATGATTGAATGCTGACCCGAAACTTATGTGATCTTAAGGGTGATGGATGTTGAAGGATAGATTGACCGTGACCCTCTATCAAGACTGATAGGAACCAGTCGGTATATGGGTGAACGCCACACTCGATTTAGAAGTGATAAGTTCGAAAGTAAACAAGGTAGACGCCACTAGCTTTTGGTAGATAAGTCAGCTTGAGTCTTAAAACGAAATAAGAGAGTTGGAAAACTCACAAAATGTTATAAACATTCAAAAGGTAGCAAAATTCCATTACAATGAGCTGATTACAAGTATTTATGTGCTAGATAAAGGCCTAGATGAATAGTCACAATGATCAGCTTAAATGAGCTGTTAATGGCTAAAATAAAACTTAATCAGTAAGCACAAACTCTTGAATTCCTCTAAGCCTAAGCAACTCCAACCATCAATATGATTTATTGCTCAAGTTTAGCTGATTTAATGAGCTTGAATGCTTAGGTTTCATTCTTGAGTAGCCAAAGAGTTTTTAGAATAAGCTTTAAATTCCCTCTTGGCAGCCGAATAGACACTAGCAATGAGTTTTAAATTCCCTCTTGGCAGCCGAATAGACACTAGCAATTTTGTTGATATTTTGAGCACTTGGAGAAGAAGAATAGGCTGCTGAATTTAAATGATGCAAAATGCTCTTCTTAAATGTTGTAATAGCCGCATTTAACACTTTATAACAGCTCCCTTGTACATAACTTATTCCAGCTGAATAGTCACCTACAAACATTAACAAACACATTAAAAACACATTAAACACATTAAACACATAAGCTTAAATAATAAACTGTTAAATAAACACATTCAACAGTAATTTATTCTAGCAACTAAGAAATGCATAAATTAATTATTGAAAATGCAACTGAAATTTATTTAAAATGAAAATAAACACACTTTAATTAATGCAATAAAATGTAACAGCCAAATTAAATAACATACTTATATAAACAAACTCAAACATATTAAACAACTAAGATGCTTAAATGCATGGTTTAAGATGCAAACTAAATAAACAAATGAGGTACTTAATGCAAGACTTAATTTAATGATGCAGACTTAAACTAACATGGGAGTTACATAATGCATGACATAATTTATAATGCAGAACACACAAAGTGCAAATCAAAATTAAAATATGCAAACTTATTAATTTAAATAAAACTTTATTAAATTAAAAAGTCCTTAAAAACATTGGCCCAATAATCAATCAGGCCTATGAGATGTTTCATCTTGCACTTGGGCCCCTCAAGTTTAGGCCAATCTCGATGGCGTCGAGAGCATTGTAACATGATGCGACCGGGTTCGCATCACAACAAGTATACCAATATGACATTTTCATAACACATTTACTCAAGATACCAAAATGCCTCAAAGGGAACCTCAAACAATCAATCCTACAAGTTAGGCACAAACCTTTCAACCATTACATCGCAACTAGTTTATTCACCTATTCATATTTATAGCATTTCCATTAACCATCATTTAAGCTATATTAAACATACATACCTCTTCCACTCATAAAAAACCAACTATTATACATATTCAAAACATTCACATATGCCCATTCCATGTTTATTATGAAATCAATATTTCCCTTACCCATTCATGGTAATACTAACATTTTATTTACTTAACCAATTCACTAATAAACATCATTCATTATACCACAATTAACTACTAACTTGCATTGAACTAGTTCATCTTTAATCACTTCCCACACGTTATAATCACATAATCCGCACCAAAAATGGTTATCCTAATATATGTACCAACTAAGCCAAGTTATGACATTCACCCATTTAGCAATAACACACCTATGCCTAATCGATTCAACAAGGGCACCATTAGTAAAGATCATTGCAAACATATATATACACATTAAGCTACAAAATGCTACAACCATATCCAAATATAACATTGACACCAAAGACTCCTTTAGGTACATGATATTAACTAAAAAAAACATCACCAACTTGCTGAATTCGAGATTGTAGCCAGATGCTAATTTCAACAAGCGTACAGGATCAAAACCTAACTTGCACACAGAAACAAAATTGCATGCTAACTGTGTCTGGACGTACCAATGTCCAGAGTGTGAATACTGTAACTAAAGATATAAATTTGAGTTGGTGTCCGCAAGTATACGGGTCAAGTTGTAATATAGTTACAACGAAGTAGGTAAGTACTCTGAGGATAGTAACAAGGGATTGCAGCTTAGGGAAGACTATTATAAACCAATTATGGGAAATAAATATTAATCTACTTGAGTCATGAATTAGTAGTGTTAATATGGGAGCAAGATGATAATAATATTAATAAACTAAATAAATTGAATTAAACCTAAATCTGCTCCTAAGTTCATGTACCGGCTTCTCATATCCCTTGTTTCGACTATGCGAGTTCTTTTAGCCTAGATCCAATTGTTTTACCTAATTAATTATTGATGTAGAGTTATAATCAATTAAGTAGTCGATACCCTAGTAGGATCTTCTGGTACATCCACTAGAATAATGAGTCAGTAAGAACTACTTATTTTCCGACCCCATAGTCCAGACCAGTTCTGGGTTAAGGTGTTCCTGGATAAGCCATACCAATTTTGGGTTAATTCCCACCTAAATGACTTCCTAGGGTTGTCAATCCTAGGGTTTAAGTCCTTCCTCTCCCAAACAGTTGATCCACTAAGAAACTCTATCCTTTAATCAATTAATAAGATTAGAACAGTTGAAACATGCGAGATATCTAGGAAGCATAAATTGATTCTAATCTTTACACAAACATTCAATTAAACAATGTTAAAGAAAGAGATATAAAGAATAGAACAAAGGAAAAGAGATGCTCATGGATTTATCGATGAAAGCGTGGCTCCGGAACAATCTCCACTCGCGAGAGTCTCCCTTCGGAATAGGATCTTTCGGTTACAAAAACATATAATACCCTAAATAAATACCTAAGAATGAAATAAAAACCCTAAGTATAGTTTCCGCCTCCCTAAATTTGTGTGTTTAAACTGATTACAATGGCCTTTATATAGGCTAAACTCGAAATATCAAGGTGCCTAAATTGTCCTTGAAGTCCTTAAGGTTCAACTAGGACAAATACACCTAATTTCCCTCCAAAACATAATTATCACATGTAGGACTTTTTTGGGCTGCGCAGGGCTAGGTTGTAACATAGGCTTGCAATGTTGTAACCAAGCCCAGGGGGTATGTCGCGACAAAGGAGGGTCGTGTCGTGATGTCGAGGGCAGTTTCGCTCCAAAACTTGTTTTTGGCTTATCTTCAATGTTAAGAGATCAGTGTCTTGGTGTTGTGACATAGGCATCAGTTTCGGCCCGAATATGCATCTTTAGCTCTCAACTTGACCTAAAAGACCATGTAACCTTATTTAGATATATAAACTATAATAAAAACTACTAGAAAGCATAAATTACTAGTTTAAGTATGAAAACCTAAATATATACTAAGATGATTTGATTTAGCTATTAAACAAGCTAAAGTTATGTGTAAAAAGGATGTAAAAAATAGTGCAATTCGTGGTAGATCACTGCCCCACACTTAACTTGTTGCTTGTCCTCAAGCAACCAAAACACATATATTGGAAAAAAAATTAATACGAAAATGACTTAATTTCTTTCTTTAAACAAGCTAAAGTTAGTGAAGATGGATGTAAATAAGAACTTCACACCTAAACTCCCCCTTAACTTTTTGCTTGTCCTCAAGCAAACTAAGTCTAGACACATAGCATGTAATAAGAAGGTGTCCCTTGGATTTTATTACTACTATAAACATGGTTGTCAAATATTAAATGTATAACAATTTTTATCGCACATGTAACTTAATCTTGATAGTTAAATTCCTCACAAATTTTTAAAGTAAATTATGATTAGTTTACAAAGTTACATTACTAACAAATTAGAAATAATTCTCATGACCAAATGTTTCAAATAAAGATACTAGGGATTTATAGCATTAAGGTATGGTCATTTGAGAACTGGCTATTCAACCAATGCTTTATGTCATCCCTAAGCATCCCATCGTACACAATTTCTTTCATGCTTCGAATTAAACCGAATGAATAATAATCAATTCAAGCATTCTTACTTAGGTACTTTTAATCTATTATGCAATTTAGCTAAGTAACCTAATCAATCCTCTTAAAAATAATCAAATTATCTTATATCGATAAAAATTTTCATGCTTGAAAAAAATCATTACATGCTTTATTATTTTCAACCACTATTCATATTGTTAATATAATTCAAGCACCATGCAACAAAACAATAATATTTTTTTTTAAATAATCAACTAAAGCAAATTAAACACATAAACAATAACACACCAACTAATCCTCTGCACTTTCCCCCACACTTTAGAACATACATTGACCTTAACAAAAAATAATTAAAGTGCAAACAAGAAACTTCCCTAAGTAGGCTGAATCGTTGTTGTTATGATAATCTCGGGATTTGTGTGCTCCAACCGGACGAAAGGAGTACCTAAAAAAATATTACAACAAGATACATGAGATATAATAAAAATAAGAAGAAAAAGACGATGTGTCGATAATGGATAACAAAATAACTAAAAATATTCAGATGAACTTGGGCCTACAATATTGCAAAGGGTGTTTTGTCTAAGATGTCACGACATTAGGGTTCAATGTCGATACATCGAGCCCAGTTTCTGGCTTATTCGATTTCTTCTTCAGTTCTGTCACTCTATGGTATCTACACCTGTTGTGGGAAAACTAAACACAACGAAAATAAAAATAAAAATGAAACAAAATTTAAAACAAAGAATAGAAGTTCTTTAAAAACTAGGACCATCCATGTCGCCACCAGAACAGAACTTCCAGCTAGTTCTCGACACTTTGATCCATCGTTTGTTCCTCTGTCAATGTATATGACCAATGTAACACCCCTAACCCAAAACCGTCACCGGAATAGGGTTAAGAGGCATTACCGGATAATAGAATCATTTCACAACCCATTTACGACACAAAGTCAATTATCATCATAATTCATCAAACATAAACAAATAGTCCCTTTTTAAGGCGTATAAGACCTTAAACACACTAGGGAGGGGTCGGGACTAAACCGAAACACATACAGAAACTTTTCAAAATTTAAAAACTTTTCTAGGTTTCAGGGGATACACGCTCGTGTGGGCAAACCGTGTGCCTTCCACGGCAGTTGGACACCCCCGTGTGTCCTCCCCGTGGTCGAATCTGACCTCACATCCACGGCCACCAAGCACGCCCGTGTGCCTTGGCCGTGGTCGAATCTGACTTTACACCCACGGCCACCCAGTACCCCGTGTGCTAAGGCCGTGTACTCTTAGGCCATATTCCGACTTTCTCACACGGCGACTAGGCACACCCGTGTCTTGGTCGTGTGCTATTAGGCTAGCTACTGACTTAGCCCCACGGTCACTAGGCACGCCCGTGTGCCACAACCGTGTGGCTCAATTAGGCCATTTGCAAGGCCAAAATGCCACCCACATGGGTCAATCCTACAAGCACATTTGAGCATCTTTATACACACAATTTGGCAACCAATTTCATGTCCAACAATCATCATATCATCACGTAGAATCTCATTTCTAAGCATGCCATTTTATACAACCAAATTACATGTAAATCTAGGTATAAATCATCCATAACCTCACTAAATCACTAAGGAATTAATTCATCATTGAACTCACCATTCATATGCTAATTCATTACCATCATGCCATATCAAAATATGCACCAAATACCATATTCACCCATGCACATTACCAACACTTAGCTAGCCATATCACATGGCTATTTACACATCTCAAATATGGTTCAAAACAACTAGCTTATACATGCCATATTTTAACTATGTACATCTTTTCAAAAGTACCAAAATAGAATGCCGATAGTGTGATTGAGATGCTGACGATTCCTGGATCTGAGCTAGCTTTATTGACACTGCAAGGCAGAGAAACAAATCACACAGTAAGCTTTCCAAAGCTTAGTAAGTTCGCAACATAACACATTTAAATCAAACAAACCACCACATAGATTATTTCAAATATACATATATATATATATATATCATGCCATCCAAAACCAAAATGCTCATTTAACATTTCATAATCTCATTCATAGATTCATCAACCACATAGGTTCCGAGCATACCTTAATCAACACCTAGTAGTCAATTACATTTGCTACTCAATACTCACTTTTCCCTTTCGATCAACTTCCGTCTCTTCTTTGATTCAATCGCACACTTAGTGCCCCGATATTTAGTCGAAGCTTAATTATCATCGCACACATAGTGCATTTATATCAAATCGCTCTTCAATCGGTATCGCACACACAGTGCCAACCCTAAAGTCGAAGCTTATTTTATTTCGCACACACAGTGCTGATCATCTCGATCACATTTTCGAATACGCACACTTAGTGCCACATAACTCAAACTTAACTCTCACATAGCATCCACATTTCAATATCATTATAACATTCATTTCATAACATTTAACATAACTAAATGTTCGTATTATGTCCGAACTTACCTCGGACGTTAAACTATCGAAACGGTCGGTCAATCGAGCACTTTATCTTTGCCTCGATCTCGATCCGAACCTCTCCTTTCTTGGTCTATACACATTCAAATTCAATCCATTCAATCACCAAATCATTCATTTTAGTCCAAACACACATATTTAGGGCATTTTACAAAATAGCCCTCACATTTTCACATTTTGACACTTTAGTCCTTAATTCATAAAATCATCAAATTCACATAATTAGCTTGCACCCATGCCTAGCTGAATTCTCACTATATTCATACAAGCCCACACATTTCATTTATTTCACATGTTAATCCTTCAAAATGCTATTTTCTCAATTTAGCCCTAATTAGCTAAATTCATCAAAAGTTCAAGAATAAAACATGTTCAATAAACACATATCTTTCATTTAACACCAACACTCATCACAAAGCTTACCATTTCATCAATGCCACATTTTATAAAAATCATAAATTCACAAAATTTAAGCATGGGTTTTGTAGAGCACAAAGCAACGATTACAAAAACGTAGAAATTTTCAAAAACTGATCAAAAACACATACCCGATTGAGCTATGTTTGTGCCGAAATTGAAGAAGCTTCAAACTCTATTTTTCTTTCTCAATTTCGGTGGAAGATGAACATTATAGCCACCAATTTCATGTTTTGTTTAATTAATATTAACTTATTTGGCATTTTACTACTTTACCCTTGATGAAAAATAATAATAACACCTTATGCCATGCTATCATCTTCCACTAACTATAAAATGGGCTAATAACCTCATAAGGACTCTTCATTTATAAAGCCATAACAAATAGACATTTAAACAATTAGCACACAGCTTTTACTTTTTATGCAATTAAGTCCTTTCTCAAAATTTGACACACAGTCGATAAAATTATCACACAGACTATATCACACATAATCAACACCAAAAGTACTATTAAAATATATTTACGACCTCGGATTTGTGGTCTCAAAACCACTGTTCTGACTAGGGTCTAAACCGGGCTATTACAACTCTCCCTCCTTAGGGATTTTCGTCCCTAAAAATCTTACCAGTGAATAATTGTGGATGTTGCTCTCTCATAACGTTCTCTGGCTCCCACGTAGCCTCTTCAATTCCGTGTTTGTGCCATAATACTTTTACTAAAGAAATTTTCTTATTTCTCAACTCTTTGGTCTCCCGTGCCAAAATTCGGATCGGTTCTTCACTATACGACAAGTCTGACTGAATCTCAATTTTGGTCGGAGTAATCACATGAGGCGAAGTCCGATCCAGATTGTCGAAGCATTGACACATGAAACACGTTATGAATCTTTTCTAACTCAGATGGCAATCTCAATCTATAAGCAACTGGTCCAACTCGTTCAATAATCTCATACGGTCCGATGAACCTCGGACTCAGCTTGCCTTTTCGGCCAAATCAAAGTATTTTCTTCCACGGAGACACTTTCAGAAACACTTTATCACCAATTTCGAATTCAATATCTTTTCTTTTCAAATCTGCATAAGACTTCTGACGATCTGAGGCTACTTTCAAATTGTCGCGAATTACTTTCACTTTCTGTTCAGTCTCTTTTATCAGATCAACCCCGTGAATCTTATTCTCACTTAGCTCAGTCCAATACAATGGAGTTTGACATTTTCGACCGTAAAGAGCCTCATACGGTGCCGTTTTAATGCTAGATTGAAAACTGTTGTTGTACGCGAATTCAATCAACGGTAAATGTTTTTCCCACGTAGTCTCAAACTCAAGTATACAACATATCAACATATCTTCAAGAATCTGAATGATTCGCTCGGACTGACCATCCATTTGCGGATGAAACGCAGTACTGAAATGCAATTTTGTGCCTAAAGCCTCTTGCAATTTCTTCCAAAATCATGAGGTAAATCTCGGATCTCTGTCAGACACTATAGATAATGGTACTTCGTGCAATCTCACAATCTCATCGATATACAGTTCAGCTAACTTATCTAAAGAATAATCGGTTCTCACCGAAATGAAATGAGCTGATTTCGTCAATCTGTCCACTATAACCCAGATTGCATCTTTCTTACTCGGAGATAAGGGCAAACCCGACACGAAGTCCATCGTGATTCTCTCCAATTTCCACTCAGGAATCATAATCGGTTGTAACAAACCAGACGGAACTTGATGTTCAGCTTTGACTTGCTGACAAACTAAACATTTCGACACAAAGTCAGAAATGTCTCTTTTCATGCCAAGCCACGAATAGAACTGTTTCAAATCATTATACATCTTTGTACTCCCCGGATGCACAGTTAAATAACTATTATGAGCTTCATTCAAAATCATCGAAATCAACTTTGAATTTCTCGGAACACAAATCCGATCTCTAAATCTCAAACAATCATCATTACCTACTCGAAAATCTGATTTAGCATTTGATTCACACAGAATTTGTTTGGCCATTATTTCAGCATCCCTTTTCTGGGCATCACAAATCTGCTGTACGAACATCGGCTTAACTTTCAACTTAGCTATAACTGCACTATCATCACACAGATCTATTTGAGTACTCATAGCTCGCAAAGCATATAACAATTTCTGACTCAAGGCATCAGCTACAACATTAGCTTTACCCGGGTGATAATCTATCACAAGTTCACAGTCTTTCAACAATTCTAACCATCTTCTCTGTCGCAAATTCAAATCTTTTTGAGTCATCAAATACTTTAAGCTCTTATGATCAGTATAGATGTGACATTTTTCCCCAAATAGATAGTGACACCAAATCTTCAATGCGAACACGATTGCAGCCAATTCAAGGTCATGCGTTGGGTAGTTCTTTTCATGCGGCTTTAGCTGCCTCGAAGCATAAGCAATAACTTTACCTTCTTGCATTAGCACACAGCCCAAACCATTCAATGATGCATCACTGTAGACTATGAATTCTTTTCCCATTTTCGGTTGAACTAACACTGGTGCTCCAAAGTCAACAACACTTTCAAGCGCTCAAAACTCGATGACACTTTTTCGACCATTCAAATTTAACATCTTTTTGTAGCAACTTCACAACAGAGTCGCAATCATCGAGAAGCCTATCACAAACCGTCTATAATATCCCGCTAGTCCCAGAAAACTACGGACTTCAGACACATTTCTCGGAGGCTTCCATTCTAATATAGCAGAGATTTTACTAGGATCAACTCGTATCCCGACAGCTGACAAATATGCCCCAGAAAACCAACTTCACGCAACCAAAATTCACATTTACTAAACTTAGCATACAACTGTTTCTCACGCAGAGTTTATAGCACAGTTCTCAAATGCTCGGCATGCTGCGTCTCATCACACGAATAGATCAAAATATCATAAATGAACACCACTACAAAGTGATCCAAATACGGTCTAAATATCCGATTCATTAGATCCATAAACACTGCAGGAGCATTTGTTAGTCCGAAAGGCATCACTAAGAATTCATAATGTCCATACCTCGTTTTGAAAGCGGTCTTCAGCACATCAGATTCTTTAACTCTTAACTGATAGTAACCAGATCTCAAGTCTATCTTTGAAAACACTGTAGCTCCCTTCAGCTGATCAAACAAATCATCAATACGAGGCAACGGATATTTGTTCTTTTTCGTCACTTTATTCAATTGTCGATAATCAATAAACATTCTCATAGTTCCATCTTTCTTTTTCACAAATAACACATGAGCTCCCTAAGGTGAGAAACTCGGTCGTGCAAATCCTCTATCAGTTAATTCTTGCAACTGCGACTTTAACTCTTTCAATTCTGTTGGTGCCATTCTATACGGAGCTATAGAAATGGGAGTGGTCCCCGGCACTAATTCAATACCAAATTCGACTTCCCGAATTGGAGGTAATCCCGGTAACTCTTCAGAAACACATCCGAAACTCACATACCACGAGCACTGATTCAACTTTCTTTTCCAACACTTTTGTATCAATCACGTACGCCAAATAAGCTTCACAACCCTTTTTCACATAGTTCATAGCTTTCATCGCAGATACAACAGCTGGTAATCCTTTCATATCATTGGATTCTATTCGAACTAGCTCACTATTCTGACTTTTCAACTCAATACTCTTTCTTTTACAATTCATGATGGCATTATACAGAGTAAGCCAATCCTTACCCAGAATTATGTCAAACTCATCGAATGGTAGTAACATCAAATTGGCCAGAAAACATATATCACAAAACATCAATGGGCAATTCTTGTATATTTTATCCACCAAAACACACTTGCCTAAGGGGTTTGACACTCTAACCACAAATTCAGTAGACTTAACAGGTAGATTCTTATTCAATACTAAGTTTATACACACAGAGGAATGAGTTGATCCTGGATCTATCAATGCAATGACATCAGTATCAAATAAAGTGAAAGTACCGGTGATGACGTCTGGTGATGATGCTTCCTCTCGCGCACGTATAGCATAGGCTCGGGCAGGTGCTCTCGCTTCTGACCTCATAGCTGTGTCAGTAGTCCCCCTTTGACTTCCAATCACATTTTTGGTGTTTCTGGGTAGTCTACCTCTAGCCGTCACATTACTCGGTCTTTCATTCTGAACATTTTCCTCTTCGACCATCTTCGGGCAATCTCGAATAAAATGATCTTTGGATCCACATTTATAACAAACTCTATTGTTATACTTGCCCCAGCATTCTCCCACATGTCGCCTTCCACACTGTCTACACTCAGGTTTATTGCTTTTGGCACTATCGATACTTGATTCCATTGGAGCTTGAATTCTCGGACTAACACTTAGTCTTGCGCGATCTCTACTCGGATGCCCAAACGAGGCATTTGATCGGTTGCTTGCATCTCTAAATCTCTTCATTGAAGGTTGAGAGAACTTATTCATCGATCTCTTCCTTTCATCACGAGCCTCAGAATCAGCTTTCTTCTTTTCTTTACTGAGCTCCTCAGCTTTGCATGCTCTTTCGACTAACACAACAAATTCATTTATATCAAGTATTCCAACTAAAAATTTAATGTCTTCATTCAATCCCTTTATGAAACGTTTGCACATAGTAGCTTTAGTCGAAACACATTCCCTCGCGTATTGACTCAGTCTTACGAATTCTCGTTCGTACTCAGTAACAGACAAGCGACCCTGTTTCAATTCTAGAAACTCTTTACATTTCTGATCAATGAAGCGTTGACTGATATATTTATTTCTGAACTCAACTTGAAAGAAGTCCCAGGTGATTCTCTCTCTCGAAATCACAGATATCAATGTTTTCCACCAGTTATAAGCCGTGCCTCTCAACAAGAAAACTGCACACTTAATGCACTCATCAGGGTTCAATGACATCTCGTCAAATACTCTGATTGTATTCTCAAGCCAAAACTCGGCTCGCTCAGCATCGTCATCAGATGTAGCCCTAAACTCCTCGGCCCCATATTTTTGAATCTTGTCTACAGGTGGTTTATTCAATCTGATCGGATCTACAATTTGTGGCACAACAGGTACTTGTGGGGGTGGAGGTTGTGGAGCAGCCGGATTCGTTCGAACGAACTCCGTAAACCACTCGCTCATCATTCAGAAGAAGGCCTGCTTAGCCTCTCCTCCTTCACTACTATCATTCGGCCTAGATGTGGCGTGGCGCATCCTTGAGCGGGCAGCGGCGCATTGCTTTCTACATCATCGAGGCGCTCGATTGGGATCCATTACTATATGAAAACACATTTTCAACTGTCAGAATTCATCACACTATCGCAATTTCATATATGGCATGTATAGCTAGACTCACACTCGCTACGTTAGTCCGAGAATTAGCTAAAACGTAGCTCTGATACCAATAAAATGTAACACCTCTAACCCGAAACTGTCACTGGAAAAGGGTTAAGAGGTATTACCGGACAATAGAATCATTTCACAACCCATTTACGACACAAAGTCAATTATCATCATAATACATCAAACATAAACAAATAGTCCCTTTTTAAGGCGTATAAGACCTTAAACACATACTAGGGAGGGGTCGGGACTAAACCAAAACACATACAGAAACTTTTCGAAATTTAAAAACTTTTCTAGGTTTCAGGGGATACACGCCCGTGTAGGCAAACCGTGTGCCTTCCACGGTAGCTGGACACCCCCGTGTGTCCTCCTCGTGGTCGAATCTGACCTCACATCCACGGCCACCAAGCACGCCCGTGTGCCTTGGCCGTGGTCGAATCTGACTTTACACCCACGGCCACCCAATACCCCGTGTGCTAAGGCCGTGTACTCTTAGGCCATATTCTGATTTTCTCACACGGCGACTAGGCACGCCCGTGTCTTGGCCGTGTGCTATTAGGCTAGCTACTGACTTAGCCCCACGGTCACTAGGCACGCCCGTGTGCCACAACCGTGTGGCTCAATTAGGCCATTTGCAAGGCCAAAATGCCACCCACATGGGTCAATCCTACAAGCACATTTGAGCATCTTTATACACACAATTTGGCAACCAATTTCATGTCCAACAATCATCATATCATCACGTAGAATCTCATTTCTAAGCATGCCATTTTATACAACCAAATTACATGTAAATCTAGGTATAAATCATCCATAACCTCACTAAATCACTAAGGCATTAATTCATCATTGAACTCACCATTCATATGCTAATTCATTACCATCATGCCATATCAAAATATGCACCAAATACCATATTCACCCATGCACATTACCAACACTTAGCTAGCCATATCACATGGCTATTTACACATCTCAAATATGGTTCAAAACAATGATCCTATACATGCCATATTTTAACTATGTACATTTTTTCAAAAGTACCAAAATAGAATGCCGATAGTGTGATTGAGATCTTTGACGATTCCGGATCCGAGCTAGCTAGCTTTCTCGACACCGCAAGGCGAGAGAAACAAATCACACAATGATAAGCTTTCCAAAGCTTAGTAAGTTCATAACATAACACATTTAAATCAAACAAACCACCACATAGATTATTTCAAATATACATATATATATATATATATATATATCATGCCATCCAAAACCAAAATGCTCATTTAACATTTCATAATCTCATTCATAGATTCATCAACCACATAGGTTTCGAGCATACCTTAATCAACACCTAGTAGTCAATTACATTTGCTACTCAATACTCACTTTTCCCTTTCGATCAACTTCCGTCTCTTCTTTGATTCAATCGCACACTTAGTGCCCCGATATTTAGCCGAAGCTTAATTATCATCGCACACATAGTGCATTTATATTAAATCGCTCTTCAATCGGTATCGCACACACAGTGCCAACCCTAAAGTCGAAGCTTATTTTATTTCACACACACAGTGCTGATCATCTCGATCACGTTTTCGAATACGCACACTTAGTGCCACATAACTCAAACTCAACTCTCACATAGCATCCACATTTCAATATCATTATAACATTCATTTCATAACATTTAACATAACTAAATGTTCGTATTATGGCTGAACTTACCTCGGACGTTGAACTATCGAAACGGTCGGTCAATCGAGCACTTTATCTTTGCCTCGATCTCGATTCAAACCTCTCCTTTCTTGGTCTATACACATTCAAATTCAATCCATTCAATCACCAAATCATTCATTTTAGTCCAAACACACATATTTAGGGCATTTTACAAAATAGCCCTCACATTTTCACATTTTGACACTTTAGTCCTTAATTCATAAAATCATCAAATTCACACAATTAGCTTGCACCCATGCCTAGCCAAATTCTCACTATAATCATACAAGCCCACACATTTCATTTATTTCACATGTTAATCCTTCAAAATGCTATTTTCTCAATTTAGCCCTAATTAGCTAAATTCATCAAAAGTTCAAGAATAAAACATGTTCAATAAACACATATCTTTCATTTAGCACCAACACTCATCACAAAGCTTACCATTTCATCAATGCCACATTTTATAAAAATCATCAATTCACAAAATTTAAGCATGGGTTTTGTAGAGCACAAAGCAACGATTACAAAAACGTAGAAATTTTCAAAAACTGATCAAAAACACATACCCGATTGAGCTATGTTTGTGCCGAAATTGAAGAAGCTTCAAACTCTATTTTTCTTTCTCAATTTCGGTGGAAGATGAACATTATAGCCACCAATTTCATGTTTTGTTTAATTAATATTAACTTATTTGGCATTTTACTACTTTACCCTTAATGAAAAATAATAATAACACCTTATGCCATGCTATCATCTTCCACTAACTATAAAATGGGCTAATAACCTCATAAGGACTCTTCATTTATAAAGCCATAACAAATAGACATTTAAACAATCAGCACAAAACTTTTACTTTTTATGCAATTAAGTCCTTTCTCAAAATTTGACACACAATCGATAAAATTATCACACAGACTATATCACACATAATCAACACCAAAATTACTATTAAAATATATTTACAACCTCAGATTTGTGGTCTTGAAACCACTGTTCCGACTAGGGTCTAAATCGGGCTGTTACAACCAACCTCTCCGATCGATTCCATTGATATTGCCTTATTTTTGACCGTCGTGACTTCCAAATTACGAGTCATTTGGTACCAAATCCGAGCCAACCCCAAATCATTTTGTGGTATTATTGCCTCAAGCTTCCTCTCTTCCATGTCGCGTGAAGTTTTGTTCACTCGAGCTTAGTTGCCTTTTTCATATAAGAATGAGTAAAACTTATCGACCTCTTCGACTGATACCTATTCTGCTATGACCAGAAAGTGCATTGGCTTTTCTACACTTCTATTTAGAATCGATTTAAGTTTCCTGTCATATTCAATTCATCCCCATGATCTCCGGTTCCATACTCTTGTTGACTACTATTACTTAATTTAGGGTGGTTAACGATAATACGGGGATCCTTTGGATCAAGGTTGTGAACATCATTCACGACCTCTTTCCTTGGAGGTAACACCTTAGTTATCTACTAGAGCATTTTTCTCATCTGTCCCATCATGTCTAACATGTTTCATAATCCTTTGGAGTTGGACGGCTCAGTAGTTTCACATGAAGAAATCGTATGCAAATCACAAAGAGATTAATCTGAGTGTTTGCGTATAACATTCTCTTTGTCATATGACTCATAAAGAGGTTCATATAGGTGCTCATTGTCCTCACACTCGTTATCATCGCTCCATTGGTTCGTTGTGGCTCTGTTCAACCAACCTGTTATGTAATTTCATTTGTCGTCCCAAGAAGTCCTTTCATTATTAAACCATCTGTAATAAAAATTTTTCATAATTAAATATTCTAGTCAACAAGGTAAATAAAAAAAATTGAGAAAATAACACAATTAATGAATATAAAAATTAGTACACTATCTAGGTCGTTCGTCTTACAACAAATATTATTTACAAGTAATCGATTCAATAACAATTATCACCATTGCAATCTCAAGCAACGATGCCAACAACTTGACCGCCTCCAGACGTACCAACGTCTAGACTATGAATACTGCAACTAAAGATATAGATTTGAGGCAGTGTCTGCAAGTATACGATCCAGGTTGTAATATAGTTACAATGAAGTAGGTAAGTACTTCGAGGATCGTACCTAATGGATTGCAGTTTGGGGAAGACTATTATCAAACCAATTACGGGAAATAATTATTAATATACTTGATTCATGAAATAGTAGTATTAATATGGAAGCAAGATGATAATTGTAATAGCTCGTTTTCAGTAAAATCAAAACAGTGATTTCGGGACCACAAATCTGAGTCAGAAAGAAAATTTATTTTAATATTATTGCATGGTCTATATTATGATAGGAAAGACGTATGAAAATTTTGATAAGAAAATTTTACCGATTTCATGTTTAATTATGGAAAGGACCAAATTGCAAAAAATGCAAAAGTCGAGTTCTAATAGCTATAAGTATCAAATAGCTATGGAATTCAAAACTTGAGGTCCTTATATGGTAATTAGACCATTAAGAAAAGTTAGTAGATATTTTTGATGATTCATCTATGGAAAATTAGAAAAAGAAAAGGACTAAATTGGAATTTGGAATAAATAAGGATGATAATAGACTAATATCATCTTATTTCATCATCTTCCCCAAATTTTCTATGGAAACCCTAGGAAAGAGAAAGAAAATCAAGCAAGCTTAATTAGGTAAGTAATCATGTCCCATTTTTATTATTTTTTATATTTTTGATATCGGAATAACTTAATCTATCTATTTTGAGGATCAATTTGAAAAGATATTAAAGTATTGAAATTTTTCCATGGATGAATATGCTGAAAATTTGAAATTTATGGTAGAAAATGAAAGGTTGTTGATAGATAAACAACTTTTGTAAAATGAATTTTCATGAAATTGTGATTTAGGGACTAAATTGTAAAGAAGTAAAATTCATGGAAAATTTCTGAGTTTTATGAAATATATGTGCTGTAAATGTTATATGTAAAAATTGGTTATGCTTGGAATAAGGATTAAATTGCACGAATTTCATTTTTCGAGCCTAGGGACGAAATCGTCATTTATGAAAAGTATAGGGCAAAAATGGTAATTTTAACTAGGGTGTGAATTGAATAAAATTGAGTATGAAATGGATTAAATTGATGTTAAATTTATTTATATAGATCCAGATAGACCTAGTACGGAGTTGGATAGAGGAAAACAAAAAGTATCGGATTAGTAGATCCTTGTATACGAACGTTTATCGAGGTAAGTTCGTGTAACTAGATTATGTATATTAATATGTTTGGAATTGAATGTTGAATATGTGTGAATTGTATAAATGTTTAATGTATAAAATTAATTACATGCCTGATATTTCTCGATAAGTATAAGTCCTGTTTAAATAGATGGAATTCGATGGATACAGAATTTTCCGATTAGTTGTGGTCCTGCATATGTTGCAGACACACCATAGCTCTTACGAGCATCCTGTTATAAGCCTTCTCAAGCTTCTTGTTACATGGTTCCTGCGAGCATCCTGATCAGTAGTGATTCTGCATGTGTTGCAAACTACCGCAGCTCCTTGTGAGCGTCTGGTTATATAATCGGTTGTGATCCTGCACATATTGCGGACACAAACGTAGCTCTTTATGAGCGTCCTGATATAGGCTCTTTCTGAGCTTCCTGATATGGCTCACTTGAACATCCTGTTATATGGCTATCTAGAGCTCCCTAATAATAGCTCTTCGGAGTTACCTGTTAAGCTCAATGAGCTTCCTGTTCTGAACTCTTATGAGTTTCCTAATTTAGCCCGGATAAGCTTCCTGTTACATGGCTCACATGAGCATCTTGTTATATGGCTCGAGAGAGTGCTTCTTGATTATGTGCCCTAATCGGGTACCCCTGAATATGAGTTGACGATTTACATTTTTGTACACTTTGAGTGTACTACATATGTATCCATCGATGTTTTAAACAAATTCAACGGGAATAGTTTTGACATGGTTGAATTGAACTTAAGATGATTGATTATGGAAATGCACATGTTATATGGAAATATGATATGAAAAGCACATGTTTATGAAAGTTATTACATGATGAGCTCATCTTTATTACTTGAAAAGTATTTAGAAATTCATGACTAACTTGCTTGATTGAGTATATGTGATTAGGAAATTGGTCAATTTGTTGGGATGCTTGAAAAGTATTCATGACTAACGGGCGTGTGTCTTGGCCGTGTGAATCCTGCACCTAAATTTTGAAAATTAAATTGTCCACACGGCCTAGCACACGAGCGTGTGTCCTCTACACCTAAGAAAAATTTTGAAATTTCGCGAAAAATTTTCTGAGTTTCCGGTTTAGTCCCGATTTGATTTTAAAGTGTATTTTGGGCCTTGAGGACCAAAATAAGGGACGATATGATTGATTTCGGATATGAATAGTAGATGATATGAAATTTTATGTAATTGATCTGTAAACTCTAGTAATGCTCTGTAACCCTATTTCGGCGACGGATAGGGGTTAAGGGTGTTACAATAATAATATTAATAAAATAATTAATTGAATTAAACCTAAATCTACTCCTAAGTTCATATATCGGCTTCTCCTATCCCTTGTTTCGACTACGCGAGTTCCTTTAGCCTAGATCCAATTGTTTTACCTAATTAATTATTGATGTAGAGTTCTAATCAATTAAGTAGTCGATACCCTAGTAGGATCTTCCAGTACGTCCACTAGAATAAAGAGTCAGCAAGAACTACTTATCTTTTAACCTTACAGTCCAGACCGGTTCAGGGTTAAGGTGTTCATGGATAGGCCATACCAATTTTGGGTTAATCCCCACCTAAATGACTTCCTAGGGTTTTCAAGCTTAGGGCCTAAGTTCTTCCTCTCCCAAATAATTGATCCGCTAAGAAACTCTATCCTTTAATCAATTAATAAGATTAGAACAGCTGAAACATGCGAGATATGTACGAAGCATAAATTGATTCTAATCTTTACACAAACATTCAATTAAAAAATGTCAAAGAAAAAAGATAAATAATAGTGTAACACCCCAAACCCGGCCTAGACGTTATGGCCGAATCTGGCGATGTCACATGATAGTGCTTAGAAAACGTAATTACAATAAAGCCATTTTCGATATCTAGGTTACTGTCAAAAACGTGTCGTTTATTCATTCATTATCCATTTCAAAACATTATGTGTTGGGAAGCTTTTAAAATAATTTGTGAATTCGTATGTATTTGATAAAACATTTGTTTAGTTGAAAACTCGCATCTTATCCTACTGCTAGCAGTTATAAAATAAAAATCCCAAATTTTAAACAAAAATCCATATAGGCCATATCACAAAAACTCCCTAAATATAATGAAAACCATAAATAAAAGTAAAAACCGTAATGCTCCAGAACCGTGGTCATCACCGAGCCCTCCGCTGCACCGACCCGTCTACTTCTGGGGATTACTTGAATAGATTAAACAGAAAAGAGTGAGTTTTTGAAAACTCAGTGTGTAACCCCCACAGAAAACATACACCTGTGAAATTCGGATATGAGACATAATTTCACGGTTTGGAGTGCAGGCCCATTACAGAAACGGTGTGGACTTAAGCCCATTCAGATACAGAATCAGATATCTTCTAGAGCCTTAGCCCATGTTAGACATAATAAGCAAATCAGACAGAATAGCAGAATCCTACCCACCAGCCTCTACACACCAGCTCCGTCCAACCCTACACACCATGTGGGGATAAAATCAACCCACCCATCCCTACACACCATGTTTATGCGAATCGGCACATAATCAGAAAGTTGCGGTTGAGGTCATAAAATATGAGCTTGAGAGCCTTTCAGATACTTCCTCCGAACCATCAACCCACCCCGATGCAATGCAACATACATAACATGACATACTTTTATGCAAATAATAGTTCATGCATTCAAATCAGTATACATGTTGATCTGATTTCACATAATCAAATCACGAGCTACGGGTCTAAGTCATGCGCTTCGCAGGCCCTTCATTAGGTTCACGATGACTTGGGTGACCCGTGCAATCTTTCGAACATTTCATTAAAATGGGCCCGCAGCGTTGGCGTGTGGGCCCCTACGACAAATTGGCCTTGGCGGTGTGGATCACACGGCACGGCCTAGAATCCCCACTGCGCGTGTGGTTCACCCCGTGGGCCCACTGCGCCCGTGTGGCCCCACGCCCAATTGGTCGAGCAGTGTGTCGCGCACATGGCCTTGCCGGTACCGTCACCACGATCGTGTCACTCGCGCACGGCCTAACTCCTCGATCACACGGCCGTGTGGTGACTTAGAGTCTTGCACACGGCCTACCACACGGGCGACCACACGCCCATGTGGCGTCGATAGAGAGGTTTTTGGCTTCACCGAAACTTCGTTTTCTGTGTTTCCGGGTACACACCTGATCTCGATTGAAGCTAAGACAATAACTGAGTACTCCAGAACCTAAGAATTGATATTCCAACGTCTAAATCAGTGTTTAAAATGAAACTAAATCGAGATGTTAAACCCAAAATCTTCCAAAGCCTTACCTTCAATCAAGTCACCCAAATTTCTTGAACCTAAGTATCCAAATAGTGATTACGAGTCTCTGAATCTTCCCCTATCCAGCATTAACGACACATGTCAGTATAAGTTAATAACGAAAATAAAACTACGCTACTCATCTTACCGAATCAAGACGAAAACGAGTGTTGCACAGAAGAGAGGCGACTACAGAGAGGATAAAAATTAAAAGATGGTAGCGAGGAAAAGAGGAAGAATGGCAAAAGAGGGGAAATTTCGGCTATGGGAGGGGAGGACACTGTATTTTCAGCAGAGAGGAATTTTTGAAAACACAACTGCTCAGAAAGTCTAATCCTTTCCTAAATTCCCGTTCACTAATTCTATTCACCAACCACCACTCAGTCTCCCATCTTAGCACAACTCTAGCCAAAGCTAGGAGCAAAAACAATTCCCTCACTCGCACAGGGATTCGAACTCCAGACCTCCAACAACCTCTACACTCTATTTAACCACCAGACCAGCAGGCCTATTCTGTTAATTACTTACACACTTTTACTTATAAGCCTACTAACCAGAGATAGGGCTTTATTCATAAAATACCAAATTTTGCCAAAGTCAAGGCTTGAACCCAAGACTTCTCAGACACTCTCAGAACACATAACCACTGAAGCAGATATAGATTTGTCACAAAAGTACAAAAGCCAGAATTTAAGAAAATCAGGGCGTTACAACTCTACCCCCTAAAAGAAAAATTCGTCCTCGAAATTTTACCTGATCAGAAAAAGTGAGGATACTGCTGCCGCATCGAATCCTCCGGCTCCCAAGTGGCCTCCTTAGTGCTATCATTCCGCCACAACACTTTCACTAAGAGGATAAAATTTCTCCGTAGAACTTTAATGTCTCGATCCAGGATCTGGACCGACTCTTCCTCAAATGTCAGATCTGGTCTAACCTCAATGTCCTCAATAGGAACAACATGCGTGGGATCGGAGCGATAGCGTTTCAACATTGAGACGTGGAACACATCATGAATGCGATCCAACTCCGAAGGAAGCTCCAACTGATATGCGATTGGTCCCACTCGTTTCAGAATACGGTACGGCCCAATAAACTGAGAACTCAACTTACCCTTGCGATCGAACCTCAAGACCTTCTTCCATGGCGAGACCTTAAGAAAAACAAAGTCCCCCACAGAATACTCGATATCCTTTCTCTTCAGATCCGTATAAGACTTCTGCCTATCTGATGCCACTTTTAGTCGGTTCCGAATCAAACGAACCTTATCTTCAGTGTCAAAAACCAATTCCGGACCCAGAACATGTCGCTCACCCAACTCAGTCCAACATAAGGGAGTGTGATACTTACGGCCATATAGGGCCTCGTAAGGCACCATCTGGATGCTAGACTGATAGCTGTTATTGTAGGCAAACTCTGCCAGCGGTAAATACTCCTCCCAACTACCTCGGAAATCTATAACACAGCTCCTCAACATATCCTCTAGTACTTGAATCACCCTCTCCGACTGACCATCTATTTGAGGATGGAAAGTAGTAATGAAGTCCAACCTTGATCCCAGATCTTCGTGCAATTTCTTCCAGAATCGAGACGTGAAGCGAGGATCCCTGTCGGAGATGATCGAGACAGGAACCCCATGCAGTCTTACTATTTCAGATACATATAGCTTGGCTAACACGGAGAGAAAAGCGTCATCTGGCCCGAAATAAAGTAGGCGGACTTGGTCAATCGATCTCACGATGACCAGCATGAGAATCCTTCTTGGTGGGTGTTAAAGGCAACCCACTAACGAAGTCCACCGTTACTCACTCCCAATTCCACATCGGTATCCTTACCGGCTGCAGCAACCCCGAAGGCAACTGATGCCCAGCCTTAACCTGCAGACAAGTCAGACAGCGAGTAACAAAGTCCGTGACCTCACGCTTCAATCCTGGCCACCAGTATAACTCTCGTAGATCTTGGTACATCTTGTTCCCACCGGGATGCATAGCATAGGGACTTACTATGCACTTCCATCAGAATAGACTGTCTTAAATCCTCATCAATCGGTACACAGATACGTCCACGGAAATAAAGTACCCCATCACTGTTAATCCCAAACTCAGTAGTATCCCTATTCTCAACCTGACGGAACCTCAATTCCAGCAACTTATCCCCCGTCTGTTTATCTCTAATCTGATCAATCCATGTAGGCTTAACACGAAGTTACGCTATGGACTCCCATCGTCGAATAAAGTGAGTCGGCGAACATCACTCTCAGTTGGTCATAGCTCTACGGCTCAAAGCATACGCCACCATATTGGCCTTACGTGGTGGTACTCGATGAATCTGATCATAATCCTTAAGCAGTTCAACCCATCTACGCTGCCTAAGGTTTAACTCATTCTGAGTGAGGAGATACTTTAGGCTCTTGTGATAAGTTTAGATAGTACACTTCTCACCATACAGATAGTGCCTCCAGATTTTCAGAGTGAAGACTACTGCTGCCAACTCCAAATCATGCGTCGGGTAGTTAGCCTCATGCGTCTTGAGCTGATGTGACGCATAAGCTACCCCTTACCATCCTGCATCAGAACGCAACCCAGACCCACATGTGACGCATCACTGTATACGATGAAATCCTTCCCAAATTCAGGCTGTATCAGAACCGGAGCCCAGGTCAAAACAGATTTGAGCTTCTCAAAGCTCTCTTGTTGCTTATCAGTCCAGACAAAGGAAAATCCCTTACACAGAAACTTGGTCAACGGTGTTGCGATCAAGGAGAACCCTTCTATGAAGCGTCGATAGTAACCCGCCAGCCCCAGAAAGCTGTGGATTTTGGACACATTCTTCGGCTGTTTCCACTCCAACACAGCATCAATCTTACGAGGATCTATCCAAATCCCCTCCGCAGAAACCACATGCCCTAGAAAGGTTACTTCTCGGAGCCAAAATTCACACTTGCTGAATTTCGCATACAACTATTTCTCACGCAGAGTCTGTAATACCACTCGAAGATGCTCATCGTGTTCATCCTCAGTATTCAAATACACCAGGATGTTGTCAATGAAGACTACCACGAACCGATCCAGATAGGGTTGGAACACTCGGTTCATCAGATCCATAAAAGTTGCTGGTGCATTCGTAAGTCCAAATGGCATCACTAGGAACTCGTAATGGCCGTAGCGAGTCCTAAATGCTGTCTTATGTACGTCAACCTCTTTAAATTTCAACTGGTGATACCCTGATCATAGATCAATCTTGGAAAAAATCGAAGCTCCTCGGAACTTGTCAAACAGATCATCGATCCTCGGTAGGGGGTACTTATTCTTGATGGTCAGCTTATTCAATTGACGGTAGTCGATACACATTCACATGGATCAATCCTTCTTTTTCACAAACAGAACAGGTGCTCCCCACGGAGTTGCACTAGGGCGGATGAACCCACGATCCATTAACTCTTGAATTTGAGCCTTAAGCTCCACAAGCTCCTTCGGTGCCATTCAGTAGGGCACAATAGACACCGGGGTTGTACCCGGAATGAGCTCAATCCCAAATTCCACTTCTCGGTTCGGAGGCAGACCCGGTAATTCCTCAGGGAAAACATCCGGAAAGTCCCTTACTTTTCTGATGTCCTTAACCAAAGAGTCCCCAGAATCAGAAACACTAATGTAGGCCAAGAATGCCTCACATCCTTTTCGTACCAACTTTTCTGCCACCAACGCAGAAATCACATTAGTCAGGTAGTCTCGACGTTCCCCAATCACCACTACCTCTTTATCCTCCTCGATTCTCAAAACCACCCTTTTTGACGTACAGTCTAGACTTACACGGTGTTTGACCAGCCAGTCCATTCCAGAACCAAATAGAACTCCCTGAACGAAAGTTCCATCAGATCAGCCAAAAATACTGTTGAACCTCCAACGGAACGTCTCTATATAGTTTACCCACTCGGATAGACTGCCTCAACAGACTCACAACAGTTACCTCACTCGAAGTACTCTAAACCGGAATCCCCAAAGTTTCAGACACAGAGCTAGCTACGTAAGAGTGTGTAGAGCCTATGTCTATCAATGCAGTATAGGGTACATTAAAAATTAAGAATGTACCCGTAATGACATCCGGAGCATCACCATCCTCTCGCTGACGTGCAGCATAAACTAGTGCAGGCTGCCTCATCTCAGTCGGTCCTGCACCTCTGCTCGGTACTCTCTATCCTCGACCCATGCCATTACCACCCCTAGCCTGTCCTCGGCCCCTAGGTGGCATTTGAAGCGCTCTCTCGACTCACGCGGCACGGTTTGCGTAGCTTGCACTGTCGGTTCTCAATGGACAATCTCGAACACGATGCTCAGTCGACCCACATCTCAAACATGCCCCAGTCGTCCTCCAGCACTCACTCGGATGGCGTCTACCAAAGTGCCCACAAAGCACCACCCCAGTAGGTGCAACAGGAGGCCCCACTCTCACTGGCCCATCAGATCTGTCCTTTTTCTTAGGCCTCATCACAGAATTTTAGGGCTCCGATTCCCTCTTATTCTTTCCTTTCTCGCGGTTTTGGCGCTCAGCGCGCTTAACCTCCTCAGTGATCTTCGCCATCTCTACTGAAGCAGAAAAATCACGCTTCCTTTGCAGAGCTATCAGAACCCATAAGCTATCCCTGAGTCCATCCTCAAAATGGACGCAACGCTCATACTCGGTCACCACAATGCCCCGGGCATACCGCCTCAATCTCAGGAATTCAGCCTCATACTCGACCACCGGACGGTTTCTTTGGGTGAGATTAAGGAACTCACGCCTCCTAGAATCAACATAGCTGGCTCCCACATACTTACTTTGGAGTGCTGTCCTAAAATAGTCTCATGTCAAACGGTCGAGCTGAGTGCCCTCCTTAATGATCGGCCACCACCAGTGCGCTTCATCACGAAGCGAAAATTGACCTGCAAAGCTTACGCTCCACGGTAAAATCAAGACCGTCCATGATTCTTTCCGTGGCCTCCATCCAATACTCGACCACGCTAGGGGCGACTTCAGTGACACCCCTGAATAATTTAGCCCCATTGGACCAGAGTCGTTCCGTAACCGACCCTCGGCCCCCAGATCCAGTGTTGGGCCCAGCGACCCTCTCTAAAATCTGTAGCATGGCTCGGGATAGTGCGTCATCCCCAGCCTCACGATCATGAGACCCAGTCTCTGTAGCAGGTGAGACCGGCCTTTCACTCGTATCCAGATTAGGCAGATTCTCAGATGCTGATGACCTAGCTCGAGCCCCCTACAGCCTCTACCACGGCCTCTAGTACCCTGTCTGCGGATACCTCGTGCACTCATCGTAAATTTAGAGTTTATCTGGATTAACAGTTTTATGCATTAGTTATAGTTCCAATATTTGTTAACAGATGTTTTATGCAGAATAGTATCAGAAGTTCAAAGTTCGTTATCGCGAATCGTAGTTTAGCTACGATTTTTAGTCTCGCTACAGTTTTCAGTTTACACTACCTAGAGTGTTTTCAGTACAGTATACTACCTATGGCTATTTCAAGCATACTAGTAGTATTTTCAGACAAATTTAAACAGAATTCAGAACACTTATAGGATCGGTGCCGGAGACTCAGTGTACCACATACTCAGTTCAAAAAGATTTTAAATCATTTAAAAATCAATTCAGAAAAACCAATTTTAAAAACCCAAATCCACAGCCGAGTTTTGCAACCTGGCTCTGATACCAGTAAGTGTAACACCCCAAACCCGGCCTAGACGTTATGGCTGAATCTGGTGATGTCACATGATAGTGCTTAGAAAACGTAATTACAATAAAGCCATTTTCGATATCTAGGTTACCGTAAAAAACGTGTCATTTATTCATTCATTATCCATTTTTAAAACATTATGTATTGTGGAAGCTTTTAAAATAATTTACGAATTCGTATGTATTTGATAAAACATTTGTTTAGTTGAAAACTTGCATCTTATCCTACTGCTAGCAGTTATAAAATAAAAATCCCAAATTTTAAACAAAAATCCATATAGGCCATATCACAAAAACTCCCCAAATATAATCAAAACCATAAATAAAAGTAAAACCGTAATGGTCGAGCAGTGGTCATCATTTGAGCCCTCCATTGCACCAGACCCGTCTACTACTGGGGATTACAGGCAGTTAAGCAGAAAAGAGTGAGTTTTTGCAAACTCAGTGTGTAACCCCCACAAAAAACATACACACAGTAAATTTAGATAACAGACATAATTTCATAGTTCGGGTCTAAGCCCATTACAGAAACGGTGTGGAATTAAGCCCACTCAGATACAGAATCAGATATGTTCTAGAAACTTAGCCCATGTCAGACATAAAAAGCAGATCAGACAGAATAGCAGAATCCTACCTACCAGCCTCTACACACCAGCTCTGTCCAACCCTACACACCATGTGGGGATAAAATCAACCCACCCATCCCTACACACCATGCTGTACCGAATGCGACACATAATCAGAAAGTTGCAGCTGAGCTGCCATATAACATGCTTGAGAGCCTTTCAGATACTTCCTCCGAACCATCAACCCATCCCGATGCAATGCAACATACATAACATGACATGCTTTTATGCAAATAACAGTTCATGCATTCAAATCAGTATACATGTTTAGTACAGATTTCACATAATCAAATCACAGAGCTACGGGTCTAAGTACTGCTTACCGACTCTTCATTAGGTTCACAGTCGACTTGGGTGACCTGTGCAACCTTTCAAAACATTTCATTAAAATGGGCCCACGCGCCCATGTGGCTGCCGTGTGGGCCCTGCGCTCTGCGGTGGCTGCGGCCCAATTGGTCGAGTCCGTGTGTCACACGGCGCCTTGCCCGACCATCACTGCAGCGGTGTCACTCGCTCATGGCCTAGCTCGTCGATCACACGGCCGTGTGGTGACTTACAGTCTTGCACATGGACTACCACACGGGCGACCACACGCCCGTGTGGCATCGATAGAGAGGTTTTTAACTTTCACTGAAACCTCATTTTCTGCATTTCTGGGTACACACCTGATCTCGATTGAAGCTAAGACGATAACTGAGTACTCCAGAACCTAAGAATTGATATTCCAACGTCCAAATCAGTGTTTAAAATAAAACTAAATCGAGATGTTAAACCCAAAATCTTCCAAAGCCTTACCTTCAATCAAGTCACCGAAATTTCCTGAACCTAAGTATCCAAATAGTGATTACGAGTCTTTGAATCTTCCCCTATCCAGCATTAACAACGCACATCAGTATAAGTTAATAACGAAAATAAAACTATGCTACACATCTTACCGAATCAAGACGGAAACGAGTGTTGCAGAGAAAAGAGGTGACTATCTTCGATGTTGAGACTTCCTTTTTCGAGACCCTGCCATCGTCTCTCTGGCACATACTTCCTTGTAACCTGAAACATGAACTAACCTTCGTAAGTTCATAAGAACTTAATGAGTTAAACCTTAAATACCTAATTCATTATATTAAGTGTGATCGATGCTTCGCATGTCCTTCATGTTTTGACTTTCCATTATCCCTTTTGGCAGGTACTTCACTAAGATTTTCCCTAACAAACTGTAATTACCCTTTCCTACCTTAAACCTTTGTCTTCCTCTCAAGATCTTTAAGGATTGACCTTTCTTTAACGTTCCTTAAACTTTCACTCTATTAGGTTTCAGATTCAAGGTCCAAACTCAAATGGTCATTTCTTTCCACTGAGCGCACTATACATGATCTCATAACTTTCTATGTCCCTTCTTTAATATTATCTTTGCATAGTCTTAAATCATTTTGTTTTCCTTATTTACAGACTTAATATCTAATTTCTTACTAACTGACTTTTCCACTACCTCCGGGCGAGGTAGATTGCGTCTATCACTTAACCTAGAGTTCTCCCAGTTATTTCAAAATTCCATCTATCGTGCCTATAAGACATATCCCAAATTCATCACCTATTTTGGCGATCTCTAGCTTCACTATTCTTTTCTTGTTATTATACAAGGTTTGCCATATCATTTATATACGGTGTCTTTCCTTTAGAGTTTGTTGGGTACTTAGTTTCTTTTACTTGGCCATACATTACCTCTTATACTTACCATACCTTTAGAGTCCTATCTTTACTTTGCCATCAGAGAACCTTACATGCCATTCTTACCTAATTCCTTACATGACATTCATTCAATTTTTTTCATGAAGGCATTCCTTCATTTAAATAACCTCAAGGGCTTCCTTTGTATTTGCCACAAGGGCTCTTCTTTATAGAGTTGCCACCAATGCATCCTATCCTTTGGTTATGCTATGAACGCATTTCTTCTTAGATATAGCCACCAAGGCTTCCTTTACAGAGATTGCCACAGAGGCTTTCTTGTCTAAAATATAGCCACAAAGATTATCCTTTACATTCAATACTCAACATAAAGGCTTTCCTTCTCCTAGTGATTAAGGCGATAGGGATTTTCCTAGACTCACACTTAGTGAGGTTTGCCCATCATTTTCCTGGGACACATAGAGAACCACATTAGGCAATAACATTCCTTAAATTTTCCATATGATGCCATAACCTACCAATTATGTTCTTACACAATATGGTCTTCTTCCTATATGATGTCATAACCCACCAGTTATTGTCTTACACGATATGGTCTTCAGCGCCAAGACCATGGACATGTACTTTTAGAGATTCGTGTTTTTAGTTCTGATGAACCCCTTTGACGACTCCGGAGATAGACACGGACTATTCATACTTAAACCCATCTTTCACGAACTTATCATATCTTAACTTACTCATAACAGACACATCTAGACCTTTAAGACACAGTAACACCTTTCCATTACCCAGACACAAGCATTCTTTAACCTCAAGATTCATGTTATCCATTCGTACAAGTTCATAAGTCTTATGTTCCTCATTAGAGTCATTACATCATACTTTTTTAGTTTCATTCTCACGATTTGGTCACTTAGTCGAGAAGTTCCTAGAACATACTTACTACATGCAAGAGTCGGCTTAGAGACTCACCTGATGACCTCAAAGAGCAGCTTAACCTTCATATCCAACATTCAGTAAGGTGCTACAACCTCCTCTGCCTTGTAGAACAGAAACACTTCATTAGAACCCATCTGGGTAACCATTATCATTATTTTAAACCCAGACATATCTCTAATCCCTATTTTTTTCCAAGCATACTTACAGATTTGTGTTCCTTAATAGGCAGAGTCATGAAACACACCTTGTAGTGAAGAAAATCACTAGAAATACCCAAGATTTCGAACTTAGTTAAGAGAAATGTTTCTATCTCTCTTTAGCCCTAAATCATTTTTTTAAAAGGTAAAACAGAAACAGAAACGTCACATCAAGACTAAGTGGCCTTATCAAAGTCTGCCACTTCTAAGAAACTCATCTAATTACTCATTTAGTCTTTAACCCTTCTAGTTCGCATTCGATTAATTCTAACCCGCACCTCATGTACCAGCCCGTTTTTAGTCAAATCGGAACAATGGTTTCGAAACCACTAATCCAAAGTAAAAATATTTATTTTATTATTATTTTTAGGTTTATAGCATGATAGTATGATTGTATAAAAAATTTGTTAAGAAATTTAATCATTTGCATGCTCAATTCGATAAAAAGGACTAAATCGCATAAAGTGTAAAAGTTGTGTTCTAATAGCTAAAGGTTTCTAATAGCTATAGAACTTTAAAGTGGAAGTCCTTATGTGGTAATTAGACCATTAGTGTGTTAGTGTACATTTATGAGTTTGGTTTTATGGAAATTATTAAGATTTTTAAAGGTTATAAAGGTAAATTAGTAATTAATGATAAAAATTAACTAAAATCAAAGTGCCACCTTCTTCATTTCACCAAAGTTCAACCGAAATTCACCATAGGAGGAGAGATTAGGTTCGGTCAAGCCATTTTCATGCATGTAAGTGCAATTTTGCTCAATTTTTAATGATTTCCATGTTTTTGGAGTCATTGTAACTTAATCTACCTAACCCAGGGACTAATTTGCAAAAATGTTAAAAGTATAGGGTTTTACCATTGATGAATGTGTATGTTTTTTGATGTTTGATGGTAGAAAATGGATGGTTGTTGTTAGATAAACAACATTTGTTAAGTGATTTTTTATAAAATTGTCAATTAGGGATTAAATTGAGAAATGTGAAAATTATGTGGTAAATTTGTGAAATAATGAAATGTGTGGGCTACTATGAGTATAGGTGAAATTTAGCTAGCATTGGTGTGGACTCAATTGCATGAATTTGCATTTTTATGAGCTAGGGACTAAATTGTAAAGAATTTAAAACTTAAGGGGTAAAAGTGTAATTTTTCCATAATATGATTTTTGGGTTTAATTGAATAGAATGATATTTAAATAAGCAAAATTTGATTATATATAGAAGAAAGGCAACGTTCGGATTTAGATCGGGGGAAAAACAAAATAGTGGATTGATAGCTCGATTCTCTCCGTGTAAATTCGAGGTAAGTTTGTATGTTAATAAGTATTAATGCAATTGTGTTTTAAATGCTTTATTATTGCATTATTGATGAATATGACTTCACGGAAATATTCGACAAGATTTGGCGATGTGTGAAATCCCGGTTGAACCTTAGGAATAGATATGATATAAATGACATGTCATTAGGGGTTATTATGTTTTGGGTGCTGGTCTGTACGTTCTATCTGTGGCTGATTTTTTTGGCATGTGTTGCGGTTACTCATCAACTTGTGTGAGCAGCACCGTGTAACTACGTCTTGACCGTCAGCTTGTGTGAACAGACCCGGTGATAGCTCGAGATGAGCATTTACATATGAGATATAAGATTGAGATGGTTTCGACCATGTATTGGCACTTAAGGTGCGAGATTCCAGAGTATCCGATATTATTCCAAATGGTTCAATGGGTATATTGATGATATAAAAGGGTAAGAGATTGATACGTATCAGTGCAGGTATGTACGTATATCATATAAGCATTGAATCCGTGAAATTTTTGAGTTTCATGATTTACTATGCGGATGAATATATGTTAGCCTTGTGATTACGTTGATTTGTAGCATACTATGTTTAGATTAGTTAAATTATGAATGAGTAATAAGTTATACTTATTAGCCATACGAGCTTACTAAGCTTAATAGCTTACTCTGTTTAATTTTTCGTGTTTTATAGTGATTTCGAAGCTTGCTCGGATTGGGAGTTGTCGGAGATCTCATCACACTATCCAGTTGTAATTTTGGTACTTTTGAACTTGTGTACTTGGTTATATGGCATGTATAGGTGTTGTAGTTAATATGACCTATATGTTGGTAATGTATATAGCCAATTGATTTGGCTTGTAAATGATGTATGTTTTGGTTATGTGTATGGCCATGTGATTTGGCTTATTTTGGTATACTTGGTCATGTATATATGTGTAAATGGCCTTTTGTTATGTGGTTTATATTTGCTTTGTAAATGCCTTGTTAAGATTGAAATTGAGAATGAATTAGCATGCTAAGTATTAGGCAAAATAATGCATATTTGAAAGTGACCAATTAGGTGAATTCTTGAAGGTGATATTAGTATGTTTTGAATTGGAAAATTATGATGTTATAAGCATTATGGTTGTTGGTACTGGAATAGCATGTTTTGGCTTGGTTGAGATTGGTTTGAATGCCTATTGATGATATGGTTATATGTTATTTGGTATGTGTAGGTGAATACAAGTTTGGGTGAGAAAGATAGCTTGGAAAATAGCCTATTTTTTTGTCCACATAGGCAAAGACACGGGCGTGTGTCTCAGCCGTGTGTGACACATGGCTAGGTGACACGGTCGTGTATCCCTTGGTATTTTTTTAGAAACTAAGTCAGTAGCTCTACACGGCCCAACACACGGGTGTGTGACTTGGCTGTGTGGCATAAGTCAGTATACCCTCCAATTTTCACACGGTCTAAGACATGGCCTGGCATACGGGCGTGTGAGGCCATTTTGAAGGGTACACGGGCTAGTCACACAGGCGTGTGGTTAGCCGTGTGACCCAAGTTAGTGAGTTAAACGGGGTAGGACACGGTCTGGGACACGGCCATATGATCCCATTTCTAATGTCCACACGGCCTATGACACGGGCGTGTCTTTGGCCGTGTGAGACACACGGCAAGTGTAACACCCCAAACTCGGACAAGACACCACGACCGAATCTGGTATGTTACGGGGAAAAACGTCTTTGAGTGATCAGATTTTTCCCGTTTAAAAGCGGGGTGAAAACGTAGTGAATTTGAGGAAATTTTGAGTAGGCTTGTTTGATTAGATTTTGAAAACTTATCCAAAGTATATAGTTAAAACGAGTTGATTTCATTTAGCATTTCCGATAGTTTCTTAGTGCTATTTTGAAACATTTTAGGCTTAGTAGAAAATCGAGTTTGATTTGGAAACTATTTGAGTTTACTTTATAGCAAAGCATAGCGAGATACCCGATGGTATAGTTTAAAACACCAACTGCGTTATAATTTTGAAAACTTTATCTTACCAAATTTTAGTAAAATTTCATACCAAGTTATTTGTTAAGCGGGTTGCGAATCTAATTAAAGCATAACCATCATAAAACATAATTTAAAGGCCTTTTACAAATCCAAATTAAATCTCAAATCAAAATAAGTAAGCTAAAGTACCCAAAGTGAATAGTCGAGACAAAACTTTTATTAAAGCATGGCATGTGCACCTCGAGTCCACCCAGGCTCCATGTCATGACTACGAATCACTGAAATGTCAAAGGAGAGGGTGAGTCGAATGACTCGGTGCATAAATCCCGCTCCGATGAGACAACATGCTAACACACATCATACATAGCAACATGATTAATGCAACCCGATCCTAACCATCCGTATCGCCTTTTCTACCCGTGTGGTACCAAACCCTTTGGTGGTGCCAAACCACTGGTGACATACAGTCACAATGTGTTACAAAAAACACTGGTGTCCCAAAGACACAAATGTGCTACCAAAGCTTTGGTGGCCGTAGTCACAAATCAATTGAGGCCAACCCATCGTGTGATACCCAATCACTAGTGAGACGATCCCATATCTCATGTGGGCCAACCCACGGTGGTGTTAACCACGGGGACAAGTCGCAATGAGGTGCCCAACCTGCGGTGTCCCAAAGACACAAATGTGCTACCAAAGCAACGGTGGCCCGTAGTCACAATAATCGAATGATGGGGCCAACCCATCGTGTGATACCCAATCACTACTGAGACGATCCCATATCTCAATGTGGGGCCAACCCCGCGGTGGTGTTAACCACGGGGACAAGTCGCAATGAGGTGCCCAACTCTGCGGTGTCCCAAAGACACAAATGTGCTACCAAAGCTTTGGTGACCCAAAGTCACAAAGTGTGTTACCAAAACAACTTTGGTGCTCGTCGGCACAAAAAATATCACTTTGCTCCTCCACTCATATCACCCATCAACATACCATACTCATGTAATCATGCATATCATACAAATCATGCATATCATGCCAACATGTCTAGCATTACATCTCATAGCATACATAACATAGATCATAATACCCAAGGTATCCATAATAGAACTTGTAATAAATTAGACTTACGGATACGTACACATACCCGTTTGGGTATCAATAATCCATCATCTTGTCATGATTTTAATAGGCAAGCGGGTTTATTAATAACATTACTAGATATCGGTGTGTTAGTTTACACACGGTAAATACTGAGTCTAAAAATCGACAAAAAGCGATCTAAGGCTCCTTGATTCTTGGCTCCTATAACAATCGGCCAACAAGAGTTAATCACTTTAGACCATTCGGCCATAGCCATTTAACCCAAAAAGGGTTTATCAAATAACCCTTACCTTGCAAATGTTTGGTTTCCTACCAAACCCGAACCCCAATGGTCCTTCTACGATGACCCGGCCACCACCTTGAAAAGAATAACGATTAATCCTTTGCAACTCGATTTAGTGAAACTAACGGAATAGCCTAATAACATCACTCTTACAACCACTTACCAACGATCAACCAACGATGTTTGCTTCACTTGATCGCCACTAAAAATCTGGAGACCTAAAGCGAAATAATTAACTCCTTCCCACCAAAACCAAAATAGACTTTAATCAAATCGAAACCACAAGCACTAGAGAGAAAAGAGAAATGGCCATTCGGCCAAGAACTTACCAACACCACACCACTAACTACCTAGGCCAGCAAACCACTAGGAGAAAAGGGAGATTCGGCCAATATGAACACTACTAGGATCGGTTTAGCGTGAAAAAGAAATAAGAGTAAAGGTGAGAAGAAATAGAGAAATCGGCAATAGAGTTTAGGAGAAGAAAGAAAATAAAAGATAGATGAGGAGGGTACCTTCGGCTTGAAAGTGAAAGAAAATAAAGGAAGTGTTTTTAGGGAATGAAATTTGGCTAACAAGGTTTTCAAATCAAAGAAAAAAATATGGAGAGGAGAGAGTTCCACATTCGGCTTACTCAAATGAAATAGAAGGAAGAAGTGAAAAGAAGCATTCGACCACAAGCATAAAACCAAAGAAACAAAGCAACACCGGCAACTAAAGGGGTTTGATGTTTTCGGTTTCAAGAAGTGAAGAAGATGAGAGAAATTCTCTTGAAGTTTGGCTACAAAAGACAAAAGAGAGAGCTTTTCTTTTTACCAAATGTGACCAAAAATGCACCCCAAACCAAGGTACATTCGGCCTTCCTTCTCCCACACTAAGCCGTCCACACTCCCCCAAATCCCTAGAATTCGGCCACCACTCCTCAAAGTACTCCAAGCCACTCATTCAAAAGCATTTGAATTAGTCCCCTTCCACAATTCACTCCTTGCCGTCCATCTCACCCATAGACTAGGTCAAGGCGAGTTTGAGCGCCTACAAACTCTCCCTTCCTAGGCGTCAAAAAGAAAGCCAAAAGGTGGCCACTCATAACTTGAACACAAGATCTCTCCCTCCTGCAAATGACGCCACACACACAAGCCTTAGTGGCGCCTAACTTGCCACTCTACTAGCTCAATTCTTGTTCAACAAAACACCAAATAAAACTCTTATACCCTAGCTCCAACGGCTCCACGACTTAACACCCAAAAATCAAAATTTTCCCATTCACTCGGGCATACACTTAGACTTCAATTAAGCCCCCAAAACATAGAAATAGCCCACGACACACTAGACACATGCAATATCATGCAACAACAAAGCGACCCCTAACCGGGATATTACGGTTCTACCCCCTTAAAAATAATTTCGACCTCGAAATTACGATCGAGAAGAGTTGCGGGTATTCTTTGTCTCATCATATCCTCGGGTTCCCACGTAGCTTCTTCTACGCCATGATTCGCCAAAGTACCTTAACCAAAGGCCACGGACTTCTTACGAGAACCTTCACATCTCGATCAAGAATGCGCACGGGTTCCTCCTCCATGGTCAAATCTGGATTTACCTCGATCTCTTCCTTTGCTACCACATGCGGCGGATCGGCGATGCGTCGAAGCATCGAAGCGTGGAATACGTCGTGAATCGACTAAGCTCTGCGGCAACTCAAGGCGATCGCCTTTGGTCCAACTCGTCTCGGAACCTTATACGGCCCAATAAACCTCGGACTTAACTTGCCTTTTTTCTTAGAACCTCAACACCTTCTTCCAAGGTGAGACCTTGAGGAAAACTCGATCCCCACGGCGAACTCTATATCTCTTCGCTTAAGATCGGCATAAGACTTCTGCCGGTCGAAGCTTCCTTCAATCTAAATTTGGATCAACAACCTTGTCTTCGGTCTCGACCAACCAACTCGGGTCCCAACAAGCGGCGTTCACCTAACTCAGTCCAACACGTAGGTGGCGGCATTTCCTACCATACAGCGCCTCATACGGTGCCATCTTGATGCTCGCAGTAGCTGTTGTTGTAGGCAAACTCGGCTAATGGTAGAAACTCCTCCCAACTACCTCACGAAATCCAAGACACAACCTCTCGGCATATCCTCTAAGATCGAATAACCCTTTCCGATTGGCCGTCGATTTGCGGATGAAAAGCCGTCTTTGAAATCCAAAGCGAGTACCCGAGCTTGATGCGGTGCTTTCGAACCTTGGCGTGAATCTAGGATCCTATCCGAGGTTATCGAAATTGGCACACCGTGCAACCTCACTATCTCGACACATACGGCTTAGCTGGCCACGAAGCGAATAATCAACCCCCTCAGGAATAAAGTGAGCTAATTTAGTCGGCGATCCACCACCACCCAAAGCTGAATCTTTCTTGCTTGGCGTAGCGGTAACCCATTGGCGAAATCCATGGTTATCCTTTCCCACTTCCGCGAGGAATCTTCACGGTGAAGCAAACCCGACGGCGGCAAGCGATGTTCGGCCTTGACCTGCGACAAGTCGGACACTTCCCAACAAACTCTGTCACCTCTTTCTTCAAGCCGGGCCACCAAAAGCGCTCTCTAAGATCCCTATACATCTTGCTACCTCGGGATGCATAGCATAAGGAGGCGCTATGTGCGTCTGAAGAATCTTCGCCTCGACTCAACATCTTTAGGCATACAAGCTTTACCTTGAAAACCACAGAACCCCATCACGGACAATTTGTAACCCTCCAAACCACCATCACTGCACTTGCAACCTTCGGCGCACTCAGAACCTCATCCAATAAGCTGTTTCTCTACGATCTGCTCAACCCAAGTAGGAAGCAACACTGCGGCTCTGCGAGAATACTCCCATCGTCATACAAACTCAAGTGGGCAAACAATGCTCTTAAGTCCGAAACAACCTTGCGGCTCAGCGCGTCGACCACCACGTTAGCCTTGCCGGATGATACTCAATCGAACAATCGTAATCTTTCAACAACTCAACCCATCTGCGGTTGCCTCAAATTCAAATCCTTACGAGTTAGTAGATACTTGGACTCTTGTGATGCGTATAGACTATCGATCTCTCTCGTACAAGTAGTGCCTCCAAATCTTTAAAGCGAAGACCACGGCCGCTAGCTCCAAGTCATGCGTCGGATAGTTGACCTCATGTGGCCTCGGTGCCAGAAGCGTAAGCCACAACCTTACCTTCTTGCATCACAGACACACAGCCCAAACCCGTATGTGATGCGTCGCAAAAAGTCATGTACTCCTTACCGGCCTCGAGTTGAATTAAAACCGGAGCCTCGGTCAAAATCTTCTTTAACTTATCGAAGCTTTCCTGCTGCTTCTCGGTCCATACAAGCGGAACTTCTTTCCTCGGCAACTTGGTCATCGGTATTTGCTATCAGCGAGAAACCCTCAACAAACCCGGTAGTATCCGGCCAAACCAGAAAACTCGAATCTCGACCCAGCGACTTAGGCGGCTTCAATCCAAAAGCGCCTCAATCTTACGAGGATCTACTCGAATCCCCTCGGTGACACTACATGACCCAAGAAAGTCACTTCTCTAAGCGAACTCACACTTGCGAACTTAGCATGAAATTTGCTTTTCCCTCAAAATCTGCAACACCACTCGCAAATGCTTATCATGCTCTTCCTGCGTCCTTGAGTACACTAAGATGTCGTCATGAAAACCACCACAGGTGATCCGGATCTGCTGAAACACCCTGTTCATCATATCCATAAACATTTGCCGGTCGTTAGTCAACCCGACGGCATTACGAGAAAGTCGTAGTGCCATCACCGAGTCAGAAACTTATTTGTTTTATGGATATCGGCCTCCTTAACTCTTAAGCGGTGATACCCGGACCTCAAGTCGATCTTGAAAATACGCGGCACCGCCGGTGATCAAACAAATCATCTATCAGTGGCAGCGGATACACATTTTAATCGTCGGCTTGTTCAAGCTGGCGGTAGTCTATACACATCCGCATCGTGCCATCTTTCTTCTTAACAAAAATGTACCGGCGCACCCACGGCGAAACACTAGGCCTAATAAAACCTCGATCCAATAACTCACGGATCGAGCCTTAAGCTCCACCAATTCCTTTGGCGCCATCCTATACGGAGCAATAGACTTTGGCGCGATTAAGGTAATGAGATCAATCCCGAACTCCACCTCGCGATCTGGCGGCAAACACGGAAGCTCCTCAGGAAAACATCAGCAAACTCCTTAGCAGTGCGAACCTTCTCCACACGAGACTCCTTAGCCTCCACCGCATACACATGAACTACATCGCTTCACGGCCTTTCACGACCATCTTCTGCGCCTTGAGCGGATACCACATTTGATAAGTAATCCCTCCTACTACCTATCATAGCCACCTCATCACCTCAACCGTCTTAAGAACCATGCGCTTGGCCGCGCAATCCAACCTCGCTTTGGTACTTGACCAACCAATCCATCCCAAGAATCGGATCGAACTCCCCAAGCGGCGGTTCCATCGGATCGGCGACAAACACTACCCCTTGGAGTTCTAAGGGTACCTCTCTAAAGCAGTTTATCTACTACTACTGAGTGACCTAGAGGGCTAATCACGGTCATACGCCTAGAAGATATCTCGAGTCTAAATCCATGGTCTCTACTATACTACGGCAACATAAGAGTGCGTTGAACCCACATCAATCAAAGCGTTATAAGGAGAGCGAAAATCAAAAGCGTCACCGGTTATGACGTCCGATCGTCGCCCTCCTCTCGGCGCCTCGCGGCATACACTAATCGGTATGCGGCATCGAACTACCCACACCTGCGCCGGTGCTCCACGGCCCCGACCAGAACCATTACCACCTGCTGCCATTACAACGGCCCCTCTGCGGTGGCGGTCCACTACCTCTGAAGCGATTACGTACGACTCTCGGTGAATCCTAGCCAACCTCACGCGGGACGGTCCCTCACACGATGCTCAGAGAACCACACTCGAAGCAACCTTTTCCTCCGGTCCGGCAACCACCCCAATGAGACTTCCCACTGCGATCACCGCTGCGGCGGTCCACGCCTAGCGACAACAAACCTAGCGGTGGTTCGGCCCACTCGGTCTAGTTCTCTTCTGCGGATTACTGGCGACCCGGAGGACCCAAAGCTCCTCTTATGTCTATTCTACGTCCATGCCTGCCTCGCGACTCCTTAACACCTCGGCCACCTTAGCCTTCTCAACTAAGGCGGCAAACTCGCTCCTGGCGAGGAGCAATCAGCGACCTCAAGTCGTCTCATGAGACCATCCTCGAAAGCGAACACACCTCTCATGCTCGGTGGCCACAATGCCCTTGGCATACCTACTCGACCGGGAACTTAGCCTCGTACTCGAGAATGATTTACTCCCCTGAACAAGCCTCGGAAAAGCCTTTACATTTGGGAGTCGATATAACTAGCTCGATGTATTTCTTTTGATATGCGACACGAAATAATCCCATGTTAGATCCTCTTCACGCCACCTTTATCTCGAGCCGTGAGCCACCACCGATATGACTCATCCAGAAGAAGCGTCGATGCCCGCCCGACTTCTCTTGGTATCAAGTCGGTCGTCCATGATCCGCTCGATTGCCTCCAACCAATATTCAGCGATCTTTGGGAGCAACAACGAAACACCTCGGAAGAATTCGGCCCCATTGGCGAAGTCGCTCGAGAATAGATTTCCTAACTCTGCATTACCACCTACACCGGCTACTCTTTCCAATACTCGCGGCATTGCAGTGACGCTGCGTCGTCCCGGTCGATCTTGGAACTCACCACCTCCGGTGGTGGTGAAGCAGTATCTCATTTTACGAACCACGACCAGATCCTACGGGCTCGTAAGCTGTCATCCTACCACGACCTCGTCCACGACCACGTCCACCTCTAGAGCTCATGACTAATCTTCCTACGTATCTGATTAAAGAATTTTTATGCATCGAGTATTTATTCCACTTGTTTAAAAGCAAGTCTTATGAATATTAAGGAGATTTGTTCTCATGAGTTCACAAAATCCTATCGATTTCAATCTCTAAAGTAATATACTATTGCTATTCATCAAATCATATCACATCCAATCAATTCACACATAATAGTAAGGGTACTTTACAGGGCGGCCAGTGCTAGGAGACTCGGTGCCATGCCTTTCAAACCATACTTGAAGAAACAAAACAATCTTTGAAAACATTTTGGGCCTCGGGCCCCAGTAGTAAACCTTTGAACTTGGCTCTGATACCACAATTGTAACACCCCAAACTCGGACAAGACACCACGACCGAATCTGGTATGTTACGGGGAAAACGTCTTTGAGTGATCAGATTTTTCCCGTTTAAAAGCGGGGTGAAAACGTAGTGAATTTGAGGAAATTTTGAGTAGGCTTGTTTGATTAGATTTTGAAAACTTATCCAAAGTATATAGTTAAAACGAGTTGATTTCATTTAGCATTTCCGATAGTTTCTTAGTGCTATTTTGAAACATTTTAGGCTTAGTAGAAAATCGAGTTTGATTTGGAAACTATTTGAGTTTACTTTATAGCAAAGCATAGCGAGATACCCGATGGTATAGTTTAAAACACACTGCGTTATAATTTTGAAAACTTTATCTTACCAAATTTTAGTAAAATTTCATACCAAGTTATTTGTTAAGCAGGTTGCGAATCTAATTAAAGCATAACCATCATAAAACATAATTTAAAGGCCTTTTACAAATCCAAATTAAATCTCAAATCAAAATAAGTAAGCTAAAGTACCCAAAGTGAATAGTCGGAGCAAAACTTTTATTAAAGCATGGCATGTGCACCTCGAGTCCACCAGGCTCCATGTCGCGACTACGAATCACTGAAATGTCAAAGGAGAGGGTGAGTCGAATGACTCGGTGCATAAATCCCGCTCCCGATGAGACAACATGCTAACACACATCATACATAGCAACATGATTAATGCAACCCGATCCTAACCATCCAGTATCGCCTTTTCTACCCGTGTGGTACCAAACCACTTTGGTGGTGCCAAACCACTGGTGACATACGATCACAATGTGTTACCAAAACTTTGGTGTCCCAAAGACACAAATGTGCTACCAAAGCTTTGGTGACCGTAGTCACAAATCAATTGTGAGGCCAACCCATCGTGTGATACCCAATCACTAGCGAGACGATCCCATATCTCATGTGGGGCCAACCCACGGTGGTGTTAACCACGGGGACAAGTCGCAATGAGGTGCCCAACCTGCGGTGTCCCAAAGACACAAATGTGCTACCAAAGCACGGGTGACCGTAGTCACAATAATCGAATGATGGGGCCAACCCATCGTGTGATACCCAATCACTAGCGAGACGATCCCATATCTCAATGTGGGGCCAACCCACGATGGTGTTAACCACGAGGACAAGTCGCAATGAGGTGCCCAACCTCGGTGTCCCAAAGACACAAATGTGCTACCAAAAAGCTTTGGTGACCCAAAGTCACAAAGTGTGTTACCAAAACACTGGTGCTCGTCGGCACAAAATATCACTTTGCTCCCTCCACTCATATCACCCATCAACATACCATACTCATGTAATCATGCATATCATACAAATCATGCATATCATGCCAACATGTCTAGCATTACATCTCATAGCATACATAACATAGATCATAATACCCAAGGTATCCATAATAGAACTTGTAATAAATTAGACTTACCGGATACGTACATACCCGTTTGGGTATCCAATAATCCATCATCTTGTCATGATTTTAATAGGCAAATAGGTTTATTAATAACATTACTAGATATCGGTGTGTTAGTTTACACACACGGTAAAATCTGAGTCTAAAAATCCCGACAAAAGCGATCTAAGGCTCCTTGATTCTGGCTCCTATAACAATCGGCCAACAAGAGTTAATCACTTAGACCATTCGGCCATAGCCATTTAACCCAAAAAGGGTTTATCAAATAACCCTTACCTTGCAAATGTTTGGTTTCCTACCAAACCCGAACCCCAATGGTCCTTCTACGATGACCGGCCACCACCTTGAAAAGAATAACAGTTAATCCTTTGCAACTCAATTTAGTGAAACTAACGGAATAGCCTAATAACATCACTCTTACCACCACTTACCAACGATCAACCAACGATGATCGCTTCACTTGATCGCCACTAAAAATCTGGAGACCTAAAAGCGAAATAATTAACTCCTTCCCACCAAAACCAAAATAGACTTTAATCAAATCGAAACCACAAGCACTAGAGAGAAAAGAGAAATGGCCATTCGGCCAAGAACTTACCCCAACACCAACCACTAGCAAGCCAACCAAACCACTAGGAGAAAAGGGAGATTCGGCCAATATGAACACTACTAGGATCGGTTTAGCGTGAAAAGAAATAAGAGTAAAGGTGAGAAGAAATAGAGAAATCGGCAATAGAGTTTAGGAGAAGAAAGAAAATAAAAGATAGATGAGGAGGGTACCTTCGGCTTGAAAGTGAAAGAAAATAAAGGAAGTGTTTTTAGGGAATGAAATTTGGCTAACAAGGTTTTCAAATCAAAGAAAAAAATATGGAGAGGAGAGAGTTCCACATTCGGCTTACTCAAATGAAATAGAAGGAAGAAGTGAAAAGAAGCATTCGGCCACAAGCATAAAACCAAAGAAACAAAGCAACTTTTCGGCAACTAAAGGGGTTTGATGTTTTCGGTTTCAAGAAGTGAAGAAGATGAGAGAAATTCTCTTGAAGTTTCGGCTACAAAAGACAAAAGAGAGAGAGCTTTTCTTTTTTACCAAATGTGACCAAAAATGCACCCCAAACCAAGGTACATTCGGCCTTCCCTTCTCCCACACTAAGCCGTCCACACTCCCCCCAAATCCCCTAAAATTCGGCCACCACTCCTCAAAGTACTCCAAGCCACTCATTCAAAAGCATTTGAATTAGTCCCCTTCCACAATTCACTCCTTGCCGTCCATCTCACCCATAGACTAGGTCCAAGGCAGAGTTTGAACTGCCTACAAACTCTCCCTTCCTAGGCGTCAAAAAGAAAGCCAAAAGGTGGCCACTCCGCAACTTGAACACAAGATCTCTCCCTCCTGCAAATGACGCCACACACACAAGCCTTAGTGGCGCCTAACTTGCCACTCTACTAGCTCAATTCTTGTTCAACAAAACACCAAATAAAACTCTTATACCCTAGCTCCAACAGCTCCCCTGACTTAACACCCAAAAATCAAAATTTTCCCATTCATTCAGGCATACACTTAGACTTCAATTAAGCCCCCAAAACATAGAAATAGCCACGCAGCACACTAGACACATGCAATATCATGCAACAACAAAACAGCCCCTAACCCGGGATATTACAGCAAGGACACACGGGCGTTTGTCCCCTGTACTTTGAAAATTTTCTTTATTTTCCCAAAATTTCCTAGAGTTCTCAGTTTAGTCTCAAACCACTTCTAATGCTTGTTTTTGGCCTCGAGGGCTCGTATTAGGGACTATATGATTGTATTTGAATGATGTTTGTTTGGATATGAAAATTGTATGATTGTTTAATTGATAAGTTTGGTAATGCTCCGAAACCCTATTTCGGTGACAGATACGGGTTAGGGGTGTTACACCTCACACATTGGCTAGCATGGGACTATATTGTTCACTAGATGTACTATAACATTGGCGTGGACTCATACCTTATAACCATTCCTTTCATGATTGCAACTTCAATCTCACTTGTCATCTTAATTTGACGATAATCCTTGTCTATTTCTTTTCAATTTCAGTGTTCACCCGTTCTATACACCGAAAAGGGCTTTTGGGCGACTACTTTGCCAATAATACTTCTTTATACTATCCGTTTTTTTCATAATATATATTCTTACCAATACCCCTTGATTTGTCATACTTACCTTTCTTCAGATTTTGCCATGTGCTTTGTTCCTTCAGAATATCCTATATGTTGTTCATACCTGTAACAATCCATTTTCAGTTAAATCAAAATAGTGGTTTCGGGACCACAAATCTGACATCGAAAAATTTATTTTATTATTTTATGGTCTGCAGCATGATAGTAGCATCGTATAAAAATTTCTTGAAGAAATTTTATCGTTTGTATGCTTAATTTAATAAAAAAAGGACTAAATCGCGTAAGGTGCAAAACTTAGGTTCTATTAGACAAAGGTGTCAATTTGTTATGAAATTAAAATATGAGTGGCCTTAAATGGTAATTAGACCATAATTATTTTTAGTGGACAAAGATGGACATTAATTAAGCATTATAAAGGATTATAAGTAAGGTTATTTTGGTAATTAATGAAATAAACTAAAATTAAATTAAGAAAAAGAAAGACGTCATCTTTCTCCTTCATTTTATCAACCAAAAATTAGCTTTGGAATCCATCAAAGACCATCCAATCATTCGACCATCCTTAGTTCTCATGCATGTGAGTATTTTTCATCCCGTTTTTAATGATTTCTATGTTTTTAGTGTTGTTGTAGCTTAATCTAGCTAGCCCAAGGACTAATTTGCAAAACTATTAAAAGTTTAGGGGTTTACCATGAATCAGTGCTAGTTGTTTTTGATGTTTTGTGGATGAAAATGAATGTTTGATAAAAGTTGAATAACTTTTGTAAAGAAAATTTTGATGAATTTGTCAATTAGGGATTAGATTAAAAAATAGAAAATTATTCTTGGTGAAATTATGAAATAATTGAAATGTAAGGATTGTTAAGGGCCTAAATGATATTCGGCTAGCATGGGTGTGGACTAAATTGCATGAATTTGAATTTTTATGAGTTAGGGACTAAATTGTATTGAATTCAAAACTATAGGAGCAAAAGTGTAATTTTTCCAAAACATGATTTTTGGATTGAATTGAATAGAATGAATTTTGAATGAGTTAAATTTGATTATATAGATCATGAAAAGCAACGTATGGATTTAGCTCGGGGAAAGGAAAAAGTATTGGATTAATCGATTATTTTTCTCCGTACGTGTTTGGGGTAAGTTTGTATATTTAATTAGCATTAAATTATGTTTGATTTTAAATGCTTTTATGTTATATTCTTGGTATTACGACTCTACGAAAATATCCAACGAAGTTTCAGCTACTTTTGGATCCTGTTTGAACCTTACGAATATATAGGATACAAATGACATGTCGTTAGGGGTTACCGTGTTTCGGGTGCTGGTCTTGTACGTCCTACCGGTGGCTAATTTTCCAACATGTGTTCCGGTTACTTGACAGCTTGTGTGAGCAGCACCGTGTAGCTATGTCCTGTCTGACAGCTTGTGTGAGCAAACCCATTTATAGCTCGAGAGAGAGCATTGATACGAGATATGAGATAGTAGTGGTTTCAACCACATGTTGGCACATAGTGTGCGAGATTTCCCATGTATCCGATATTATTCTAGTGGTTCAATGGGTATGAAAAAGGGAAGGATTGAAAAATGCTTCAATAAGTGTTGCTATGAAAGTATGAAATGGTATGAGTTGATGATGTTTGAAATATGCTCAGTCATTTGTTGAAAGTATGAATGCTTTGAATTAATATGCATAAAAGCTACAATGCTATGAGATGATTTGCTATGCTATGTCATTTGCTAACTCGAGAGGTTGTTGTTGCTTAGGCTAATTGTAACACCCCTTACCCGTATTCGACGCCAGAACCGGGTACGAGGCATTACCGAACTTAACTTACTTATTCATACAAAATCGGGCAATGAACTTTCTTTTCAACTTAAACTTTTTCATTCGAACTTTTAATGTCCTTATTATGGGCCTACGATACCCAAGACATACACATGGAGTGATCCGGGACTGAATCGGAAACTTACGAACACTTAGAAAATTTTACTCAAAGTAGGGCCACACGCCCGTGTGAGAGGAGTGACACGCCTGTGCTTCAGGCCGTGTCCAAAATAAGGGACATTCTGTTTATGATGTCAGCAAACCCTCAAGGGCACATGGCCAAGCCACACGCCCGTGTGCTGGCTCGTGTAACGAACTGAATTTTTCGCAAATTAGATGCAGGGGACACACGGCCTACCAACACGCCCATGGGACTGACTGTGTGTCACACACGGCCTAGACACATGCACGTGTGTCTATCCGTGTGGAAAAATGCAAGGCTATTTACCAAGCCATTTGCCACCCTGAAAAGCAATCACATTCATACCGTTTCAGGCAACACTTAACTTAACAATAATGTATGTCTAACATACACTATTAAAACATCCACACCTTAACTACACACTATGACATTATGCACATGCTTCATATGTTACTCATTCAATTGCACAAACTTGCTCTTCATGAAATTCATCACCATTGGATAGAAATAATTTTGCTAATTTTGGCCGATTTCAATAGCCATTTACAAAATGAATTGAGTAACATTAATAGCCAACACATTGGCTAACCAATATGACATATAACAAAATGACCAAGTTCCTATACATGCCATACCAGAAATAATCAACTTTACTATACCAAAAGAATAGCTTAATAGTGTGAACCGAGCTCCGACGTCCTACGATCCCTGAATTAACTTGGCGATACTACAAGGAAAGGGAAAAGAGAGGGAGTAAGCATAAAGCTTAGTAAGTTTGCATGAAATAAATAGCAACGTAAAGGCTATGATAACCTTCATACATTACATTGAGTAATAACACAAATTCTCAATGCACATTGACGTAACTTACTCATGCTTACTCTTACCGATCTCATATCACAAATCGGACTTATTTCTCGTAAATTACTCATATGTTCCTGTGTCACTTCATCTCATAACTTTAGCACTCTTACATCTTAAACATAAACTTAGCTCTTCTTCCCGTTGAACCATATGGAATATTGAAGGATACTCAAACTTGTCATACTCGTAATAAGATGCCAATGCCGTATCCCAGATATGGCCTTACATGGGATCGTATATTGATGCCGATGCCATGTCCCAGATATGGTCTTACACGAGATATTATGTCGATGCCATGTCCCAGACATGGTCTTACATGATTTCATGCCGAAGCCAGGTCCCAGACGTGGTCTTACAGAGGAATTCTACTTGATGCCGATGCCATATCCCAGATATGGTCTTATACAGGATCTCCTTTCTGTGTCGAAGCCATGTCCTAGACATGGTCTTTGTAACAACCCGATTTTGGGCCTAGTCAGAACAGTAGTTTCGAGACCACAAATCTGACGTAAGAAAATTTATTTTTATTATATTTTTATGGTCTACAATTTCACGGAACGATTTCGTGAAAATTTCGTTCGAAATTTCGACGTTTGGGCACTCAATTTAGTCAAAAGGACTAAATTATAAAAAGTGCAAAACTTGAGTTCTAGAAGCTAGAGGTGTCAAATTGCTATGAAATTTTAAATTGGAGGTCCTTAAATGGTAATTAGACCATTGGTTAATTTGTTGGACAAAAATTGACATGAAATAGGTGAAATAGAATATTTTTAAGTTAGGGGAATTTTGGTCATTTAGTAATTAAAATGAATTAAAAACAAAATTAAAAGCCAATTTTGTCCGTCTTCAACCCCATGGCCAAATTACACAAGGGGAAACCATGGCTAGGGTTTTTCAACCTTCCAAGCTCGATTGTAAGTCCGTTCTTGCCCCGTTTTTAATGTTTTTTACGTTTTTAAAATCCTCGTAACAAGATCTATCTATTTTTACCACTAATTTGAGATATGGTTAAAGTCTAGGGTTTTGACCCATGATGAATATATGTGTATTTTTGTGTTTAATGGTAGAAAATGCATGTTTATGGTTAGAGAAACGACTTTTACTAAGTGATTTTCGGTAAAAATGCCTAAAAGGACTAATTTGTAAAAGTTACGAAATTTGTCATAAAAGTGTGAATTAGTGGAAATTGTGGGCTGTTGTAGTTACAAAAATGGTTCGGCTAGGCTTAAAATACAAAGAAATTGGATGAAAATCATTTTACGACCCTAGGGGCAAAATTGTAAATATGACAAAGTTTAGGGGCAAAAATGTAATTTTTCCAAAATGTGAATTTTGGGTTAATTTGAGTAGCATGTTGAATAAATAAGTGAAATGTGTTGTTATAGATCAAGAAAAACAAGATTCAGACTTAGAACGAGAGGAAAACAAAGAATATGACGAATAAGTCCTTTTCACCGATTTTGCTTTCAAGGTAAGTTTGTATGTAAATAATACATCATTTTTTTTATGTTTTAATATTTTGTTATATTATATGAGATATGGTTGAATATGGAGTAATTATTTGATGTAAATTATGAATTGTGATTGATTATAGATGAATTGGTAAAATGTTGAAAAGTGAAAATTCCCAGTTGAACCTTCGGAATAGAAAAGATACGAATGAGGTAGCTAGGTCACATGTGTGGTACTAAGTGTAGGCCACTGTGTGTACAAGAGAGCTATGAGATGGTTTTAGGTCATGTGTGTAGTGCTAAGTGCAGGCTACTACGTGTACCAGACGAATAGGTCGCATGTGTAGTACTAAGTACAGGCTACTATGCGTACCCGATAGCTTCGATCACATGTGTGGTACTAAGTACAGGCCACTATGTGTAAGTGATGGTTTTGGTCACATGTGTAGTACTAAGTGCAGGCTACTATGTGCACCAGATAGCCGGCTACAAGGGTGGTACTATGTGCGAGCCACAGTGTATCTGTTATTATTAGATGAGTTCAACGGAAATTGACTAAGTGAAAATACATGTGATCATGTAACGACTAAGTGTAATTGAATATGACTATGTGATGAATAAGTTCAGGTATAAATGTGAAAATTTATGAAAATGTGCTCGATATTTGATCGAACCTTCGGTAAGATGAAATGGAGTAAGTGAAATTATGAAAGAGTAAATTTAGCAACAAAACAGTTTTGGACAACAGCAGTTGTGTGACTTTGAAAAATCACCAAAAATGGTGGAAATTGAATTAGAGGTTGAATAAGATATGAAATTAAATCTGAATGAGTCTATTTTCACATAAAAGAAATGGTGTAAACAAAAGAATTTCATATTCTGTGATATTCGAATTTTTGTGAGACAGGTTCAGAATGATGTTGGAATCCTTTGTTCCGACTTTGGAAAACCACTAAAAATTGTATAAAAATAATTATGGTTTATAATTTATATGCTAAAATTTTTTAATGAGCTTAACTTCAATAGAAAGAAACGGGAACATCATCTGAATCCCGTACAAAGAGATAACTAATTTTTAGTGAAGAAGGGTCGAAACTGTCAGATAGCAGAACAGGGGAGACTTTAAGTAATGAACTGTACTTATTGGCTAAACCAAAAATTCTAAAAATTTTATGGTAGTAAGATATGCGAGTCTAGTTTTAGGGAAAATTTACGGATCTTATTTTAGAGTTCTTTATCTCGAGATATAAATAATTTAGTGACTGTGACTCGAGTAGACAGTTTAAGATGAACATGAATAAATAGTGGAACTATGTGCAATTATGATTGTATTCTCTTGAGAACATATTGTGAAGATTTATAAAAACCTGTTAATAAATCACTTATTATTTACATACCTACTTACTAAGCTATAATGCTTACCCCTTCCTTTCCTTTTTCCTATAGTGTCACAGAGGCTAGCTCGGGTTGGAGATCGTTGGAGATTTTATCACACTATCAAGCTTTTGACTGGTATCAATGCCTTCAAGTAATTTAAGTCTATGGTATGTATAGGGACTTAGTCATTTTGTGTATGTGTTATTATGTTTTGGCCAAATGTATTGGTTTGTAATGGTTAAAGGTTATTGTAGTATGTAGCCATGCTAATTGGGTTATATTGGCTAATTGATTGTAAGCCTATATATATTATTTATATGCCAATGTCTTGTGATGTGAGCTGTGTTTGCATGATACATGATGAGTTGTGGGTTATGGCCTAAATACCTAATGGTTGAATGTGCTAGTATTCTTAATGTCGAATGGCTAAGTTTGGCTCAATGGTATGGTATGATAATTAGATATAATTATGCATGTATAAGAGTTGTTGAGGATGCATATTGAGTGTGACCCTGTTTTGAAGAAAAAATTTCTAAGTGTTGTGAAATTATCCAAAGTTCTCGATTTAGTTCCAAACCGCTTCCAAAGCATGTTTTGGGCCTCGTAGGTCCATATTAGGGACTCTATGATTGAATATGAAAAGTATTAAATTTGGATGGAAATTTGTGACTCGGAAATGATCGGTTATATGTGATTAAGTCCGTCAATGCCTCGTACCCTATTCCGGCGAAGGATACGAGTAAGGGGTGTTACATTTAGTGGTATCAGAGTTATGGTTTAGTCGATTCTCAGACTAACATAGCGTATGTGAGTCTAGCTATACATGCCATATTAATACTCGTGATAGTGTGATATCTCTCGACTCTGACAAAATTATTTTGTTAAGATAGAGATGACTTCCAACCGAGCTATTTTTCGATAATGCTGATAATGATATTGAAATGATTGAAATGTGCTTATGATGTGTCGAAATTTGGAAAGGTATGAATAGAAGTTCACGATATGTATGTGTTAGTGTAGGAAATGAGATATCTACAAGTTGAGAAATGTGAAAAGTGGAATGAAATGAAAGTTCATACGGTGATAAGCCCATCCATGTTTGTTTGGCATGCATATGATGTTATGTGCCCAACATATTTGATTAAGTGAATACTATGAGTAAATTTACTCAAATTGATGGAATGTGTGTTTATGTACACTTGTTTGAATAAGATAATCGAAAAAGTTCGTGTAACATGACTATGTATGTTAATTAGCTTCAAGTGAATTATGTAATTGTGATGATATGATGTTGGTGATGAATGCTAAGTCATATGTGTGTACTTATGAGAGTCAAATTAGAGGCTTCACGACCTCACCCCTTACCAGTGTTGCTTTATAATGAAAATTCATGAGAACCATGTGGAATAAGTCCATAAATGTGAAACTAAAGAGTTTAGTGGTGGAATAATTAGTAATGCATACAGAGATAAGGATAGTTTGGAAAGTGGAAACAATTTTGGAAGGATATCAGAATGTTTTAAAGATTATACAGATTATGCAATGTCACGGATAAATGAGAAGTTAGTCTCGGCTAATCGACTTATTCAGATATGATGTCTAAAGTATGTGTTTGCTAAAAATTTTCCCGAATTGATTTTCGTTAGTGAGTGGAATAATACGGGGTTCATGATGACAGAATTAGTCAAAGAAATGATATTTGAGTAGTAAAGATGTCTGTGTGTGTGACAGTTACAATTGAAATGAATATGATGATCTTTTCTGGGTATTCTATATATTATTTTATCCTAAGAGATATGTGTGTGATTGTTCAGTTTTTGATGGAGTTCTTATGTTGTGAGAAGCTAACTATGATGTTAGTCGAAAGCCCTATTGGTCTGGTCGGTTTATGATCGGTATTTCTTTATCTCTTCAGAATTCTATTCAAATATGTTGGAATGAAGTCGATGGTAAAAATTTATGTGAGACTATTCTTATGTATCTACTGATTATGGTTTTGTTTTATATATACGGAAAATATATTATCTCTGTTATGATGGAAGTCTAGAGCCAGTAAGCATTATTTTTCTGCTGGGTTTCTCTGAGGAATCATCAGGATCTCTGTTATTTTCTTATGAGTTATGTTCTCGGACTTCCGGTATGGTATCGTATCTTGGATTTCTTTATCTCAGTTTTTTTATCATTCTTATTTCGTGAATTATCGACCATGGCTCATCTTGAAATAGTGTTCTTCGACTTGTGATAACTATATCTATTATGATTGTATTTTTGGTTTGATCATATGAACATGGTGACCCAGGTATCTGGATTTCTATAATTTTCGTGTAAGGAATTGACTTTGGCAACGGTATAAATGATGGAAGCACAAACTCAAATCGTATGATGGATTTCTTTCTCAGGTAAGTTGATTAAAGTCAATGCATTCAATCGAGATGCCTTTGTTTCTTTGAGCTAATGCGATTGTAAAGGCCTTTGATTAGCATGATAAGAGAATTTTGAAAGATTGTGTGCTTGAGATGTTTTAATAGCACGAAGAAAGAAGTATTTTGAGATGTGTTATTCTATAGTTGAGATCGACTTAGCCGTTTTTATCAGAATGAGCTGATTTGTTGGGATGTGATTTGAGTTATATGTATTTAAGTATGTCCTCAGCTAAGAGAATAAATTTTGTGCATTCACGAGTGTATAGACTGGCAGTCTGAATGAAGAACTGATATTCTTGAAAGCATGATATAGAAAATACCTATTATATTTGTTTTAAATGGGTGATGTTATTCTGAATTAAAGCTGTTCTGTTAATAAAGTTATCCCAATTTTGAAAGTTTGAATGGTCTGGGCATGCTAGCAAAGTTAAAGCAATTGAAGGTATTATTAACTGAAGCTCTTGTTTTGAGTTCAGTTGGAATTGAGTAATGAATTTATGATTTTTCAGTGATGCACTAGTGAACGGATTAGAATGAGTTTTATTGCTAGAATATAAAGTGATGGTTCATGTTTTCAGACGGTTAATGTCACATTAAAACGAACTATTCGACTAGTGATTTAGAGACGGTCACTGTTATGTCTGTAATGAGAATTTGATGACATTGATTGTTCGATGAAGATTGCCATATGTTGCCTGATCTCAAGAGTTTAATGTATCTAATGGCACAGAAAGATCTGAGTTTAAGACAGTGTTGATGACTTAAGCTATTGAAAGATTGTGAGTAATTATTGATTGACCTGTGGGGAGGCAAGTGTAGTTATAGATGCTTGTATGGAAAATCCTCATTTATTTTGTGCGAGTTGGTTACTCGATTGATCTTATTTGATGATGGTATGATTTTAGCTAAATAAAAAGCTAAAGTGATGTTTTCTTTGCAAGTCTGAGAAACTCAAAAATGTGTTAGTGAGTGATAAGCTAAATGAGTACAGTGTGGATCGACTTTTGATTCTGAACTTCAGGTTGGACCTGATTTATTTTATTATTATTCCGAAATGGAATTCATGTTCCGAAGAATTCGGGGCTTATGCAGAAATTTTTATATGAAGTTCACAGTAGTGGCTTGTCTGTTCATCCAGAGAATAATAAAATGTGCAGTCATATGAAGTTGATGTTCTAGTAATTGTGTATGCTACATGCTATTTTTGAGCTTGGGTTCAAATGTCGATTTGTCAACAAGTAAAAGCCGAATTTCAAGAGTATTCAGGACTATTACAGTCAGTGATGATTCTAGAAAGAAAATGAGATGGAAACACTATAGATTTCATATCTGAATTATCTTGATCTCTGAAAAGGAAGATGTTATCGGATTGTGATTGATCGTTCGTGTACAGATTTCTTGTTTAACAAACCAGTCGAGTAAGATGTTTCTGGGATTATTCGATTATGCGAAGTATCAGTCTCCATTATTTTGGATTGAGATCCGAGGGTTATATCCCAATTATGGAAAAAGCTACAGGAAACTCTGAGCACGAAACTAAATTAAATTTTGATTATGATAAAAATTTGAAAGCAACTTCTTCTGGTAAGATTTTTGGGGACGAAAATCCCTAAGGGGGGGAGTCGTAACAGCCCGATTTTGGGCCTAGTCGGAACAGTGGTTTCGAGACCACAAATATGATGTAAGAAAATTTATTTTTATTATATTTTTATGGTCTACAATTTCACGGAATGATTTCATAAAAATTTCGTTTGAAAATTTCGACGTTTGGGCACTCAATTTAGTAAAAAGGGCTAAATTGTAAAAAGTGCAAAACTTGAGTTCTAGAAGCTAGAGGTGTCAAATTGCTATGAAATTTTAAATTGGAGGTCCTTAAATGGTAATTAGACCATTGGTTAATTTGTTGGACAAAAATGGACATGAAATAGGTGAAATAGAATATTTTTAAGTTAGGGGCACTTTGGTCATTTAGTAATTAAAATGAATTAAAACAAAATTAAAAGCCAATTTTTGTCCATATTCAACCCCATGGCCGAATTTCACAAGGCAAAACCATGGATAGGGTTTTTCAAGCTTCCAAGCTCGATTGTAAGTCCGTTCTTGCCCCGTTTTTAATGATTTTTACGTTTTGAAATCCTCGTAACAAGATCTACCTATTTCTACCACTAATTTGAGATATAGTTAAAGTCTAGGGTTTTGACCCATTATGAATATGTGTGTATTTTTGTGTTTAATGGTAGAAAATGCATGTTTATAGTTAGAGAAACGACTTTTACTAAGTGATTTTCGGTAAAAATGCCTAAAAGGACTAATTTGTAAAAGTTATGAAATTTGTCATAAAAGTGTGAATTAGTGGAAATTGTGGGCTACTGTAGTTATGAAAATGGTTCGGCTAGGCTTAAAATACAAATAAATTGAATGAAAATCATTTTACGACCCTAGGGGCAAAATTATAAATATGACAAAGTTTAGGGGCAAAAATGTAATTTTTCCAAAATGTGAATTTTGGGTTAATTTGAGTAGAATTTTGAATAAATAAGTGAAATGTGTTGTTATAGATCAAGAAAAATGAGATTCAGACTTAGAACGAGAGGAAAACAAAGAATATGATGAATAAGTCATTTTCACCGATTTTGCTTACGAGATAAGTTTGTATGTAAATAATACATCGTTTTTTTACTTATGTTTTAATATTTTGTTATATTATATGAGATATGGTTGAATATGGAGTAATTATTTGATGTAAATCATGAATTGTGATTGATTATAGATGAATTGGTAAAATGTTGAAAAGTGAGAATTCTCGGTTGAACCTTTGGAATAGAAAAGATACGAATGAGGTAGCTAGGTCACATGTGTGGTACTAAGTGTAGGCCACTGTGTGTACAAGAGAGCTACGAGATGGTTTTAGGTCACGTGTGTAGTACTAAGTGCAGGCTACTACGTGTACCAGACGGATAGGTCGCATGTGCAGTACTAAGTGCAGGCTACTATGTGTACCTGATAGCTTCGATCACATGTGTGGTACTAAGTGCAGGCCACTATGTGTAAGTGATGGTTTTGGTCACATGTGTAGTATTAAGTGCAGGCTACTTTGTGCACCAGATAGCCCGGCTACAAAGGGTGGTACTATGTGCGTGCCACCGTGTATCCATTATTATTCAGATGAGTTCAATGGGAAATTGACTAAGTGAAAATACATGTGATCATGTAACGACTAAGTGTAATTGAATATGACTATGTGATGAATAAGTGCAGGTATAAATGTGAAAATTTATGAAAATGTGCTCGATATTTGATCGAACCTTCGGTAAGATGAAATGGAGTAAGTGAAATTATGAAAGGATAAATTTAGCAACAAAACAGTTTTGGACAGCAGCAGTTGCGTGACTTTGAAAAATCACCAAAAATGGTGGAAATCGAATTAGAGGTTGAATAAGATATGAAATTAAATCTTAAGGAGTCTATTTTCACATAAAAGAAACGGTATAAACAAAAGAATTTCATATTCTGTGATATTCAAATTTTTGTGAGATAGGGCCAGAGTGATGTTGGAATCCTTTGTTCCGATTTTGGAAAACCCCTAAAAATTGTATAAAAATAATTATGGTTTATATTTTATATGATTAAATTTTTTAATGAGCCTACCTTCAATAAAAATAAATGGGAACATCATCTGAATCCCGTACAAAGAGATAACTAATTTTTAGTGAAGAAGGGTCGAAACTGTCAGATAGCAGAACAGGGGAGACTTTAAATAATAAACTGTAATTATTGGCTAAACCAAAAATTCTGAAAATTTTATGGTAATATGATATATGAGTCTAGTTTTATGGAAAATTTACGGATCTTAATTTTAAGTTTTTTATCTTGAGATATAAATAATTTAGTGACTGTGACTCGAGTAGACAGTTTGAGATGAACATGAATAAATAGTGGAACTATGTGCAATTATGATTGTATTATCTTGAGAACATATTGTGAAGATTTATAAAAGCCTGTTAATAAATCACTTATTAATTACATACCTACTTACTAAGCTATAATGCTTACCCCCCTTCCTTTCCTTTTTCCTATATTATTCTGAGAGGCTAGCTCGGGTTGGAGATAAATGAGATTTTATCACACTATCAAGCTTTTGGTGGTATCAATGCCTTCAAGTAATTTAAGTCTATGGTATGTATAGGGACTTAGTCATTTTGTGTATGTGTTATTATGTTTTGGCCAAATGTATTGGCTTGTAATGGTTAAAGGTTATTGTAGTATGTAGCCATGCTAATTGGCTTATATTGGCTAATTGATTGTAAGCCTATATATATTATTTATATGCCAATGTCTTGTGATGTGAGCTGTGTTTGCATGTGTAACACCCCTAACCCGTAACCGTCGCCAGACTAGGGTTAAGAGGCATTACTAATCATTTCCGAACATTTCATATCACTCCACATTCAAACATAGCAATTCACATTCAATGAGTCCCTTAAATAGGTCTACAAGACCTTAAACACATGTTTGAAAGGGGTTAGGACTAAACCGAACATATACGAAAATTTCTGAAATTCAAACATTTTTCTAAGTTACAGAGGTCACACGCCCGTGTGGATAGGCCGTGTGCCTCACACGGCCTCGGACACGCCCGTGCGTCCCAACCGTGGCAAAACAAGGCATACATACTGACTTGTCCACACGGCCTGAGACACGCCCGTGTGCCTCACCCGTGGTCGACACTGACTTGCACCACATGGCCAGTCACACGCCCGTGTGTCCAGCCCGTGGTCGAGTCTGACTTGTTTTGAAACATAACCTCGAAGGACACGGTCGAGCCACACGCCTGTGTGCTCAACCGTGTGGGCAATTATAGGCCATTTTCAAGGCCAAATTACCATCCACACTTTGGAATCACCTATATGCCACAAACCAATACAATTCATGCCTCAAATGCAACCAAAACATACCATTTCAAGCACCAAATAATCATCAACAATACCATCTATTCTTATACTCAATTTCTACTCAAATAAGTCCATCCAAGACACTTAATTTCACAACCCAAAACATATAGATCAAGCATTATATAAACCTTACTACAATTCACATTTAAACCACAATTTTCATCACTCATTTAAGCATGAAACATACCAAAGTCATCACTCACTTAACCACATGTATATATATACTAACATCATTCAACTTTTAAGCCATATCTCATGACTAAATTTATACAACTCAAAACATGCCACATTCAATAGCCTATACATGCCACATACCACATATATATATACATCTTTCGAAATACCAAAATAGATTGCCGATAGTGTGATTAAGTCGCTGACGATCCCCAGATCCGAGCTTGTAACGCCCCTAAAATCCCAAAACTCTAATTTCTGTGCACTGAAGTTGGTATGTATGAGTAGCACCTAGAATATTAATTTTAAGGTTTTACCAGGCTTATTTGAAGTCTTAGGGATAGGGATGACCGTAGGGAAAAAGTTAATTTTTGCCTTAGTGGAACTCTAGTCTCGGGTATTAGGCCTCTTAAGCAGATTAAGGGGAAAATAGGACACAATTGGGCCTGTGGTCCAGTGGCTAGTTGGCGTCACTTAGGGAGCTATAAGGTGGCGTGATTTTCAGGTGAAGAGGTCCAAGGTTCGAATAGTGGAAATGTATTTTGTTGGAGTGTTTATTTTTAATAGTGGACGGCCAGATTTGTGTTGAATTTGAACTCTTGCGTTGGAGTATTTGAGTTGGTCTTTTGAGCTGATAATGGAGGAAATTTCGGATGAGATGAAGGAGTTATCAGGGAGAAAAGTTAGGAGATGAGGAGTGTGAAGAGGTGGTGCCGAATGGGACTTTGGGGGAAGGTATTTTCAGCTTGTGGCTATAAAAGGGAGTGCCGAACCCTTTTGAAAGGTTCTTTGAGTTTCTATTATTTTATTTTTCTTCTTTCTCCCCCTCAATCGGTTTCTTCCATTGCCGAATTCACCTATTGCCAAAATCTCCTATTGCCGAAATCTCCCATTGCCGAAATCTGAAACACCCCAAACCCGGCCCACAAGCCCGACCGGATATGGTATGCTTCTTAAGAAAAACTCATTTTTTAATACGATTTAAGATCTGGGTAAAAGAATAAATTTAAGTACGATCTTGATAAAAACCGTTTTTAATACGATTATCGAAAATATTTAATTGATTAGTTGAAATTGATCGTAGCAGAATATAAATTTAAAACGTAAAAGTAACATAACTAATGGCGGCCTTATTACAAAAACATATCCCAAAAAAAAATCCCGAAATATATATAAGAAAACGTAGTAAGTTTAATAAAAAGTGAAAATTTCAATTTACGGAGTTGAGCAATGGCCACCACGCGATCCTCTTTGACCCGGTCCAAAATCATTGTGTATCACCTGAAATAGTTATCCCACGAAGGGTGAGTCAACAGACTCAATGTGTAACATTATACTAAAAGTCCAATCGATCATAGTAACAAAGTTCATAATATAACAAATCAATAATAATATGATTAAATCACATATACATATAAATGAAATGCAATCCCGAACCCAACTTAGATATCCATCCGCTACACACCACCCGTACCTACCAATCACACCGTGGGGATTTCTAAATCGACCCTCCATCCGCTACACACCATCGAAGGCAGTTGCTGCAGTCAACTAGCACATCGCCCTTATAAATTGTGGCATAGCCACCAGATAATTGTGACAGAGTCACCGGATTTATAGTATATGACCGAAGTCACCGGATTCATAATATCGTGACCGAAGTCACCGGATTATGTGGTAAAACCACCGGAACACTTCCCCTTTCAATATTGCCCATATGCCCATGCAATAACATATTATTTCAATATCATGCCATATACCCCATAATCATATCGAAATCGAACACATTTCATATTATGCATATAGCATTATTTATGATATAAATATCATGCCTTTGAATCATAATCCCAAAATCATAATCAATTATCGAATATGTTTCATATTAAAAACTTACATAGTACGAAGGAAAAACGTACCTCAATTCATCGTACCATTGAGTGGTACCCAAAGCTATAATCGTTTATATTTCATTATAAACACATCTATATAAATAAAGCTACTAATCAATTAGATGTTTAGTAAAAGTTACACACCTTGCAAACACAAAGAGCGATAGAAACTTTATGATTTCCGACTCTTGCCTACACGTCTACAGAACCTACATATCACTATGTGAGAAATCGGTTATCACTAAAAGATATGGCCTTTGGCCGAATATCATTATCCCTTACCTTGGATTATTCAAATTTGAATGATCTCTTCCTAACGTTGACTACAAGACAACCCCGAAAATCTTCCTTCAAAAGTTTAGCCACGGAGAAATAAGAGGATTAGATTCCTAAAATCGATTAATCCAAAGAAAATAAAGAAAAAACCATTGATAGAAAAGCCTTACCCGAACATGATGATCGATTAACCCTTACTAGAACTATCAAGAAATTTGGCCTTAACAACTTAAAAGAAAAAGAATGATAATTTCGGCTTTAACAAAAGAAAGAAAAGGAAGGAAAAGAATGATGAAAAAGGTATAGGATAATTTTTTTTGTTATGATAGGAAAAGGGAAGAGAGGAAGAGAATGAAAAGAAAATAAAAGAGAATGCTTTTAGTGTAAGATGGATTCGGCACTAGAGAGGAAGAAAAGAATGGTAAATGTCTTCAAAGATGACAATATTTTGGTTCCAAAAGAAAGTAAACTTGAGAGGAAAAGAAGAAATAAAAGTATCTATTTGGTCAAAATGCAAAGGCCAAAACAAAGCAAACTTTTACCAAATGCCTATTGATAAATTCGGTTAAGAGAAATATTTTTGGACAAAGGAAAAATGCACAAATTGACAACTTTTGGTCAACTAAAACCTCCCAAATCCTGGACCAAAAATTCGGCCAACACAATAGCCTACACAATCCCCCTTTTTCCTCCTTAATTCTTCCCTATCAACCCCATAATTTCCAACACAATTAAACCACTCCCTTAGCCCCTTATGCCGTCTAGGTTCATGGTCACATGACCATGGAAAAGCTTCCAAAACAACACCCACTCTTCAAGCCTCTTGTCCCCTAAACTTTCCTTATCCACTTGATTCCTTACCATAACTCCTAACTTGCCTTTTCCTATTGGTCTACTATCCAAAAATAAAAGAATAGTCCATCTATTAAGGATAAGGTTTGACCGACACTATAGGGAAGAAAACAAAAATTAAAATTCCTCCCAATTGCTAGCTAAAGGATTCGAACCTCTCACCTCATGCATTCACCCATGCACCTTCACCACTTTACCAATAGCTCAACTTCTGATCAAAACATCAAATTAACTCTCTTAAGGCCAAACTTGCTTAGTTCCCCTTCTAAGATTAAAATCTAATATTTTCTAAGGCAATCCTTCACATTCTAAAATTCCCAAAGTCCCTAGAACTCATACAAAGAGCACATAACAACAATGCACACATTCAAGCGAAAATTTTCATAACCCCTAAATTCGGGATATTACAAAATCTCTCATTGCCGAATTCACCTAAAGCTAAATTCTTCATTGCCAAAAATTACCATCATCCTTCCTTGCTGAAATCCCTAGTTATGCCGATTCCTAGTTATTTTCCTCCATCACAAATCGGTTGTTATCTACTCTTAGTCAAGTTAAAAGCCGGATCTTGTTCAGTAGCTATCTAGGCCGCAGGATCAAAGGAGGGTTTCGGTAAGTACTCAGTCAACTTCCTTAGTGCGTTTTGTTAAAAGCTGAAGGGCTATCTAACTACTCCTTGTCGTTAACCTTGTATTAACAAGGGTAGGGTTCAAAGATCGCAAGCGTGGTAAGGATCGTTAGCAAGAGGTAAGTGTACTCGTCGCAATTGTGGATTAGTAAGTGGCCGAATAGAGGTGACTTGTGTGGAATATGAGTCACTTGTTTTTGATAGTATATGTGTGGGTGCAGATCTAGGGAATATTCGTAAATAGTAGCTAAGGAAGGGCTACTAGAACTGGTGGCACACGGTAAGGTTACGGTGAGGTTTCAATTTTTGATAAAGAATGTATTAAGCCCTTAGTTAATCGTTAAGTGATGTCTATTGTAGGTTCGTGATTAAGGGGTTTGCAGCATGCGTTACTACCAGGTGTGTACAAACACTACACACACACGATGGCGGCAACACTGAAAAGTCGAAAATGTGGCTAAATGGGCCTACTGAGCTCGTGGGCCCAAATCAGCAAAGATTGATATGTGTATTTGAATATTGAATTGACATGAAAGGGGTGTATGGTTTGATTATGATCGGGCCTAATGGGCTACGTAAACATGAACGGGCCTAATGGGCTATATAAACATGAATGGGCTTAGTGGGCCTTATGAGATTTTAGAAATGTATGCTAGGGTTTTAATGAACTCTAGGCCTAGTTTTGATAAATTCTTAAAATTGCATAAGACTTAATTTATTAATCAAACATGTCTGTGGACAAGTCGATTTGTTAGAGTGTGGTAACCGACATATGCATGTCTAGGATTGGATCTAGGGAGAGCTTGGTACTTAAGCGGTCCTAGTGACCCACCTCCTCTTTTCTGAGATCCTACCTAGTGCATAGTGTTTGTTCACTTTAACCGCGAGGACTTGTTGATGGGCCAAATTTCATAACTAAAACCCGAGGTGAAAGAAATTACGGAAATACCCCTATAAGGTAGATTACGAAAATACCCCTGTAGGGTAGGTTTACTAAAATACCCCTGGGTAGTGAAATGACTAAAATACCCATAGGTGCTTAATGTGAGAAAATGTGTATGTTGCATTCATGAGATATATGTTACACTTGGGTGGGTTTGATGATACGGAGGAAGATAATTAAGGATCGCATAGTCGCTTGACGACCGTGGATCCACCGGTGGCTTTAAGCCCATTATATGCTTAGCAGCTTTGCTGCAACGTTGAGTAGTGCCGCCGTTGGTGCTACCTTTGGAGTGTAGGGCTGGGTGGGTTGATATTTATATCCCCACAGGAGTGTAGGGTTGGTACGGGTGGAGTGCAGGGTTGGATTTGGGATGGGTGCATTGCATTCATGTGATATTGATATGATATGAGGTCATTGTGGGCTAAGGCCCAAGACCACCAATTTTGATAGGGCTTAGGCCCAACGTGATAATTGTGTTAATTGCATGTTGATTGGATTACCAAGGGTCGTACACACTGAGTTTCGAAACTCACACCCTTTAATTAATTGTTTCAAGTTATCCTCAGTAGACGGTTCGATGTGGAAGAGGACTCGGGGACGACCACACTTCAAGCTACTTAGAAGTTTTTCTTTATTTGTTTCGAATAACTCTATTTTAAGTACTTTATTTTCATTGGGATGTAATAAGGCCGTGTACCTCCAATTTGATTTTACATTTGGGTTTTAATTATTGTTACAACTGTTTAATTATTAAACTTTAATAATTTCTAAAGTTTAAACATGATCTTTGAAATAACTATAACATATGGACGTTTTTCTTTAAGCATGGGCTTTTATCATAACTTAACAGGTTACTTAGATTTTGGGTTTCTAAATCCTAAACTTAAGTTTTTAACTAAGAAAAATTGTTTTGGAATTATTCTGTTGATGTGACATCACCAGATTCGGCCATAACGTCTGGGCCGGGTTTGGGGGTGTTACATTTAGTGGTATCAGAGCCCGGTTGTAAAACTCGACTGTGAAATGGGCCTTAAATTTTGGGTTTTTAAAACAAGTAGATTAAAAAGTTTTTGCAGGATTCTTGAAGTGTGGTTCACCGAGCCCTCGACGTCGAGCCAAGTAAGTTTTTTTTCTGTTATGATACTGGTTTAAACTGTTGAACTATATTTAGATATTGGGCTACTTTAAACAATAGGTTTTTAGAGACTAAAGCCCGTAGGAAACTTAAGCCTGTAGTGGATTTGCGACCGCGAAACAACTCTTAAATTGTTACTTGCATAAGACATGTGTTTTAACCAGTGGAACTATGAACTAATTTCATAAAAATTCTAATCCAGAAATACGCACGCAACGATGAGCGCTAGAAGAGGTGCAAGAGGCCGCGGCAGAGGCCGTGGAAGTGTTATGGCTGGGTCGTCGGTGTCGGGCCATATGCCCAATGTTGGAGTAGAGGAGGCTCCGGCCTCACCAGTAACTGAAACGGGACCAGACGAACGGGTCGCTGGGCCCAATAATGGTATGGGAAGTCGTGGGTCGATCGTGGAGTGACTCCGAGCTAATGGGGCGGAGATTTTCAAAGGAGTAGCAGGGGTGGCCCCGAATGTGGCGGAGTACTGGTTGGAAGCTACGGAAAGAATAATGGATGACCTGGATTGAACGGCGGAACAAAAGTTGAAAGGGGTGATATCCTTACTTAGGGAGGAAGCTTATCAGTGGTGGTTGACCGTAAAGGAGGGCAACCAACCGGAGCAAGTCACCTAGGAGTTCTTCAACTCAACATTCCAGGGGAAGTACATAGGAGTGGGCTATGTGGATGCCCAAAGGAAGGAGTTTTTGAATCTGACCCAGGGAGATAAGTCTGTAGCAAAGTATGAGGCTGAGTTTCTGCGCCTTAGTCGATATGCCAAAGGAATAGTTGCAACAGAATATGAGAAATGCGTACGGTTCGAGGATGGGTTAAGAGACAACCTTTGGGTATTCATAGCTCCACAGAGGGAGCGAGATTTTGCGATTTTGGTGGAGAAAGCAAAGATAACAGAGGATGTAAAGCGCACAGAGCGCCTCAATTGAGAGAAGGAGAAGGGCAAGAATAAACGAAACGTGGAAGCTATGGGGGCTGGACAGAGGCCTACGAGGAGGGCCAGAGTGAATGGGCCGGTTGGAGCTGGGGGCCCTGTTGCTACTGCTAATACCGGGATACCACCTTGTGCTGTGTGTAGAAAAAGGCATACGGGCGAATGTTGGAGGAGAATAGGAGCTTGTTTGAGTTGCGGGTCTATGGAACATAAGATTAGAGAGTGCCCGAGAAGGCCAGACCAGGAGCGAGCTGATGGCAGAGGTAATTTTCTGCAACAGAGGGGTGGTCAAAAACCACCAAGGGGCCGTGGTCAAGCCAGAGGTGGCAATGGCACAGGACGAGGACGTGGGCAGCAGGCAGAGGTGCGGGGCAGTAGGAGAGCGGAGGCGGCCGGCTTTAGTCTATCTTTGCTCATCGCAGAGAGGAAGGAGATGGAACAGATGTGATAACGGGTACGTTTCTTATTCGTGAGCTACCTTATATTGCGCTAATTGATGTGAGGTCAACACATTCGTACATTGCATGCAATAAGAGTGAAACTGTGGGAGAGGAGTTTGAAACCCTTGCGAATGAAATGACTGTGTTAAGTCCTTTAGGGCAGTCGGTGAAAGTTAGTAAGTTGTTTAGGAATGTACCATTGGTAGTTCAAGGAGTTACTTTCTTAGCGGACTTGATGGAATTACCGTTTGGTGAGTTCGACCTTATCTTAGGCATGGATTGGTTGACGAGGCACCAGGCAACTTTAGATTGTGCTGCGAAGCGGATGGTATTAAGAACAGTGGAAGGCGAAGAAGTAGTAGTGATCAGGGAACGATGAGATTACTTGTCGAACGTGATTTCGGCTTTAAGGGCAGAGAAGTTGGTGAGGAAGGGCTGTGAAGCCTATTTAGCCTATATCAGTGATATGAAATCTAAGAGTTTGGCTGTTAAGGATTTGAGAGCAGTAAAAGAATTCCCTGATGTTTTTCCGGAGGAATTGCATGGGTTACCTCCCAATAGAGTGGTGGAGTTTGGAATAGAATTGTTACCGGGTACGGCTCCAGTGTCCATCGCACCTTATAGGATGGCACCGAAGGAGCTGGTGGAGTTGAAGGCCCAGATTCAGGAGTTATTGGACCGTGGATTTATTAGACCAAGTGTGTCTCTATGGGGAGCACCGGTTCTATTCGTGAAGAAGAAGGATGGGTCCATGAGGATGTGTGTCGATTATCGGTAGTTAAACAAGTTAACCATTAAGAATAAGTACCCTCTGCCTAGGATAGATGACCTTTTCGATCAACTTAGGGGAGCCTCAGTTTTCTCAAAGATTGACTTGCGTTCAGGGTATCATCAACTGAGGGTTAAGGAAGCAGATGTATATAAGACAACTTTTAGAACTCGTTATGGACATTACGAGTTTTTGGTGATGCCTTTTGGGCTAACGAACACACCTGCTGCTTTTATGGATCTTATGATCCGTGTTTTTCAACCGTATCTAGACCAGTTCGTAGTAGTTTTCATAGATGACATCTTAGTATACTCGAGAACGAAGGATGATCATGATGCACACTTAAGGATTGTGTTTCAAATTCTAAGGGAGAAGCAACTCTATGCTAAGTTTAGTAAGTGCGAATTCTGGCTGAGGAAAGTCACTTTCTTAGGGAATGTGGTATCAGCTGAGGGGATTAGAGTTGATCCTCGGAAGGTGGAAGCAGTGTTGGATTGGAGACGGCCGAAGACGGTGTTAGAAATTTAGAGTTTTCTAGGCCTGACAGGGTACTATAGGTGGTTTGTTGAAGGGTTCTCCCTAATCGTCGCACCCTTGACCAAGCTGCTACGGAAGGGGGTGTCGTTTGTGTGGACTGATAAACAACAAGAAAGCTTTGAGAAGCTTAAGAAGGTTTTAACGGAGGCCCCTGTTTTGATTCAGCCGGAGCCTGGGAAGGAGTTTACGGTTTATAGTGATCGTCACACGTGGGCTTGGGCTGTGTTTTGATGTAGGAAGGGAAAGTGGTTGCATATGCGTCATGCCAACTTAAGGCTCACGAGAGGAATTATCCAACCCACGATTTGGAGTTGGCAGCAGTGGTATTCGCACTTAAGATTTTGAGGCATCACTTGTATGGAGAGAAGTGCACCATCTATACGGATCACAAGAGTCTGAAGTACCTCTTAACTCAGAATGAGTTGAACTTGAGGCAGCATATATGGATTGAGCTGTTAAAGGATTATGATTGCACGATCGAATATCACCCGGGCAAAGCAAATGTGGTGGCTCATGCGCTAAGCCGTAAGGCTATGTCAGACTTGAGGGCGATGTTTGCTCGGTTGAGTTTGTATGACGATGGGAGTTTGCTAGCCAAGTTGCAAGTGAAGCCATTGTGGGTTGAGTAGATTAAAGTTAAACAGTCGTTGGATGAAACTCTGAGTTCTCGATTCAAGCAAATTGAGAATGGGGAAACGACAGATTTTGGGTTAAATAGTGATGGGTTGTTGTGTTTCCGTGGTAGAATTTGTGTGCCAAGAGACGAAGAGCTAAGGAAGTCTATACTACGGGAAGCGCATAGTAGTTCCTATGCTATGCACCCTGGAGGTAACAAGATGAATCGGGACTTACGAGAGCTTTATTGGTGGCCGGGATTGAAACGCGAGGTTACGGAGTTTGTGGGCAAATGTTTGGTATGTCAGCAAGTGAAAGCGGAACACCAGCTACCATCAGGGTTATTGCAGTAGATTAAGATTCCACTATGGAAGTGGGAGCGGGTTACTATGGATTTCGTTAGTGGGCTACCCTTGACACCTGCTAAGAAGGACTCTGTGTGGGTCATTGTGGATCGATTAACTAAGTCAGCCCATTTTGTACCGGTCCGCACAGACTACTCATTACAGAAGTTGACAAGGTTGTATGTGGCACAGATTGTGAGGTTGCATGGGGTTCCGGTCTCTATTATATCAGATAGAGACCCTCATTTTACGTCTCGCTTTTGGAAGAAGTTGCATTAAGCCCTGGGTACGAGGTTGGATTTTAGTACAGCATTTCACCCTCAGACTGATGGTCAATCAGAGAGGGTAATTCAAGTTTTGGAGGATATGCTGAGAGGGTGTGTAATTGAGTTTCGAGGTAGTTGGGAGGATTACTTGCCATTAGCTAAATTTGCATACAAAAATAGTTATCAGGCAAGTATTGGAATGGCTCCATATGAAACACTATTGGACGAAGATGCCGTACTCTGACTTGTTGGACTGAGTTGGGTGAGCGACGAGTATTGGGTCTGGAGTTGGTAGCGGACACCGAAGATAAGGTAAAGTTGATTAGGGATCGGTTGAAGGAGGCGACGGATAGACAGAAGTCGTATGCTAACCTCAAGCGGAGAGAGATTGAGTATGCAGTGGGGGACATGGTTTTTCTCAAGGTTTCTCCTTGGAAGAAGGTGTTAAGATTTGGTCGGAAAGGCAAGTTAAGCCCTAGATTCATTAGGCCATACCGGGTGCTGAAGCGAATTGGGCCGATTGCCTATCAGCTGGAATTGCCTTCTGACTGAGCCAAATACACGATGTGTTCCATGTGTCAATGCTAAGGCGTTACTACTCGGACCCTTCTCATATCGTGTCAGTTGATGAGATTGAGGTTCGACCAGACCTAACTTTTGAAGAGGAGCCAGTTCAAATAATTGATCAAGATGTCAAGGTACTAAGAAGGAAGTCTGTCCTTTTGGTCAAAGTGCTTTAGCATAACCATAATGCCGAGGAGGTTACTTGGGAGCCTGAGGAGGCAATGCAACGACAATACCCTCACTTGTTTCAATCAGGTAAATTTCGAGGCCAAAATTTTTTTTAGAGGGGTAGAATTGTAACGCCCCAAAAATCCCAAAACTCTAATTTCTATGCACTGAAGTTGGTATGTATGAGTAGCACCTAGAATATTAATTTTAAGGTTTTACCAGGCTTATTTGAAGTCTTAGGGATAGGGATGACCGTAGGGAAAAAGTTAATTTTTGCCTTAGTGGAACTCTAGTCTCGGGTATTAGGCCTCTTAAGCAGATTAAGGGGAAAATATGACACAATTGGGCCTGTGGTCCAGTGGCTAGTTGGCGTCACTTAGGGAGCTATAAGGTGGCGTGATTGTCAGGTGAAGAGGTCCAAGGTTTGAATAGTGGAAATGTATTTTGTTGGAGTGTTTATTTTGCATAGTGGACGGCCAGATTTGTGTTGAATTTGAACTCTTGCGTTGGAGTATTTGAGTTGGTCTTGTGAGCTGATAATGGAGGAAATTTCGGATGAGATGAAGGAGTTATCAGGGAGAAAAGTTAGGAGATGAGGAGTGTGAAGAGGTGGTGCCGAATGGGACTTTGGGGGAAGGTATTTTCGGCTTGTGGCTATAAAAGGGAGTGCCGAACCCTTTTGAAAGGTTCTTTGAGTTTCTATTATTTTATTTTTCTTATTTCTCCCCCTCAATCGGTTTCTCCCATTGCCGAATTCATCTATTGCCGAAATCTCCTATTGCCAAAATCTCCCATTGCCGAAATCTCTCATTGCCGAATTCACCTAAAGCTGAATTCTTCATTGCCGAAAATTACCATCATCCTTCCTTGCCGAAATCCCTATTTGTGTCGATTCCTAGTTATTTTCCTCCATCACAAATCGGTTGTTATCTACTCTTAGTCAAGTTAAAAGCCGGATCTTGTTCAGTAGCTATCTAAGCCGCAAGATCAAAGGAGGGTTTCGGTAAGTACTCAGTCAACTTCCTTATTGCATTTTGTTAAAAGCCGAAGGGCTATCTAACTACTCCTTGTCGGTAACCTTGTATTAACAAGGGTAGGGTTCAAAGATCGCAAGCGTGGTAAGGATCGTTAGCAAGAGGTAAGTGTACTCGTCGCAATTGTGGATTAGTAAGTGGCCGAATAGAGATGACTTGTGTGGAATATGAGTCACTTGTTTTTGATAGTATATGCGTGGGTGCAGATCTAGGGGATATTCGTAAATAGTAGCTAAGGAAGGGCTACTAGAACTGGTGGCACACGGTAAGGTTACGGTGAGGTTTCAATTTTTGATAAAGAATGTATTAAGCCCTTAGTTAATCGTTAAGTGATGTCTATTGTAGGTTTGTGATTAAGGGGTTTGCAGCACGCGTTACTACCAGGTGTGTACAAAAACTACACACACACGATGGCGGCAACACCGAAAAGTCAAAAAGCCGAAAGTGGCTAAATGGGCCTGCCGAGCTCGTGGGCCCAAATCGGCAAAGATTGATATGTGTATTTGAATATTGAATTGACATGAAAGGGGTGTATGGTTTGATTATGATCGGGCCTAATGGGCTACATAAACATGAGCGGGCCTAATGGGCTATATAAACATGAATGGGCTTAGTGGGCCTTATGGGATTTTAGAAATGTATGCTAGGGTTTTAATGAACTCTAGGCCTAGTTTTGATAAATTCTTAAAATTGCATAAGAATTAATTTATTAATCAAACATGTCTGTGGACAAGTCGATTAGTTAGAGTGTGGTAACCGACATATGCATGTCTAGGATTGGATCTAAGGAGAGCTTGGTACTTAAGCGGTCCTAGTGACCCACCTCCTCTTTTCTGAGATCCTACCTGGTGCATAGTGTTTGTTCACTTTAACCGCGAGGTCTTGTTGATGGGCCAAAGTTCATAACTAAAACCCGAGGTGAAAGAAATTATGGAAATACCCCTGTAAGGTAGAATTACGAAAATACCCTTGTAGGGTAGGTTTACTAAAATACCCTTGGGTAGTGAAATGACTAAAATACCCCTAGGTGCTTAATGTGTGAAAATGTGTATGTTGCATTCATGAGATATATGTTGTACTTGGGTGGGTTTGATGATACGGAGGAAGATATGTGAGGATCGCATAGTCACTTGACGACCGTGGATCCACCGGTGGCTTTAAGCCCATTATATGCTCAGCAGCTTTGCTGCAACGTTGAGTAGTGCCGCTGTTGTTGCTACCTTTGGAGTGTAAATTTGGGTGGGTTGATATTTATATCCCACAGGAGTGTAGGGTTGGTACGGGTGGAGTGCAGGGTTGGATTTGGGATGGGTGCATTGCATTCATGTGATATTGATATGATATGAGGTCATTGTGGGCTAAGGCCCAAGACCACCGATTTTGATAGGGCTTAGGCCCAACGTGATAATTGTGTTAATTGCATGTTGATTGGATTACCAAGGGTCGTACACACTGAGTTTCGAAACTCACACCCTTTAATTAAATGTTTTGGTGATCCTCGATGAGACGGTTCGACGTGGAAGAGGACTCGGGGACGGCCACACTTCAAGCTACTTAGAAGTTTTTCTTTATTTGTTTCGAATAACTCTATTTTAAGTACTTTATTTTCATTGGAATGTAATAAGGCCGTGTACCTCCAATTTGATTTTACATTTGGGTTTTAATTATTGTTACAACTGTTTAATTATTAAACTTTAGTAATTTCTAAAGTTTAAACATGATCTTTGAAATAACTATAACATATTGACGTTTTTCTTTAAACATGGGCTTTTATCATAACTTAACAGGTTACTTAGATTTTGGGTTTCTAAATCCTAAACTTAAGTTTTTAACTAAGCAAAGTCGTTTTGGAATTATTCCTTTGATGTGACATCACCAGATTCGGCCATAACGTCTGGGTCAGGTTTAAGGGTGTTACAGAGCTAGCTTTACTGACACTGTAAAACAGAGAAACACATCACACAGTAAGCTTAAGAGCTTAGTAAGTTCGTAACATAATACATTCAATTTAATAAATCAAATACAATATACAAAGCTAATCCATCCCATAGTTCAACTCTCAAATATTCACACCAAATCATCCATAGCTAATATACTCACTCAATCATTCATAATTCCATATACAATTTCATCAACCACAAAGGTTCAATACATACCTTACCCAACACATAGTTATTCACCATCCATACTACTCAATGCTCGATATTATATTTCGATCAACCTTTTTTATTCATTTGATTTAATCGCACACTTAGTGCCAATTTCGTAGCTGAAGCATAAATGTCATCGCACACTTAGTGCCATAATATAAAACCGAACTTAATTCGATTTCGCACACACAATGCCAATCAAAAAGCCGAAGCTTCTATTATTTCGCACACACAGTGCTAATCATCTCAGTCTCATTTAAAAATACGCACACTTAGTGCCACCTAACTCAATTCCACACATAGCAGTACTAATCCAATATTCACATAACTATTCATTTCATAGCATTTAAATATACTTTAAGAACACGTATTATATCCGAACTTACCTCGGACGTCGAAATACTGAAACTAGCCGATCAATCGAGTACTTTGTCTTTGCCTCGATCTCGATCTAAATCTCTCCTTTCTTGGTCTATACATATTCAAATTTAGCTCATTCAATCACCAATTCATTCAATTTAGTCCAACCACACATATTTAGGGCATTTTACAAAATAGCCCTCACATTTTCACATTTCGACACTTTAGTCCCTATTTCATAATTTCATTATACCATGCTTAGGCCGAATTTTCCCTATACTCATCCAATCCCATATATTTCATTTATTTCACATTTTAGTCCCTCAAAATATTATTTTCACAATTTAGTCCAAATTACTCAATTTCACCAAAAATTCAAAGACAAAACATGTTAATCTTTCACATATCTTTCATATTTCATCATCAACTATCACAAAGCTCAAGCATTCATCAATGGCACTTTTCAAAATCTTTATCAATTCACAAAATTGAAGCATGGGTTTTGAAGAACACGAAGCAACGATTACAAAAACGTAGAAATCATCAAAAATCGAATAAAAATGAACTTACAATTAAACTCCAAGATGACCGAATGCTTCAAAGCTTCCAAGCCCTATCTATTTTCCTATTTTCGGTTGAAAGAAACAAAGATGAACATGTTTTCATCTTTTTGTTTTATTTAATACACATTAATAAACTTTTCACCATTTTGCTCTTTTATTATTTCATTAAAATTTCCACTAACTATGTACATATATGTCCATCTCCACTATCTATGGTCTAATTACAACATAAGGACCTTTCATTTAATAAGTCATGCCAATTAAGCACTTTAACAATCAGCACACAGCTTTTGCATTTTATGCGGTTAAGTCCTTTTTCATAATTCGACACACAAACGATAAAATTTTCACACCAAATTTTCACACATGTTCAATCACATATTATAATAATCTAAAATAATATTAAAATATTTTTTTGACCTCGGATTTGTGGTCCCAAAACCACTGTTCTGACTAGCGTCTAAACCGGGCTGTTACAGCATGATACATGATGAGTTGTGGGTTATGGCCTAAATACCTAATGGTTGAATGTGCTAGTAGTCTTGATGTTGAATGGCTAAGTTTGGCTCAATGGTATGGTATGATAATTAGATATAATTATGCATGTATAAGAGTTGATGAGGATGCATATTGAGTGTGACACTGTTTTGAAGAAAAATTTTCTAAGTGTTGTGAAATTTTCCAAAGTTCTCGGTTCAGTTCTGAACCACTTCCAAAGCATGTTTTGGGCCTCGTAGGTCCATATTAGGGACTCTATGATTGAATATGAAAAGTTTTAAATTTGGATGGAAATTTGTGACTCAGAAATGATCGGTTATATGTGATTAAGTCTGGCAATGCCTCGTACCCTATTTCAGCGAAGGATACGGGTAAGGGGTGTTACAGTCTTATACGGCACCTCCTTAACCTCATTGCGTGAAAATGGTATCCATTCTATTCCTAAGGTTCAACCGGGACTTTCACATAATATAATTTCATCATACTTTCATCGATACTCATTAATCAATTTCATAGAAATAATATACATTTCTCATGATATCAAACATAAATAAACATAATATCATTACATTGATTTACTACACGCAAACTTACCTCGGTACCAAAATATGTATAATTGTTCGATTTAGTCCACCACTTTGTTCTTTCCTCGGTTTCAGTCTGGACTTCGTGTTTCTTGATCTATAATGACAATTTAACTCTTTTAATGATCACATTGACTAAATCGAACCATGAATCATACTTTGGAAAAATTACGATTTTGTCCCTATACTTTCTCATATTTACAAAAGGGTCCCTAGGCTCGTATAATGAAATACACTCATTTCCTTGGTTACCCAAGCCTAGCCGAACCTACCTTAAGCTTATAGTAGCTCATATTTTCCTTCAAAACTTATTTTTACTACACATTTTATCACTTTTACAATTAGGTCCTTTTTTATGAATTTTCCATGAAAATCACTTAGAAAAAGGTGTTTATCATACATCAAACTTTCATATTCCTCCATTAAACATCAAAATACATGTATGTCATACATGGGTAAATTTTTGAACATGAACCCTAGCTCAAAATATAGCTAGAAATAGCTAAATCGAGCTACGAGGATCTCAAAAATACGAAGAACATTAAAAATGGGGCTAGGAGGTACTTACAATCAAGCTTGAAAGTTGAAGAAACCCTAGCTATGGCTCCTTGCAAATTTCGGCACTTAGGGGAAGAAGATGAACACTAATTTTGACTTCTTTTTCCCTTTTTATTAACTTATTAACCAAATGACCAAAATGCCATTAAGGCCCATTTTCTTGAGATTTTTCCTTCCCATGTCTATTTTTGTCCATCATCAAATATAATGGTCTAATTGCTAAATAAGGACCTCTAATAAATTTTCTATTGCTATCTCATACTTGAATCTTTTAAAAATCTCATATTTTTCAATATTTGCAATTTAGTCCTAATGAATAAATTGATCACTAAATTATAAAATTTCTTCATGAAATTTTCACATAATCATTCAAACATGTCATAGACCTCATAAAAACCATAAAACACATATTTCTACCTCAGATTTGTGGTCTCGCAACCACTATTTCGACTAGGCCCTAAATTGGGCTGTTACAATTCTCCCCCCTTTGGGATTTTTGTCCTTGAAAATCTTATCGGTAAAAAGGTTGGGATATTGGTTTCTCATGGCCTCTTCGTGCTCCCATGTAGCCTATTCTACCCCATGTCTTTACCATAGTACTTTCACAAGGGCTATACTTTTATTTCTTAACTATTTAACTTCTCGTGCCAAAATCTTAACCGGCTCTTCGCCATAAGTCATGTCTGGTTGAATTTCAACCTCTGTCGGTACAATCACATGTGAAGGGTCTGATCGGTAGCAACTAACATAGACACGTGGAATACATCATGAATCTTTTCCAAATGAAATGGCAATTCCAAACGATAGGCTATCGGTCCTATCCTCTAGGTAATCTCATACGGTCCGATAAAGCGCGGACTCAACTTGCCTTTTCGGCTAAATCTGAGAACTTTCTTCCATGGTGACACTTTTAAAAATACCTTATCACCAACTTGAAACTCAATCTCTTTTCGTTTCAAATCTGTGTAGGAGTTTTTCCTATCAGAAGCAGCTTTTAAACAATCACGAATTACTTTTACCTTCTCTTCAGTTTCTCTGACTAAATTGACCCCGTGAATCTGGTTCTCTCTGAGTTCAGCCCAATACAGGGGCGTTCGGCTTTTACGCCCATATAATGCCTCATAAGGCACCATTTTCAAGCTCGACTAAAAACTATTATTGTAGGCAAATTCTACTAATGGTAAGTACTTTTCCCAATTACCTTGAAATTCTAAAACACAACATCGAAGCATGTCTTCAAGTATCTGAATTATCCTTTCCGACTATCCGTCGGTTTGCGGATGGAAAGCTGTACTAAAGCTTAATTTTGTGCCCAAGGCTTCTTGCAACTTTTTCCAAAATCGTGATGTAAATTTCGGATCTCTGTTCGATATATTCGACAACGGTACTCCGTGAAGTCTCACAATTTCTGACACATACAAATCTGCCAACTTATCAAGCGAATAGTCAATGCGTACCGGTATAAAATGGGCCGACTTTGTAAGTCTATCAACCACAACCCATACAACATCCTTCTTTTTTGGTGTCAAAGGCAAAACCGTCACAAAGTCTATAGCAATACGGTCCCACTTCCACTCGGGAACCATAATAGGCTGAAGTAGACCCGAAGGTACTTGGTGCTAACCTTTTCCTTGCTGACAAATCAAGCTTCTCGATACGAACTCAGAAATATCTTTCTTCATACTCGGCCACCAATACCATTTCTACAAATCATTATACATCTTTGTACTGCCTGGATGAATAGATAAACACCCATTATGTGCTTCGTGCAATATTTTTCGAATAAGCTCATCATCTCTGGGTACGCAGACCCTATCTCAGAACATCAAACATCCATTAGGACTAATCCGAAAGTCTAACTCAATATTCGACTCACACTGAACTCTTCTAGCTTGCAAATCATTGTCGCCTTTCTGAGCTTCACAAATCTCTTGGAGAAACATCGGTCTAGCTCTCAACTCGGCTAGAATAGAACCATCATCTGACAAAGCCATTCGTGTATTCATGGCTCTCAATGTGAACAAAGATTTTCTACTCAAGGCATCGGTGACCACGTTCACCATTTCCGGGTGGTAATCGATCACTAACTCGTATTCTTTTATTAACTCTAACCACCTTCGTTGCCTTAGGTTCAATTCATTTTGAGTCATCAAGTACTTTAGACTTTTGTGATCAGTGAATACCCGACATTTCTCACCATACAAGTAGTGTCTCCAAATCTCAACGCAAAAACAATGGCAACTAACTCTAAATCATGTGTCGGGTAATTCTTCTCGTGCGGCTTTAACTGTCTAGAGGCATAAGCTATCACCTTTCCCTCTTGCATGAGTACAAAACCCAATCCATTCAGGGATGCATCACTATAAACCACAAATTCTTTTCCCGCTTCAGGTTGCACCAAAACTGGAGTCTCAGTCAACAATGCCTTTAGTTTCTCAAAACTCTGTTGGCACTTTTCTGTCCACTCAAACTTCACATCTTTTTGCAATAGCCTCGTCTTCGGAGTAGCTTTGATGGAAAATCCCTTGACAAACCGTCTATAATAACCAGCTAGGCCCAGAAAACTTCTAACCTCGGATACATTCCTTGGCGACTTCCAATCCACAATTGCTAAAATATTACTTGGGTCAACTCTAATTCCATCTCCCGAGATAATGTGCCCCAAAAATTTGACTTCTTTAAGCCAAAATTCACTTTTACTAAACTTGGCATATAATTGATTATCTCGTAAAAGTGTAAGACTGTTTTCAAATGCTCAGCATGCTCGTTTTCATCACCAGAGTAAATCAATATATCATCAATGAAGACTACAACAAATTTATCCAAATATGGCCGAAAGATGCGATTCATTAAATCCATAAACACAGCAGAGGCATTGGTTAAACCGAAAGGCATGACTAAAAACTCGTAGTGACCATACCTTGTCCAAAATGCGCCAAAGACATTCGAGTCTTTGACTCTCAACTGGTAATAACCAGACCTCAAGTCTATCTTGGAAAACACAGTGGCTCCCTTCAATTGGTCAAACAAATCATCAATCCTTGGCAAGGGATACTTGTTCTTTATTATTACCTTATTAAGCTGCAGATAATCTATACACAACCTCATGGAACCATCTTTCTTCTTCACAAATAATACGGGAGCACCCCACGGGGAATAACTTGGTCTTGCAAAACTTTATCCGTCAACTCTTGCAGTTGAGTCTTCAATTATTTCAACTCGACCAGAGCCATCCTATACAGAGCAATCAAAATTGGTGCAGTACCAGGGACTAATTCAATTCCAAATTCAATCTCTCTAACCAGAGGTAATCTTGGCAACTCTTCTGGAAATACATCTGGATACTCACATACTATCGACACTGATTCAATTCTTAACTCAGTCTCTTTGGCATTCATCACAAAGGCAAGGTAAGCTTCATATCCCTTTCTTATATATTTATGAGCAGACATATGAGAAATCACTACAGTCAATCTGTCCTGTTCATCTGATTCAACACGAAGAATATCCCCATTTTCACATTTTAACTCAATAAATTTCCTTCCACAATTTACTATCACATCATGAGTAGTTAACCAATCCATACCAAGATTTACATCAAATTCATCAAATGGAAATAGCATGAGATTTTCCGGAAAATAATGACCTCTAATCATCAAAGGGCAATCTTTGCATACTTTATCAACTAACACACATTTGCCTAGGGGATTTGACACTTTATCACAAATTCTGTAGACTCTACAGGCATGTTCATGCTAGATACTAATTTCATGCAAATATACGAGTGGATAGATCCCGAATCAATTAAAGCAACAACATGAGTATCATAGAGAGAAAATGTACCTGTAATTATATCAGGGGAGGATGCCTCTTCGCGAGCGCGTATAGCATAAGTCCTCGCAGGTGCTCTACCCTTAGATCTTACAGTCTGCTCTTTAGGTGTATTCTTACTACTCGTTCCATTTCCCGAATTTCTCTGTGACCTTTCTCTAGCAGTACTTCCCGATCTTGCACTCTGAGATTTCTCTTTTTCAACCATCTCGGGACAATCTCTAATAAAATGATCTGGGGCTCCACACTTGAAACAAGCTCTCTCATTTGCTCGACACTCACCGGGATGATGTCTGCCACACTGTGGACATTCTGGTATACTTGGTCGAGCATTACCAACACTAGCAACCGAAGTGGTTTGAGCTTTAGACCCCGAGTGCTGTTTACCCCTACTTCTGTTTGAAAACCCAGCTGAACTGGTTGATCGAGTAGTAAACTCTCTTGATTTCTTAGATGAAGATTGAAATGACTTGCTCAAGTGTCTCTTCCTCGAGTCATGAGACTCGATTTCAGTTTTTCTTTTCTCTTTGGCCAACTCCTCGGCCTTGCAAGCTCTACTACTAACACAACAAATTCTTTTAGTTCTAGGACACCAACATACAATCAGATATCCTCATTTAACCCGTCCTCAAACCTTTTACACATAATGGCTTCAGTGGATACACACTCTCAAGCGTATTTACTGAGCCTTACAAACTCACATTCGTATTCGGTTACTGTCATTCGTCCTTGCTTCAGCTCAAAGAATTCCTTTCTTTTCTAGTCGATGAACCTTTGGCTAATATATTTCTTTCGAAACTCTTCATGGAAAAATTCCCAATTAATTTTCTCTCTTGGTACAATCGACACAAGGATATTCCACCACTGGTAAGCCGAATCTCTTAAAAGAGACATAACACACTTCATACACTCTTCAGGTGTGCATGATAGTTCATCAAATACCCTAATGGTATTTTCAAGCTAGAACTCTGCTCTTTTCGGATCATCAACTTTATTAGCTCGAAACTTCTCAGCTCCTTGTTTCCGGTTTCTATCAACAGGGGGCTTTTCCCTTCTTACCACTTCTACAACGAACTCCGTATACCAAGCATTCATCATATGGAGAAAGGCTTCCCTAGCCTCTTCTCCTCTTCTCTGACTCACAGTCGTTGGTCTATTCTCATTTTCAGTCGGCACCATCTCTTGGCAGGAGCAGGCGCGTTATTTTTACATCATTCGCCATTGCTCTGTCGGGATCCATTTACTATATGAAAACATAATTTAAGTTGTCAGGAGTCGTCACACTATCATCATATAAATACTCATACGTATGGCATGTATAGCTAGACTCGTGCTTACGCTACATTAGTCCGAGAATAATACTAAGCCGTAGCTCTGATACCATTAAATGTAACACCCCTTACCTGTATTCGACGCTGAAACCAGGTACGAGGCATTACCGGACTTAACTTACTTATTCGTACAAAATCAGGCTATGAACTTTCTTTTCAACTTAAACTTTTTCATTCGAACTCTTAATGTCCTTATTATGGGCCTACAAGACCCAAGACATACACATGGAGTGATCCGGGACTGAACCGAAAACTTACGAACACTTAGAAAATTTTACTCAAAGCAGGGCCACACGCCCGTGTGAGAGGAGTGACACGCCCGTGTGGCATGTCACACGCTCGTGCTTCAGGCCGTGTCAAAAATAAGGGACATTCTGTTTATGACGTCAAGAAACCCTCAGGGGCACGGCCAAGCCACACGCCTGCAGTGTCTTTGTGACGAATCGAATTTTTTGCAAATTAGATGCAGGAGACACACGACCTACCAAAACACCCATGGGGCTGACCGTGTGTCACACACGGCCTAGACACACGCCCGTGTGTCTATCCGTGTGGACAAATGAAAGGCTATTTACCAAGCCATTTGCCATCCTGAAAAGCAACCACATTCATACTGTTTCAGGCAACACTTAACTTAACAATAATGTCCTTCTAAATACACTATTAAAACATCCACACCTTAACTACACACTATGACATTATGCACATGCTTCATACGTTACTCGTTCAATTGCACAAACTTGCTCTTCATGAAATTCATCACCATTGGATAGAAATAACTTAGCTAATTTTGGCCGATTTCAATAGCCATTTACAAAATGAATTGAGTAACATTAATAGCCAACACATTGGCTAACCAATATGACATATAACAAAATGACCAAGTTCTTATACATGCCATACCCAAAATAATAACCTTTACTATACCAAAAGAATAGCTTGATAGTGTGAACCGAGCTCCGACATCCTACGATCCCCGAATTAGCTTGGCGATACTACAAGGAAAGGGAAAAGAGAGGGAGAAAGCATAAAGCTTAGTAAGTTTGCATGAAATAAATAGCAACGTAAAGGCTACGATAACCTTCATACATTACATCGAGTAATAACACAAATTCTCAATGGACAATGACATAACTTACTCATGCTTACTCTTATCGATCTCATATCTCAAATCGAACTTATTTCTCGTAAATTACTCATATGTTCCTGTGCCACTTCATCACATAACTTTAGCACTTTTACATCTTAAACATAAACTTAGCTCTTCTTCCCGTTGAACCATGTGGAATATTGAAGGATACTCAAACTTGTCATACACGTAATAAGATGCCGATGCCATATCCAAGATATGGTCTTACATGGGATCGCATATTGATGCCGATGCCATATCCCAGATATGGTCTTATACGAGATCTCTTATCGATGTCGACGCCATATCCAGATATGGTCTTACACGAGATCTTATGTCGATGCCATGTCCCAGACATGGTCTTACACGATTTCATACCGAAGCCAGGTCCCAGACGTGGTCTTACACGGGAATTCTACTTGATACCGATGCCATATCCTAGATATGGTCTTATACGGGATCTCCTTTCAGTGTCAAAGCCATGTCCTAGACATGGTCTTATACGGGATCTCCTTAACCTCATGTCGTGACAATGGTATCCTTTCTATTCCTAAGGTTCAACTGGGACTTTCACATAATATAATTTCATCATACTTTCATCCATACCTCATTAATTAATTTCATAGAAATAATATACATTTCTCATGATATCAAACATAAATAACCATAATATCATTACGTTGATTTACAACACACAAACTTACCTCGGTACCAAAATATGTATAATTGTTTGATTTAGTCCACCACTTTATTCTTTCCTCGATTTCGGTCCGGACTTCGTGTTTCTTGATCTATAATGATAAATTCACTCTTTTAATGATCACATTGACTAAATCGAACCATGAATCATACTTTGGCAAAATGATGATTTTGTCCCTATACTTTCTCATATTTACAAAAGGGTCCCTAGGCTCGTATAATGAAATACACTCATTTCCTTGGTTACCCAAGCCTAGCCGAACATACCTTAAGCTTATAGTAGCTCGTATTTTCCTTCAAAACTGATTTTTATGACATATTTTATCTCTTTTACAATTAGGTCCTTTTTATGAATTTTCCATGAAAATCACTTAGAAAAAGATGTTTATCATACATCAAACTTTCATATTCCTCCATTAAACATCAACATACATGTATGTCATACAAGGATAAATTTTTGAACATGAAACCTAGCTCAAAATATAGCTAGAAATAGCAAAATCGAGCTACGAGGATCTCAAAAATACGAAGAACATTAAAAACGGGGCTAGGAGGTACTTACAATCAAGTTTGAAAGTTGAAGAAATCCTATATATGGCTGCTTGCAAATTTTGGCACTTAGGGGAAGAAGATGAACACTAATTTTGACTTCTTTTTCCCTTTTTATTAACTTATTAACCAAATGACCAAGCCCTTAAGGCCCTTTTCTTGAGATTTTCCTTCCCATGTCTATTTTTGTCCATCATCAAATATAATGGTCTAATTGCTAAATAAGGACCTCTAATAAATTTTCTATTGCTATCTCATACTTGAATCTTCTAGAATCTCATATTTTTCAATCTTTGCAATTTAGTTCTAATGAATAAATTGATCACTAAATTATAAAATTTCTTCATGAAATTTTCACATAATCATGAAAACATGTCATAGATCTCATAAAAACCATAAAACACATATTTCTACCTCAGATTTGTGGTCTCGCAACCACTATTCCGACTAGGCCCTAAATTGGGCCGTTACACTAATGCCAAGCCATGTTGGATAGTTTCAAGTTGATTTTTATGCTTATAAGATGAAATGGTAAGTTTTGTTTATGAATTACGAACTTACTAAGCATTACATGCTTACTTTGTGTTAATTTCTTTTTGTTTCTAGATAATTAGAAGCTCGTCTGGGTTGAAAGTTGTCAGAGATTTCATCACACTATCCATCGATTATATCGGTATATTTTGAAGATTTTGAGTCATGCTTATAATGGCATGTATAGGTGTTTTGTTTAATGAATTCTAGCCATTAAATGTGAATTGTATATATATGACATTATGATTGATGTTCTATTTGGTATGATGTATATTTATGTGGTATCTTGTGTGGTAGGTAACTTGATATTGTGTTGGCTAAAATGATGATATGGAAACATTATAATATGAGTTGATGAATTGTGAAAAAGGGGATAGTCCATAATGTTGCTAATAGCTTGATTTGGTAGTTTGAAAGTGATCATCTTTTGGGCAATTTGGTACGGTATAGGTTAGTTGGGAATATGGTTATTATGTATTGATTATGTATGCATATTTGGTTTATGAACATTGTGGCAAATATAGCATTCGGTCGATCCAATTAGTAGATTTAGATGTGGAATGAAATGGTTAGGTGTTTAAGTAAAATTTATTTGCTGAAATTGAGGTGCCATTTTGGTATATTGGTTGAATGGTTAGATTCTAGGTTGTTTAAGCTTGGATATGCATATGCAAAGTGAGTTTTGAATGCTTGATTTTAGGTGCAATTGGCTTGTGCATGAGTTGTGATTTTGGGTGAGAAAAATGGCTTAGAAATGACCTATTTTTCATCCACACAGGCAGAGACACGAGCGTGTGTCTCAGTAGTGTGTGACACACGGCCAGGTGACACGTGTAACAACCCGATTAAGACCCTAGTCGAAATAGTGGTTTCGAGACCACAAATCTGAGGTCAAAAAAATATTTTAATATTATTATCTATGTTAATAATATGTGGTTAAGTCTATGTGAAATTTCTGTGTGAAAATTTTATTGATTGAGTGCTTAATTAGTAAAAAAGAACTTAATCGCATAAAGTGTAAAATGATGTGTGTTGATTGTTAAGTGCTTAATTGTTATTGTCTTTATAATTTGAAGGATTTATGTTGCAATAAGCCCATTTTATAAATAGTGGAAGATGGTAGCATGGCATAATGTGTTATTATTAATATTCATTAAGGGCAAATTGGTAAAATGTCTATTAAGTTAATATTAATTAAACAAACATGAAATTTGTGGCAAAAGTGTTCATCTTCCACCGATTTTGAGATAGAAAATAAGGGTTTGAAGCTTTTTCAATTTCGGCAAGCTTGGACTCAAATTGGTATGTGTTTTCAACTCGGTTTTTGATAATTTCTATGTTTTTGTAATCGTTGCTTTGTGCTCTAGCTAGCCCATGCTTTAATTTTAGAAGTTGATGAAGATTTTGAGATGTGCCATTGATGAACATGTGAACTTTGTGTTGATAGTTGGTAAAATATGAAAGCTTAGTGTTGGGTTAACATGTTTTGTCTTTGGATTTTTGGTGAAATTGAGCAATTTGGGCTAAATTGAGAAAAGTGTAAATTGAGGGACTAAAATGTGAAATGAATGAAGTGTGTGGGCTTGTATGAACACAAGGAAAATTTGGCTAGGCTTATGCTAAGTGAAATTATGTGAATTTGATAATTTTGTGAATTAGGGACTAAAGTGTCGAAATGTGAAATATGAGGGCTATTTTGCAAAATGCCCTAAATTTGTGTGTGTGGACTAAATTGAATGAATTGGTGATTGAATGAGTTGAATTTAAATGTGTATAAACCAAGAAAAGAGAGGTTCAGATCGAGATCGAGGCAAAGATAAAGTGCTCGATTAATCGACCGTTTTGGTATTTCGACGTCCGAGGTAAGTTCAGACATAGTACAAGTTGTTAATTTATCTTCTATGTGATGTGAATTGCATGATAGATATTGAATTAGAAATATAATGAATGAAATTGAGTAATAAGGCACTAAGTGTGCGTAATTGAATTGAGACAGAGTTGATTAGCACTGTGTGTGCGAAATAACAGAAGCTTTGGTTTCATAGTTGGCACTGTGTTTGCGATTCCGAATTACATTCGATTTTGTATTGAGGCACTAAGTGTGCAATGTTATATAAAATTCAGCTATGAATTAAGGCACTAAGTGTGTGAAGTTAATTTAGTTTCAACTACAAATTGGGCACTAAGTGTGCGATTAAACTTAATGAATGATGAAGGCTGGATCGAGATACAATATCGAGTATAAATTAGCTTGGATGGTGAGTAACCATGTATTTGCTAAGGTATGTATTGAACCTTTATGGTTGAGGAGATTTTGTATGACTTCATGAGTGGTTGAGTAAGATTATTGGCTATGAATGATATGGTATAAACATTTGGAAATTAATCTATGTGATGAGTTCTGGTTGTGCATTGTAATTGAACTATTAAGTTGAATGTATTATGTTACGAACTTACTAAGGTTTTGAAAACTTACTGTGTGATTTGTTTCTCTATTTTACAGTGTCAGTAAAGCTAGCTTGGATCCGGGGATCGTCAGCATCTCTATCACACTATTAGCAATCTATTTTTGGGTACTTTTGGAAAAATGTATATAGTTGAAATATGGCATGTATAGGCTAGAAGTTATGGTATGTTTTGACATACTTAATCCTTGCCATGTGATTTGGCTTGGAAGTTGAATGATATTGAACTTATGAATGAGCTATGAATATGGTATATTTCATGATTATGTGGTTGATGAAAGATGTGGACTGAAGATGGATTATGGCATGAATTACATGATGTTTGGTCTATATGTTTGAGATGTGAATTTTGGTACTTTGATTGAACCAATGTGAGATGAAATTGAATATTAGTAAAGATGGTATAGTTGATGATTAATTGATACATGAAAATGTATGTTTGGATGCATTTTGAGGCTTGAATTGGTATTACTTTGAAGCTTGTAGGTATGACCCAAGTGTGGGTGGAAAATTGGCCTTGCAAATGGCCTATTTTGCTTACACGGCCAAGGGACACGGGCGTGTGTCTCTGCCGTGTGGCTCAAGGGTCACTTCGAAGTGTGCCTGGGCAGGTTACACAGTCGTGGCTCACGGGCGTGTTTGGTGGCCGTGGGGACAAGTCAGTATGTATGCACTGTTTTGGCACGGTCTGGACACATGGGCATGTCTTGTAGCCGTGTGAGGCACACGGCCTGACTGCACGGGCGTGTGACCTCTGCAGTGCTGAAAAATGTTCAAATTTCCAAGAATTTTTGTATGTGTTCGGTTTAGTCCTGAGCTCTTTTTAACACGTGTTTAAGGTCTCGTAGACCGTAATAAGGGACTATATGTTTATATCTGAATATGTATGATTGATGATTGACTTTGTGTCGTGAAATGGATGTGAAATGTTCCGATTGATCGTTAACGCCTCTTAACCCTATTCTGGTGACGGTTTTGGGTTAGGGATGTTATAATCTTATTGATATCAGAGCTATGGTTTAGTCGATTCTCGAACTAACGTAACGCGTGTGAGTCTAGCTATACATGCCATATATGAAATTGTGATAGTGTGATGAATCCTGACAGTTATAAATGTGTTTTCATATAGTAATGGATCCCGATCGAGCAGTTGCTGATGATGTTGAGAGTAATGCGCCTGCTCCCACTCAAGGGACAGTGCCGACCACATCTAGGCCGAATGATAGTGGTGAGGGAGGAGAGGCTAAGCAAGCTTTCTTTCGAATGATGAGTGAGTGGTTTTCAGAGTTCGTTTGAACGAATCTGGCTGCTCCACAACCTCCACCCCCACAAGTACCTATTGTGCCTCAAGTTCTAGATCTAAATCGATTGAATAAGCCTCTTGTGGATAAGATCAGAAAGTACGGGGCTAAAGAGTTTAGGGCCACAGCTGATGATGATGCTGAGCGAGCCGAGTTTTTGCTCGAGAATACAATCTGAGTGTTCGATGAGATGTCATTGACCCCTGAAGAATGTATTAAGTGTGCAGTTTCCTTGTTGGGAGATACGACATATAACTGGTGGAAAACATTGATTTCTGTGGTTCCGAGAGAGAGAATCACTTGGGATTTCTTTCAAGTTGAATTTAGAAAGAAGTATATCAGTCAACGATTCATAGATCAGAAATGTAAGGAGTTTCTAGAGCTGAAATAGGGTCGTATGTCCGTTACTGAGTATGAACGGGAGTTTGTGAGATTGAGCCAGTATGCACGGGAATGTGTTTCGACCGAAGCTACTATGTGTAAATGCTTTATAGAAGGACTGAATGAAGATATGAAGTTGTTGGTTGAGATACTTGACATAAATGAATTTGTTGTGTTAGTTGAAAAAGCCTGCAAAGCTGAGGACCTCAGTAAAGAAAAGAAGAAAGCCGATTCTGAAGCTCGAGATGAAAGAAAAAAATCGACGAGTAAGTTGTCTCAACCTTCGACGAAGAGATTTAGAGATGTAAGCAATCGATCAAATGCTTCGTTTGGACATCCGAGTAGAGATTGTGTGAGACAAAGCATCGGTCCACGAGTTCAAATTCTGACTGAATCAAGTCTTGGAAGTGCCAAAAGCAACAAACCTGAGTGTAGACAGTGCGAAAGACGACATGTGGGAGAATGCTGGGGCAAGTATAATAATCAAACTTGTTATAAGTGTGGATCACGAGATCATTTCATATGAGATTGCCCAAAGTTAGCTGAGAAAGAAAATGTTCAGAACGTGAGATCGAGTAATGTGACGGTTAGGTGTAGACCACCCAAAAACACTGGAAATGTGAGTGGAAGTTAGAGAGGGACTTCGGATACAATTATGAGATCCGAGGTGAGAGCACCTGCTCGAGCCTATGCTATACGTGCGCGAGAAGAAGCGGCATCTCCAGACGTCATCACTGGTACTTTTACTCTATTTGATGCTGATGTGATTGCATTGATAGATCCAGGTTCTACTCATTCCTATGTGTGTGTGAATCTAGTATCAAGTAAGACTCTACCTGTTGAGTCTACTGAATTTGTGATTAGAGTATCGAACCCTTTAGGCAAGTGTGTCTTGGTGGATAAAGTGTGCAAGAATTACCCATTGATGTTTCGGGATGCTTATTTTCCGGCTAATTTGATGTTGCTACCATTTGATGAATTTGATATTATTCTGGGTATGGATTGGCTCACTTTGCATAATGCCATTGTGAATTGTAAAAGAAAGAGTATTGAATTGAGAAGTCAGAACGGTGAGATAGTTCGAATTGAATCCAGTGATATGAAAGGGTTATCAGCTGTTGTATCTGCGATGAAAGCTTTGAACTATGTGAGAAAGGGTTGCGAAGCTTATCTGGCATATGTGATTGATACAAAAGTGACAAAAAAGAAAGTTGAATCTGTGCCTGTGGTTTGTGAATTCCCTGATGTATTTCCTGAAGAACTACCGGGACTACCTCCGATACGGGAAGTTGAATTTGGCATTGAATTGGTGCCGGGAACAAATCCTATCTCAATAGCTTCGTATAGAATGGCACCAACAGAATTGAAAGAGTTGAAGTCTCAGTTGCAAGAGTTGACTGATAGAGGATTTGCACGACTGAGTTTCTCGCCCTGGGGTGCTCCTGTGTTGTTTGTGAAAAAGAAAGACGGCACCATGAGAATGTGTATTGATTACTGACAATTGAACAAAGTAACGATAAAGAATAAATATCCATTGCCTTGTATTGATGATTTGTTTGATCAGCTGAAAGGAGCTACAGTGTTTTCTAAGATATATTTGAGATCGGGCTACTATCAGTTGAGAGTTAAAGAATCCGATGTGCCAAAAACTGCTTTCAGAACGAGGTACGGACATTATCAATTCTTAGCGATGCCTTTCAAACTAACGAATGCTCCTGCAGTGTTTATGGATCTGATGAATCAGATATTCAGACCGTATTTGGATCACTTTGTGGTGGTGTTTATTGATGACATTCTAATTTATTCAGGTGATGAGACGCAACATGCCGAGCATTTAAGAATTGTGTTACAGACTCTGCGTGAGAAGCAATTGTATGGAAAGTTCAGTAAATGTGAATTTTGGTTGCGTGAGGTTAGATTTTTGGGACATATTGTATCAGCTACAGGAATACGAGTTGATCCGAATAAAATTTCAGCTATTTTGGAGTGGAAGCCTCCGAGAAATGTGTCAAAAATTCGTAGTTTTCTGGGACTAGCGGGATACTATAGACGGTTTGTGAAAGGTTTCTCGATGATTGGGACTCCATTGACGAAGTTGCTCCAAAACGATGTTAAATTCGAGTGGTCAGAAAAGTGTCATCAGAGTTTTGAGCAGTTGAAATGTTGTTGACAAAAGCGCCAGTGTTAGTTCAACCTGAACCGGGTAAAGGATTCATAGTTTACAGTGATGCATTGATGAATGGTTTGGGCTGTGTGCTGGTGCAAGAAGGCAAAGTCATTGCTTATCCTTTGAGGCAGTTAAAGCCGCATGAAAAGAACTATTCGACGCACGACCTTGAATAAGCCGCAATTGTGTTTGCATTGAAGATTTGGCGTCATTACTTATTTGGTGAGAAATGTCATATTTATACCGATCATAAAAGTTTGAAATATCTGATGAACTCAGAAAGAATTGAATTTGCGACAGAGAAGATGGTTGGAACTGTTGAAAGATTATGAACTTGTGATTGATTATCATCCAGGAAAAGCTAATGTAGTTGCTGATGCCTTGAGTCGAAAGTCATTATGTGCTTTGTTATGTGCTTTGCGAGCTATGAGTACTCAGATAAATCTATGTGATGATGACTTAGTTTTGGTTGAGTTGAAAGTGAGACCGATGTTCGTACGTCAGATTTGTGATGCCTAGAAAAGTGATGATGAGATAATAGCAAAACGAGCTCAATGTGATTTGAATTCTAATTCAGAATTTCGAGTTGATAGTGATGATTGTTTGTGATTCAGAAACTGGATTTATGTTCCGAAGAATTTAGAGTTGATTCAGATGATTTTAAATGAAGCTCACAATAGTCGTTTGACTATTCATCCGGGGAGTACAAAAATGTATAATGATTTGAAACAGTTTTATTGGTGGCATGGTATGAAACGGGACATCTCTGACTTTGTGTCGAAATGTTTAATATGCCAGTAGGTTAAAGCTGAACATCAAGTTCTGTCCGGTTTGTTACAGCCGATCATGATTCCTGAGTGGAAATGGGAGAGAATTACGATGGACTTTGTGTCGGGATTACCTTTATCTCCGGGAAAGAAAGATGCAATCTGGGCGATTGTTGACAGATTGACGAAATCAGCTCATTTTGTTCCTGTGAGAACAGATTATTCACTTGATAAATTGGCTGAATTGTATATTGCTGAGATTGTGAGAATACACGGGGTGCCACTATCTATTGTATCTGATAGAGATCTGAGATTTACCTTGCAATTTTGGAAGAAATCGCAAGAGGCTTAAGGCACAAAGCTGCATTTCGGTACTACTTTTCATCTGCAAACGGATGGACAATCCGAGCAGATAATTCAGGTTCTCGAAGACATGTTGAGGTTTTGTATTCTTGAATTTGATAGTGTGTGGGAACAACATTTACCGTTGATTGAGTTTGCGTACAATAACAGTTTTTAATCTAGCATTAAAATTGTAACAGCCCGATTTAGGGGCTAGTCGAAATAGTGATCTCGGAACCACTAATCTGAGATTACAGAAATTTATTTCCATGTTATAATATGAGTCAAAGCATGATAGTATATGTGCATGAGAATTTTGGTGCTTTAATTTTAGCTATTTCATGTTTAATCGTGAAAAAGGACTAAATCGCATAAAGTGCGAAAGTTCCATTCTACAAGCTAAGGGTACCAAATAGCCATAGATTGGGAATTGGAGGTCTTTAAAAGGAAATTATACCCTCAATATTAGCTTGGCCGGCCATAGACTTCATAGGGGACAAGAATTGACCAAGTTGGTCAAAGTTGGTGATGTTTGGTGGACTAAATTGTTAGTTTAATATTAGAATAAAGAAAAGATGATGTCCATCTTTTATCTCATCCTTCTCCACCAAAAATAGAAAGCAAATAGGGGTTTTGAATGCTCAAAATTTCAGCAAGCTCTCATCCATTCAAGTAAGTGTTCTAGTGACCTTTTCTTTAAAATAGTTATACTTTTGAGACCCCTAAAGCTTAAGCTTTCAAATGAGGGGACTAATGTGCAATATGGTGAAAAGTTTAGAGTTTTTCCATGAGAGCTATTATAGTTATTTGCTGCATTTTTATGGAAAAAATTGAGTCTTAGTTGTTAGATGAACAACTTTTGTGAAAGGTGTTGTCTTGAAAACACCTAATGGGACCTTAATGAAAAGGTTACAAATTTGAAGTAATTATGTGAAATGTTGAGTTTTGATGATAGCTATAAGAGTATTAAATGTTCACCTACGCTTGTTGAAGGTAGAAATGTGATTAGAATTAATTTCTGAGCCTAGGGGCAAAATGGTCATTTTGCCAAAGTCTAGGGGCAAAATAGTAATTTTGCCTAAGCATGATTGTTGAGATGCTTTCATTAATGTAGTGATTAAAATGAGTTAATTTGCTATATTAGAGCAAGAAGAATCGAGAATCTGCCTCGATCGGGGAAAGAACAAAGTCTTGGACTAAACCGACGAACTATCTCATTTTGAAAATGAGGTAAGTTTGTATGTGATTAATGCAATAATTATGTTAGCATAATTGAGAATGCTCGGTATCATATTGATGCATTATACTTCGTTAAATTGAGAAATTAATGTTGAATATGATGTTGAAGTCCTAGCGGACTATAATGAATATGAGATTGCTATCATCGAGATGAGAAATGGGTAGGGTCCCGTATAATACCATGTCCGGGACATGGCCTCGGCACTGAGTTAAGATCCCGTATAAGACCATATCCAGGACATGGCTTCGGAAGTGAATATGAAAATCGTTTAAGACCATATCCAAAATGTGGCATCGATACTTGATGTGAAAGCCCATATAAGACCATATCCGGGATATGGCATTGGCATTTAGGGGTGACTCCATGTAAGACCACCTCGGGGATGTGGCATTGGCTTTGTACCTACCTCAATGACGATTAATATGCGTCTTTGACCACCCATAGTGATTAATGGGATAAGTAGATGAGTTTAGAAGTACAAATGAGAATTGTACTAAAGTCATGTGAATGAGAGATTATAGGTACTCGTGAATGAGTCACAAAGAAACGATTACGATATGTGGCACGATATGTGCTAAATAAGGGCAATTGTAAGTAAGTATGTCAAGAAGCCTTTGACTCGTGTATGGTTAGTTAATGCCATGGATGGATTATAATATGAGCTTATTATTGCTATTTATTTCCATGCAAACTTACTATGCTTTATGCTTACCCCTTTCATTGCCCTTCTTCTTTGTAGTATTGCCAAGATAACTCGAGGATCGTGGATGTAGGAGTTCGGAAATCACACTATCGACATCACTTTGGTATAACAATTTAGACTTATTTTGAGTATGGCACGTATAGTACTCGAATATTTTGTTAAGTTGTAATTGTTAGTCAAAGTTTTGGCTATGTATGTTACTAAAGTCATTTTGTAAATGGCCTTAAGTTAGGCAAATACTTGGAAAATTCTTTTGCTTAATGAAAGTGATTTTCTTGAAGTGTATGCCCTTGGGTATGGATGTTGAATTGAGTATTTAGATGTGTCTTTGGGTCATGAAATATGTTAAATGGAATTGGTGTATGTATGCATGCAATGTAGGGTGGCAATGGGCTTGGTAAATAGCCTTCTAACTGTCCACATGGGTAGACACATGTGCGTGTGTTTAAACCGTGCGGGAGGCACGGCTAGCACATGGGCGTATGCCAAGGCCGTGTGAAGTCTGCACCTTGCACTTGGAATTTAAATCGCCACACGGTTGAAGCGCACGGACGTGTGTATAGGCCGTGTGGATATGTCAGAATGCCAAGGTTTGGCACACGGGCCAGGGCCACGGGCGTTCCAAGGCCGTGTGAAGTTAGTCAGTGTCGACCACGGGAGGAAGACACGGGCATGCCTTAGGGGCACACGGGCGTGTCCCTAGACCCACACGGGCGTGTGGCCTCTGTTTTGTTTAAAAGTTTCTCGAACTCGTAAAAGTTCCCGAAATAGTTTCGATACCTCTCGGAAGTATGTTTAGGGTCTCCTAGGCCGAGTATGTGCCAGTGATGGGTTTAAACGAAATTTTATAACCCTATTCGAGATGTTTAAGCAAGATTAGTTAGGTAATGCCTCAAATCCTTTTCTGGCTTGAATACGGGCAAGGGGTGTTACATTTATTGGTATCAAAGCTACGGTTTAGTCAATTCTAGGACAAACGTAGTGTAAGTACGAGTCTAGCTATACATGCCATATGTAAGAGTGTTTGAGTAACGATAGTGTGATGGCTCCTGACGTTTAAAAATTGTGTTTTATGTAGTATATGGATTCTGATCCAGACCGAACTACATCTGATGATGCTGCGAGTAACGCGCTGGCCCCCGCTCAAGGGATCGCGCCAGCTAATAGTAGACCTGAGACCTTGGGTCAGGGGGAAGAGGCTCGAGAAGCCTTTCTCCACATGATGAGCAACTGGTATACTGAGTATACCCGAGCAAATCCTAACGCTCAACCCCCTCTACCCCCACCAATTCCTCAACCCGCTCCAGTAGCTCCTCAAGTGGTTGAGGTGGTGAGAAGAGAAAGGCCTCCGGTGGATAAGATCCAGAAGCAAGGAGCCGAGGAAATTTGGGAAAATAAGGACGTTGACCCGGAGAGAGAGAAATTCTGGCTCGAGATACCATAAGGGTATTCGATAAGTTATCCTGCACGCCTGAAGAGTGATTAAAGTGTGTGGTATCTCTCCTGAGAGATTCAGCCTATCGATGGTGGAACACCCGGTGTCGGTGGTGCCAAGGGAGAGAGTTAGCTGGGAATTTTTCCAAGAGGAATACCGAAAAAAGTACATCAGTCAAAGGTTCATCGACCATAAGAGGAAGGAGTTCCTGGAACTGAAGAAAGGCCGTATGTCAGTGACTGACTACAAACGGGAGTTCGTAAGGCTTAGCAAATATGGCCGGGATTGCTTGTCTACCGAGGCAGTCATGTGCAAGCGATTCGAGGACGGACTGAATGAAGACATCCGTTTATATGTTGGAGTTCTCAAGTTAAAAAGAATTTGTAGTATTGGTGGATAGGGCTTGTAAAGCTGAAGAGTTGGCTAAAGAGAAGAGAAGAGCTGAGAATGAGTCCCGTGACTCGAGAAAAAGGCAGTTAAATAAGTCCTACCAATCCTCATCTAAGAAATTGAGGGATTTCGCTACTCGATCAGTCACTTCAGCGGGGTTTTCAACCCGAAGTATAGGCAAGCAATTTTTGGGGTCGAAAGGGCAGACCACATCAGTTGCTAGTGTGGGTAACGTCTGACCAAGTAGACCGGAATGCCCTCAGTGTGGCAGGTGCCATTCTAGTGAGTGTCGAGCTAATGAGAAAGCTTGTTTCAGATGTGGGTCCTTAGACCACTTTGTCAGAGACTGCCCTGAGGTGGGCGAGAAAGAAAAGCCTCAGAATGCAAGATCGGGAAGTACTGTTAGGGGAAGACCACTGAGAAACCTGGGAAATGAGATGGGTAGCAAGAATCCATCTAGAGAGCAAGCTGCTAGAGTCGAGGGTAGAGCACCGGCGAGGACATATGCCATTCGTGCTCGTGAAGAGGCATCTTCCCCCGACGTAATCACGGGTACCTTTTCTCTCCATAATACTCGTGTTATAGCTTTAATTGATCCAGGATCCACCCACTCATACATATGCATGAAATTAGTCTCTAGCATGAGCATGCCTATAGAGTCTACCGAATTCATCATAAGAGTGTCTAATCCCCCAGGAAGGTATGTGTTAGTAGATAAAGTGTGCAAAGGATGCCCTTTAATTATTAAGAGTCATTGTTTCCCTATTGATCTTATGCTATTTCCGTTTGATGAGTTTGATGTCATCCTTGGGATGGATTGGTTAGTTACTCATGGAGTAAATGTGAATTGTGGGAGGAAGCATATTGAGTTGAGAGATGAAAATGGTAATCTTATTCGTGTTGAATCAGATAAGCCCGATAGGTCATCAGTAGTGATATCAACTCTGTCGACTCAGAAGTATTTGAGGAAGGGGTACGGGGCTTACCTTGCCTTTGTGTTAAACACTAAAGAGACTAATTTGAGAATTTAGTCGATACCCATAGTTTGCGAGTACCTAGATGATTTCCCGGAAGAGTTGTCAGGATTACCTCCGGTTAGAGAAATTGAATTTGGGATTGAGTTAGCTCCGGGTACTGCCCCTATTTCTATTACTCCATAAAGAATGGCTCCAACCGAGCTAAAAGAGCTAAAAGCACAGTTGTGAGAACTAACGGATAAAGGCTTCGCAAGGCTGAGTTTCTCTTCGTGGGGTGCTCCCATTTTATTTGTGAAGAAGAAAGATGGTTCCATGAGACTATGTATAGATTATCGGCAACTCAACAAGGTAACTGTGAAGAACAAGTACCCGTTGCCAAGGATCGACGATCTATTCGATCAATTGAAGGGAGCCACGGTGTTTTCCAAGATAGATTTGAGGTCAGGGTACTATCAGCTGAGAGTCAAGGACTCGGATGTGCCAAAAACTGCGTTTAGGACTAGGTATGGTCACTATGAATTTTTGGTCATGCCTTTTGGTCTAACGAATGCCTCGGCGATCTTCATGGATTTGATGAATCGCATTTTTCGGTCATACTTGGATAAATTTGTTGTGGTTTTCATCAACGACATACTAATCTACTCTTGGGATGAGAATGATCATGCCGAGCATTTGAGTATGGTTCGACAAGTTTTGAGAGAAAAACAATTGTATGCCAAATTCAGTAAGAGTGAATTTTGGCTCAAGGAAGTGGGGTTTTTGGGGCACATTGTCTCGGGAGACGGGATTAGAGTCGACCCGAGTAAGATTTCAGCAATTGTTGAATGGAAACTGCCGAGGAGCGTAACTGAAGTAAGGAGTTTTCTAGGCCTAGCCGGCTATTATAGGCATTTTGTTAAGGGGTTTTCCATGATAGCTAACCCGATGTCAAGACTTTTACAAAAAGATATGAAGTTCGATTGGACAGAAAAATGTCAACTGAGTTTTGAGAAACTGAAGACAATATTGACTGAGGCTCCTATTTTGGTGCAACCTGAGCCGGGAAGAGAATTTATGATTTATAGTGAGGCGTCCTTGAACAGATTGGGTTGTGTGTTTATGCAAGAAGGTAAGGCGGTTGCTTATGCCTCTAGGCAATTAAAGTTGCACGAGAAGAATTACCCGCCTCATGATTTGGAGTTGGCCGCAATTGTGTTTGCATTGAAAATTTGGAGACATCATTTATATGGTGAAAGGTGTCAGATTTTCACCGACCATAAAAGCCTAAAATATTTGATGATTCAAAAGGAATTGAATTTGCGGCAACGAAGGTGGTTAGAGCTGATTAAGGATTATAAGTTGGTAATTGACTACCATACGGGAAAGGCGAACGTAGTCGCCGATGCTTTGAGCAGAAAATCATTGTTTGCACTAAGAGCCATGAGTACTCAGATGACTTTGTTGGATGATGGTTCTATTTTAGCCGAATTCAGGGCTAAACCATTGTTTCTCCAAGAGATTTGTGAAGCTCAGAAAGATGATAACAGTTTGCAAGCCAAGAGAGTTTTCCGTGAGTCAAACATTGAGTCAGACTTTCGAGTAAATCTTGATGGATGTCTGACATTTCGAGATAGGGTCTGTGTACCCAGAAATGACGAGCTTATTCTTAAAATCTTGCATGAAGTGCATAGTGGATGTTTGAATGTACACCCAGGCAGCACGAAAATGTACAATGATTTGAGGAAATGGTATTGGTGGCTTGGTATGAAGAAAGACATTTCCAAGTTTGTATCGAAATGCCTGATTTGTCAGCAAGTGAAGGATGAACATCAAGTACCTTCGGGTTTACTTCAGCCCATTATGGTTCCTAAGTGGAACTGGGACCCCATTACCATGGACTTCGTGACGGGCTTACCGTTGACTCCAAAGAAGAAAGATGCAGTATGGGTAGTGGTTGATAGACTCACAAAGTCAGCCCATTTTATACCAGTGCGAGTCGACTATTCACTTGATAAATTAGCAGACTTATACATGTCAGAGATAGTAAGACTCCATGGTGTACCGTTGTCGGTCATTTCGGATAGAGATCCGAGAGTCACGTCAAGGTTTTGGAAAAAGTTGCAAGAGGCCATGGGCACAAAATTGAGTTTCAGTACAGCCTTTCATCCACAAACCGACGTGCAGTCGGAGAGAGTAATTCAGATACTCGAAGACATGCTTCGATGTTGTGTTTTAGAATTCCAAGGTAGTTGGGAGAAATACTTACCATTGGTGGAATTCGCCTACAACAACAGTTTTCAGTCAAGTTTGAAGATGGCGACTTATGAGGCATTGTATGGGCGTAAGTGCCGAACGCCCTTGTATTGGTCAGAACTCAGAAAGAAACAGATACACGGGGTTGACTTGGTTAAGGAAACTGAAGAGAAGGTAAAGGTGATACGTGACTATTTGAAAGTCACCTCAGATAGACAAAAGTCCTATTCGGATTTGAAAAGGAAAGAGATAAATTTCAAAGTCGGTGACAAAGTGTTCTTGAAAGTATCAACTTGGAGGAAAATCCTCAGATTTGGCCGGAAAGGCAAATTGAGTCCGCGTTTTATCAGACCTTATGAAGTTAACAAGAGGATAGGACCGCTAGCTTATCGGTTGGCCTTGCCACCTGAGCTGGAAAATATTCATGATGTATTTCACGTATCCATGTTGCGCCGATACCGTTCAGACCCTTCGCACGTCATAGTTTCGACAGAGGTAGAGATACAACCAGATTTAACTTATGGTGAAGAACCGGTTAGAATTTTGGCACGAGAGGTCAAGCAGTTAAGAAACAAAAGCATAGCCCTAGTGAAAGTTCTATGGCAAAGGAACAGAATAGAAGAGGCTACATGGGAGCCCGAGGAAACGATGAGAAACCAATATCCCAACCTTTTCATCAGTAAGATTTTCGGGAACGAAAATCCTTAAGGGGGAGAATTATAACAGCCCAATTTAGGGGCTAGTCAGAATAGTGATCTTGGGACCACTAATCCGAGATTAGAGAAATTTATTTCCATGTTATAATATGAGTCAGAGCATGATAGTATATGTACATGAGAATCTTGGTGCTTTAATTTTAGCGATTTCATGTTTAATCGCGAAAAAAGACCAAATCGCATAAAGTGCGAAAGTTCCATTCTACAAGCTAAGGGTACCAAATAGCCATAGATTAGCAATTGGAGGTCTTTAAAAGGAAATTAGACCCCCAATATTAGCTTGGACGGCCATAGACTTCATAGGGGACAAGAATTGACCAAGTTGGTTAAAGTTGGTGATGTTTGGTGGACTAAATTGTTAGTTTAATATTAGAATAAGAAAAGATGATGTCCATCTTTTTGCTCATCCTTATCCACCTAAAATAGCAAGCAAATAGGGGTTTTTGAATGCTCAAAATTTCAGCAAGTTCTCATCCATTCAAGTAAGCGTTCTAGTGACCTTTTCTTGAAAATAGTTGTACTTTTGAGACCCCTAAAGCTTAAGCTTTCAAATGAGGGGACTAATGTGCAATATGGTGAAAAGTTTAGAGTTTTTCCATGAGAGCTATTATAGTTATTTGCTGCATTTTTATGGAAAAAAATTGAGTCTTAGTTGTTAGATGAACAACTTTTGTGAAAGGTGTTGTCTTGAAAACACCTAATGGGACCTTAATGAAAAGGTTACAAATTTGTAGTAAATATGTGAAATGTTGATTTTTGATGATAGCTATAAGAGTATTAAATGTTCACCTATGCTTGTTGAAGGTAGAAATGTGATTAGAATTAATTTCCGAGCCTAGGGGCAAAATGGTCATTTTGCCAAAGTCTAGGGGCAAAATAGTAATTTTGCCTAAGCATGATTGTTGAGATGCTTTCATTAATGTAGTGATTAAAATGAGTTAATTTGCTATATTAGAGCAAGAAGAATCGAGAATCTGCCTCGATCGGGGAAAGAACAAAGTCTTGGACTAAACCGACGAACTATCTCATTTTGAAAACGAGGTAAGTTTGTATGTGATTAATGCAATAATTATGTTAGCATAATTGAGAATGCTCGGTATCATATTGATGCATTATACTTCGTTAAATTGAGAAATTAATGTTGAATATGATGTTGAAGTCCTAGCGGACTATAATGAATATGAGATTGCTATCATCGAGATGAGAAATGGGTAGGGTCGTATAATACCATGTCAGGGACATGGCCTCAAGATCGCTGAGTTAAGATCCCGTATAAGACCATATCCAGGACATGGCTTCGGAAGTGAATATGAAAATCGTTTAAGACCATATCCAAAATGTGGCATCGATACTTGATGTGAAAGCCCATATAAGACCATATCCGGGATATGGCATTGGCATTTAGGGGTGACTCCATGTAAGACCACCTCGGGGATGTGGCATTGGCTTTGTACCTACCTCAATGACGATTAATATGCGTCTTTGACCACCCATAGTGATTAATGGGATAAGTAGATGAGTTTAGAAGTACAAATGAGAATTGTACTAAAGTCATGTGAATGAGAGATTATAGGTACTCGTGAATGAGTCACAAAGAAACGATTACGATATGTGGCACGATATGTGCTAAATAAGGGCAATTGTAAGTAAGTATGTCAAGAAGCCTTTGACTCGTGTATGGTTAGTTAATGCCATGGATGGATTATAATATGAGCTTATTATTGCTATTTATTTCCATGCAAACTTACTATGCTTTATGCTTACCCCTTTCATTGCCCTTCTTCTTTGTAGTATTGCCAAGATAACTCGAGGATCGTGGATGTAGGAGTTCGGAAATCACACTATCGACATCACTTTGGTATAACAATTTAGACTTATTTTGAGTATGGCACGTATAGGACTCGAATATTTTGTTAAGTTGTAATTGTTAGTCAAAGTGTTGGCTATGTATGTTACTAAAGTCATTTTGTAAATAGCCTTAAGTTAGGCAAATAATTGGAAAATTCTTTTGCTTAATGAAAGTGATTTTCTTGAAGTGTATGCCCTTGGGTATGGATGTTGAATTGAGTATTTAGATGTGTCTTTGGGTGATGAAATATGTTGAATGGAATTCGTGTATGTATGCATGCAATGTAGGGTGGCAATGGGCTTGGTAAATAGCCTTCTAACTGTCCACATGGGTAGACACACGGGCGTATGTTTAAACCGTGTGGGAGGCACGACTAGCACATGGGCGTATGCCAAGGCCGTGTGAAGTCTGCACCTTGCACTTGGAATTTAAATCCCCACACGACTGAAGCGCACGGACGTGTGTATAGGCCGTGTGGATATGTCAGAATGCCAAGGTTTGGCACACGGGCCAGGGCCACGGGCGTTCTAAGGCCGTGTGAAGTTAGTCAGTGTCGACCACGGGAGGAAGACACGGGCATGTCTTAGGGGCACAAGGGCGTGTCCCTAGACGCCTGTTTTGTTGAAAAGTTTCTCGAACTCATAAAAGTTCCCGAAATAGTTCCGATACCTCTCGAAAGTATGTTTAGGGCCTCCTAGGCCGAGTATGTGCAAGTGATGGGTTTAAACGAAATTTTATAACCCTATTCGAGATGTTTAAGCAAGATTAGTTAGGTAATGCCTCAAACCCTGTTTCAGCTTGAATACGGGTAAGGGGTGTTACAAAAATGGCACCGTATGAGGCTCTTTACGGTCGAAAATGTCGAACTCCATTATATTGGACTGATCTGAGTGAGAATAAGATTCACGGGGTTGATCTAATAAAAGAGACTGAGCAGAAAGTGAAAGTGATTCGTGAGCAGAAAGTGAAAGTGATTCGTGACAGTTTGAAAGTGGCCTCAGATCGTCAGAAGTCTTATGCAGACTTGAAACAGAAGGATATCGAATTTGAGATTAGTGACAAAGTATTTTTGAAAGTATCTCCGTGGAAGAAAATACTTTGATTTGGACCGTATGAGATCATTGAACGTGTTGGACCTGTTGCGTACCGATTATTGTTGCCCTCCGAGCTAGAAAAGATACATAATGTATTTCATGTGTCGATGCTTCGACGGTACAGATCTGATCCGTCTCATGTGATTGCTCCTACTGAGGTTGAAATTCAGTCAGACTTGTCGTATAGTGAAGAACCGATTCAAATTTTGGCACGAGAGACCAAAGAGTTGAGAAATAAGAGAATATCCTTAGTGAAAGTGTTGTGGCACAAACACGGAGTAGAAGAGGCTACGTGGGAGCCTGAGAATGTTATGAGAGAGCAATATCCACACCTATTCTCTGGTAAGATTTTCGGGGACGAAAATCCCTAAGGGGGGAGAGTTGTAACAGCCTGATTAAGACCCTAGTCGGAACAGTGCTTTTGAGACCACAAATCCGATGTCAAAAAAATATTTTAATATTATTATCTGTGTTCATAATATGTGATTAAGTCTGTGTGAAATTTCTATGTGAAAATTTTATTGATTGAGTGCTTAATTAGTAAAAAGGACTTAATCGCATAAAGTGTAAAATGCTGTGTGCTGATTGTTAAGTGCTTAATTGTTACTGTCTTTATAATTTGGAGGATTTATGTTGCAATAAGACCATTTTATAAATAGTGGAAGATGATAGCATGGCATAATGTGTTATTATTAATATTCATTAAGGGCAAATTGGAAAAATGTCTATTAAGTTAATATTAATTAAACAAACATGAAATTTGTGGCAAAAGTGTTCATCTTCCACCGATTTTGAGATAGAAAATAAGGGTTTGAAGCTTTTTCAATTTTGGCAAGCTTGGACTCAAATTGGTATGTGTTTTCAACTCGGTTTTTGATAATTTCTACGTTTTTGTAATTGTTGCTTTGTGCTCTAGCTAGCCCATGCTTTAGTTTTAAATTTGATGACGATTTTGAGATGTGCCATTGATGAACATGTGAACTTTGTGTTGATAGTTGGTAAAATATGAAAGCTTAGTGTTGGGTTAACATGTTTTGCCTTTGGATTTTTGGTGAAATTGAGCAATTTGGGCTAAATTGAGAAAAGTGTAAATTGAGGGACTAAAATGTGAAATGAATGAAGTGTGTGGGCTTGTATGAACACAAGGAAAATTCGGCTAGGCTTATGCTAAGTGAAATTATGTGAATTTGATGATTTTGTGAATTGGGGACTAAAGTGTCGAAATGTGAAATGTGAGAGCTATTTTGCAAAATTCCCTAAATTTGTGTGTGTGGAATAAATTTAATGAATTGGTGATTGAATGAGTTGAATTTAAATGTGTATAGACCAAGAAAGGAGAGGTTCAAATCGAGATCGAGGCAAAGACAAAGTGCTCGATTAATCGACCGTTTTGGTATTTCGACGTCCGAGGTAAGTTCGGGCATAGTAAAAGTTGTTAATTTATCTTCTATGTAATGTGAATTGAATGATAGATATTGAATTAGAAATGTAATGAATGAAATTGAGTAACGAGGCACTAAGTGTGCGTAATTGAATTGAGACAGAGTTGATTAGCACTGTGTGTGCGAAATAACAGAAGCTTTGGTTTCATAGTTGGCACTGTGTGTGCGATTCCGAATTACGTTCGGTTTTGTATTGAGGCACTAAGTGTGCGATGTTATATAAACTTCAGCTATGAATTGAGGCACTAAGTGTGCGAAGTTAATTTAGTTTCGACTACAAATTAGGCACTAAGTGTGCGATTAAACTTAATGACTAATGAAGGCTTGATCGAGATACAATATCGAGTATAAATTAGCTTGGATGGTGAGTAACCATGTATTGGCTAAGGTATGTAGTGAACCTTTGTGGTTGAGGAGATTGTGTATGACTTCATGAGTGGTTGAGTAAGATTATTGGCTATGAATGATATGGTATAAACATTTGGAAACTGATCTATGTGATGAGTTATGGTTGTGCATTGTAATTGAACTATTAAGTTGAATGTATTATGTTGCGAACTTACTAAGGTTTTGAAAGCTTACTATGTGATTTGTTTCTCTGTTTTACAGTGTCAGTAAAGCTAGCTCGGATTCGGGGATCGTCAGCATCTCTATCACACTATCGGCAATCTATTTTTGGGTACTATTGGAAAAATGTATATAGTTGAAATATGGCATGTAAAGGTTAGAAGTTATGGTATGTTTTGAAATGCTTAATCCTTGCCATGTGATTTGGCTTGGAAGTTGAATGATATTGAACTTATGAATAAGCTATGAATATGGTATATTTCATGATTATGTAGTTGTTGAAAGATGTGGATTGAAGATGGATTATGGCATGAATTACATGATGTTTGGTCTATATGTTTGAGATGTGAATTTTGGTACTTTGATTGAACCAATGTGAGATGAAATTGAATATTAGTATAGATGGTATAGTTGGTGATTAATTGATACATGAAAAGGTATGTTTGAATGCATTTTGAGGCTTGAATTGGTATTACTTTGAAGCTTGTAGGTATGACCCAAGTGTGGGTGGCAAATTGGCCTTGCAAATGGCCTATTTTGCTTACACGGCCATGGGACACGGGCGTGTGTCTCTGCCGTGTGGCTCAAGGGTCACTTCGAAGTGTGCCTGGGTAGGTTACAGGGCCGTGGCTCATGGGCGTGTCTGGTGGCCGTGGGGACAAGTCAGTATGTATGCTCTATTTTGGCACGGCCTGGACACATGGGCGTGTCTGGTAGCCATGTGAGGCACACGGCCTGACTGCACGGGCGTGTGACCTCTGCAGTGTTGAAAAATGTTCAAATTTCCAAGAATTTTTGTATGTGTTCGGTTTAGTCCCGACCTCTTTTTAACACGTGTTTAAGGTCTCGTAGACCGTAATAAGGGACTATATGTTTATATCTGAATATGTATGATTGATGATTGACTTTGTGTCGTTAAATGGATGTGAAATGTTTCGATTGATCGGTAACACCTCTTAACCCTATTCCGGCGATGGTTTCGGGTTATGGGGTGTTACAACACGGTTGTGTGTCCTATCTAGGTTTCAAAGGATTGCAAGTCAGGCTATTACACGGCCTAGCACACGGTCTGGCACACGAGCATGTGAGGTTATTTCGAAGGGTACACGGCCTTGCACACAAGCATGTGGTTTGGCCGTCTAACTAAGTCAGAGAGTTACATGGGCACAGACATGGACCGGGAAATGGCTGTGTGTCCCCTTTCGAATGCCCACACGGCCTAAGAAACGGGCGTGTCTCTTCACCGTGTGAGTCACACGACCTGGCCACACAGCCGTGTGACCCCTACAGTTTGAAAATTTTTAACTTTTTCTGAAAAATTTCATATGTTTCCGATTTAGTCCCGATTTGTTTCCAATATCTTGTTTGGGCCTCGAGGGCTCGTATAAGGGACTGTTTGAATGTTTTTGATTGATGTTTCCATGATTTAACTTTTGACTTGTTTATGGTTATAAATTGTTCATTGTATGACGTTATGCTTCGGTAATACTCCGTAGCCCTAATCCAGTGACGGATACAGTCAGGGGTGTTACATTTTGGTATCAGAGCTACGGTTTAGTCAATTCTTAGACTGAACGTAGCGTATGTGAGTCTAGATATACGTGCCACTATATAGCCTTTGATAGTGTGATAACTCCTAACACGTTTTGAATAATATTTTCATATAGTAATGGATTCCAACCGAGCAGACTCCAATGATGTAGAAAGTAACGTGCAAGCCTCTGTTCACGGAGCAATGTTGTCTGGATCGAGGCCCATATCTGAGGGTAGAGGAGGATAGGCTAAAGAAGTCTTCTTCCAAATGATGAACGAGTGGTTCACAGAGTTTGTCCGAACAAATCCGGTTACTCAACGACCTCCACCCCCACCTATTCCCCAACCGGTTCTCATAATTCTCAAGGTTTGGAACCTTAACGCCTGAATAAGCCGCCTGTTGATAAAATTTGCAAATTTGGGGCTGAAGAATTTAGGGCTATAGTTGATGATGATCCTGAGAGAGCTGAGTTTTGGTTAGAAAATACGATCCGAGTCTTCGATGAGTTATCTTGTTCACCGACTGAATGTGTTAAATGTGTTGTATCTCTATTGAAAGATTCAGCATATCAGTGGTGGAACACATTGATTTCTGTAGTACCGAGAGAGTGGATCACTTGGGAATTCTTTCAAATCGAGTTCTAAAATAAATTTATAAGTCAAAGGTTTGTTGATCAAAAGTGCAAAGAATTTCTAGAGCTTAAACAGGGTCGTATGATAGTACCTGAATATGAAAGAGAGTTCGTCAGATTGAGTAAGTATGCCCGAGAGTGCATTCCAACCAAAGTTGCTATGTGTAAATGGTTTGAAGAATTTGAATGAAGATATAAAGCTTTTAGTTGAAATTCTCGAGCTGAAAGAATTTGTTTTTTTGTTGATAGAGCGCACAAAGCCGATGAGCTTAGTAAAGAGAAAAGAAAAGTTGATTCAGAAGCTAGAGATTCAAGAAAGAGATTAATGGGGAAATCGTATCATTCATTATCAAAGAGATTGAAGGATTTCCATAATCGTTTGATCACTTTAGTGGGATTTCCTAGCAGAGATCGTGGTAAGCAACACGCAAGTTCTAAAGTTCAAGTTACATCAGTAGCAAATGTTGGTAGTGTTAAGGCCAACAAACCTGATTGTCAAAGATGTGGACGACGACATTTTGGTGAATGTCAGATGAATGATAGAGCTTGTTTTATATGTGGCTCGCAGGAGCATTTTATTCGGGATTGTCCTGAGTTACCTGAAAAAGACAAAATTCAGACTATTCGACCGAGTAATACAGCTGCGAGAGGGAGACCGCTGAGGAACCCCAGCAATGTGAATAGTAGTTGAAGTGCAACTAAGGACTCAGTTGTGTGGTTCGAGGCACGAGCACCAGTGCATATGCGATTCGTGCGCGTGAGGAAGCTTTTGCTCTAGATGTTATTACTAGTACTTTTTCTTATCTTTGACACTAAAGTTACTGCTTTGATTGATCATGGATCAACTCATTCGTATGTATGCACGATTCTAGTGTCAAGTAAAAATTTATCTATTGAGTCCAATGAATTTGAGGTTAAAGTATCGAACCCCCTAGGTCAGTATGTGTTAGTTGATAAAGTTTGCAAGAACTGTCCTTTGATTACTCGGGGTTACAGCTTTCCGGCCAATTTGATGTTATTACCATTTAATGAGTTTGATGTGATTCTGGGTATGGATTGGCTGACTCTGCATGATGCTGTAATGAATTGTAGACAAAAGCTTATTGTACTAAAATGTCAGAATGGTGAAACACTTCGGATTGAATTTGATGAATCGAGCGAGTTTCCTATTGTTATTTCAGCTATGACAGTGCAAAAATATGTGAGAAAAGGTTATGATGCGTACCTTGCTTATGTTCTAGATTCAAAAGTGTCTGAGTTGAAACTTGAATCAATGCCCGTAGTCTGTGAATATCTATATGTGTTTCTAGAAGAGTTACCCGGGTTACCACCGATCAGAGAGGTCGAATTTGCTATTGAGTTAGTACCAGGAACATCACTGATATCAATAGCTCCATATAGAATGGCTCCTACAAAGTTGAAAGAGTTGAAAGCTTAATTGCAAAAGTTAACAGATAGAGGTCTTGCATGACCTAGTTTCTCGCCTTGGGGTGCACCGGTTCTGTTCGTTAAGAAAAAGGATAGATCATTATATTATGCATTGATTACCATCAGCTCAACAAAGTTACAATCAAGAATAAGTATCCATTGCCGTGAATTGATGATTTGTTTGATTAGTTGAAAGGTGCAACAGTATTTTTGAAGATTGGTTTACATTCTGTTTATTATCAATTGCGGGTTAAAGATTCAAATGTGCCAAAAACTACATTCAGGACCATGTACAGACATTATGAATTTCTTGTGATGCCGTTTGGTTTAACTAATGCACCTGCAGTATTTATGGATTTGATGAACAGAATTTTTAGACCGTATTTAGACCGATTCGTCGTGGTTTTTATTGATGATCTTTTGATTTATTCTTGAGAAGAGGCTGGGCATGTCGAGCATTTGAGAATTGCATTGTAGATCCTGCGTAAGAAGCATTTGTTTGCCAAATTTAGTAAATGTGAATTTTGGTTTCGAGAAGTCGGTTTTCTGGGACATATAATATCAGTTGAAGGCATCAAAGTGGATCCAAGTAAAATTTTAGTAGTTGTTGATTAGAAACCTCCGAAAAACATATTGGAAGTTAGAAGTTTTCTGGGATTAGTTGGTTATTACAGAAGATTCGTCAAAGGATTCTTGATGATAGCTACTCTGAAGACGCGCTTATTACAAAAAGATGTGAAGTTCGAATGGTTCGAAAAATGTCAATAAAGTTTCAATCAGTTGAAAGCACTATTGACTGAGGCACCAGTTCTTAATAAGCCTGAATCGGGTAAAGAATTTGTAATTTTCAATGATGCATCCTTGAATGGTTTAGGCCATGTTTTGATGCAGGAAGGTAAAGTGATATCTTATGCTTCCAGACAGTTAAAACCGCATGAAAAGAATTATCTGACACATGATTTAGGATTGGCAGCAATTGTGTTTGCATTGAAGAGTTGGCGACACTATCTTTATGGCGAAAAATGTCACATTTATACCGATCATAAGAGTTTGAAGTATTTAATGTCGCAGAAAGACTTCAATCTGAGATAGTGTAGATGGCTCGAGTTGCTGAAAGACTATGATTTGATTATTGATTATCATCCGGGTAAAGCAAATGTAGTGGCTGATGCTCTGAGTAGAAAATCTTTGTTTTCTTTGCAAGCGTTGAATACGTGGTTGTCATTGTCCGTTTATTGATTGATTTTAGCTGAGTTAAAAGTTAAACCGTTATTCCTACAACAGATTTGTGAAGCTCAGAAATGCGATGATGCGTTGATAGCTAAACGGAAATTATGTGAGACGACTCTTGATTTAGATTTTCAAATAGGGTCTGATGATTGCTTAGTTTTTAGAGGCAGAGTTTGTGTACTGAGGGATTTAGAGTTGATTCGAAAGATTTTGTATGAAGCTCATTGTGGTAGATTGTCCATTCATCCGGGTAGCACTAAAATGTAGAATGATTTAAAACAAATGTATTGGTGGCCAGGAATGAAGCTTGAGATTACAGATTTCGTATCGAGATGCTTAATATGTCAGCAAGTAAAAGCTGAACATCAGGTACCTTCTGGTTTGTTGCAACCAGTGATGATACCGAAGTGGAAACGGGAGCGAGTTACTATGGATTTCATATCGGGTTTACCCCTATCTCCAAGAAAGAAAGATGTTGTTTGGGTTGTTATTGATCGTCTAATGAAGTCAGCACATTTTATTCTGGTACGTACAGATTACTCTCTTGAGAGATTAGCTGAGTTATACATCTCTAAGATTATCAGATTACACGGGGTGTCAGTTTCTATTATTTTAGATAGAGATCATCGATTTACGTCGCGATTTTGGTGTAAGTTGCAGGAAGCTCTAGGTACGCCGTGTGTCCCCTGTAGCTTCAAAGGGTTGCAAGTCAGGCTGTTACACGGCCTAGCACACGGTTTTGCACACGGGCGTGTGAGGTTATTTCGAAGGGTACACGGCCTAGCACACGAGTGTGTGTTTTGGCCGTCTGACCAAGTCAGAGAGTTACATAGACACGGGCCGGGACACGACCGTGTGTCCCCATTTTGAATGCCCACACGGCCTAAGACATGGGCGTGTCTCTTGTCCGTATGAGTCACACGGCCGTGTGACCCCTACAGTTTGAAAAATTTTAACTTTTTCTGAAAAATTTCATATGTTTTTGATTTAGTCCTAATTTGTTTCCAATGTCTTGTTTGGGCCTCTAGGGCTCGTATAAGGGACTGTTTGAATGTTTTCGATTGATGTTGTCATGATTTAGCTTGTGATTTGTTTATGGTCATAAATTGTTCATTGTATGACGTTATGATTCGGTAATACTCCGTAGCCCTAATCCGGCGACAGATACGGGCTAGGGGTGTTACAATACCAGAGTTCACTATGGGTTCCTTCCCTTTCATTCAGAATCTGTCAGACTAGGGCATCATTGGCGAACTCAGAAAGTCCTTATACTTAATTGAATCCTAACATTGAGCACTTGAAAGTTACCCTTAAGCCTTACTTTTATAAACAACACTTACATATTTAAGACTTCGTCAGATGGGATGTTACAAATCATTTTCAAGGTCACCAAAAAATGTCACACATTTCATACCTTTAATCATCACCAAAAATGCATTAATCTTAACTACTAAAAAAATTCATGTAAGGAAAGAAAATTATATAGCACAAACTGAAATTGTTACTCGTCAACCACCTTTTCCATCCCTTATCCTTTCGAGGTCTTAGTTATGTCTTCAGCTACCTTTGATAATTCAAATATTGAAACAGTGATTCACACATTCAAACAACAAATCATTTAAATTAAGCATGAGATGCATTTTTATTAACTTGATTACTTAGAACCCTAGTGTCCGTGACAGCCGCCCCAGCGTGCATGTGCCGAGGCTGTATATAATAAGATATAAGAATTAAGTGATATCTGCAAGTATATAGGTCAGGTTGTAGTATAGATGTTACAATAGAACATGAAAGTATTTCGAGGATCGTTGTAACACCCCAAACCCGTCTTAGACGTTATGGCCGAATCTGGCGTGTCACATTGAAGTGTTTTTCGAAAACCATGTTTTCATTGAAAACCCTTCTTCAAATTTCAAACTTCTTGCCATTTAAAACTTGTACAAAACCTCAGTTTGCATTTGTTTATTTTCAATCGTGGTCTATTAAAAAGTTATTCCCTTTTAAAATGTTATTACCTTTAAAACCTTATTTGTTGCGGAAGCTTAATTTAAAAAAAAATGATTTACAAAAACGTGATATTTAAAAATTGAGTTGCGAAAACATAGTGTTTGAAAATGTTATTGTTTTGGAAAACCGTGTTCTACGTCTAGAAGATATAAATCACAATCAATAAAATCCCAAATTTAAAATCCAGAAATTATAGAGGGCTTATTACAACCCGAATCAAAATCAAAGTGCTTAAGTAAATGAGCAAAACAGAATAAAACTTGTGCAGTTGTGTGGCCCTCTCTGAGTCCCTCGCAGCTCCGAACCGTCTAACGCTGGGGATTACCTGAAAAGTTAAAAACGGGGTGAGTTTACGAAAAAATCAGTGTGTAATCCCGTTATAAAAAAGCATCGGTATACATAAGCGAGAATCGATGCTGGGCACAGAGCCCTTTACATGATAAATACAATTCGATTCAGAGTATATGTGGGCCAAAGCCCAAAACAATATCATTTGGGTCACAGACCATAACAGAATCAATTGGGCCTAGCCCATCACAGTAACAGTCTCAGTATGATTAATGCATGATGCATGCAAACCCATCCAACCCTGCACTACCTGTGGGGAATAAATCACCCACGCCATCCCTACACTTACAGTGTTAGCACCGGTTGCAGCACTAACCAAAATCGCAGCAAAGCTGCTAGTATATATGCGGATTTGAGCCTTCAGTAATGGTCTCATAATTGGCACATAGCCATCGATAACTGTAATAAGATCGGCACATAACCATCAGCTACGGTAATATAACTGACACATAGCCATGGGTAAGTATAATCGACACAAAGTCATCAATAATTACGATCGGCACACAGCCATGAATAAATATGATCGACACAAAGTCATAATCAAGATGGCCCAGAGCCATTATTAGGTTGGCACAGAGCCATAATCAGATTAACTGGCCTTAAGCCATCGGTAGGTCCACAGTCATCTCGTGCAACCCGTGCGACCTTAACAGATCATTACTGGGTCCACAATCGTCTCGTGCAACCCGTACAACCCTATCAGAACAGTACTTCCTCCATAACCAATATCCCAACCCCATGCAGTATGTCATGTATGCAGAATGTCTGGCCCACAAATCATCATATCATTCACAGTTAAGTCAATCAAATCATAGTCATATAATCACAGTCAAATCAGTCCAATCATAGCACAAGTCAGTCATTTACCCTCGAGGGGAAAAATAGTCATTTACCCTACAAGGGCATTACGGTCATTTAACCCTACAGGGGCATTACGATCATTTTACCTTAATAGGGGCATTACGGTCATTACGGTGTAAAGGGGCCCAAGGCCCAATATTCGGCCCAAGTGGGCCCACATGCTCGTGTGGCCCATTTAGCCCAAATTCAGTCACGGCTATGAGAACTATATAGCCTAGTCCAGTATTTGCCACATAACGTGGATTTTATCTGTGTGGGGCCCACGAGCCCATTGGGCACACACGACCCATTTCAGCCAAACGAGGCCCAAGATCACGAGAATGCTCTTAGTGGCCTCTACAATCTATCGCCCATGATTTGTGGGCTCGTTTCACCACACGAGCGATCGCACGCTCGTGAGGCCTCAAATGCCGAAGTTTCGACTTTTCGGCTTTTGCCGACTCATAGAAGCGATAGTGTGATTACACACATGTTCGTGATAATGAGTAAACTAGCCCACGTGCTCTCCAACTATTGCCTTGCTTGAACCAATGGGTATTTGTAACTAACCATTGATCAAAAGTGATTACCCACTCTTTGATTAGTATCTACACACAAAATGAATCACCATTAATATATACATATAACCATGACACAATTGATCCTTAACAAACACGCTTACCGATATCATGCAATGAAGAACTCACAAGAATCAGAAGAACAAAGAATACAGCAGCTTAGGTTCGGCATAGTGGACAAATGATGGTGGTAATCGGCACTAACAATAGATCCTCAATCCCTAGGCTATCAACAATCGCTAGAGTAAAACAAGGGAGGAAGATAGATAAGAGGGGACGGTCACTAAAGAAAACCTGAAAAGAAAGGACCACAATCGGCCAAGGGTGAAAGAGGGAGAGAAAAGTAGGTTCGGCTTTGAGAGAAAATAGAAGAATGAAGGGGGAGAGAAGAGAAGTGCATTCGAACTGTTAGGAGAGTAAAGAAAATAGAAAAACGGGCAGAGAAAGAGAAGTGAGACCACAGAAGAATATTACCTAATTGGCAATTGAAGAAAGGGAGAAAATAATGGCACTTTTGGTCACTACAGTTGATAAAATGCAAAACCCAAAAAAAATCCCGAATGGCAAAAATCACAAGGGAAATTCGGCCCTCTCCTTTCAAGCTCCACAAAACCGAAACAAAGAATATGCCTACAGCCGAAATTGCTCTCTATTCCTCCCTAGCCGAATTCCAATAGAGCCTTAGAGTCCCAATCGGCCACAACACCCTACCAACCTCCCATTTCGAAATTCCTTGATTTTCTCCCCAATCTCCTCCTTGACTTGCTCCACAAATCCTTCCATGACCAGTTAAAACTCCTCTCAACAGTGTTTCATTCCAACTCTTCTACCTACAAGCTCAAGCAGCAAAATAAACACTCCATTGCGCAACCCAGGACTTGAACCTCAGACCTCTCAGTTACACCACACGCCACCTTGCCACTACACCACAAGCTCTCTTTGTGTCATAAAACAAGCATTATTACTAATAAGGCCTAAGTGCCAGTGTCCAGGTTCATTTAAAAGAAAAACTAAAAGTTTTGCAAAAGCCAAGACTTGAACCCAGGCTTCTCAAACACTCCCATACACACCCAAATCACTCAGCCATTAAAGTAAACAAGCAATTTTTGACATTTTCTTACACACATAAATATTTATGTACAGTCTCCTAGCTGATCCCACGCTCAAGGCCCATTCCTTCTAGGCCCAAATTTGGGGAGTTACAATTCACCCCTCCTTAAAGAAATTTCGTCCTCAAAATTTCCAATTAACAGGGTAGTTGTGTAACAACTACACCACTATGCTACCGCTGCGCACTCTAATCCCAATAACACTAATACACTCTTAACTTAATCTTGAAACCTCTTACACACAACCAAAACATTTAATCACAGAAGCAGACAAATATTTATCACACATGCACACAATTCCTATATCCAAACAAAATGCACCTGACTTAAAAGGGACTGGACAAACTCGAACCCGATGCTCCTTAAATCCACATCTGAGATATGCTCCTGACTTCCTTTGGCATTCACCCGGATGACGCCTTTTACAATGCTCGCAAATTAGAAAGTTCGGATGCATTTTAACACGCTTCACAGAACGGGGCTCCTGCTTCAGAGGACTATGATCCCTCTTCTTCGAGCAGTCCAAGCATCTAGCCTGAAGCATCTCACCAATCTCCTTAACTCTGGTCTCAAACACTTCCTCTACCACCTCCCTTACCAACCGGGTCAGTGCCTTAGTCCCAAGCTCCAGGTTACCACTACCCGAAGTTGGCGGACTTACCTTGACCACCATCTCCTGAACAATCTCATGTTCCGGGGAAACGGGCAACTCCTCGCGACCTTGCTCGCCTTCTGAATCCATCACAGTACTGTTGCTCGCTTAAAAATCTAATTGCCAGAACATACACTGAATAAATACAAAATCTAACTTTATGCACAGTCTAATATCTAAAGAACTTACGGATTTGGCGCCAGAGACTCGGTAAACCACACTTTTCAGAAGAAGTATCTCAAAACACTTCACATATTCAAAAATAACCTTTTGAAATCCAAAAATTTGAAAACCCATTCCACAGCCGAGTTTTGCAACCTGGCTCTGGTACCACTAAATGTAACACCCCAAACCCGGCCTAGACATTATGGCCGAATCTGGCGTGTCACATTGAAGTGTTTTTCGAAAACCATGTTTTCATTGAAAACCCTTCTTGAAATTTCAAACTTCTTTCCATTTAAAACTTGTATAAAACCTCAGTTTACATTTGTTTATTTTCAATCATGGTCTATTAAAAAGTTATTCCTTTTTAAAATGTTATTACCTTTAAAACCTTATTTGTTACGGAAGCTTAATTTAAAACAAAATGATTTACGAAAACGTGATATTTAAAAATTGAGTTGCGGAAACGTAGTGTTTGAAAATGTTATTGTTTTGGAAAACTATGTTCTACGTCTAGCAGATATAAATCACAATCAATAAAATCCCAGATTTAAAATCCAGAAATTATAGAGGCCTTATTACAACCCGAATCAAAATCAAAGTGCTTAAGTAAATGAGCAAAACAGAATAAAACTTGTGCAGTTGTGTGGCCCTCTCTGAGTCCCTCGCAGCTCTGAACCGTCTAACGCTGGGGATTACCTGAAAGTGTAAAAACGGGGTGAGTTTACGAAAAACTCATGTGTAATCCCCTTATTAAAGAAACAGTCAGTATACAGAAATAGAATAAGTTTGGGCCTGAGCCCTTTAACAGTAACAGTACATTTCAGTTCAGAGTATATGTGGGCCAAAGCCCAAAACAATATCATTTGGGTCACAGCCCATAACAGAATCAATTGGGCCTAGCCCATCACAGTAACAGTCTCAGTATGAATGATGCATGATGCATGCAAACCCACCAACCCTGCACTTGCCTCCGTCCAACCCTGCACTACTTGTGGGGAATAAATCACCCACACCATCCCTACACTTACAGTGTTAGCACCGATTGCAGCACTAACCAAAATCGCAGCAAAGCTGCTAGTATATATGTGGATTTAAGCCTTCAATAACGGTCTCATAATTGGCACATAGCCATCGGTAACTGTAATAAGATCGACACATAACCATCAGTTACGGTAATATAATCGGCACACAGCCATGGGTAAGTATAATCGACACAAAGTTATCAATAATTACGATCGACACATAGCCATGGATAAATATGATCGACACAAAGTCATAATTAAGACGGCACAGAGCCATTATTAGGTTGGCACAAAGCCATAATCAGATTAACTGGCCTTAAGCCATCGGTAGGTCCACAGTCGTCTCGTGCGACCTGTGCGACCTTAACAGATCATTACTGGGTCCACAGTCGTCTCGTGTAACCCGTCCGACCCTATTAGAACAGTACTTCCTCCATAACCAATATCCCAACCCCATGCAGTATGTCATGTATGCAGAATGTCTGGCCCACAAATCATCATATCATTCACAGTTAAGTCAATCAAATCATAGTCATACAATCACAGTCAAATCAGTCCAATCATAGCACAAGTCAGTCATTTACCCTCGAGGGGAAAAATAGTCATTTACCCTACAGGAGCATTACGGTCATTTAACCCTACAGGGGCATTACAGTTATTTTACCTTAACAGAGGCATTACGGTCATTACAGTGTAAAGGGGCCCAAGGCCCAATATTCGGCCTAAGTGGGCTCACATGCTCGTGTGGCCCATTTAGCCCAAATTTAGTCACGGCTATGCGAACTATATAGCCTAGTCCAGTATTTGCCACTTAACGTGGATTTTATCCATGTGGGGCCCACGAGCCCATTGGGCCCACACGACCCATTTCAGCAAACGAGGCCCAAGATCACGAGAACACTCTTAGTGGCCTCTACAATCTATCACCCATGATTTGTGGGCTCGATTCACCATACGAGTGATCGCACGCTCGTGAGGCCTCAAATGACGAAGTTTCAGCTTTTTGGCTTTTCGGCGTTTTCTGACTCACAGAAGTGATAGTGTGATTACACACATGTTCATGATAACGAGTAAACTAGCCCACATGCTCTCCAATTATCGCCTTGCTTGAACCAACGGGTATTTGCAACTAACCGTTGATCAAAAGTGATTACCCACTCTTTGATTAGTATCTACACACAAAACAAATTACCATTAATATATACATATAACCATGACACAATTGATCCTTAATGAACATGCTTACCGATATCGTGCAACAAAAAACTCACAAGAATCAGAAGAACAAAGAATGCAGCAGCTTAGGTTCGGCATAGTGGACAAATGATGGTGGTAATCGGCACTAACAATAGATCCCCAATCCCTAGGCTATCAATAATCGCCAGAGAAAAATGAGGGAGGAAGATAGATAAGAGGGGACGGTCACTAAAGAAAACCTGAAAAGAAAGGACCACAATCGGCCAAGGGTGAGAGAGGGAGAGAAAAGTAGGTTCGGCTTTGAGAGAAAATAGAAGAATGAATGGGGAGAGAAGAGAAGTGCATTCGGCACTGTTAGAAGAGTAAAGAAAATAGAAAAATGGGCAGATAAAGAGAAGTGAGACCACAGAAGAATATTACCTAATTGGCAATTCAAGAAAGAGAGAAAATAATGGCACTTTTGGTCACCACAGTTGATAAAACGCAAAACCCAAAAGAAATCCCGAATGGTAAAAATCAGAAGGGAAATTCGGCCATCTCCTTTCAAGCTCCAAAAAACCGAAACAAAGAATATGCCTACAGCCAAAATTACTCCCTATTTCCCCCTAGTCGAATTCCAATAGAGCCTTAGAGTCCTAATCGGCCACAACACCCTACCAACCTCCCATTTTGAAATTCCTTGATTTTCTCCCCAATCCCCTTCTTGACTTGCTCCACAAATCCCTCCATGACCAGTTCAAACTCCTCTCAACAGTGTTTCAGTCCAACTCTTCTACCTACACAGCTCAAGCAGCAAAATAAACACTCCATTGCGCAACCCAAGACTTGAGCCTCAAACCTCTCAATTACACCACACGCCACCTTGCCACTACACCACAGGCTCTCTTTGTGTCATACAACAGGCATTACTACTAATAAGGCCTAAGTGCCTGTAACAGCCCGATTTTGACCCCAGTCAAAACGGTAGTTTTGAACCACGAATTCGAGTCAAAAAAATATTTTAATATTATTTTCTATGCTTATTATGTGTGAATTGGTGTGTGTGAAAATTTTGTATTAAAACTTGATCGTTTTGGTGCTTAATTGTGAAAAAGGGCTTAATCGCATAAAAAGAAAATTTGGTGGTTGAACGTATAAGTACTAAATTGAAGGTGGCTTCTTAAATTGAGGTATTAATAGTGCAATTTAGCCAAAAATAAAGCTTAGTGCCGGTCATCACTTGCATGTAATAGTGATTGAAAAATGTTTATTATATTTTATGTTATTAAGTTATATTTTAATATATATGTTATTTTTTTATAAAACATAAAATAAAGTTTGTATATTCATCTTTCTCCTACCTAAACTTAAAAGAAAAAAAAGAAAGAACACACCATAGGGTTTGTCTTTGATTAAGCTTGATTAAGGTGAGTTTTTAGTTCAGTTTTTGATAATTTTTACGTTTTTGAGATCGTTGCTTTGAGTTTTAGCTAGCCCATGTTTGAATTTTTGAATTGGTTGTGTATTTTGTGAGTTTCCATTGAAGAAAACTTATTGTTCTTGTTGTTTGATGATGAAATATTAATTATATGTAATAGATTAACAAGTGTTGTTCTTGAATTTTTGATGAAATTGGGTGATTTGGATTAAATTGCAAAAATAAATTTTTGAGGGACTAAAATGCAAAATAAATGAAATGTATGGACTTGTAAGAGCATGAGTAACATTCGGCCTAAACATGGTGTGTGCAAATTTTGCATATTTTGTGTTTTATGCTATAGGGACTAAATTGCAAAAAGTGCAAAATGTCAGGGGTAAAATTGTAAATTACCCAATTATGTATTTTTGGATTAAATTGAATGAAAATATGTTGAATAAGCTTAATTTGGAACTTATTTAGATCAAGAACGAAAAGGATCGGGAGTGGATCAGGGAAAGGCGAAGTTAATAGAATAGTCGGAAAATAAAGTCTGTCGATATTCGAGGTAAGTTATTAAGCAATCGTGTTGTATGGAATTATCTGTATAGTTGTACTTAAATTTAATGGAAGTATTCATATTGATTTTTTATATTGCCGAATGTGTCTTCTATGTATGAATATGGTATAATTGAATGTGAAGTAGACTTAAATGTCATTGGTATACCCGAATGTGATGTATATATATATCAATGATGTAGTTAAATGTGGTATGGAATTTAGAGTTGAAATTGCAACCGAATGTGATGTATATATATGTCTATGATATAACCGTATGAGATATCGAGTTGATGAGTGAATATGTTCGAATGTGATACAGATGTGTAGCAAAGATATAATTGAATGTGATTTGATTATAGAAATGAAATAAGTGAATTTGTATATAGGCAATTGAGATTTGAGCTTTATGTATGTATAAATGAGGAATGATTCGGGAAATGATATAGCGTCCGAAATCGGATATTTAGCACTAAGTGCGTGAATTTAACATCCGAGCACTAAGTGTGCGAAATCGGATATTGAGCACTAAGTGTGCTAATTTAACATCCGAGCACTAAGTGTGCGAAATCGGATATTGAGCACTAAGTGTGCGAATTTGACATCCGAGCACTAAGTGTGCGAAAACGGATATTGATCACTAAGTGTGCGAGTTTAACTTTCGAGCACTAAGTGTGCGAAACCGGATATTGAGCACTAAGTGTGCGAGTTTAACTTTCGAGCACTAAGTGTGTGAAATCGGATAAAGATCTTTAAGTGCATAAATTGAACTACGAGTATTAAAGGGAAGGGTAAATGTGAATTTAAAAATTCAATTCGGTAAGTTTCAATGTTATGAGAAATTATCATTTGAATGGTAAGTACAAATTTAGTAAGTAGTATATGTATAGAAAATTAATTTGCTAAGTGAATGTATAATCGGTTTTGGATTTAGGAAATGTGATAGTTATTTATGCATTTGTTTAGAAGTGAGGAATGGATTATAAATCTATGTGATACTTGTCATTTTAATGTTGGGACATTCGGTCTAAGGACCATGAAATGTGTAAATTTTCTAATTTAATGTTTTAAGGCATGGTTATGTAATTGCTAATAACTTACTAAGCTAAGATAGCTTACTTTATGTGATTGTTGTGTTATTTTATTAGGTTTTGAAGTCCAGGCTCGAGCTCGGGAATCACCGTCAAGTCTATCACACTATCAACTATCTTTGGTACTTATAAGTAGTACTTCTTTGGAACTACGGCATGTATAGGCTAAGATACTTTTGAATTGAATTCAAATGGTGTGTATGTGTAATTATGCCATGCGAAAATGGCTAAATTGTGGTAATTTTGGTCTTATGTGAATTCGGCCATGATGTTAGCTTGTTATGAAAGTACAATTTCTAATTTGTTTGTGCTTGATATATGAAAATGTGGCTTGAATGATCATTGAGTTAAAATTTTAGTTGTGTAATGTCGAACATGGTGTTTGTATAATTTGGTAAATAATATTTCATGACAGGTATGAATGACGTTATAGAATATATATTTTGGATGTACAAAATTTGTCATGATATATATATAAGTAATGAGTTTGATTTTATATGATTTTAGGCCATGTATAAGATATGTTTGGTTGGATAATTTGGCTATGTTAATTATAAGAGATTGATTGATAATTGGGTTGGATGCTTTCGGTAATTGGTATTGTTTTTGGTGTGTCCTATATTTGGTTAAGTAGGGTTTTGGCATATAGGTATATTTGGCTTTAAATGTTTGATACTTTGTTGGTGAAATGATTATAGGCAATGTGCATATTCGGCCATTATAGCCTATTAACCAAATGAATAGTAACTTGTGCTATTTGATCAAAACTACTTTTTTGTGTAATTGGCAATATAGATTTGTGATACGTTTGTAAATGTTTAAGTATACAATGAAAGTATATCTTTATTCATGGTACATTCGGTTATAACCATTTGAATGATAGATTGCTATGTTAAATTGATTTTTGTTTGCTAATGTCTAATAATTATTAATTATATGTTTAAACTTGAAAGCATGGATTATTTATGCATTACTAGTAATAAAATGATTTATATGAGTGTGTTGATTTGTGGTTAGTCGAGAAATGCCTCGTAACCCTAATCCAGCGACGGATACGGGTTAGGGGTGTTACATTTTAATTGGTATCAGAGCTACGGTTTAGTCAGTTCTCGGACTAACGTAGCGCGTGTGAGTTTAGCTATACATGCCATAATTTTTATTATGATAGTGTGATGACTTCTGACTGTGAGATGTATTTTCTTCTTTTATATAGTAAATGGATCCTGATCCCGAGCGAGTCGTAGTCGATGATGTCGAGAGTGTGGCACCTACTCCCGCGCAAGGGACCGCGCCGGTTGAATCTCGACCAGCTACGAGTAACCATGATGAGGGGGCTAAACAAGCCTTCTTTAGTATAATGAATGATTGGTTCAATCAATACATCCGGACCAATCCGGCTGTTCAACCACCCTCGAATCCAAATACTCCACCTGTATTACCTGTGGTACCTCCGATCATTAATCCTGAGAGAATGAATAAGCCTTCGGTCGACAGAATCAAAAAACACGGGGCTCAAGAGTTTAGAGCTGAAGCGGATGATGATGTCGAACGAGCTAAATTTTGGCTCGATAATACAATTCGTGTTTTTGATGAACTATCCTGTACACCTGATGAGTGCCTGAGATGTGCTATATCCTTATTACGAGATTTCGCCTACATCGGTGGAATACTCTGGTTTCGGTTGTTCAGAAGGAACGAGTCACTTGGGACTTCTTTCGATTTTGAGTTTCGCAAGAAATACATTAGTCAGCGATTCATAGATTTGAAATGCAAGGAATTTCTCGAGCTTAAACAGGGTCGTATGACCGTATACGAGTATGAACGCAAGTTTGTGAGACTTAGTCGATACGCCCGCGAGTGTGTTTCATCTGAGGTTGCTATGTGCAAAAGATTTGAAGAAGGGTTAAACGAAGATATAAAATTACTGGTTGGTATACTTGAAATAAATGAGTTCGTTGTACTTGTTGAGTGAGCTTGCAAAGCCGAAGAACTAGGAAAAGAAAAATGAAAAGCTGAGTTCAAAGCTAGAGACTTCCGTAAGAGATCAGTGAGTAAATTTTCTCAATTGGCCTCAAAGAAGTTTAGAAATGACGGTAGCCGATCTAAGGCTAATACAGGGATTTCTATACGAGAACGACCACCACTAAGTTCACGAGCTACCTCGGTTGCTAGCGTTGGAAATACTCGATCGGATAAACCTGAGTGTCAAGATTGCGGTAGATGACATTTTGGTGAATGTTAGGGCAAGTCCAACAACCGAGCTTGTTACAAGTGTGGTTCGCAGGATCACTTCATTCGGGATTGCCCGGAGTTAGCTGAGAAGGTTAATGCTCAGAGTGCAAGACCGAGTGGCACTGCAGCTAGGGGTAGACCACTCCGAAATGCGGGAGGTAGGAGCGACACTCAGAGAGGGACTTCGGATACAACTATTCGATCAGAGGCTCGTGTGCCTGCTAGAGCCTATGCCATTCGTGCCCAAGAGGAGGCTTCATCTCCAGATGTCATCACCAGTATATTTACTCTCTTTAATACTAGTGTAATTGCTCTGATTGACCCCGGATCAACTCATTCTTATGTGTGTGAAACATTAGTATTCAGTAAGACTTTACCTGTTGAGTCTACTGAATTTTTGATTCGGGTTTCGAACCCCCTGGGCCGGTGTGTGCTAGATGATAAGATGTGCAAGAATTGCCCTTTGATGATTCGAGATTCATGTTTTCCGGCTGATTTGATGTTACTACCATTTGATGAGTTTGTTATCATCCTCAGTATGGATTGGTTAACTGTGCACGATGCCGTAGTGAATTGTAGACGAAAGACTATTGATCTATGGTGCAAGAATAATGAGATAATTCAGATTAAATCTACGGATTTAAATGGGCTTCCAGCAGTGATATCTTTGATGTTGGCTCAAAAGTATATGAGAAAGGGTTGCGAAGCTTACTTTGCTTATGTGATTGATAATAAAGTGACCGAAAAGAAGATTGAATCTGTACCTGTTGTATGTGAGTATCCGGGTGTGTTTCCGGAAGAATTGCCGGGTTTGCCACCTGTTCGGGAAGTAGAGTTTGGTATTGAGTTAGTGCCAGGGACAACTCCGATCTCGATAGCTCCGTATAGAATGGCACCGACTGAATTAAAAGAGTTGAAAGCTCAGTTGCAATAGTTGACAGATAGAGGTTTTGCTCGACCGAGTTTCTCTCCCTGGGGTGCGCTAGTGTTATTTGTGAAGAAGAAAGACGGAACTTTGAGAATGTGCATCGACTATCGACAGCTTAATAAAGTGACCATAAAGAATAAATACTCGTTGCCGCAGATTGATGATCTATTCGATCAATTAAAGGGAGCCTCAATATTTTTGAAGATTGATTTAAGATCGGGTTATTATCAGTTGTGAGTTAGAGACTCTGATGTGCCTAAGACTGCTTTTCGAACGAGATACAGCTATTACGAGTTTTTGGTGATGCCGTTCGGACTCACTAACGCCCCTGCTATTTTCATGGATTTGATGAATCGGGTATTCAGACAGTATCTAGATCGATTTGTAGTTGTGTTTATAGATGATGATCTATTCGCGCAACGAAACTGAGCATGCCGAACATTTGAGACTTGTGTTATGGATTTTGCATGATAAGCAGTTGTACGCAAAATTTAGTAAATGCGAGTTCTGGTTACGCGAAGTTAGCTTCTTGGGGCATGTTTTTTCAACATCTGGTATTCGGGTTGATCCGAATAAGATTTCGGCTATACTTGATTGGAAACCCCCGCGTAATGTTTCTAAAGTTCGGAGTTTTCTGGGACTTGCCGATTATTATAGACGCTTCATGAAAGGTTTCTCGATGATTGCAACTCCGATGACAAAGCTACTTCAAAAAGATGTTAAATTCGAGTGGACGGAGGAGTGCCGAAAGAGTTTTGATCGGCTAAAAACTTTGTTGACTGAAGCTCCAGTGCTAGTTCAGCCAGAGTCGGGTAAAGAGTTCATTATCTTCAGTGATGCATCCTTGAATGGTTTGGGTTGTGTTTTGATGCAGGAGGGTAAGGTTGTAGCCTACGCCTCGAGACAGTTAAAGCTGCACGAAAAGAATTATCCGACGCACGATCTCGAATTAGCCGCTATAGTTTTTGCTCTAAAGATATGGGGCCCAAAAATGCCATGTTTATTCCGATCACAAAAGTCTAAAGTACTTAATGACTCAGAGGGATCTAAATCTGAGACAACGAAGATGGTTGGAATTATTAAAAGATTACGAGCTTGTGATTGATTATCACCCGGGGAAGGCTAATGTGGTTACCGATGCTTTAAGCCGAAAATCACTGTTTGCTTTGCGTGCTTTGAATGCACATATGGCTATGTCTGATTATGGTGCGATTATAGCAGAGTTTAAAATGAGACCGTTATTTATTCAACAGATTTATGAAGCCCAGAAAGTGGATAATGACTTGATAGCAAAAATGAATCAGTGTGAATCGAATGTTAGCTCGGAATTTCAAGTTGATGCTGAGGGATGTTTGCAGTTCAGAAACCGAATATGTGAACCAAAGGATCCTGAGTTGATTTGGATGATTTGTAATAAAGCTCATAATAGTAGATTGTCTGTTCACCCGGGTAGCACGAAAATGTATAATGATTTGAGACAACATTATTGGTGGCATGGTATGAAGCGAGATATTTCAGATTTTGTGTCGAGATGTTTGATATGTCAGCAAGTAAAATCCGAGCATCAGGTGCCATCTGGGTTGCTTCAGCCGATTATGATACCCGAATGGAAATGGGATCGAGTTACGATGGATTTTGTATCTGGGTTACCATTGACACCGAGTAAGAAAGATGCAATCTGGGTTATTGTTGATAGATTGACGAAGTCGGCTCACTTTATTCCGATCCGTACAGATTTCTCGCTTGATAAGCTAGCAGAATTGTACATTTCTCAAATTGTACGACTACACGGAGTACCTATTTCTATTGTTTCGGATTGAGATCCGAGGTTTACATCGCGGTTTTGTAAGAAACTGCAAGATGCATTAGGTACTAAATTGCATCTCAGTACAGCTTTTCACCCTCAATCGAATGGTCAATCCGAGAGAATTATTCAAATACTTGAGGATATGTTGAGATGTTGTGTTCTCGAGTTCGAGGGTACGTGGGAACGATACTTGTCTTTGATTGAATTTGCATACAATAATAGATTTCAATCAAGTATCAAAATGGCACCTTACGAGGCTTTGTACGATCGTAAATGTCGTACACCTTTGTATTAGACCGAGCTAAGTGAAAGGAAGATACACGGGGTTGATCTAATCAAAGAGACTGAACAGAAAGTGAAAGTGATTCGCCAAAGTTTGAAAGCAGCATCAGACCATCAAAAATCTTATGCAAATTTAAAACGTAAAGATATAGAATTTCAGATTGGTGAACGAGTATTTCTGAAAATCTCGCCGTGGAAGAAAATACTTAGATTTGGTCGCAAGGGAAAGCTGAGTCCGAGATTTATTGGGTCGTACGAGATTATTAAACGTGTTGGGTCGGTTGCGTACAGGTTAATGTTGCCACTTGAGCTAGAAAAGATCCACAATTTTTTCCATGTTTCGATGCTTTGATGATATAGATCCGATCCTTCTCATGTGATTAGTCTGTCAGAAATTGAGATTCAATCTGATTTGACCTATGAGGAAGAACCGATTTGTATTTTGGCTCACGAATTGAAAGAGTTGCGTAATAAGAAAATCTCGTTAGTAAAAGTACTGTGGCATAAGCACGGGGTCGAGGAAGCAACTTAAGAGCTTGAGAATCTGATGAAAGAACGTTATCCTAACCTATTCATCGGTAAGATTTTCGACGACGAAAATCCTTAAGGGGGGAGAGTTGTAATAGCCCAATTTTGACCCCAGTCGGAACGGTGGTTTCAGAACCACGAATCTGAGTCAGAAAAATATTTTAATATTATTTTCTATGCTTATTATGTGTGAATTGGTGTGTGTGAAAATTTTGTATTAAAACTTGATGTTTTGGTGCTTAATTGTGAAAAAGGGCTTAATCGCATAAAAAGAAAATTTGGTGGTTGAATGTATAAGTACTAAATTGAAGGTGGCTTCTTAAATTGAGGTATTAATAGTGCAATTTAGCCAAAAATAAAGCTTAGTGCCGGTCATCATTTGCATGTAATAGTGATTGAAAAATGTTTATTATACTTTATGTTATTAAGTTATATTTTAATATATATGTTATTTTTGATAAAACATAAAATAAAGTTTGTATATTCATCTTTCTCCTACCGAAACTTAAAAGAAAAAGAAAGGAAGAACACACCATAGGGTTCGGCTTTGATTATGCTTGATTAAGGTGAGTTTTTAGTTTGGTTTTTGATAATTTTTACGTTTTTGAGATCGTTGCTTTGAGTTTTAGCTAGCCCATGTTTGAATTTTTGAATTGGTTGTGTATTTTGTGAGTTTCCATTGAAGAAAACTTGTTGTTCTTGTTGTTTGATGATGAAATATTAATTATATGTAATAGATTAACAAGTGTTGTTCTTGAATTTTTGATGAAATTGGGTGATTTGGATTAAATTGCAAAAATAAATTTTTGAGGGACTAAAATGCAAAATAAATGAAATGTATGGACTTGTAAGAGCATGAGTAACATTCGGCCTAAGCATGGTGTGTGCAAATTTTGCATATTTTGTGTTTTATGCTATAGGGACTAAATTGCAAAAAGTGCAAAATGTCAGGGGTAAAATTGTAAATTGCCCAATTATGTATTTTTGGATTAAATTGAATGAAAATAAGTTGAATAAGCTTAATTTGGAACTTATTTAGATCAAGAACAAAAAGGATCGGGAGTGGATCGGGGAAAGGCGAAGTTAATCGTATAGTCGAAAAATAAAGTTCGTCGATATTCGAGGTAAGTTATTAAGCAATCGTGTTGTATGGAATTATCTGTATAGTTGTACTTAAATTTAATAGAAGTATTCTTATTTATTTTTGATATTGCCGAATGTGTCTTCTATGTATGAATATGGTATAATTGAATGTGAAGTAGACTTAAATGTCATTGGTATACCCGACTGTGATGTGCATATATATATCAATGATGTAGTTAAATGTGGTATGGAATTTAGAGTTGAAATTGCAAACGAATGTGATGTATATATATGTCTATGATATAACCGTATGAGATATCGAGTTGAGGAGTGAATATGTTCGAATGTGATACAGATGTGTAGCAAAGATATAATTGAATGTGATATTGATTATAGAAATGAAATAAGTGAATTTGTATATAGGCAATTGAGATTTAAGTTTTATGTATGTATAAATGAGGAATGATTCGGGAAATGATATAGTGTGCAAAATCGGATATTGAGCATTAAGTGTGCTAATTTAACATCCGAGCACTAAGTGTGCGAAATCGGATATTGATCACTAAGTGGGTGAATTTAACATCTGAGCACTAAGTGTGTGAAATCGGATATTGAGCACTAAGTGTGCGAATTTGACATCCGAGCACTAAGTGTGTGAAATCGGATATTGAGCACTAAGTGTGCGAGTTTAACTTCCGAGCACTAAGTGTGCGAAATCGGATATTGAGCACTAAGTGTGCGAGTTTAACTTCCGAGCACTAAGTGTGCAAAATCGGATAAAGATATTTAAGTGCATAAATTGAACTACGAGTATTAAAGGGAAGGGTAAATGTGAATTTAAAAATTCAATTCGGTAAGTTTCAATGTTATGAGAAATTATCATTTGAATGGTAAGTATAAATTTAGTAAGTAGTATATGTATAGAAAATTAATTTGCTAAGTGTATGTATAATCGGTTTTGGATTTAGGAAATGTGATAGTTATTTATGCATTTGTTTAGAAGTGAGGAATGGATTATAAATCTATGTGATACTTGTCATTTTAATGTTGGGACATTCGGTCTAAGGACAATGAAATGTGTAAATTTTCTAATTTAATGTTTTAAGGCATGGTTATGTAATTGCTAATAACTTACTAAGCTAAGATAGCTTACTTTATGTGATTGTTGTGTTATTTTATTAGGTTTTGAAGTCCAGGCTCGAGCTCGGGAATTACCGTCAAGTCTATCACACTATCAACTATCTTTGGTACTTATAAGTAGTACTTCTTTGGAACTATGGCATTTATAGGCTAAGATACTTTTGAATTGAATTCAAAAGGTGTGTATATGTAATTATGCCATGCGAAAATGGCTAAATTGTGGTAATTTTGGTCTTATGTGAATTCGGCCATGATGTTAGCTTGTTATGAAAGTACAATTTCTAATGTGTTTGTGCTTGATATATGACAATGTGGCTTGAATGATCATTGAGTTAAAATTTTAGTTGTGTAATGTCGAACATGGTGTTTGTATAATTTGGTAAATAATATTTCATGATAGGTATGGGTGGCGTTATAGAATATATATTTTGGATGTACAAAATTTGTCATGATATATATATATAAGTAATGAGTTTGATTTTATATGATTTTAGGCCATGTATAAGATATGTTTGGTTGGATAATTTGGCTATGTTAATTATAAGAGATTGATCGATAATAGGGTTGGATGCTTTCGGTAATTGGTATTGTTTTTGGTGTGTCCTATATTTGGTTAAGTATGGTTTTGGCATATAGGTATATTTGGCTTTAAATGTTTGATACTTTGTTGGTGAAATGATTATAGGCAATGTGCATATTCGGCCATTATAACCTATTAACCAAATGAATAGTAACTTGTGCTATTTGATCAAAACTACTTTTTTGTGTAATTGGCAATATAGATTTGTGATACGTTTGTAAATGTTTAAGTATACAATGAAAGTATATCTTTATTCATGGTACATTCGGTTATAACCATTTGAATGATAGATTGCTATGTTAAATTGATTTTTGTTTGCTAATGTCTAATAATTATTAATTATATGTTTAAACTTGAAAGCATGGATTATTTATGCATTACTAGTAATAAAATGATTTATATGAGTGTGCTGATTTGTGGTTAGTCGAAATGCCTCGTAACCCTAATCCGCGACGGATCTGAGTTAGGGTGTTCTGATGCCAGTGTCCAGGTTCATTTAAGAGAAAAACTAAAAATTTTGCAAAAGCCAAGACTTGAACCCAGGCTTCTCAAACACTCCCATACACACCCAAATCACTTAGCCATTAAAGCAAACAAGCAATTTATGACATTTTCTTGCACACATAAATATTTATGTGCAGTCTCCTAGCTGATCCCACGCTCAAGGCCCATTCCTTCTAGGCCCAAATTCGGGGCGTTACAATCGTACCAATGGGAGGCTGAATTAAACCAAACAATAATCTTCACATAATAGGCCTAAACGGTAATAATCTAAAATCATAGTACGACGAATCAAAAATAATAATATGAAGAAAAATAACATAAAAATAAGAAAACTAGAAACCGATCGAATTTCACTCAAATGAAGTAAACAGAAGATCAACTCACTTCAGTGTTCATAATTAACTTTAGACTTAGGGTTTTAATGAATTAGCTAGTAATTAACTGAATTATTACCTTTCAACTTCTAACTAAACTAACTAGTCAGGATAAGCTACTTATCTTTGAACCTCACAACTTAGACCATGATAGATCAAGAGGTGCTAGGTAGACTATTCTTTTGACTTCATCTACCTAAATGATTTCCTAGGGTCATTAATCCTAGGGTTTAATCACACTCAACCCAATTCAACTAATTTTGGGTCAAACCTAAACCTTCAGTTAATTAATCTCACATCCGCTCGTCAATCTCCTTAGGGTTTTAGTTCGTCATGGATTTAGATGCAATTTTCCCTAATTTGATTTCAGACATTCATGAAAATATCAAAAATAAAAGAAAAGGGAAAAGAGAATTTGGATATATTGATGTCGAGTAATCATCGACTCTGAAAACCCATTGAACAGATATTGAATGGAAATTGATTGCAATAGAAAACACAAGAAATACTAACGATACTGAGTAAAATAAAAACTAAAATTGAAAGAAATCAAAATATAACAACAATTTCCCTAAAATCCAAACGCTAATCTAAAAACCAAAAATTAAACAAAGGGAAGAAGCTCCCTTAATCAAATCTTGAGCAATAATATTTATAGTAGTTGTGTTAGATGACCGAATTAGGTCAATTATAGACGAATAATAATGCTAATTAAGGTGTACGGATGAAAAACTCCGTAAGTAGGTGAATATGCCTCATCAAACTGGTGTCGCGACATTGAAGAAGTGTTGTCGCAACATTGGACTTCGAATATAATATCCCTTGCCTTGAAGTTCGTTGTCGCGACATTGAATAAAATTTTTGTGACATCGAGGCCAAACTGCTCCCTGCTAGCTTCGAAGTTTGATGTTGCGATATCCAATATGGGTATTGCGACATCCCGGGTAGTCCATTGACTCATCAGCCTAAATCGATGTCCTGTAGACTCAATCAACACATTAGTCTTCCCTTAGGCCCAGATTGACCCAATGGGTCATAAAATACACAAAATGGCTTATTTTATTAGCTTTCAACATAAACATGCAAAATCAAAAAAACTAACTAAAAGGATAACAAATTACTTAAAAACAAGTTCATTAAATGTTGAAAGGAGCTCAATTTGCCACAACGATTTGTGACAGATCAGTCTGATTCTCACGTAGCTTAAAATTATGTCATTTGATTCTAACCCAAATTTAGAAATATAATTTTGGAACTTCAAGCTATCCAAAAACATATTAATTTTTCAATGTTTTTGTCATTCTTTCACTATGCTTCCTTAAGATCAACAATGGCCATTAAAACAAACCTTAACATAACTTTGTTCTAACTTCATTTTTAGCTTACTTACTTTACTCAAAACTAAATCCTACTATGAATCAAGTCTAAAACCTACTAAACATTCATAACCAAAGCTTCCTCTTTCTAGATTTTCTAAGAATATTTTCTTTCAATTTCTACATCCAAGTGAATGGGCTTGTAACACCTCATACCCGACTCAATAGTCAAATCTGAGATACGATATGCCATATTCATTATCGGAACAACTATGATTCAATTCAACCATGTATACAGGCTATTAATTATATTACTTATTTTTAATATGTTATACAATCATTTTCGGATCCTATACAAGCTTACAAAAGCTCTTTAGATAACTCGGGGTCGAATAAGGACCAAAATGTAAAGTTTGCAAACTATTGGGTTGATGTCATGACTTTAGGGGTTACACATCATTGTGCAACTCACTGTCGATTTCTTGTCGCGACGTTAAGGGCTCAAAGTCACGACGTGACCGTTTGTTTCCAAAAGGGTGGAAACGCGAAAAATATACACACTTTTTCATGCCCTTTTTAACTCAAATTCATGTAGTTTCAGTAAAATTCTTGTTGAAAAATATATAATTATCATAAAATAATTAAATTGCACTCAAATTATTAAAATTTTGAATTTTAATTAATTTTATCTTATATTTTGATTATTTTTTATTATTTTTGACAGATTTGCACAAAGGGCGAAAAATGGGTCGACAGACACTACTAGAAGCACAAAAGCGAGAAGCAATTTTGAAGCATCAAGGAAAATTAATTTTTCAGCCTAAGACGGTCCAAATTATGAATATTAATTCATAATATAATTAATTTTTATTTTCATCCAATTTAATTTGGGTTAAATATATTATTGTTAATTAATTATGAAAAGGGGCCTAGTTGAGCTGAACGAGAAAACCGATCCAACCGAGCACTGGGCAGCCCAAATCCGTCCCACATGCTGACCCAGTCAGATTGTTTGGATGATTATTTGGCTGGAAAAATAGCCCTTAAAGACTCCTTCAATTTGCATTCAAACCTCTCCACTATTTATGCCTTTCTAGATTTGCCTCTACCTTAAAATAGCAAGTTTGAAACCTTCAAACTTGCCACATGTGTGGCCAGCCATGGATGGACTCTATGGCTGCTGATTTTTTATATTTTTAGCAGCCATCCCAACCTATAAATACCCCCTTGTCTGCTCACTTCAAACACATCTCAAAACCATTCATTCTTCACTACTCTCTCACTTTTCTCTCTTCAAACCCCTTCCATTGCTCTTCATTTTCTTCCCCATTCCTTTATCGATTTCACCTCTTGAGAAAGAGTCCTTCAACCACCATTTGGATCAGCACTCAAGGGTTCATGGAAGTCTTGGTTCAACAAGAACAAGCGGAGAAGGAGGAGTGGAGCAAACTAGTCAAGCCTCGGAGAAACACCGGATTTTATTCTTGTTCCTTATTCTTTTAATTTTATTGTTGTTGTTATGAACATGTCTATGAATATTTATGATGTTGATATGTTTAATTTAATTAATATTCCTTGAATTTAATTTGTGTTAGGTTGATTGCATTTTGTCCGCTTAATTTATTAAAATTGTGTTTGTATTGTTACAGGCCTTGGTAAGATGTTTGATTAAGTAAAACCATGACTAATTTATTCTTGCATTACAATTGTAAGGTAACTAATGAATTAATTATTTAAACGGATTGAAATTGTAATTAATTGACACAATACTTAATCATTGCATGTTTAATCATCTAAGGTAGCTGAAGGTTAAATCAGCAACGGTATCTAATGATACATTAGCCTTGCATAAATTGCAAGATTATTGTGATTAAACTATTTCAAGGTAGAAATACATTGTTACCTCACATAATCTTTTATGTGCTTATGAGATTGAATTAATTGTTTGAATTGGCATAGAGATATGTACAAGAGATTATTTTAATTTCATATGTATGTATGTGCATTAACACATTTGCTTACTAAAATTTGTTTAATTAGTTGAATTGACATAGAGATATAGTTAAGAGATAAATGGATTTTGGTAGGTGGGTATGTTCAAAAGTTAGCAAATTACCGAGTTGTCGTGAATTTATTCGTAACAACATGAACATGAGTTTAGTAATTCTAAGTTAAGAAATGTAATTAATCTAACACAATTATGTCATCTTGATTAAAATCATCTTTTTAAATCGTGCATTGGAACTTTTAATTTATTTTTATTTATTTTACTTATTTAAAATCCTAATTTTTAATCACCTCCTCAAATCAAAATATTTTTCTTCACCAAAGTGTTTTAAATTGCATTCATAAATAATTATTTTCACAGTCCCTGTGGGTACGATAACTCAACATTTACTTGTCACTTTATTACTTGTTGCGATTGTGTGCACTTGCACATTTCCATCATTCTAAACGGCCCAAATGGTACCAATTTGTATCACTTAAACACATAAACCTAATCCTCAATTCAAACATTTAAGCAAAGATACCATTTTCATATGCTCATTTCTAAGCTTTAACATCACATATACATATACATTACACAAAACATCAATTTCTACTTTGTTACCAATGACAATTTCCACATTTTTTACCATTTGACCATTTAGTACCAATTCAATACATCCAACTCAATAACACATAAGTATATCAAGTTCATTTCAACTCCAACAATCAAAAAGCAAAACATATACAATACCATTTAGCCATATCAAGTTAACCATCACTAACTTATATATCAACATGATCATATAGTGTAACACCCTTTACCCGTGTCCGACGCCAGGACAGGATACGAGGCATTACTGGACTTAAACAAAAACATTTATACAAAATCGGGCTATAAGATTTCATTCAATTTAAAATTTCTCATTCACATGCAAATCGCCCCTTATATGGGCCCACGAGGCCCAAAACATACATTGGGAACTGTTCGGGACTAAACCGAGAACTTAGGAAACTTTAAGAAGACTTAGAAAAGTTTTCATCAAAACAGGGGTCACACGCCCGTATGGCTTGGGACACGCCCGTGTGGGTAGGCCGTGTGGTCACACACGCCCATGTCCTTGGCCCGTGTAACTCTCTGTTTATGACATCGTCAACAAAATAGGGTCACACGGCCAAGTCATACGCCCGTGTGCTTAGGCCGTGTGGCGAATTAAATTCTGAAAAAATAGATGCAGACTTCACATGCCTTGGGCACACGCCCATGTCCCGAGGCCGTGTCCTCCACACGGCTGAGACACACGGCCGTGTCTCTATCTGTGTGGCCAAGAAAATGGCTATTTACCAAACTATTTGGCACAAACACAACTTCAATCCATCCATACCAAACACACATAACCACATCACATGAAACCTTTAGTATAAGCACACTCATATAAATAGGCATTACAACTCATTAACCAATATGAGCCACATCTCATGGCCATATACAATTATCATTATGAACCAACACATTTGGCCAAATCAAACGACACATACACAATTGTCTAAGTCCCTATTCATGCGATAAACTCAAAGGGTTTTGCATTCACTTATACCCAACATGATAGCTTGATAGTGTGATAGCATCTCCTGTGATCTCCAACTCGAGCTAGCATAAAACCCTATAAGATATGAGAAAGGAAGGGGAGTTTAGTAAGTATGTATGTAAATAATAAAAAATTGATTACCATAATTTTAACAATCCTTATTACAAGCTCTCAAGATAATACCATCATTATTGCATAAAGTTTCACAATTCATTTATGTTCATCTTGAGCTGTCTACTCGAGTTACAGTCACTAAACTATTTTCATCTGGAGCTACAGAACTCCAACTTAAGATCCACGAATTTTCCTTGAAAATATACTCACATATCTTCTTACCATAAGATTTCCAGAATTTTTGGTTCAGCCAATCAGTACAGTTTATTCTTTAAATTCTCCCCTATTTCGTTGTCCGACAGTTCTGACCCCTCTTCAGTAAAGATTTATTTTCTCATTGTACAGAACTCAAAATACATTCTTGTTTGTTTATATTGAAAATATACTCGTTAAGAGATTGAAGAATATAAATTTTATCCCTTGATTATTTTTGTACAATTTTTAATGAATTTCCCAAGTCAGAACAGGGGATTTCGAAATCACTCTAACACTGTCTTATAAAAATTCAGATATCTCATAATATGAAATTTTTTTGCTTACACCGTCTCTTTTATATGAAAATAAACTCAATAAGCTTTAATTTTATATCTTGTTCAACTTCTAATTAAACTTCCACCATTTTTGGTGAATTTTTAAAGTGATTCAACTGCTGCTGTCCAAACTGTTTTATTGCTAATTTTACTCTATCATGTTTTCTTTGTATTAATTCTCATTTACACACATATAACACTAAAGTATATCCATAGTTACCCATGCCAATAGCTAGTCATCATCAAATATTTACAAGCCATTCATTGGCCAATTTAACTTATACATCAACAGCAAAGACTTGAACATTTCATTTCTCAATTTAATTTGGCTTAAAAGCCTCACAGATGATCATCATTCACATTTCCCACATATTCTTACATCATAAGCATGGACTTATAATCACAAGATCATTCTCATAGGTATAACTTACTCGTTTACCTTCTTACCAAAATTCGATCACATCCTGAGCACATTGCTCATCAGTGTATACATACATATTCCTGCACTTAATCGTCACATATTCATATTCATTGACACTTTAGTCAATTTCCCGTCTTTAACATAAACTTTAATTCTTTATCCCGTTGAACCACTTGGAATATCGAAGGTGATCGTGTGTCGAGAGTCTTAATATTTATATAATGAATGATCTAGCCTAGAAACTAACTATCACCACGATTGAGGCAAGTGCACCTATCGAACAGTAGTATAGCTTAGTGGCAAGACCGGAATGTCGAACCCAAAGGAACCAAAAGTACTAATACTGACTTTCTTTTTATTATTTAGCCAAAGAATTAAAAGAATTGTTGTTTAATCTAAAATTAACTAACTACTAAGCTAAAGATGCTAAGACACAGAGAATGAATTGGGAAAATACTTGTGGGAAAAACCAATTGATTAAGACAATACCCAAGGAAGAATCCGCCTAGACTTCACTCGTTATTTAACTCTGAACCAGACGATTTATTCACTTGACTTGATCCGTAGGATTCCCTAATTTATATTAATACCTCTCTCTTGAGGCTACTAACGTCTAACCCTAGGTTGATTAATTGAAATCTCTTTCTAATTAAAACCCCTAAGATTGCATTAACTCGATCTATGGACTCCCATATTAGGTTTGACCCTAATCCGTCAGATTTTCGTCATCCTATCTCTAGGGTTGCGATCAACTCCGCTTAACTATGCTAGATCTACTCTTAAACAGGGAATATTCATCCACTGCCTAAGCACATCAATACTTGAATCCATATCCTGAAATATCAAAACAAGAATTAAGAACACATAGTTAAGAACAAATCAAGTATTTATCATATAGTTCAGAAAACAATAACAAGATCCGTCTTAGGTTTCATCCCCCTCAGGTATCTGAGGGGTTTAGTTCATAATCATAAAAGAATACATCTTAGAAGAAAATATAAAACAAAACATAATAAAACCCTAAAACCCCCTGAAAGAATTGAAGGAGAGATCCTCCGTCGTGAGTATGATTTCGGCTTCTTGAGATGAATCAACTGGCTTTCTTCGAGTAAATCCCACAATTCTAGCCTCTCTGGCTTAGCTCCTTGGCCTAGCTAGACGCCCCCTCAAGGTTGGCCTTTAGGGTGTTTATATAGGCTTTTGGAATGTCTTTCTTTGCCTCTAAGTACCCTATTCCGAGTGAAATTACTCTTTGTCACGGCAGGGACACGCCCGTGTGAATCGAATCCAGGTCTTGGTCGAGCCTGCTAAAGGGGCACGGCCGTGTGGCTTGGGCCCAGGCCATGTTGATTTCCTGCTTTGGCCCATTCGGTCCATTTTTAGCCCGTTTCTCGTTCTTTTCATCCTCCTATGCTTTCCTAAGTATAAAACATGAAATTAAAGGATTAGGAGCATCAAATTCCACAAGTCAAGGGATAAATCATCCAAAAATCATGCTAAATGTGGGATTAAAATATGTATAAATTACGGTTTATCAAATACCCCCACACTTAAGCATTTACTTGTCCTCAAGAAAAATTCTCAATTCACAATTAAAATTAACTCCCCTTAATTCATAATCTTCATCAATAATGTTTCATCATAATCCATAGGTAATTCATACATTGATAATTTAACCAGAAGGTTCCTAAGGATTCAAACAATCAAATTCATAGTTCTTATAGTACGAAAAATAGGTGTTTCCCCTTACCTAAATAATTACCTTTAATTCAAAATCGACAAAAATTGACATTCTCACTAAAGGTTCACTCAAATCACTCAAAGTGTTTAAGGTTAAAAAATAAGCACTCAGAAATCGAACATGAAAATTTAATCCCATAGGCTTGCATGAAAATCAAATCTCCACCACTGTAAAATGATATGATACACAAATCAAAAGGTCTTTTATGGGTTGTAACGGGGCTTGGGTTAAAGGTGTGGATAAAGGCTTGAATTAGAGGGTTAGTATCGAGACTGAATTGACAAATTACCTAACTAGAAAGTCAGACTAATACTGAATAATTACATCAATTGAAAACCTAATACTAATAACTTGAGCTTCTTCTCAAATTATGAAATTAACTGCTTAAGCTCCAATAACAAAGAAGTAATAATGAATAGATTCCTAATAAATAATTTTTTTAAGAACAAATATTTAAGTACAATAATATAGAATTTGATAACTGAAATAAAGGAAATAGTTTAAGTAACCGATCAAATCAAATCTCGATATAAGGGTAGTCAAGAGAGATGGCGATAACAAATACAAAGTGGGTTTTGGGTTAATATTAATGGGTGAGTCAAGAATTGGGTTGTTAGTCTCAAAAGGGGTTCACTGGGGGTTAATTATGAAGGTAGACTTTTTATGGAGTAAGTGGGTTAAAACCTAAGTGCCTTCATCATCTTAGTATATCAAATCAAAGGTGTGGTCTCGACATGTATAATCGAAGCAAGTTCTAGAATAACAAATCAATGTTGACACACTCATAATCAATAAAGTGAGCACGAAAAGGAATGTATGCTCTAAAAGGCTCAAGATCTCACAAAAATTATGGGCTTTTGATGTCAACCTTGTAAATTTCAAATTTCAAGGTAATCATTAGATTCAGGTAAACAACCTAACAAATTTTTATTTCTGAAAATAAACTCATCATGCTTGATTCTCTAGTCTCCTAAAGTTTAAATTATCACTGCATAATTATCAATGACTTAATCCAAAACATATCAATGAAAATCATAAATCAAATGAAATTTCATTCTAATAGTAACCTAAGAAAATTTACTTAAGAACAAGACAAAATTCAGGGAATTGAGAATAATGAAAAAAGTTAGGCACTTTTCACGATAAAATTCACCCCCCACACTTAAGATGTACATTGTCCTCAATGTACAAATATAACAATTGTAATAAGAAAAGCGCAAGATAGGGAAAGAGGTGAAACTTCCTGAATTTTGGATGGAGTCAGAGAAAAAAAATCTGGGAAGTTCGGGACGAGTTAGAGGAAGACATTCATGTGGCGGCGGTGCCTATGGTCGTGGTGGGGTGATTCCCAAGAAGCCTTTAGAACTTAAAACCGATAAACTAAAATAAAATAGATTAAATTAAGCATAAGAGAGTTAAATAGAAGGAAAATAAAGGAGAAGAGAAAAAACATAGGTAAAATAATCGGACTCAAATGTCCTTGGCTTGTTGGGTCGATGAAGCGGCTGGCATGAACTTATGTAGATCGGTCTCCCACAGGGAGACTGTGCTCGGGTCCTTCCACTTCTTTGGCATGGGGATGGTGGTGAGGATGGTGAAAGGAAAGGAATGAGGGGAAGGGAAAGGGGAAAATGAAGGGAGAGGATAGTGAAAAGGGAAAGGGGTTGGTGGCTGGGGGCTGGTGGAAGAAGAATTTGGGGAGAAGGTGAGAAGAAAAGGGGGAGGGCCTTAAATAAGAAACAAGGACCTGGTGCTGCCCACGCCCGTGTGCTATGGGCGTGTTCGGTCACACGGCCGTATCGCACGACCGTGTGGTGGCTCGTTCGTTTCTCCCACACCTGTGTAGAGGTCTCCACGCCCATGTTTCTTTCTCAGTGTCGGCCACGGCCTCAAAGCACGGGCGTGCCTCATACCCGTGTGACTTTCTCAGTGTCGACCACGGCCATATCACACGGTCGTGGCAATTTATAGCCGTCCGTGATCTGGGGATTTTTCTTCCTTGGCTCGTACGCCCTCTGCCATGCCAGTGTGTAAATCCGTGATGCCCACACGGGTTAGTGCTCGGGTGGCCTCCCGAGAAGCGCTCGTTTAAAGTCTTAAGCTAGACTCACCTCTTATTCGCATAATCAGGGTGGTTTGAAGAGTTGAACATCCTCTCTCATGCTATCAGTTCTACTATCATGATACAGTTTGAGTCGAGTACCGTTTACCTTAAAAGTGCCGAATTCAGGATTAGTTACCTCTATTGTTCCGTATAGGAAGACATTCAGTACCGTAAAAAGGATTTCTTCGTTTGTATTATGGTCTGTGATAGCGACTCGAGGGTCTTTCTCATCCAACAATACCTGATCTCCTATTTTGAAGTGATTCGATGTTCCTTTAAGCTCGTTTGGGGGTTCCCTTGGTTTTGCTTCGTGTGATTTTGATTTCTCCTTAAAATGTGTCTTCCACTCGTCTAGTTCATCAATATGAAGCCTTTGATCCTCATGAATTACTTCTTCGTTGTCATGATGTCTAGGATCTAGCTCAGTTTTGTGGTTCTGTGGTGCTTCCTGAAAAGAAGGTTTAACTGAACGGTCATTAATAAAATTAATTTTCTCACCTTGATTACTTGATGTCTTAGCCGAGTCAAGAGCCTGAAGACTGATTGATTCGTTACCTACACAGAGTATGAGTTCACCTGTACCAACATCAATTTTAGTTCTAGCGGTTGCTAAAAAGGGTCTTCCTAAAATTAAAGGGATCGTGTTGTCCTCATCCATGTCTAAAACGACAAAGTCTCATCGGGAATATGAATTTATCAATTTTCACGAGTACATCTTCAATTATACCCTAGGAATTCTAATAGTTTTATCAGCTAATTGAATGCTCATCCTAGTTTGTTTGGGTTTCCCTAGACCTAGCTGTTTAAACATTTTATAAGGCATAACATTTATACTTGCCCCTAAATCAGCTAAAGCATTATCAACAGATAAACTACAAATTAAGCATGGAATTGTAAAACTCCCTAGATCTTTTAATTTTCGTGGTAGTCTATTTTGCAACATTGCTGAGCACACTGCGTTTAGTTCCACATGCAACTCTTCGTCTAACTTTCGTTTTTTTTTCAAAAGCACTTTTAAAAATTTCCTTGAATCTGGCATCTGCAAAAGAGCTTCAAGGAACGGTAAGTTAATATGTAATTTCTTTAAAAGTTTAAAAAATTTATCGAATTGTTCATATGTGTTGTCTTTCTCCATCGCATCGGGGTATGGTATACGAGGTTGGTACTCTTTAATTACCGGTTTTAGTTTGTCATGGTTCACCTCAACCTTACCTTCCTCTACCACATTCTCTTGCCTTAAATTGGGCTCATCTAACCCTACACTATCATGAGCTGTTATGGCTTGAATTTTCTCCTTTGGGTTAGTCTCAGTGTTGCTTTGTAGGCTTCCTTGCGGTCATTCGGAGATCAGCTTAGCAAGTTGCCCTAACTAGTTCTCGATCCCTTGAATCGATGCTTGTTGATTTTTAAGTGTTGTCTCAGTGTTTTGGAAACGAGTTTCTGACACCGCTATGAATTTTTTCAGCATTTCCTCAAGGTTCGGCTTCTTTTCCTGTAGGTAGGGCTGTTGTTGGAAGTTTGGAGGGGGTTGTTGTCTCTAATTTTCTTGACCACCCCATGAGAAATTTGGGTGGTTCCTCCAACCTGGATTATAAGTATTACTATAATGGTTATTTTGGGGTCTAGAATTGTTACCCATATAGTTCATTTGTTCGTTTTCCATGCCATGTCCGTAGGGTGGGTACTCAGGATTCGCCACACCTCCACTTGTTTCACATCTGCACACTGGGATGTACTGCGAAGAAAGCAGAAACCATCAATCTTTTTGTTTAACATCTCTACCTGATTTGATAGCATGGTTACTGCGTCGAGGTTGAAAACTCCGACTGCTTTTGTTGGCCTTGTCCTTGTAACTTGCCACTGATAGTTATTCAGTGACATCTCCTCTATAAACTCGAAGGCCGCTTCAGGAGTTTTTTTATTCAGGGTTCCGCCTGCGGCTGAATCGATTAGTTGCCTCGTTGAGGGGTTTATACCGTTGTAGAAGGTTTGAACCTGAAGCCACAAAGGTAGCCCATGGTGAGGGCACCTTCTCAACAAATCCTTGTATATCTCACATGCATCATATAGTGTTTCTAGATCCATCTGCACAAAAGAAGAGATATCATTCCTCAACTTGGCCGTTTTGGCCGGTGGAAAATATTTTAACAAGAATTTTTCGGTCATTTGATCCCATGTAGTGATTGACCCTCATGGAAGAGAATTCAACCACTGTTTGGCTTTATTCCTCAAAGAAAAGGGAAACAACCGAAGACGGATGGCATCATCAAAAACGCCATTTATTTTGAAGGTACCACAGAATTCTAGAAAATTCACTAAGTGTGTGTTAGGATCCTCATCCTGCAAACCATCAAACTGAACAAACTGTTGTATCATCTGTATAGTGTTAGGTTTCAATTCAAAATTATTTGCAGCAATAGCAGGTCTAACAATACTTGACTCAGTTCCTGTTAAATTAGGTTTAGCATAATCATACATAGTTCGAGGACCATGATTTTCGGCCACCTCTGGAGGTAGCGGATTATTCTCAGCCATCTCTTCGGTAGTATTGGTTTCGTCTTCTTGCTCTTCTTCTATGTAATTTAAGCTTCGCCTTATTTCTCTACGATTTCATGAACGGTACCTTCAATATCACTGTCGTAAATTAAGGGTCATGTCGGGTTCCTTCTAGTCATAAACTAGGGGTACCTGCAAGGAACAAATAAAAGAAGAAAAATTAGCAAAGTTAAAAACAAAATAAAAGTAAATCGCAAAAAATAAAAATGGCTAAAGTAATAAAAATTAAGCGTTCTTAATATTTTAGTTCTCCGGCAACGGCGCCAAAAACTTGATCGTGTGTCGAGAGTCTTAATATTTATATAATGAATGATCTAGCCTAGAAACTAACTATCACCACGATTGAGGCAAGCGCACCTATCGAACAGTAGTATAGCTTAGTGGCAAGACCAGAATGTCGAACCCAAAGAAACCAAAAGTACTAATACTGACTTTCTTTTTATTATTTAGCCAAAGAATTAAAAGAATTGTTGTTTAATCTAAAATTAACTAACTACTAAGCTAAAGATGCTAAGACACAGAGAATGAATTGGGAAAATACTTGTGGGAAAAACCAATTGATTAAGACAATACCCAAGGAAGAATCCACCTAGACTTCACTCGTTATTTAACTCTGAACCAGACGATTTATTCACTTGACTTGATCCGTAGGATTCCCTAATTTATATTAATACCTCTCTCGAGGCTACTAACGTCTAACCCTAGGTTGATTAATTGAAATCTCTTTCTAATTAAAACCCCTAGGATTGTATTAACTCGATCTATGGACTCTCATATTAGGTTTGACCCTAATCTGGAAGATTTTCGTCATCCTATCTCTAGGGTTGCGATCAACTCCGCTTAACTATGCTAGATCTACTCTTAAACAGGGAATATTCCTCCACTGCCTAAGCACATCAATACTTGAATCAATATCCTGAAACATCAAAACAAGAATTAAGAACACATAGGTAAGAACAAATCAAGTATTTATCATATAGTTCATAAAAAAATAACAAGATCCGTCTTCGGTTTCATCCCCCTCAGGTATCTGAGGGGTTTAGTTCATAATCATAAAAGAATACATCTCAGAAGAAAATATAAAACAAGACATAAGAAAACCCTAAAACCCCCTGAAAGAATTGAAGGAGAGATCCTCCGTCGTGAGTATGATTTCAGCTTCTTGAGATGAATCAACTGGCTTTCTTCGAGTAAATCCTACAATTCTAGCCTCTCTGGCTTAGCTCCTTGGCCTAGCTAGACGCCCCCTCAAGGTTGGCCTTTAGGGTGTTTATATAGGCTTTTGGAATGTCTTTCTTTGCCTCTAAGTACCCTATTCCGAGTGAAATTCCTCTTTTTCACGGTAGGGACACGCCCGTGCAACACGCCCGTGTGAATCGAATCCAGGCCGTGGTCGAGCCTGCTAAAGGGGCACGGTCGTGTGGCTTGGGCCCAAGCCGTGTTAATTTCCTACTTTGGCCCATTCGGTCCATTTTTAGCCCGTTTCTCGTTCTTTTCATCCTCCTATGCTTTCCTAAGTATAAAACATGAAATTAAAGGATTAGGAGCATCAAATTCCACAAGTCAAGGGATAAATCATCCAAAAAGCATGCTAAATGTGGGATTAAAATATGTATAAATTACAGTTTATCAGAAGGATACTCGGAAATTGTCATACACGTAGTAAGATGCCAATGCCATATCCTAGATATGGTCTTACATGGGATCACATGCCAATGCTGATGCCATATCCCAGATATTGTCTTAAACGGGATCTCATATCGATGTCGACGCCATATCTCAGATATGGTCTTACACGAGATCGTATGTCGATGCCGATGCCATATCCCAGATATGGTCTTATACGGGATCTCATATTGATGTCGACATCATATCCCAGATATGGTCTTACACGAGATCGCATGTCGATGCCAATGCCATATCCCATATATGGTCTTATACGGGATCTCATATCGATGTTGACGCCATATCCCAAATATGGTCTTACACGAGATTGCATGTCGATGCCATGTCCCAGACATGGTCTTACACGATTTCATACCGAAGCCAGGTCCCAGACGTGGTCTTAGACGGAATCACTATTCAATGCCGATGCCATATCCCAGATATAGTCTTACACGGGATCTCAATTCGGTGCCGAGGCCATATCCCAGATATGGTCTTATACGGGACCTTATTAATCTAATGTCGTGACAAGGTATCCTTTCTATTCCTAAGGTTCAACCGGGATTCTCATTCTTCGATTCTTCGCCAAATCATCATCAATCGAATCCGTAGAAACATATATATACAATTCATGCAATATCAAAATATTAAATACATAATATAATGTTGTATTATTTACACACGAACTTACCTCGATACCAAAATGGCAAAAAGGGACCTAACCGTCAGTTACTCGTTTTTCCCCTGTTCTAAGTCCAAACCTCGTTTTCTTTGATTATTAAGCTTGAAAGCTTGAAAACCCTAGCCATGGCTTCCCCAATGCTAAATTCGGCCAAGCAAGAAGATGGACAAGGGTTTTTGTCTTTTATTTTGTCTTTTAGTCTATTTAATTACCAAATTACCAAAATACCCCTAACTTAAAAATATCCTATTTCACTTATCTCATGTCCATTTTTGTCCAACAATTTAACCAATGGTCTAATTACCATTTAAGGACCTCCGATTTAAAATTTCATAGAAATTGGACACTTCTAACATGTGGAACTCAACTTTTGCACTTTTTACAATTTAGTCCTTTTGACTCAATTGAATGCCCAAACGTCGAAATTTTTGAACGAAATTTTCACAAATTCATTCCGTGAAATTGTAGACCATAAAAATATAATAAAAATAATTTTTTCCTCGTCGGATTTGTGGTCCCGAAACCACTGTTCTGACTAGGCCCAAGTTCAGGCCATTACATATAGTTTACAAAACCAACTCAAAACCTAGGTACATGCCTTATATTAAAATATAAAAATAACTATACAAACATTGATGAGTCGAGGGTTACAAAATGGATGATGAGTAACTTCTCGAGACTTCGAGATACACCTAAACCTGTGTATGGAATAAACAAACCGTACAATGAGCAATAAAGCTCAGTGGTACTTTCATGATTCAGGTCAATTAAGCATATATAACACCATGTATAATGTATCACCCCTTACCCATATTTAACGCCGAAACAGGGTACGAGGCATTACCGGACTTACATCGCAAACAATCAAACAATTCCGAGTCCTAAATTTGCGTCCAAATTAAAACCATTCATATTCAATCATAAAGTCCCTAATACGAGCCTACGAGGCCCAAAACATGCTTTGGAAGTGGTTCGGGACTAAACCGAGAACTCAGAGAATTTTTAAAAAACTTAGAAAATTTTTGCTAGAAACAGGGGTCACACGCCCGTGTGGTTTTAGGACACGCCCATGTGGGCAGGCCGTGTGGCTACACACGCCCGTGTCCCTAACCCGTGTAACTCTCTGACTTGCAATGCATGAACAAATTGATGTCACACGGCCAAGTCACACGCCCGTGTGCTAGGCCGTGTGGATAATTAAATTTTCATAAAATAGGTGCAGACTTCACACGCCCAGGACACACGCCCTTACTTGAAGCCGTGTCATCCACACGGCTGAGACAAACGCCCGTGTCTCTGCTCGTGTGCTCAATTCTGAGCATTCTATTTCTCAAAATTAAGGTACAGGAGACACACGACCGGAACACATGCCCATGGGGCAGGCCGTGTGTCTACCCGTGTGGACAAAATAAAGGCTATTTACTAAGCCATTTGCCACCCTCATTTGCACATACACCTACACAATTTTAATAGCATAAAACATAGTATACTTGGGCAACCAAAACATCACAATCATGGCCAAAACATGTCAAAGCAATACCATCATCTAACCCATTATTAACATGTAATAATTCCACATACTTCATGATGTCCTAAACACATTCATTATCCACTTGTAAACATGCAAACCATACATCTCAAACATACTTAAGTGATCAATTACACATGTGCCTCATATGCCTAAGATTTAGAATGTAACACCCCTAACCCAAAACTGTCGCCGGAATAGGGTTAAGAGGCATTACCGATCAATCGAAACATTTCACATCCATTTCATGACACAAAGTCAATAATCAATCAAACATATTCAAATATAAACATATAGTCCCTTATTACGGTCTACGAGACCTTAAACACGTGTTAAAAAGAGGTCAGGACTAAACTGAACACATACGAAAATTCTTAGAAATTTGAACATTCTTCAAAACTGCAGAGGTCACACGCCTGTGCAGTCAGGCCGTGTGCCTCACATGACTACCAGACACGTCCATGTGTCCAGATCGTGCCAAAACAGAGCATACATACTGACTTGTCTGCACGGCCACCAGACACGCCCGTGTGCCATGGCCGTGTGAAATTAAGCTAGCTACTGACTTGGTCACACGGCCACCAAGCACACCCGTGTGCCACGGTCGTGTAACCTGCCAGGCACACTTCGAAGTGGCCCTTGAGCCACACGGCAGAGACATACGCCCGTGTCCCTTGGCCGTGTATGCAAAATAGGCCATTTGCAAGGCCAATTTGCCACCCACACAAGGGTCACCCCTACAAGCACAATTAAGCATCTCTCCATGTACCAATAGCAACCAAAAACACATCAAAATATTCATCATAACAACCCAATTCAATCTCATTTCTAGAATACCATCTTATATGCTAAATAACTCAACCAATTCATATATAAAACCAAGCATGATTCATCCACAATTTCACTAAATCACTATGGCATCAATCCATAAATAAACTTACCATTCATATGTCATCTTCATTGCCATCAAGCCATACCATAACATGCATTATATACCAAGATCACATATGCATATTGCCTACATTTATCTAGCCGCATCACATGGCTAATTACACATCTCAATCATGGTTCAAAACAACTAGCCTATACATGCCATATTCAAATTTACACATCTTCAAAAGTACCAAAGTAGATTGCCGATAGTGTGATAGAGATGCTGACGATCCCCGGATCAGAGCTAGCTTTACTGACACTGTAAAACAGAGAAACAAATCACACAGTAAGCTTTCAAAAGCTTAGTAAGTTGGAAACATAATACATTTAACTTAATAGTTCAAATACAATGCTCAACAAGAACTCATCACATAGATTAATTTCCAAATGTTTATACCATATCATTCATAGCCAATAATCTTACTCAACCACTCATAGAGTCATATACAATCTCCTCAACCACAAAGGTTTAACACATACCTTAGCCAACACATGGTTACTCACCATCCAAGCTAATTTATGCTCGATATTGTATCTCGATCCAGCCTCCATTATTCATTAGGTTTAATCGCACACTTAGTGCCCAATTTGTAGTCGAAACTAAATCAAATTCACAAACTTAGTGCCTCGATTCATAGCTGGAGCTTATATAACATCGCACACTTAGTGCCTCAATACAAAACCGAACATAATTCAGAATCGCACACGCAGTGCCAACTATGAAGCCAAAGCTTCTGTTATTTCGCACACACAGTGCTAAACAACTCTGTCTCAATACAATTACCCACACTTAGTGCCTTGTTACTCAATTTCATTCATTAAATTTCTAATTCAATATCTATCATTCAATTCACATCTCATAGAAGGTAAAATAACAGCCGTAGCTGACGATGTTGAAAGTAATGCGCCTGCTTCGGCTCAAGGGACAATGCTGTCTTATTCTAGACCAGTTACTAGCGGTTAGGAAGGAGAGACTAAACAAGCCTTCTTCCAAACGATGAATGAGTGGTTCACTCAGTATATTAGAGCAAATCCGGATGTTCCTCAACCTCTGCCCCCACCTAGTCCCCTCAGACTCCTGTTGTACCTCCGGTTATGAATTCGAATCTGTTGAATAAGCCACCGGTCGATAAAATTCGTAAGTATGGGGCCAAAGAGTTCAGGGCTACTAATAATGATGATGCCGAGAAAGCTGAATTTTGGCTTGAGAACACAATTCGAGTATTTGATAAGATGTCATGTACTTCTGATGAATGTGTGAAATGTGCCATTTCTTTGTTGAGAGATGCAGCTTACCAATGGTGGAAAACTTTGACTTCTGTTGTTCTGAAAGAACGAATTACCTGGTATTTCTTTCAATCTGAATTTCGGATGAAATATATTAGTCAGAGATTCATTGATAAAAAATGAAAAGAGTTTCTTGAATTGAAACAGGGCCGTATGTCTGTTACAAAATATGAGCGAGAATTTGTGAGATTGAGCCAGTATGCACGAGAATGTGTCTTGACTAAGGCAATAATGTGTAAAATGTTTGAAGACGGCTTGAATGAAGATATTCGTTTGCTAGTTAGAATTCTAGAAATAAAAGAGTTTGTTGTGCTTGTGGACCGAGCGTGTAAAGCTGAAGAACTCGGGAAAGATAAAAGAAAACCTGAATTAGAAGCTAGAGATGTGAGAAAGAGATCCTCAAGTAAATCATTTCAGTCTGCATCAAAGAAATTTCGAGATAAGTATAGTCGTTCAAAGGCTAATGTGGGACATTCGAGCAGAGATCGTGTAAAATCACATTCGAGCTTCTGAGCTCCAGCTACATCGATTGCAAGTGTTGGAAATGTCAGATCTGATCGACCTGAGTGTAGACATTGTGGTAAAAGACATCTGGGTAATTGTCGATTGCATGATAGAGCTTGTTTCAAATGTGGATCTTTAGATCACTTTATCCGAGATTATCCTGAGTCTGTTGAGCAAGAGATTGTACAAAATCCGAAGTCAAATAATGCTTCAGCTAGAGGTAGACCTCTCAGAAACACGGGAAATGCGAGTGGTAGCTAGAGAGCTACGAAAGATACGGCTGCGAGATCTGAGGCGAGAGCACCTACCAGAGCTTATGCTATTCGCGCTCGTGAAGAAGCTTTGTCTCCAGACGTCATTACCGGTACTTTTACTCTTTATGATACTTCAATGATTGCATTGATAGATCCAGGGTCTACTCATTCATATATATGCATGAATTTAGTATCCAGTAAGACTTTGCCTATAGAGTCTACTGAATTTGTAATTAGAGTATCGAACCCTTTAGGCAAGTGTGTTCTGGTTGACAAAGTGTGCAAGAATTGTCCGTTGATGTTTCGAGATATCTGTTTCCTGGCTGATCTAATGTTATTATCCTTTGATAAGTTTGATATAATTCTGGGTATGGATTGGCTAACATTGCATGATGCTATTTGAACTGCAAACGAAAGACTATTGATTTGAGATGTCAGAATGATGAGATAATTCGGATCGAATCTAATGATTTAAATGAGTTATCGGCTGTAATATCTTCGATGAAAGCTCTGAATTATGTGAAAAAGGGATGTGAAGCTTATTTTGCGTATGTTATTGATACGAAAGTGATAGAAAAGAAAGTTGAATCTGTGTCTGTGGTTTGTGAATTCCCTGATGTGTTTCCTGAAGAATTATCGGGATTACCTCCGATACGAGAAGTTGAGTTTAGCATTTAATTAGTGCCGGGGATGACCCCTATCTCAATAGCTCCGTATAGAATGGCTCCGACGGAATTGAAAGAATTAAAGTCTCAGTTGCAAGAGTTGACTGATAGAGGATTTGCACGACCGATTTTCTCACCTTGGGGTGCTCCTGTTTTGTTTGTGAAAAAGAAAGATGGCACGATGAGAATGTGTATTGACTACCGGCAATTAAACCAAGTGACTATTAAGAACAAATATCCTCTGCCCAGGATTGATGATTTGTTCGATCAGCTGAAAGGAGCTACTGTGTTTTCAAAGATAGATTTGAGATCGAGATACTATCAGTTGCGAGTAAAAGATTCAGACATTCCGAAAACTACTTTCAGAATGAGGTATGGGCATTATGAATTTTTAGTTATGCCTTTCGGACTAACAAATGCTTCTGCTGTCTTTATGGATTTGATGAACAAAATTTTTAGACCGTATTTAGATCGATTTGTTGTTGTATTCATTGGCAACATTTTGATTTATTCGTGTGATGAAATTGAGCATGCCAAACATTTGAGAATTGTGCTACAAACTCTGCATGATAAGCAATTGTATGCAAAGTTTAGTAAATGTGAATTCTGGTTATGTGAAGTTGGCTTTTTGGGGCATATTGTGTCAGCATCCAGTATACGAGTTGATCCGAGCAAGATTTCAGCTATTTTAGAGTGGAAGCCTCCGAAAAATGTGTCTGAAGTCCGTAATTTTCTGGGATTAACTGGTTATTACTGACGGTTCGTAAAAGGCTTTTCGATGATTGTAACTCCGTTGATGAGATTGCTTCAAAAAGATGTGAAATTTGAATGGTCTGAAAAGTGTCAGAAAAGCTTTGATCAATTGAAAGTCCTTTTGACTGAAGCTCCAGTTTTGGTACAGCCAGAATCGGGTAAAGAATTCGTTTTCTATAGAGATGCATCTTTGAACGGTTTAGGCTGTGTTTTGATGCAGGAAGGCAAAGTTATAGCTTATGCCTCAAGACAGTTAAAGCCACACGAAAAGAACTCTCCGACACACAATCTGGAATTGACAGCTATTGTGTTTGCGTTGAAAATTTGGCGCCACTTGGTCGAGCATTACCAACACTAGCAATAGAAGTGGTCTGAGCTTTAGAACCTGAGTGTTATTTACCTTTACTTCTGTTTGAGAACCCAACTGAAGCAGCTGATCGAGTAGTAAACTCTCTTGATTTCTTAGATGAGGATTGAAATGACTTACCCAATTGTCTCTTCCTCGAGTCACGGGACTCAATTTCAGCCTTTCTTTTCTCTTTGGCCAATTCCTCGGCCTTGCAAGCTCTCTTTACTAACACAACAAATTCCTTCAGTTCCAGAATACCAACAAATAATCGGATGTCCTCATTTAGTCCATCCTCGAACCTCTTACACATGATGGATTAAGTGGACACACACTCTCGAGCGTATTTACTGAGCCTTACAAACTCACGTTCATATTCGGTTACAGACATTCGACCTTGTTTTAACTCAAGGAATTCCTTTCTTTTCTGATCGATAAACCTTTGGCTAATATACTTCTTTCGGAACTCTTCTTGGAAAAATTCTCAATTAACTCTCTCCCTTCGTACCACCGACACAAGGGTGTTCCACCACTAGTAAGCCAAATCTCTCAAGAGAGACACAACACATTTCATACACTCTTTGGGTGTGCAAGATAATTCATCAAATACCCTGATGGTAATTTCAAGCCAGAATTCTGCTCTTTCTGGATCGTCATCTTTATTAGCTCAGAATTCCTCAGCTCCTTGTTTCCGGATTCTATCAACTGGAGGCTTTTCCCTTCTTACCATTTCTACAAATTGGGGAACTACAGGGGTAGGCTGAGAAATAGGTGGGGTGGAGGGGGTTGAGCGTTCAGGTTCGTTCGAACGAACTCCGTATACCAAGCGTTCATCATGTGGAGAAAGGCTTCCCTAGCCTATTCTCCTCCTCTATGACTCACAGTCACGGGTCTATTTTCATTCTCAGCTGGCACCGTCCCTTGGGCGGGAGCTGGTGCGTTACTTTCTGCATCATCCACCACTGCTCTGTCGGGATCCATTTACTATACAAAAACATATTTTAAATCATTAGGAGTCGTCAGACTATCATTATGTAAATACTTATACATATGGCATGTATAGCTCGACTCGTGCATACGCTACGTTAGTCCGAGAATTGACTAAACCGTAGCTCTGATACAACTAAATGTAACACCCCTTACCCATATTCGACACCGGAACCGGGTACGAGGCATTATCGCACTTAACTTACTTAGATCATACAAAATTGACCATAAATTTCTTTAAACTTTAAAACTCTTCATTCATGTTCATATAGTCCCTATTACGGGCCTACGAGACTCGAAACAAACAAATGAAGCGAATCAGGACGGAACCGGAAACTTACAAACACTTAGAAAATTTTTACTCAAAACAGGGCCACACGCCCGTGTGTAAAGGAACACGCCCGTGTGGGCAGGCCGTGTGGTCACATACTCCCATGTCCCTAGCCCGTGCGAATTTTATTTTTCATTTCGAACCTACAGGAGTTTTCACACGGCCTGGCACACGCCCGTGTCTATGGTCCGTGTCCCTCATACGGCCATGACACGCCCATGTGTGAAAACCTTGACATTCTGCTTATGACGTCAGCAGACACTTAGGGTCACACGGCCAAGCCACACGCCCGTGTGCTAGCCTGCGTGACGAACTAAATTTTTCGCAAATTAGATGCAGGGGACACACGACCAGGCTACACGCCCATGAGGCAGACCATATGTCACACACAGCCTAGACACACACCCGTGTGTCTACCCATGTGGACAATTATAAGGCTATTTACCAAGCCATTTGCCACCTTGAAAAGCAGCCACACTTATACCATTTCTTGCAACACATAACATAACAATAATGCACCTCTAATATTCACAACAAAGACATCCACACCATAAATTCATACTACATTCATCATGCATATACTTCACACTTTACTCATTCAATTGCACAAGCTTACACTTCATGAATTTCATCATCATAGAATAGATAGAACTTAACAAGTATTGGCCAATTCCAAAATGAAATAAGTAACATTAATAGCCAACACTTTGGCTAACCGATAAGACATATAGCAAAATGACCAAGTTCCTATACATGCCATAACCAAAATAATCAAACTTTACTATACCCAAAAGAATAGCTTGATGGTGTGAATCGAGCTCCGACGTCCTTCGATCCTCGAGCTAGCTTGGCGATACTGTAAAAAAAGGGAAAAGAGAGGGAGTAAGCTTAAAGCTTAGTAAGTTTGCATGAAATAAATAACAACATAAAATCTTGTAATAATATCCACATATTACATCATGGATTAACATAAAATTCTCAAGTAACGTTGACATGGCTTACTCATGCTCATTCTTACCAACCACCTATCACATAACGGACTCATTTCTCGTGAGTTTCGTATATGTACCTATATCACTTCGTCATATAACTTTAGCCCTCTTTTCATCTTTAACATAGACTTTATCACCTTACCCCGTTGAACCACTTGGAATATCGAGGGATACCCGAAAATTGTCACTCACATAGTAAGCTGCCAATGCCATATCCCAGATATGGTCTTACATGGGATCACATGTCGATGCCTATGCCATATCCCAGATATGGTCTTATACGAGATCTCATATTGATGTCGACGCCATATCCCACATATGGTCTTACACGAGATCGTATATCGATGCCATGTCCTAGACATGGTCTTACACGGAGTCACTAATCGATGCCGATGTCATATCCCAGATATGGTCTTACATGAGATCTTTATCCGGTGCTGAGGCCATATCCCAGATATGGTCTTATACGGGACCTTTTTAATCTCATGTCGTGACAAGAGTATCCTTTCTATTCCCAAGGTTCAATCGAGACTTCAACATAATAAAACTTCATCATATTTTCATTGAAATCTCATTAACCAAATTCATAGAAAGAATATACACATTCACTTAATATCATGCATTTAAAAGCATAATAACATGATGTTAATATATTACACACAAACTTACCTCGGTACCAAAATATAGATAGTTGTTCAATTTAGTCCACCAACTTGTTCTTTCCTCGGTTTAGGTCCGGACTTCATGTTTCTTGATCTATAATGACAAATTTCACTTATTTAATTATCACATTGACTAAAGCAGCCCATGATTCATACTTTAGCAAAAATTATAATTTTGCCCCTAAACTTTCACATATTTGCAAAATGGTCCCTAGGTTCGTATGATGAAATGTGTTCATTTTTCTCACACCCAAGCCTAGCCAATTCATAACCTCTCTTATAGCAGCCCAAAATTTCAACTATTTCACATTCTATACACATATTATTTCATCTTTTGCAAATAGGTCCTTTTTTATCAATTTTACCAAAAATTATCTAGCAAAAGTTGTTTATCACACTTCAAACTTTCATATTCTACCACCAGACATCAAAATACATGTATGTCATCCATGGGTAAAATTTTAAACACAAACCCTAGCTCAAAATAGTGGTAGAAATAGCTAAATCGAGCTGTGAGGATTTCAAAAATACGAAGAATATCAAAAACGGGGCTAAATCAAGCTTGAAAGTGAAGCAAAACCCTAGCTATGGCTCTTTGAAATTTTCAGCAATGGGGGAGGAAGATGGACATCAATTTTGTCTTCTTTTCCCCTTTTTGTTAATTTATTAACCAAATGACTAAAATGCCCTTAAGGCCCTTCCTTAAGATTTTTCCCCTTCCATGTCCATTTTTGTCCATCATGAGATATAATGGTCTAATTACTAAATAAGGACCTCTAATAAATTTTCTAATGCTATCTCATACTTAAAAATTCTAGAATCTCATCTTTATCAATTTTTGCAATTTAGTCCTAAAAGATAGATTGATCACTAAATCATAAAATTTCTTCATGAAATTTTCTCACAACCATGTAAACATATCATAAACCTCATAAAAACCATAAAACATATATTTATACTTCAAATTTGTGGTCTCGCAACCACTATTCTGACTAGGCCCTAATTCGGGCTGTTACAGAAAACCTGAAGATGAATTGGAAATAAGATAGTATACGCATGATATTTGATATGTGATAGACATGTTATTTCCTTAATGTAGTGATATTACTCATGATATGAAACATGACTAACATACTTGATTGGTAATGTTGAATTGTGTCTAGTTATGACATTATATACCAAGGATAGCCATGTTGAATGCAAACATGAATAGTAGATATTATACTTATAAGGATCAAGGCATGTATGGTAATTACATTTGAACTTACTAAGCATTTGTATGCTTACTCTAGTTATTTTTCTTCCCTTGTAGATTGGTACCTTGCAAAATTTGCCGAGTCGAATCAACGGAGGAGCACACACTATCAAAATATGGTATATATACATTCATTTTGAGTTTAGATATTATGGCATGTATATAAAGGTACCTTGGTGTACAAATGGTCATTTACATTTATGCACCTTTATACTAATACACTCCCTTCCTTGTGCTAGCTTCTAATCTTTGTTTCGAAGAACCAATATTCCATGTTCTTCATGTCGACCTATAGAGCCAGTAGACCAATTATACCCACGGAACCTCTACCACTCCTCCTTGTTAGTTTGAACACATGCGTGTTCCACCGCAAGGCTGGGTATTCACTAGTCACGGTTTGCATTAAAATGTCATACCAGAGGCGAAATATATAATACCATATCTTCTTTTCACCATCATACGTACCAATCCTCTGATACCCTTTTTTTGTCGATCCGGATACGGAACCTATGCACCAAGGAAGGAGTATTTATATCAATGCACATGTAGGACTTCTGTATATGATTTATCAAATTTAACAGTACATATATCGTCTCCTTACCACATTCCTTTGACATACGTACCAAAACCATAGGTTAAGACAACTCACCTGAATAAATAGTATGATAGTTTTAACACATGTTAATATAGTTAACAGACACAAAGTACAAAAGAACTCATCAGAAACCTTCATACAGGGTTTTTCTACTTGACAGGCTCTTTTCCCTTAGCATTGGGACATTCTCCTGTATCTTTGGCTAAAAAAAATTAAGTAACTCTTTTACATACCAGAACAACCGAATTCAATGTAATAGTAAGAATCGGTAGACATGCAAATAGTTTCCAGAAGGAAGTTTTCTTCCTGTCTAGTAATCAGATGGAACCCTAAGGAAAAACTCCTACGACTACCTCTTCCTATATGGTAAACTTAAAAAAGGATTTAAGAATTTACTAGCAAACAACTTAAAGTAGGTAGCTTCTACAAGCCTAATGATTAGTTCCTCCGTTAACTATGAAGAACAATTCTTGTAACACCCCTAACCCGTATCCATCGTCGGGAACATTTCATTAACATCAAACATTCACAATCATTCCATAGTGAAATATACACATAGAGTCCCTTTTGAAGGTCTACGAGACCTTAAACATACATTGGAAAGTGGTCGGGACAAAATCGAGCACATATATTTTTTTTCGAAATTTAAACATTTTTCAAAGTTACAGAGGTCACACGCCCGTGTGGACCGGCCGTGCATGTCTAAGACCGTGTGAAACAGGGCATACATTCTGACTTGCACCACACGGCCGAAGACACGCTCGTGTGATTGGCCCGTGTGCAACACTGACTTGATTCACACGGCCTGTCACACGCCCGTGTGTCTGGCCCGTGTACAAATCTGACTTGCTTCCAATTGGAGCAGTGAAGGACACTGTCGAGACACACGCCCGTGTGCTCAACCATGTGGGCAATTATAGGCCATTTGCAAGGCCAAATTGCCACCCATTTTGAGTCATACCTACAAGTATCAAACAAGCATCAAATCATGCTCCAAAGGCAACCAAAACATACTAAATTATGCACAATTTGACCCATAACAACATCATTCATTTCTATAAACAAAATCCAACTCAATCATACCAATTTTAATTACCAACTTCACATCAAAAACATGTAAATCATACATCATACAAATCCATTTCAATTCATATCATTTTAATTTCCCAAATTAACCATTCATGAGCACATCAAAACATACCAACTTTTGCATCTCATAGCATGGACTAAACTCACCCATAATCACATTCATTATCAAGCCATATCACATGGCTATATATACATGTCCCAAAACATATCTTAACCTATCTAGCCTATACATGCCATACTTCAATATATACATTTTCAAAAGGTACCAAATAGAGTTTGATAGTGTGGTGATGATCCACGATGATCCCTGAGCTTTCAGTAGCTTCGATAATCTATAAAACAATGCAAACACACACAAAGTAAGCTTTCAAAAGCTTAGTAAGCCATATACAAATAAATTATCATATAAACAATTACAACTATTTCATTCATATGAATTATGACATAACAAAATAGCTAATTCTTACTTCTCATCTAACTTCTTTGTTTATAAACATTTGCTTATAAACATATCATACTTTCATGTAGCTCACATATCAAATGTTCAAATTCATACATGCCTTTCATTGCCAAATTTCATATACATACGTACGTACCAGAATTTGGATACTCTTTCATTACTCGGAATGCCTGTTGAACCGTTCGAAAACCAATAAGGATACTCGGATAGCTCGGAAAGCTCGTACAATGCCAACGTCCCAGACGTGGTCTTACATGTAATTAAATATCGATGCCTCTGTCCCAGACAGGGTCTTACACAAAATCATATACGATGCCAATGTCCCAGACATGGTCTTACACGTAAATCACAAATCGATGCCAACATCCCAGATGTGGTCTTACACGATGACTCATATTGGAATCCTATGTCATGACATACGTATCCTAATTACTTCCTAAGGTTAGTACGGGACTTCTCAGATGTCGTAACATTATCGGAACTTTTCCAGATTTCACATATTCAGCTCAAATAGCCATATATCACAATTCATTCACATAAAAATATTAATAATTCAATTTAAACACATTTATTTGTATATCGACTTACCACTTTAGATTTCCCCCGATCTAATTCCGTTTTCTTTGGTTCTTGATCTATACACATTCAAATTTAGCTCTTTTATTCACCAAATCATTCAATTCAATCCATACACACATATTTAGAGCATTTTACAAATTAGCCCTTAAATTTTCACATTTTGACATTTTAGTCCCTATTTCATAAAATCACAAAATACATAAAATTTCACATTTTTCATGCTTAGCCGAATTTTCATAGAGTTCATTTCAGCCCATATATTTCATTTATTTCACATTTTAACCCTTCAAATTCTCATTTTCACAATTTAGCTCATAATACTCAAATTCATCAAAAATCCAAATACAAAACATGTTAACCCAACACATATCTTTCATTTTTCATCAGCTAACATCACAAAGCTCACAAAATCAACAATGGCATAACTCAAAATCATCTTCAATTTCATAAATTAAAGCATGGGCTTAAGAGAACACGAAGCAACGATCACAAAAACATAAAAATCATCAAAAATGGATCAAAACACATACCTTAAGCACCAAATATCAAATCCGAACCCTAGCTTAGTCTTTTTCTTTTCTTTTCTTGTAATTTTCGGCCAAAGATGAGCATAATGCCTATTTTCATACTTTTGTTTTATTATTTCATCATTTAATATACCATTTACCATTTTAACCTTTGTAATTTAATATGAAAACCTTATAATGTTTGTCCATTACCGTCCACTTACCAATATAGTGGCTAAATTTCATTTTAAGGACTTATCAATTAATAAACCATAGCAAATTAATACTTTAACAAATAGAAAGCCACTTTTTACATTTTACGCGATTAAGTCCTTTTCTGAAATCGGACACTCAAACGATAAAATTAAATCACGAAAATTTCACACATACCAATTCACATGATATAGACTCAGAAAATAATATTAAAATATTTTTTGGACTCAAATTTGTGGTCCCGAAACCACTATTTTGACTAGGGTCTAAACCGGGTTGTTACAACTCTCCCCCCTTAAGGATTTTTGTCCCCAAAAATCTTACCATTGAAAAAAATTCGAATATTGCTCTCTCAAAGCATCTTCGAGTTCCCACATAGATTCTTCGACTCCGTGTCGATGCCATAATATCTTTACTAACGAAATTTTCTTATTTCTCAATTCTTTAACCTCGCGAGCTAAGATACGGATCGGTTCTTCTTCATAAGTCATATCGAACTGAATTTCTATCTCAGACGGAGAAATCACATGCGAGGGATCGGATATATATCACCGAAGCATCGAAACATGAAATACATTATGGATCTTTTCTAACTCAGGTGGAACAACAGTCTGTAAGTAACCGGCCCGGTACGCTCAATAATCTCATACGGACCAATTAAGCTCGGACTCAAATTGCCTTTACGACCGAATCAAAGTATTTTCTTCCACGGTGAGACTTTCAAAAACACTTTGTCCCCGATCTGAAACTCAATATCTTTTCGTTTCAGGTCTGCATACGATTTCTGATGATCTGATGCTGCTTTCATACTATCGCGAATCACTTTTACATTCTGTTCAGTCTCTTTGATCAATTCGACCCCGTGTATATTATTCTCACTAAGCTCAGTCCAATACAATGGTGTTCGACATTTGCGACTGTACAAAGCCTCGTAAGGTGACATTTTGATACTCGATTGAAAGCTATTATTATATGCAAATTCAATCAATGGCAGGTATCATTCCATGTACCTTTAAACTCGAGAATACAACATCTCAACATATCCTTGAATATCTGAATGATTCGTTCAGACTAACCATCTGTCTGCGGATGGAAAGTAGTGGTAAAATGTAATTTTGTACCTAATGCATCTTATAGTTTCTTCTAAAACCGCGATGTGGATCTCGGATCTCTATCCGAAACAATAGAAATAGGTACTCCGTGCAATCTCAAAATCTGAGAAATGTACAACTCAGCAAGCTTATCAAGTGAATAATCTGTGCGAGCCGGAATGAAATGAGCCGATTTAGTCAATCTAGAAGGCGTCTCTAAATTGAAATCCCCCTTGCTTCGATTGCGGCGAAGAAGGCAGATTCTGACTCACGGTAAGCCTCTCCCCTTTATTCGTTTATTCTACTCGATTGAAAATAAAAGCGAAGCGAAGAAGAAATAATCAAATAGAAAGTAACCTCTTTTCAAATCTCTTTCTGTATTTCTTTGTATTCGTAAAAATGTGTGTAGATTTAAAAGAGAAAAAAAATTCTCTTGAAGTAGATAAAAAAAAAAGATGAAATCGGAAAGAGACCCTTTTTTCGTCTCTATTTCTCCTTTCTATTACTGTATTCTAGTGCGTAAAATCGTGAAGACCGCTTTACAATCGTTGGCTTTTTATATAGCCAAAAAGAAATTATACCAAGAAAATGAAAATACAACTTTTTATTCTATCTTTGCTGTCGTTTCTGCTTGCTGGTTGTTTATCGTTGTTCGCAGGTGCGGCCATCGTACGAAGGCGAATGTGGCGCGTGTGTGGGCGTGGAGGCTCGCTGGCAGTACGGATGCCGATGGAGGTACGCGTTGAGGTGCGCGTGGGTTGCTGAAGTGACGCAAGGTGCGCGTGTGAGGGACGCGGTGGCGGCGCTGGAAAGCGGAACCCTAGGGTTTCTGTTTAGCCACTGGTTTTGGGCTATTCGTTATTGGGCCGTCACTATTGGTTTGGTTTAGTGGTTTAGGGCCTGTATTGGTTTTTTAATATTGGTTTCTGTTTGGTTAATATTGGGCCAGAATCAGGATTGGGCTTGTAATTTTATTTCTGGGTTTTTGTAAATGTTTATGGACTTTTAAGGACTTTTGTTTTATTCTGTTTGTTGTATATTTTTTTGGTTTACTCTGACGGGCCCGGGCGAATTTGGGCTCTTACAGCTACCCCTCTTTGCTCATTTTCGTGTAACGAGAATAGAGAAAAGATTTTAAAGAGGGCCAAATTTGCCCGGTCTTGTAAGATCTTGACCTCTTGGCACTTATTTTCTTCAAGTAGCTTCGTTCCATCCCACTGTATCTTCAGAGGCCTGGGAACTGGTGCTTCGATCCCATTCTGATTTAATTTCAGGGAGAAGTGATTCGTAGTTTCAACCTACTCCACTGAAACTTCGAAGAAATATGGATTGATCCTCATTGTAAACTCGGGAAGGAGGGATTTGTAGCCTCAACCTACTCCTCTGGAACTTTGAGAAGATAGAAATTTAGAGAGAAGAGATTCGTAGTTTCAATCTTCTCTACTGAAACTTCAAAGAAATACAGACTGATCCTCATTATAAACCCAGGGAGGAGGGATTTGTAGCCTCAACCTACTCCACTGGAACTTTGAGGAGATAGAAATTCAGAGAGAAGAGATTCGTAGTTTCAATCTTCTCTGCTGAAACTTCAAAGAAATACGGACTGATCCTCATTGTAAACTCAGGGAGGAGGGATTTGTAGCCTCAACCTACTCCTCTGGAACTTTGAGGAGATAGAAATTTAGAGAGAAGAGATTCGTAGTTTCAATCTTCTCTACTGAAACTTCAAAGAAATACGGACTGATCCTCATTGTAAACTTAGGGAGGAGAGATTTTTAGCCTCAACCTACTCCACTGGAACTTTGAGGAGATAGAAATTCAGAGAGAAGAGATTCGTAGTTTCAATCTTCTTTGCTGAAACTTCAAAGAAATACGGACTGATCCTCATTGTAAACTCAGGGAGGAGGGATTTGTAGCCTCAACCTACTCCACTGGAACTTTGAAGAGATAGAAATTCAAAGAGAAGAGATTCGTAGTTTCAATCTTCTCTGCTGAAACTTCAAAGAAATACGGACTGATCCTCATTGTAAACTCAGGGAGGAGGGATTTGTAGCCTCAACCTACTCCGCTGGGACTTTGAAGAGATAGAAATTCAGAGAGAAGAGATTCGTAGTTTCAATCTTCTCTGCTGAAACTTCAAAGAAATACGGGCTAATCCTCATTGTAAACTCAGGGAGGAGGGATTTGTAGCCTCAACCTACTCCACTGGAACTCTGAGGAGATAGATATTCAGAGAGAAGAGATTCGTAGTTTTAATCTTCTCAGCTGAAACTTCAAAGAAATACAGATTGATCCTCATTGTAAACTCAGGGAGGAGGGATTTGTAGCCTCAACCTACTCCACTGGAACTTCGAGGAGATAGAAATTCAGAGAGGAGAGATTCGTAGTTTCAATCTTCTCAGCTGAAACTTCAAAGAAATACGGACTGATCCTCATTGTAAACTCAGGGATGAGGGATTTGTAGCCTCAACCTACTCCACTGGAACTTCGAGGAGATAGAAATTCAGAGAGAAAAGATTCGTAGTTTCAATCTTCTCAGATGAAACTTCAAAGAAATAAAGTTGGATCCTCGTTGTAAACTCAGGGAGACGGGATTTGTAATTTTAATCTACTCCGCTGGAACTTCGAGGAAATAAGACTTGTATGGCTTCGATCTGCTCCTACAACTTCCGAATTGCCAGATCTACTATCTTCGATCTGCTTCACTCAGGAAGGCAAGATATTCGAATTCACCGATGTTGCGACAACGTCCCCTAGGGGACCTATCTTGTAAAATCAGTTTTGTGTTTATGCTTATGCAAAATGGTTGGGATGCAATGATTAGAATGAACCTAATGCTCCTAACTAAATGTATTATGGACGACATTTGCATGAATGCAGAATGTCATGAGAATGGTCTTTTTACAAAGATTAGGATGCAATGATCGGAATGAATCAAATGCTCCTAACTAAATGTGTTTTGCATGAATGCAGAATTTCATAAGAATGATCCCTGCTTAAGGTGTCATCGTTCATTGTTTATTAAGGCTTTATAACTGATGTATTATGCTGCCATCTTGTTCGGCTGGTATTCTCAACAGAAAACCCGAGAAAACAAATATCTTGCTCAACAAATCTGCCCACTGTAACTTCAGGGTTCATCTCATTGTGACTTAGGGGCATAAGATTTGAATCTTTTCCCATCTATCCCATTGCAACTTCAAAATGTAGGATTTGTTTCTTCTTCAATCCATCACATTACTATTCAAAGGTATAAGATTTGTATTATCTTCCATCTATCCCACTATAACTCGGGGGTATAGGGCCTGTAGCTTGTTTCATCAACTGATCACTTCTCGAGTGACCCAATCGGATGTGTATGCATGATGCTCGCGTGAATGCAGAATATCAGTTTTTCTTGAGAATGATCCCCATTTTACACTTGGGTTAACGATGCCCACTGACTCAATATCTTGTTATTTGCTCAACCACTATTTTTAACAAAAATCTGAAGAGATAACCTTAATTTAGACTCTTCCTTAAACTTGGTGAGTTTTAAACAATAATCATGTTTCAGGTTCTTGTATTATTTAGAAGTTTCCAGAGTAATATGCAAAACTCCTTTTATGAAAATATTATCAGTCCACTAACCGTTATTTCAATGCAAAATGCTTGAGAAAGATCATAACAATGGACAAGAAGGAAATTAATTAGGAGCATAGCTCGAAACAAATAAGCTAGGCAAAGATAGCAATTGCAATCAAAAAGGAAATTTATTGTGAACATATTTTGAAAAGAATAATATAATCACAAATAACAAATTTAAAATGGGTAAAATGGAAACTAGGTGCCCCAGATATCGCAGTCTGAGCTTCTCTGTTCCAACTTCTTGAGGACCATTTTAAGCTCGATATGTGTTTAGGGGATCTAGAGTACTTTGTCGATGCCCCCAAGACGTAGCATACTTCTTTATTATTAATTTAGGCATAGCAAGACTATTGTATGCCCCACTTTGATCAAAATTTGAGCCGCTCTTTTTGGGTTTTCAACTCAAATCCCCTTTGGTCTCAAAATGCCCTTTGCGGGTTTTCACCTTGGCCTCTCCTTTTTTCTTTTTCTTTTCCTCTCCTTTTTTTGGTTTATTTTTCTCTTTGGAAAACTTTCTATTGAGTCTGAATTCACCGGATTAGGCAGGTCCTTGCTATATATCTCGGTCAATATTCATGCTTCCCCAGAACAGGCCTTCTTTGCCGTATAAGGTCCTTCCCAGTTTGGCATCCACTTTCTTCTGAAGTCCCTTTTGCATGGAAAAGTCTTCTTCAAAGCCCTATCATGAAATTTTCTAGGGGCGAATCATTTTTGTTGTGAGCTTGCATCACCTGACCGTGACAGATAGCTTTTAACATCAATCGATCATATTGAGATTGGATCTATTCTCGCCTCATCCAATTTAGTGACGATGCATTTCGACTCAATGGGCAAAACCAATGAGAAACGTGTTGCCCCCGTTTCAGTCTTGGCCAAAGTTTGATAAGCATAGAGGGTAAATAATAACTTCTGTATGCCAATCCTTACAAGTCTCGGTCTTTTTATGATCCTTTGTTTTTCTCTTTTCTTTGACCGATATGTGGTTTGATCTTTGAACAGACCGCAGACTTTTGACCTTGTGCGATTAAATGTGATCTTTTTAAATTTTTTTCTTCTTCTTCTTCTTCTTTTTTCAGTATTCTTTCTTTTTCTTTTCTTTGTTCCGATGACTATCGACTTTGTAATATTGGCATATGAAGCGACTTTTACCATCCTAGTGAAGAAATTGACAACCACGGAGATGAATTGGTGTCACCGTAAGCTTCGATGAGGCGGCCCGATAACATCCATGCCCCACATATTGGAAATCTTGTTTCTGCATTAAGCCAGGCTTTGATCTTCATCTCCTTCCTTGGCTCGCGACAGCAGATCTATTTTTCATCCAGTATTAATAAATCAGAAGATAGATTATAATTTCTGTCATCTTCAAAGTCTTGAGATCCCTTAGACCCATATTTCATTCAAAAAGGGAGTCAGTAACAGCGTTGCCCATGTCATTGATATCTGGGGACCCATTGCGGGTACGAAGGTAAATTCCAAGAATGATTATTCTAAGGATGATTATTTATATGGTATGGTCATGAATAAAGAATGAAAGAATATTCTAAAAACCGAAGAATGTATAGTATAAGATGTAAAGAATAAAAATATTCACTTAAAAAGATGCATTTTATTGAAATAAAAATTCTGGACACAAGCCTATTTCACAAAAAGATTCTTGTTGCTTCTAGGCTTAAAGCAACAAGCATGTTTTGAATATTGCTCTAGATTAGCCCTAAAAATACAAGGATCTTTTCCACGGTTCCATTGTTCAAAACATCCCAAGTACGTAAAGGCAAAAGCTTGGAAAAGTCTACTCCCCGACTCACTCTTCAGATATGTCATTAATGTTCAAATTCACCAGTATCAGGTTTTGCACCAGAGCCCTAAACTTGACATACTCCTGATCTCATGCCCCCATTCATCATGGTACTCACAATACTTATCCTTTTAACAGCATGGTTGAGTAACGGATTTTCTACACCAGAGAGATCATCGAATCTTATGACTCCTATTTTGATAAATCTTTCAACCAGCTTCTTGAAAGCAAGGTAATCTTCTATTAAATGTCCTGTAATCCCGGTATGGTACTCACATTGAGCATTCGAATCATACCATTTGGGGTATGGGGATTGCATTGGTTTCAGGTAATGAGGAGCTACAGCATGCATTTCAAATAAGCTCTGGTATAACTCCCTATACATCGTTGGAATCGGTGTAAATTGGAGTTGCTTTGTACTGGATTCTTGTCTTGATGAGCCTTGATGGCCAGTGGTCACAGCCCTCGGTTGACCTACAGTGACTAATTTGGGATGCTTGCCCAAGCTGTTCACTTTGTTTTCCCTATTTCTCAGGGCCTTTGAAGTCCACTCTCCCCTTTCCTTTGTTTCTGTCAGTATAATCGGTTTGGCTCGATCATCCTTCGGGTTAAAATCTGAACCTATCGGGAAGTTGAACAGGTCAAGCATCGATCGACATTGGGGTCCAATAATGTGGGTACCCCATGTGAATGCGTGTCTGGATGAGTCGAGGTATAAACGATGTCTTCATCATCATCCACACTGCTGGCCACTAGGCCACTCTTTTTTTCAAGCCCTCCGACTAGTAATTGGGTTAACTGGTGCATCATATTCATTTGATCTCGCATATCCCGTTGAATTTTGGCTAACTGCTCTTGCATCAGTATTTGCCCCTGCTCTAATCTCTCAAACCTTTGTTCCATGTCTTCTAGGTTAACTGAAAATATTTCGCCTAATCAGGGTCTTCTCATGAAATCTAATGCATATGATGTAATGCAATGCAAATGCATGGAATGAATGCAATGCGATGCACTCAAAACAAAAGACAACATGTTAGAGAATTAATCAACATAGAACACCTGACCGGATGACCACTAGGGCCTGGTGTGGCTCTATCTAGGGTAGGCTTTTAGGGTTCACTATATGTGGTTTAGTTCTAAAGAATGGGTACTTGAACCAGCAGATTCCTCAATCCTCACCCATTATAGGCTCATATGGATTGAGTTCGGTTCAAGGGAATACATTTCCCTATGACCATGCGGAGATGAAAATCTCACGAAGCACATAGGTGCAGATGTATCCCGGAAGCAGTCCACTAGCCCATGCGGAGGTGAAAACCTCACGAAGGCATAGTTTCTCACTCCCACTTAAAGGTGTAACCACAACGGTCATGCAATGCCAAAGTATTTTATGAGACTCGACATTATTGCAAACATAGCACAAATAAATGCATCAAAAAATATGATTTTCCAAAATAATTTTCCAAATTTTCAATCAAAAGGACAAAAGTTAATCAATTTATGGCCTGACTCTCAACCATTCCCCAGCGGAGTCGCCAAGCTGTCGAAACCATTTTTTTTATCGCAGTTTTGAAAAACGGGAATCGACTTTGAAAAATATGGAGTCGCCATCAATCCTTTTTGTTTAGGTGTGATCGAGTCACCTATAAAATAAATTTTAGTCTACGAATTTCCAGAAGAAAATAGGTTTGGGCGTCGGTTACGTGCGAGGAAGGATTAGCACCCTCGCAACGCCCAAAATTGGTACCAAATTGATTAATTGATGTCCTAATGTTGAAAAGTTTGAAATGATTTTGAAATTATGTTCCTTTTTTTTTTATAATAACTTGATTGAATATTGAGATTCCCTTGTTCCGAAGGAATAGAGTATCACATCCAGCACGATTGGATACGGCAATCTAAGTCCTCGAATTCAAGATCATCCCCAAAATTCTCCAAGCACATGTGTTGAAATTTTGAAAGGGTATTTGGTTATTTGGACAAACAAAAAACCACACCCAACACGATTGGGCACGATTTCTTCGAATTTCCAAACGCACGAATATTACCTTGGTTTGAAAATATGAATGAATTTTGAAAGGATATTCGTTTACTTGGTCAAACAAAAAACCACACCCAGCACGATTGGGCACGATTTCTTCGAATTTCCAAACATCGAATATTACCTTGTTTTAAAAAAAAACTTTTAAATAAATGATTTTAAAATCGATTTAAAATGCTTTCATTGAATTACTAGGTAATGAGAAACAAAAATATAATATCGACTATGGAATAATAACATGTGAATACAACCTTTGTACAAATGGATGTCAAGAATAATGATATGAACTTACAATTCAATATATACAAAATCAATAATCTCGCAACTCTTATTTTGAAAATACCAACATTATTAATCAAGAAACAACGAAAACTAAAAAATATAGCTAATTAATAAATTAAAATAAAATATAGTAAATTTTAAAGTAAATGAACAAATGATATACGTAAAATAATGTGTCAATTTAAATAATATGCATGTAATAAAAATAACTTAATATAAAATAGTGTATATATATAAAAATGATAATGATATTTAAAAGTGTTTGGAAATAAATAAATATAGAATAGGGTCTTTTAAAGAGACAAATTATATACATAATAATATAAAATCAATAGTATATACGTAAAAATAATTTAATATAAATTATTGAAAGTAATGGTAAATTACTAAATGGATAATATACTATATATGATAGTTTGAATAATAATAATAATGATGATAAAAATAAGAATTTATTAAGATAATAAAAACAATAAAATAATAATAGTAATATTAACATTAATTAGAAGTAATAATAATAATATTAAAAATAATATTCATAATAATATTCAAGAATAACAACAATAATAATAACAATATTAATTTAATGTTAAATAAAACAATAAAAAAGGGACTAAATTAAAAAGCATTCAAATAATCAGGGGCTAAAACAGCAAATACTTAAACAACTAAAACGCCGTGTATAAACTAGACTAAATTAAAAGTGCGCATGAATTACAGAGGCTAATTAAAAAAACAAAGAAATGTAATGTGGATTTAATCAAATAACAGCATGAAAAAGAAAGGACCAAACGCGCAAATTTCTCATTTGAGCAGAAACGCGCGGATCCTGAGGGTTTTCGGGTCGGATTCGGGTCATGGTCTATACGGCGTCGTTTTAAGGCTATCGAAATAAGCCTAAACGGCGCCGTTTCTTTAAAACAATATTATCCTTAAGAAAACAATCAGCCACCCTTTCTTAAAACAAAACCCTAGCCCTCATTTCCTTTTTCCTTAGCCGAAATCGACCCCAATCTCACCACCGAGCCGCCACTTCAATCGGTGGTCGGTAGCGAACGATAGCCCCATCGAACGAACGTCTTTACATCGCTGAAAACGATGGCTAGCGGAGCTAGAAGGCGTCTCTAAGACGCACGAAAGCTAAACCACGGCTTCGAAATCCCCCTTGCTTCGATTGCGGCGAAGAAGGCGGATTCTGACTCACGGTAAGCCTCTCCCCTTTATTCGTTTATTCTACTCGATTGAAAACAAAAGCAAAGCGAAGAAGAAATAATCAAATAGAAAGTAACCTCTTTTCAAATCTATTTCTGTATTTCTTTGTATTCGTAAAAATGTGTGTAGATTTAAAAGAGAAAAAAAAATGCTCTTGAAGTAGATAAAAAAAAAACAATAAAAGATGAAATCGGAAAGAGACCCTTTTTTCGTCTCTGTTTCTCCTTTCTATTACTGTATTCTGGTGCGTAAAATCGTGAAGACCGCTTTACAATCGTTGGCTTTTTATATAGCCGAAAAGAAATTATACCAAGAAAATGAAAATACAACTTTTTATTCTATCTTTGTTGTCGTTTCTGCTTGCTAGTTGTTTGTCGTTGTTCGCAGGTGCGGCCATCGTACGAAGGCGGACGTGGCGCGTGTGTGAGCGTGGAGGCTCGCTGGCAGTACGGATGCCGTATGGAGGTGCGCGTGGGTTGCTGAAGCGACGCAAGGTGCGCGTGTGAGGGACGCGGTGGCGGCGCTGGAAAGGGGAACCCTAGGGTTTCTGTTTAGCCACTGGTTTTGGGCTATTCGTCATTGGGCCGTCATTATTGGTTTGGGTTTAGTGGTTTAGGGCCTGTATTGGTTTTTTAATATTAGTTTCTGTTTGGTTAATATTGGGCCAGAATCAAGATTGGGCTTGTAATTTTATTTCTGGGTTTTTGTAACTGTTTATGGACTTTTAAGGACTTTTGTTTTATTATGTTTGTTGTATATTTTTTTGGTTTACTCTGACGGGCCCAGGCGAATTTGGGCTCTTACAACTATTCTAATAATAACATTATTTTATTTCATTGCTATCAAATACATTTCATTCTCTATAAAAGAGAGGACGAATAAATAGTCATATCACTTATGCGACCTGTAAAAGTCATGCAAAAACGGTAGAGACGTCAAACTTTGACTGGATGAATTAGTCCATGCACAAACCAAGAAAGAGGCCAAGTCCCACAAATCTTGTCTTTACCCTCTTTATACCTCTGGTCAGCTTTCTCAAATTTCTGGTAAAGGATCGATGGCATTTTGAACTTTTGAACCAGATGGGGTCACTTCTTTTGTCCCATTGTGGGCAGACCAGGCAAGGCCATCAGGGCAGGCTCAAGTCCATACAATTCAGAGCTGGAAGGAAGAACTATGTAAGCAGAAAATGCAGCATATATGTTCTTTTATATGCTTCAATAAAAACAACAATCATACTCTGGAATGCCTCTGTGATTAATTGTATTATTGCCTATAGATGTTTCATCAAATTCAACCCAATGGAAATGACTCCAAATTTGAGATGGTTCCAAATGGTGTACCCCAGATTTGAAACACCACAGGTCTGCTCTCATTCACTATAAAGTTGCCACTAACTCAAGCTGAGAATTTGGGTAATCTTTAACCCGAAGGTCTCATGAATATAACTTTTCTCTAACAAGGTTAAGTCCCTAGTAAAGTCTCTTCAAATTTTGTGAACAAAAAAAATAGTCGGAGAGAGCTTTCCTCGCTTTGAGGTCTTGCATTTCGATAATAAAGTCTTACAAAAACAAATCGTGACAGCTACAGTGTCAATAATGATTCAAAACAAACAAAAGCTCCAGCACAAAGTTAAAGAATGAAGAGCAGTAGGGAGTTGGGCTTCCACCATAGATGTCACTCACAGACAACACTATTACATGTGAAAGAATTCTACTCAGATTTGCTACTCTAGAGGTTCGAATCCACTGGCAACTAAGAATCTTTGAATTTCAGGCATCTAGTCTAGGAATGGAAGTTCTGTCATTTGGAATTGGCTTGTATCTACAGATGTTACTCGGACAGGTTTGTTACTTTGTGTTTTTTGCGGCAACTAAGATTGAGCTGAAGCTGAAGTATTATTTTAATTTTTAGTTGCAATCATCTGCATTTGCTGCTTTTTTTTAATGTAATGAATGAATGAAAATATGCTCTTTTATCTCAACAAATACTTTGGCCTTGTTCTGGTATTATATGTTGCAAAGACATGTACCTCTCTATCCTTTTTAAAATATTTGTATTATACTCGTACAAAATATATATCCATATTCAACTATCATACTTAGTATCATCCCATCTCCATTACTATGTAGTTTAGAATCTTCAGAGAATTGAAAAGATATTCTGATTCAGGCTCCTATGTGAAGTTTATTATTTCATTCAATAAATATTTTAAAACAAATTTTAAGCCACCGTTTTTTTTTATTTCTTTTGTAATATTATGATGATAGATGACATGATATAATTTGAACTCGTGTCAAAATAGATGTTTAATCAAAGCTTTAATCACTGCTCCATACAAGTAAGTAAGTCAAGACAGAACATATTAACTTCTAGTCCTATAATCCATGATTCTATATAATTAATCATTTATATTATATATAATCGTATATTCATATTAAAAAAGGTTAAAAACTTTTTAAAAAAATGCATGTCCAGAACGAACCTGGACACATGCAAGTCTAGGTTCATCCCATCAAAATTCAAAAATCTAAAAACTGAAATTTCAGTTTTTAGATTTACTTTAAAATAAATGTGTAGTTGTTAAAAATACGTTTAGAATGAATTTCCAAATTTAGATAAATTTTGGCCCCAATTTATTCAAGTTCATTTTGGACATGTATCTTTAGTAAAAAAAAATTATATAAAATTTATTTTTTTTTTATAAAATTTCAATAATTTTTTATTATCTTTATATTTATTTAATAATTTTTTTAAAAAAATCACAATATATATTTATAAGTCATCCACTCTTTTTTATTTTATTTGATGATGAGGTATAATATTATTATTTATCGATGATACATAAAATTTGTGTACTACGGTGTATCAAATATTACTCGTAAGATTAATATGAAAAAGAAAAAGAAAGTATAAGAATCGGATTGAAAATATTACCAAATCCAGGGTAAGGTTATTGAAGAAAAAAAACTGAACGTAACTCATTTTTATCAAAAATCGTGGAGAAGCCCTAAAAGTTTGGGCTATCTTAAACAAGATGTGCCAGCATTTGACTACCCAAATCAAGCCCAGAACTTGGTGATGGCTGATCATGAGAGTCAGGTGTCGACCCACATTGAAATGGCCATTTCAGCCAATAAGATCTCCAGAATCCGGATCAAGTGAGCTCCAAAAGAAAGCTTCTCTGTAATGTTGGTATCGTAATCTCCTCGACCATCATTTTCCACATATTGCATTTTTAGACATCTTCCCGTTTCAAGATAACCTTTGGTTTGGTGTCCCCTCCCAATTCCATGTCTATGCTAGGAAAAATCTAAGCTCTCCTTAAACTCACTAAAATTATCTATCTCTTCAAATGACCACAATTATGGCCGTCTCAACTTCCGCATTCTTATTCACACCTTCCGTTAGCTCCAAGTCCACTACTTTCTCCTTCTCTCCTTTAGTTTTACATCGCAAATCCTTTCCTTTCCGTTTCTCCACGCGGTTTCCTCAGTTGGGTCCATCTTTTTTTTCTCAATGGAGTGGTCTAAAGCATCTGGGCATTTCAATCTCACCAAAATCTCTTAAATTAGGTTTCTTTTTTTTTTTTTTTTGGTCTGGGTTTCCTCTTTTTAAGCTGCCTTTTTACTCTATGCAGTTCATTTATTTTGATTATTGAATTTCAGAAAAAAAAGGAAGATGTAAAGGAAAGGTGGTTCATGCATCTTTGTTTGGCGTTGGAGCTCCTGAGGCTCTGGTTATTGGGGTAGTTGCTTTGTTGGTGTTTGGTCCCAAGGGTCTGGCTGAGGTATGTTCTGCCTTTATATACTAAGGGACAAGTCATTCTCATTTGCATGTTGTTTCAATTATAAGCACCAACCTGTCACTTGCTCCTTTTATGGTTTGTAACATTTGATGATTTTCCAGGCTGTTTGTGTCTATCATATGTTTGAAATGTATGTCTTTGTACAGTTCAAGTTTCTAATTTCATGCGGGTATTGGATTTAGATAGGTCCTAAGCTTTGGAAACATAGGCTTTGTGGCAACTATTTTAAAATATTAATCTCTATTCAACGCTTCAAATATGAATTAAGCAACAAGAAGCAAAAAAATTTGGTAGAATTTTCTAAGGATTGCCTGGGAAGTTGGTATGATAAATTGTTGAAACTGAAAATTTTTGCTGGTTTAGTGTTGGATTTTATAGACAATACTTAGCTTTGCTTGAAACTGAAATTGATATGGTTTCTTGTCTTATATAAGAATTCAAATGTTCGTTTAAATTATAATCTTAGATGATAGAAAGAATCCTTTTTATTGAGATTAAATCTTATTTTATTCGTTTTTAAGCTTCTTTTAGTATATGAGTGAACAATAAACTAATTCAATTGGTAATATTTAGCCATTCCCATGACTTAATTTTAGTAAAGAGGAGGAAAATTTTTTTCTTATTTTGAAGAAGTCTTATTTTTTATCAGTTTTTACTCATCTTTCTAATTTCAAGTTTAAAATTGTACTAACTATTCTTTAGTTTATATCTAACTATTGTACTACATCTGTAATAAATAAGCATTTTCCTCATATATAAGACTAGTAACCAAGCGAGGCATTAAGGTAGTGTTGTTTGACAAAATAATGATTTTTTTCCCTTGATGCAAAAACATTGTTGCCATTCAAGTCCAATTCATTCCATTGTATTACCCTATTTTAAACTCTTAAGTTCCCCTATCCTTTCAGGGCTCATTCTAATGATGCCTTGATGTATTTAGTGAACCAGATCTTTAAGAATAAGTGTTGTGTCTTTTACCTCAGATCCCTCTTGACATTTTACTAAATGGCTCAATATGTCAAGAAGAATCTAACTTGCGAGGACTGGAGAGTTAAAAGACATTAATTTTGCTATATATCATATTTTATTAATTAGGCTTCAAGTTATTCAAATCGAAGGGATGAATATTTCCTTAGGTATTGTGATAAGGACTGATAATCAATTATTAAATATGCTGTATCCATGATGTCTGATGTACCATAAAGGCATTAAAATAAAACATATAAGTGCTTGGATGCTTTGATTCTTTACGAAGTAGCTGCATTGTGATACTTATGAGCTTATCAAGAATTTATTTACAAGTGCATGGCAGACATTTTGATGCCTTCCATAAATGACTATTCTCACAGTTTAGCAAAATGTGGTCACTAAATGTTTAGGCTGCATTATATTGTTACTTTTGCTACTTATTTTAAATAATTAAAAATTATAGAAAAGTCTTTTGCGTACAAAATATGTCACTGTCCTTTTATGTAAGATAATTATGTTTAAATTTTGTCACATTTGATCTGCATATTCGTTTTTTAGTTGAATACAATTATGCTTTTTACCATTCATATATTATTCTGTAGAAATTTTTGAGGAAGCGAAAACCAAGTTTTAAATATGTTGATCAAATGATCAAACAGAACCTTTATAGTTAGGATCATATTCTGTTTAAGTTAAATCCTCTCAGCCTCTCAAATGGCATCTTAAACTGCAGGTTGCTAGGAATCTGGGGAAAACATTGCGTGCGTTTCAACCCACCATTAGAGAACTTCAGGTAGGGCCTGAACCCTTTGGTTTTACTCATATCTTTACCATGTAATAACTCTGCCCTTCTGAACTCTTCGCCTTTATATCTTCTGTGAAGGAAGTTTCGAGGGAATTCAAGAGCACCCTTGAAAGGGAGATTGGTCTTGATGAAATGCCGAGTTCAACACAAAATACACTGAATAGGAACAGTCCCTATCTAAGTAACGCTCCCCTAACACCTTCACCAGTTACCAGTGCTGAGGAAACTGGTAGTGATGCTGACCCGGGTAAGCGCTTTATATTCTTATATTTTGGGCTAATTAGTGGCATGAAATTGTCTTATAAGATTTTTCCTTTGAATCTCACTTACGTTATTATGATCTCTTACCCTGAAACATGCACTAAATGCTACTGCATAGCGATTGATCCTGCTTTTTATGGCTTAGTGGTAGGAACTTTCCTTATTCCTTATCCCATTCCCCTTGTGTATTCCAATGAAATTTAAGAAGCATGCAATTCTGTCGCTTTACTGCAGATGGTGCTCAATCCATAAAAGACGCATATACTAGTGAAGAATACTTAAAGATCACAGAAGAGCAGCTAAAAGCTTCAGCATCCAAACAGCAGGACCAGACTGCCTCTCCCAGCGAGACCGAGTTAGAATCCCAAAATCAACATGAAGGTTGGTTCTTCTTCTTTTTCTTTGTATTTCTCTGTCTATTGCCTTTCTCTTTCTCACTTTGATGTTATTTGTGCAAAATCAATAACAGCTACTCCCAAAGAAACTACCATTGCTGCTGCTGCTGCGATGCCTCCGTCTCAGAAACCAGAAAGCGAGACGGGAAATCCATGAATGGAGATAAAATGTTTATCGTAGAGAAGCCTCTAATTAGGGTACTAGAAACTTCCTCAGAAAGGTATAAAGCAAGGAAAGAAACACCACGTTTTGCCCCTTTGTTATTCATCTAAATTTTGGTTCAAGTCACTGTATATTAGATCTTTGCAAATGTGCTGCCTGTACGTAGTCACCAAGAGTAATTGTACAACATAATTTGATCTCAAGACCATGTTTTCATTGGAGGAGTGCCATGTTTTGGATTAGTGATTGTCAAATCCTCATTTTGTTCCTCTTCACTCTGGAGATGTTTGTCTGCATTTTGACTAAAACCTTTCTGATGAAACAGTAGGGACAAAATACTATCCCAAAATCTCAATTGACAAATATATGAACACTTTTTGGATCGCAATATTGATGATTTCTTTTAATTTCCCAAAAATAAAGTTGCAGGGAAATTAATGTTTTAAAAGCACACTTTTTAATATTAAACGGACCTTCACCATTAGGTGGTGAGGTAGAATTAAAAAGAACTAAATTTCATCGGTTAGCAGCTTGAATTTGGCATGAACTGATCATATGCTTGTTTTTATATTTTTCTACTTATATATTTTTGTTACATTAAAAAAAATTTAGGAGATGTATCGCATGGTGTATCTTTATGCATGTCAATCGGTGACATGACATCCATAAAAAAATCTAAATTAAAAATATTATAAAGAAAACATTATTAAAAAATTATGTAAAATATAAATAATTCAAAAAACTAAAAAGGAAAACAACAAAAAATTTAAAAATATATATAAAAAAAAGCTATAAATATATAAATTCTAAAGTATCTAAGAATTATATATATGCGAAAAATATATATAATTTTTTTAAAAAAATATTTAAAATTTTAGAATATTACGAAAATGGTACATAAACATTTTTGTTGCTCAATTTGGTACCTACATTTTTTGGGATCAAATTGGTACCTGATTTGACATATTTTCTTAATTTGGTACCTAATTTTTTTTTAGGTTTAATTTGAGTAGGCTTAAATATACATTTGGCCCTTAAATTTGTCATTTTTCTCAAGTTGGTACTTATGATTTTTTTTATTACCTAAATTTTCATTAGGTTAAAGGTCTTGGGTTTTTTTTTTTTTTCGTAATGGTGTTAAGTTTGGGATACGTAGTACTTTCAAATAGGTACACATGGAAATGCTGATGTCATTATGACATTATAATTCAAATTTTTAAAAAAATAGAACTATATATAAAAACATGGTGAGTATTTAGTAGACTAGCAGTGTATTTTTATTCTACAAGAAGCCTTAAAAAATTGACACTGGATCAATCAAAATAAATGTCGATGGTGCCCGCAATCTGCCTTCAGGCTTCGCAACTCCGATAGCAGTGGCAAGAGATGAACATGGTAGGTGGCTTTGGAGAATTGGGAGAAATATTGGAAAATGCAATGTTGAACAAGTTGAACTTTAGGCTATTTATGATGGTTTTCACCTTGCATGAGACTTTAACTGGAAGGAAAGTATTCTTGAGACTAACTGCACTCAGGCCATTAAAGATATTTATGGGGATTTTAAAGGACAGGCGAATAGAGATTTGATATTACGTATCCAAGAATTATATAGACGTAATTGGCAGGTGGTCATTAAGCAGATTCCAAGAGAAGCGAGCTTTGCCCCCCCATATCCTAGCTAGTCAAATGAAAGAGTTTCCGTTTGGGCCCGTGTGTTTGATATTGCTCCTACTAGAGTTGCTAATCAAATTTGATTAGATAATTCTTCTCTGCTATCTATTTCTAATGTTGTTTTTGGTTGAGTGTAATTGGCTTTATTTTTTTTTCCTACAAAAAAAAATTGACGTGTCTCTTTTTTTTAAATATTTTACTATACTCTTATAAGATACTTGCCAATCTCCTAACATTGCTTGTGGAGTCTCTAATGGTTGTATGCCAAATATTTTAAATCATAAAAAATTATAAATAAAAAATAAAAATAGAGTTAGCATTTAGTACACTGACAATATATTTTCTTTTTTTTTCCACCAACAACCTTAAAATATTTACATTTGTCTCTTTTTTAATATTTATTTTTAATATTTTACTATGTCTTATAAGACACTTATCAACTTTGTGGAATTTAAAAACTCCACGGGCGATGTACCAATTAAAAAAAAAATACACTTGACATTATCTTAAACTCATTTGTAAAGTTTTTCACGACATTGGAAAAAATAATTACTCATTAAAATATAGAAAAAGTTGTTAAAAATTACAAAATTTAAATTAATTTAACTCTTTTGTTTTTAAATTTTTATTTTAATTCAATGAAACATCGAAGGTGCCACTATCCAGGTCGAAAATCAATACGTTCTTCTCATCGGACCTCGATGCCTTGTCCAAGCCATACACAATCACGGCGACCGTTGGTTCATTGATAATCGTCAAAACATTAAGCCTTGAAATGGAACCGGCATCTTTCGTAGCCTGCCTATGCGAGTCGTTGATATAAGCAGGCACGGTGATAACAACGTTTTTCATGGTTTGACCCATATAAGCCTCGGCAACCTTCTTCATCTTGACCAGCACCATGGAAGAAATTTCTTCAGCAGCGAACTGCTTCTCTTTACCCTTGTAAGTAACGACGACCATCGGTGATAGCTGATCACCGGGGGCGGCAACGACCATGAAAGGCTAATGCTTCATATCGCTTTGCACTGATGGGTTGGAGAATCGATGACCGATAAGGCGTTTAGCGTCGAAAATAGTATTCTGGGGATTCTTAGCGATTTGGTTTTTGGCAGCATCACCAATGAGGCGCTCGGTGTCGGTTAAAGCAACGTAAGATCGGCTGCTCAACTGTTACCATAGAAAATGAAGACTCAGAAGTCACTTTACCATGGAACCCCAAATCAAGCTCTCCAGGTACTTTTCTCTTGCTTCACTTCCTTTTCTTTGGCTTCTGTGTTGGCTTTTCAATTTCAACCTCTATAATTGGTTGCATTATATGCGGTTCAAGCCCAGCAGCGATTTCTCCACACTTGGGACATCTTGCAACCAAATTCTCAGTACTTGGAGCCTCCTGAATCTTGGGTTTCGAAGGATCTTCTTCTTCCTCAACTGTGTCTTCATTAAGGGCAACGCCATGATTAATGTGGTGTTTAAGGAGTTGATAAAGTGAGCACATTGTTGAAAAACCATTGAGAGTCTAACCTCTGCATGACTTTCTTTGAACCTCCATAAGAAGCCCAAAGGCATAAACCAAGATGTTATAAACATGAATCGAACAGAAAATTAGAAACGAGAAAGCTTTTTTTTTTTTTTTTCTCTTTTTAACTACGGTTAACATTTGGTGTGTGGGAAAGGATAAACTTCGTCACAGCAAATGCTTTAGCCTCAACATCAATAGAACATTCTAACACGCTGACAATTGACTTTACCACAACTCAAGTACGACATATTTGAAGTGGTCGCAAGCACTTAACATGATAAGAAAATCAACCCCGAATGGTCCAAAGCGGCGAGCAAAAATCAATAAAAGAATCGAGTATTCACCAAATTATAGAGGACGACAACAAAACTATCCTTAAAATCACTTGTAAAACTAAAATTACATACATAAACAAGACTAAAAACAATGCTATAAGAGCAGACAAAAATTTCTAAAACTGAAGACTTATTAAATAATAGAAAAACAAATAAAAAAATATAAAACTTAAGACAAAATCATTTATTATTCTAAAATATTCTCAAAACAGAAACAAATTAAAAAACTGACGAAAAGCCACTCACTTTCCAAAACAACTACTGGTGGTCGATGGAGTTTTAACGAACGACAAGCATCGTCATCTATCAATCATATCTTGTGAAGACAACAAATACACCCACAAAATAGATCTGCAAACTGAAAAAGAGAGAGAACATGTGGATTGAATGAGAAGAAGAAAGAAAGAAAGAGTTAGTGGGAGGGGAAAAAAAACGGGCGATAGCTAGCCCGGAGGTTAGCACTGCCTCTGAACAAAACAAAAGATAATAAACAAACGGCTTGGAGAAAAAACACAAAAGTTTTTAAGGTTTTAAGGGAAATTAAAATTAAAAATTAAACAAAAGTTAATTTATTTTAATTTTTGTAAGTTTTAAAAACTTTTACTATTTTTTTATTTATAAAATTTTATTATTTTAAAATTTTTATATATCCTTTTAATTTTTATTTTATTATTTTAAATTTAATATATTTTTAATTTTTTTAAAAAAATTGAACGTCATGTTAGTTTTGTCACATGTCACTGTTTGAAAGTGCCAATGTCTCAACTTAATAGCGTTACAAAAAAAAAATTAAAATCCTACGAAAAGAAAATTCTAGTACCAACTTGAGAAAGTAACAAATTCAGAGGCCAAATGTATATTCAAGCCATTTGAGTATTCAAATTTCTTAAATGAGATACAAATTACCCAAAATACTAACCGTGTTAAAAATTCGTGTTATGCTATAAAAATATTATCAATATTATAGAAAATTCGTGTTAAAAATTTACGCATTGAGCTATACTTAACAAATTAACAATGAATAAAAAATATTTTAAAACCCCAAAATAAAAGAAATTCATTATATTAAATTAATAAAATAAATTAAATTAAATTAAGGGTAAATTACATCACATGCTCTAAATTATTTTTTACCAATTTAATTACTCTAATTAAAATAACTGTTCAAATTTATCACGAAAAAATTTATTAATCTACTAACGAATTACTGACGTGATATTTTTCTGAATTTCGATTAAAATTAAAAATCTTTCTATAAATAGATCAAAATATTTTTTTTGCTCGGATTTTTTTTATTTGGGTCTCTGTGAAAATATTACTTCTTTAAATTAATCTATAACCAATGGCAAAAAGAAAATGAAAGTAGAGTGAGTTCAGCAACGTGAGTTTGCAAAATAGATTTGGAAGTGGTGTAAATAAGCTCCCATTTTCCATTTAGTAAATCAAATTTCAGAGTGCTTTGTAGGATTATAGGCACAAAAGCAATGAAAAAACCAGGTTTAATTAAGAATTCCACTTTCTCAAACTTCGTAATTAAATGGATAAAAAACTCACCTGATCAACTCTCTGCTGGTCCTCGGGGGTGGCATCGGACCCTCGGTAAAGTGGTGCAATGCAATCAAAAAGTCTTGCTCCAGAAGCTTAGTGAGAATGAAAAACGGATAAATATCATATTCAAATTGTTGGATTTTAGATTTGACCTATAAAAAAAATAAATTTAAAAAATAACACTAAGAGAAAGAACTTGTGAAAATGAATAAATAAAAAAAAAATGGAAGATGGAACGAGTAAAGTGATAGATATGATAGATAGATGGACAAGTGTCCAATTGGATCATTTATTATATAAACCCCAACAAACTCAATTAATAGCTCTAATTAACCCTTCAAGAAATAATTCATTAGCAAGTTTAGAAATGAAGACTCATTGAAGAAAAATCTAGAAGCAAATTATTTCTAAAAATCACAATAAAAAAATCTTGTACAAAAAAATAACTCTAGAGTTGAAAACTTTAATAAGTTAAACAATTATATATCTAATGAACAATAAAAAGGCCTTTATATATACTAGCTAGGTACATCCAAATAAAACTTTAAAGTATACGTAAAATAAAATAAATAATAAAATAATAAAACCTAATAAATACAATATTAAAAATTAAGCCTAAAAATTGAACCCAATGTGATTTAAATTCGAATTAAAAGCTCAAAACTCGTAATTTACCATAAAATGGTCATAACTTGAGCTCCCGAACTCGAAATTGAGTGATTCAAAATGTGTTTCAAAGCTAAAAGATAAATCTTCGAAAGCTATAAAGACATCTCAAACCAGAAATGTTTGGTTTGCATCCAAAAACTTGATTTTTCAAACTTTAAAATTGACACCTTCGAGGAATGAGATGATACGGCCATGATCCGGGTCACACCAAGTTCCAACAAAGAGCCATTGGAGTTACCACAAGGACCCATCACCCGAGCACGTGCAAAACGATTCAAGGAGGCTATTTCGGCCCTAGTTGAGCAAAAGTGGAGCAAGTTAATGGCTGGTCAAAATGAGGAGAATCGGGCTAACTTAATAAGCCCAATGCGCATGCTTTTGCAAGTTGAAATAAGCTCATATTCGGCTCATACAGCTTTTGTTTAACTTGATTTAATTCATGCATTTTTATATAAAACTTTTAAATTAGCATTAAATAAAGTTGTTTAGTTTAATTAAATAAGTTGTGTTTAATAAGAGACTTATTAATTAATCTAGTTACCAGGATGTTTTAATGAAGCCTGAGTTTAAGTTAATTTAATAAGAGGCTTATTAATTAATCTAGTTACTAGGATGTTTTAATGAAGCATGAGTTTAAGTTAATTTAATTTCGCTTCCATAAATTAACTAGTTGTTTGCATTAATTGAAGTCTTAACTTTTAGTTCATTTAATAAAGTCAAGTGTTTAATGTGTTTAAGTTAAAGTAGTGTTTAATAAGTGTTTAAATGTGATTAAATTGTTTGTTTAATGTGTTTGAATGTAGGAAACTTTTCAGCTGAAAACCGTTACACTCAAGGGGATGTTACAAAGAGTTAATATGACTTTTCAAGTGAAAGCAGTTACACACATGGGAAGCATTATTTAACATTAAAGGGAGTCTGTTATGATCATTGATGGAAGCATTACATCTCCATTAATTTCAGCAACAACCTATTCATCTTCCATAACCATTTGAGGCTTAAAAGATCACACAAGAGTTACAACTTCTCATTAAGTTGCTGGTGACAATTCGGCTACTTAGAAAGCATGAAACCAAGCATTCAAACTCATTAAAATCAGCTCATTAGGAGTCATTAAGTTACTGTTATTTGGCTGGAGGAATTCAAGAGTTTTTACCTATTGATTAGATTTTATTTCAGCCATTTAAATGCATAATAAAGTTGAAATCATATGACTTTTCAGCTAACCACATGTAAACACTATATATACCTTGTTATTAGCTTGTAGAGGGGACTTTTCAATGCTTTATGAAATTTTCAGATTGTGAGTTATCCAATCTCTTAATTTTCCAAGGTTCAAATTGACTTATCTTTCAACTAGTGGCGTCAATCTAAATTTGTTCTTGAACTTATCATCCTTTGGCTGTGGCGTTCAAATCAATACCGTAGGTTCCTATCTTGCTAGATAGTGGGTCTCGGTTTTATTTCAATTTAACCTTTCCTTTGAAACCTATAAGATTCGGGTCCTTAATCTTATATTAAGGGTTCTTTCTTGTTTCAACCATCAAACCATTCATCTACCTAATTTTTCTTCAACCCAAGTTGCTGCCATTTACCAAAACATATTCATTTTGCCTTTCTTTTAAATTACATCAAATAATACTCCTTCGTAGACGATCGGGAAAATTTAAATACGACTCGACTCAACCCGAGACAGATCGTATCATGAGATCTAATAAATTTCACCCAAACCGTGTATATATCAATCCTCCTTTTCTCGAAAATATGTCTCTAAATATTGTCTTTGGCTGAACAAGAAATAATATTTATTATAGGTGAAATTGTTTAATAGAGCTACTTTCAAATGGTCAACAAATTCCTGAAAGAATGAAATAAGTCCACTAGACAAATTAAAGTAAAAATTAGTGAAAACATAATCATTCCTCCCTTTTAGATAGGTTCTCTCTTTCTTTCCATTCTCTTTTTTAATGTGAATTGAACTCTCTAATTTTACCTTAAAGGAATTTTCACTCACCAAAGTTGGACCATCAAATTGACTTTTATCACTCAATGTCTCTTTTCTTTTAGTCTTTTTTCATGAATCATCCTCATTTCCCTTTATCCCTCACAAAAATTGTGAAAATTTTATTCATCAGAATACAAATTTGTAGAAGGAGAATAGATGTCTACCTCGTTCAAGTTCATAGACTCTAGAAAGCAATTCTCAAAATCAACTTTTTCTAACCCGTAAAGTTCACTATCATTAGCATAGTAGTTTGCACAATTACTGTAACATCCCGGTTTAGGGCCTAGTCGGAATAGTGGTGCGAGACCACAAATCTGAGGGTTATAAATGAGTTTTTGAGGTTTATGCCTTGTATGCATGCTAGTGTGAAAATTTCATGAAGCAATTTTGTGAAATTGTGGTTGAATTGTCCAAAAGGACTAAATTGCAAAAGTTACAAAATGTGTGTTTCTAGAAGCTATATGTGTGAAATAGCTTTAGATTATTAATTAGGGGTCCTTAAATAGCAATTTATCCAATTTCTAATTTTTGGACAAATTTGGGCATGGATGAGTTAAAATAGAAAGTTTATCAAAAAGGGCATTTTGGTCATTTAACAAATAAGTGATTAAAAAGGAGAAAAGATGACAAAATCATGCTCATCTTCTTCCCCTCATTGCCGAAAATTTGAAGGAAGCCATAGCTAGGGTTCTTCAATTTTTCAAGCTTGCTAGTAAGTGCATCTAGCCTCGTTTTTATATTCTTTGTATTTTTGAAGTCCCGGTAGCATGAGTAAGCTATTTTTAGCTATTTGATGAGCTATGAAGGATGTTCAAAAATGTGGTCATGTATGACATGCATGTATTTTGTTGTTTTATGGAAGATTATGAAAGCTTGATGTAGTAGAAACATCTTTTGTTAAGTGATTTTCCATGAAAATGCATGTAGAGACTTGATTGTGAAAATCTTAAGTTTGGTCATACATGTGTGTTTTAGTGAGAATTGATGATAGCTTTAGTTGAATAAGTGGTTCAGCTAAGCATGAAAGACTAGAAAGTTGAATAAAAATCACTTTACGAGCCTTTGGGGCTAAAGTGTAAATATGAGAAAGTTTAGGGGCAAAATAGTAATTTTGCTAAAGTATGAGATGTGGGTCAATTTAGTCAATGTATATATTGAATAAGCTGATTTATTCATTATAGATCAAGAAAGACAAAGCCCGGATCGAAACCGAGGCAAAAGTAAGGTGGTGGACTAAATTGCAAGTCTCAATACTTTTGAGTACCGAGGTAAGTCTATGCATAAACAATGCATTCATACTTACAATTTGTTGATGATAGCTAGTGTGTAGCTTGTTCGAGATTGATTGAGAACCTATGTGGTTCAAGTAGAATGAATGTAGTAGAATTGTGAATGGATGTTTAATTGAGTAAGTAGACATGTGAATGTGTAGTGATAATGCTAGATGGTAGGCTAAGTGCGATACCATACTAATGCATATTGACGATGAGCTGGCTATGTGTGATGCTATCGTTAGGTATATCGTCTAGTGGGCTATGTGAGAAACCCCTATGATTACCTTTGTGGTGGGCTAAGTGCGATACCACCTTATTAATCGATTGTGGTGTGCTAAGTGCAAAACCACCGAGACATTTGTTGTGTGGATTAGCCATGTGATGGCATTATTGAGTAAAATAGCTGTGTGGATGTATTATTAAGTTAATTAGCTGTATGGATGAATTATTGAGAAATATTGATGTGTTGTATATTGTGTAAATGTGACATTGAATGCAGGGGTGCATTTCGATGGTTATGAGTATGTGACTCATGATGTGTTGGAAATGTGGTAAGGGATAGAAAGAGTAAGCATAGTTGTTCATTACTTTTGGTAGTATAATGCTAATTTCTGTTTAGCTTATACTATGATGCTTAATTGTTTATGTGTAAACTTACTAAGCTCAAAGCTTACTCCCTTTCTTTTCCCTTGTCTTATAGAGTAAAAGTGTTGAACCGAGATATGAGGATCAATTGGAAGATCGCCCACACTATCAGCACACTCTGGTGCACGAGACTCAATGTTTTGTATATGGCATGTATAGGGGCTAGACAAGTTAGTGAATTTTTGGTGTAAATGGCTAAGATGTGTTGGCCTTTAGATGAATAGTGTATTTTGTATAATGCCATGGTTGTTGGCTATTACATTATATGAAAGAAAGATGTAGTTTTCTATGTGAGATTGCACTTCAATTTGAGTTGATTATGGATGTGTTGTATGAGTGCATGTTGTGTAAGTTATAAGGGTGAGAAGAGCTTAGCAAATAGCTTTGTTCTTGGCCATGTGGATAGACACACGGGCGTGTGTCTAGGCTATGTGTGACCCACGGTCAGCCCATGGGCGTGTGCTTTGGCCGTGCGTCCTCTGCATGTTAGTATTGTAAATCAGAATAGACCACGGACTAGTCACACGGGCGTGTGCCTAGGGCGTGTGGGATTAATCAGTGTTGGCCACGGGCTAGCCACACGGGCGTGTGTCTAGACTCTAGGCCGTGTTAAGGTAGTCAGTGTGCACCACGGGTGGTAAGCACGGGCGTGTGCCTTGGCCGTGGGGCATTGGCAGAATGATGGGGTTTTAGGCACGATTTGGGGACATGGGCGTGTGTGTCCATGCACGGGTGTGTCTAATCCTGCACGGGCGTGTGAAATCTGTATAAAAGAGAAAAATTTTAAGATTGGAAAAAGTTCCGGTTTAGTCTCGAGAGCCCTTGTGTGTATGAGTGAGGCCTCGTAAGTCAAGAATGAGGTTGTTGAGATGACTTCAGAGAGTTGTTACGGCGAGCCTAAGTGGCGATCAAGTGGTTTGAGTTCGGTAACTCCTCGGGCCCGGTTCCGGCGTAGAACCCGGGTAAGGGGTGTTACAATTACTATCATCATAGCTCACACAATTACTATCAACTTCTTTGACACAAGGTGCAATGTTAGATCTAGGCTCAATAATAGGCACAAAATCACACTTATTATCTTCAAAAACGACGTTACTCAAAGTTTCTCGCTTATTCATATCATCAATGTCAATGGTAACACTAAAAGAAGATTCCTCAATAGGCTCGGTGTCATATGTACGTTCTTCTTCTTAACTTTCATCATTGGATGGATAGTGAATTGAACATTGGGAATCATAATGTTCTTTTGAACCACACTAATGACATTTCACAATAGGTGAGAGATGCTCTCCTTTTCTTGTTGGCATTTAGAGTTTTGGTGATCTTTCTTATCACCAAATATTTTTTTTAAAAATAAAATTAAATCAAACTTAGATAAATTAGTTAATTGATCTAAATTTATTATAAAATTAGTGATTAACATAAATAAATTAGAAATAAAATATAATAATTTATTATAAATTTCAATTAATTAATTAATAATTTATAGAACCATAAAAAGTAAAACTTTTTAATAGATGGAAATAATTATTGTTATTTACATTATTTTTAGATATTCATTAAAAATATTCTATGGTTATTAACATTTTTAATTTAAATTTTTATTTTTTAATAACATTATTTTAATTAAAATTTGTGGGATAAGTAGAAATTAATTAGAGTTTTAGAATTTAAAACATATGTAAAAATTAAAAAGAAAAATTTGTAAAAGATCTTTTTAGGATTTTTAAATAAATTAGAATAAAAATCAAATTAAGATCAATTTTTTTTTAAGTCAAATAAAATCAAAGTAAAATGTTTTTGAGATTTTGAAATATGAGAAAAGATTATATAAAACTGGGATACAATGTCAACTTGTATCACTTTCCAATAATTTAATGTCATTTCAGTAATTTTTTTCTATGTCATTAATAAATAACTTTGATATTTTTTTTTTACATAAAATTATAATTATTAACTTAAAAATTTCTCTCCACATCTCAACCATAATTAAAAATTTTGTATCCAATTCAACACTAATCACCAAGATTGCTCTGCACTTCTCTAAACTTTTTTTTCTAAATTTTTATTGGATAATTCAGAGCTGCTACTATTCAATTGTTGTTTTGACGTAAGTTTTAATTTTGAAAGTTTCTATTTCACAGTTACTTTAAGAAGATATGACGATGACGATGATTGAATCGAGAAAATAAACAAAATTCATTTTATTGATTGAAATTTTTGTTTTTTATTTTATTTTATATTAGACATGTTATTAAATTAAATATACATTACATCATTATAAATCATGGAGTTTTTCTTGTTAGTGGTTGTGTAGATATTTTAGAGATTTGTTTTTTTTTTTTTTTTTTTAGTTTGGTGTGAAACTATGTTTATTTGGGATGTTAAATATTTTCACTTGATTTTGATTTGTTTGAAATATAGTTGTATATGAAATCTTTGAACATATTGTGATTTTTAATAGTAATGATTTAGTTTAATGAAAAAATTAGATGTATATGTTTTTCGAGCTATTTTATTAGATTTTAATTGCTTTTTTTAAAAAATATTTTTAAAGATTTCTTGTGTGATCATGGTTTTAATAATATAATTTATAGAATTTTTTTTCCAAGTTTCATTAATTTATAATTTTCATTTATGGAGACCCGGAGGATTGACCGGGCGAACTGCTAATTTTCGGATACGAGATATCCATCCTAGTCACTATGGACGCATTTGCCCAATTGACACGTCTGAAGGGATCAATGTTGGACTTATCGGATCCTTAGCAATTCATGCCAGGATTGGTCATTGGGGGTCTCTAGAAAGTCCATTTTATAAAATCTTTGAGAGATCAAAAAGCACAGATGCTTTATTTATCCCCAAGTCGAGATGAATATTATATGGTAGCGCAGGAAATTCTTTGGCCTTGAATCGGGGTATTCGGGAAGAACAGGTTGTTCCGGCTCGATACCGCCAAGAATTCTGACTATTGCATGGGAACAAGTTCATCTTCAAGTATTTTTCCTTTTCAATATTTTTTACATTGGAGCTTCCCTCATTCCTTTTATCGAGCATAATGACGCGAATCGTGCTTTAATGAGTTCTAATATGCAACGCCAAGCAGTTCCGCTTTCTCGTTCCGAGAAATCATGAAGAAATAGTTCATCTTGTCGAGAACGAAGATAATTTCGTTTAAGAAATAAATGTAACACTCTAAACCCGAACTGGACGTCCAACCTAAATTTAGAGAGTTACCTTATCAGTTATCAATTGTCACACAACAGCACAATAAAGTTAAACCACGTTTCATAACGCATTCATCATAAAACTAATTAAGTATATAATCTTCCAAATTCATACTATTATGGTTTACCGAAATCTAATATACTACCTAAAGAAGAGTAAATGCTTGACTAAGCATCCGCTGCGCTGACCCGTTCAAGATTGGGGATTACCTGAAATCCAATCGGAAACAAAAATGAGTTGTGAACTCAGTATGTAAAAGAAATTTAAGTTTATTCAATCATTATTCATTTGTAAAGTAATCTCAAATTCAGAGATTCGGTTCGGTACAGAATCATTTACGGTTCAGAGTCAGAGTAGATCCGTTATATACAGATATTTATATATATGCAAAATCATATATATATATATTGCATATCAGATTCAGATGTAGATAATCCTAAACCTCGTCTGCTACGAACCATCTTCAACCTTCCCAACACATCGTTAAGGACGTTTAATGTCCATCCATCCCTACACACCACAAAGTGTCTATTTGACACGTTTACAGTAACACAGCTTAGCTGCTAGATCATAATGCGTCAAAGCGCCAAAATCAGAATTTTTTACATAGTGGCTTAACCACTGATTCAGAGCAGATTACTTCTGTAACACCCCTTACCCGGGTTCTACGCCGAGAACCGGGCCCGAGGCGTTATTGAACTCAAACCACTTGATCGCCACATAGGCTCAATGTAATTACTCTCTATACCCTCAGTCTCGACTTACGAGACCTCACTCATACATACGAAGGCTCTCGAGACTAATCCGGAACTTTTTCCAACCTTAAATTTTTTTTTCTCTTCCACACAGGTCTTACACGCCCGTGCAAGATTAGACACGCCTGTGCATAGGCACACACGCCCATGTCCCCCGACCGTGCCTAAAAACCCAGTATTCTGCCGATTTGCCCACGGTCAAGGCACACGCCCATGCATTTTGGGAGCACGCCCGTGTACCCTATCACACGTCCGTGCCTTTCACCCGTGGTCAACACTGACTAATCACACACGGTTTTGACACGCCCGTGGGCTAAACCGTGTGCCATACCTTAGTATTCTCGACTTATTCAACACGGCCTCGCACGCCCGTGTGCTTTAACGTGTGACCATTCCAAATCTAATTTTAAAGTGCGGACTTCACACGGCCTAGACACACGCGCTGCGTGTGCCTACCCATGTGAACGAGAACAAGGCTATTTGCCAAGCTCTTTGCATCCCTATAGCTTACACAACTTATACTCATCCATCACATTCATAATCACTCAAATTGAATTGCCATCCCACATAGATGAATACATCTTTTCATATAACATAATAGCCAACAACTATGGCATTATACAATTATCCCATAACTCATTTAGGCCAACACATTTGGCACAATAACAATGACTTAATCAACCTCATGTACTAGCCCTATACGTGCCATGACTCATAATGACTTGATACCTCATACCAAGTGTCTCCTCGATAGTGTGAAAACATCTCCGACGGCCTCCAACCCGAGCTAGATAAAATATCCTATAAGAGATAGGAAAAAGAAAAGGAGTAAGCAATAAGGCTTAGTAAGTTCATATGCAAATAAGAATCAACTATCAATATTCATATGCTTATACTCAATCACAAGATATTAGAATGAGCTTTACTCTTGAACTCATAGTTACCTATTCAATCATTCATAATGCTTACTCATTTCGTCTCTTACCACATTCTAACCATATTTCGGGCTTAATGCTCGCATTCATTAACTTACCATGCCACAAGCCAATTCGCTCGTTTGATTAGCATACACCCCGCACTGATCATCACAAGATCATATAAAACAACACATCATGCATTCTCCATAAACCATTCATACTACCAATCTCTCGGTGGCTACGCACTTAGCCCACCGTTGAGTCTCTTATAGGGTGGTATCGCACTCACCCCACAAATCGAGTTATACTAATGGTGATTTCGTACTTAGCTCACCGATCATTTATAAGCGATGGTATCGCACCACACATCCATCGACACTAATTAATCGTGTGGTAACGCACACAAATGCACCGACCGATAATAATATAGTTGATGGTATCGCATACGGCCCATCAATTACTAATTAATCGGTGGTAACGCACACTGACCCACCGATAATAATATAGTTGATGGTATCATTTTGACCCATCAATTAATAATATATCGGTGGTAACGCACAAACCGATCGATAATATACATTGGCAAATACTTATCCACACTCATTTTCTCTAATTCAAACGTTCACCTGTAAACATATTCACTCATTACCATTCTCACTTAACTTTCTACGATTCTCATTAGCATCCACACAATACATCAACAAATCTATCTCATGCAACTAAGGTGCAATAATAACACATATCCCACTAGGGTTCATCAGATATTGAATACATCTCAATTTAGTTCTAACATTTACTTCTCGTGGTACAACCACCTGCCTTCAAATTATTAACTAACTCTCTCGAGTCTCATACACATAGTTCCCATTGACATCATACCCCAATAGGGTCTCACACATAATAACATATCGATGCCATGTCCTCGACATGGTCTTATACGAACTCTTACACCGAGGCCATAATCAAATATGGTCTTACTCGAGACTTTAACCATCTTCCTATCGTGCTATATACTTTTTCCCCTTATTCTAAATTCAATTTCATTGATATCTCATCAAGAGACATTTCATACATTCATATAGTAACCTACATTCCATACAACATTGGAATACTAAATAAGCTCATACATAACCGCAACATTCGCACATGAACTTACCTCGATACCGAAAAGGGTAGAAGAAAATCCATTTGTCCACATTTCTCTTTTCTCCCGTTCTAGGTCCGTATCTCTTCTCTTCGATCTAGAATAATAGAATTTCACTCATTTAATCACTTACAATCATAATACATCATAATCTACACTTAGGCAAAAATGACTATTTTGCCCCTACACTTTGGCAAAATTATGATTTTGCCCCTAGGCTCGTAAATAAATTTTCATCACATTTTCTTGATAAATAAGCCTAGCTAAATATTTAATCCTCTTGCAACTAATTACAATTCCATTAATTTCATGCCTTAATGAACAAATTATAACTTTTGCATTTTAGTCCCGAATAGGTGTTTTCATCACAACACCTTTCACAAAAGTTGTTTATCATCATCCTATCATTATTTTTCTTTCATAAAAACTCAGAAACTAGCATAAATCTCTCATGGCAAGTCCATAGACTTTCAAACATAATGCATAATAGCCCCCTCTTTAGATAGCTTAAGCTTTAGGGGTCTCAAAAATACAAAAATTTTCAACTAAAACCATCAAAATCACTTACTTGAGTGAAGAGAAGCTTGCTGGAATTTTCAGCTTCAAGAACCCCATTCTTGCTTGTGTTTTTTGGTGGAAGAAGAGGAGAAACTAAAAAGATGATAGCTTTTTGCTTATTCATCTTAGCTTTTTGCTTATTCATCTTATTTTATTCATTTTTTCCACCTAATTTCCACCAATTTTGACCAAAATTAAATGCTCTTGTCCCCTAAGTCACATGGCCGGCCAACTCACTTAAAACATGGCCAAATTGCACATTTGGGGCCTCTAATTAATGATCCATAGCTATTTGACACCTCTAGGAAATAAAATATAACTTTCGCACTTTATGCGATTTAGTCATTTTTCAAAATTTAGCTAGAAATCGCTAAAATTAAGGCACCAAAATTTTCATGCATCCTTATAGACATGTTATAACACATAACATAACATGAAAATAATTTTCTTTGACTTCGATTTAGTGATTCTGAGATCACTGTTCCGTCTAGCCCCTAAATCGGGCTGTTACAATTCTCCCCCCTTAGGGATTTTTGTCCTCGAAAATCTTATCAGAAGGAGTTACTACCAACATCCTTAAAACATTTCCATCAACTATTCAAATCACAAACCCACTTATCCTCAAGTTTCTCTTACCAATAACTCTTTAGCCGTGATACATAAGGTCGAAACGTAACTTGAGACCTAGGTTATTCTTTCTCTGGGGCATATACTCAGTAATCCACTAATTTAGAACTCTGCACACATCCAAATGATCATTCAGATCTTTACCGGTTGATTTGCTACAATTCGAATGACATTTCCCTTCTTGGAAATTTTGTCAAACCAAATTCGAAATCTATAAGGTTTTATCTCGCTTTCTTATTAAAGCATTTACCGACTGTAATAATCTTGACTTGTACGCTTTGAAAACGCAGCTTTTAGTGGTCAACTACTTCTGACCCTAAACTCAGTCATATCGTGAAATGTACTCTACTGTCAAAACATTTATGCACCTAACTGTACTTCCTTATTCTTGTATCAGTAGACATGCTACTACCAAATCTCATACCGAAACTTCTGTATAAGTTCTGGGTTCATCATCACTCAAAGTCTATCTCGAGAAAGCATCAACAACAAGAATCTTATCCAACATAGATCTATCATTCAGAAATCTGTACTATATCTATTATCTGAAAAGTATTACACTAACTATACTCACCACTGTAATAGCTCAAACTATTTCACTATTTCATCTTCAAAATCTTCTGTAGTATATGATACCCTCACTCATTAAAATTCAGGAAATACACATCGATTTTCCCCATGGATCATTACAAAACATCTAGCTCACAACACAGATACAAAAGTGATTGTCTTTGGATCACCAACCTGTCAACTCTTTTTCTCGATTAAGACTGAACTCAATACTAGAACTTTCAATTAATAGTTCATTTTTATAGCTTTCAACTCAACCATCGCGGTTTTAACATTTCAATGAGAATATCTTCGTATCATGTTCTCTACTCACGAACACACAGATAATTTACTCTCTTTGCTGATTCATGCGTGGATATACACAAAACTTGAATCATATCTCAATACATTAATCTACTCTTTTCTCCACACTGAAAACATATTTCAAGCACACTCTCATCTGAATTTCTCTTGCTATACTAATCTAAAACCTTTACCATCGTCACATCTCACAATAGCAGGTACAATCTTGATCAAATCAATAATTCTATTTGACCTGTCTGAAAACCCATCACACGACGTGAAACTCAGGATTTCACTCCTTATACTAGAATCATCTCCAGCTTCCCCCTCAAAACACTCGAATAGGGTTACGAGGAGAATAAAGAACGTCAATTCCAGTTACTAAACCGACAACCGTTTAATCTAATTTCACAATCGGCTAACATTCTCACACGATCTTGATTCATGAGATAAACAACCTCATCGCCCCTGAAAGGCAAAAGATATTAACACGTATTGCTTAAAGAGATCATTATGATCCATACAACTATGGTTATCATAATCGAATACTCTCACAGTTCAAACATTGTTTCTTTAACCATTTCCGTCCTCAAAACTCTTTAACAATTCCTTTCATTAATGAACATCAATTTAAGAAAATCTCGATAATCATAAACCTTAAGCTTCCTACTCACTTGAGTCAAATAGCCTAGGCTAACTTTTTCTTTGCTCTTAACATTGTATAATCGATACAATCGTTAAAGCATTCAGGCATACTTTCTTACAATTACCTTTATTAAGCACATACCGCGCTACACTCTATACTCATACTCATTTCCTTGCGACTCGCTCACGAGTGCCTGTATTCACTCATTCACATGACTTTAGTACAATTTTCCTTTCTACCTCTAGACTCATCTATCTGTCCCAAATATCACTAGGAATACTCAAAAATGCATAATATAATCATTAACACAATTTCAAAGCCAAAGCCACACTCTAGAAGTGACCTTATATGGAAGCACTTCTAAATGCCAATGCCAATGCCATATTCAAAATATGGTCTTATATGGACTGCCACCTCAAGTATCGATGCCATATTCTGGATATGGACTTATACAATTCTCGTGTTCATTGTAGTCCCCTAGGACTTCAACCTCGTGTTCAACAACAATTACTCTATATAGTAGAGTATCATGTATCAATATGATACAAAACATTCTCAAAATGCTAACATAATCATTGCACTAACCGAATACAAACTTGCGCAACTTAACTCTCATAACATCTCGTCATAATTCAACAGTGGTAAGGGGTGAGGTTGTAGCGTCCCACAACTTGACTCTCGCGACCACATACATATGATTTACTATTCATCATCAATGAAATATCATCATGGTCACACAACTCGTCACAAGTGAGTTTTCACGTTTATCACGCTACAATTGTCCCTATCACTTATACTTTTCGAACTCTAACTTCACTTACTCAAATTCCACATTAATATCTACTCAAGTACTCAACATTCAACTCTACTTTCTCTTACTATGGCTCATTAATCTAGAGAATGTCTTACGGGTTTTGGGTACGTCGTTTACTTGATTGCTATAGTCCAACTATGGTCTTACTCGTATCACAACATCATAGCCCAGCTATCTCTTTACTTGTCATCACGATGCCATAGCCTTGTTACGGTCTTACATGGAACTCATGTCATTTGCCGATGCCATATCCCAAATATGGTCTTACACGATTCAATACCGAAGCCAGGTCCTAGACGTGGTCTTACACGGGATCACTATTTGTCACAAATGTAACATTCCAGTTTAGACCCTAGTCGAAATAGTGGTTCGAGACCACAAATCTGAGGTCATAAAAATATTTTAATGATATTTTCTGTGTGAATAGTATGTGAAATAGCCTGTGTGAAAATTCTGTGGGATAATTTGATTATTTGAGTGTCGAATTAAGAGAAAGGACTTAATCACGTAAAGAGTAAAAGCTAGGTGCTGAATTATAAGTACTTATTTATGGTTGGCTTTTTAAGGTGGAGGCCTTATGTGTTAATAAACCATTGTTAAGATAGTGGGGTGTTAAATGACTAAATAACCATAATATTTATTTGTCTTATATGATTAATAAAAGGGTAGAATGGGAAATCAATTATTAATGTTATAATAAATAAAACAAAACCAAATTTTTTGCTCATCTTTACTCATCTTTGCCGAAAAACACAAAGAAAAAGAAAGAAAAGAAGCTTAAGGGTTTGGCCATGGTTTTGGTTTGATTGAAGGTTAGTTTTTGATCCGTTTTTGATAATTTCTACGTTTTCGTGATCGTTGCTTTGTGCTTTACAAAGCCCATGTTGTAATTTTGTAAATTGATGATGTTTACAGAATGTACCATTGATGAAATGAGGAGCTTTGTGATGTGTGTTGGTGTTAAATGAAAAATATGTGTTCAATGAACATGTGTTGTTCTTGAAATTTTGATGAATTTAGCTAATTAGGGCTAAATTATGAAAATAACATTTTGAAGGACTAGATTATGAAATAAATGAAATGTGTGGGTTTGTATGGACATTAGTAAAATTCGGCTAAGCTTGTGCTAGGTGGAATATGGTGAATTTGATGATTGTGTGAAATAGGGACTAAAGTGTCGAAATGTGAAAATATGAGAGCTATTATGCAAAATGCCTTAAATGTGTGTATGTGGGCTAAATTGAATGAAATGATGATTGAATGGATTGATTTTAAATGTGTATAGACCAAGAGAGAAGAGGTTCGGATCGAGATCGAGGCAAAGATAAAGTGCTCGATTAATCGACCATATCGATAGTCGACGCCCGAGGTAAGTTCGGACATAATACCCGTATTTAACTATGTTTAATGCTATGAAATAAGTGGTGTGATATTATTACAAAATGGATGCTATGTGATAGATTGAGTTAAATGACACTAAGTGTGCGTATTCGAAAACATGATCAGGATAAACAGCACTGTGTGTGCGGAGTAGTATAAGCTTCAGCTTTGTGGTTGGCACTATGTGTGCGATGCCGATTTAAGATCAGTTTGAGATGGATGTACTAAGTGTACGATGCTAATTAAGCTTCGGCTAACTATTTAGGCACTAAGTGTGCGAATGAATCGAGGAAGAAACGAATGTGGATCGAAATGAATCGAGATTATTGATTAGCAAAAGTATTTGACAACTAAGTGTTGGCTAAGGTACGCTCGGAATCTATGTGGTTGGAGAAGCTATGAATGTGGTTTTGAATGAGTTAATTGAACATATTGGTTGTGGATGGTATTATTTGTGATAGTAAAGTTAATCTATATGATGACATGTTGATATTATGTATTATGTTATGAACTTACTAAGCTTTATAAAGCTTATTGTGTGATTTGTTTCTCTGTTTTGCAGTGTCAGTAAAGCTTGCTCGGATCAGGGGATCGTCAGCATCTCAGTCACACTATCGGCAAATCTATTTTGGGGTATTTTGGAACAATGTATATAGTTAAATATGGCATGTATAGGCTGGTCATTTGAATCATGTTTGATAGCTTGTAAGTAGCCATGAGATGTGGCTAGATATGTGCTAGTTTAGCTAGAATGAACTTGATATATGTGATGCATCTTTTGGTATGGTTTGTGGGTTGAGGAGTTGACTTATGAATGGTAACTTTGTGTTGGAAAAATGCTAGTATGAGTTAATGAAATTGAGAAGGAATGATGTTTGATATTGAATGTTTTATGCTTGTGATGAGATAAGTTTTGGTATTGAATTTGTTATGGTTGGAATGAGAATTGAATGCATAAATTGAATGGTCATTTAGGTAATTTTTTGGTTGCCTCATGTGCATGATATGTTTTGGTATGTGTTGCTTGTAGGTTTGACCCTAAGTGGGTGGCATTTTGGCCTTGTAAATGGCCTATAATGTCACACGGTTGATGCACACGGGCGTGCCTAAGACCGTGGGTAAATTGGCAGAATGTAGCCTAGTATTACACGGCTATGGCACACTGCAGGCGTGCCTAGTGACCATGTTAAAATAGTCGAGTATATAGAGACACGAGCGGGCACTGCAGGCGTGCCTAGTGATCGTGTTGAAATAGGCAATATATATAGACACGGATGGACACACGGGGGTGTCTAGTAGCCGTGGAGGGCACACGGCCTCCCCCCACGGGCGTGTCTCCCCTGTATCTTAGAAAAGTTTTAAATTTTAGAGAAATTTTGTATGTGTTTTCAATTTAGTCCCGACCCCTCTATAGTATGTGAATTAGGTCTCGTAGACCTCGATAAGGGACACCATGATTGTAATTGAATGAGATTGAAGATGATTGACTTTGTATCGTAAATTCTAGATGTTAAATGTTTTGATTGATCGGTAATACCTCTTAACCCTGTTTCGGTGACGGTTTTGGGTTAGGGGTGTTACATTTTATTTGTATCAGAGCTACGGTTTAGTCGATTCTCGGACTAACGTAGCGCGTGTGAGTCTAGCTATACATGCCATATATGAAATTGCGATAGTGTGATGAATCTTGTGATTGAAAATGTGTTTTCTTATAGTAATGGATCTCGATCGAGCGATTGCCGAGGACATAGAGAGTAATGCGCTGCTCCCGCTCAAGGGGTGATGCACGCCACATCTAGGCCAAATGAAGGTAGTGAGGAGGAGAGGCTAAGCAAGCCTTCTTTCGTATGATGAGTGAATGGTTTACGGAGTTCATTCGAATGAATCCGACTACTCCACAACCTCTACCCCCGCAAGTACCTGTTGTGCCTCAAGTTGTAGATCCGAACAGATTGAATAAACCACTGTAGATAAGATTCAAAAATACGGGGCCGAGGAGTTTAGGGCCACATCTCGATGATGATCTTTGAAATGAGCCGAGTTTTGGCTTGAGAATACAATCGAGTATTTGATGAGATGTCATTGAATCTTGATGAGTGCATTAAGTGTGCAGTTTCTTTGTTGAGAGACACGGCTTACAACTGGTGGAAAACATTGATATTTGTGGTTTCGAGAGAGAGAATCACCTAGGATTTCTTTCAAGCTGAGTTCAGAAAGAAGTATATTAGTCAACGTTTCGTTGATCAGAAACGTAAAGAGTTTCTAGAATTGAAATAGGGCGGTTATGCATCGAGTACTGGCGAGAATTTGTAAGATTGAGTCAATATGCGAGAGAATGTGTCTCGACCGAAGCTACTATGTGTAAGCGTTTCATAGAGGGATTGAATAAAGACATCAAGCTATTGGTTGGGTTACTCGATATAAATGAATTTGTTGTGTTAGTTGAAAGAGCGTGTAAAAAGTCAAGAGCTCGATAAGGAAAAGAAGAAAGTCGATTCAGAAGCTCGTGATGAAAGAAAGAGATCGATGAATAAATTTTCTCAACCTTTTATTAAGAGATACAGAGATGCAAGTAACCGTTCAAATGTTTCATTTGGACATCCAAGTAGAGATCATTTGAAACAAAGTACTGGTCCACGAATTCAAGCTCCGAATGAATCAAGTGTTGGCGGTGTTAAGAGTAACAAGCCCGAAAGTGCGAGCAGTGTGGATGGCGACATGTGGAAGAGTCTTTGGGGCAAGTACAACAATAGAGTTTGTTACAAATGTGGATCCCGAGATCATTTTATTTGGGATTGCCCAAAGATGGTCGAAGAAGAAAATGTTCAGAATAAAAGACCGAGTAATGTGACAGCTAGGGGTAGACCACCCAGAAGCACCAAAAATGTGAGTGAAAGTCAGAGATGGACAAATGACACAGCTGTGAGATCAGAAGCGAGAGCACCTGCCCGAGCCTATGCTATACATATACGAGAGGAAGCATCATCTCCAGACGTCATCACCGGTACTTTCACTTTATTTGATACTGATGTCATTGCATTGATAGATCCAGGATCAACTCATTCCTATGTGTGTATGGATTTAGTATTGAATAAGACTCTACCTGTTGAGTCTACTGAATTTGTGATTAGAGTATCGAACCCCTTAGGCAAGTTTGTTTTAGTGGATAAAGTGTGCAAGAATTGCCCATTGATGTTTCGTGATTTATGTTTTCCGGTCAACTTGATGTTGCTACCATTTAATGAATTTGACATAATTTTGGGTATGAATTGGCTTACTCTGCATAACGCCATCGTGAATTTTAAAAGAAAGAGTATTGAGTTGAAGAGTCAGAATGGTGATATAGTTCGAATTGAATCCAATGATATGAAAGGATTACCAACTGTTGTATCTGCGATGAAGGCTATGAACTATGTGAGAAAAGGTTGTGAAGCTTATTTGGCGTACGTGATTGATACAAAGGTGTCGGAAAAGAAAGTTGAATCTTTGTCTGTGGTTTGTGAGTTTCCAGATGTATTTCCCGAAGAGTTACCAGGATTACCTCCAATTCGAGAGGTGGAATTTGGTATTGAGTTAGTGCCAGGAACTGCTCCTATTTCGATAGGTCCATACAGAATGGCCCCAACCGAATTGAAAGAGTTGAAATCTCAGTTGTAGGAATTGACTGATAGAGGTTTTGCACGACCGAGTTTCTCACCCTCGGGAGCTCCTGTGTTGTTTGTGAAAAGAAAGATGGGACTGTGAGAATGTGTATTGATTATCGACAGCTGAATAAAGTGACAATAAAGAACAAATACCCGTTGCCTCGTATCGATGATTTGTTTGATCAGTTGAAGGGAGCTACAGTGTTTTCTAAAATAGATTTGAGATCAGGTTACTATCAGTTAAGAGTTAAAGAGTCTGATGTGCCGAAGACTGCTTTTAGAACGAGGTATGGACATTACGAATTCTTAGTGATTCCTTTTGGACTAACTAATGCTCCTGCAGTGTTTATGGATCTGATAAATCGGATATTCAGACCGTATTTGGATCGCTTTGTTGTGGTATTTATTGATGATATTTTGATTTATTCGCGAGATGAGACGCAGCATGCTGAGCATTTGAGAATTGTACTACAAACTCTGCGTGAGAAACAGTTGTATGCAAAGTTTAGCAAATGTGAATTTTGGTTGTATGAGGTCGATTTTCAGGACATATTGTATCAATTTCTTTGGGATACGAGTTGACTGAGTAAAATCTCTGCTATTTTAGAATGGAAGCCTTCGAGGAATGTGTCTGAAGTCCGTAGTTTTCTGGGATTAGCAGGATATTATAGATGATTTGTGAAAGGCTTCTCGATGATTGCGACTCCATTGAAAAAGTTGTTACAGAAAGATGTTAGATTCGAGTGGTCAGAAAAGTGCCAGCAAAGTTTTGAGCAGTTGAAAGTGTTGTTAACAGAAGCACCATTTTTTATTCAACCCGAATCAGGCAAAGAATTCATAGTTTATAGTGATGCATCATTGAATGGATTGGGCTGTGTGCTGATGCAAGAAGGGAAAGTCATTGCTTACGCTTCAAGACAGTTAAAACCGCATGAAAGGAACTACCCAATGCATGATCTTGAATTGGCTGCGATTGTGTTTGCATTGAAGATTTGGCGTCACTATCTATTCGGGGAAAAATCTCACATCTATATTGATCATAAGAGTCTAAAGTACTTAATGACTCAGAAAGACTTGAACTTGCGGCAGAGAAGATGGTTAGAGTTATTGAAAGACTATGAACTTGTGATAGATTACCACCCGGGTAAGGTTAATGTTGTAGCTGATGCCTTAAGCTGAAAATCGTTATACGCTTTGAGAGCTATGAGTAATCGAGATAGATCGTGTGATGATAGTGCGGTGGTATTTGAATTGAAAGTAAAGCCGTTGTTTTTACAACAAATATGTGATGCTCAGAAGATTGATAATGAGTTATTGGCAAAAAGAGTTCAGTGTGATTCAGATGCTGTATCGAAATTTCGAGTTGATAGTAATGATTATTTGAGATTAAGAGATCGGATTTATGTTCCTAGAAATTCAGAGTTGATTCAAATGATTTTGAATGAAGCTCACAATAGTCATTTGACTGTACATCCGGGAGTACCAAAATGTATAATGATCTCAAAATTGATTTATTGGTGGCATGGTATGAAAAGAGATATTTCGACTTTGTGTCGAAGTGTTTAGTTTGTCAACAAGTTAAGGCCGAACATCAAGTTCCGTCCGGTTTATTACAACCGATTATGATTCCTGAGTGGAAATGGGAGAGAATTACGATGGACTTTGTGTCGGGGTTGCCTTTATCTCCGAACAAGAAAGATGAGATATGGGTGATAGTTGATAGATTAACGAAGTCAGCTCACTTTATTCCAGTGAGAATAGATTATTCACTTGATAGATTGGCTGAATTATATATTGATGAGATCGTGAGATTGCATGGGGTACCTCTATCTATAGTGTCTGACAGAGATCCGAGATTTACCTCGCGATTCTAGAAGATATTGCATGATGCTTTAGGCACGAAATTGCATTTCAGTACTACTTTTCATTCGCAAACAGATGGTTAGTCCGAACGAATCATTCAGATTCTCGAAGACATGCTGAGGTGTTGCATACTTGAATTTGAAAGTACGTGGGAAAAGCATTTATCGTTGATTGAGTTTGCATATAACAAAAGTTTTCAATCTAGCATTAAAATGACACCATATGAGGCTCTTTATGGTCGAAAGTGTAGAACTCCATTGTATTGGGTCGAATGAGTGAGAATAAGATTCACGGGGTTGATCTTGTAAAAGAGACCGAGCAGTAAAGTGAAAGTGATTTGAGATAGTTTGAAAGCGGCCGGATCGTGAAGTCTTATGCGATTTGAAACGAAAAGATATTGAATTCGGAATTGGTGATAAAGTGTTTTTGAAAGTATCTCCTGGAAAAAATAATTCGTTTGGTCGGAAGGGCAAAAAGTCGAGTCCGAGATTCATCTGACCGTATGAGATTATTAAACGAAGTTGGGCGGTTGCTTATAGATTGAAATTTCCATCTGAGTTGGAAAAGATTCATAACGTGTTTCATGTGTCAATGCTTCGAGTGCAGATCGGACCGCCTCATGTAATTGCTCCCATGAAGTTGAGATTCAATCGGACTTGTCGATAGCGTAAGAACCGATCCGAATTTTGGCACGAGAGACTAAAGAATTGTGAAAAAAAAGAATTTCCTTAGTGAAAGTATTATGGCACAAACATTGAATTAAGAGGCTACGTGGGAGCCTGAGAACGTTATGAGAGAGCAACATCCACAACTATTCACTGGTAAGATTTTCGGGGACGAAAATCCTTAAGGGGGAGAGTTGTAACATCCCAGTTTAGACCCTAGTCGGAACAATGGTTCGAGACCACAAATCTGAGGTCATAAAAATATTTTAATGATATTTTCTGTGTGAATATTATGTGAAATAGCCTGTGTGAAAATTCTGTGTGATAATTTGATTGTTTGAGTGTCGAATTAAGAGAAAGGACTTAATCGCATAAAGAGTAAAAGCTAGGTGATGAATTATAAGTACTTATTTTTGGTTGGCTTTTTAAGGTGGAGGCCTTATGTTTTAATAAACCATTGTTAAGATAGTGGGGTGTTAAATGACTAAATAACCATAATATTTATTTGTCTTATATGATTAATAAAAGGGTAGAATGGGAAATCAATTATTAAAGTTATAATAAATAAAACAAAACCAAATTTTTTGCTCATCTTTACTCATCTTTGCCGAAAAAACACAAAGAAAAAGAAAGAAAAGAAGCTTAAGGGTTTGGCCATGGTTTTTGTTTGATTGAAGGTTAGTTTTTGATCCGTTTTTAATAATTTCTACATTTTCGTGATCGTTGCTTTGTGCTTTACAAAGCCCATGTTATAATTTTGTAAATTGATGATGTTTATGGAATGTACCATAGATGAAATGAGGAGCTTTGTGATGTGTGTTGGTGTTAAATGAAAAATATGTGTTTAATGAACATGTGTTGTTCTTGAAATTTTGATGAATTTAGCTAATTAGGGCTAAATTGTGAAAATAGCATTTTGAAGGACTAGATTGTGAAATAAATGAAATGTGTGGGTTTGTATGGACACTAGTAAAATTCGGCTAAGCTTGTGCTAGGTGGAATGTGGTGAATTTGATGATTGTGTGAAATAGGGACTAAAGTGTCGAAATGTGAAAATATGAGAGCTATTATGCAAAATGCCCTAAATGTGTGTATGTGGGCTAAATTGAATGAAATGATGATTGAATGGATTGATTTTAAATGTGTATAGACCAATAGAGAAGAGGTTCGGATCGAGATCGAGGCAAAGATAAAGTGCTCGATTAATCGACCATATCGATAATCGACGCCCGAGGTAAGTTCGGAGATAATACCCGTATTTAACTATGTTTAATGCTATGAAATAAGTGGTGTGATATTATTACAAAATGGATGCTATGTGATAGATTGAGTTAAATGACACTAGTGTGCGCGATTTGAAAACATGATCGGGATAAAGCAAAGACCTTTGTGTGCAGAGTAGTATAAGCTTGACTTTGTGGTTGGCATTGTGTGTGCGATGCCGATTTAAGATCGATTTGAGATGGATGTACTAAAGTATACGATGCTAATTAAGCTTCGCTAACTATTTAGGCACTAAGTGTGCGAATGAATCGAGGAAGAAACGAATGTGGATCGAAATGAATCGAGATTATTGATTAGCAAAAGTATTTGACAACTAAGTGTTAGCTAAGGTACGCTCGGAATCTATGTGGTTGGAGAAGCTATGAATGTGGTTGTGAATGAGTTAATTGAACATATTGGTTGTGGATGGTATTATTTGTGATAGTAAAGTTAATCTATGTGATGACATGTTGATATTATGTATTATGTTATGAACTTACTAAGCTTTATAAAGCTTACTGTGTGATTTGTTTCTCTGTTTTGCAGTGTCAGTAAAGCTTGCTCGGATCAAGGGATCGTCAGCATCTCAGTCACACTATCGGCAAATCTATTTTGGGGTTTTTTGGAACAATGTATATAGTTAAATATGGCATGTATAGGCTGGTCATTTGAATCATGTTTGATAGTTTGTAAGTAGCCATGAGATGTGGGTAGATATGTGCTAGTTTAGCTAGAATGAACTTGATATATGTGATGCATCTTTTGGTATGGTTTGTGGGTTGAGGAGTTGACTTATGAATGGTAACATTGTGTTGGTAAAATGCTAGTATGAGTTAATGAAATTGAGAAGGAATGATGTTTGATATTGAATGTTTTATGCTTGTGATGAGATAAGTTTTGGTATTGAATTTGTTATGGTTGGAATGGGAATTGAATGCATAAATTGAATGGTCATTTTGGTAAGTTTTTGGTTGCCTCATGTGCATGATTTGTTTTGGTAGGTTTGACCCTAAGTGGGTGGCATTTTGGCCTTGTAAATGGCCTATAATGTCACACGGTTGAGGCACACGGGCGTGCCTAAGACCGTGGGTAAATTGGCAGAATGTAGCCTAGTATTACACGGCTATGGCACACGGGCGTGCCTAGTGACCGTGTTAAAATAGTCAGTATATAGACACGAACGGGCACACGGGCGTGCCTAGTGACCGTGTTGAAATAGACAGTATATAGACACGGATGGACACACGGGGGTGTCTAGTAGCCGTGGAGGGCACACGGCCTCCTCCCACGGGCGTGTCTCCCCTGTATCTTAGAAAAGTTTTAAATTTTGGAAAATTCTGTATGTGTTTTCAATTTAGTCCCGACCCCTCTATAGCATGTGAATTAGGTCTCGTAGACCTCGATAAGGGACACCATGATTGTAATTGAATGAGATTGAAGATGATTGACTTTGTGTCGTAAATTTAGATGTTAAATGTTTTGATTGATAGGTAATACCTCTTAACCCTGTTTCGATGACGGTTTCGGGTTAGGGGTGTTACAACCAATGCCATGTCCCAGACATGGTCTTATATGGGATCACATGCATCGCCGTGGTCCAACCATGGTCTTATTCATCATTTTATCATTGAACGACCGTACTCATCCCTGCATTCTACTTAGTCAAACTTCCCAGTTTAACTCTCACGCCGTAATACTCGTAGTTTCATACAGAGTCACGAAATAAAACATTTTACATCATCTATTTTAATAGTCGCACATGAGATTCAACTATGTGGACATATTGATCATGCATCGTTCAAACAATCACACATACACATATACCCCATTCTCTGGGTAAATTCACTCACTATATGCACCTAACCCAATAGGTTGAGTATATAACGCCTTATGCACATCCAGCCAATGCAGATAAACTTCTCATTTCATGCATTATCACACACATGTCATATACTTCTACTCATACCTCTTTGAATCTCATCATTGCATAAGGGCATTTCAATTTCCCCATTATCACTTACAACATTATTGGATTTACCTCGGTTGGGAACCATCACTGTTTTAACAAAACAATTTCGTTAGAGTTGGGAGACATCACACTATCACGGTCCACATATGGCATGTATAGCTAGACTCTTACTCACGCTAGGTTAGTCATAGAACCGACTAAACCATAGCTCTAATACCACTAAATGTAACATCTCTTACCCGGGTTCTACACCGAGAACCGTGCCCGAGGCGTTACTGAACTCAAACCACTTGATCGCCACATAGGCTCAACGTAATTACTCTCTATACCCTCAGTCTCGACTTACGAGACCTCACTCATACATACGAAGGCTCTCGAGACTAATCCGGAACTTTTTCCAAACTTAAATTTTTTTTTCTCTTCCACACAGGTCTTACACGCCCGTGCAAGATTAGACATGCTCGTGCATACACACACACGCCCATGTCCACCGACCGTGCCTAAAAACCAAGTATTCTGCCGATTTGCCCACGGTTAAGGCACACGCCCATGCATTTTGGGAGCACGCCCGTGTACCCTATCACACGTCTGTGCCTTTCACCCGTGGTCAACACTGACTAATCACACACGATTTTGACACGCCCTTGGGCCTAAACCGTGTGTCATACCTTAGTATTCTGACTTATTCAACACGGCCTCGGCACGCCCGTGTGCTTTAACCGTGTGACCATTCCAAATCTAATTTTAAAGTGCAGACTTCACACGGCCTAGACACACGCCCGTGTGCCTACCCATGTGAACCAGAACAAGGCTATTTGCCAAGCTCTTTGCATCCCTATAGCCACAACTTATACTCATCCATCACATTCATAATCACTCAAATTGAATTGCCATCCCACATAGATGAATACATCTTTTCATATAACATAATAGCCAACAACTATGGCATTATAAAATTATCCCATAACTCATTTAGGCCAACACATTTGGCACAATAACAATGACTTAATCAACCTCATGTACTAGCCCTATACATGCCATGACTCATAATAACTTGATACCTCATACCAAGTGTCTCCTCGATAGTGTGAAAACATCTCCGACGGCCTTTAACTCGAGCTAGATAAAATATCCTATAAGAGATGGGAAAAAGAAAAGGAGTAAGCAATAAGGCTTAGTAAGTTCATATGCAAATAAGAATCAAATATCAATATTCATATGCTTATACTCAATCACAAGATATTAGAATGAGCTTTACTCTTGAACTCACAGTTACGTATTCAATCATTCATAATGCTTACTCATTTCGTCTCTTACCACATTCTAACCATATCTCGGGATTAATGCTCGCATTCATTAACTTACCATGCCACAAGCCAATTCGCTCGTTTGATTAGCATACACCCTGCACTGATCATCACAAGATCATATAAAACAACACATCATGCATTCTCCATAAACCACTCATACTACCAATCTCTCGGTGGCTACACACTTAGCCCACCGTTGAGTCTCTTATAGGGTGGTATCGCACTCAGCCCACCAATCAGTTATACTAATGGTGATTTCGCACTTAGCTCACCAATCATTTATAAGCGATGGTATCGCACACAGCCCATCGATTACTAATTAATCAGGTGGTAACGCACACAGCCCACCGATAATGATATAGTTGATTGTATTGGACACAGCCCATCAATTACTAATTAATCAGGTGGTAACGCACACAGCCCACCAATAATAATATAGTTGATGGTATCGCACACAACCCATCAATTAATAATATATCAGGTGGTAACACACACAACCCACCGATAATATACATTCGCAAATACTTATCCACACTCATTTTCTCTAATTCAAACGTTCACCTGTAAACATCTTCACTCATTACCATTCTCACTTAACTTTCTACGATTCTCATTAGCATCCACACAATACACCAACAAATCTATCTCATGCAACTAAGGTGCAATAATAACACATATCCACTAGGGTTCATCAGATATTGAATACATCTCAATTTAGTTCTAACATTTACTTGTACTTCTCGTGGTACAACCACCTACCGTCAAATTGTTAACTAACTCTCTCGAGTCTCATACACATAGTTCCCATTGACATCATACCCCAATAGGGTCTCACACATAATAACATATCGATGTCATGTCCTCGACATGGTCTTATACGAACTCTTACACTGAGGCCATAATCAAATATGGTCTTACTCGAGACTTTAACCATCTTCCTATCGTGTTATATACATTTTCCCCTTATTCTAAATTCAATTTCATTGATATCTCATCAAGAGACTTTTCATACATTCATATAGTAACCTACATTCCATACAACATTGGAATACTAAATAAGCTCATACATAACCGCAACATTCGCACATGAACTTACCTCGATACCGAAAAGGGTAGAAGAAAATCCATTTGTCCACATTTCTCTTTTCTCCCGTTCTAGGTCTGTATATCTTCTCTTTGATCTAGAACAATCTAATTTCACTCATTTAATCACTTACAATCATAATACATCATAATCTACACTTAGGCAAAAATGACTATTTTGCCCCTACACTTTGGCAAAATTAAGATTTTGCCCCTAGGCTCGTAAATAAATTTTCATCACATTTTCTCGATAAATAAGCCTAGCTGAACATTTAATCCTCTTGCAACTAATTACAATTCCATCAATTTCATGCCTTAATGAACAAATTATAACTTTTGCATTTTAGTCCCGAATAGGTGTTTTCATCACAACACCTTTCACAAAAGTTATTTATCATCATCCTATCATTCTTTTTCTTTCATAAAAACTCAGCAACTAGCATAACTCTCTCATGGAAAGTCCCTAGACTTTCAACCATAATGCATAATAGCCCCCTCTTTAGAAAGCTTAAGCTTTAGGGGTCTCAAAAATACAAAAATTTTCAACTAAAACCATCAAAATCACTTACTTGAGTGAAGAGAAGCTTGCTGGAATTTTCAGCTTCAAGAACCCCATTCTTGCTTGTGTTTTTGGGTGGAAGAAGAGGAGAAACTAAAAAGATGATAGCTTTTTGCTTATTCATCTTATTTTATTCATTTTTTCCACCTAATTTCCACCAATTTTGACCAAAATTAAATGCTCTTGTCCCCTAAGTCACATGGCCGACCAACTCACTTAAAACATGGCCAAATTGCACATTTGGGGCCTCTAATTAATGATCCATAGCTATTTGACACCTCTAGGAAATAAAATATAACTTTCGCACTTTATGCGATTTAGTCATTTTTCACAATTTAGCTAGAAATCGCTAAAATTAAGGCACCAAAATTTTCATGCATCCTTATAAACATGTTATAACACATAAAATAACATGAAAATAATTTTCTATAACCTCGATTTAGTGATTCTGAGATTACTGTTCCGTCTAGCCCCTAAATCGGGCTGTTACAACTTCCCTCTTCATAACATCCCAACACATGCAAATGCAGAGTACAATTATCCACAATACACTTACATTTATAATATTTATATGTCTATTACAGAGTATCAGTGAGTTCTCATTCAATCAAATTCAGATCATTCATACACTGGGGAGATTATTATCAGTCATAAACCACATTTACGGCCTCAAAAATGGGATTCAGTCTCTTTTATAATGCCACACGGCCTGGACACACGGCCGTGTCCTTACGCGTGTGACTCACACGGCCTGGGCACATGCCCATGCCCTCTGTCCGTGTGGTTCTAACTTGTAAACAGAGAGTTACATGGCTTGGACACATGGCCGTGTCCTTACCCGTGTGACTCACACGGCCTCGGCACACGCCCATGTGCTTACCCGTGTGGTCCTAAGTCACAAACAGTTACATGGCCTAGACACATACCCGTATCCCATGCCCATGTGAACCCTGCACTATCATGGTCACACACGGCTTGGACTGTAACGACCCGATAGTCACGAGTATTGGAAAGTGTATTTTTGGTTTTCCGTTTTCACAAAACGGATTCGTAAATATTTATTAAAAATATCTACGAAGTTAGTTGTGTGGTTAATTAGGTTTTGATTAGGTGAATTTGTTTAAATTAAAGGTAATTAGGTGTAAGGATTAAATTGAATATAGGGAAAAAGTTGAATTATAGACGAGAGAAAAAGTTAATGGACTAAATAAGCAATTAAGCCAAAAGTTGACATATGGGTGGTGTTAGTGATGACATGTGTCAAAATAAAATTCATAAATTAAATTATTATATATACTTACTTATTATTTAAGCAAATATTATTATATTATTATATTATTATATTATATCATTATAATTAAAATAAAACAATAAATAAAAGAAACGAAAGAGAGGTAGAAAAAGAAACAGAGAGTAGAAACGAAATAGAAAAGAAAGAAGGAAGGAGAAAGAAGAAAAAAAATTAGGGTTTCAAGTTCAAAGTTTAATTGGTAAGTCAATTTAGTCCATTTTCTTGAAATTTTTATGTTTTTGAAATCCTAGTGTTAAATACTACTTAATCTATGTTGAAATTTTAGAAATTATTGGATTTTTAGATGTTGTCCATGTTGGATAATTTAAGTATTTGGGGTTAAATTAATAGAATTTTAAGTTAGAAATGAAAAAGGGATTGAATTGTAAAATAAATTATAAGTTTTGAGTAATAGGGACTAAATTGAGAAAATTTTGAAATTTAGGGATTTAAGTGAAATTAGAGAGTTGAAATTAGTCTAAAGTGTAAATTGAATGAAAATATGGAATTAGTTTGGAGAAATAAAGTTAGTCTCGATTTAGGGACTAAATTGGAATTTAGGCAAAAGTTGAATATAAATTGAAATATTCAATGTGAAATTGTGTTGTGTTGATGGTTTTCAATTGTTTCAATTCCGTAGCTAACGTTGTGCCAGAAACTTCAGCTAAGAAGGGAAAGGAAAGAGTCAATGAGGAGTAGCTCAAAAATTACGGTTTGTATTTCTATAATCTAAATTTAATTATTAATTGTTATATTTAAATTTAAATGTTTATGGTAAGTAATCAAGGTGAGTATTGGTATTTTGATATTTAATTGAATTTATATGTATATGTGATTGATGTGGAAATTGAATATTGGATATATGTTGTACTTTAAAAATGAATTGAAACCCTATTAACTGTATTGGGCTGAGTCAGATATAGATGGCATGCCATAGGATTGGAAGAGTTTGGGGATTTCTTCGACTTCAAGTCGATGAGACACTGGGTGTCAATTTACTACTTCGGATTAATTCGATGAGGCACTGGGTGCCAATTTACTTCGATTTAGCCGATGAGACACTATGTGTCAAATTTTTACTTTGAATTATCCGATGAGGCACTAGGTGCCAAACTGGTGTGTTTTGGTTAGATTCGTGTATCCGTCTGAGTCTGAGTCATGTTAATAGGGGTAAATTTAGTAAAATAGTGTTATGGTTGAAATTGAATGGTGAATTGGATTATGGTTAAAGTCACATGAATTGTGTTCAATTGTGAAAAGCTATCTGGAATACCAAATGAAGAAAATTGAATGTGTAATAAATGATTATCTATGAATTGAGTAATTGAATGTTGATGGATATTGTATGACTTTAATGTACATGTTATACTACTTACTTAAAGTATTCGGATTATAGAAATACCACTGAGTTTATACTCAGCGTACGGTTTGTTTTCCGTGCGCAGGTTAAGTTAAAGTCAGACTGACGATTCAGCAGCCATTAGAGATCCCGAACTCAAACGTGGCGAAGTATGTTTCTTTTTGGTAATGGCATGTACCTAGGATGTCTTAAGTTGTCATTTTGGGAAAATGAATGTAAATGATTTTATAAGATGATATTGGTTATTTATATAAATGAATATATGTGTTATGTTGAGGTTTAATATGTGATGTGTCTAAAACTAACTATGAACACAATAAAGGCAAGCGTACCTATCGTTTAATAGTATAGTTATGGTAAGACCGACAATATCGTATCCACAAGGACCAAGAGTACTAGTAATTACTATCTTTTTATTATTTAGCCTAAGTATTGGAGTGATTTCTTTTAAACTAAAACTAATTAAACACGACAACGAAAGAATTAGGAAAATACTTTTAGACAACTTTATGAGATAAGCAATACCAAAGGAAGAATCCACCTAGACTTCACTTATTACTTTTGATTCATACGATTTATTCACTCGACTTATTCCGTAGAAATCCCTGATTTATGTTAATATCTCTTTCAAGACTAAAAACAACTGACTCTAGGTTGATTAATTGAAATCTCTTTCTAATTAAAACCCCTATTGTCACATTAACTCGATCTATGGATTCCCTAATTAGATTTGACTCTAACCCGACAGATTTTCGTCGCCCTATCTCTAGGGTTGCAATCAACTCCGCTTAATTGTGTTGATCTACTCTTAAACAGGGACTTTTGCTCCACTGAATAAGCAGATTCGAATTGAATCAATAACCTGAATTATCAAAACAAGAATAAAAACTCACAATTAAGAATAAGAACAAGTATTTATCTTATAAATCAAATAATAATCAGATTTGTCATAGGTTTCATCCCTTTAGGTATCTAAGGGATTTAGTTCATACTGATAGAAGGAAACATCTCAAAATAAGGAAAACAACAAAACATAGAAAAACCCAAAAACTTCTAAAGAACTTGATGGGAGATCTTCAGTCTTGATGGAGATCCTTCCTCCGAGCTACTTCCGACGACTGTCTTCGAGTATTTTCTGCATTCTATTCCGCATCTCCTTTTAGGTCACCCATAGGGTGTTTATATAGGCTTTGGAACGTCTTTCTTTGCCCATAAGTAACCTTTTCCGGATAGAATTAATCTTTGATACGGCAGGGACACGCCCGTGTGACACACCTGTGTTCGACTCCTTAGACCGTGCTCTCTTCTGCTCGTGACACACGGCCGTGTGGCCTTCCCGTGTACGTTGATCCAGGCTGTGTTCGATCCTGCTTGTAACACACGGCCGTGTCCAATGGCCCAGGTCGTGTTGAATTCTAAGATAGGCCCATTTTGTCCCTTTTTGGCTCGTTTCTCGTTCTTTTCGACTCCCTAAGCTCTCTTGAGTGTAAAACATGAAATTAAAGGATTAGGAGCATCGAATTCATCAAATCTAATGAAAACTCATCCAAAAATAAGCTAAGCATGGGGTTAAAATATGTATAAATTATGGTTTATCAAATATCCCCACACTTAAGCCTTTGCTTGTCCTCAAGCAAAATCCTCAACTCACAGTCAAAACTAACTTCCTCGACTCATAATTCTCAACAATAATGTCTCATCATAATTCACAGATAATTCATACATTGATAATTTAACTAGAAGAGTCCTGGAGATTCAAACAATCTAAGTCATATATTTTTATAGCATGAAAACATAGGTGTTTCCCCTTACCTAAATAATTACCTTTGATTCAAAACCGACAAGACTTGACATCCTCACTAAAGATTCACTCAAATCACTCAAAGTGTTTAAGGTTCAAATTAAGCACTCAAAAGTCAAACATGAAAAGTTATTACCATAGGCTTGCATGAAAATCAAATCTCCACCACTATAAAATGAGATGATACACAAATCAAAAGGTCTTTAAAAAGGGTTGTAACGGGGCTTGGGTTAAAGGTGTGGATCAAGGCTGAAAAGGAGGGTTAAAATCGAGATCGAATTGACAATTCACCTAACTAGGAAAATGGACTAACACTGAATAATTACATCAATTAAAAACTTAATACTAATAACACGAGCTTCTTCTCAAAATGTGGAATTAACTGATTAAGCTCAAATAATAAAGAACTAATAATGAATAAATTTCCAACTTTTTTTTTAAGAATAAGAACAAGTAATAAGAAAAAAATTTAATACTGAAATAGAGAACATAGTTAGGTAACTGATCAAATCAAATCTCGACAAAAAGAGGTTAATACAATAGGGAAAATTCTTAATGAATCAAAAAAAGAATAAGTCTTGGGTTAATATTAAGGGTAAATCAAGAAACGGTTAATTAGGATCAAAGGGGTTCACTAGGGGTTAATTATGAAGGTAGGTTTTTTGGGATAAGTAGGTTAAAACCTAGGTGCCTTTATCATCTCAGTATATCAAATCAAAAGTGTGGTCTCGACATGCATAATCGAAGCAAGTTCTAGAATAACAAATCAAAATTGACACACTCATAACCAATAATAAAGTGAGCAAGAAAAGGATATGCTCTAAAAGGCTCAAAATCTCACAAAAATTATGGTTTTTGATGTCAACCTTGCAAATTTCAAACTTCAAGGTAATATTTAAATTTAGGGAAACAACCTAAAAATTTTTAATTCTGAAAATAGACTTATCATGCTTGATTCCCTAATATCTTAGAGTTTAAACCATCAATGCACAATTACCTATGACTTAATCCAAACCATATCAATGAAAATCATAAATCAATAAAAGTTTCATTCTAATAGTAATATGAGAAAATTACTTAAGAACAAGGCATAATTCAGTATTGTTAACACCTCCCCACACTTAAGATGTACATTGTCCTCAATGTACAAAGATAAATAATGACAACATAGTAAGAAAATCATAAGAGAGGGAGAGAAGTGAAAAACTTCCTGAATTTTGGATGGAGTCAAATAAAAGAAATGGTGTAAAGTTGGGCAGGGGTGGTGTGGTCGTTCCTTAATAGCCCATTGAACCTAAATTAAAGAAATCAAAATGTAATAATATAACATAAAGACAAGAAAGATAAAAGGAAAGAATTTAAAAATGAAAATAAAAGAAAAAGAAAAAATAAATGGACTCAAAGGTTCTTGTCTTGTCGAGTAAATGAAGCGGCCGACATGAACTTATATGGAGTGGTCACGCACGGGGAGACCGTGCTAGGAGCCTTTCGCTTTTTCGACATGGCGATGGTGGCTTTGCTCTTACCTCTAGTATTTAATCTTTGTGTACGGTGGCAAGGATGGTGGTTGGTGTTGTGGTGGTGTAAAGAAAGAGTAAGGGAAATGGGGAAAGGAAAATGAAGGGAGAAGATAATGGGAAAAGAAAGGGGTGTGATGGCTAGGGTTAGGTAGAAGAAGAATTGGGGAAGAAAATGAACAGAAGAAGGGGGTTTAAATAGAAATCGTGGCATCTGGTAGCTGCCCACGCCCGTGTGCCCTGGGCGTGTTAGGTCACACGGCCGAGTCGCATGGTCGTGTGATGCTTCGTTCATTTCTCCTACGGCCGTGTAGAGGTTTCCATGCCCATGTTCTTTTGATCAGTATCGACCACAGCCTAGGGACACGGGCGTGTCACACACCCGTGTTACTTTCTCAGTGTCGACCACGACCGTATCGCACGGCCGTGGCATTTTATCGCAGCCCGTGTTTTGGGAAAATTGTCGTCCTTAGTTTGTATGGTCTCTGCCACGCCGATGTGCGTATTCGTGGTGTCCACACGGCCACGGCCACGCCCGTGTGCAAGGCCGTGTGGTAGGGAAACTTGCGCTTTATTAATTTGGTTAATTTTTAGTTAGGTGCTAAAATCGAAAATATGAAAATTAAAGGGGTTAGTGCTCGAGTTGCCTCCCGAGAAGCACTCGTTTAAAGTATTAAGCTAGACTTACCTTTCATTCGTATAATCATGGTGGTTTGAGGAGTTGAAACTCCTCATTCTTGCTATCAATTGTATTAAAATACGGTTTTAAACGAGTACAATTTACCTTGAAGGTGCCAAATTGAGAATGAGTTACCTCGACTGTACCGTATGGGAAAGTATTAAGTACCGTGAAAGGAGTTATTCCATTAGGTTCAGAAGTGGCAACATGAGGATCGGTATTATCCATTAGAACTTGGTCTCCAACCTTGAAGTAGTTTGCTTCATCTTTAAGTTCCTTATGGAGTTGCCTCGGTTTTGCTTCGTGTGTTCTTGGTTTCTCCTCAACATGTGTCTTCCACTAGTCTAGTTCATCGATTTGAAGCCTTCACTTCTCATGAGTTATTTCTTTGTTGGCACGAGGTCTAGGATATGGCTCAGTTGTGCAATTTCGTGGTGCTTCCTGAAAAGAATCTTGAACCAAATGGTCATTAATAGAGTTTATGTTCTCACCTTTATTACTCGATGTCCTAGCCTAGTCAAGAGCCTGAAGAGTGATCGTTTCGTCACCTACACAAAGTGTGAGTTCACCTGTACCAACATCAATTCTAGTTTTAGCAGTTGCTAAAAAGGGTCTTCCTAAAATTAAAGGAACATTATTGTCCTCATCCATGTCTAAAACAACAAAGTCTACTGGGAATATAAATTTATCAATTTTTACTAGTACATCTTTGATTATACCCATAGGAACTCTAATAGTATTATTAGAAAATTGAAAGCTCAACCTAGTTTGTTTGGGTTTCCCAAGACCTAGCTGTTTAAACATTTTATAAGGCATAACATTTATGCTTTCCCCTAAATCTGCTAAAGCATTATTAACAGATAAACCACCAATTAAACAAGGAATCGTAAAACTCCCTAGATCTTTTAACTTTTGTGGTAGTCTATTTTGTAAGATTGCTAAGCACACTGCATTTAGCTCCACATGCGACACCTCGTCTAACTTTCGTTTTTTTGTCAAAAGCTCTTTTAATTTTTTTTGAATTGGGCATCTGCGAAAGAGCTTCAATAAACGGTAAGTTAATATGTAATTTTTTTAAGAGTTTAAGAAATTTACCGAATTGTTCATCTGTGCGGTCTTTCTTTTTTGCATTGGGATATAGCACACGAGGTTGGTATTATGTACTTACCAGTTTTGGTTTTTCATGGCTTATCTTAACCTTACCTTCTTCTACAACATTCTCTTGCCTCAATTTTGGTTCATCTAACCCTTCACTATCGGGAGCAGTAATGGCATGAATTTGCTCCTTTGGGTTAGTTTCAGTGTTGCTTGGCAAGCTGCCTTGTGGTCGTTCAGATATGAGCTTAGCAAGTTGTCCTAATTGGTTCTCGAGCCCTTGAATCGATGCTTGCTAATTTTTGAGTGCTGTTTCGGTGTTTTTGAAACGGGTTTCTGACACCGCGATAAATTTTTTTAGCATTTCCTCAAGGTTCGGCTTTTTCTCTTGTGGGTAGGGTTGCTGTTGAAAGCCTGGAGGGGGTTGTTGTCTATGATTTCCTTGGCCACCCCATGAGAAGTTTGGGTGGTTTCTCCAACCTGGATTGTAAGTGTTAGTATAAGGGTTATTTTGAGGTCTAGAATTGTTACCCATATAGTTCATCTGTTCGTTTTCTATGCCAGGGTTGTAGGGTGGGTATTCTGTATTGTTCGACCCTCCTCCATTTGTATCTGCTTGCATTCTTCGGGACGTATCTCGCAAAGAAACGCAGACAAACCATCAATCTTTTTATTTAACAGTTCTACCTGGTTTGATAGCATGGTCACTGCATTGAGGTTGAAAACACTGACGGCTTTTGTTGGCTTTATCCTCATAACTTGCCACTGATAATTATTCAGTGCCATCTCCTCTATAAACTTATAAGCCACTTCAGGGGTCTTGTTATTTAGGGTTCCACCGGCGGCTGAATCAATCAACTGCCTAGTTGAGGGGTTCACACCATTGTAAAAGGTTTGAACCTGTAGCCACAAAGGTAACCCATGGTGAGGGCACCTTCTTAGTAAATCCTTATACCTCTCCCATGCATCGTAAAGTGTCTCTAAATCCATTTGCACAAAAGAAGAGATATCATTCCTCAACTTAGCCATTTTAGCCGGCGGAAAATATTTAAGTAAAATTTTTTGGTCATTTGGTCCCATGTAGTGATTGATCCTCGTGGTAACGAGTTCAACCACTGTTTAGCTTTGTTCCTTAATGAGAAGGGAAACAACCGAAGGTGAATGGCATCATCAGAAACACCATTAAATTTGAAAGTGTCGTAGAATTCCAAAAAAATTGCCAAGTGATTGTTTAGATCCTCATCCTGCAAACCATCAAACTACACAAACTGCTGAATCATTTGAATAGTGTTAGGTTTCAGTTCAAAATTATTTGCAGCAATAGCAGGTCTAACAATACTTGATTCAGTTCTTGTTAAATTAGGTTTAGCATAATCATACATAATACGAGGAACAGTATTTTGAGTCACCGGGTTTGCGGCAACTACAGGAGGTAGTGGATTATTATCAGCCATCTCTTCAGTAGTGTTAGTTTCGCCTTCTTGCTCTTCTTCTATGCATTGTATACTTCGCCTTATTTCTCTTCGGTTTCTGCGAGCTGTACTTTCAATTTCACGGTCAAAAAATAATGGTCCTGACGGGTTCCTTCTAGTCATAAACTAAAAGTTCCTGCTAGAAGCAAAGAAAAAATTAGTGAATAGAAATAAAAGGTAAATTGCAAATAAAAGTAAATAAAATGGCTAAAGTAATTTAAATTTAGTGTTCCTAATATCTTAGTCCCCGGAAATGGTGCCAAAAACTTGATGTGTCTAAAACTAACTATGAACACAATAAAGGCAAGCGCACCTATCGTTTAATAGTATAGTATGGTAAGACCGGTAATATCGTATCCACAAGGACCAAGAGTACTAGTAATTACTATCTTTTTATTATTTAGCCTAAGTATTGAAGTGATTTCTTTTAAACTAAAACTAATTAAACACGATAACGAAAGAATTAGGAAAATACTTTTAGACAACTTTATGAGATAAGCAATACCTAAGGAAGAATCCACCTAGACTTCACTTATCACTTTTGATTCATACGATTTATTCACTCAACTTATTCCGTAGAAATCCCTGATTTATGTTAATATCTCTTTCAAGACTAAAAACAACTGACTCTAGGTTGATTAATTGAAATCTCTTTCTAATTAAAACCCCTATTATCGCATTAACTCGATCTATGGATTCCCTTATTAGATTTGACTCTAATCCGGCAAATTTTCGTCGCCCTATCTCTGGGGTTGCAATCAACTCCGCTTAATTGTGTTGATCTACTCTTAAACAGGGACTTTTTCTCCACTGAATAAGCACATTCGACTTGAATCAATAACTTAAATTATCAAAACAAGAATAAAAACTCACAATTAAGAATAAGAACAAGTATTTATCTTATAAATCAAATAATAATCAGATCCGTCATAGGTTTCATCCCCTTAGGTATCTAAGGGATTTAGTTCACACTAATAGAAGGAAACATCTCAAAATAAGGAAAACAACAAAACATAGGAAAACCCAAAAACTTCTAAAGAACTTGATGGGAGATCTTCAGTCTTGATGGAGATCCTTCCTCCGAGCTGCTTTCGACGGCTGTCTTTGAGTATTTTCTGCGCTCTATTCTGCGTCTCCTTTTAGGTCACCTCTAGGGTGTTTATATAGGCTTTGGAACGTCTTTCTTTTCCCACAAGTAACCTTTTTCGGATAGAATTAATCTTTGATACGGCAGGGACATGCCCGTGTGACACGCCCGTGTTCGATTCCTTAGATCGTGCTCGCTTCTGCTCGCCACACACGGCCGTGTGGCCTTTCCGTGTACGTTGATCCAGGCCGTGTTTGATCCTGCTCGTAACACACGGCCGTGTCCAATGGCCCAGGTCGTGTTGAATTCTAAGATAGGCCCATTTTGTCCCTTTTTGGCCCGTTTCTCATTCTTTTCGACTCCCTAAGCTCTCCTTAGTGTAAAACATCAAATTAAAGGATTAGGAGCATCGATTTCTTCAAATCTAATGAAAACTCATCCAAAAATAAGCTAAGCATGAGGTTAAAATATGTATAAATTATGGTTTATCAATATGGAATGTCTAAGTTTATGTATAAGTAAGTATGAAGTAGGCAAAATTTGGGTTGAAATGGTATGAAAATTTGAATTAGCTTGAATGGTGTTTTTAATGGATTGTTTGGATAATATATGTGAAATACCTATACTCATACATTGGATAGGTCATTAGGTTGATAGTTTTGACATGATTTAGATGTTTTTGGTTGTGTTCTGGATTGGTTGAACAATTGGTTTTTGAATTACTTGATGTCTAAGATTGTAGGGAATGGTAAACTTGATGTTTAAGGTTCATTTTGAGTCTACACGGCTAGACACACAGGCGTGTGACAGGACCGTGTGAGACATACGGCTAATACACGGGCATGTGATTTGGCCGTATGTCCCCTGCAACTTAAAAATTTAAAACAAAATGCTCAGGTATTTCCACACGGGCAGAGACACGAGTGTGTGTCTCTGCCGTGTGTGACACACGACCTCGCACATGGGCGTGTGGCTGGCTGTGTGATCTAAGTCAGAGAGTTACACGGGGTCAGACATGGCCTGAGGCATGGGTGTGTCCCTTGGCCACACAGGCGCGTGTCCCCTACACTTAGTAAAAATTTGAAATTTCACGAAAATTTTTCGAAGTACCCGATTAAGTCCCGATTTGTTTCTAACACGTGTTTTGGGCCTGAGGGCTCATAAAAGGGATGATATGATTGAGTTATGATGTTTTGTGTGGATAATTATGTAATGTTTGTATTTGATCTGAAAGGTTCGGTAAAGCTCCGTAACCCTGTTTCGGTGACGGATAAGGGTTAGGGGGTGTTACATGGACACATGCCCGTGTGGCCCCCAAGTCGATGAACAGTGAGTTACATGACCGATCACATGGCCTGCCACACGCCCGTGTGGCTCACACGGCCTAGTCACACGCCCGTTTGCCTGGCCGTGTGGCATCGACAGTCACCATTTCTGGCGACCTGAAACTTGCAAAATTAAGGTTTCCGATACGCACCTGATTTTGTTTTGATGAGGAAACAACAAGGAGACTACCCGGAACCTAATTAATCATTCCACAATCAATTACGCTATCAATTCCAACACTTAGCAAAATCAACCTACTGCTAAAATCATGTCGAAAGATTCGATGCAATTCTATTCCAATTCACACACTCACCTCGTATGAAACAGGAGGAATCAAACTAATACGGCAGATTAACGTCTCTTGCGATATCCTTGCCTAAAAAACGTAACCAATCGAGCGTTTAACCGAACGTCAAATAAACGAGCGAAATCTCGTTTTGACAAAAAAACAATATTAACACAACGAAAATCACAAACGAAAAGAAGTCACAACGAAACTTACACAATATCGACCTCACATGCAACAAGACTTCCTAATTAACATAAAGATCAATTGCCGAAAGAAGAAAAATAAAAGAGGAAAGAATGAAAAAACAAAGAACTAAAATTCTAGAAGAAAGAAAGAAAAAAAAAGAACGATAGAATAATTAAGTTAACCACCACCCCTTCCGGCATTTGCAAAAAAAAAATATTTCTAATGTGCACGACAGGATTCAAACTCGAAACTAGACAGAATATAGACAGATGCTTAACCAGTGAATCAACAGGCTCATTATTGACACCAATTTACCCAGAATTGCACTTAACCAGCTAGCACGTGGATAAAGGGTTGTTTTAAAATAACAAAACTTTTAGTAACACAACTTGAACTCCAGACCTTAAACACAAAAGCAGAGCACAGTACCACCGATACATAATTTTAATCACTGCAGAATCTCACAATTAAATTCTTAAAATTTTAGGGCGTTACAATAAAAGTGGAAGTAAGAGTGCATTCTGAAGAAGATGCATATAATCTTTATAATCAGTTTGCTTTGAGTAAGGGGTTCAATGTTCAAAAATAAAATAAGAGATGAATTATGATTGAACGTATAAGGCAACCAAAATTTTTATGCTTGGAATCTAAGTATCATGAATAAGATGTTGGCAAAGTGAAAAAAATTAATCGTCTAGAGACAAGGACATGTTGTCAAGCTAAAATTTGATTTATGATAGAAAAATTTGTTTGGGATGTTTCTTACTTCAATGATTATCATAATCATGATTTAACAACTTCAGAAGAAAGGATTAATTTAAAATCAGGAAGAAAATTTTTGAAAGGACATGCAGATGTTATTCGTTTAATGGTTGCTGTAGGAATCAAACAAATAAGTTCATATTTGTTTCGCAAGAAGGAGATTTGGTTTGAAAATATTACCTTTACTAAACGAGATTGTCATAATTTCTTGTGAATTGAAAGAGAGAAAATGATTGAAGCAGGGATGCACAGAGCATTATCAATTTTTTTTCAAACATAAGCAAGCTAAAGACCTTATGTTTTTCTATTTAATGCAAGTGGACCAAAATAATCGACTAGCTAATTATTTTGGAGAGATGGAAGATCAAAATTGGATTACGATTGTTTTGGAGATGTTCTTGTATTTGATACCACATATAGATCCAATAAGAATAATTTGGTTTGTACTCCATTTTTCAAAATCAATAATCACTAGAATTGTAACACCCCTAACCCGAAACTATCGCCGGAATAGGGTTAAGAGGCGTTACTAATCAATCGGAACATTTCACATCCATTTCACGACACAAAGTCAATCATCAATCAAACAAAATTCAAGTATAAACTTATAGTACCTTATTACGGTCTACGAGACCTTAAACATGCGTTAAAAAGAGGTCGGAACTAAACCGAACACATACGAAAATTCTTGGAAATTTGAACGTTCTTTAAAACTGCAGAGGTCACACGCTCATAGTCGGGCCGTGTGCCTCACACGGCTACTGTGACACGCCCATGTGTCGGGTGCCGTACAAAACAGAGCATACATACGACGACTTTTCCGTACGGCCACTAGACACGCCCGTGTGCCATGGCCGTGTGAAATTAAGCTAGCTACTGACTTGGTCACACGGCCACCAAGCACGCCCGTGTGCCATGGCCGTGTAACCTGCCCAGGCACACTTCGAAGTGGCCCTTGAGCCACACGACAGAGACACACGCACGAGTCCCTTGGCCGTGTGTAACACCCCAAACCCGGTCAAAACATTACGTCCAGATCTGGCATGTCACATAAAAGGGTTGTTTAAAAATTTCGCGTTTGTTAAAAATTTTGAGTTTAATTATTTATTCGCTTGTTATCCTTTTGTTAACATTTTGGAAAACAGTTATTAAGGGTTTAGGAAAATCCCGTATTAAACATTTAAGAATAATAGGCAGTAAAAGCTAAACCAAATAAAATACCAAATTTAAAGTTAAAGCGGCCTATTACAAAATATTAACCCAAGTTAAAAATAAGTAAAATACTAAAGTCCAAAACTGCTCGTAGTGTGGCCACCTCCGAGTCCTCCGAAGACGTCGAATCGCCTCACGAGGATTACCTAAGAAAAATTAAAAAGAGGGGTGAGTTTACGGAAACTCAGTGTGTAATTCCCCTTACGAACAATATCTGTAAGAACATGCATCAAAACAATTCGGGCCCAAGCCCATTAAAGTAACAGTGGCAATTGGGCATTAGCCCAAAATAGCCTCGGTTGGGCCTTAACCCAAGTCAAATGTCACATGTCATACATATAAATCGGGGCCTAAGCCCATCTCAGTAATATAATCCAGATATGCAATGCGTTAATGCCCATACCAACCCTGCACTCCGAATCCTGTCCAACCCTACACTCCTTGGGGATTTAATCGACCCACCCATCCCTACACTCCTTATGTAGCACTGGTTGCGGCACTAACTTATCGATGCAGCATAGCTGCTCGGTGGCTAAAAAGCCTTCAGTGGATCTACAGTCGTTAAGCGACCATGCGATCCTATTAGCACTTCCTCCGTATTAATAATCCCATCCCCATGCAACATAATAACACATGAATGCAACATAAAATAATAATCATACGATAACAATCATAAATCGCATACAAGAATAACCATAAAACATGTAGGGGCGTTTTCGTCATTTTGCCCTTCAGGGGCATATCGGTCATTTTACCCATCGAGGGTATTTCAGTAATTTTGTAAACCAAGGGTATTTCAGTAATTTTACAAACCAGGGGTATTTCGACAATTTTGCAAACCGGGGGTATTTCGGTAATTTTACAAACCAGGGGTATTTCAGTAATTTTGCACTTAATGGCCTTTCCGACAGCCTACTGTCGTCTCGAGCGACACGGATACCTTTTCTTATCGAAACGGTGCAATTGGGCCTAGGGCCCATTCTCGGCCCAAATGGGCCTACACGCTCGTGTGGCCCATTTAGCCCAAATCTAGCCACAGATATTAGATTCACATAGTCTAGTCCAATTTCTACTACACAGTCATACAATTTAATCATATGGGCCCACGAGCCCATTGGGCCCACTTAGCCCCTTTCGGCCCAAACAGCCTAACCCACAAGAATACTCATGGTGGCCTCAACTATCGCGTCGAAGCTCCCACACGTGCGCTCGCACGCTCGTGTGGCTACCATTGCCGTGTGACCGGCATTTCGGCATTTGCCGCTCTACAGCTAGAGTAGGGCGAAACACACACCTGATAGGAATCTGGTGATAATCCGCGCTCTGACCACTCCTGTGCCCAAACGCCCTCCAAGGTATCCTTCCTCCCATCATAGAATGCTCTATATATAGCTAGCTTCTCACCTTCCTTCATTGTATCTTTCCGATATGGGATCCCTTCGTCAGTAGAGTTTAAATCCAACTCAAACTCTTGCCGTCCAATTCGCAAAATAAATACTCCCTTGCTTTTCATGAGATTCGAACCCAGGCTCCCTTCAATAGTTCAACACGCCACTTGCCACCAAGCCACAAGCTCCTCTTGTGTCTTAAACCATCTTATAACTAAATATAAATCTATAGCCAAATTCTAAAGTCCAATTAAAAAGAAAACCAAAATGCAAGAGCCAAGACTTGAACCTTGGACCTCCTTCCTTCCCTGTGGCGTCACCCCCTTGTCTCTTTTGTGGCGTCACTTTGCCACTACACCACACACTCCACTTGTGTCATTTTTCTCCACATTTTATTCTTAAAGCCTACCTACCAACTCCTAGGGTTTTTTTTTTCACCTAAAACCAAATTTTTCCTAAAGCCAAAGTTTGAACCCGGGACTTCATAGAAGCCCCCTAACCTTCTAAAATCACTCACCTAATAGGTCCAACTTGCATTAAAGCCGTTCTCTTGTTGTCAAAAGTTTTTAAATGCTACTACGCCCAAGGCCCATTGGGCGCAATTCTCCTAGGCCCAATTTCAGGATGTTACACCGTGTATGCAAAATAGGCCATTTGCAAGGCCAATTTTCCACCCATACAAGGGTCATCCCTACAAGCACAATTAAGCATCTTTCCATGTATCAATAGCAACCAAAAACACATTAAAATATTCATCATATCAACCCAATTCAATCTCATTTTTAGCATACCATCTTATATGCTAAATAACTCAACCAATTCATGAGTAAAACCAAGCATGATTCATCCACAATTTCACTAAATCACTATGGCATCAATCCATAAATAAACTTACCATTCATAAGTCATTTTCATTGCCATCAAGCCATACCATAACATGCATCATATACCAAAATCACACATGCATATTGCCAACCTTTATCTAGCCACATCACATGGCTATTTACACATCTCAATCATGGTTCAAAACAACTAGCCTATACATGCCATATTCAAATATACACATCTTCAAGAGTACCAAAATAGATTGTCGATAGTGTGATAGAGATGCTGACGATCCCCGGATCTGAGCTAGCTTTACTGACACTGTAAAACAGAGAAACAAATCACACAATAAGCTTCAAAAGCTTAGTAAGTTCGTAACATAATACATTCAACTTAATAGTTCAAATACAATGCACAACAAGAACTCATCACACAGATCAATTTCCAAATGTTTATACCATATCATTCATAGCCAATAATCTTACTCAACCACTCATGAAGTCATACACAATCTCCTCAAACACAAAGGTTCAATACATACCTTAGCCAACACATGGTTACTCACCATCCAAGCTAATTTATGCTGGATATTGTATTTCGATCCAACCTTCATTATTCATTAGGTTTAATCGCACACTTAGTGCCCAATTTGTAGTTGAAACTAAATTAACTTCGCACACTTAGTGCCTCAATTCATAGCTGAAGCTTATATAACATCGCACACTTAGTGCCTCAATACAAAACCGAACGTAATTCGGAATCGCACACACAGTGCCAACTATGAAGCCAAAGCTTCTGTTATTTCACACACACAGTGCTAGTCAACTCTGTCTCAATTCAATTACGCACACTTAGTGCCTCGTTACTCAATTTCATTCATTACATTTCTAATTCAATATCTACCATTCAATTCACATCATATAGAAGGTAAATTAACAACTTGTACTATGTCCGAACTTACCTCGGACGCCGAAATACCAAAACGGTCGATTAATCGAGTACTTTGTCTTTGCCTCGATCTCGATTTGAACTTCTCCTTTCTTGGTCTATACACATTTAAATTCAACTCATTCAATCACCAATTCATTCAATTTAGTCCATACAAACAAATTTAGGGCATTTTGCAAAATAGCCCTTACATTTTCAAATTTCAACACTTTGGTCCCTATTTCACAAAATCACAAAATACACCAAATTTCTACTCACACAAGCTTAGCCAAATTCTTCCCATGCTAATACAAGCCCACACATTTCATTTATTTCACATTTTAATCCTTTAATTTACACTTTTCTCAATTTAGCCCAAATTACTCAATTTCACTAAAAATTCAAAGACAAAACATGTTCATCCTTCACATATCTTCCATATTTCACTATCAACTAACACATAGCTCAAGCATTCATCAATGGCATATCTCAAAATCACCATCAATTTCTAAAATTAAAGTATGGGCTAGCTAGAGCACAAAGCAACGATCACAAAAACGTAGAAATTATTAAAAACCGAACAAAAACGAACCTTTAATCAAGCTATGAATGTGCCGAAACCTAAAATGCTTCCATGGCTATTCTTCTCTTCAACATTCGGTGGAAGAAAGATGAGAGAATGGCCATTTCATTTGTTTTGTTTTGATTATAAAAACTTAATAATCATTTTACCAATTTGCCCTTTTATTAATCATATAAGAAAAATAAACATTAAGGTTATTATGTCACTTAACCATCCACTAACTTTAATAATGGGCTAATTGCCTCATAAGGCCTCCACATTATAAAGACAACAACAATTAAGCACTTAACAATCAGTACACATCATTTTACACTTTATACGATTAAGTCCTTTCTCACCATTCGACACACAGTCAATAAAATTTTCACACGAAACTTTCACACAGGCTCAAACACACATTATAAACATAAAAAATAATTTTAAAATATTTTTTCGACCTCGAATTTGTGGTCTCGAAACCACTGTTCCGACTAGGGTCTAAACCGGGCTGTTACAACTCTCCCCACCTTAGGGATTTTTGTCCCCGAAAATCTTACCAGTGAATAAGTGTGGATATTGCTCTCTCATAACGTTCTTAGGCTCCCATGTAGCCTCTTCAACTCCTTGTTTATGTCACAACACTTTCACTAAGGAAATTCTTTTGTTTCTCAACTCTTTGGTCTCTCGTGCCAAAATTCGGATCGGTTCTTCACTATACGACAAATCTGACTGAATTTCAACCTTAGTAGGAGCAATCACATGAAACGGATCAGATCTATACCGTCGAAGCATCGACACATGAAACACATTATGAATCTTTTCTATCTCGGGTGGCAACATCAATCTATAAGCAACTGGCCCAACTCGTTAAATGATCTCATATGGTCCTATGAACCTCGGACTCAACTCAGCTTAGTCCAATATAATGGAGTTCGGGACTTTCGAACGTAAAGAGCCTCATACGGTGCCATTTTAATGCTAGATTAAAAACTGTTGTTGTACGCAAACTCAATCAACGGTAAATGCTTTTCCCATGTACTTTCAAATTCAAGAATACAACACCTCAACATATCTTCGAGAACCTGAATGATACGCTCAGATTGTCCATCCGTTTGCGGATGAAATGCAGTGCCAAAATACAATTTTGTGCCTAAAGCCTCTTGCAATTGTAACACCCCATACCTGAGTCCGAGACTAAGACTGGATACGAGACATTACCATGCTTGAACTCACTTAATCTTGTGCTTATGGACTATAAAATTTCGCTCCAAATTAAAAACTCCTCTTTCTTAATCAAATCAAACATTTCATGGGCCTACGAGGCCTCAGACTTGCGTCCCGAAACTTTCAGAACTCATCTGGATACTTTCTCTCCAAATAGGGGTCACACGTCCGTGTGACTTGGGACACGCCCGTGCACCCCTAAAACATGCCCGTGTCTTTCACCCGTGGTGGATACTGGCAATTCACACACGGCCTGGACACACCCGTGGCCCCGAATTGTGCCTAAAACCCCAGCATTCTGCCAATGCCCCACGGCCAAGGCACACGCCCGTGCTTACCACCCGTTGTAACACCCCAAACCCGGTCAACACACCACGACCGAATCTGGCATGTTACAGGGGAAAACGTTTTGAAGAAAACAGGTTACCGATTAAATTTTTGTGTAAAACTCTTTGTTGTTTTATGTTTGTAGAATTCAGGTGCATGATTAGTTAAAACCGATACTTTACTTTGAAATCCTGGGATTATATCCTAAAACTCAATCATTGTTCCATAAGCTTAGAAAATGGTTATGTTATTTTAAAATCCGATGTTCTTTTCTGAGTTATTTAGAAATCGTTGAGTTGAGTGGGGAAAACCTCAAGTTTTGGAAATCATTTGAGTTGTTGTCATTTTCAATTAGTAAATGTTACCCGATGGTAAAGTTTTGAAAATCATGTCATTTGTAGTTAGAAAACATTGGGCTTAAATTATTAAATCTATCAAGTAATTAGTTTGACCATGTTTAAAACAAATCCAAACCTTATAACTAAACCAAAAACATAACTTAAAAGGCCTTATTACAAACCCAAATAAAAATGAAAACCAAACTTAAATGAAAATAAAGTACCCAAATCAAGTCCATGTAAAACCCGGTTATTCAATGCATGGCCACCTCGAGTCCACCCGGCCTCATCCGCGATCTATGAATCACCTGAAAGATAAGGGAGTAGGTGAGTCACCAAGACTCAGTGCATAACTCCTTCTCCCGGTTAATGCAACATACTTACACAAATCATAACCAAGCAATACATATAATGCACCCAAACCTAACAATCCATAACTCCGTTTCTACCCCGTGTGGTACCAAACCACTGGTGGTGCCAAACCACTGGTGACCCAAAGTCACGAATAATCCATCTGGTGGGGCCAACCCACATTGTGATACCAAATCACGGGCGACAACCCCTAAATACCAAGTGTGGGCCAACCCACTATGGTGCTAAGCCACTGGGACGAGTCGCTATGAGGTGCCAAACCTCTGGTGACCCAAAGTCACAAAATATCAATAATCCAGGTGTGGGGCCAACCCATGTGTGATACCAAATCACTGGCGACAATCCCATAATATCAAGTGTGGGGCCAACCCACTTTGTGGTGCTAAGCCACTTTGGGACGAGTCGCTATGAGGTGCCAAACCTCCGTGACCCAAAGTCGAAAATAACTGTGGTACCAAACCTTTGGAGGTGCCAAACCTCTGGTGACCCAAAGTCACGGATATCATCTTTCCCCTCCACTCATATCACCCATACCAATGCAACGCTCATGCAAATCATGCCATCATGCTTTAAGGTGAACATATAGTAAATATAACATAGATCGTATTTTCATGCATCCTACAACAAATCATATCGAAACGGACTTACCCAAATCCTTTCTCATACCCTTACGGTATCATATCAAGATCTACACAATTTCGGCTTTTAACACATTCAGGCTATTAACATATTACTAGGTTATAAAGTGTGTAATTTACACACCTGTTACTAACGCTACCACTGAATCCCGAACCCGATCTACTGCACTAGATCTCCTTGCCCTACATTCGGCCATATCACAAGACTATTAACAAGGCCATTCGGCCACACCAACAAATCCCGAAGGGTGAGATAATGCATAAACAACACAATCCTTACCTTCTGCCTTACAAAACAAATCACACACCGAAGTATGCGAGACTGATCCTCCCCCTACATTCGGCCAACAACAAACCTTAGTCTCAATAGCCTTCAGCTTTTCAACAACTTATAGAATGATGAACCAACATAGATACCCTTACCACTTGACTTACCAAACTCGATTGTTAGAGAATAGAGGGCTTGGATCGACTGCTTCACAACCTCGGAGATCCCTTCAAAACCGATTAGAGAAAAGACCCAAAAGAGATCCACCCTTGTTGATATTCGGCCAAAGCAATGTAAGAAAGAAAGAAAGACTTTTCAACAGAGAGTTGAATGGTGAAGGGAGTTTCGGCTAAGGTTGATAGAAGCAGACAAATAGGGTTCAGCTAGAGTGGAGAAAGAGAAGGGAAAAGAGAAGTGAAAGTAGGAGAGGGAATTCGGCAAAGGAAGGTAAAGTGAATTTCGGCACAAGAGTTTGAGTAAGGAAGAAAATAAAAAGTGAAAGGGAGAAGATGGATACTTTCGGCTTTGAGCAAAAATGGAAAAGAAAAAGGGAGAGATGGGAGGGTAGGGGATTCGGCCAAATACCAAGAAGAAGAAAAAGAAGTAAAATGAAATAAAAATTAAAGAACCCAAGAGAACATTCGGCTAGGTGCAAAAACAAGAAAGAAGTTTCGCTTTTCTTCAATATGTGCACTAGGAAAATCGGCAATGCTCAAGAATGGTTTTCGGCTTTTGATACGCTAAGCACACAAGAACCTCACCTAATGAAAATGCCCCATTAGGTGCCTAAGAAAATTCGGCACCCTCTCTTCACTCAGCCTTCCCAAAACCGAACACTCCTCCAAGGAGGAGTTCAAAATTTGGCCACTTCCTCAAATTCCTCTTGGCCACTAATTCAAACGAATTTGAATTCCACAAGCTCCTTATTTTTTCTCCTTGCCACCAATTCAAATATTTTGACTTGGTCCATCCTATTTTGATGAGTTTGTAGCCGAGCACAACTCCTCCCCTTGGCGTCAAAATGTAAAGCGAGAAAATGGGATTCTGTTTGCTCGAACCTGAGTTCTCCCACCTGCTTGTGGCGTCATTCTCAGGGCCCTAAGGTGCCTCCTTGCCACTCTGCCAAGCCAATTCTTGTGCTACAATACCCCACGAATTACACTTAACCCCTAGCTCTTTCAGCTCCCTTTTCTTAAAACTTAAAAGCAAAAATTTTCCTCACACTGGGCCTACTCTAGACTTATAACTAGCTCTTAAAACACCAAAAATAACAACACCACAGTCCATACTCATGCAAAACAATTCAATCACAACTAACCCCTATTTCGAGGATATTACAGCTTCTACCCCCTTGAAAATAATTTCGGCCTCGAAATTACAGTCAAAAGAGTTGAGGGTATTGTTGTCTCATCACATCCTCTGGTTCCCATGTAGCTTCTTCCACGCCATGGTTTTGCCATACTACTTTCACGATGGGAATGAGACTTTTACGCAAGACTTTCACATCTCGATCCGAATCGCTGACCGGTTCCTCTTCCATGGTCATATCTAGACTCACCTCTATTTCTTCCATTGCTACAACATGCGATGGATCCGAACGATAACGCCTAAGCATGGAGACATGGAACACATCGTGAATCGACTCACTCGCCTGGCAACTCGAGTGATAGGCTCATCGGTCCCACTCGCCTCGACTCACACGCCCAATAAACCTTGGACTTAATTTGCCTTTCCTTCCGAACCTCAATACCTTCTTCTACAAAGTGAGACCTTGAGAAAGACCTTGTCACCCACGGTAAACTCTATATCCTCCGCTTGAGATCGGCATATGACTTCGCTCGTCCAAGCTTCCTTCAATCGAGCCCGAATCAACTTAACTTTATCCTCGCCGCAACCAACTCTGGTCCCAACATCGACGCTCACCCAACTCCGTCCAAGCATGTAGGTGTGCGACACTTCCTACCATACAACGCCTCGTATGGTGCCATCTTGATGCTTACTTGGTAACTATTGTTGTATGCGAACTCGGCTAATGGTAGAAATTCTTCCAGCCTACCTCTAAAGTCCAAAACACAACCCTCGGCATATCCTCTAAGATCAGTATAACCCTTTCGATTGTCCGTCGATCGTGGATGAAATGTCGATTGAAATCCAACCGCGCACTCCAAAGCCCGATGCAACGCTTTCCAAAACCTCGATGTAAATCTGGGATCCCTATCTCGAGATGATCGACATCTTGGCACACCATGCAACCTCACTATCTCTCGACACATACAACTTAGCTAACTTCAAGTGAGTAATCAACCCTTACGGCAGATGAAGTGAGTCGACTTAGTCGACGATCCACAATTACCCAGATCGAGTCCTTCTTACTAGGCGTAAGGGGTAATCCATCGACAAAATCCATAGTGATCCTCTCCCACTTCCACTATGGAATCTTCACCATTGAAGCAAAGCCTCGACGGCAATCGATGTTCACCTTGACCTGACCGACACGTCCGACACTTTCCCACAAACTCGTTACTTCCCGTTTCGAGACTGCCACCAAAATCGCTCTCTTAAATCCTCAGTACATCTTACTACCTCCGGGATGCATAGCGTATGGGTACGCTATGTGCGTCTGAAGAATCTCTCGCCTTAACTTGACATCCTCCCAAGCATACAAGCTTTTCCTTGAAAACACAAGACTCCATCACTGGACAAACTGTAATCTTCTCGAACCACCATTCGAACTTGCAACCTCCGCGCATTCAAACCCTCATCCACTAATTGTTTCTCCTTGATTTGCTCTACCTGTCGGCTTAACTCGCATTCGCCAAAAGACTCCCATCGTCATACAAGCTAAGACGAGCAAACATCGCTCTTAAGTCTGGTACAACCTTACGGCTCAATGCGCCTCGCCACCACGTTAGCCTTGCTCGGATGATACTCGATTGAACAAATGTAGTCCTTCAACAACTCAATCCATCCGGTTGTCTCAAGTTCAAATCCTTACGAGTCAAAAGATACTTTGGACTCTTATGATCTGCGTGTAGACTATCGACCTTTCTCCATATAAGTAATGCCTCCAAATCTTCAAGGCAAAACCATCTTTGCTAGTTCCAAGTCGTAGGCCGGATAATTAACCTCATGCGGTCTTAGCTGCCGAGATGCATAAGCCACTACCTTCCCGTCCTACATCAGCACACATCCCAAGCTAGTAAGTGATGCATCGCAATATACCGTGAATTCCTTCCCTGCCTCTGGCTGAATCAAAACCGAGCTTCAAATCTAATCCTTTTCAACTTGTCAAAACTTTCCCGCATTGCGTTTCTTAGACCACACAAATGGAACCCCTTTTCTCAATAACTTGGTCATCGGTCTTTGCGATCAAAGAAAATCCTCTACAAACCTCCGATAATACCCTGCCAGACCTAGAAAGCTTTGAATCTCTGCAACTGACTTAGGCGGCTTCCAATCCAACACTGCCTCAATCTTTCGAGGATCCACTCTAATCCCCTCGGCTGATACTACGTGACCCAAGAAAGTCACCTCTCTAAGCCGTAACTCGCACTTACTAAATTTAGCAAATAACTGCTTTTTCCTTAAAGTCTGCAACACTACTCGCAAATACGCATCATGATCATCCTCCGATTTCGAATACACCAATATGTCGTCTATAAACACCATGACAAACTGGTCCAAATATCTTTGAAACACACCTGATTCATCATGTCCATGAATGCCGCCGCGCGTTAGTCAACCCAAACGGCATCACCAGAATTCTTAGTGCCCATACCGAAAGCGTAAACGCCGTCTTGTGAATATCACCGCTTCACCTTTAGCTGGTGGTATCCTGACCTTAGATCGATCTTCGAGAACACCGATGCACCCTTAAGTTGATCAAACAAGTCATCTATCCTGGGCAACGGATACTTGTTCTTGATCGTCAGCTTATTCAATTTGCGGTAGTCTATACACATCCGCATCGTACCGTCTATAATTGGATATTTTTATTTTCCTAATAGATATTGGTTTTGTTAATCTGCTGTGGAGAAAATTTGTGCGGACTTCAATTGTAAATAAATTAGAGTTTAGAATTTACACTATAAATAGGAGTTGTTGTAGCCTAAACAAGGCATCGAAAAATAGAAATAGCTTTTTAGAATTAGTGATTCTCTTGTATACTCTTTCTCTCAAGATATCAAGAGAAATCCTTCCTTTGTAAATTATCTACTATCTTCTATTTTATATATAAATAGGACCTTTATATTATGGTAATAGTAATGTAATATTAGCTTTATCGGATGAAGATGAGTCTTCGGATGAATCTTCTACCTATCATAATATTAAAAAAGAAAAACAAAAAGAGAAAAAGTTAAAAACAAGAAAAATATGATTTTGAATCTTATAAAACTTTAATAGAACATTGGAAAAACCAATTTTCTAAAACAAAAGATAAGAATGAACAAGTAGAATATTTAAAATTAATAGAAGAACTTTATGAAAAACATAAAGATCTATTTACAAAATATAATTATCACTATATGTTAAATCATGATACTACGTGAAGGTAGTAGTAGTTCGATAATTCTAATGTAGATATTAATGTCACTAGTCATAATTCTGATGAAGAAAAAACTTCAACAGAAGAGGATGAAAATATAGAAATTCCTGAACCAATGGATACTGAACAACCAGATCCATATGATTATGAAATACCGAAACCTAGGGAAATTGATAAACAAGATCCTTATGGTAAAAGAAAGATAGATTCAGATCTTCAAACAGATGATTATCTGAGATCTATTAATAAAAATTATGAAAAGTTTGAAAACACAACTAGAATAATAGGTAATCAAATAGATTATATAGCTACTAATGAGATAAAATCTGAAAACACAGGTGAATCTAGTCATCCTATACCTATACCATATAGGGTAGATGATTTAAATAAAAGAAGTGTTGCTCAAGGAGGAATATATTTAGATTTAACTAATATTCCTTTATCGACTATGAAAAACCATAGATGATTGGGCACAATCTATGACTATTGTTGTAAACAACAACAGTAATACTTGGTCAAAAGAAAAGTTTTTAAATTACTTTGTAGGAACATTTCAAGGAGATGTTCTACAATTTCTCAGACGATGGGAAGAATCTGAGAAAGGAAAAGAACAAAAGGTCAACTTATTAATCAAATAAGTACTCCTAAAGATTTACTAAAAGGGTTAACTTCAATTCTAAAAACAGAATTTTGTGGTTATACTAATAAAAAAGATCAGATAGCCAATCCAGCTTATATCTTGTCAAAATTAAAATTATGTGACATAAGATATTTAGAAGAATTTTCTAAAAAATTTCTTCATGAATATCAAAAGTTAAAAAATGATAGTATAGAATTTTGGAAAAACCAATATTTTCATAAATTACCACCACCTTGGGATGAGATATGTATTAATAAATATACTTCTTATATATATAAACATAGTCAAAATTCAGGAATAGAAATAGCAAATATAGACACTATAGGTAATAGAATTAATTTTGCTAAAGAAAGAATAATTTTACATTGTCTACAAAGTAAGGCGGCTAAACAAGTCAAAAATAAACTGAGTCATAAATATTGTACCAAGATGTTAGAAAATGAATGGGAGTTTGGATGTAATCCTATACGCCCTAAAACCTATAAAAAACATAAAAAATATAAATTAGCTAAATGGAAACCGAGTAATAAAAATTATACTCGTAATAATAATAATAATAATAATAATAATAAGAAAAAATTTGTTAGGAGAAAAACTTCTAATACTAAAAAACAAATTTGTAAATGTTTCATTTGTGATGAAGAAGGTCATATAGCAACAAATTGTCCTAACAAAGGAAAAAGTGCTAGAAAAATGATTAAAAATCTTGAAGAACAAGATTTAGAAGTATGTTTAAGTGAGGAAATCAATCCTACTGAAATAGTATATGAATTAATATCGTAAAAGCAGATTCGATACTAATTCGAAGATGAATATATTTCTATGTTAGGAACTAGTTCTAATAATCAATTAGAAGAAATTCCAAAATCTGAACAACGAGGATATTAAATTAGGAAATTTAATCGAGAAGAAACAGACTTTTACGATGAAATAATAGATAAAATTACTAAAAATCATATTTCTAAAGAAGAAATTTATAAAATATCTAAGTTTAAAATATGGTCACAAAGACACATAGAAAAAATTAGCGGTAACACGATCGCTAAAGATACTAAAGGTGGATTAATGAAATCCCTTTATTCACTAAGGATAAAATAAAAAGGATTAGGAAAAATATCCTCAAAGTTAGATACATACATTTAGGAATAATTATGATAACGATTAGAGCTTTATTTAGAAAAGGTCATGATATTCCTATTATAGCAAAAGATTATTAGATAAAAGATTTGAAAATCCAATAAAAGCACTTATTGGAGGAATTCAATCTAATTTACATACAGGAGTTATAGGATTTAAAGTTAAACCAAATTACTTTATCTCTATAACAGACCCTCTAATAGAAGAGTGTCTATGTCTTAGAATTCGGACAAAAAATTCGATATTAGTGATTTAGTGAAGATCTAGCAATAAGTTGGACTTCTATTAATGAATATACTAATACACAGAAGTAGAAATAAAAGAAATCAATAATAAAATAATTGAGCCTTTTGAGCCTAATAAGTTTACTACGTAAATACAACCAAAACTATTACATCTAAAAGATTTATCAATTCCAAAAGATTGGATGATAGAAAGGGTTAATAATGCAAGTACTTCTAAACCAAGTAAGTACTATAGAATATATGTCATCTGGTGACAAGTTATATTTTAAAAATAATCGATTACTAATACAGATGATAATTTAGTTTTACCTCTAATTCTCAACCCAAGAAGAGGAGGATAATATAAGTACTTCGACACCAATAGGTATGAAAAGCAGTTCATATTCCTATTTTTCCTACTACACCTAGTAGAAATTCTAGAAACACTAGAATAGAAGATATACAATTTTCAGTTAGAAGATATTATTAACAATAAATATATTCAAATTACATTGCATAATGAATATAAAAAATATTCTTTACATGCTTTATTAGATACAGGAGCTACAACCAGTAGTTGTAAAAAGAATGCTATTCCAGAAAAATATTGGAAACCTGTAAAAAAGACAATAAAAATTAATGGAGTAGATGGTAATAAAACCAATATCTATTATAAAGCAAAAAATATACCAATCTACATAAATAATGTTAGATTTAAAATTCCAAAAATATTATGTTTTCCTAATATGAATGGTGATATTTTATTGGGAAATAATTTTATAAATCAATATTTACCATTTTCTATTGATAAAAAATCAGTTATGTTATCTATAGAAAAAACTTCTATAGAAATCCCATTAGTAGAAAATCCTAAATTTATTTGTACTAATGATTGCTGAATTTCTTAGCAGGCCTTATGGATAGAGGTAAAAAACCTCTAGAAAAAGTTGGAGAATGGACAATCGTCCATAAAAACCCAACAAAGGGAAAACAATAAGTCCTAAACAAGGATTTATTACTATACTGCTCAAGTACCATTTTATCCTAATCAAGGATATTATGTACCATATCAATGGTAAACCAATCATTGGAACACAATCACCAACCCAGGTGAGATTTTCTAATTGGTCTCAAGATCCAAATTCGGCATCACAAACCAGTTATCTTTGAAATTATAAAACAAACAGAAGATTTGTTGAAACAACAACAAATTCTCGAAATTAAAGATTTTATAATTCAGATTACCTCCGGAATATTATAATTTTATAAACAAAATATGGAAAACCCATATTTACGATCAAAAAAGCAAATTTCAGAAAAACTCTTACACAGTTTTCACAATTTTTAGTTGAAAAAACAACTAAAGAAAATGAATCTCATGATTTATTATTTAAATCATTTTATACAGAGATTGGGATGAAATCCTAATCGAATATATAGATATTAAGGAGATAAACAATCTTCTTGATATATTCCAATATTTTATTAATAAAGGAACAAACAGTCCTATTATTAATAAAATGTTTAGAATATGTCTATATAATAAATGTAGACAAATTCTACCACAAGAATTATTTTCAAAAATAGAGAGAGCTATTTGCAAACAGCAAGCTCAATTTATAGAAACTTTTTCAAAATATTTTTACAAGCTTATGTTTTACTAATGATATAGGAGAACAATTTCCTACTATCAAATTTAGGCTTAATCATGAACCATTTGATATAACCAGTATTGAATGGGGATTTGTTAAAGAAATAACAGTCAAAATCTTTCTTTTCATTTATTAAAAGATTTTCTGCTATAGTAAAATCTAGATTAACAAATTTTGTTGATATAGATGATTTTGTCTATTATTTTCATATAGAAATATGTAGTTTCATAGGTATTCTTTGAGAAAGAAAAATTTTATCACCATATCAAATTTGGAATCTTTCAGTACTATGTTTTGGGAAAAGCCCTTTCAGTAGTAGAAGAAGACCAACAACACTTGGCAAAATCATTGACAAGTGTTATAATAATTTTTCAATTATCAAATCAAGCCGGAATTGATATGATAACCATGGCTCAAACATCTTCTTCATCAAGAAACTTATTTATTACGGACCGATGGAAAAAGAATTCTAGCATATGACATTTGGAAGAACCGCAGAAGAAAGAAATAGAAAAGTCATTCGGCTATTAAAAGATAGCAGACATGGAGATAGATGATTATTCTCGCTAGCAACGGAGATCAAAGACACGTGGGAAAATTTGGAATACACAGGTTTTCTTCACGAGTCATTACACCTTGATGAAATCGAGGAGATGAATCGAGAAATATCAAGAAGGATAAAGACAAATCCAAAAAGGAGAAATTTAATTATTGGATGTGACAATCCATCACCATCCATAGAAGATGATGCAAGCAATGATGTAAGAAGTCATCAAGAAGTCATCAATGATGTAAGCAATGATGCAAACAAAATTATTGCAAGAAAATTGTAGAAACAACTACATCAATTTTTTGTCGATTCGAGAAAGGCTACGTAGAAGCAACTATCGAGCCAATAATAAAGTCATCCTTAAGATATATGGACTTCAATTGTAAATAAATTAGAGTTTAGAATTTACACTATAAATAGGAAGTGTTGTAGCCTAAACAAGGCATCGAAAAATAGAAATAGCTTTTAGAATTAGTGATTCTCTTGGATACTCTTTCTCTCAAGATATCAAGAGAAATCCTTCCTTTGTAAATTATCTACTATCTTCTCTTGTAAAATAAAATCTACGATATTATAATATCGTAGATTTTATTTTACAAGAGAAGATAGTAAATAATTTACAAAGGAAGGATTTTCTCTTGATATCTTGAGAGAAAGAGTATACAAGAGAATCACTAATTCTAAAAAGCTATTTCTATTTTTCGATGCCTTGTTTAGGCTACAACAACTCCTATTTATAGTGTAAATTCTAAACTCTAATTTATTTACAATTGAAGTCCGCATAATGATCCCGATAAGGATGACTTTATTATTGGCTCGATAGTTGCTTCTACGTAGCCTTCTCGAATCGACAAAATTGATGTAGTTGTTTCTACAATTTTCTTGCAATAATTCTTTGTTTGCATCATTGCTTACATCATTGATGACTTCTTGATGACTTCTTACATCATTGCTTGCATCATCTTCTATGGATGGTGATGGATTGTCACATCCAATAATTAAATTTCTCCTTTTTGGATTTGTCTTTATCCTTCTTGGATATTTCTCGATTCATCTCCTCGATTTCATCAAGTGTGATGACTCGTGAAGGAACTGGTGTATTCCAACTTTCCCACGTGTCTTTGATCTCCGTTGCTAGCGGATAATCATCTATCTCCATGTCTGCTATCTTTTTAATAGCTGAACGACTTTCTATTTCTTTCTTCCCGGTTCTTCCAAATGTCATATGCTAGAATTCTTTTCCATCGATCCCGTAATAAATAAGTTTCTTGATGAAGAAGATTTGGGCCATGGTTATCATATCAATTCCGCTTGGATTTGATAATTGAAAAATTATTATAACACTTGTCAATGATTTTGCCAAGTGTTGTTGGTCTTCTTCTACTCTTTGAAAGGGCTTTTCCCAAAACATAGTACTAAGATTCCAAATTTGATATGGCTGATAAAATTTTTCTTTCTCAAAGAATACCTATGAAACTACATATTTCTATATGAAAATAATAGACAAAATCATCTATATCAACAAAATTTGTTAATCTAGATTTTACTATAGCAGAAAATCTTTTAATAAATGAAAAGAAAGATTTTGGATCTGTTATTTCTTTAACAAATCCCCATTCAATATTGGTTATATCAAATGGTTCATGATTAAGCCTAAATTTGATAGTAGGAAATTGTTCTCCTATATCATTAGTAAAAACATAAGCTTGTAAAAAATATTTTGAAAAAGTTTCTATAAATTGAGCTTCTTTGGTTGCAAATAGCTCTCTCTATTTTTGAAAATAATTCTTGTGGTAGAATTTGTCTACATTTATTATATAGACATATTCTAAACATTTTATTAATAATAGGATCATTTGTTCCTTTATTAATAAAATATTGGAATATATCAAGAAGATTGTTTATCTCCTTAATATCTATATATTCGATTAGGATTTCATCCCAATCTCTGTATAAAACTGATTTAAGTAATAAATCATGAGATTCATTTTCTTTAGTTGTTTTTTCAACTAAAAATTGTGAAAACTGTGTAAGAGTTTTTCTCAAATTTGCTCTTTGATCGTAAATATGGGTTTTCCATATTTTGTTTATAAAATTATAATATTCCAGAGGTAATCCTGGATTATAAAAATCTTTGATTTCAGGAATTTGTTGTTGTTTCAACAAATCTTCTGTTTGTTTTATAATTTCAGCATAACTGGTTTGTGATGCCGAATTTGGATTTTGAGACCAATTAGAAAATCTCACCTGGGTTGGTGATTGTGTTCAATGATTGGTTTACCATTGGATATGGTACATAATATCCTTGATTAGGATAAAATGGTACTTGAGCAGTATAGTAATAAATCCTTGTTTAGGACTTATTGTTTTCCCTTTGTTGGGTTTTTTATGGACGATTGTCCATTCTCCAACTTTTCTAGAGGTTTTTACCTCTATCCATAAGGCCTGCTAAGAAAATCAGCAATCATATTATTAGTTCCTTTAATATAAATAACTTCAAAATTAAATTGGCATAATTCATTATACCATCTGATTCTTCTAGGTACAGTTTCTAAGCTTTTGTTAGTTAGAAATTGTTTAAGCGCTTGATTATCGTTTTTATAATAAAATGTTAAAGCTAAATATATTAAGAATTTTTTATTCCTTTTTTATTGCTAATAATTCTTTTCATAGATAGCATAATTTATTTCATTTGGTTTAAATTTTCCGAACTATATCCACAAATTAATTCTTCATTATTTGTTTTTGCTTTTAAAACACATCCCCAATTTTTTTCTCGAGGCATCTGTTTCTAGAATTAATTTATCACTGGTTTAGGTAAATAAACTTTAGGAATATAATTTATTTCAGATTTTATATTTTTATAATATCTGAATCTCTTTTAGACCATTCAAAAGGTTTTTCCTTTTTAGTTTTTCATATAACTCATCTAATTTTTTAGATAAGTTAGGAAAGAAATTTCTTCCATAATTAACAATTCCTAAAAATTGTTGAAGTACATTTCTTATCAACAATATTTTCAGGAAATTCTTTTATTTTTACTATAATGTGATCTTGGAGTTTAAGACCATCAGCAGATAATATTAATCCTAAGAATTCTATTTCAGTTTTTTCTAATTCAATTTTCTTAGGACTTAGTATAATTCCATGTTTTATGAATTCTCTAGATATAATATTTAGATGTTTTCTATGATTTTCTAATGTATCAGAAAATATTAAAATATCATCTATATATACGATACGAAAATTTTTATATTTTTTAAATATAGAGTCCATCCATCTTTGAAAGACTTGTGGTGCATTACAGAGTCCAAATGGCATTACTCTCCATTGATAATGTCCATTAGGAGCACTAAAAGCTGTTAATGGTTTAGATTCTTCTGTTAGCATAATTTGCCGTAATCGATTTCTGATCAAATTTACTAAAATATTTTGCTTGTTTAGCTTGATTTATTAAAACTTCTTTTCTTGAATAAAATAACCATCAAAAATAGTATTTTGATTTAATCTTTTATAATTAATAACCATTCTAGCTTTTCCTCTTTTTATTTCTGCATGGTTTCTTACCATAAAAGCGAGGACTAGAATGTGGACTATTAGTTTCTTCTATTAATCCTTTTCTAATAATTCTTTTATTTGTATATCAAATTCATCTATATCTTGTTTAGTATAGATCATAGGTTTTACTCTAATAATTTTATTAGGATTTTCTAATTTAATAGTACAATATCTAGGACTATTTTTCCATAATTTTAATGGTTCTTCACTAAAATTATTTTCTAATATTTTAAACAACCAATGATTTGTTTCAAGTTGTTTAACATGTTCTTTCTTAGAAGGTGAAAAATCTTTATCACAAATAAATTTATGGTTTTCAACTAAGGGTATTTCTCTGAAGTTTTTTCAATAGTTAATATAACAAAATTTTTATCAATAGAAAATGGTAAATGTTGATATATAAAATTATTACCTAATAATATATCTCCATGCATTTCATGAAAACATAATATTTTAGGTATCACAAATCTTACATTGTTTATGTAGATTGGTATATTTTTGCTTTAAAAGAATTAAAGTTTCATTACCATCTACTCCATGGCTCTTATTGGATTTCTCATAAGTTCCCACTTTTCTCGATGGAATAGCATTTTCTCTCTGACTACTAGTTGTAGCTCCTGTATCTAATAGAGCATTTAAAGAATATGAATTATATTCTCTAAACTGAAACGAGATTTCAATATAAGTATAATATTTCCTGGGTTGGAAATGTGAAAATGTAATAATATCTTTTTTCCCAAGTTTCATTTGTTGAATTATTGGTTTATCTTTTATTTTTTTATTATTAGATATTTTATCTAATTTATTAGTAAAATGAACTGGTTTTAGTTCAATAGGTAAATATTGGTTTTTCCAATATTGATTATCAAATATTCTAGTTGTGTTTTCAAACTTTTCATAATTTTTATTAATAGATCTTAGATAATCATCTGTTTGAAGATCTGAATCTATCTTTCTTTTACCATAAGGATCTTGTTTATCAATTTCCCTAGGTTTCGGTATTTCATAATCATATGGATCTGGTTGTTTAGTATCCATTGGTTCAGGAATTTCTATATTTTCATCCTCTTACATTGAAGTTTTTTCTTCATCAGAATTATGACTAGTAACATTAATATCTACATTAGAATTATCAGAACTACTACTACCTTCTGTAGTATCATAATTTAACATATAGTGATAATTATATTTCGTAAATAGATCTTTATGTTTTTCATAAAGTTCTTCTATTAATTTTAAATATTCTACTTGTTCATTCTTATCTTTTGTTTTAGAAAATTGGTTTTTCCAATGTTCTATTAAAGTTTTATAAGATTCAAAATCATATTTTTCTTGTTTTTTAACTTTTTCTCTTTTTTGTTTTTCTTTTTTAATATTATGATAGGTAGAAGATTCATCCGAAGACTCATCTTCATCCGATAAAGCTAATATTACATTACTATTACCATAATATAAAGGTCCTAAATCTAAATCCGATTCTATATTATTATTATTAATAACTTGATCTAATTTATTATTAACATCGATAAAAGTTCTTTAGACTTGTTGTTCAAATCTAAATCAGTTACTTCTCCCATATTATCTACTTTTTCTTCTATTTTACTAACCTTAGTATATAATTTATTAAAATATATAGATGTCATATCTATTAAACTATTGATACCTTTACTAAGAGCCGAAATATTATTTTCATTCTTAGAGTCTATATGCATAGTATGATTACAAGTTTTATCTTTGTATAAACAATCCATTTGTTCCATGTTTTTATCTTTGGTACCTAAAACAAATCTGTGTCTTAAACGTCTTCACTCAACGCCTACAACGTCCCACTCGGACTAAACGGCAACAAGAAGACAGAATCACAGATATATGGGTTTTAAGATAAAACAACAATAAAACAAACAGAATTGAAGATAAAAGATAGAAACTTACAATGATTACTACGATATTAGAACTCCAGAAATCGTTACTCCGGGGCTCCTCTGATACCAATTACAGGGGGAGGGAGGGATAATGATTACTACGATATTAGAACTCCAGAAATCGTTACTCCGGGGCTCCTCTGATACCAATTACAGGGGGAGGGAGGGATCTATGCACAAACGGAAGGCTATTATAATATCGTAGATTTTATTTTACAAGAGAAGATAGTAGATAATTTACAAAGGAAGGATTTCTCTTGATATCTTGAGAGAAAGAGTATCCAAGAGAATCACTAATTCTAAAAGCTATTTCTATTTTTCGATGCCTTGTTTAGGCTACAACAACTCCTATTTATAGTGTAAATTCTAAACTCTAATTTATTTACAATTGAAGTCCACAAAGATATCCGATAAGGATGACTTTATTATTGGCTCGATAGTTGCTTCTACGTAGCCTATTCGAATCGACAAAATTGATGTAGTTGTTTCTACAATTTTCTTGCAATAATTCTTTGTTTGCATCATTGCTTACATCATTGATGACTTCTTGATGACTTCTTACATCATTGCTTGCATCATCTTCTATGGATGGTGATGGATTGTCACATCCAATAATTAAATTTCTCCTTTTTGGATTTGTCTTTATCCTTCTTGGATATTTCTCGATTCATCTCCTCGATTTCATCAAGGTGTAATGACTCGTGAAGGAACTGGTGTATTCCAGCTTTCCCACGTGTCTTTGATCTCCGTTGCTAGCGGATAATCATCTATCTCCATGTCCGCTATCTTTTTAATAGTGAACAGCCTTCTCTATTTCTTTCTTCTTCCCGGGTTCTTCCGAGTGTCATATGCTAGAATTCTTTTTCCATCGGTCCGAATAAATAAGTTTCTTGATGAAGAAGATTGGGCCATGGTTATCATATCAATTCCGCTTGGATTTGATAATTGGAAAAATTATTATAACACTTGTCAATGATTTTTGCCAAGTGTTGTTGGTCTTCTTCTACTCTTGAAAGGGCTTTTCCGAAAACATAGTACTGAAGATTCCAAATTTGATATGGTGATAAAATTTTTCTTTCTCAAAGCAATGCCTATGAAACTACATATTTCTATATGAAAATAATAGACAAAATCATCTATATCAACAAAATTTGTTAATCTAGATTTTACTATAGCAGGAAAATCTTTTAATAAATGAAAAGAAAGATTTTGGATCGTTATTTCTTTAACAAATCCCCATTCAATCTTTGGTTATATCAAATGGTTCATGATTAAGCCTAAATTTGATAGTAGGAAATTGTTCTCCTATATCATTAGTAAAAACATAAGCTTGTAAAAATATTTTGAAAAAGTTTCTATAAATTGAGCTTCTTTGGTTGCAAATAGCTCTCTCTATTTTTGAAAATAATTCTTGTGGTAGAATTTGTCTACATTTATTATATAGACATATTCTAAACATTTTATTAATAATAGAATTTGTTTGTTCCTTTATTAATAAAATATTGGAATATATCAAGAAGATTGTTTATCTCCTTAATATCTATATATTCGATTAGGATTTCATCCCAATCTCTGTATAAAAGCAGATTTAAGTAATAAATCATGAGATTCATTTTCTTTAGTTGTTTTTTCAACTAAAAATTGTGAAAGCTGTGTAAGAGTTTTTCGAAATTTGCTCTTTGATCAGAAATATGGGTTTTCCATATTTTGTTTATAAAATTATAATATTCCAGAGGTAATCTGGATTATAAAAATCTTTGATTTCAGGAATTTGTTGTTGTTTCAACAAATCTTACATTTGTTTTATAATTTCAAAGCATAAGCGGTTTGTGATGCCGAATTTGGATTTTGGGACCAATTAGAAAATCTCACTGGGTTGGTGATTGTGTTCGAATGATTGGTTTACCATTGGATATGGTACATAATATCCTTGATTAGGATAAAATGGTACTTGAGCAGGTATAGTAATAAATCCTTGTTTAGGACTTATTGTTTTCCCTTTGTTGGGTTTTTTATGGACAGTTGTCCATTCTCCAACATTTTCTAGAGGTTTTTTACCTCTATCCATAAGGCCTGCTAAGAAATTCAGCAATCATTAGTACAAATAAATTTAGGATTTTCTACTAATGGGATTTCTATAGAAGTTTTTTCTATAGATAACATAACAAAATTTTTATCAATAGAAAATGGTAAATGTTGATATATAAAATTATTACCTAATAATATATCTCCATGCATTTCATGAAAACATAATATTTTAGGTATCACAAATCTTACATTGTTTATGTAGATTGGTATATTTTTGCTTTTAAAAGAATTAAAGTTTCATTACCATCTACTCCAACGACTCTTATTGGATTTCTCATAAGTTCCCACTTTTCTCGATGGAATAGCATTTTCTCTCTGACTACTAGTTGTAGCTCCTGTATCTAATAGAGCATTTAAAGAATATGAATTATATTCTCTAAACTGAAACGAGATTTCAATATAAGTATAATATTTCTGGAGGTTGGAAATGTGAAAATGTAATAATATCTTTTTTTCCCAAGTTTCATTTGTTGAATTATTGGTTTATCTTTTATTTTTTATTATTAGATATTTTATCTAATTTATTAGTAAAATGAATTGGTTTTAGTTCAATAGGTAAATATTGGTTTTTCCAATATTGATTATCAAATATTCTAGTTGTGTTTTCAAACTTTTCATAATTTTTATTAATAGATCTTAGATAATCATCTGTTTGAAGATCTGAATCTATCTTTCTTTTACCATAAGGATCTTGTTTATCAATTTCCCTAGGTTTGGTATTTCATAATCATATGGATCTGGTTGTTCGGTATCCATTGGTTCAGAATTTCTATATTTTCATCCTCTTCATTTGAAGTTTTTCTTCATCGAATTATGACTAGTAACATTAATATCTACATTAGAATTATCGTAACTACTACTACCTTCTGTAGTATCATAATTTAACATATAGTGATAATTATATTTTGTAAATAGATCTTTATGTTTTTCATAAAGTTCTTCTATTAATTTTAAATATTCTACTTGTTCATTCTTATCTTTTGTTTTAGAAAATTGGTTTTTCCAATGTTCTATTAAAGTTTTATAAGATTCAAAATCATATTTTTCTTGTTTTTTAACTTTTTCTCTTTTTTGTTTTTCTTTTTTAATATTATGATAGGTAGAAGATTCATCCGAAGACTCATCTTCATCCGATAAAGCTAATATTACATTACTATTACCATAATATAAAGGTCCTAAATCTAAATCCGATTCTATATTATTATTATTAATAACTTGATCTAATTTATTATTAACATCTGATAAAAGTTCTTTAGACTTGTTATTCAAATCTAAATCAGTTACTTCTCCCATATTATCTACTTTATCTTCTATTTTACTAACCTTAGTATATAATTTGTTAAAATATATAGATGTCATATCTATTAAACTATTGATACCTTTACTAAGAGCCGAAATATTATTTTCATTCTTAGAGTCTATATGCATAGTATGATTACAAGTTTTATCTTTGTATAAACAATCCATTTGTTCCATGTTTTTATCTTTGGTACCTAAAACAAAATCGTGTCTTAAAGCGTCTTCACTAACGCCTACAACGTCCCACTCGGACTAAACGGCAACAAGAAGACAGAATCACAGATATATGGGTTTTAAGATAAAACAACAATAAAACAAACAGAATTGAAGATAAAAGATAGAAACTTACAATGATTACTACGATATTAGAACTCCAGAAATCGTTACTCCGGGGCTCCTCTGATACCAATTACAGGGGGAGGGAGGGATCTATGCACAAACGGAAGGCTATTATAATATCGTAGATTTTATTTTACAAGAGAAGATAGTAGATAATTTACAAAGGAAGGATTTCTCTTGATATCTTGAGAGAAAGAGTATCCAAGAGAATCACTAATTCTAAAAAGCTATTTCTATTTTTCGATGCCTTGTTTAGGCTACAACAACTCCTATTTATAGTGTAAATTCTAAACTCTAATTTATTTACAATTGAAGTCCGCACAGTATCCTGATAAGGATGACTTTATTATTGGCTCGATAGTTGCTTCTACGTAGCCTTATACGAATCGACAAAATTGATGTAGTTGTTTCTACAATTTTCTTGCAATAATTCTTTGTTTGCATCATTGCTTACATCATTGATGACTTCTTGATGACTTCTTACATCATTGCTTGCATCATCTTCTATGGATGGTGATGGATTGTCACATCCAATAATTAAATTTCTCCTTTTTTGGATTTGTCTTTATCCTTCTTGGATATTTCTCAGATTCATCTCCTCGATTTCATCAAGGTGTAATGACTCGTGAAGGAGGCGGTGTATTCCGGCTTTCCCACGTGTCTTTGATCTCGTTGCTAGCGGATAATCATCTATCTCCATGTCGCGCTATCTTTTTAATAGTGAAACGACTTCTCTATTTCTTTCTTCCCGGGTTCTTCGAGTGTCATATGCTAGAATTCTTTTTCCATCGGTCCGGAATAAATAAGTTTCTTGATGAAGAAGAT